>OX439045.1:43469841-45869841 GCA_949317995.1 Acholoe squamosa | reverse complement strand
ACGACTTAAGTACTTTTATTCATGGGCCACATCCCGGCCCGCCCTGTGGGCTTAGGTACACCGATCCCTTATAGCGCGACTCGTGCGGCGGCAGCTAACCCTCTCTAGCGCTTCCGGCGGCGAACCCACTCTCAGTCGGATCCCGGCGTCTCTGCTACTACTGGCCTCTGCTGCCTCACCGTGTGTCTTCGTGGCTTCCCTCTTAGTCAGTCCCCTCCCGACTCCTCCCGAGCTTCCCCTTATATACCCCCCTGGTGTTCCGGTGACGTCACACTACCAAATGTGGTCTAACCCGCCGACCGCGGCGCCACCCGGCGTCGGCCGCTCCAATTAACGTCTGGCCCCTCCGCCGGACTCGCCCGTCTCCTCCCCGTGTATTCCACCGAAGCCGACTCCATTACACTCCTCCCACCTTAATCACAACCACCGGTAGGTCAATGCAGAATGGGTGTATCCCTGGGTGCCGATCTTGATAAACTTCTTACAGTAAACATCATAACAGCCACATTATATAATACCGGATAATATCCCCCTGATCCGTTAGATCTATATCAACATCGTAACTTCTATTAACATCAGATATACTCCATAACGCTTAACTTCTAAGCCGTCTCGCCCAGCGTCTGGACATTCCTCTTACGACGGCGTTTCCACAACATCGCCCTCATCGGATTAACGAACGGGTATGTTGTCATAGCACTTAACATCTTGATATTATCAGCATGTATACCCTCTCAATCCTTCGGATCACACGAACATGTATGTCTCAACAACAATTAACGTTTGGATATTATCAACATATATACAATCTCAGTCTCCCGGCCACTCTGGGTGCCGCCCCGGAACAGGATTACTGCAGGCATCTGTAGGCAGTGGACGGATGTAGCCGTGTCCTCGCTAGCAGGGTTGCCTAACGCCGACCGTCCTGGCTCGCCTCCAGCCCTGGGGGTCCCCTGATGGCCTGCCCGTCGGCGGCCGTCTCTCCTCCAACCGTCCCTTCCGGCGGGCCGTCCCGGCCCCGGCTCTCCTGCAACACAAGATACGCCGTCAGACTAGGACCCTAGACCATCCTCTCCCCTCCTCTCCCGCTTCCTGAGGCCTCCCCGACGTTCCCCGCTCTTCGACTGCTACCACCTCATCCAGCCCGCTACCCCAATGTCTCCCACGTTCCCTGTTACTCGGATACTGCCACCTGCTCTACTCTGCCAACATACATTTGATCCGTTCGTCTACTGATAGCTGCTGCTTTTGCTGGCCACTGTACCTCTCTACCCGTTCTTGGTCTATCACAAGCGTATTCTTTGTGGTACTCACCCTCCGGCGGTAGACCGTCTGATACAGTTGGTTCACCTGAACCAGATCTCCGCCGAGCACATCTTCCCACCGGTGGTGGCGCCCTGAAACTGGCACCGTGGGTCCCCACTCCTCGTTGGGACGATTGCCCGTCCTCCACCTCTCGGCCGCCGTTCCTCCCTCCTCTATCCACGGAATGGTCACCGGGCCCCTGGGGAACCCATCTCCCCACCCCAGGAATGGCCTGGGGAGCTGTCCTCCTATGTCCGGGCCCATTGGTAGGACCCCCGCCGCTGCAGCCAGCCCTCCCGGCGGTCTCGGCGCTGGCCCCCTGCCCCCGGCGTGGCGCCACCGACGTGGAGGGCCAGTATTCTTTCCCCTCTCTTTCCCTCTGTCTCTCCCTCTCCGCCCAACGCCTGTCTTCGTCCTCCTCCTTCCGCCTTTTCTCCTGGTCTTTCTCCCGGCGCTTCCTCTCCTCCTTCTCTCTTTCCACCCTCTTCTCTTCCCGGCGTTTCTTTTCCTCTCTTTCCTCACGTCGTTTCTTCTCCTCTCTCTCCTCTGCTAATCTTTTCTCCTCTTTCCTCTTCTTACTCGCTCTTTCCTCTGCCAGTTTCTGTTCATCCGTCTTCCTTTTCTCCTCCTTCTCCTCCGCTGCCCTCCTGCTCTCCTGTTCCTGCCTCTTTTTGCTTTCCTCTGCTTCCCTTTTTCTCTTCTCTTCCTCTCCCGCTCTCTTCTTCTCCTCCTCCTTCTTTCTCCTACTGGCCTCAGCCACCCGCATTTCCTCCTCTGCCTTCCTCTGTTCCTTCTTTGTCTTCTCGGCTTCCGCCGCCTTCCTTTTCTTATCCGCTTCGGCCGCCCGCTTCTCCTCTTCCGTCTTCTCCTGTTCTTTCCTCTTTCTGTCGGCTTCCGCCGCCTTCCTCTCTTCCTCCCTCTTTTTCTTCTCGGCATCCGCTACTCGTTTTTCGTCCCCTTTCTTTCTCTCTCGCTCCTCCCGTGGCGCCTCAGTCGCCGCCTTCTCTCCCGCCGACTGCTGGTCCGCCGACCGGTCGCCCCCTGTCCCGGCGGACGTCTGCCCCTCCTCTTCCTCCCTGAGGGACTGTTCTAGGGGCACCAGGGGCCGGGCTTTCCTTTTCTCTACCGCTGACACCGCCACCCCGTCGTCGCCCCCACCGGCCATCCTTCGCTGGTAGCTCTCTTGCTTGGCCTGGACTTCCTTAGCGAGGTCACCTCTCACTCTGGGGGTCCTCGGGTGCGCGGGCTCCACCGGTGTCGTTTCCTCCGGCGTTGGGAGCACCGGGGCTTCTGCGGTGACCACCCTCCTGCGGTCCTCCCCGCTGACGAGGTTCGTGTCCGGCTCGCTTGCTGGGCCGACCGGACTGGTCTCCAGCTGCGGGGTGACCTGCTGGGAATCGGACCGGTGTACTGGCGAGGTAAACCGCCCCTGCAGCCGTGGCCAGGCCCCTGGCGGAGTCATTTCCTGGGGAGGCCCCGCGCCCGGAGCCACCGTCGTGGAGGGAGGGGAGACCATGGCTAGGATCGGGTGGTCCACCGGCAGGTGGTACATGGCCGCCAACCACTCCCGGTGTTGCTGCTCCGTGGTGCCCCCAGACACGGCCACTGTCGTTCCCCCACTTGTGTCCTCGGCTGGCACCTCCAGCACGTCCGTCACCCCGCCTCCCAACATTTCACTCAGGACCGCCTCGTCTATCGGTCCTCCTCCCCCCGCCGACGAGGCTGGAACCCCCGCGGCGTCATCCATCTTAGGCCTCTTTCGTGCTGCGGCCGTGGACCCTCCGGAGCCCGACCCCTTCGGGGATGCGGCGACTCTCGCCGTCAGAGGGAGGTCGTCGGCGTCACTGCCCTCCCCGATGGCGCAGACCGAGTCCTTCTCCCAGCTGCTTTCCCGCGATGTGGACGGGCCCCTCTTTTCTCCCCTGCTACGCTGGCCCGCCTCCACCGATTTCCCGGGGGCCGGCACCACCACCCTACTCGCTACCGCCGGGCGGGGGGACACGGAGCCATCGTCCTCATCCTCTTCTTCCCCCTCGGACTGGGTGGCCTCTGGCAGCTTTCGACGGTACTGAATCTCCGTCGGGTCCGGGATCTTCTCATAGATGCTCCACGGGTGTGTCGGGTGTTTGGCGCACATATGTTTCCAGAGCTCCTTGTGCCTCTTCCCCCTCACCTGCAACTCGCAGCCCTCCGCCGGGCAGTCCCATCCTGGTCCTGCCCCGGCGTGCAGGCTCAGATGCCTCTTTAGGGTGTCCAGCCGCCCCGTCGTAACCATGCACCCCGGTTCCGGGCATGTATGCCGCTTCTTAGCTGGCGACTTTTTCTTGGGGGTCCTCGCCACCCCACTCCGTCCTCTCTCGCCCTTCTTAGGCCCCATTTCTGTTGTAATGTCTGTTTTCCCTTCACTCCGCCGATCGTGCACCGTTGGCCGGTTTGAAAATGAAAATGGACGTGAGCCTCGTTCTGAGCGGTGACCTACATCCGCCCGCGGAAATAGGTCACGGCGCCAGACGTCCTCCCGGTAGGGCTCCCGGCGGTCCCAGATGTGCCTACGGCGGTCCTCCTCCTCATGGCGCCGCTTCTTTTCTAACACTATGTCCCTCACCCTCATAGACATCGCATGGAGGCTCTCTCCCTCCTTTCTCTTATACCAATCTCTCCGCAATGGCGGCGGTCGTTCCACCGGAATCCACCGTACCACTTCCACCCCCCGATGCCTCGGCCTGAAACGAATCCACTCCTCGTCACTCTCCTCGGTGTATACGATTTCCTCCCACCTTGGATCTACCAATCTCACCGGGACGGGAGCAGGGGTCCTAGCGTACCGGCCCACTACCTGGCAAAAATCCCCTCGTCCGCCTCTGGGGGCCCCGTGCCCTTTTCCAACTTGGTACCAATCCTCTCGGCCGCCTCCGGGGGCCACGTGCCCTTTTCCGACCGCCCTACTCTGCCCTCTACTGCTCTGTCCTCTTCCCCCACCGGGCACCACGGTAGGTATACCTTTCTCCCCTCCGGGCTTCACTCCTACCCCTCCGCTGCTGACTTCTGGTACCCTTACTAATTCTCCCTTTTCTCTTTCCAGGACCCATGGAATGTACGAGGCCCACAACCGCCGTCCTCGACCTGCTCGTACCCCGTCTGCCTCCGCCATCTGTGACGTCACCCCTCGCAGGGCGGGAAACCGGTAAGTACCCGGATCTCCGCTTGTCCCCAGTGAGTCCGAGTAGGAACGCAGCACCCGAACGACCTCCCGCGCAGGTTCCCGGCGTGGAACCTTCTTCAGTAGGTCCCTATGTACCACTTTCTTTACCCGGCCGTCCTGGATCTCAAATACTGGCCCCCCCAACGCCCTACTCACGGTCCACGGTCCGGTGTATGGGAGCAGGAGCTTAGACGATTTCCCTATCTCCCTCCTAGGTACCAAATAATAGACCTGATCGCCTACCTCCAAAGTCTCCCCCCTAACCCGGCCGGAGTATGAGCGCTCCTGGCGCCGTACGCTCGCCCCGGCCTGTTCCCGTGCATACTGATGGGCCTGAGCCATCCTGAACTGCAACTCTGCCACAAAATCCTGCGGATCCACCGGCCGGCCCGGGGCGCGGTCTGGGTACAATAAGGCCAAGGGCGCCTGAGTCTCCCTCCCCAACATCAGACAATTAGGTGTCTGGTTGGTAGAGGCCTGCACCGAGGACCGGTAGGCTGCCATCACAAAGGGGAGCTGCAGGTCCCAATCCTTATGGTTACTGTCCACCGTCATCGCCAACATGGCCTCCAAGGTCCTGTTGAACCTCTCCACCAAGCCGTCTGACTTGGGGTTGTATGGGCATGTTCTAGTCTGGGCCGTCCCCAGCAGGACCTGTACCTCCTGAAACAGGGCGGATTGAAAATTCCTGCCCTGGTCGGTGTGGATGACCGCCGGGGGGCCCAGGCGGCACACGAATTCGGTAACGAAGCCTCTGGCCACAGTAGCTGCCTCCTGGTCCGGCAAAGCCTAGGCCTCCGCCCATCGGGTAAAATAGTCCATTATCACCAGAATGTGCCTGTTATCTCTCGGGGTTTTCGGGAGGGGGCCCAGCAGGTCCATAGCCACCCTCTCCAATGTACCTCCCACGGGTTGGTGTCTCATCATGGCTTTCGAAGGGTGGGTGGGCTTCTTCCGGCGGAGGCAGTCAGGGCAGGTGGCACACCATAACGTCATGTCCCGGCGGTAGTCCGGACAGTAGTACGACTGCTGGAGGCGCCGGATGGACTTATCTCGCCCGAAATGGCAGGACCTCGTCTCCAACTGCCCCAACTGTGCCACCAAGGCCCTCACCTCGTATGCCTCCTTCGCTAAGTCGTTCACTCCGGGGACCTCCTCCCCCCTCAACCAGGCACTCACCCGCGAGAGGAGAGGATCCTTCTGCTGCTGACACATCTAGCCCCCTTCCGCATCGTCCTCCACCGGTCTCTGGGCTCTCGTTACTACTCGACAACATTCCCCCCGGGCCTCCTCCGACCTACCCCACCGACACTGGCGGCAAGGGCGCCGAGACAGCCCATCGGCGTTGCCGTGTAGCCGGCCCGGCCGGTGTTCAATGTGGTAGTCGTAGGTTCCTATCAGCTGGAGCCAACGGGCCACCTGCCCATCCGGCTCTTTGAAGCCTAACAGCCAGCGGAGCGCCGCATGGTCGGTTCGAATCTTTATGTGCCTCCCCACCAGATAGTGCTGAAACTTCTTAAGCCTGAACACCACGGCCAGCATCTCCCGTCTAGTGACACAATAATTCTTCTCCGGCCTAGTCAGGGTACGGCTGGCGTAGGCCAGTAACCTCTCCACCCCCCTTGCTCCTGGGATATCACCGCTCCTAGGCCTAGATCACTGGCGTCGGTGTCCAGTGCCAGGTGCCCCTCGCCGGACGGGTACGCCAGCACCGGCGCCGCCACCAGCCTGGCCTTCAGGGCGTGAAAAGCCTCCGAGAAACTACGATCCCACCGGAAAGTTTTGTTCTTTTCGGTGAGGAGGGACAGCGGCTTGGCCACCGACGCAAAGTCGGCCCCGAAACCCCGGTAATACCCGCAAAGCCCCAGGAAACTCCTGACTTCCGAAATAGAGGTGGGAACCGGCCACTCAGCGACCGCCACCACCTTCTCTGGGTCGGTGCTCACGCCCCGCTCATCCACTATGTGTCCCAAAAACGATACGCTGGGACGGACCAGCTGACACTTGGAGGGCTTGATCTTCAGGCCGGCGCCTTCCAGGCGTTCCAACACGGCCTCCAGCCGCCGGAGATGAGTGGGGAGGTCGGGGGAGAACACGATGATGTCGTCCAGATATACTAAACATTCCGACCACTGCATCCCCTCCATGACCACCTCCATGAGGCGCTCAAATGTGCTTGGCGCATTGCAGAGCCCGAATGGCATCACCCGAAACTGATAGAGACCTCTGTGTGTGGAAAAGGCTGTCTTCTCCTTATCCCGAGGATCCATTTCCACCTGCCAGTATCCCGATGCCAGATCCAAAGTGGAGAACCATTTGGCCCCCGCCATGGAATCCAGGGAATCATCGATCCTCGGCAACGGGTATGCATCCTTCCTGGTCAAATCATTGACTCTACGGTAATCCACACAGAACCGCATCCGCCCATCCTTTTTGCGTACCAGCACGACGGGGGAGGCCCATGGCCCATGGCTCCTTTCTATCACCCCCTGGGCTAACATGGCATCCACCTCGGCGTCCACTATCTCTCGGCGGTGAGGTGCCAGCCTCCGTGGCGGCAACTTGACCGGCGCCGCCCCCCTGGTGTCGATCCGGTGGGAGACCAGGGTGGTGTGCCCCAACTCGCCGGCGGACAATTGGAAGGAAGCCCGGCGGCGACGCAGCATGGCCACCCATGGTTCCTTCTCCTCTATTGGAGAGCCGGCCAACAACTCCGTGCACCAGGCGTCTCCATCCTCCGGGGGTCCCCCGTCCGTGGCGATCATCCGCACCGCCTCCCCGCGGTCTACCGTCGACGGCATCTCCACCCCATCGAGCATGGCTAACCCCATCCCCTTGTAAAGGGTCACTGGCTCCTGTCCGGGGTTGAAGATCAGTATCGGCACCGTAGATTCATCGGGGCTCACCAGGGTGCGCCCCACCCGGAATCCACGATTCATTTCTACCCCGTCAAGCCCCTCCACCAGGCCTGTCCTACCAGGGGACCACTGACCCTCGACCCTTCCCTCCACTATGACCTCCCGCCGGCCCGGCACTACCGCCGTACCGCTACTAACGACCCGACATCTGGTGTCGCCAAAGTCCGCCCACAGCAGTCTTTCGCCGGCCAGATCCACGACCGCTTTCTCCTGTCGGACGAACTCAGCCCCTAGGATACCCTCCGCCCCGATATCCGCCACCAGGAAACTAACGGGCCGCTCTGCTCCTCCTCCCTCCAGCAACGTCGTCACTTTTCCCTCTACCTCAATCGGCGTCCCGTCCGCCGTCGTCAATCTGCCCTTATGCGGCTGCAGCGCCCCCGGCGATCCTGCACCGTGCCACCACTTGGCCGACAGCAAATTCACCGTGGCCCCGGTGTCCACCAGGAGCTGTATACCCTTACCCCACAACTGTCAGCTCCAAGCCATTACCCGTGCGCTCCCGGCGCCCGATCCATTCCTTCGGCCTATCTACAGAGGCCTCTTCTCGACCACCAGAAGAGACCCTCCCCAGTTTCCCGACACCTGATTCACCTCCGCGGACTTGTCTCCGGCCGCCGCCCTCTCCTTAGCTACCCTCGCCCTGAACTGGGGGCAATTGCGCTTAAAATGTCCCTCGTCCCCGCACTCAAAGCATCCCCTCTGCCGTGGTGGGGGTCGGGGCCGGGTGGCGTTTTCCTGGAACCGAGCCTCCAGAGACGACATGAAGCCATCCAGCTTGGTTTTCAACCACTCTTCCATAGCCGGCCCCGGCCCGCCGGTAGGCCCCCCCGGAGGATCCTCCACCGACCGGACCCGACTATCCGATGTCTGATTGTCGTCGAGAAATGCCTGGCCCTCCACCGCCGTCTCCAGTGCCTCCGACAGCTTCCGCGGTCTAGTCTGGAAAATCCACGCCTTTAACTGGGGATCCCTAAGGCTCTCTAGGAACCGATCCTTCGCCATCGTATCCTGGGTCGCCGCATCGGCCGCCGGATAGGCCAGCCTGGTCAGGCGTGCCACGTCATCCGCCAGATTATGCAGTGTCTCGCCCTTCTGTCTGTAGCGTGTCCTCCAGAGAGCCTTATAGCTCTCCACCTGGTTGGGAGGCTGAAATCTGTTAACCAGGGCGGCCCGTAACCGAGTGTAACCCCCCTCCTCCGAGGGGTTCACTGATGACAACAAGCGACGGGCAACCCCAGAGAGGCTAATGCCTAAAAACACCCCCGCCTCCTCGTCCGTCCACTTGTTGGCACGCACGCACAAATCAAAGTGCGCCAGAAATTCATCCAGGTTAGTAGTCCCATCAAATTTCCCCGGCATAACCGCCGGTTTCTCCACCCGCCTGGGCACAAACCCCTCCTCTACGCTCCCTGAGGGCCCCTGTGGGATGGCTGCCAGCAGATGTCCCCCCAGTGCTGCACTCTGTGACCGACTCGCCCCTGACAAAACCCGACCAGCCTCTGGCCGCTCCCCCCGCCTCTGCCCGGGTCCTTCACTGTTGGCGGGGGCCCCATCCCCCTGGTCGACCGTCTCCCCGGAGCGCCAGGTCCGTCTAGCTGGGCTATCGGTGGGCCCCCTCTTCCACGCCTCATAGACCTCCTGAAACCGACTCCTACTCCCCTCCCGCCTTTCCGGCGGTGGCCCCGGCTCCTCACTTCCGGTCGAACTTCCCTTATTATCGCCCAGCCCCGGGCGGAGTATCACCACCCCTTCCTCGGACACATCGAGGAGGCTGCCCCGTTTACCTGCCCCCAAATACTCCTCCAACCGGGTCCCCGCCGACCCCGGCGTCCGTTTCGATGCCATCCTTAAATATAGCGCGCAGCCCCAGGGTTCGAACCAGCAACCACCGGATACGCGACACTGCTGTCACCAATGTAATAAATAAGGATGAACACCGGATTACGAGTTAACGACTTAAGTACTTTTATTCATGGGCCACATCCCGGCCCGCCCTGTGGGCTTAGGTACACCGATCCCTTATAGCGACGACTCGGCCGGCTGCAGCTAACCCTCTCTACACTGCAAAAATGGTGTTTAGATTTTAAACATGTTTAGGTCTAAACACGTTTAAAACCTAAACATATAGGTCAGTTAGGTGTCTCATCGAATACACATTTAGGAAATAAACACTTTTATTCTAACTACATAAACATTTATGCTAAACATGTTTAGATGTTTAGAGTTGAAACAGTTGAATAATAGGTGTTTAGATTTAAACATCAATATGTTTAGATACTTGGATGTTGAATCCACACCAGGTAGCAGCACTACCTTTAAATGTACTATCTGCACACAGTTATAATCAATTGTTGTGTCAAATGTCCCCAAATCCCATGTTTATCATGGTTTCATTTCACAGAGTGTCATGTGAATAGAAAGGGCAATAAAAAATTGACTATATTCGCCTTACACAGCATCAGTAGCATAAAATAATCAATAAGCTACATGACTGACACCTATTTGATGTTATTCTTGAATAGATAAGGTAATGTTCTTCCTGCCAAGCTGTTGTATTTTCTCAAGTCTCTCATTCTGATGCAGTGTGTAATACATGTACACATAGCTGTGGCTGACATCTTTGGAGACTTTGACAAGTAAATACATGCTGATGTCCCCCCAGTAAATGAGAAAACAAACAAAATATATCTTTTTTTTTAATGCATACCTGTCTGCAAACCTTAACCCTCCATCAAATCATTTAAACATCTAAACACAAAAATTCATAAACACCTAAACACAAAAATTCATAAATATTTAAACACAAAGTTTTAACCTAAACACCTACATTTCTAAACACTTGAGCTAAGCACATTGTTTGGCTAAACATGTTTAGGAAATTAATGTGATTACAAAAACGTTGCAAGAATATGTTTAGAATTGTGTTTAGGATCTAAACACCATTTTTGCAGTGTAGCGCTTCCGGCGGCGAACCCACTCTCAGTCGGATCCCGGCGTCTCTGCTACTACTGGCCTCTGCTGCCTCACCGTGTGTCTTCGCGGCTTCCCTCTTAGTCAGTCCCCTCCCGACTCCTCCCGAGCTCCCCCTTATATACCCCCCTGGTGTTCAGGTGACGTCACACTACCAAATACGGTCTAACCCGCCGACCGCGGCGCCACCCGGCGTCGGCCGCTCCAATTAACGTCTGGCCCCTCCGTCGGACTCGCCCGTCTCCTCCACGTGTATTCCACCGAAGCCGACTCCATTACAATACCCAGTAATGTGATGCATGCATATCTTTTAAAAAAAAATAGCATTTTCGCTTGCTTCTTGTGGTAGGGTAGGAAAAAGCCTGCTAAGTTGATGCCAGAATCTAAAGCTTATTCATCCATTAATCTATCGAAAGTGCGAGAGGCCTCGGTAGGTATTGGCTGCCGACAAAAGCAGGTCATCGTTTCGACCATGTGCTAGCTGTACTTCTAAATCCGAGCTTCAGTTGCTCCATACATTTCACATTTGAACTAACCAAGTGTAACTTTCAAGCTTTCAGCAGCACTTCCCCTAAACGCTCTTAATTCCGAATGTGCTGTGCAGGGATTACTACAGTAAATTAACCTGGCAGGATCCAGCTTCACCATTTTAAAGGTTGATAGTAATCTGTAACGACCCTGATATAGGTTTAATTTAAATGATACATATCTCCTGATGCAATAGCTAAAAACCTGATGGATAGAAACCTGTTGCTAGAACTGACTAGGACTTTTCCTTTTAATTCAGGACACGCCACTATACCTGGCATGGATGGTATACATGCTATTAGTGCAGATCTAATCAAACAATCTGTAAAGATAGGACGAATATTGAATTTACACCAGGATACTGTTACTGTATCTTACTCTAATATGGGGTTTCCCATGACTAAGGTCTCATCACTCCATATTACATTGATAATCACACCCCTCTATGAAAAACCACATAATAATTCACCTTAATCAGAACACGTCTACAAATTACTTTCAGCTCTGATGTAAGAAGAGGCTTCTTACTACCGATATTATCAATTCTGGATGAGTTAGCATCTCTAAAAAGTCAAATCTACTAGGCAGGGAAGACTTAGATTACACTGCATCTAAGCCTCCCATGTCCTTTGGTGTGCTAAAAATAAGCTAATGTGGATTGATTCCTGCTCGGCCTTCCGAATAGGATCCCTGTAGCATTGATTGTTCCCAGCTGACAGGCCCAGATCTGATTTCACCTCAACCATAATGCAATGGCTAATCCTAAAGTTAATAGATGTCTAAAATATGTATTATGTACTCAGCATCTGTCCTCATTTTTAAAGAAACTTGTCTTATAATGATATTATACAGGCCTTGATATATATTACAGTCAACCGCACTGTCCCCTATTCTTATGTAACCAGTTTTTGTTATAATAGTTTAACATTGCAAAAACGTTATAGCCCTCCTACATACCGTAGCATCATGGTTCGATATATCACAGATAGAGCTCACGCCACTGTACCTAGGAATGCTGCCTTCTTCCTATACTATACTAACACCATGACTTGGTATTTCAACCATCCAGATGTTCCAACGTCTAGGACTAGTCACAATAATGTCCGGTTTTTAACGTTACACTTTTTTTACAAGAAGAAAACCCTGATAAATTGTAGTTTTGTGCTTTAAATGTGTTGACCTACAGTGTAAGATCTTGTACCTTGTGCAAGGTGTTTCTTTGCTCGACTCCAGGAGGTTAATTCAAAACAGTGGTCAAGATGAGCCCTATAATGAATACCATGCATATAGGCAAGCTTTTTTTTTTCTTTTTTTTGGGGGAGGGGTAATGGATGCCGCTAATGTCTACTTCAATTCACAAATAGAATGTGCTCAAAATCTCTTAGAAAGCATCCCCTGCTTTACATCATAAATATTAAGATTGACATGCTTGGTGGACAGTCACCTTTATAATGGGGGTATTCCACCGAAACCGATTCTTGGCCGATAGTCCATCTCCGATGCATTTCCGATGCATCGGCGACAGAAATAGAGAATCGGAGATAATCGGACCCTTATCGGGTGGAAATCGGGTATCATCGGCCAAGAATCGGGTCCAGTGGAAGAGGTCATGAAAAAAATCGGAGACCATCGGAATCACGTCGGGAACGCATCGGGAATGATCGCCGACGGTTTCACTTTGGACCCGATTTTTTCTGTTCAGACAGAAAAAATCGGCCAGGAATCGTTTCTATTTTTTGTCGGCCCGGCAATTTTAGTTTCCGGGGAAGGCGGTAGGGGGGCGTACGCGTCGCCGATCACATGGAAATCACGTGACCTGCACTTCGGCCGTACTAGAGGAAAACATCCAAGATGGCTCCACGGCGTGCAACTAAGCGCAAGACGCAAAAAAAACCAGTAAATACAACAAATGACGAGGGAAATGAGGGCCAACAGCCTGAGGATACCTCGAGGAAGGGACAGGGAACACGTTTCACGGCAAGAGGTAGGCCTAGGCTTGAAATAACAAAGGAAGATGAAGAATCTGCTCGACGTCTTCTCGACCGTACTACCGGTAGTAAATCTGGAGCAGTGGAGGAGTACAATGAAGACGACGACAATGACGAGCCCCAAGACCTAAGTTGCACACCTTCCTCCCGTTCCAGGGGAGGCTATTCTGACTCCAAAGGTCCCTACTCACGGCTAGGTATGGGTGGCAGCCGCCTGACCAAGAGAAAACTCATCCCCGATTACGATGAAAACAATGAAGATGAAGAGGAAGAAGGCAGTCCTCGTCCTGCCAAGTCTTTTAAGAGCCCCCCTACCTCTGCAGGTACAGAAATCATTATTGATCACGACGAGGATGATCCCTGGTATATGGACCCCGATTATGATTCACAGGAATTTTCTTTGGACAATGAAGACGAAGAAGAAGAAGAAGACGATCCCCTCCCTACCATAAAGCCACCCAAAAAGAAAAGACCTGTAGCCCCCACAAACTTTGACATGACTAAAAGAAACCAGGAGGAGGCCAAGGTCACCAAGGTCACTCCTAAGAAGACTGTAAGTGAGGTTAAAAAGAGCCAGGTTACTCCTAAAAAAACTATAGGTCAGTTAAAGTCCAGACCAGATGCCCCTGGAAGTGGCCGACAGTACTTCAAAGACAATGCGGTGTTGGAAAGGTTGTGTGAGCTATGGGAGGCTGTTCCATACCTGTATGACAAAAATCACAAGCTGTATAAGGACCCGACAGCAAGGTGGGCCGCCTTAGGAAAAATTGGCGACGACTTAGAGATACCAGGTAATTTATTCAAGATTTTCAAGAAAATATATTTTATCCTAGACCCACATATTTCAAATCGTCCTAGACAACAGAAAAAATCCAAGATAAAAAAGAGAGAAATAATTCTGATTATTATTAAAAACAGCTTTCTTTCATTTCTACTTGCTCGTGTTTAAAACAAATCTGAATTACTATGAAAATAAAAAAAAATTCTATTTTTTTCAGCCTTCTTTGTGAACACAAGGATGAATTCGCTGAGGACAGACTATCAAAAAATAGTCTCAGGCAAGGTCAAGTCGGGCTCTTCTGCAGCAGACGGGAAGCTCCCATACAAGAAGGAGTTAATTAAGCGGCTTTGCTTCTTCTTGGATCCGTATTGCAAGAAGGAAGCAAGCATAACTAACTACAGGAAGGTAAGTTCTCCCCTTTCTTGATTTTTAACAGGCCAATGATGCTCGCAATGGATTAAAAATCCCAAATAAAATAATCCCCAACAAAAAATTATCTGAAATAAAATAATCCCCAAAAAAAAAATCCCAAATAAAATAATCACAAACAAAATACCCCAATATAAAATTTGATTATCTATTTGCCTGCTACCTTGATCAATTAATCAATCAACGACAATTATAAAGTAATGCATCTTGGATAATTTTTGCTTGCTATTACCCTGATTAATAGACTACCAGGCTATCTTCTCTGCTCATTTACTTTTCCCCCTTTCTTTTTTTTTCAAGCAAACCCAGGTAGAGGAGGAATCACCAGAACAGGAGGTCGACAACGAGGACCAGGACAAGGGCCGTAGTGAGGAGGAAAACTTGGAGCCTGATGAAGGAGGGGTGGAGGAAGCTCATGTAATCCCAGATGAATACGAAGAAGAAGCTGTTTCATCCAGGACGCGTAGTTCTCCCAACAAACAGAACATTGGTAAATCTAAGACCCCCCCCTCTTCTGGCAAGGGCAAAGGTTCAGGTAAAAGCTCTTCCAAAAAGCCAACTCCTGAGGCTACCACTAAACCCCCCCCCAGAAGGGCTGGCAGCACAGGCAGTTCCACGGTACAGCGACCCTCCTCCTCTGAAGGTAGGAGGACATACAGGACAGATTACCTGGCTGACAAAGATAAATTCTATACGAATAATGAGGAGGTTTCCACTGAATATTTCAGGAACAAGGAGCCTCAGCATCTCCGAGAGAAAAAAAACAAGACTGTCGCCGAGGTCCTTGAAAATCGAGAGCAATATTTTGAGAAGTGCACCAACTCTGTGGTAGAGCTGACCCAGCTTGCTGCAGCACGCCATGCTCAGCCCCCTCCACCTCCTCCTGTGGCAGAACCTGAGACGGAGGACTCCCACTGGAGTAAGATGATCTTGTTCCAGTGTCAGAGAATGAACCAGAGAGTACGAGAAAAGTTTAAGCTACACGTGCACAGCTTGGCTTTAGACGCTGTGAATGGGGACTGGGTCCCATAAAAGACATAAAAAACTGTTTTGCTCGCGACGAATTATCCCAGATTTGTAGTTAAAAGTTATATATCCCAGACATTTTTTATATAGGATCCGAGCGATGATCTCAACCAATATTCTTGAGGATTGCTATATGTTCTGTTCTAGTGCATAAAAAAACAATATGAGACAACAATTTTTCAGGATCGCAGAGATTGAGGGAAGTGTATGATAATATTTGTTGTTGCTATTGTTGTTGCTGTCGCTGTTATTATCTATCAAGGACTGAAGACAAGGCTTGTATAATCCTGCTTTGTACTTTCTTGTAGTAGGCGATTACCTCATGGAAAAGGAAAATATTTTTTTTTATTTCAAGGAGAAGTAAAAAGCCTTCTGGTTATCATGGAAACAGACTAGACGACTTTATTTCTAGTTTACTACATGGTTTTATATCAAGTTAAAAGTTGCTTCGTCTGAAAGAGATCATAAAAGTTAAAAGTTCATCCACTGTTGTGTGTTCAATAAAAAGAGGTTTCTACTTTTATAATTAATTCTTCCCTTCAATGACTTTGAAAACATTTATAATCTCCATATATATATAACAGAAACAATACATGTCGCTCATAAACCCAAAAGTCCTCTTCCCAGATTTGTTTGTCCCCAATAAAATTATCTTGGACATTTTTTGTCAGAGATTATTAGTCATCCTCCTCTTCCTCAACTTCTGCTACAGCCTCCATCCGCCTTTTGCGCATGTACTTGTCTTGCCATGGTACCTTACCGTGCCTGGAGTTGAACCAGCGGCACAGGCTTTCCCGCATGGCTTTCGCACTCTGAGGCATGTTCCTCCCATGATGAGACCTGTCAAGGCCATCCAGGCCATGATCTTCATCCCGCCACTGTCCAGGATGGACCTCGAGCTCTGGCCCTTCATAGTCGACGGATCCTGCTGGGATGTACTCTGATGGTGCTCGAGTGCGAAGGAAGTTGTGCAGGGAAACTGCTGCCATGGTTACCATTTTAACTCCCTTCGGTTCCATGTCCTGTGTACGCAGGAAGAGGCGGAATCTGGTAGCAAAAATTCCGAAAGCATTCTCAGACATGAGACGGCCCCGAGATACTCTGTAGTTGTACACTATCTGCTCATCTCCCTGGTCTTTTACCGCATACGGCTTCATGAGATTGGTTGCTAGTGAGAACGCATCATCCCCTACCATGAAGTAAGGTAGCAAGTCCCGCATGCCATTTATCTTAGACGCTGGTGGTATGTTGAGAGGGTTCGTTGGGTCATTAAGGTCAGCGTAGAGGGGCCCTTCCTTCCATATGCGGGAATCACCTGCCTTGCCTTCTGACCCTATGTCTACATATATGAACCGGTAGTAGGCGTCTACGACAGCCATTAACACTACACTAAAATACTTCTTGTAATTGTAGAAGGTGGTTCCACTCTTCCGGGGTTGGCGAATACGAATGTGCTTCCCGTCCACTGCCCCGATCATGTGAGGGACTTGCCACTCCTTCCAAAATCCATCTGCGATTTCCTTCCATTCCACTTCGGTTTGTGGGACCTGGAGGGAGGAAAGGAAAGCATATAATAATTGATGTAAATTATTTAATATATGTTTCTTGTATATATCCCAGATTTTTTTGTAGCAGACAAGACCTTCGGCTAGGTGAAATCCAAGATTTTATATTTGAAACACTTTATAAATAGAAAAGAAAACAAAGAAACAAACCTTCAAGAAATCTTTAAGTACGGCAGTCAGGGCAATGCAGGTGTCTCTTATTATAGGGTAGACTGTTGACCCCCCCACTAAATGACCGTGGTGTAGAGTTTGACTGCTGTCTCCTACAAAATAAAAAGGAAATTAAGTCAGGTGTCTCAGATAGTTGAAATCCCAATAAAAAATACGCTATATTTAAAACACACATTTTATCATTGATATTCTACCTTTGTAAATTTCACGGGATACTTTTTATATATCATACATTTTATAGAAAATAAAACAAAAGCTCACCTAAAGCCAAATACCGTAGGGTTATGTCTAGGCGTTCCTCTGGCTTAATAGACTCTCTGAAGTTTGTGTCACGCCTGTATATCAGGGGGTAGACCTTGCTCAGGAGCTCTTTGTATTCTCCAGGGCCCATCCTCAGAGTGTGGCGAAACTCATTCACCTCGTCCATCTGAAATTATTTTATAATATTTTTATCTCTGATAAATTTTATCTTGGACAAATAAGGACTCACATCTGTTTTTTTATGACCACGAGCTGCTCTTCTCCTCTTGATCTCTTTAAAATAAGTGAAAATACCACCACCCCATAGAGCTCTACTCCTGTCAGGGGAACATGAAGCCACAGACCGGTACCCCTTGACTCCTACCCCCCAAGTAAACAAAGAAGACAGAGTAGTACTTACTTCCAGTAGGTCCCTGTGCAGTTTAGTGAAGGTGTTTCGCTGCAGATTGACTGTCCGGTCCTTCAAGTATGGAGCCACGTGGTACTTGTGCTTCCTCTTCTTGCCCTGAAGTATGTCAGCATCTTCCTCATCCAGTTTCATGAGCATTAAAGTGGCGTGAGCGACCACGAGCACATCTGTGGGCTCCATCTTGGATTTGCTCAGTATGTAGGTCATATGGTTGATACTAGGTCATCGCCGATGAAGAGGCCTCTGGTGGAAGAGGGTGGAACCATCCGCGATGACTGTCGGCGATGACAATCCGACAATTTTGTCCTCGGTGGAAGAGTGAATTTTTTGGTGATTTTGAGACCCGATTTCACTGTCCCCGATAAAATTTGACTATCGGGCCGACAAAATTGTCGGCCCGACAGGCGCCCGACGACCGTCGCCGATAGCAAAAACCCACTATCGGGCCGACAATTCTGCCGGTTTTGGTGGAATACCCCCATAAGACATCCACACCCGACCCCTCAATCTCAGGTAATCGACGCTACACATACAAATAGGACACATGAGGCAGCCCCTGGGAAAGGGCATCAGGTACTTCTCACTGTATAATTATTACTACCCTGGATTCAAGTCACTTTCCACTAGGCTGTGCCATTGAGTCTAGGTTATCAGTGATGCCCACTTTAATCTCGTGAACAAGCTGCATGCACACATCTTCTGCAATATCATATGGGCAATATTGAGTGTTATCTGTACTATCGTATTTTTTTCCCCATTAGATAAATCCATTTCTGAATTGCAGGCGAGGGTGTATTAGTTAGTTCTTGACAATGCTAAGAGTTCTTCTTCTTACTACATATTTGTCATCATTTTTTGTGCCCCTGTGTCCTGTTGGTGTTTGTACTAGCTTGTCGTATCAGCAATCCGGTAACGCAGATGGAGTAACATTAGCTACTGAACCTGTCACCAAATATAAAGTAGAAGGGGGGGGGGTTCGCGAAACCATTAACCTGTATTCAGTGTAAATGTATAGCTTCCTTTAAAATGGAAATGTCCGTTCCTTTATACAAAGCGAATACACTCACTTATACTTCAAGTGTACAATTTATAGCTTATCATTAGTATGAATAAGGACAACGCTAAATTGTGTTTGTACGTTATACACAATATCATTATTATAATTGCCTCATTATATGGACCAGTGTTTAATCTTTCATCTAACCGGACCTCTAAAGCAAAAAGATAGATATAATAGATTTGGATGAAGTTTATTTTCATTGAACGTAGTTTTAGTTCACATTACACTCAGTCTAATACTAACGGCATAAACAATGATAATACAGCAGCGATAAGCTGACAACCTTAATCAGCCAATACCCGTGGATGTATAGTGATAGCAGAGTCTAGTAGATGAGCCTGTAAGCATCATTCGATTGTGTATCAGCTGACCGCTGAGCTTACATGCGAAGGCACCACAGAATATAAATGGAGTGAAATAAGGCACTTGTTCTTATAGAATGGGATCAGAACGTGGATGGAATTCATCTTGACAGTAAGACAAGCTGCATCTATCTGTGCAGGAATAGTGCTACTTTTTAGCACTACATTTGATAGCCATAAATCCTTAAAAACGAACAAAAGCCCTGTAGACTCCATAATATCTTTCATCCTTTTCGTTCAGGAAGAAGAATTATGTTCAACTAAGATTCCTTCACTGATGAGGCACAAATGAAAACAGAATGGTATATTGACAGAGGGCACCCCTTCAATATTTACATTGGTTTTAGCTCTCTTGTGAATATTCAGGGTGTGCATGACTTTGAACCATTGAGAGTAGATTTAGGCAAATGCACCATGGCATTAAAAAAAAACAAAAAAAAAAAACAAAAAACACAAAACAATAGGAACCCAATCCCTAATTAACTTCTCCGACTGACTAAATCAGGCTCAATTTCACTCTAAGATCTAAAAATTCAGACAGTACTAGCAAAGTTTCTTTCTCCCTGAATTCCCCAATGCGGCTATCTCTTCCGAGGTTTACTCCGGGGCTTCGCTCCTAAGTGCATTTACCTATCTCCCAGCGACTATCTAAGATAACAGTAGAAACCTTATCTCTTGAGAGCTGAGAATTGGATGGCTTCACTTCAAGTGAAAAACTTGTGCCATCGATGTTTTTGTATAGCAAAGAGCATAGCCAAGGTGACTTCTAATCAATCATCCCATAAGGCAATACTGATGGCATAAATCAGGTTAATCCAATTAGCGATTCAATGAATAGTTGCTGGGAAAATGTATCATGTAAAGTCCAAGGTTTCACATAATTCGTGCTTTTTGAAAATCCAATTATTTTATCAAAATTGTCCTATGGTTTGGCTTTCTGTATCATGGATATAAAGTGAATGATAGAAACCTCATAAAGGGAAACTGACTGAGAGAAGTTAACATGAAAATTGTATGGCTGACCATATTTGGGAGTGATGAGACTATTATTGCCAAGAAAAGACACATGTTCACACGCAATAATTGCCTCCCCAATAAGAAATAAAAAGTGCTTCACTCACAGACAGTGACCGTATACTTTGTCACGAACTGGTATTTAATTTTGAAAAGAAAAAGACTTTCAATTAATACCATATTTAACAAGACAAAAGTGAAGTTACATGCCATAGCAATTATGCTAACACCTAAAGCACAACTTTCACAGAGACACTTTGTGTCATCTTTTCCATGAAACGTGGAGGTTATTTCAATATGTCTAATATTGCATCCTCAGCAATGTAAGTAAAGGGTATGCCTAGAACAGCATGCAGTGCAGGCTGCACTAGCCCACTTTAAAGGGTCTATAGCTCCTCTTGTATGTGTAGGGTGCACATATGCGTGGTCACTGACACATTCCTCTGTGAAATTGTGTAATGTAGTTCTCGTCATGAATATGACCTTGTCTGTTGAAATGACAGTAACTCTGTTATTACTCACTCCCTTAAGCATGCAGTGTCAGTGATTTGGTCGCTCCTATAGAATAAGTCTTCACTGCTGTTGATTAGAGTTGGGAGAGAGCAGCACATTTCTTAACACCAATCACTATGGGAATACATGGTAGACAGACTGTTGTACTCTATGTAATAGAGGTCAATGGTACTCAATGCTAGCACAAAGCCCTTTTCTACCAACCCCCTTTTTTAGAACCTTGCAGTCTTACCACTGCAACTGCAGGTAGCTAACAGTTGAAGGTATTTTTAGCGCGGTGACTAGTGAGTACTACTCCTGGGATGAGTAGACTAGTGTATGGTTCCAAGTCGCCACAGTGTAAGGGATATAGAGGCCTTGCAATCTATTTTTGTTTGTGGCTCCTCTGCTACACTGCAAAAAAAGGTGTTTAAAAATACACACCAAAATCTCACCAGCATTTAAACACCTAAACACTTGAAGTGTTTAAGTGTTTAGCATTTAAACACTTGGTTAAACACTTCATAGTTAAACACATTTAAAATTGAATGCGTTTAGCTCCAAATAAGTGTTGAGAAATGTGGGACAAAAAGATGTTTAACCAAGTATTTGGTCGAAAATTATAGAAGGTTTGCATATGAAGAATTTGGAGGTATTCCAGCCCCTACTCTTCGAATTTTAGTTTCCCCCTCTATTTCTTTGGCTCAAAGTGTCAGGCTGGATGAGATCTTCATGTTACATATGGGTTTCGATGGTCCCATATGCATATTTTGGGCTCCAGGGGGTAAAATGTGCCCAAAATGACCAAAATTGTCTGGGCAAAATTGTGTCTGGGAGAATGACATTTGAGTTACAAGCCATGTTGAGGGCTTAATTTCCTACAGAAACAATCTTCATACCCTCATGAAAATCTCAGGTCCAAACTATTTTGACCTGTAGATTAAGAAAATCACATTATCATTTATGTCAGATGTGTCCTTGCTATTGTAAAAGAAGCATACTTATAAGAACTCTTTTTCTGGGCACATGTCTGGGCGAATGACATGTAAGGCCCCATATGCACACTTTCTATGATTTGTGACCATTTAATTCCTAAACACTAGTGTTTAATCCCTAAACACCGTTTTTACAGTGTATGGACTATTCCTGCTCACTATTCTAATAACAATAGTGTGTGTACTTTACTTATCAGTGAAGGAATTTTTAGAATATATCTCATACTTTTGATTTTATTTGCAGATAAGACATTTCATCATTTGGAGCCTTATGACAGATTAGCATTAGAGCATTTTAAGATTAAGAAATGCATCTCTGTAGCCTTTGTTTTAGAATTGTTCGTTCTGAAACTACTATATATACCCATGCAGCAAGCCTGCTTCTGGCCAATTCAGTTTTAGCTCAGATGAGCTGGGTCAAAGCGGGCAGAATACTATTCATGGTTTTAGGTTGGGCAAATGGTGGGTTTCCAGTCAGGGCCACATTGAGTTGCCCTTATAGGGCAAACTGAACTAAGACTGTTGGGCTCCCGACACCAAAAACCCATTTTGATGCCAAAATGATAAATTTTGACCACATGGCACCACCTGATCAAAGTGGCCAGCCCACTTTCAGCCACACCATAAACCCATGTTGAACCCAAACCCACTCTGAGACTGATCTGTGCCCATATTGGTTAGCCCAGTGTTGCCCACACACCTCACTGAGGACAGAAACTGTCAGCAGCCTATCGGTTAACCCATTGTGGCCCACATCGGAAGCCACACCAAATAAATTGTGGGCCATAGTAAGGCCACACCACCTTTGCTACCTGGGCATGTATTACAGGTTTCATTTCAGTGGGTTATGGTACAATTAGATCATATTTTCTGTATTTGAACAAAGTATTCACTGTCAAAGATCTCTATGGAGAAATCAGTGCTAAGGTGTGTGTTGCCATATGTGCATTTTTGTAAATCAGAGGAGGTTGAAGTGTAAGGACACCTTGTGGAACTGCTACATTCTTTTCTGTGTAAACATTTTTAGTTTACATTGAAATAATGCTTTCTCAGAATATGTATCTGCTATTGGTGATGAAACATTAATTTAATTACTCTTTTCATTATATAAACGACCACTGGCCCGTGACAAGGTACAGATCTATTACAAGGTGATTGGCAGTTGGGTGTATGTGTGCGGGGTTGACGCAGAACAGGCTACTGGCGATCTGAGAAAGTGTACACTCATAATGACACACCTGTTGACTATGGCATTGAACATTGAATAAGACAGGTCCCTGTGAAAGCTGAGTGAGGTGCATGCAGAATGGACAGTCTACAGGCTATTAGTACTTAGCTGCAGTGGGTAGTTTGGGTTGAATTTGTGCTATATACTACCAAAAGCCTAGATGATAGTATGCAGGATTACATGTCTCACTATATGGTTTATTATTTAATGCTAACTTTGCTACCTAAACAGTGTACTAAGAGGGTATAAGGCCAAATTCAAATAATCTGCAGTGCAGTGCACAAAAGTTGACCGACAGAGGTTGACAATTATAATCATAGTCGGCCATCTCTTGCATTCACACCTTTCTCTCCATTTCTCCAACTGTCAACCTCTTTCAGGCACTAGTAGTTTAAATCAAATATATTTGATGTAGTTGGTGACTTCCAGTTGGAAGCCCTGTGGGTGATGGATTTTTAGCTACAAGTGGCCTTCGCCTGTTTGGTAATAGGAGACACTATAACTTATTCAATGTTAACGGTAACACATACATTGACTAACTACATTCGTCGCACTCTACATAGATCATGTGATTCACCGCTAGTTCCCACTGGGGACGTAGCATACAAGCAACAAAGCTTATCTGCCAGTGCACAAATTTTATATAAAATAGTATAACTATAGATAATAATCAGGGCTTCCAAAATGTGTAAATCCTAATTGCATTTGTATAGAAAAACAAAACACAAAAGAAGAGAACTACCTACCTCGAAGGACGTCATCATATATATTTTCCCTCGTGAAGTACTTATAAATGTCCTTTGGGATATATCTGAATACTATCTTTATTCAAATGTACCTTATAATTTAAAACGTTTAATTAAACACATATATTCCTTTTCCACATGGATTCACTACTTTCTATATTTAAACTAACTATGTTAATAGGTGTAGCATTACTGACAATGATCGTGACAGAAATAGAATATAGTGCTGGGATATTTGAGATTTCTGTTGGCAGTATGCCTTTGACGCATTTCCTGAAATTAAGTCCATATAACTTTTAATTTACACTCCATCCTACGCAACCTCTTTGTGCTGGCATCAAATTAGTTGAGTTTCTATATCTGTACACGCAAACTGCAATAGTCCCATGCAACCAGCTAAAATTTCCATTAGTCCTCAACAAGAGTCTTATTAAGATGTTAAGGCAGTCATTGAATAAACCTCCGACAAATCGAAATCAATATTTGCATTCCAGACAAGCAAGATGGATTACTTTTTGATGTGATTCGAATGTATTTCATGATCCAACGCCTGTTGGGTTATATTGGTAATTCAATAGAAGTTGCATTATAATTATCCTGATTCAGAATTTTATATTACCGTGTAACACCTGCTCACCTTTCATAGATTACATTGTTACTAAGTACGTCTTCCTGTAGGTCAATGGGGCATTCTGAGCATCCCAGCCTTTCATCTGTAAATATAGCACTGATAAGGCATTCTCTCAAGCTTAAGCCTGTGCTAATCTATTTTAGGAAAATCCAAAATAGTACACTTCATCAACTGGTTCTAAGTACATTAATGAAGTAGTTTGTAGGTGGGATGTGTTACACATTGAGTATTAATATGCCCGCAGTATATATGTAAATTGAGAACTGAAGACTGCTGTCTGCATCGACTAATTGAATACAAAAAGTCCAATCCTATTTTTTGCATAACGGTGAAGATATGAATACATCATGTGTACATATAGGACTTATAAATTTTGCTCTTGATATCGTAAAAAAGATGACCAGTCTAAGGAGGCTTCTGAATTGAAGGAACACAAACAATCATCAACTACACGCCTTCAATGTTTGTCCCCATCCACAACTCTAAAATTAGCCCTTATCTCCTTTAGTAGCATTTGTGTGAGGTTCTTTTTGTGTGTATATGTATGGTGTAATATCTATGAAACATTGCTACTCAAGTGTACACAATAGATTTAAATACTCAATGCTTTATTTATGAGAAAGCCCCCTGGAGGGACTCAGAAGTGAAGCCATTGCAATTTTCCTGTATCAATTGTCCTGTATCAAAAATAGTGTAAAATGGAGAAAACTGTATTGCACATACTCTACCTGAGCCAAGCGTCGGGTTCTTACCTTGGCCGCTTTTCAGTAATCTTCATGGTGAAAGCACTATCATTAATCAACAAAGCAAAGGACAGTGCCCCCTTTTCCGTTATCGCCCTGGTCAATGCATAGGTTTCAGTACACATGAACACATGTCTACAATCCTTAAATCACCAATATATAAATACTTACCAGAAACCATTTTTCACCACTGACAATCTGGATCTACTTGCAGTCTAAACTGAAAAGAAAAAAAGACTTACATGGCTGGATAGTGACTACTTTGATTACCGGTATTCCATTTACTAAGGCGGACTGATAAAAAAAAAAAGAGCAACGGCTAATGTAGATATGTACTGGAGATAGGTTTCTGCTTCGCCTTGTCAATACCACCCGTCTGTTAAATGTTTCATTTATAAATTGTAAAATATCAGATTGAGGTACAGGTATGATATAAGTAGTATATGACTGATCCTCTGCTGTCATTTTTTTTAAGTCGTTTATTGGGCAGAAACAAAGTACATATAAATGTAAGATGTTTTTCCTAGAACCTATGCATTGTAGTGCTTATGCTAGGACCCACAATATGCCATAGGCTCAATTTATAATACATGTTTTTAGTAAACAATAATAGCAGTCACATTACATGATTTGTTTAACTTAGCCTACTAGGGTTAAGGTATTTGTAGACCACCCTAAGTATCAGATCAGGTGTTAATAGTAAACTATGCCTTAGGCTGTGATGATAATGAGATGTGATGAACAGAGGAATGAGTAATAACATAAGTCTATTATAAATACTTAATCATACAAAGCAGTTTGGGTAGTCTTTTCTAACACTATTTTTGAATTTATAGACACTGTTAATAACAGTATATTCTGGTTTTAACTGATTCCACCTTATAGTGGCTCTATAATAAGCACTATGTAGTACAATTGCTTTTAGGCTATGCAGGACCATCAATCTTTTACCCTGATGAAATCTAGTAGCTATATTCCTCCTATCGACAAGGTTCATATTCTGGGCTAACATAAAACCATAAGATAATAGATGTAGGTCCCGTCTAACATAGCGTTCTGAGCAGTTGCTCCGATCTTGTATTTGCTTAGTAGTCATGACAGGATTCTCTTCTAGTTTAACTTTATATACCATCCTTAAGGCTCTATTCTGTAACATTTGTAGATCTCTATTTTCACCTCTATAATCCCTATCCCAAATATAATCACAGTAGTCAAATATGGGTAATATCATTGATTTAAATACAGTTAATGAGGCATATTCATCAAGTAGGGCTCTTACTCGACCCATTTGGAAAATCCTATGTCTAACAGTTCTCATAGTATTTTCTCTATGTTTTACAAATTCCATCTCAGTGTCTATTCTTAAGCCCAGGTAGACAAATTCTTCCACTTTCTCTAGGGTTGTATTGTTCATAAAAAACTGGGTTCTATCATTGGGGTTAGTGTTGAAAGGCATCCATTTTGTTTTTTTGCACATTGATAGTAAGGGTATTGGTTAGGCACCATGATACAATCTTCTGAATCACTTGGTTCATTTTATCTGGTGAGACCACTGATACCACTGCATCATCAGCATATAACGTAATTTCACAGTCTACTACTTTTGCTAAATAATTAATGTATATGGAGAACAATACTGGACCTAGGACTGAACCCTGAAATATCCCTCTTAAGTTATTTGGAAATTGGAAATTCGTGTGCATGACCCACATAATACAAGCCTTATATCTGGTAATATTATTTATTTTCATAAATGCAGGAGTGCAGATGATAAAAAGAAATAGTTCTTGAAGGGGTGTCCCATAGACATAATTTAAATGCTAACATGGTACTGACACTATTATTGTCCTCCATCATAGCATTTTACTTTTCGTTTTTAGATTCAAAGCTCCATGTATATATCATACCTAATACCATGGTTATCACGTTCTTGAATGATTTTACGATGCCTGGAGCGGATAATGAAGTTTGAATAGTACACGCTAAATTAACCCATGTTGACACTTGGATTGAGACGACATGACAGCAAGTTGACATCAAAGATTTTAATTTGATATTAAAAAAACTATAGTAATAAGACCTTAATGCATATAGAGGATGAAAGTAGACATTATATTCTAGCACCTACCTTTAATTTGCCATGATTTGAACTGTATATGTAACAGGATTGAAGATGGAAAAATCGAATTGAGCGAAATTTTCGCCGTCATGTTTACTGCATAGTGGACGGATTGTTTACAGCGGCGAGAGACAAGTTGTCATGTTGGCATATGCTCTAAGGGTATTCTGGCCGTCGCGCGCACTCCTTACCAGCAGTAGCTCTATGAAAATGTCTGTATGACACACGCTGACATAACACTTTGCGTCCAGGCAGTGTTGTAGTCTCGCCGAGAAACCAATATGGCGGAGGATGGATTAGGTTGATTCGCAACAAATAACATTGATTTTCATGGCTTTATAAGGTAAAATAATTAATTTAATGGTTGAAACCATGGTATAAACGCCATAGATAACAAAGAGAGGCGCACATGGTGATTCTATGGGCTAGATAAGAATGCACTAAGCCTACGGCCTCGTGCTTCTTATCTGCCCCTAGAATCACCTAGTGCACCTCTATTTGTTATATATGCCCTTAATATCAAATGTCAAATGTCACTAGACCTTTGTCGTATTTCAGTACAGTTTGTTACTGTATTGCCTTGTACTTCCTACAAAACGATGAAAATTCTTAAGGTCGAATCCCACTAGGCAAAAAATGGGTTTGAAATGTCTGTGATTTTGTATATCGGCAGCCTTGGCCTATTGCCAATAATCTAAATAACAAGGGGTCTCACTCCACCTTTACCTTACCCAAATCCTACCAGTAGCCAATATTGAGCACTGGAACTCTGTGATTTTTAGTCTATTGCCGATATTGGGCACTGGATCTCTGTGATTTCAATTCTATTGCTGTTATTGGGCACCAAAGTCCTGTAGAATGTGCAGTTAGACAGTGGAATCACAATGTTACATTGAATCACAGAGATTCCTGGCCCTTTGTGAAGAAATTATCAAAAACTTTTGATGTATTTCACTCCCCAAATACCAGCATTTTGGCAAGGGTTCTTAGCCTTTATATGCCTATTTTAGACAATATTTCCACCCCAATATCGGCTTAGCAACCACATATCCTATATCACAAGGATATTTTGCCCATTTTCGCGTTGTGGGATTTGGCCTTTACTAGCTATTGGATTTGCTACAGTGTACACTGCGTCTAACTGCTTCCTCTTTTTACATCTAACATTAAATACAACCATACCTCTAGACCATACAATGGCTTATACTGATATATCTATGGGCAACATATCCATTGTGAATAACTTTTAAAGCAGAGATTATATTAAGGAGTCTCTGCATTGTTTAAATTGAGAATGCTGTATTGTTATTGGTCTCTTTTGTTTGAGGTCGAATCCCACATGGCGAAAAATGGCTGAAATGTCTCAGCGATTTTGAATGTGTTGCATTTATGGGACCTTCCCTAAATTCACAAGGGTTATAAGTACAACAGGGTGTATAGAACATAAGCATTTTTTTTTGCGATTATAGGCCAGAAAATGTTTAATTCACAGAGATATAAACATCAACAAAGGCAAAATATCCTAAAGATTACATAAATAAACGCAACAGTGTCCTTGTGTTCTATACACCCTCCTGTAGTTGTAACCCTTGCGAATTTGGAGTAAGTCCCATAAACGCAACAGATTCAAAATCGCAGAGATATTTTAGTCATTTTTCGCCATGTGGGATTCAACCTAATGCGGTCAAGTGTAAAACACCATTAGCTTTGATAAGAAAATAGCACTTACAAAATGTAAAACCTCGTCGCGTGGTTAGCTGTTGTGGCATTTTCACCTTGACTCAAACACAAAGGCAGCATGGAACACCTGCTAATTAAGAACCCAAATCCCCCCGCGCCTTTTGTTATTGTTGTCTCTGTGGTCTAAAAATATACAAGGGACCTTCCGAAGAATCCTATTTTCTATTCATGTTACTATTTCAGTTTGAGATTAGAGGGAAGAGGGGTTGGATTTGTCTCTCACTGACGTACATTCTCCTAAATTTATCTGCCTTGGATCTCGAATCTGAACAATTGCGACCTGGTGCTTGTCAAGACATTTCTACAACGCCTGGAGAAAATTAAAATTACATCAGTGTTACCTTGGGTTACTAATAGACACTGGAGGAGTGGCTAGCCTGAGGTGTACGTGTTGAATTAGCACTAAAAAAAGGTTAAATGTTAAAATGTTTTGGAGCGGTCTCCTGGCAGCAACACTGTGCAAAGAGTGGCTAGTCTTTCCTGACGTTCACAGTAAATATTACATAATATCTATTAATATCGGCCTGAAATTTCGTATTGAAATTGATAGTCCAAAAAAGGGTACCCAATTCCGGATCCTTGCTCTAATTTGACGGTTCGTGTTTGATTTGGAGCAATCACAAATTAACTAATTGCGACTGAAGGCAGAACAAGCATGAACTCACGTTTGATTTCTTGTTTTGAGCGAGGAAAATGTGTAACAGTTGAAAAGAGGCCAGCCAAACAGGTATTTTGAATTTGCACCCAGGGATCCTCTTCTATCAATCCGATCTAAACGATCCAATAAAACAAAAACACAATTGAAGAACAAAATGAATGTCCTCGGTTATCAGAAGAAACAGAAACCACAGTTATCATCAAATAGTATTAAAAATAATAAACAGTATAGACCCTCTCCGATGGTGCAATAGTTAACGAATTTGTGATTCTACCGGATGAATCGTGTTCACATATAATGGCAATTACTTGGACTTTTTCAATATGTTTATGACCATCACTTGCTTATATATTTAAATGATTATTTTTGAGAGCCTATCAAATTATAAATGATATACTGAGGAAACAAGCTAAGGGATGGCGACTATAAGAACTCTCTATACCGCTAATTGCACCTTATCATGGCTTCTTCTGCGCCTCGCTTCCCTGAAATGATTCCAATATCAGTTCCCTGAACGAGGCAGGCTTCCAGCAGTGATCATTACTGATGTATGATACATGATAAATCGCCAAGAACATGAGACCTGTCTTTGAAGAACTACAATAGATAGCGGTAAGGATAGAGCATACGTTGTAAGCTTCAGAGGAATCCCTGAACAGTGCCTACATATAAATGTATAATTCCATATTATATGTCAAGGTACACACACGCCGGATATATATATATATATATATATATATATATATATATATATATATATATATATATATATTACCATCTAGTAAGTGATTATGGAATGTATGGGTAAAGCCTATAGGATAAAACATATATCCTGACAAAGACCAAGAATGGAGGATATTTTACGATACTCTACTCTACCTAGCAAAGACAGCCATTCTTGTCAAATTCTGAAAAGAAATTACATAGACCTTTCGAGTGACTTTCACAGCTGGCTCATCAACCTTCTAGATCCAACAGATCAATATGATACTTTTTAAAACATACTGGCTAAAGAGAAAACAAAATTACACAAACACAGACTGTTAGAGTTGCTATTCTCCACCCAATGTGTACAAAAGCAATTCAATTGAAATTTACATTAATTACATGCATGTGATTGATCAATGTTGACCAATCACTTGCCTCTATCCGATGTTCTGGAATCAATCCATAAACAGAACATCTAATTGATATACTGTATGAAAGAATAAAGCCCAAGCTCCACTAGGTGGCATGTGGCGGCAGCGTTACATGCGTACAGGTTTTACTTTGTTCTATTTGTTTTTGTTGATATTACAAGTCAGTTTTGCGTGAATGTCGCGGCAAGTTCGTTTCAATATCGCACCATTGATGCACCTTTGTCACCTAGAACAATGGATTTTGGCGTGCCGTATGTAACGCTGCTGCCCCATGCCGCCTAGTAGAGCCCTTGCATTTGGCACAAGGCATATATCTTTTAGACGTGCATTGGAATCCCTCACTGAGAGCAGAAATTTAAAAATAAGTGTACATCTGATCTTAGTCAATTAGGACTAGTGTTGTTTTGTTTGGATACCCTTATTGGCGTTGGACGTAATGGTTTTGCTCACTGTGAAATAGGTGTGAATATTTGCTCTCCATTCTGCATGTTGTGCTTCTGTCTATATTGAGAAACCTGAATAATAGGCACAAAATGACAATAACCTACCCTTTACACACATGCACTGTTAGCTGATAGGCTTTAAAGATGCAACATCAGGGTAGTGTGGGAGGAATGAATTCAGATAAAGCCTACAGTTTGGCCGATAACATCATGGATTGTGTCACAGAACATTGGGATGTAGGGGACTAGGCTAGCAGATCTGTCGGTAGAGCGAGCACTAGAACGGAAAGGTACAGGAGGAGTCTAATTCCTCCTCCTGGCTCCTCCATGGCGCTGAAGGCCGGGCAGGTAGGAACTCTCCAGGTGGGGGGCTGTCTGCACGTCACTCACTGACCTCCTACTAATTCCTACTTCTGTCGCCATGTGGCGCGTTGGTTGCTTTCCAGAAGCCAACGCATGGCTGCCACTTCTCCTGTGCCTTTTAGTCCAAGAGCTATTTTTTTCTCACTAGTTAAAGGGGATGGAGCGTGGGCGGCATAAAAGATAAAAACGATACTTTAAGGCTCTTGGGGGAAAATGATGATTTTGAATTTCTTGGACAAATTTCAGGCGGAGATATTTAAATTAAATGAAAGCTTTGGAAATTGACAAAAATGATTGTGTAGTACACCCCAAGCACCGTTCGAGCTTTTCTTCTCTGCCCAGAGTATTATTTTACAAAGGTAATTGCTAATTCTTAGCTAAATACCCCAAATTAATGTTTTCTGTAATCCTCTATATTTAAGGTCTGATTGAAAATTGCTCCTGGGGGTGTCAGAAATACGTTAGTATTGTCTATTTCTGCCTCGATGTTGCAGAGGACTCATATTTCTACTGTATAGCTGATATTGACTCATATCATAGAACTACAGTGCACTATTTGCAGCGTTGTAGGACTAGGCATTGTTTTAGTTACCCATACTATATACATAATCATCTCATTTACAATGCATTATTTCATTAGTTTGCACTCTTCATCAATTAATTAACATGTATGCTATAATTGCAAATGCCCACTTTTCCGGCTCGTGTTGATTCATTACTCTTACATCAGATAAATATTCATCGGCACTCTATCATTTTGTGATTTTACTTGGCATATTTTATAGAAGCCTGTTCATGTGAAGTATGCTACATTGGTACCATTTTAATCTGAAGTGGGTTCTACTACTGCATTCCATACCATAGTTTGACACAATGGCTTTCAGGTAAATTAGAACTTGCTGAACTAGCATTACCATGTGGTACTTACAATTAGTGCAATTCTTCATGAATGTAAGGTAGATTCACTATGAGTCAAATTTTGTTTAGTCAATCACAGAGGTTGAGCATGTTCTTTCCTTATAATAATTGTTTTACGGTGTATGAGTACAGTATCTGAGGTATTCTTTCCAACTAAGGAAAACATGTGGACAAATAGGTTTCTATAATTTTCGATGTCCGACCCAAGGTAGGTGCCCGACACCAATCTGCACTGATGATGATGTGTGTCTGACAAATGTTCCATGTATATTGCCAAACGTTCATTATGTTGTCTTTGGTACAAGTGATGATACAGATACAGTGATATTCCACGCCCACCCTTCCAGCATATTAGCACATTGTAACCATCATGTTCAGATCTATTGTTAGCCCTCTGATGGTAGATAGAACATGATCCTCACCATCCCTCTGGCTATACTCCTCCATTGCTAGCATGCACAACATCTGACGCTAATATCTAAGCACATTAGCCAACCTGTTGTAAAGATGAAACCCCACAATTCTTTCTAATGGGCCCATTACTGTCTTACCTAGAGGCTTCCCCTGATGTTGTTAAGGAACGGTCGGCTCTAATGTTAAGGCACACTTGGTGATAACGTCCTATAAAATTCCATCAGTGACAACATCTAAGACGGCATGCCTCATCTCCGTGGGATCGATCAGACTCAGATTCTAAGAGGCTGGAGGGAAACATACTTTGGTACCATACGATGTCAAAACAGTCATTGCCATTGATGCCCTCTAATGAATTAAACAAGTGTAGTGTATAGTAGATGAGCAGCCAAGCAGAAGGGTGATCAGCATCGCCGTGTTCGGGGTATCTTTCTTGCGAGGCTTTTCATAAGACTAGTGTTCACCGCGCATAATAGATGCACAAACTATACATTACCATACGTAAATATATAAACCTCGGTGCTTTTAAAACTCCTTCATTTATCAGACGCAAAAAAAAACATATCCCCAAATTACAAACAAAAATGTCATTAACGGAATAGAAGAAGGCCCTGACCCTGAAAAGCCCCACAAACAACAGGGAAAACAGTCAATTTGAGAATCGCTGTAAACAGCCTGCCATCTGTGTCCTCATTACCCAAAACAACACTTTCACAACAAATATCTTTGGATCAACATGGTAAAGGGTATGCCCGCGCACCCCCTCGCGGGCATACCTTTTACCATGTTGATCCACAATTCTCATAAAGTATACTATCGCAACTAATTAAAAGTAGGCCTATGAATAGAAACTAAAGCACATCACATCTGCTGACTGACGTGAATGACTGATGTTCATTTTAAGTACAAACTTCTCCGATAAAAATCCCGTTTCAAGCGGCTGCATTTGAAAGGTTACAAACATATCCTGATATCCCATGGGTTAGAAGTTAGAGATTACTTTTCCAATAGCCGAAGAAATCGGGTTTCATTTTTATTCTCATGAAATGTTTCAGATTAATGAGTCGTGCATTGTTATACTGTTCATAAAGGCTTTATTACCTTTTTGAGGCAGCTGGATTGTGTCAATATGACTAGTTTGGGTACTTTATGTGATAAGCGCTTCTATCATATAAAATATACTACCATGCAATATAATAGAGCCCTCTAGTGGCAAAATGCGTTGTATCTGGAATGTTTACTATGTCCTCAAGTTGATGACTTAGGGTCGTCAATTTTCAAAGACGGCATAAGGTAGTCTGCTAGGTATTTCTCAAACACTACGATCTGAGCCTCCCCACTACGTTCTGCACACCCTCTACGATCCAGTCAGATCGTAGTAAGGGGGAGTGGGTGACCCTGTATTACCTACGATTGCCTATACAGGTGCATGCCTTTCCCTTCTATATTTGTAGCAATCGTAGTGATTGATCCTGCCAACCCAAGAATCCTCTTCCAATCCAGGTCAGGGTGGTACGATTTGGGGGTGCCCAAAACTTAGCGTTTGAGAAATGACTTCCTGCACTACTTCCTTAAATGTAGGCTCGGCTCGGCCAGAGCATTCAAAAAGTTCCTAATTAGTGAACAAAAAAAAGGCTACCGACTTAAATATTAGATCAGCTTCAAGCACCAGCGTAGACCTGTAGAAGACACGGAATATGTAGGAATGCTCAGGAAGGCTTCTACAGTTGTCCATATAGACTATAATGTGGAGGTCGATAATGAGGGGCGATGCCAAAGAAAACAAAAAGAAAATGTAATTTCTGAATGTCTACATACAGCGAAATGAAGCACGGGGAGATAATATGTAAACCCCCTATCAGCGGCCTATGTATACTACTACACAGATAAGGTGGAGGGAGCCTTGCCAAAGAAAACAGCATACAAAAGCCGGATGCAGAAGTCATGATGAAGCCTAGACTGTTGATAAGGAGTCTACATCCATAGGACTTTGAACTCTGGCATTAGCAGTCAGAATCCGGATCAGAGCGACTCGCCGCCGTCTTGAGTTGCTCATAGCATCGGCACTGCACCTACCCACGTGATATGTCAGCGGCAAATTACTATGACCCATATGTCACACAGCGAATGCCTCTTCAATCACATGAGTTAATCTAAAAAACACTTAAGAACTTGCCAACTGCAATCAACTCAGCACTAAATTGTTAGCAGTTAGACGCACGCCGTCTGAGTCATCCAATTTAGTATTAGCTTTTACAATTGAGTCGACGAGTCATTGATCCTAAGCGCGAGGTGTGTGGAGATGGGTGGTCATATTTCATATTTGAAATGATTCACATTTTACTGATTCGCAGCTCAATTCCGGGTTTAACTAGCTGCTGTGCCTCAGAAGCAGGTGCCAAAAAGCTTACGTCAGCAAGGTGTCCTTTCACACTCGCCTATTTCTGGACGTGCACACAGTGGCATCTCAAATCACGAGGAGTGTTTTTTTTGGGCAGCTTGAGGGGTGTTTTCGTAAAGATTGGCGGCTTGGTGTCATGTTCTCCCAATTGATACTGCCCTGAAATTACACCCTCCCAAAACTGATGGATATTCATTAGCAGTTTGGTCCCAATTCTAAGCCTAACGCCTTTCAGTGTCATGCTGTCGTCTCATCAGACAGACATTGTCAGAGAGTACTCGCAAAGCTGCTTTACATTTAAGAAATCTTTTGCTGCTAGCGCCATCTACAAGAAAATATTGAACTAACACCTGCCTCATATCCATAGACCATACTTGTAAGTAGAGTACCTGCCTACATTTTTGGCAACGTGACCCCAATGAGACCAAGAATTTAGAGGATACGGTGACGAGGAGAATATCGAATTAAAGGCAAAGTGAAAAATGGGCACACTGAGAAATGAGTATAAACTGTGCAATATAGGCGTCATCCGCGATAGGACAACTCCTATGAAACCACCCATCAGCTAAACACTCTGTGTGTTATAAGCTGTACATGTGGGTATAACAGGTAGTCGGTTCTGTAGTGGTTGGCTCATGAACGTTGGCCTCTTGCCTAGACCAGGATTTTAAGAAACTACAGTTGCCATGTAGTCACTGTGTATACTATTAAACCAACAAAACAATACCCAACTCACAAAGCTGCAGCGTTATGCAGTCATCCTAGCTCTCCATTGATAAATGCCCCACGTCACATAATCCCCCAACCGCTCTGTTGGTCAGTAATTGTTTTATGTTTTCCTCGCATGTTGGCATATTAGCGAGCAGGTTATGATCCTTTTAAGCCGACCGGCATCGCCAAGTCAGATATTCACTCGGTCATGAAAAATCTCCCTTTATGCCTTTCAGCCCCCACACTCTTTATACCCCCTGTACCCCGCCTCCATCTTTTTCTATTCTTAGATAAAGAAAGCTGAACTCTGGTCTAAGACACAGAGGCGGTGGAAGGCCTGCTGATGACCAGTTGGGCTGGAGAAGCTGGAGGCCCATTAGATCCTACCCATGTTGGTGATCATGTGCTGTCATGCCAGGTCTCGAATCAAATAGCCTTTTGGCGTGAGAGCATCTGGTGAGCTGCTCCGAGCTGAAACGGTGTACATGGTCGTCCCTCACCCTGAACCTTGTGGCAGCGGGAAATGGTGGACAAAAACCAACCAGGTCTAAATGGCAAAAGGGATCCTACTGATGACTACATGACAACTACAGGCCGACCCCTTTATGATGGACTAGATTGCATTTTTATGCCATGCTGGTTTTGTTAATGGAAAGAGCCCACCACGGAATGAACTATACACACGTCATAATAGTACGTGAGGGGAGCCATTTTCCAGCCGTCTTGTATTGTTGGTTTAAGGAAACAGACACGGGGAAAGGTTGTTCATATGGGATTTGCTGCTCATGCGGGTGCTTTTGCTGCAGCTGTTGTTGGTAGTAAAATTGCTACAGGAGGATATCAATACAATTTTTATATTACCTTTTAACCGTTATTTATGTTGTACACAACCTTGGACTTATGGTGAATTCAACCTTCACTAGAGAGGTATTGCTGTGGTTGGTTTTGAAACCAGTGCATACCAAAATGTGCTAGCCTTACCAGGGTTACAATACTCTTTTCAACACGCAAAGTACAGCACTAGAATGTCAAAATACACATTGCTGTATTGGCCCACCAGACCCACCCGCCAATATCTCCAATCAACACATTTTGCCATTTAAAGAAAAGATCGAAGTCAAAGAAAGTTAAGAAGGTCATGATAGGAAACATCCAAATTCAAATGTAAGCCGTTCATTAGACTATTACAAATTACAGTATTTCATATTTGCCTGACCGTCTGGTAGTTAAAATAATTCGAAAACAATATTCTCATATTATCACATAATGATGTATCCACACAAATTACGGTACAACACACTTGGAGGGCCTCATGTAGACTTCGAGACATGCACATGAGAAATTTGGACCACAATTGCGCATATCAATATCTCATAAAACACATGGAAAATAATTTTTTTTAAAAATGCACATCCACAAATACCCACGGATAAGTTAATCGCAAAGGGGAGATGTGTAATACTATAATTAATATTATATGTTCCATTGAAGCTTCTTGATTACATAGCGACATCAATAATCTTAAGTGGATATAACAGTACTCGAGTCGAGGATTCAGCAATGGTCCCAGTGGGTACACAGAGTGAACAGCGCAGTTTTTCAAGGATATTATCCATTACACAGGGTGTAGGAAAGGAGGGGGGGCAGGGGGGCTTGGGCCCCCTCAATAATGAGAAGGTTCCCTATATAAGCCTATATAAAAATATAGCAGGCCCCCCAACCGAGACCCCTGGGCCCCTCCCAATAAAAATTTGCTTCCTACGCCCCTGTTGCAGGTGCCTACGAGCACTGTTAGCGTCTGTTAGCTTTGGCTCATGAGTAACTCCGAGCGGCTCCCTGAAAGTCCTAGTACTGCTTCGCACAGTGGTGGTGCCCCCTTATGCAAGGACTATGTACTAAAGTACCGACATGAATGCCACCTTGCGGATCGTTGTGAGATAGTTGATAAGCTTGTCCTGTTGTCGTGAGAACATTAAAAAACATGAAATATGATTCCCCATTGAAACATTGAATGGACACGTTATCTAAAACACTGGCAATTCAGTTGTGTGCCTATCTGTTCTGTTTAGTATGCTGAAATATAGTACATGTATAATGAATCAGTGAAAGTCTATCGCATTCGGCCAGCAACGAGAGTACTAAAGGTAAACTAGAACTTCTAAACTTTTTACCTAATGTCATAAGCTTTTGCATTGTGCAAGGCATAGCTTTTGCTTTTCACATTTAACATTTGTACCAAGTGATGACCATCAAAGGTGCAACCGAAAGACAATAAAACAAGCTTCGATAGCAATTGGATCACATACCCACTTAATACACCATATTAAGACCCGACTTTGAATACTCCCACATATTGGGGATCGCAACGGGTGTTACAATTCCATTTATGACAAGCTGCGTGTAAGAGTAGCTACCAATTCAAATATCCATTATATCAGTTGTTTATCCCATGTCACTTAGTAAGCACAAAACAATATTTTTCTGCATTTTCGGAGAATTTATTTAGGAATCCACGAAATAGAAATATCCAGATAATATAATACAAAGTCTACTGTCCGTGAGAAGCCAGTAAAATGACCTAGGTTGATAAAGTTTGATAACCCATTACAGCGATTTCTTGTTTTGACTCACTGAATAACTAAGATTTCAGAAGGCCTATCAGTTTTGGTTAATCAGATAATCGAAAAGTATATGGAAAATCCCTACGAAAACACAGTTCGTGTTAAATAATGAACATCACTACAAGTCATCTGCAACTAATATAATCTTTCCCCGAAATCATTCACAACACCTCCCATGTGCTGAAGAAAGGTTTCACCTTTATGCCAAGAATCAAGGCAATAGCATTGTACGAATCATTTTTCTTACTATATATGGCTGTCGCAGGGAATAACTGAATTAAACACAGCCACCAATGACTTGTTTTGTGTGTTAAGCATAGTATTCTAGGTAGAGCTGATATTTGTGTGTCTGGGAATCACTTGGTCATGGAAAACACATAACAAAAGTATCATGAATTATGAAAGGATTATGTAAAGGGGAATGGAAATCGTGAGAAAAGGAACCGTGCTAGAAACACTAAGCTCATTAGACACGAATTTGTTGTACCCAGGTATTAAGACATATGAGTGGCAATTCCTAGAAGAAAAGTTCAAATATCTGTTGCCAATTCTATCGATACCCTTTAAAGAAATACCCTAAGCAAACATACTGCCTGCTTAATTATAACCTGACATTACACTTATAAACGCCTCCTTAGTATATTATGTTGTTTGCAAGAGAGTGTCAACTAAAGATATTAATTCGCTACCCTGTGAAGTAATGAACTGCGCTGTGAAGCTGCATATAGCACAACTCGAGAAAAAAAATGCCCTAGAGAGAATGAAAGGGCGTGATGAGAGAATGCGAGAAACTGCCTGTGGTCTGATCTTTAATGGCCCATATGCTAGCTTTAGCAATCTCTTCCCAGCCTCAGTAAAATATAAACCACTGACACTATCTGGATATGAAGAGGATGAGAAAGAATTTTGTTGTAATGAACAAGCGTTTATGTACAACCGAGCAATATACGCCGGGAGACAAGATCTTGCAGACGAGATAATGGATGAAATAAACCCATTTGAAATAAAGAAGCTTGGAAAAAAAGCATTCTTCTCAGCAGGACATTCTTGGTGGAGGAAACGCTATGAAATCCTGAAGAACATCGTCAAATGCAAAATGGAACAGCATCCGGAAATTGCTGAAAAGCTAATAGCTAGTAATGCGCACATTGCGGAATCAACATTAGACCCTTACTGGGGCGGGGGTTATCTTTTTGATGATAAGCGCTGGGATTCTGGCAGTTATCCCGGTCAGAACAAGATGGGCGAGATTCTGTTGGAAGTGCGACATATATTGAAAGCTAAGCGGGAAGCAAAGCACACGCTAGTAGCAACCCAGCAACAGTTGGCCACAGTGGCGGCAGGCGGGTCGCAATTACCTGGAAATACCCCCACTGGTAAGTCCGGACTGCCTATTGCCCCCTCCCTACCTGAACAGTCGCCTCGTTCAAGCATGGAAGTTGACGTCACACAGAATCCTGTGCCCGCGAGCATGCAAATTGTTCAAAGTGACCCGACCGCGGCACATGATAAAGAGAACGCCGCTTCAATACAAAATAGACTCAGAGCCCTTGCCCACAAAAATGACGCAGCTGCCGAGCAGACAAATTGACTTACTTTGTAGTCTGAGGAGGGAATTGATTTGTACATACATTACTTTGAGCTGACTACCGGATGGCACAGTGACTACCGCCCTCTACCCGATGGTGTACACCCGGACCCGTTTATGGCAGATGGAATTAGGTATGGAAATTGGTACCACAATGAGTACAAATCACCACGGGCCCAAGACTATATACTACTGAGCTGGTGTCGGTATACAGACCATGGGGAGCTTCGTTTTGTTTAACTGGTTTCCTAAGAGCTGCACATGTGGTTACTTTTCCTGTGAATTGGGTAGGATCAATAACTATACATGAAACACTACTCACTACTCACTGACACTGGCCCATACTATCTCTCTGATTTCTGTATCTGATAACCGATAATCAGTGAAACTCATTGTGATTCTTCATTGTCTCATTACAATCCTAAATAACAGTAGACTCAGCAGAGCGCCTTCTGCTGAATTGGTGGGCTGAATAATGGACGTATGCAGTGCCTATGAAGACCACACCGCTGTAACCGAGCTGACATCCAACATCAACCCAATGAACTCAATAACGAAAGCAGGAATCTCATTAGTGGTAATCCCATGATCTGTTGCCAGTCAAGGTAGGATCGAACCATTTGTCTTATTCTTGTGATACCTAGAACTGAAATATAGCATCTACCCTGGCTCAGATCTTGAACATGCTCAATTAGCGTACTGGCCGCACTATATATTGATCGACGAGCTTGCAGGAAACAAGCCAGATGACAGGCCTATATTATACTTGAGCTAGAACTAATGCCCAATGACTGATTCCTATCACACATGAACAATGAATTACTGGATATACTTAGCATTAATGGGATATGAAATTGACTCACTCTGGGCATGAAATAATGATGCCTCAGCAATTGGCTATAATTCTTTGATGTCTTATCCTCCTGTGCCCAGTTAGATGGCATGTAAAATATATCTCATAATAAAATAACTATGTACTTATAAATTTAGCTGCTTACTATCACTAATGAAATATGGCATGTATGGTTGCATGTTTGTACTGATTAATTGCACGTTACCTTGGCAACTACCACTTGACTTAATATAATGCTTAAAACCCGACCTGCATTGTTCTTTGGACTGCGGAGCCCTCAGGACAACCCCAGGCCAGTCACCTCCTCATCTAAATTGTGTCAGTCTAGGTGAGCCTGCTCCCTTGGCTGCTACTCTAAGTAGTCCCCTGGTACTAAAACCCGGGGTCTGCATTCCCCCCCTCCTTTCTTGTTACACACAATGATCAATAACAACAACAATAATATTAATAACAATAATAACGAACCCAGAAAGCAATTAGTTGACACTCAAGTATTTCTAGATGGACTAAAGGGTGTTACCATGGTAACGTGCAATGCGCGAAGCTTGAGCTCAAAAAAGCTGCTTGACATGAAATTAAGCTTGGATTGTGATTTCTTGTGTGTGTGTGAAACATGGCTAGATGCCCAAAATGATGGCACTCTACAGAACTGGCACGGGAAGAAGTTATTTAGGCTAGACAGAACCGACATGGGTGGTGGTGGCTTATTAATCTACGTGGACGAATACTTTAGTCCTTACTGTACTGTTAACAATGAACTCTGCTTTATGGAGGAATGTATTGAGTTACAAACATTGATTATTGAAAAACCGAATTATAAGTCAATGGTAATATTGAATGTATATAGACCGCCAAATAAGGACCTCCAGACCTTTTTTGATCGAATTGATGTTGCCCTCAACGCCATAGATAGAGATAAGTATGAAATATGGATTATGGGGGATCTAAATATAAACACCCGAGATAGGAATAGTACAGGTGCCAAGGGGTTGTTTGATAAATGCAGGGAATATAGTCTCAAAAGGCTGAATGAGGAAATCACAAGACCCAACGAGCATAATAATAGGGGAACTTGTATTGACCACATAATAACCAATTGTGACATAGTCAGCCACTCAGGAGTGCTCTGTTGCTTAATTGCAGACCACTATAATGTATATGCCTGTAGGAAAAAGCCTCGTGAATTACACGATCGCCTAACTTTTACTGGTAGAACTTACCGTCATTATGACAAAACTGACCTAATTGAATACCTTACTGATTTAGACTGGGGAGAATTCCATACGTCCTCTGATCCTGATGTACAATGGAATTTTATTGAACAGAAATTGATTGATTACCTGGATATCACATGTCCCATTAGAACTGTTGATGTACGTAAAAAATCCAAACCATGGGTCAATAATGAAACAATTGAATTAATTAATGACAGACGGCGGATGCTAATGGAAATGAGATATACAGAAGACCCCACTTTGCTAAATAGAGTTAGGACTATGCGTAACCGTATCCAAAGAAAACTTGTTAATGGGAAAAATGACTTTGTGTTAAACCTGTTGGACCAGGCTGTTGGTGACCCGACTAGGTTCTGGAGAGAAGTAAATGAATTAATGAACCCAACGACAAAAAACCTAACAATACAGCTAGTTAATGATCTAACTGGGGCTATCATCCCCATCGATGAAACTGCCGATTACATCAATGATTACTTCGCTAATATTGGACAAGATCTCTTTACAAAATTGCCACCGACTGGAATAATAATACCAGATCCAAACATACCGGATGATGATCACGACCTTGACCTCTCTGAATTGATAACCCATAACGTTGTTTTAGAAATGATTAAAAAGATTAGTGTTGATAAATCGTCTGGCATCAATGGAATTAATAGCATGGTTCTAAAGGATGTGCTGCTACATCTCTCAGAGGAGTTAACACTAATCTTCCAGAACTCTATTAATGAAGGTGTTTTTCCTATAGCCTGGTCCAAAGGGACATTAGTACCCATACCAAAAAAAGGTAACTTAAATAGCATCAAGAACTGGCGACCAATCACCCTACTGCCACTCCCAGGGAAGTTATTAGAGAGAATTATTCATAAGGTATTAGCTACACAACTGGAAAATGAAAACTTTTTCTGTAAAAACCAGTTTGGTTTCCGCAGTGAGCGTGGCACGACAGATGCTGTTTTTACCGTACTAAAGGACATTTATGATAACATAGATGACGGACTTATAACCGTGGCATGTTTTATAGATTACTGTAAAGCATTCGACAGTGTCCACCACAGGATGCTAGTACACAAAATCTGTAATCTGAACTTACATGGCAAATTAAAAAAGTGGTTAATGGCTTATTTGGCACATCGCTCGCATGAAACTGTCTCAAATAATAGAAGATCTAACCAAAAAGAAGTGAAATTTGGCGTACCGCAGGGATCGATTTTGGGTCCTCTGCTATTTATTCTCTACATTAATGACCTCCCCTCAGTCCTACAAAACTGTAAATATGTCATGTATGCTGATGATGTAATATTATATATTGGAGCAAACTCACAGGATGAGGCTATAGCACTAATGCAGGATGACCTTGATCGTGTTAACCAATGGTGTAATGAGAATTGCATGACTGTGAATGACACCAAATCCATGACCATGCACTTTGGTTCGCGACAGAAGTTAAAAAACCTAAACGACCCAATCCTAAAATTTGCTAACAAAAACTTACCCAACTGTAACTCATACACATACTTGGGTGTTGAATTAGACCAAACCTTGAATGCTACCCCCCATATTTCTAAAGTCAAGAAATCCATTGGCAATAAGCTATACAAGTTATCCAAGTTACGGAATGCTATGACCTCAGCGGTGAGTATAAAGATAGTAAAGGTAATGATATGTCCGGTAGTTGATTATTGCGCTTTTTTCACCGGGAGTGGGCAGTTAAATGAATTGGCCAAGCTACAAAGGATGCAAAACTCCTGTCTGAGAGTGTGCTTAAAACGCAGAGTGAGGCAGATTAGTGTGGATGAGCTACATGCTGGGTGTCAAATTGATAAACTGGACCGGCGACAAAAACTACAATTACTGAATATCATGTGGAAGAAAGCCCATAACGGTGAGGCAACCTTAATAGAAAATATACGTACTCGAGGTGATAGAAAGCTGAAATTTCATAAAAGACGGGCACGTACCACTTTTTATCAAAAAAGTCCCTATTATAGAGGAGTTGAACTATGGGATAAACTCTTGCCTGAGATACAAACACTGCCCACCCGAAAAAGGTTTAATAATGCAATAAAAAAATTAAACGTCTAATCCACAAACCTATTTGACACATACGCATGAGCTCTCTTTCACACTAAAGATATGAATTTGATCTATGATAATGAATGTTTTATACATAACTAAGCAAATGGTAAAATATCGGCAGTCATAGTCCTTGATGATGAAATTTTAATACCATAAATGCACTGGAAACAGACAGCCTTAACATATGTGTAACCGTGATTGGCTGCGGAAAAACGTTCCTTCGGAACGAGTCTGCTGAATAAATAATCAATCAATAAAGAACGTAACCTTAAACATAACGTGATTGCCATTTTAAGACAATCTACAGGTCGATGGACAGACGCACTAATCACAGACAAAAGTCAAATGACCAAAAAAAAGGCAGAGGACTGCCCCTTTCACTATATAGCTACGTTACCTCTCTACTGCTGACCTTTGAAAAGGGCATCGTAATTGTAAGGTGTTGAAGAACTTGATTTAACCTATGAGAAGTTAGCGGTTGAGACAGACTTGAAGTGGAAAGGAAAGGATGCTTATAGACTGCTAGTTAAGATTTCTTTGGAAACTTTTCCAGTTGTCTGGCTCTGATGGAGTATAGCACAACCGCTGTGAAACAGCAGAATTAAATGTTAAACTTTTAATATCGGTCAATCTGTATAATATACGTCTGGTGCTCTGACAATGTAGATAGCTATATTGGTATTTGATACCATACCATGTTATGGCAGCAGCCATTTTGAATCTATAATGCTAGAATTGTAACTCTTTCCGACATTTTGATAAACAATGTTCTATTGAAATAAACCATTTGAGGTCTGTACTTTCAATCGAAATCTACTTTCCAAATATGAGGCACACACATATAACCATCCTCGATTTATAAAAGCCACACTAATTGTCACCAAAGCTGTGGTCTTATCGTATTATATTATGGTATTAATGGGAAAATTAAACTACGCAATCTTTAATATTAATTGGTGATTTCCCAAACCCAGAAGTATTGCAGTTGTGCTCTGTTTGATCTAAGATAAAAGGACATTATTTCAAATATCATCCTTTGATAACATTTAGAAACAAACCAATGTGAAGCACGATTCTTTGAAAGAGTACCAACAAGTTTCCCAAACTTGGACTCAATGATAGAAACTAATTTGTTTAACATTTCTCATCACGGAGTCTCTGTGATGGATGATTAGTAGGAAAAAATAAACTGATAATTGAAAGCTCACCAGAAAAAAAAGGGTTTTAGTTCAAAATAAAATGAATTCAGGGAAAATAGTTCAAGCACTGATCATTTGACCCTTGCTATAAGTGGGAATATTTTAAGGAGTTCAACTTTGATGATTTTTTGGCCACGAGTGTTTAAAGGTTACAAGTGACATGTCATCCCTACTTCTTGAGATGGTATTATTAAGGACACAATCATTTGGACAATGTCGGCAATAATCTCCCCAAATACAAACAAGGCTTAACGTGGACAAAGCAGATGGTACATCATGTAAAATGAATTTGGTGCATTTGGGAAATTGGGGGGGGGGGTTGAACCTTCAGGGACACTACTACCCCCCCCTTCCCACTCATCATTATTAGCATGTCCTCCACTATAGCCAATTTTGGCCTGCATTGGTAATCGTGTACTGTTGCGCATGAATCAGGCATTAATCGGGTATAATCGAAGAGCTCTACATTTTTTCATCTGCAACCATCAGGCTCAATATCGGTTCAATGGGACCCAACAAAAATCTGACCACTGGAAAAGTAATCGGGTAAGTGGAAAAGCTCTAAAACTACCAACACAAAGCAATTCAATTTTTTTATTCCCCTCATCGGGCAGCGGTGGGCAGCATCACACCGAGATTTTGCCATTGGTTTGCATCAGCGATGCATTAGGTTGCATCAGCGACGATTTTGGACCATCGGCCAGCTATCTGCCAGAAATCGTTTAAAAATCGTTCTCTGTGGAAACTTGTGCTCAAAATTAGCCATCGTTTTGCATCGGTCATGCATCGTTTTGCATATTTACAATTTCTGACTAACATTGAAATTCTGACATTGACTCAGCTCAGGAGGTCATTTTGCAATGCCCTAACATCACAATGCCGATGCTTTTTCCATGGGACTCCCGTGAAGATGAGATTCTTGTCCACATGAGATTCTCGTGGAAACGGAATCTCACGAGGATTTCTAGAAAACAGGACAATACAAAACATGACCAAGCTAGCATTACTCTATGGCATGGCCCGTGGTACCCATTCTCTAAGCTGAACAAAAAAACAGAAACCAAGTGGAATACTGAAATTACATTGATAGTCCTCTTGGCCTCTGTCGCAGAAATTTATATAGGAATAGATCACGCGACAGAGGCCAAGTGGACTATGGGTTTTAGCATATCTATGTCTTGAAGGGAAAAGAGAGAAACTCAGTATAATGACTATCATAGAAACTGGCAGGTCACTGACATCAACACCAATAACGTATTGGCTCCTCCCAAATGAACGCAGGTCTCAAATAAGCACTGGGGGTGGTGGGGTGCTGAAATCAATCTTATCCACCTGCCTCCGGGTTGGTATCCGTTACACCAGGGGGCCTTCCACTCGTCGGTCACACTTCACGTGACGGGTCTGAGTCTCGCGGGTTTTTCCCCTATATAAGGGCAGTCCCTAAAGTAGTTCTCCAGTAGTGGTCCTACCACTGCTCAGCACCCTTCTACCGGTAACTGAATGCCATCCAGCATGTAGTCTCTATAGGCTGTGATCGTATGTAACTAAGATCAAAATAAACGCTCGGTTAACTACCCGGAAACTTCTTCTCTTTTCGTTATGATTTGACCAAAAAGACGAACCACTACACTGGTGCCATGACCAGTTTTTTCCAAGGGTAGGCACAGTCAGCAATGACTGAGCCGAGCCCAGTAAAGGGAAATGGTCCAAACGTGGACCTAGACTCCCCGGTTGAAGATGGTGAAATAAGATCACCAGCTGAAGGGTGGAGAGATCCACAGGAACACTACCCAGATGAGGTAGTAGATTTTGAAGATGTAAGAAGAAATTTACATGACAACCTGGAAGAATTTGGAGATCCTTATTCATGCTAAGTGGTACAACTAAGCCTGCACCCATGCATAGGAGCACTGCTCAAATTGGTAAACTACTATTTGAGGTTCCTTAGCCAAGTCCAGGCATGATTGAAACTCCTTACAGTTCTCGGATTAAACACCAAAAGTGTGGTTTCGGGAAAAGTAAGATGGAAGAGCTTGAAGATTTGCAAGCCGTATATGAAAAGATCCAACAAGATCTAATTGTATTGAATGGTACTCAAAATTGTATCCTGTCAGAAAACAAACAATTAATGGCAGAACGACTACAGGAAGAACATGAACTTAGACGTCAACGGAAAGAAGTAACAGCTAAGATTGAAAAAGAAAAATTGGATTTTCAACTCCAGCACGATCAATATTGTGATGCTTTATACGAGGCGGTTTTAGAATATAAATCCTCTCGTATGGAGTTGAATAAAACCAGGGAAGAATTAGATTCAACTCGGTCTGCTTACAACAAGTACCAGGAAGAGCTACAAAAAATTGAATTTGCCTTCGAGGATGCTAGAGCCATGTATCACGAACAAAGCCGAGAAAATGAGAATCTTAGGGCTAAATGGATACATGAATCTACCGATTAGACTAACAGACAGTCCAAAATGTTGAATGATTATTCTGAACTGGAAATGAAGGCAATCCAGATGTCAAAGTTTCAGTGTTAAAGATACAGGCCGTGTTGTAGGCCTAACTTTACTGTTTCAGGAGTCATCTGGTCAAATTTACAGAAAACACCACAAACCATATAGGTTTGGGGACCAGAAATACGGGTCAACCCGGTACATCCGGAGGTTCTGGTGAAGCTTCTTTAAATGGATCTCAACAGACTCATTTGGTAGGAAGCACGTACTGTAATGGCGGATGGCCACAACAGGCATCTTTAGGAGGACCTAATGGCCATTTTTCCCAATTTGGATGGAGACAGTCTCAGAATGGGACAAACTCATGAACGCACAACCAGATATTCCCATGCATCCAGGGGGCCATCCAGATCCCCTACAGGACACAGATTGTCAGGAGGAACTGGTTTCCATAACATGAATCAGTCCTTTGTACCAGGTGGAAACACTGGATATACTAGTGGATCCTCTGGACCTAGAGGGAGTTACTCTCCCTTTGGCAATCCGGGATCGGGTTCTCCTGCAGGCACCTCACCCCAGATGCCCTCGTCTGGATCAGGAGGAGGTGGACACCCCCCTCCGAGTGGTCCTGGAGGAAATGGTAGTACACTAGTAAATCCTCCACAGAAAAAGAGACTCAGTTGACCAGTGTCTCTTCCTCCAGGGTTGCAAGGTTTGCATGGTTCAAATGCGGCGATTGCTAACCCAGGTGTTGATTGTTACAATCAGGGTCTTGATGATACGGAAATCATGGAATGGAGTAAGGAACTAATCCTTACCAGATCCCAGAATCTGGCTCGTCGTGTAGCTAAGATATCCACTGCATTTAATGCCTGGAATCCTTGGAAGGAGGAGTATCAAGGCTGCACAGATGTGTTTAACTGCAACGGATGGGGAAAAGAGGAAGCTCTACCCTATCTAGTATGCTGGTTAAAATAGGGTGACGGTAAAGGAGCCGTAGAACAATGGAGGGATCCAAATTCGAGGAACCTCCGCCCATGAAAAATATGATGCCCTAATTGAAATAGCCTCATATTTATATGGGAACATTGTGGGAGAAGACCCTTGGTTGACGTTCACTAAAAGAACTCCAAGGAGTCTACCAAAGTTTTTGGCCTAGAATGTCAGCGGTTGCTACATAAAGCCGGACCTCAGTGGAGCATGGATGATGAGCACTTCCTTGATGAAATGTTTAGACAATTCATCATCGGATTGCGTGATCAGGAACATAGGACTGTAGCATGTGAAGCTTGGAAGAATGATGCTTTCTTAACAGACTTGTTCCAAGCCCTGGATCACTACGATCGAAAAAGCCGGTTATTTTCGGGAAAGGTACCTCCACGAATGTCAGCAATGATAGTTCCTGAGGGGATACCGGACGATGACTCCTAGGAATCATGTGACACTGAGGATGACGAGAACATCGACGAAATAAGCCAAGGCCACCCCCGGTACAACCGGAACTAGGGAAAGAAACCGGGCTATGTCAAGGAGCAAGTGTCTATCACAAAAACTCCTGAGACAAAGCCAGATACCAAAACCCCCAATACCTGTCCATCTTTATTGGAGGACTTGGTTACTACTTTAGTACAGAAGATTTCTGAAAATCTACGAAGGCCTAGGCCGGACAGAAATATTGTCAAATGTTTCAGGTGTCAGGAAACGGGTCATTATGCTGCAGAAACTGAGACAGAAAGACCAGTGTACAGAAAACCACGATACCAGAGCATTCCAGATAGTGGAGACTCAGTTAGGAAGGAAAACTGAGTAGGGGTGTCCATGACGGCAACAGGAAAACCCCCAGAGTGAGTGATTGCCATGACTGCCAGCGATTGCCATGACTGCCAGCCTATCACTGCTTGTGGTATAAGTGATAACCCTCTAGCGATTTTGCCAAGTAGTGAAGCTAAGGAACCTGATCAGTTTCTTACTCATGAGGCTGGGGAGACTGATAGTGCATCAGAAGAACACAGTGGGGAAACCCAATATCAGTCCAGAGGGAGTGGCCAATGGGTTGGCCAGGGTGGGGTGTGCCCAGCTTCTCCCAGGTCATCCCTGTCTCGAGTATTTGAAGGGATGTGGATTTGACCTTGGCGCTAAGATGGAACTTGCTAAGTATGCAAGTTGTCCTACCTACTTGAAAGGTAGGCGGTGGTATGCAGTTGTATCTGTGAGTGGTAGATCTGGTGAATTCTCGGTCGATACGGGTGCTAGCCACTCCTGTATTGCAAAGCGGCTCTATGATCTTTTGACTACGGGTCATGAAACTTTCACAATGGAAGGAAATGCTTGTACGGCTGACCATAGCATGATGAAAACATTTGGTAGAACATGTTTGATAGAGGAGCAGCACAGGGGGCCCTCTGGGGTCATTTAATTCGTAAGATTACTGATAGCTAAAAGTTGTTTTTTTATGTTGTCCAATGTCTCTGGGTATGGAAAAGTGATGTTTGACCAATGAAAGCTTGTGCAGTCACTGAGAAATCTGCAATTCTATACAACCATCTCTTGAAATTTTAGCCTCGTTTTTAAGTGCTAAAATACATATTGATCACCCTGTTCTGGCACTAATATTCATCTTACAACAATTTCAATGGTAGCTACCCCCCCTAAATTGGACCCAATGATCACATTGCAGCTAACCATTTGTTGCTAGGACAGACAGTTACCTAGCAACAGCTGATTTTAGCTAGCAACGGACCCTTTCCGAGACAAAGAAAGACCTTTCCTAGGAATGACTTACAGAATGGAGATCATGGCTATTGCTTCTCATTTTGGTATTGGGAAGGTCCATGCCATTGTAGAAATTGCAATATTGTACCAAAACACAGTGTGCTAATCAGGGAATGTAGAAAAAAATGATATAGCAAGTATGATGAAAACATGCAACTTCAGCATTATCTTCTATTGGTAAAATAATATATACTGGATAATTGTAGTGTGACTTATATCCTCAAAAACATCTGAGGCTTTAACTTTACTCCTAGAGTAGCTGATTGACTAGCAACAACAAATTCACTTAGCAACCTATATTGACATAATGCGTAATGCATAATGCATATTGTACGTCCATATGAACTAGCTACAAGTTACCGGATGAATGAATATATTGTTCTTGGATTATAAGTTCTCTTGAGCTTAAGCTTAGTGGTCTTTAATGAATAATTTATTGGGAACAGGGGTCGATGGTGTTAAATTGTTATATCTTATTTTCTCTTTCTTGGGCTGTCTTCTATGTCTGTATGTCAATGCCCTTGTGTCTATCATATGTCATAATTGCCTACTCACATACCTCATTGTCTTTGTGCATCTCATGTGCATATATAAAATTCTATTGTTTGATGTAATGAATATCAAGTAACAGCTGATGTGATGGTTTATATAGTTAAAATTGGAACTAATTGTAATATTGAGATTTATGCTGCAAGCTGGACTTCAATTATCCATATTGTAATTTTGTGAGAAGTTCAACAAAACACTTTTTCAAACCTAAGAAAATTGAGAAGTATATTCATAAAAAGAAATTTGGATTTGATGAGAATTAAGCATCCATGGACTCAATGTATTTGAAAACAATTATACCTCAAAATACCCCCCAAAATAGGAAATAATTATATTTAACAATTGTGCAGTTGGTTATTGTTTAGAAAGTACTAGCTTTTGCATAGCAAGTAGCCTACCAACTGACACACAGATGCTCCAGATATGAAAAGATATCCGCCAGGTATTCTAGTGATCACAGTTTTTTTTTTAAACTAAAGATGTCTATTGCTGGGCAAGAGACATCATGAGTGTATTGTTTGTAAACCAACCACATTCCAAGGACCATGTGATAGCCAAGTTCATGTACATATGTATATGTAGATCCAATGAGATGAGATTCAAATATTAGTCAGCTATATTTGCTTGAAATATATGGTCCTATCATAAAATGTCCCCATAGAAAAATGATCCCCATAGAAAAAAAAATCACCCAGCAATTCATTTCCTTTTTCTAGTTTGGAAAATGATATAAACCATACCTAGCGGCCTACAAATATTCAGATTACTACTATTCTATAGTATGGTACTTTGAGTAATATACTTTGAGCTGCAGCCAGAGCCTGAAATGACCTATAAGCCACACCTTATACAGGGGCTTCATACAGGTTCTGCAGACTTAAATACAAAATCAACTGTCACTACTTTGGCTAAAGATAACATCAGCAAAGTATCTTTGAAAGCAGTTCATGTATCAGGTTGAGGTGACAGGTCAGTCTGTGATTTATGTACATCTCATGTGAGTCTCAGAACACAGATGATATCCTAATATTTCATTGGGTGTCATTTGGTAACCTGCCATACCTTAGTAATTGCTGTTATAATAAGTGTGACATAAAGCCTATGTGCTTGATTACCCACTATCAGTGATATCATTCCATTCCTGTCAAGGAGAAGTCAAGGAATGCTACCAACATTAACATGTTAAGTCAAGTCACTATCAAGAGCTATATTAACCCTTTGCCTACCGGTGTATAGGACAGTACATGTGACATAACAGCCAGACTTTGCACATGTAATGCACCCCCACAGCCGGCCATTTTTGAGAATAATGCATTATGTCCACTTTAACAGTACAGTTCATAATCTTAGCAATGTTTTCTTGTAAAAAAAAACCACCTTGAATATGCTCATTAACGATATATTTTATGTCTTGCCAAAAATTGTAATTCATAGCATCATTATTTCACCATTAAACCTAAAGACAAGTTTTCAGAATGAGAATGATAAATAGTGCATTAATGCACTATCGTTCTTTCCAATGGTAGTGCATTAATGCACTATCTGCACTACTGACGGTACTGCATTAATGCACTATCGGTAGGCAAAGGGTTAACCATAGATTCCATCAACCACAAGGCATATATCTGTCTATACAAAGTCATATCAAATATACAGACTGCTTCAAATTACCTACTGATAATGATCAAAGCTCTCCCACCAAAATAGTAAGGCTAAAATTATATATTGCCCCTCTGTGATGTTACATGCCATAATACCGAACACATAATCACCATCTTGAACTCTCTCATTCTAAAGCATACAAAGAATATCTTGGGTAAGCCGAGGCTTGGTAAATACCTTTATTCCAGTATGTATCTACCTATCAATTAATCCTTTTGAGTGATATTTAGCAACATTATTAGAATAAATTAACAAGAAGGGACTCCTTATGTACCTAATACTACCATAGAATCATGTGTAAATGGCATGGCTTCTACATGAATCCAACCCTTGTCTTGTCATATACAATGGAGGATGCCCCTCTGTTAGGTCCAATTTAGGGGGGTGGGTATCTTTGGAATTGTTGTAAGATGAATATTAGTGCCAGAACAGGGTGATCAATATGTATTTTAGCTCTTAAAAATGAGGCTAAAATTTCAAGAGATGGTTGTATAGAATTGCAGATTTCTCAGTGACTGGTCACAAATCATAGAAAGTGTGCATATGAGGCCTAACATCTCATTCGCCCAGACATGTGCCCAGAATCATGAAAAATAATTCTTATAAGTATGCTTCTTTTATGATAGCAAGGACACATCTGACATAAATGATAATGTGATTTTCTTAATCTACAGGTCAAGATAGTCCGGACCTGAGATTTTCATGGAGGTATGATGATTGTTTCTGTAGAAAATGAAGCCCCCAACATGGCTTGTAACTTAGGCCCCTAAATGTCATTTGCCCAGACACAATTTCGCCCAGACAATTTTGGGCCCATTTTACCCCCCTGGAGCCCAAAATATTCATATGGGACCATCAAAACCCATATGTAACACAAAGATCTCATCCAGCCTGACACTTTGAGACAAAAAAATAGAGGGGGAAACTAAAATTCGAAGTGTAGGGGCTGGAATACCTCCAAATTCGTCATATGCAAACCTTCTATGATTTTCGTCCGACTGCACAAGTTTTCATTGGTTAAACATCACTTTTCCATACCCGGAGACATTGGACAACATAAAAAACAACTTATAGCTATCAGTAATCTTACAAATTAAACTCCTAAAATATGGCTCTTTTGAAGGACTTGCTGCTCTACTATGAGGTTCAGTCTACAGGAGTATAAGGATTTTATCCTTACTCCAACTGTGGCGAACATTGCGGATGATGGTATATTAGGTCTAGACTTTGCTGCATTGTATGGACCAAGGTTAGAATAAGTAGTGTAGCAAGTGTAACAAAGACAGTTAAGATCCCATCGGGTATGGCCTGTGATGTCTTATGTCGAGCAGACCATGAACTTTCTGTATCCAATCCGGGTAACAAGACCATCTACATTCAGAAGGATACCACTCTTGGGTCGGTTATCCTATCCGAAGTAGTAGAAAGCTGCAAGCATGCTTTAGCAACCAAATTCCCTTCATTATCCGAAAGGAATTTGTAATAAGATAATCTAATAGCTAAAAGTCATGTCGAGATGAATGTGCAACGTGAAGCCTTAACTGACTTGCTAGACAAGTATAGAAAAGCTTTTGCAGCATCAGGTGAAAAATTGGGATGTACTGACACATATAATTGACACAGGTGAGAATGAACCTTTTAAGATTCTGTATAGGACTTCCTCTAGCCAAGAAAAGGGTTGCTGAGGAAGAGATAGCTAAAATGCTTGAACAGGCTGTTATTACACCATCCTCCAGTCCTTGGTCTAGCCCTGTGTGCATGGTGACCAAGAAAGATGGTACCATCCTTTTTTGCATAGATTACCGAAAGTTGAATGGTATGACTAAAAAGAATTTGTATCCATTGCCACGGATCGATGAGACTATAGACTCCCTTGGAGGCAATCAAATGTATTGCTCTTTAGACTTACAATCCGGGTACTGGCAAGTTGGCATGAATCCGAAAGATATGGAAAAGACAGCATTTTCAAGTCATTATTGGACTATTCCAATATAATGTGATGCCATTTGGGTTATGTAATGCACCCACGACATTTGAAGCCATGATGGAAACTTTGTTAAGTGATCTATTTTGGAAGAAATGTCTGGTCTATTTGGATGATGTGATAGTCTTTGGTAAGACTTTTGAGGAATGCTTGGAAAATTTAGGCCTGGTTCCAGAAAGAATCATGTCTAATGGTCTTAAGCTGAAGCCTAAGAAATGTGATCTCTTTATGAGATCCATTAACTACTTAGGAAGAATAATCTCCAATGAAGGGATTAAAGCCGATCTGGAGAAGTTAGATGCTGTGTCAAATTGGCAGGCACCCACAAATTCTAAAGAAGTTTGATCCTTCCTCGGTTTTTGTTCCTATTATAGGGACTTTATACCAGGATATTCCAGGGTCGCCTTTCCTATACAGAGTTTGTCCCACTGGACGCCTGGAGTTAGGAAGGAACATTTTCCCTGGGGATTGGAGCAAGATGAGGCCTTTATGCAAATAAAGGAATTGTTTGCCAGTACTCCTGTATTGAGATATCCAACAGAGAATTATTATTTCATTCTAGATACTGATGCTAGTAATGATAGCAAAGGAGCTGCCTTATCCAAGGTCCAGGGTGGGGTGGAAGTTCCTATTGCTTTCGCTAGTAACACATTTAGCAAGGCTCAAAGAAAATATTGTACCACCAGCATTTTCTGTGGGGAAGTGATTTCACTCTACGGACTGATCTCTCTTCCCTCAGATGGTTATTGAAATTTAAGGATGCAGAGGGGATGATAGGTTGCTGGTTAGCGCACCTATCCGAATTTGGTCTAAATCAATGAATAGTCTCCATTGACCAATTCAAAACATGTTCCGGTCGGGTATCAAATGGATTCCAAACCCCGACTATTCAACAGTTCCAAAGTGCTGATATGGTCACATCATGTTTGATTAAGTTTCTTAATCAGGGTATTTTTCCTCCAAGACCTGAAGTGTCATTGGAGAACTATTTTAGTAGGAAGAATTCCTTGCAAGTTGTCATACCTAGCGCTATGCGACGTAACATTATGTATTTTTGTCATGGACATAGAACTAGCGGGCACTTTGGAAAGAAAAGGTCATTAGAACGCTTAACCAGGCTTTACTACTGGCCTGGTATGAGTACAGATCCCATCCGCTGGGTAGAGACCTGTCCAGAATGCTGTAAAAATAAACCAGGACCCGGGTTGGGCAAATTACCCTTATCCCAGGAACTGTTTGGAGTAAGATTTGCTAGAGTGGCTGTTGACATTATTAGTAGTATAAAAACCACTCCTAATGGAAACATGTGTATTATGGTTGTGTCAGATTATTATACCAAATACACCCAAGTGTATCCGTTACCGGATCACAAAGCTGCTACTTGTGCTATGGTCTTTGTAAAAGGGTGGATATTGCACCTAGGTCTACCGCTCATGTTGCATAGTGACCAAGGCAGGGAATTTGAGTCAAATCTGTGGCATGAGATGTGTAATTGCCTTGCAATTTGCAAGACAAGAACTAATCCCTATCGGCCACAGAGTGATGGGCAGGTAGAGAGATTCGATAGGACTCTGATCCAGGTATTGAAATCTCTAGTAAATGAGCAAATGGATGATTGGGATGATCAGTGTGAATTGGTTGTGCATGCTTACAATAGCACTGTATATTCAAGTACAAACTGTACCCCTAATCTCCTTCTATTTGGAGAGGACTTAATTATGCCTGCAGACCTAGTCTTTGGCGTAGTGAGGATGAATCCGGAAGCACCTTGTCAGGTAATGTTTGTAGAATCCTTAAGAGATAAATTCAAACAAGCCTCTGAAAGGGTAAGAGATGAATTGCAGAAAACTGCAAGTTGGCAGAAAGTTGGATATGATACAGGCCTAAAAGCCAGTTATTTCAATCTGGGGGATAGATTACTGCGTCTACATCAACCTCTTGCCAACCTGAAATTGGCTAGTAATTAGGATGGACCCTTCACTATAACTCAGGTTATTAGTGACTGCACTGTGATAATTAAATCACAGATTGGAAGATGTTATAAGTCGAATGTAGCTAGACTATGTCCATGGAGGGGGAGAGATACCTCCACCAAAATGTATGGCGATGGTCTGGAACAAGTGGTTAAACTAGACCGTGTAAAGCAACTCGAAGTGCCTCCCACCCGGAAGAGAAGACCTGGGAGGCCACGGAAGGTTGTCGACCGAAAGTCAGTGGTGCCCCTTGTCGTTACATCTGGCAGGAGGGGCGGATAAAAAAGTGTCGTCGGGCTCAAGTAAAAATAACAGGAAAGGTTCTTCTAAGGCTAAGAAAACCTTCATCAAGGCCAGATTCTACTTTTAGAAACTGCGGATGAATACGAAGCAGCAGGCAATGCCGCTTCTAGTTCAGTCCAGGGGTCCCTATCACGTCTCAAGTAATTGAGGCTGAAGAGGCCCATATTTGTGTCTTTCCAGTAGTCCGGCCCGGGATTATACAAAGTCTCGTAGTAAGACTATTGGAGAAACAATATGCCCAGGAGCACCTGGATGGAACCTTGGGTACTCCTGGGCATCGGTGCAAGTGTCACCCAAAATAGCGAGCAAGATGGACTGCTTGATGTCCCCTGTCAAGTTCTCTCCAGTAGAGGATGAGACGCAGGCATCCAAGCAGGCTCCAGCTGTCCCGCTCCGTATCGACAGTTCTCCTGCTTCTGCTCAGTCTACTCCAGAGAAGCCTGAAAAGAAGTCAGGGAAAACTGGAAGTGGAAAAGGCAAGTCCACTAAAGGAAAAGGCAAAGGGAAAAACACAAATGTTGACCCCTCTGCCAGTACTAGTGTGGCTGAAGGCACCCGGAGCCGCCGTGTGTCTCTCCAAGAGCAGCCAATAGAAAGGCAGCTAAGGCTTCATATGTTTCTGGCAATGAGACAGACGCATCCGAATCAGGCTCCTCCACTGGTCAGACTCGGAAGAGGAACAAGAAGAAGGTTTCCCAACGGAAACCCAAAGCTGCAGAGGTAGAAGCTCAGCCACCAAGTCCACCGGCTGTTCCTGATACCCCTGCTACTGTAAATGTAGTGGCTAGTGTGCCAGTTGTTGAACTTTATGACATCATGGCCGAAGTGAGTGGTGACGCTCAGGATGTGGCAGCCTAGGTGCTCGCAGGTCATCGACCTGTTGTGCAACCGACGGCTGGACAACCCAGAGAAGAACCTGAGGAGCCGTTTGACCCAGTTTTGGACACGACTCCTACAGATGAGCAAGAAGCTGTTATTTGAGCTAACGCCAATAACAACTTTGCTGACTTCATTCCCCTGTACCTCGGACATCTGAAGGGTAGCAATTCCATCTGACTGCCCCCTCAGAAGACATGCGAAGGCTTTGAAGATATGGAGGAATGGCTTCACAAGAATTATGACCAGAAGGCGAAGTGAAAGTTCGCCTTAGAAGAGTACTACGGGAATGAGCACAAGGATTGCCCATTCCAACGTTGTACTCAGATGGAGGGTGAAGTGGAATTCTTCCTGGATAAAGATGCATTTTTGAGCCATCTAGTGGAATTCCACATGCACCAGAGGCCGGAGTATGTCTGCGACCCGGAGGCTGGCAAGAAATGTGCCAAGTGCACAGGATGTGTCACCCCCGGCGAGGAGATATGATCCGGCATTGAGTGTCCACCCACAGACAGGGGCTAGAGAACGCTATTGATAGAGTGATGAAGGTACATTCTGAACTCTACAATAACCTTCAGAAATTGACCTCCGAGAAACTGTCTTCACTTACCCTGAGCACGAAGCAGTTTGCGCCAACAGTTCCTGGTACTAACCAGAAGCTGAAGGCTCAGTTTGCCGAGTCTCCTGGAGCAGGTAAACTTGAGTATGCTTAAGAGGAGTACGACTCGCTAAACGAGTGGAGAAGCAATAAGGCCCGCAAACGTGGTGGAGCCTATGTTACTCCATCTCGAGAGCAAGTCCGTAGCTGCAGAGATTACCGTCAAGGGCTCTCTGCTGCAGACAGGAAGAGACAGGTCTCTGCTTCTCCTAGCCAATCCAGGTCCCCATGGAAACGCTGGGGAATCAGTCGTAAGGGTTGAACAGGAAGAAGCAACGTCTTCCTGTCCCCACTGGAACTCCCACGTATTATGGTAGAGCAGCAGCACTGCAAGGTGGTGCTCATAACCCGACCTTCTTTGGTGTCAGTGGACCGGGTGGCCATGCCTCTCGCCCATGACCAAAGCTGAACCCGAGGGATCCAAAGCAGTTTGCTCCTATGGGCCCAGCCAGACCAGAGACGCAAGTCTTTGATCAATACGGTAGGGCCAAACACGAACTGTCGATTGGAAGAGGTCAAGGTCAACGACCAACTCTTAGTACTGTGGTGCAGCAACGTCCAGTTGCACCAATTACTGCTTAGCAGCTTAAAAGGGAGCCAGCTAGGTTGCCCCTAATCCAGGGAATACCAACTCAGGGACCTTCTACTCCCACTGCTAGTGTGACGACAACCAGGTTGCTTTTTTGCATCTGGCAGTGTCTGTCTCAGCCAGTGGATCTGGACACCCGAACCTGAGGCCACAGAGTCAGGTACCTCCTCCTGATGCTGTGGTTCATCGGCCTAAGGTTATCCAGACGGCCGAAACCTTCTTCAAGAAGGAGGAGAAATTGTCTTGTGCCATTCAGACCAAGCAATTTGAGACGTTACAACACCATATGGAGAACCTCCACTTGGATATATATACCGTCGGATGGTATCAAGCACCTTACAATGTATCCATGCCATCCAGAAATCTGAGATAAAACGTATTTCTGCTCAGATAAAGGCTAAGGTTGCCAAAGAGAAGCAGAAAGCTGCAAATCTGAGGCAAGAGGCTTTGTCAGACAAGGAGACTGCATCTCAGATGCTCAAAGTTGAGAGAGCAATGAACATGAGGAACCAACAGAAGTTCTTCAAAGTGTTTGGAGTAATTCTAGACAACTGGGATGGCACCCCTGGCCATGCTTTGGATCTTTTCAAAGCTCGCCAGAAAGTCAATCTTGTTGTCGCAGCACCTCCAGCACCTCAGTGACCAGATCTGGATCAGCCTGTTCAACAGCCTGGCCAGGATCAACCCGAGGAGAACACTCGCCCACCCACCTAGCACTAAAGGCATCTGGGTTTAGCTACGCCCATTTATAACATATCCACAATCATGGAAATAGCACTTCAGGCATAAGGGTTCAGCTCGCCTAAATCTACTATCAAGTCACCTCACATAGGAATATGAACTTTAGCACTACAGTGTATCAGGGTTTAGCTATACCCAAAACTCCAGCAGCATCCGACTCCTTCGAGATTCTCCATCTACAAACAAAAAACATAATCATCTGTTATTACATGTATAGTCATATTTATATCATAAATTATGTGAAACTGGTGTTCATGTAAATTCATATCTTTTACAAAGGTACATAAATGTTACTCACCTATAAATGGTTAAATAGACCTACAATTGTTCAAATAGGTCTTTCCTGGTTTCATTATATCAGGGACTATTTTTCTTCGGGTTGTATCATTACTGAATTGTGTTCATATAGAAAGCACACCGGTGTGGGTGCTATATATTTATCTACTAAGTCATAGAATATCAGGATAATTACTTGTTCCTGATACTCATTCTTCAAGTTCACTTTATAGTGAATAAGGTTGTTAAATAAAAATTGTCAAAACTTTTGTTTTCCGGGTGTAGTCAATATAATTATGTCATAATTTGTACCGCAATTCATTTTTAGGACTCTATAATAGTTTAAATCAATGTGTTCTGTGATATACTTACTTACAACATTGGTTGTCATGGTAACCATAAAATATAAAAAGTCATCCAAACTTTTCCGGTTGCTATGATCACTAATATGTTGACATGTTACACTATGTAAGGTTACATACGGAACTGTTATGAACGATACTCGATGCTATTGTTGTATAAATTATCAGAAATAGGATAGTCTCATACTATAGCCTATTTCACATCCAGTGAGTGTAATTAATACCCGTTATATTGTATTGTGAAACAATTACTTATTAGGTAATTAATACACTGCAGTTTAATTACCCCCAAGTTATTGTCTAAGGGGGCCAGTGTAGGGGTATGGTATTTGTATGGTAAACGCTCGGTTGCCTACCCAGAAACTTCTTCTCTTTTCGTTATGATTTGATATCTAACCAAAAAGATGAACCACTACAAAATCTATAGGCGTCAGTCTGCTTAAACGGACCACGAGGTAGATACCAAGTGAGTACAGAGAACTGAATTAATGTTGAAATAACGTTGACCAACAAAGAACAATGTAGTTTCAACATTGATTCAACGTTCTGTGCCCACGTGGTAAGCTCTCTATGCAGAATGTGACCACCAAAAAGGTGCCCTATCAATGTTTGGTGGTCACATTCTGTGTAGAGAGAAATATTCTTTTTTATTTTCATTGGCTTTCCCAAGAGAATAAATCACATATAGTGCTTTTTCATAATGTGATATTCAATGTCCTCTTCTTATCCGTGCCAGAGTTGACTGCTCAGATGATTATGATTCATTTGCAAGTGATCTCACCTAGGATCCACAACTTGTTACGGTTAGCTTACAACATTGATTTGACAGACCAATATTTCACGCATTGAGAATGAATCAGCAAAACAAACAAAATACTGCAGTATGTGTCAGCTAGAGCGAATCAAGCCCTAGGTTCCCTAGATAGATAGAAATCTGTAGATCTACTCATTTGGAGTTGGTGGCGCCATCTTGCTGATATTTTTATTACTTCAGATGTGGATGTACACCATGCCACATAACTCAACCTTCCCTTAACCCTTTAAAGGCCGCTGATGCAGGAGTGCATCATGTCCATTAGTCGTCATGATGCACCGATGAAGTGCTGGCGAGTCTGCTTGCCAGCACTTCATTTGGACCCTCCGGAAGTATGGTTATCAAACCTGTAGGGTCAGCATGATGCTTCAATGATGCTGGCAAGCAGTCTTGCCAGCACTTCATTGGTGTGTCATGACGATCAATGGGCATGATGCATTAATCCATTAGCAGCCTTTAAAGGGTTAACAATAGAGGGCCACTGAAGGATGGACCGCATGGACACTCTGACTGAAACAATAGGTAAGAGGATCAACAGGTAAACAAGGTCAGGAGTGAGCCAATAAATATCGTGTATTTGGTTTCTTGTGAATCCTATAGAGCAGACAAGGACTTTTGTGGTCATAATTAGCAGGTTCACACTGACACGATGATCGTTTGTTTGACTAGAGAGAGTATGTAGTATATAAATGGATAAAGCTGTAGGTGTTAACATTGTAAATACTATGCATATGGGACTCTGTTGCAGGTCTTAACATTGTGAGTAGTACACACTCTGGGCTCTGCTAGAGGTGTTAACATTGTAAGTAGTACACGCATGGGGTTCTGCTGTAGGTGGGAACATTGTGAGTAGTATACACATAGGGCTCTGGAGCTTAATTCAAAACATCCTGGGATCATGACCCCAGCGATCTTAGGAATAAATCAGCTTTATCCTATTAAGCGATCTTAAGAGTTGACTGGGTTCACATATCCTAGCCAGCACTAAGATCACATCGGTCTTAGCCTCAGCCCTCCTACACTATTCCAAGAAGAACTGACTAGGCACAGGGGTAAGAGTCCCAAAATAAAGGAATAGCTGTGGAGTCACTCTTCTTCACAAGAGTGCTTATACCATCATTCCCCGTCCCCATATTGGCTAACAAAAGAGCAAAGGGTGCAGTTGACCCCTGTACAGTATTCAAGAGTTGTTCCCATGAATGTATGATTTATGCTTGCCTATTAGAGGCATTGTGCCCTCCCCCAGGACAAAGAGAGAGAAGCGAAGAATTACCTTACAGTGCACTTAACGCATGAGTAGCCCTAAGAGCCCTCAAGGACACTCAGCAAACGTCCTCCCTCCCCTCTATATGTATGCAGCAGGCTATTCACTCTTTCAATCAGGAGTGTTCCCTGTAAGTGCTCTTGTACTCAGGTGAAACCACTATGCATTTCTTTCACTAAGATCACAGTGATCTTAGTGGTGGGAATGGAATAGTGAAGTGATCCCAGGACTAGCTATTCTGGACAGGAGCTTAATTCGAAACAACCCCGGATCAAGACCCCAGCGATCTTAGGAATAAATCAGCCTTATCCTATTAAGCGATCTTAAGAGTTGACTGGGTTCACATATCCTAGCCAGCACTAAGATCACATCGATCTTAGCCTCAGCCCTCCTACACTATTCCAAGAAGAACTGACTAGGCACAGGGGTAAGAGTCCCAAAATAAAGGAATAGCTGTGGAGTCACTCTTCTTCACAAGAGTGCTTATACCATCGTTCCCCGTCCCCACCATTGACCCCCATGCAGTATTCAAGAGTTGTTCCCATGAATGTATGATTTATGCTTGCCTATTAGAAGCATTGTGCCCTCACCCCAGGACAAAGAGAGAGAAGGGAAGAATTACCTTACAGTGCACTTAACACATGAGTAGCCCTAAGAGCCCTCAAGGACACTCAGCAAATGTCCTCCCTCCCCTCTTTATGTATGCAGCAGGCTATTAACTCTTTCGATCAGTAGTGTTCCCTGTAAGTGCTCTTGTACTCAGGTGAAACCACTATGCAATTCTTTCACTAAGATCGCAGTGATCTTAGTGGTGGAAATGGAATAGTGAAGTGATCCCAGGACTAGCTATTCTGGACAGGCCTGCAACCACTGCATTACATAGGGTAGACCAGCCAGGTCTTATGATATGTGCCTACACTAAGATCGCTGGGGTTGGGATCCCAGGATGTTTTGAATTAAGCTCCTGGCCTGCAACCACTGCATTACATAGGGTAGACCCGCCAGGTCTTATGATATGTGCCTACACTAAGATCGCTGGGGTTGGGATCCCAGGATGTTTTGAATTAAGCTCCTGCTCTAGGTGTTACCATGTAAGTAGTATACACATGGAGTTCTGCTGTAGGTGGTAACATTGTAAGTAGTACACACATGGGGCCCTGCTGTAGGGGTTAACATTGTAAGTAGTATACACATGGGGCACTGCTCTAGGTGTTAGCATGTAAGTAGTACATGTATATACATGGGGCTCTGGTGTAGGTGGTAACATTGTAAGAAGTACGTACATGGGGCTCTGCTGTAGGTTTTACCATTGTAAGTAGAATATATGTGACCCATCAAGGGAGAACACCCCTCCGTGGGGGATTTTTATTTCCCCATGTGGCCACCAGGGGGCATTGGAGGGGCAAAATTACTCTAAAATCATAATGGAAATACATTAGGCTAATTTTTGGTGCAGAATTCATTGTTCTCATTTTAAATGCATCATTTTCGGTAGAAATGGCCCATATTTGGATAGTAAAATGAACATTTTTCATGAGAAATCAACCTATATGCCTGGTTGCCATGGGATGCTCAACAGAAACCCAAAACTGAAAACAGAAAAGGAAAATTCCTACTAGATAAAAACCTATGATAAAATCTCCATATTGTTATGTATTTTTTATGAAAAAGGCTGATTTATTGTGTTTTTAGACATTGTTATGGTTTATAATGTATTTAGAGCCCAGTCCTTGATTTCAGATATGAATAAAGACCTATGTTCACGGAAGGGTTCTGACATAACTACTAGGAATATTTAAGCTCATGATGTCTCATTTTAAAGATCTCGAGATGAACTTTGATGGTGAATTTCCCTCAAGCAGGGTGTGTTTGCTTGCCTGGTCACATATACATGGGGCTCTGCGGCAGGTTTTAACATTGTAGGTAGTATACACATGGGGCTCTGCTGTAGGTGGTAACATTGTAAGTAGTATACACATGGGGCTCTTCTGTAGGTGGTAACATTGTAAGTAGTATACACATGGGGCTCTGCTGTAGGTGGTAACATTGTAAGTAGTATACATATGGGGCTCTGCTGCAGGTCTTAAAATTGGGAGTAGTACACCTGAACCTCTGCAGGATTGTAAGTAGAGTACACATGGGGCTCTGCTGTATGTGTTAACATTGCAGGCGGTGACATTGCCAGGAGTATGCCCTTAGTGGTTTTTTTTTTTTCCACAAAAAAAAGAATGTACTCTATGGGGTCTCCCTTGAAATCATCATTTACCTAATTATTTCCCTATGTTTAGGTCTACAAATATCTCATATATGACAACTGTCCTTCTTCACACTGAACCCATCTGTCCCTTTTGAGTAAAGACTGATCCAATAAAGACTAATCTACACATACACATACATGGGTATGATACAAAGGCAAAGGTTCACGAGTACTGGGACTGACCGAGGGTTATCTCACAAGTGAACCAATACGAGTGAACCTCAGAAAGCTGATGTGACGCCTACATCCCCTTTATATAAAAATTGGCATTTTGTCCTTAATACAAAAGTTGATGTCATTGTATTTTGATTGATGGAATCATTTGGCAGGTGTCATTAGTTCGGAGTATGTTTACAAAAGCAGAGATAAAAAGTTGAAAGCTGGCTGTCCATATTATTTTGATTCAAATAAAGGATCCAAGTTTCCAGTGAACTATGCCACCTAGACTCTTAGTCTTTTAATCCTGTATGATATGGAATCAGGTATAAGTGTTTTACACTAGGTGGAGACACCGTTACCTTAGAGCAAATGACGAGCACTCGCCTCAAGCTACAAGACGGTGCCAGTAGTGTAGATCTTGTCTTAGTAAAGATGGCCACTTTTGTATAGTCATAATGCAAAAGTACGTTGGCCATATTGCAAATTGCAGACAAACCATTGAAACGCCAATTATACCAGTGGGTGGACTGAAAGCATGTTTGTAGCCTGAATACCCAACATAGTTTCCACTAAAGCCATCAGGATGTACCACTAACTGGCGTCTGAGAGCATCAGTCGTTTCCATTTAGCTTACCAGGTGGCAGCATTGCTTCCTTGGTGCACACGGACGGGGTTTCATTGATATCAGGTGCACACACTTGTAGCGAGTTCGTTCTCGATCCTGGTACTCTTGTATTTACCATAAGATATACCAGTGTGTAGCTTAATTGACTTAATGGGCCTTTTTATGTACTCGCTTAGTCTATGTAATTATTTTTACTTGCCTTAACTGCAGATGATTGATCTTTATTGATTGGTGTTTCTGTTTATGGGAGAGTGATCAATTAAACGGTTTTTGGCTGCAAATAAAGTAGTACGTTTGGGAATAGGACATGTATCGGAAAATAATATATATGGTTCCCAGATCAGAAAATAGGCATAACTTTGTTCTATCACAAAAAAGGAGCAAAACAGTGACAGACGTAAGCAGCCATTCGAAACAAATAATACAAACAATGGAGATGGTGGAGGGAGGGGATCTAGTAGATACAACAATACCGAAGTGGAGGGTGTCGCAACAGACTGTGGCAGATCTGCGTTGCAAATCACTGTAATTTTACACTGTCCTTATAGGAATGAAATGAAGTTCATAAATTTCATTCAGATACATGCATACTGCATTTCATTATTCCATGGTATTACCACTGATCATGTTATCAACATGTTTTCTCGTTCCTTTTTCCCCATGTTTCAGCCCTGTCCCTATAGAGTTGTTGCTCATCCCTCTTGACATGAAGCATTACACCCGCCCCTTGCTTGTCTCCAGAAGCACCGCTTTAACTAGCCCCCTTCATCTCTTTTAAGGTTAAGTAGCTGCTAAACCCGACGAACAAGCCATCCCAGTCATTCCCAGATGGGCACTGAATCGTTAAAACCCCTCCAGAAATGTCAAGAAGCATTGACATGCGCTGGTTGAGTTGTATGAATTTCTTTACTCTGCCTGTTTTTCCTCGAGCATACTGTCGGCGGAAGATTTTCTAAAGAAAAGCCTTCTTTGGATTTCTTCCAGTGAAACTTTGTTTGGCTCTCAGTGTATTGGCATTTCTTGGTATTGTCCAAGTTATGGAAGGAAGGGCAGTGCTAATAATTAGTGGTGTGTGTAGTAGGTGTCAGCTGGCCTCCCTTAGGTATTTAGGTGATTCATAAAAAAATTCTCCTCATACAGCAGTTCTCCTCTGGGCATTGCAATATGATTTGAAAATAGATTCGATAAAGGGATGGTGGGTTCAGATAGTTGATGGCTAATGGTGTGATGAACTCATACCTTTATAACAGGAAGATCCTTGCCAGACATGACAAGATCACCTCTCTTATGTTAGGAGAGTCAGGCCGAGCCTTATCTTAAATCCAGCAAAGCCCGACTATGGGAGGGGCGTGTCCAGTTGACGCTATACCTTCTTTAAAACGACTTAGTATTTCATATAATGATTCAATATATGAATGGTTCAGTATAATAGTTTCCATGTACTGAGTCATTCTAATAGGAGTTCACATTTATAACACCTATACTTTCTGATATACAAGTACTTTCGACAGACAGAGTTGCAATGTGGTGTATGATTATGTAATAAAGTTATAAATAGCACCTTCTGTAGAGGGGGAAAGCCCCAAATGTCCGGCGACATTCTGCAGAAATTGCTCCTATGCTACCTAATTATAGCGATTCGGGGTCCATGAAATTATGTTAGGTATAAGTCACTCTTAAGGTTTGAAGACACCTTCCTGTGTGTATAAATGTAGACATTGTAGTTAAATGCAAAGCGTTCCCCTTTTATAAATATCCACAGCCGCAAAATGAATTAGCCTACGGACACCTGTTGTCTACCATGGGGGTTTCCTTTATGTGTATGCTATTCATTACTGGGAACTCCGGGGGAGATATTTTAAACTTAGTAATAGAAAGAGTATCACATACACTGGTGGTGTGTATGATAAGTGAAAGAGTTTGATATTCAAACTGGTTATTTGCAGCATACATAGTAAACACCAATCTGCGAAAAGGGACCCAATTTCAGGGGGAATAGGATCTTTTCTAATGTAGAACAATTCTAATTTATGCGATGAAAATAGCTTTCCATGTATTTTTTACCCATTCTATAACAATCATATCGGTAGAACGTCCAATAGCACTTTTCGTTCTATGTCATATCTTGCAGGGCGGTACATCAAGAAAAACAAGTTTGATTAACATCGCTTACCTGTGTGGATAGCCAGTAGCCATATCAAGGGAGAAGCATGTCATGTCTGACCCTTCTGTACACAGACTGATATCATATCCCTGTTATCAGCCAGCTAAGCACACATTCCATTGTCCTAATAACACCAGGCCCTGTCAGTATCATTACCCTGCTGATGTTACTACTGACTGCACGTGACCGTTCCACCTGATGTCCACTTATCTTGTCACCTGTCATCCTAGCTGGTACCAGATAAGAGGGGTGCACTGTGAATTCAGGCATCTCCTCCTGACACTCTAATTGTGTCTGTTCATATATACCTTTTCGGCTCTTATAATTAGTAAGTTTATGTTTGAGTTTGATGGGTACACTGCAACAAGTTGTTTAGATCCTAAACATAATTTTAGACTTAATCTTGTTTAGAAAAATGTTTAGAAAAATGACATGTTTAGCTACTTAAAGTGTTTATGCTATAACGTGTTTAGGTTTATACTGCCTCCCCCCTCCCTGCCTGATTTGAAGAATTTTATTTGCCTATGTATGGATAATATGATATTGTATTTGGGAATTGGCTTTTGAATGCATTTAGTTTGAGGACCCTATATCATTCATGCCCACTTTCTGAAGGGGACCAATGCACCTCCGTCTACAAGGACAGCTATATTGTATATAAGTATTTCATCTATACTGTATTAAAAACTTATCACATCAGTGACAGGGCCCCATTGTCCAGTACAACAGAGACACAGAAAGGATTTTGCCTTATATATTTTCGTACTTCACAAAATGGGTGTCTAAGCAATTCATTAACCATAGACGTTGCATTATCGGCAGTACTGCTTGCAAAAACTACCCAGGAAACCAGTGTAAATTGACTTGAGGTCACTTTCCCCTTCAACACCAACAGTTGGTTGTCAACTATTGCCGCGATTTTTGTGGAAAATCGTCTATTTCTTGTTCAGAAGTTTTAAAGCTAAGAATGGTCAGATAACAAAATAATGTTTCCCTACATATGGAACTTTACAGCATGTGAATTCGGAACAAAAGTACCATTTTTAATAAGAAATCTCTGTACCGGTGACTTGATGGCCTGATTGAAGGCACCACTCATATATATATATATATATATATATATATATATATATATATATATATATATATATATATGGGGACACTAAGGGGGAGGGGTCCACAATCCAGTATCTTTTAAAGAATCAATGATCACTGAGATCTGTTTCACCACCACCATGTACGAGTAAGATTGGTGTACGAGCAAGATCACTCCTATGGTCATCCTAAGATTGATCTTAGTTTTCTTAGGCTTAGGTGAAGTGTTTCAAAAGTAAATGGGGAGTGAAACTTACTAGTAAAGGGTCAATGTAAGAGTGACTTATGACCAACATAAAGTAGCTGATTTATGGGGAAGGTTGAGGGTACACATAAATGTGAAAAGTCCTATCAACAAGTGAAATCACACAATATTTTCTAATTCATAAAGTCAGGCATAATATCAAATGGAAATTCCTCCTTTTAATACCATTTTCTATCATGGAATAATGAAGTAAAGCCATATTTTGCACCTAGGTGATTGATCTTACTAGTGGGATAATTGGCCTGTGAGTGACCTTACAATTGATCTTGATTACTGCTCCTATGTCTAATTGACAGCTGTTTCTATAGGACCAGTCTTATGTTCCAAAAGGAGTGACAGCTTGTTCTGAAACACTTGTAGTCATCCCTAAATGACTGATCTTAAGTGGTCACTCTTAGAGTGAAAATATTTATCTTGAATAAAGAATGCTTATGAAATAGGTCTCTGATGATATTTCAACATTCTATGCACTGGGACCTGTTTCACAAGAACCATGTACGAGTAAGATTGGTGTACGAGCAAGATCACTCCTATGGTCATCCTAAGATTGATCTTAGTTTTCTTAGGCTTAGGTGAAGTGTTTCAAAAGTAAATGGGGAGTGAAACTTACTAGTAAAGGGTCAATGTAAGAGTGACTTACAACCAACATAGAGTAGCTGATTTATGGGGAAGGTTGAGGGTACACATAAATGTGAAAAATCCTATCAACAAGTGGAATCCCACAATATTTTCTAATGCATGAAGTCAGGTATATATCAAATGGCAATTCCCTCTTTTAATACCATTTTCTATCATAGAATTATGAGGTAAAGCCATATTCTGCACCTAGGTGATCGATCATACTAGTGGGATAATTGGCCTGTGAGTGACCTTACAATTGATCTTGATTACTGCTCCTATGTCTAATTGACAGCTGTTTCTATAGGACCAGTCTTATGTTCCAAAAGGAGTGACAGCTTGTTCTGAAACACTTGTAGTCATCCCTAAATGACTGATCTTAAGTGGTCACTCTTAGAGTGAAAATATTGATCTTGAATAAAGAATGCTTATGAAATAGGTCTCTGATGATATTTCAACATTCTATGCACTGGGACCTGTTTCACAAGAACCATGTACGAGTAAGATTGGTGTACGAGCAAGATCACTCCTATGGTCATCCTAAGATTGATCTTAGTTTTCTTAGGCTTAGGTGAAGTGTTTCAAAAGTAAATGGGGAGTGAAACTTACTAGTAAAGGGTCAATGTAAGAGTGACTTACAACCAACATAGAGTAGCTGATTTATGGGGAAGGTTGAGGGTACACATAAATGTGAAAAATCCTATCAACAAGTGGAATCCCACAATATTTTCTAATGCATGAAGTCAGGTATATATCAAATGGCAAATCCCTCTTTTAATACCATTTTCTATCATAGAATTATGAGGTAAAGCCATATTCTGCACCTAGGTGATCGATCATACTAGTGGGATAATTGGCCTGTGAGTGACCTTACAATTGATCTTGATTACTGCTCCTATGTCTAATTGACATCTGTTTCTATAGGACCAGAGACCTGTTTCATAAGCATTCTTTATTTAAGATGAATCTTTCCACTCTATGAGTGACCACTTAAGATCAGTCATTTGGGAATGACTACTAGTGTTTCAGAACAAGCTGTCACTCATATTGCAACATAAGACTGGTCCTTTAGAAACAGCTGTCAATTGGACATAGGGGCAGTAATCAAGATCAGTCCTTAGGTCACTCGTAGACCAATCATTCAGCTAGTAAGATCAATCACCCAGTTGCAGAACATGCCTCTCCTTTGTTATTTCACAATAGAAAAAGGTATTATAAAAGGGTATTTAATTTTGATATATTCCTGACATCATGGATTAAAAGGATATGTGGAATTCCACTAATTGATATGATCTTTCCCATTTATGTGTACCCTCAACCTTTCACATAACTCAGCTACTCTATGTTGGTCATATGTCACTCTTACAATGACTCTTTACTCATAAGCTTCACTCCCCATTTCCTTTTGAAACACCTCCTACTAAGAGTGAGCTATGGAGATATGACCAATGAACCCAATGATTGATCTTAACACCACCTTACTAGCATCTTGCTCATAAGTCTATGACACTCATATATGGCCCTTGTGAAACAGGTCTCAGTCTTATGTTCCAATAGGAGTGACAGCTTGTTCTGAAACACTTGTAGTCATCTCTAAATGACTGATCTTAAGTGGTCAATCTTAGAGTGAAAATATTGATCTTAAATAAAGAATGCTTATGAAACAGGTCTCTGGACCCATATCTCTCCTACATTCCATGTGTGAATGGGCAGATGTTTAAGTTATGCTTGTAAATTCTCTATGATTTTGTAACGGTAGGAAAATTTATTCTTATACATAAGTGTACAGTTTATAACCAGACGCTTACAATTAAAAAATGTCCTGGTACATTTGCATACAAATGGCTGTACATGTGTAATGGGTAACCCCTGCCCCTCCTGCAAAATCCAAATACATTCATATACATGTACACACTCCTCACATATTCAAATATCAAACACTGCCGTTAATATACAGCCTCCATACATAATCAATGCAGGTACTGCATTGATTATGTATGTAGGCTGTTGTAACACATATTTATAAATAAAGTATTGAAATGCAGAACATTATGATACCACTTAGAAACCCACTCCTGGGTTATTTAATGCCATTTATCAAAGAAAATTAACAATCATGGTCCTAGGAAAGATACGGAGATCATTTCTCTGTAGTCTAGCAGTGTTGTACTGTCACAGCTCTGCTGCATTTGGTCAATTATTACGTCATACAATGCAGTAGAAAAGCCTGCTTCTCTCCCTTATAGTGATGGATTTTTTGGAGTTGCAAGCTGCGTCAGCAGCCAGGAGCTTAGCGACCGTAGCAACTCCATAATGTTTTCGGTTTTCTCCCTATGACGTCACCTATGACGTCATTGGTGATGTCATGCTGTCTCAGTGACGTCAACCACAGTGGCTAGTGATGAAGTGGCAACTCCTATCCGTGGTCCTTGCCACATCTTTCTTGTTGACTAAGTATGCCAAAACCTTGTTTATTAGCACAAATACTACAAAAATATGAAGAAAGGGTGGTCTTTTCTTTTAACGTCACTTTGGTGTGCAGTATGCCATTCGACATATGTTTTGTACAATGTCTGTGTTGGTATATAATTTGAATGATTTATTATGTTCGGGGGATGAGTTATAAAGACAATATAATGAGATGCAAAGGCCAAGTTAGCCTCCCTTGAGCTACAAACGTCAGGGTATGAGTTACGTTAATGAAAATAATGCACCATCTCCAACTCGATCAATTTTCTTTGCCTGATATTAACGTCAGTTGCCTTATAACATCAATTCATTAAAACCACTTAGTATTCCGTAACACTTTCTTCACCACTACAATTTATCATCACTTTTGGAGGGCAAGTTTTTGTCGCCAAATTCATTTTGTAATCCTTTGGGGCATTAGGGAAACCATAAGAGTCTACGGTAAGTTTTCTTAGGCAATTGCTTTCTCTAAATCGCCAGTAAAGATAAATCATACATGTTAGATAGATTCAAGTAGAATTCCTTGTCACTTCCTAATCTTTATATGCAGAAGTGATAGCATTTAATCAGAACTATTCAATACCTCAAAGGTAGAATTTTGTTTCAAAAGTCAATCACGTAAATAGTAATGCAAGTATAGATGTACTGACATCTTCAGCCTTTTCATATCAATGCCAATGATTTTGAATTGCTTTCTCTAAATCGCCAGTAAAGATAAATCATACATGTTAGATAGATTCAAGTAGAATTCCTTGTCACTTCCTAATCTTTATATGCAGAAGTGATAGCATTTAATCAGAACTATTCAATACCTCAAAGGTAGAATTCTGTTTCAAAAGTCAATCACGTAAATAGTAATGCAAGTATAGATGTACTGACATCTTCAGCCTTTTCATATCAATGCCAATGATTTTGAATTGTGAACATCAATTAAGCGAGAATGCCATTTGTAAGGAATGCCATGGTTGAACACAACAATACAGTCTTCACTGTACTATGAGATAACATGATGATTACACAAACCACAAAGCAACGTAACGAATATCGATATAAAACTTCTATGATTAAGAAGCATTGGTGAAGTACAATGATGTCATGTGATGCCTTACACAGTAATGACACAGAAGGATCTACAGTTTAATACTGTGATGTCTTGCTATATTTTAATTGGGTCACCTGTATAAGACTGAGTGCACCACTTTAATCTGGGCCCCCTCTAAAAATGTGCCCATGCTCATTATTAATAGATAGGACAATTTACTTACACACCGTGGGTGGTTGAAGTATCTTCCATTCGGCCAATGTACATGGAAGAACGCCACTTCTAAGGGCGATATTTTTGTGCAATAAATGTTAGATAATCAATCAATCAACACATATCCAACATAAAGAAAAAGACTAGTGTTCCACAATAGATATTGCTCTGAAGGTCATGTGTTAATACATCTTGTGGGTTCACTGAACTCTTAGACATTGTGCCCCTGAGTCTCTGCTCCTTTTGTGCTGGAGTAAGGAGACCTTTGTGCAACCTTTGATTTATAGATTGTGCTGGCGTCGGACTTGTTTAATCATTGATGAAGGTCATCACTTAGGTGAACAGTAGCCTGGGGACAACTTCAAGGCAGACTAGCTAGCCTCTAACCCATCAAGGTAGGGGAGGTAGCCTTTTGAGAGAAAATGCTTATCAATTATTTCACTGCAAATAAATACAGGTAAGGCATGCAGACAGCTGCCTACACTGCATCTGTTTTGATCTAATCAGCCTAAGTAGGAGAGTTGTAAACGTCTGGTAAATCTACCGTACATTGTATAAGATTAAACAACTAGCAATCAACCTGGTGTGACACTTGACACGTCTCATCGACCAGTCTTCTCTTCCAAATTGTATACATAATTATATTCACCCTATTTGAAATAATTAATGATGTGAAGGAAGCTCGAAGTTCCACAATAAGTGGGTTGTTACATTATATTTCACTAAAAAAAAGGCCTGTTTTGGTATTTGGGTTCTAGCACAAAAGGCGTCTTTGGTGTTTAAGGTCACTATACTTTAAATAACTTTGGAGCAAGGGCAAAGTGACATTACAGCCTTATATGTTGCATAGGACCTCAATGTAGGTCTTGTGAGGTAGAGGTAGATTGAAGGTTTCCTTGGAACCATCATAGGCTTTTTGCCATTCACTGTACAATGTGCGGCTTATAGATGAATTAGAGCCTTCAATAGCTTATGGAATGGGGCCTATCAACGTGTTCCCTGAGCTTTATATGGTACATAAGACCATTATGATAAAACCTAATGAACTAATATAACAGGTTTCATGGCTTAAATGATTAGCGGTGCTAATACATCTGCGCAAAGGCCTTGGTGGCCCAAAAACCCTATTGGGCCTCTACCTCTCCAGAGCTTTACTTTTCTGTGGTCTAGAGGGCCCACGTGGTAGTACTTTCACTGAGCTACGTCTCTGGAAATAACTCTCACTTGGCAATTATCTTTGTGATCCTCTGTTTATATGCCCATGTTTATAATGCGCAGTTTGTGATATAATTCTGCAAATATAATTGTGAGCCAGCAAGCAGAAATGGGGGTTCCTGCAGCATTTAGTACCTGTTTTAGCCACCAGGGGGCACCACTATGGGCTAGAATAGGAAAGATATGCAAAAAACAATTATAGGGTAATTTTCTATGGAGAATTCAATGATTTTTGATAGAATATTATATTTTGGGTGAAAAGGTTCCAAATTAGGCTTGTAAAAAGAACGTTTTTGGGCCTAAATAGGAATTTTTGTTGATTTCTGTTGCCATGGAAACGTGATTTCCATTCTAAATAGGAAAATCAATGATCCCATTTGAAAGAATTTTTCACCAGGTTTACTATGGTGAAAACAGAACGAAAATACCATTTCTAGATCAAAAGTTATAGGCAAAAGAATAAGACAATTATGCTAATTAGCATAAATTATGCTAATTATATATGTATCTCACAACCAATTAAGCTTAGGGCCTTTTGCCATTCAGAAATGGTCATACCTACCCATATTTAGCAAGCTATTCTCCTGAAACTAACAGGAGTATCTTCTCGTGCAATATATCACTGGAAAGCTACCCAGCAAATTGTCGTGACTCCTCCTCAACCTGTGTGAAGTGGCTCACACATGTCGCTAGATGAAACACGACGTTGCTATAGCACAAGATCACCTCGTCATAGCACATGTTCACCAGGGATGGCGAGGATCGTGATCACTCATCCTCACCAGGGATGGCGACATGAGTAATTACTCATCCTCACCAGTGATGGCGACATGAGTGATCACTCACTTCGCTAGATGAGATGCACACCACGTCATAATGCACATTCACCACGGATGGCAAGGATTGTGATCAGTCACCTCGCTAGATGAAACGCGTACCTCTTGATAGCATAGGTTCACCACAGATGGTGAGGATCTTGATCACCCACACTCACCAGGGATGGCAACACGAGTGATCACTCACCTCGCTAGATGAAACACACACCATGCCATAGTGCATGTTCACCACTGTTGGCGAGGATCGTGATGACTCACACTCACCAGGGATGGCAAGGTCGTTGATCACTCACCTCGCTAGATGAAATGCGCACCACGTCATAGCGCAGGTTCACCATGGATGGCGAGAGTGGTGATCACTCAGACTCAAAAGTGATGGCGATGCTGGTGATCACTCATCTTGTTAGATGAAATACTCATGATCATCGGCATTGGTAATCATGCAGCCTCACATCTGCCAGATCAAAGTATATTTTGCCAGAGAAGGTATTGCCATATGTATCTTCCCTCTAACCACAGACAAGGTGTTCATGTTGATATTTCCCTATGTATTTTTCCTGTAACCAGAGAAAAGGTGTTTATGGATAGTTGCTTTCATTTTAGAGATACCTCTATCTAAATTCAATTGATATTCTCTCTATATAATCTTGTTTGATTCAACCCTGAAGTATTACATGGAAATCAGTGTGCAACAAAGCACATTTGATAAGTATGGGACTTATACTTCATGCCCACACTTCCTAGATAGGCTACATGTTGAACAGTGGTGCTGTCTCAACAACTTTGGCAATGGTGGTGATAAGTTGCTGCTGTGAGTGAGAGTGAGTGACAGATGATGCAATCCTCAGAGAGCATTGACTTGGAGTGACACAAATTCACGTATTGAGTGAGACTAATGTTGGCAATGGTGGTGATAAGTCGCCATTTTGAGAACAGATTAACTAGGAGTGATACAAACTCACGCAGTGAGTGAGAGCCATGTGGCAATGCAGGTGAAGAGTTGCCATTCTGAATGAGAGAGACAAACAGTGGCACATATTGACGGAGTGAGTGAGATCCATGTTGGCGATGGTGGCGATAAGCTGCCATTCTGAGTGAGAGTTGACTGGGAGCGGCGCATAATCACGCAGGGAGTGAGATCCATATTAGCGATGTTAGTGATAAGTCGCCATTCTGAGTGAGAACTGACTGGGAGTGGCACATAATCACACAATGAGTCAGATCCATGTTGGCGATGGTTGGGATAAGCCGCCATTCTGACTGAGAGTTGACAGGCAGTGGCACATACTCACGCAGTGAGTTAGATCCATGTTGGCGATGGTGATGATAAGTCACCATGCTTTGTGAGAGATGACAAGGGGTGGCACATACTCACACAGTGAGTGAGATCATGTTGGCGACAGTTGTGATAAATTGCCATGCCATGTGAGACTGACACACAGTGGCGAAAGATGACGCAGTGAGTTATCACTCAAAAAGGAGTCACCATTGATGACCAATCATGGCGACAGATAACGACAATTTGCTGGGTAGTTATCTGAATTTTAAAGTTGACTTTTAGCACGGAACACCCTTTCTACTTACCTCTACACAAGTATTATCTGACACAGAGCTAATTCAGAAAACAGAACCAGGAGACAGTCGTATATTGGAAAAAAATGCTCATAATGAAATAGGACAAGGTTTTTTGTTTTGTTTTATTAATGAGTGGGTTACACGTTTTATGTTTAGGGGTCTACTTTTTACTTTCAAGGCATTTCATTATTCTGCCACCCTCTGTTGACTCCATCATTGTTTATCTTTTTTCAAGCGAGTAAAATGTCTTCTTTGTTCCACAACTTCAGGACTTGACCAGGTCACGTAAGCTGCCACTCCTTTTTATATACATGTGTCCAGCCAAGGCAAAAGGGTCCCCCCAAGGAGAAAAGTCAATTTCTAAATTCAAGTCATGAGCTTTTCAATGATGTTTTACATTAGAAAATATCTCTGCTAGTTTTTGAGTTATGGCTCTATGAATTTGAGTGGTAAGTAACATATCGATATACCAAATAAGCACTAACTGGCTTTTTTATCTTTCCCGAGATATCTTGAGATAAGTATAAGTATGCATAATTATGCAAATGAGGAAAATTATCATATTCTTTAAAATCATTTTCTTATAGAATTTGACTTAAAAATTGGATTTTCACATTTTTATTTGCATTCCAAATTTGGAAGGTTTGGACCAAAAATGGAAATTCCCCTGTAGGACTGTTGGAATCCTCATGAAAAACTAGTATTATACAATTTTCAGTCTAGTTTCCCCTTTTTAAGCCTAAGTGGTGTCCCCCTGGTGGCCAGAATTTGTACTAATCCCCTTGGACGGTCCTTTTAGCTTGCTGGCTCACACATGTTCGCTTACATAATGCACCTCATCAGTTCCTCATTAACAGTGTTTAACAGGAACTTCAGTGTTTTTGTATCATTCGCCAGATGGATGGGCTAACTCTGTAGGTAATACTGTATTGTTATCATACTCTTAGCATCTTTTATCATACTTCTGCATATTCATCGTCACTGAACACCTTGTGTTACAAAATGCTTCTCATAGAGCACCAAACACCCTTGCTACCCGGTAGTTCACTAGGAAGTGAGTGTCCTCATCGAAGAGGGGGGGCTGGCATTTCTAAATAATGTTAATTGGCAATTTTCAGAATGTCCTCCAGATATAATATGTACATCTAAATCAAGACATGCTATTGAAATCACGTTGATTATGAAAAGATATAGCAAGGGATCGAATAAATAGTTGTTCCTTTATTTTCAATTTTGGTTCAACGAGGGAAACTAAATGAGACCAAATGTCACAATGTGAGATTTTACACTTTGAATACTCAGGAAGGTAATGACATTGTTCGCTTCAAGGAGCCTCAAGTTTCTCGTTTGTGTATACAATATAAAGGCAGGGACTGCTTGAAAACTTTATCCTTGCAGTTACCTGGTACCTGCCTCTTTTATTATTAATGGGCATGTGATTGAAATAGCTGCAATATGGTATCTCATTGTGAGATGTGTTGCTAACGCTTTGGTTGGGATGTTTAGATCGGCTTTTAGAGTCTTGAATACATCTTGACATTTGTATGGTGCCGTCGCAGGACAAGGACAAGCGATAAGAATAAAGAATATAATGTTCTTCTTGGAATGTGTGGTAATGTTTGCGGTGTCTTTATAAATCAGGAGGGTGATTCCTAAAAAATCACGATATATAATTGCAAATTTCGTCAGGACACAAAGGTCATAAAATGAGGTCTAATCAAGTTCATAACTGACATTTCTACATGATTTCTAGTAAATTGGGCATCTGTAACATTGGAAATGTATTATTATTTCAAAATATGGCTGCCTTCTGTTACTAAAATTGTTGTTTCTAAATGCATGACATGACCACAAAAGGATCGTCAACTTTTTATAACTGCCCTCCTGATGTATTATGACCTCGATGGCCTCTATGACACAAATACATCGATCAAGGTTAAACATGTTTAGATTGCATTTCTTACGAATATAGAGAAAAAACGCGCCTGTACATGTACTTTATTCACTTATTCTTGTCATACTATTATCCCCCTTCAATGCTTCCTATTTTACGCAATAAGGCTCATATGCTGTAGGTAAAAATGAAAACACGTTCCATTGGTTGGTGGTTATTCACCGAGTGAGTTTTATCATGCCAATACCAAGACTACTTTTTCACTTTTTGACATTTCCATACTCTACTCCCTCTGCGGACGTCACTGCTTTTTATAACATCTTGGGTGTTCTTTTGTAGTAGAAATGTCTTCTTTGTTTAAGAATTCCAAGATTTGACCAGGTAACCCAAGTTGTCACCGCTAATACTTTTCCCCAATAAAAAGAGAACCCATCAGTCTTTCATTGGTAGTGTTAATTACACCTCTTCAACTGTTTATCAACTAACGTGGGAGTTCCCTCTTCCCAGTTGGTGGCCTGCAAATGCCTATGATAGACAACCACGGTACAACACATTTGTTCCTGTCACCTTTCAGATCGAAGAGCAACTCCAATGACTTGTCAGAATGGGGTGTGCTGCCAAAGAACAGCGATAATAAAACAATTTCTAAAAATTGTCTACAAATCAATTCGATTTTATCTTACAGGTAAAAGAAGTGAATTGAAGTACGAGACATTTCGTACAGGTAAGCCAAGAAAATGTAACATAGCTCATGTTATTTCATCATATAACAAAAAATGTGAATTTGGACAACATTTATCGTCTCATAACCTATCCTTGACGGCAATTAGGGCCTTGACGTATGATATGGGGCAGGGGAGCCACTAGGGTGTGGCCATCCCCGTCTCATTTTGCAAAATCATGATAACAGTCAACCTAAAAGGCCAAGCCGAAAAAGATATATTATATATAGCTGACCCCCCCCCCCTTACATCACATCGCAGAAGACCCTGGCAATAACAGCCCTGATCATCCAAACTGAAGAGTTCTGGGGACCAACTAGGAGAAGAAATACAATATAAGATTACAAACTTCTCTGTAAGAATATGTGCTGATATCCTGATACCTTATTCTCGATGTCACTTTGGGCAAACACATATAAGCCCTCCCCTGATGACTCCAGATAACAAACTAGTTCTGAGCACGACATCGTGTCATTTCTGACATTCGTTCCACTTGAGCCCCTTTGCCTACTTCAGAGATGCCCTAATGACAGAGCAAACTTTCTAGCTCCCTCTCTATCTTTACGCTACCTGATTTGAGGATCAGATGTAGATCTGTTGACTCATGTATCCCCTAGCCCCTCCCTGATCGACGAGGGCAACTAGGTGGTGGTTCGTGCACTGTAAGAAGGTTATGTTTTATAACAGAGATGTCTCTTGTACGCTCACAGGGGAAAGTGCTGTACTCTCAAGTACCGGGACTCTTACTGTAATACCAAGGCTATGTAGGTGTAGATATATGTATACAGTGAGGGATCCTGTATAATTACTCTGTATGCAGTATGCCCTAGGCCATCCATATTGTCCCAAGAGCCTAATTATGAATTGCAATAATTATGATGATAACCTCAACAGGTTCAATCTAGCATTGTGCACCAATGATATTGTACAAGGTTACCTGAGTAGAAACTAGGAACAACCAATGTATGCATACATGACACCATTACTGTGTCTAAATCTGAAATACATGTCCCTGGACTCTGGGGTTGAAGCTAACATAGGCCTACCTGCCTTTAGGTTATTTCAGTGTTAAATCTGAATGACCATGAAATGGTTTGGGTGAGATGGTTCTCTACTTCTCTTACCCTCAATAGTCTTCATTAGGTATGCATGGTTTATAGTATCAATTCATACATGAAGCGCACACATAAATGATATTATGGGGATGATTACCAAGAACTGACCCTAATAGCGGAGTATATAGCAGTGTCTTTTATAACATACCTGTATATACAATACATTTGTTGTTGATTAACAGAACCCCTTACTGTAATTCTACAATTCAAGTTTCTGTAATTTTACAGCAATAGTTGCTGGAACCTCGGTTTCTGTAGAACTAAATGAGCTTGCTGTATGATCTACAGTGACTGTAACTGTATGATTACTCTGAATTGTTCTGTAAAATTGCAGTGATTCACCTCCTGTAGATTTACAGCAAAATGTACTGGAACCAAAGTTGCCAAGGGATTTTGCTGTACAATAACCCTGTCTACTTCTTACAGTGTGCGCTAAGGCCAAGCACAAGCCTTGAGACTGTATTCCTTGGCATTGGGTGGCTTCACAGAAGGAGTTTCTCTGTATTGGTATAAGTAAGATGAGTGATCAGTACTCTCTTGTTCTGTAGCTCTAAGCAGGGAGATTTACCCTACACCTGCCTCTGATTAATGTACATATGAAGGTTATTCTAATATTTCACTCAAACATGGTCTCTCATAGAGCTTGTGGCTGTGATTATGAGGATAATTATTATACTCCTATTATAGTGGCCTAATAAGGTAGGATGTCCCCATCGCGAGAGCCAAGGTGCGCACGTTTTTGGCATGATTTTGGAAAATGTGTTCTCTTTCACAGCTTGTATAACCAACCTTTCTCAGATCAGAGCAAAATTTATTCCCAAAATTCCATTCGAGTAGCCTTAAGCATAGTTATTGAAACACTGTCAAACAAATATCGAATAAGACTCTTTACATCATTATCCTTATTAGCTTATTAGAACGAAACGCAGTCCATTGGAGAGGTCCTCCGCAGCCATTTCAAGTTGAAAAATGATCCTGTACAAAAAGGCCGCACTTGTCCAGTGGAATGTGGTCGTCAATTAATGCAATCATGTCAAAAATAAATGGCATGGACAACTGCGTGCAACCATCGCTTGCTCTATTGGATTATATTGTAAACATACCAAACGTATTATCATGCATCATCATGGTTATGTCTTAACAGGCTACGACTGCACCACCCCAGTCGTACCATAATCCCTATAGGAATAGCATTGAAAGTTGAAGTCGCAGTGCTATGTGCGATCGTAGTACATTAAGAAATGCCCTCCTGCCGTATTCCCCTGCAATATTATAAGGCACACACACAAAAAAACGTACCTAAGAAAACTTAGTCAAAGTGACTTATTATTCTTACTTAGTACTTATGACTAACAAATGACCAAGGAGGTCTAAGTTTTCTTAGTCATATTGACTACCCAAATCAGTTTCACTCTCCAAGCACTATCTTGAACAGGGTATCTGCTGGGAGTTTCAGGCAAGCTAACATATCTTAGTCACTTTCACTAAGAGATCTTAGTAATTTTGACCAAGGTATGTTAGTAATTGGTGTTACCTTTACACACCAGATGGCAGCATGGTTTTAAACAGGATTTTTCTGGTGGGTGGGTACAATAAATAGTTCCATGGATGTCAAAATTATGATGATTTTTCAGAAACTACATGTATTTGAGGCTTTCAAAATTCAATCTAATGTTACACTTGGCAAGATGTACCAAATAGGTTGATGCCTTGTCAAATGAAATAGGTAGTCAGAGAGAAACACCTATTCTGTGGCAATCTAGATAAATACAATATCCACATTTGAATTTGCTTCTTTGTTGGAAACCCAGAGTACTTTGGCTCAGGGGTTCTAAATGAATATGGTGTGAGGCATTTCAAATGCTTCCTCAATTAGGAGACTCTGATCTGTCAGGTGTGAATCCTACATAGAGTTTAACACAATCACCAGTTGAATTGAAGTAAAAATATTAAGTAGTGTACTTAGTCAAAACAACCAAGGAATCCTAGTCAAAATCAGGCAAGCCAAGGCAATTTGGCCACTTTGTCTAATGGTTAGTCATATTCGACTAAGAAAAACAGGGACGTTTAAAGACGGCATTTTGACTAACTATTACTAGAAAGTTAGACGATTTGACTCGTATATGACTAACATTTGGAACTTATTTTTTTCTGTGCACCTCGTGTGTAAGGCAAATCCTCATATTATGCCCATCCTATATAGAGGACCTTAACCCAAATTACACTAAGGCCTGAGTTGTGGCATAAGGGGGTCGAAGGTTAATACAAAGTGCCCTATAGTAATATAGGGTTTTCAGTACCAACCTACATGTATTATAATCCAACTTAATTGAAATTTAGGTACTTCTAGTACTGTGTTTTTATCCTCAAATGTAAGACACACCAAAACCTTTATGACTTTATAAGGCGCAGTAGTGGTCTATTCTCGCATATTTGCTGTGCAGCACCTAATTTAACGCAGCGTATATGTTACATATTGATTTCATCGGAAAAGCAGATGAGGGGCTTTTTCCAACGGGCTATGATAAGGGTTCTTATTCTGAAAGTTCAATTGGTCTCAAAAGGAGATATGGCAAACATTGAGAGCCCTATGTGAAAGTTCCGATGTGCAGCCCTGAGCTCTCGCCGACAGTGCAGTGGGGAATAGGTGGTAGACAGTAACCCGACTACCGTTATCTGCAAATGGACATCTCGAAAAGCCAGAAATATTGAAAGTGTTGTAGAGTTGATGTTTTACTCAGCAGTTCACAATTCTGGTGATGTATGCATTCTGCATTTTATCCTTAAGATTAAAATATGGTTGCAAACATGCAGCATACTGTATTAGATTGATATGTTACGTTCATAGTGTGACTCATTTAAGCTAGAGGGTCTATTTTCATGCATGATCCCTGATCTAGTTCAAAATTAAGTGCTAGTTTCCTCCGGTCTGAAATGAATCACATTATTCTCTCATACAAATCTATGCAGTACAAACGCTCTAGATACCCATTTACATTTTAATATGTATCTGTCTATAGTATATGCAGATTAAATGAAAACATGAAAAAAGTTTGACTTATATTTAGTATACACAGATATAAAGAGGACTATCATACAGCGCCTTCTCAACATACGTGTATACACGTAGGCACAAGGGCCACCCTCTTTGCTGCTTTACCTGACTCGACCATCCTGGTCAGCTTCCTTAACACAAAGGGTGCATCTATTTGATACCCAACAACGAACGCCATAGACATTAACAATGTAAAGGTACAGGAAAGTACCTGTACAAAGTCTTGTGTATCATCCGCTGCCTCATAATACTAGTACAAAAAGCAACCCTCCATATCAGAGGTATACTTTTACCAATAGAATCAGTGTGTTTAGGCCCTGGCCAGCAAACGTGTCATCTTGGTGTGCTATCTACGTATGATCCGATAATTACCTAGGAACATAATATTATTTTCCATGTGAAGTAATGAGTGAATACGAAAGAGGAAGCCTGGCCTTGAGCTTTGCTCAACGTTTAAGTCTCTAGTTGTGCAAAGGTATGGTCTAATATATATTATGGTAGTGATGTGCTACGGTGACTGCAGGGATTATAGATAATACGTTTTTCTTTATCCCAACTAAAATGTACAGACCATGTAACATTAGGTCTGCGGTATTAAATAATTGTTTTCCTTTTCTACTGATATGCCATAGAGAGCACACTTTATGAAAGTATATTGTCTCTGTATATCCCAGTTGTTATCATTGTAATATGATATACATCATAATGATTATTATCAATTTGACCATGGACAGGAAAGGTGAGACCCTGATAACTCTGTTGCCTCAAGTCCTGCGTGCTCTGTTGTTTGAACTCTAAAATAGATTGGATGTGGGGTGATGCTAGTCTATTGATTTTCGTCGCAGGGAAATTACTTGGTGCCTTTCCAAGCAATATACAAGATAAAATGCATGGGAATTATATAACTTGGCACTAATCACAAAGCTGTCTGTACCCACGTCAGGACTTGGCGCCCGTTTGAAACATTTATGTCAAGCAGTAGTCAAACTTTCAACAGGGTCTTAGCATGGATAATCTGGAGCAGATAATAATTACTCTTTATCCTTAAGTGAGTTCTGAGGACCTTGGAACCCCGACCATGCTGCTCAACGAATTCCCATGTGTATACGAGCAGTTCCCATGTGCATAAGGTCTTCTAAAGATGTGGATATGTATTAATACATTGTAAGTGCACATGAACCTTGTCTAGTATATCATTACTGATTTCAATAGTTTCTTTAGTAGAAGGAAAGGATATAGTCTTCATTACTACACCTTCATGGTGAATTAAGTAGTCTACACTTGACACTAACTGAATGTGAATCACACTTTAAAAAAAAAATGTCATATTTAATTTAGCAGAAACTAGACAAGTATATTATGTCCTACACCTGGCATCATTGCCCTCGGAGACAATCTTTGTAAGGGCACTAAGTGAAGTGCTGAGACAGCAGAAAAGTAGCCTAACAAATAGTGACGACTGAATGATTCACAGAGGGAAGCAGACCGTATGTTACCCAACAGTAGGAGGTGCAATGGCAGCAGCCCACCTGCATATAACAATAGCTCAGGGGCAGGTGTGTAGTGAGGTCCAATACACCTTAGTCTGCTTCATTGAAACAGGTTTCAGCTCTTTGTAATGGTAGGATATCATTAGCAAGGTGAGCAGATGAATAGACATATGGTTCGGTAGATGGGTGAATAGAGATAGACTGACAGGCAAAGAGAGAGAGAGAGAGAGAGAGAGAGAGAGAGAGAGAGAGAGAGAGGAGGAGGAGGAGGAGGAGGAGGAGGAGAGAGTTGTAGAAGAGACACTGGAGGAATATAGAGAGCTACAGCCAGAAAAACTGACAGACTGGTAAATACCCTGAGTGAAAAAGAGGAGCTTGGGACAGACTATACTAGCAACAATCTGGCAGAGAGCAAGGGAAAGTTAAACACAAGGAAGGAATGATATACTGTACAGGAGCAGTTACTAATCTTAAATCACAAGGATTTTGGTTGCCAAGGTCAAAGGATGGTGATCCACAGTTCAAATGCACAATCATATGCATGGTTCCCCCTGTTTCGCTGCAAGAAACAGTACAATCGGAACTAATGATAATAGTATCCTTGACCCACAAGGAAATAAGGGTATCTGTGCTGGAATGTCATTCTAAGCTGTTCTATCATCCTCTTGTGTAGAGATGAGACAGACCTTGAGGCTTCTTATGGGTAGTTACATAATGCATAGACTTGTATGTCAGCTATAGTTTAGATTTCCTATCCCACCATACTCTCTTATTCCATGACATTAGCATGTGAATTCCAATGTGTCGGGTCTTTATCTAATTCACATAAAAGATATATCATTCTTTTTATCCCAGGTGTCTGTTAGTTTCAACATGATCCTCGAAAGGGGATCCAGCAAATTGTTGTGACTTCTCGTCAACCTGTGTGAAGTGTCTCACATATGTCGCTAGATGGAACACAACGTCGCTATAGCAGAGGATCAACAGGAATAGCAATGGTGGTGATCACATGGCCTCACCTCAGAGGATGGTGATCACTCATGGTCACCTGGGATGGCAACATGAGTGATCACTAATCGTCACCAGGGATTGTGACATAAGTGATCACTCACTTCGCTAGATGAGCACTCACTTCGCTAGATGAGACGCACACCATGTCATAATGGGACGTTCAGCATGGATGGCAAGGATCGTGGTCACTCACACTCAAGGGGGATGGTCACTGGGGTGAACACTCACCTTGCTAGATGAACAGCGTACCTCGTGATAACACAGGTTCACCACAGATGGTGAAGATCTTGATCACCCACACTCACCAGGGATGGCGACACGAGTAATCACTCACCTCGCTAGATGAAGTGCACACCATGCCATAGCGCACATTCAGCACGGTTGGCGAGGATCGTGATGACTCACACTCACCTGTGATGGTAAAGGCGGTCGATCACTCACCTTGCTAGATGAAACGCGCACCACGTCATAGCGCAGGTTCACCATAAATGGCGAGAGTGGTGATCACTTAGACTCACCAGTGATGGTGACGCTGGTGATTACTCACCTTGTTAGATGAAAAGCTCATGATCATCAACATTGGTAATCATGCAGCCTCCCATCTGCCAGATCAAAGTATGTTTTGCCAAAGAAGTTATTGCCATATGTATCTTCCCTCTAACCACAGACAAAGTGTTCATGTAGATATTTCCCTATGTATTTTTCCTGTAACCAGAGAAAAGGTGTTTATGGATAGTTTCTTTCATTTTAGAGATACCTCTATCTAAATTCAATTGATATTTTCTCTTTATAATCTTGTTTGATCCAACTCTGAAGTATTACATGGAAATCAGTGTGAAACAAAGCACATTTGATACATATGGGACTTATACTTCATGCTAACTTCCTAGATAAGCTACATGTTGAACAGTGGTGCTGTCTCAACAACTTTGGCAATGGTGGTGATAAGTTGCCATTCTGAGTAAGAGTGAGTGACAGATGATGCAATCCTCAGAGAGCATTGCCTTGGAGTGACACAAATTCACGCATTGAGTGAGACCAATGTTGGCAATGGTGGTGATAAGTCGCCATTTTGTGTGAGAGTTGATGACAGTGGCACACACTCACACAGCGAGTGACATCCATATCAGTGATGGTGGTGATAAGTCACCATTTTGAGAGAAGATTAACTAGGAGTAAAACAAACTCACGCAGTGAGTGAAACCAATGTGTCAATGCAGGTGAAAAGTCACCATTTTGAATGAGAGTTGACAGACAGTGGCACATATTGACGGAGTGAGTGAGATCCATGTTGGCGATGGTGGTGATAAGCTGCCATTCTGAGTGAGAGTTGACTGGGAGTGGCACATACTCACACAGGGAGTGAGATCCATATTAGCGGTGTTGGTGATAAGTCACCATTCTGAGTGAGAACTGACTGGGAGTGGCACATAATCACACAGTGAGTCAGATCCATGTTGGCGATGGTTGTGATAAGCCGTCATTCTGAGTGAGAGTTAACAGGCAGTGGCACATACTCACGCAGTGAGTATGTGCCACTGCCTGTATGAACGATTGCTGTGTAACCTATGCGTCAGGCTTATTGGAGGTGTATTCTAGCAATGGTCTGGACTTTTGTCATTCCCGAAAAGGCAGATTTTACAACTTGTCAACTAATGCAATCTTCAAGCCTACCTGTATATGAGGACGGATCAATTTATATGAATAGCCCTTACATGTTTATACATAACCCTAATTACTTTGAAAATAGTGAGAGTTGACTGGGAGTGGCGCATACTCACACAGGGAGTGAGATCCATATTAGCGATGTTGGTGATAAGTCACCATTCTGAGTGAGAACTGACTGGGAGTGGCACATAATCACACAGTGAGTCAGATCCATGTTGGGGATGGTTATGATAAGCCGCCATTCTGAGTGAGAGTTAACAGGCAGTGGCACATACTCACACAGTGAGTTAGATCCATGGTGGCGATGGTGGTGATAAGTCAGCATGCTTTGTGAGGGATGACAAGGGGTGGCACATACTCACGCAGTGAGTGAGATCATGTTGGTGACTGTTGTGATAAATTGCCATGCCATGTGAGACTGACACACAGTGGTGAAAGATGACGCAGTGAGTTATCACTCAAAAAGGAGTCACCATTGATGACCAATCATGGCACCAGATAACGACAATTTGCTGAGGACATTCTGAGAACGTCTCCTTTGGGGAAGCAACGTTCGCTTTTGCAGTGTACTTATCACATTTTCAAGGGAATTCCTGAATACTCGCTGACATTTAATGCACATGTTTTAATCTGAGGACGAAATATTCATGGGACAGTCTCATTTATTGGAACTTATTCCATATGAACGATTGCTGTATAACCTATGCGTCAGGCTTATTGGAGGTGTATTCTAGCAATGGTCTGGACTTTTGTCATTCCCGAAAAGGCAGATTTTACAACTTGTCAAATAATGCAATCTTAAAGCCTACCTGTATATGAGGACGGATCAACTTATATGAATAGCCCTTACATGTTTATACATAACCCTAATTACTCTGAAAATAGAAAAAAAAATGGGTAATAGCCCTTCCAAATATCCACCGCTCATAGTGTATCTTTGGACGGTTTGTATCAATTGGCATTGTGATACACACAGAAAAGTATGTTTTGCTACCGAGAGAATTAACCAGAATCTGAATCCTAACAAAGTATTATCGTCGTAATTAACGTGACGCCTACACATGGGTGGCCACAGTATCTCAATTGCATAGCGTGAGGGTGTTTGTATTTTTTTCAGGCAACAATGAACATGTGCAACCCTAGGAGATTATGAACCCAAAATTTGGGGCGTGGGACGATAAATTTTCTAGATATTTGCAGATTTGCCATCTGAAATGCTAAATGCATCTAGTCGTCCATACATTCTTGGGTTGTGTGGGATTCCTCCATTCATGTAAAACTATGTCCTCGGTTTAGATTCAGCCCTTAAAATATAAATACCTCTCATTTCTAGAAATGTGTCACCACATTCATAAAGACTGGAGGGTGTTGCTCCTATAGTAAAAAGGAAGAGCTGGCTAAAAATGCCCTTGTTTCGAGTCCTTTCTTTTCATGTAGCTATAACTTGTCCCTTTTGTTGCTCACAAGTGGTCATTCAAGTACGGTGCTAAAAAAGGGGGATTTGAGTAGGTACCTAGTTGGGAGAAGTCAGTCAGTATAATAAACTATAGAGCATGTGACATGAGTAGGTTCCTGGTAGTGCAGCTCTCTCTATTTTAAACAAGGCAGGTGACTTTTGAGACTAATGTGGTGAGTGCAAGTACTTAGGTGAAGCAGTGCACGACTTGGTTAGAAAAGAGGGCACATTCTCACAGCTCTTTTTACAATAGGAGCAACACCCTCCTGACTATATGAGATTCTACTTTTCTTCAGGACCACATGAACACTGCTCAACATCTCGACATCCATGCAGTGGTGGCTAACATTTCGACATCACTTCATATGTAAGAATGAACATGCCAATTATCTCACTTTTATGGTTTTACTTCTGTTGTAAAAGAATTGTCTCTGACAGCATCATTTGACTGCAAAACCATTTTATGAATCGTCATCCTCCTGCTGGTTTAAGGAACTGATTGGAATACTGCCTGGGGTACAGGAGAGTGATGAAAATGTGTTTAAAATGAAAACACACCAAAAGAAAAAGCTCTGTATAGTTGGCAGGTACCATTTCCTTCTTGGTTAATTTAGTCTACATATCAGGGGAAATTAACCATCTTCCATGCATGAGGAATTAACGACGTATTATGCCTATTGAGGATACTATAGGAAACGTAATATTTTCCCAGGAAACCTTTCACAGTGAGCACTAAGGTGATTAGACACTGAAGAAGACCAATTTAAACATTGCTACCAGACCTACCTGTCCGTCCATGATAGATGATGACAGGCTCCATCTACATTTTGCTGTGAGCCTATCGCCATGCACACATATCATCCATCAAGATCAATCTCCCACACTTCTCATATATCTTTGCATTTTCATAATTTGTCTGCCGCTATCATTTTGTCTTAATGTTATGTCAGACAGCACTGCATATTGCATATATATGTTATGTATATCCAATGATGCTAGGATGTCCTTTCCAGAAGCTAATGATCTTTGCTAAATGGTAAGAGGAAATAAATGTGTATGCAACATATTATTATGTAGTTTGAACCTTATGTATCTTAGTTGGAAATGAAACGACATGGAAATAAGATTTAATGAACAACTTTGAGTTTGATAAATGGCTTTAATATATGGTATTTTATTTGGGTTAAAACTCAACAACAAATATGTTATGTTCTAAACACAATGTTACGGCCATGATGTTGAACTAACAAAATAATACAAATAATCAACTGCCATACGCAATCAATGTAAACAAAAAGATGCTGGAAATGGGAATATCACGAATTGTGGATCAAAGGACTTTGTATAACATACGTGTTTAAGAATGGGTTCCCGCATACTTAATCCATGCACAGACAGTCACATCAGTGTCCTTGAAACAGTAAGTTTTATTTCAGGTGTAAATGTAGTTTAGACATTTATCAGAGACTGAACACAGCCATTGCATTATGTACAAATCTCCAGCCACTAGAATGAGGTTATTTTTGTACAAGTGGAAATAAGAAATGCATTATCTAAATTTGTCATTTTATGACGAAACACTTTGCCCTGACATGGTAATAAATACGCTTCATTTATCCTCGAATATATTAGGTAGTTTGTCAGGTGACTCACACATTCCTGGTTTTTGGATAAGGGTAATGGAAGAGATTTCTCATTCCTCGGATGAATAATAACTATTATCATGCCATTTCTGTAGGTCTTTCGACGTAATAATTATATTTTTGAATCACGAGCTATTTCATCCCATATGAATTCACACATTTATCCCACGGTATCATTTCATAGTATTGCTCGGCTATATAAGAAACAAAGATATAACTCCAGTTCTTTTTCATCACATAGATTGCACATACTAGGAGGAGAAGAACATTATACCATAAGGACGAGCCATATTGGCTACAGCCTATGCTGCGTACTGAGCCATCTTTGAAACGAGTTTTAGCATAGCAAATACCGTATCAATAACACAGTATAATTAATATAACCGTATCATACAAAAAACGTCCCTTCATAGTCACCATACATATTTCTATTCACACTGGTATCATAACAGTAGCCAATATTATATAAAAATACTGTGGTTTACCACGATGAATAACTACTAAAGATTCATGTCTTTTAGAAGGGTCACAACACATATTTAACGAGCTATAACATTTGGCGATGTTTTCTTGAAGAGCACAATTACTTTATGTTTTCAGTCTGGACAGGCTTTTATCCATGTCCTCGTGGTGTGTCTTCAGAAGTTGGTGCTCAGGATCCATCAGATCACAATGTCGGTTTAGCGACCACATGCACCAGTAAGTCCATGTCTGATCATCACTTGGGGATTTAGACTCTCCTCCCCTGCCCACAAACAATGCAAACTGCCAATCACAAAGAAATGATTTAAAACAAAGCACTGAAGAGAGGAGGGAATTGAAATAACCATACCATGGTTTGGAGGAGGGAAAAGTACCATCAGGCCTCAGGGTTGTGGGCGCAAACATGAACTTAAGTTAATGGAGCGGCGTTAGCAATGAGAGATCAATCATGTCAGCCTCTTCGTTTTTATCTTTGGTCCGTGCTGGATGGTGAATGATGAGAGATCCTTCGCAAGATCTGAAGGCATTTCAGGTCGTCCGTGCGAGCCATTGCTCGAGCAATCATTTGGTAACTGGCCCATAAAGTGGAGCAGCCCAGCTCAGATGCTTGGTAGACTGACGAGCACATGGGGAATAGCTCACATGGGTCAGGAGCAGGTCTCTGTTGCAGGAGCAGCTCGGTGCACATGTGATCAGTTCGGAAGCACCTCGATCTTTCTATGGTCACCTACTGACCACCTGCTAGACTCACACAATTGCTGCTTATAATAACTATAGCAGTTTAGCTCTTCGATTCAACACCGTGGTTCCTATAGAGCTGACTTTGGTTCGCTTTCAGTTTAACTTCTAATTCTATGAGCGCCCAAACACAGCAGAGCATCACAACTTCCAGGAACGATAATGATTTATTTCAAAGTCAATCGGTTTGCTTCTTGGAGCACCTCAGGCCGAGTCTACAATGCTCGGCCACCATGTGGTCCCAAGTACCCGATTTTATTGGTAAAAGAGGTGGTAGAAAAAATGCCTCAGAGATCTTTGGGCGCCAGCTTATATTGTGGGTGCCGCTGATATGGTGGATAGATTGCGTATTTTGTCTAGATAATGTTTGGATTCATGCTAGAAGGGGCACATGACGGCGCATGGGTTTTAAGTCTATAGCGTCAGTCCTGCGTTACGCAGTGTACTGTAAACCCCCTTCATGCGCATCTCTCGTCATGACATTGTCCTTGAACGTACCCAACGTGCGTAACTCGGCACTCACGTGACCGAGCTCACCGCGCCGGTCTAACGTTCTAACCACATCCGGGTCAAAGTCACAGAACGTCACATGACTGGCGCCCCCTAGCGGATCCGTCGGTGACGTAGCAGACGCGGCGGACGTCGTCATGACGCCTCCTCCGCCCATCCCAGTCTGTTGCTGTTGACCGCAGTTAGACGTATCAAGCTCCTGGAGTTTCATCGGAACGCACTTACACGTCAACGGACCGTAGATGCCTGCCGAATAGAGCTTATCGTACTTGATGCGGCGCGGTTTAGAGCCCGGCGAGTCCCACATGTAGGCGTAGTCGCAGTTGGAGAGGCTGGTCATCTCGCGAGAACACACGGTGCATGCCTGAGGTCGGGCCTCGTAGATGGTTTCCCTTTGCTGGCTGTAGATGTCAGCACCGCCAGACCTTGTGAGTGCGTCATCGGCTGTACATGTCATACTCATGATGTTTGCCGGTTTAGACGGCCGCTGCCGCCGCTGCCCTTTCCTGGAAAAAAAATAGAAAATACTAGATTTGTTTTATTTCAATCATAATGGTAGGAATGACATGGATGATTTATAGTTAGCAAACAATATAATGTTCACACTTAAGTGCACTGCTAGGTACATCTACACAAATAGATCTATGCAAAGGAATTAGTGTCAGACCTTGATGTGCACAAATGTAACTAGAATAATATGATAGACTACTCTCTTTTCAATTTGGCGGTTACCAAATCATTCGATTTCATTAATCGATTTAAAACAACCAGATAAGAAAGTGTGAAACACATGAAAAGATTGTGATTCGGTTCATCGGCAGTAATAACTACCGGTAATGGAAATTTCACAATTGGACTTAACTTTGTCTACCTCATTTTCTTGTTACAGAATATATCGAAAAGAATGACAGATTTGCATAAAGTGAACGTGTCACAATCTCTGGAATGACTCATTTGTAATAATTGTAATTTACTCACAATTGAGTCCACCTGTAGTAAATCTAAAAAAGTGTTCGAAAGATGATTTTGGTCTTTTAATCAGGCCAAGGGTTTATCACTAGCATACCTTTTATGTCATCAGCATCTAAGACATCTTTTTTTCTATAGTTCTGCAGAATGACAGTGCACTATTGTCTGCATTCTGACTTGGTAATTATTGGTATCAAGCATTGATCAATGTATTGCTGTATATTCATGGCCATGCTCTTTTATCAAGAGCACTCTGCAGAGTTGCCTTAAGCCATTGCCATACATTTAGTGTCTACAGCAGTATATCAATAATTAATCTCTTACGGGCACGCATAACATATAGGCATTTTTCGACTTACTTAGCTGCCGTGGAAGGAAGAGACATTATCTGAACAAGCGGATATTACCTAAAGTAGGATTGATGTTATCTGCTGAGATGTACGTCAATGAAAATAAATTGTTTTAGTATGATGGCATTGGATTTCTTGTATAACAATTCCTTTTACATCTTGGTAATGTTGATCGATATTGTGCTGAGTTGCTAAAGTGCTGAGCAACTCGGTGGAGTGGCTGTTAGTGGAGCTATTATCGTTGTCAACCAACTTGAGGTTCTTCAGCACTGAGCTGCTCTTTGGGTCTATAACGGTGTCATGTTTTGCTCAGCATCCAGTCCTTTCTGCCCACAAGGACAGAAATAGACCGACAGGTTATGAGAATATCAGGGCTATTTAACTGTGCCCCTGGTAATGACGGCCAGACTGTAACACAGCTAATTTCTTGGTTTCTTAAACATAGCCTCTTACATGGTGGCGTATAAAGGTTGTTCAGCCATCCTTCTCGCCAACTGCTCGATAAGTTCTCGACTTTAATGACTCTTCATGGCGCTAATAGGAGGGGGTGATTATTAGCTCCTCGGGTCTTCCTCATAACATAAAACATAGGAGGAAGGAAAAAGAACACTCCTTTGGAAAAAGATAAATACTATAGGTGCTTACTCTTTGCACCTGGGCTGGTCTTTCATAAAGTGCTGCTGACACAGCTTGTCAATAAAAGCTAATTATGGGACGGAAATGCATCAGAAATCCTGTAAATTCAGGCCCCTTGTAATATATTCAATACTGTATCATAGCCACATCTGGAGGTTAATTCAAAACAGAGTTAATTTAGACCGACCACTGTTTTGAACTAACCTCCAGAGGTGGGAAAAAGCACCACTAAAATACAAGCCTTTGTGTTATGGGATATCTTTGCCTTATCTCATCTATTGCCACTTTTTTCTTTCATGTTCATCCTTTAGGCCTTTCTGCTTTCCCTTGGCCGCTACAGTCAGAGTGATAGTCCCACCGTCATAACAGCACAACACATCTCCCCATCCACCATGATGCCTGATTAGCCTGGCTCCTCCATACACCTGTCGGCCATACATCCATGGCTATCTATTTCACGTGCAGAGTGTCATGTGTACTGTCTTATCTGGATGCAACACTATCCATTGATGTGCAGGGTGTCATTCATATGTCCATGTGCAAATACTAGACCAATGAAAGCAGGCTGCCCATGCCGTTCTACTTCATGGAATATGCCATTCTAATTTATGAATTGTGCCTATTAAAATATCGTTGTACCTTCTCTGTTGCCATCGGGAATCTATGATTGAAAGAGGATACTGCAGAATGTGTACAGAGAAAAGCTAAAAAAATATGAAAACTTTAGTGATTCAGACGCTGCATTACAGGACAACCATCAGTGGAAGCAGCTTCCCACTTTTCTAATGTTCAGGACTATGGAAAGCAATACTTTATTATTTCTATCTGGCCAGCCGGGTAGCTGACGTAAGCAGAAACCATATCGTCTATTCTAGGCGAGAGCTCTCCTTATCAGAATCAGGTAGCGATGTGGAATTCACCCTCTCACCTTGCATCTGCTATCTGACATTAAGATTGTCTAGTATTACAAAATGAGTTTTATAGGAGAATGTTCCAAATAGGTGTGCAGCTCAAGGTTTCTAATTAATTTTATATGGGATTGTATACTGAGCCAGTATTCAGTTTTTATACCTTTGTCAACACATTTGTGACTCTCTTACTCAATATAAGATTGATAAGAGATCAATTGGTCGTGCTGGCTAATTTCCATTTCTTTTTAACCAGAACCCTGTCATTTGTTAAAATCTGTCCATGTCCTTAAAATCCTTCCAATTAATGTGTATTTATCACAAACATTGCATCTATACAAACTCAATCATATCAGTATCGGTGGACATCCATGTAGGTAGCATATCTAATAAGGAAAGGCCTGATTTGTTAAGTATGTGAATAATTTCTTCTCTTCAACTGGTTCATGTAAAATGCAATTAATACATAACTTAGCTGAATCAGTCTCAGACTTATACAGACCGTATAATTACAATCAATGCAATTACTAGATGAACGATATCCTTACATGTCACGCTCATCCTTTAGTCTGTGGTCAATTACATCTAATAACAACAACATAGGAAGTCGGATCTAACATTAGATAACACATTCCACCCAATGGGTGTGTGGGCGGAGAGAAGCAATCTCGAAAATGAGTCTGTCCTTGTTTTATTGAAGCTAGTAATAAGCTATTTGGTGCATGGTGTCTGAGTGGACCTCAAATGTGTTAATGATATTGCCGAAAAATAAATAAACCAGGGTCATTTTATAGTCCCAAATTGACTGTGGTCATAATGAGAGGTAGGCAGAGCCAGAAGTTCAGAGTTCCAGCTCGGTAAAGGCTGTAGATGCAGACATTTTCTCTGTGGTCGAGCATAGTGGGTGCTAGCAGTCCCAATGTGTCGGGACAGGTGATTTGTGGTTGGCGCCTGTCACCTGTCCCAGTCATCTGTTCCCATCCCCCTTACTCTGCCCCAACCAGTTTCCACTCCACTGCAGGGAGGCTATTTCAATACTTCCTACGATCGAACCATGGTGCGTGCAGCTGAAAAGTTGCATGCATCGGTTGCTGCATTGCTACGCCAGTTCTACCAATTCGTATGTGATGATAACACAAAAGGAGTTATCATATACAATGCTGCTCGATTATCATTAGATTTAGACATACCACAGTTCTAATTCATTTGGGATCGTAGCATCTTGGGAAAGAACTTCCAGCAACTGCTGCCACAGCCGCCGCAGGCCTTACAGCCACCACCCTTTATCTACTTCACATTGATTATCTGATATGATGCAGGCCGAGGCACGGGCAGGGACGCGGCGGGCCAATTCGCGCTAACACTGATGACCGCTGCCCTATCTTGTTCCAGGGTCTGGACGCGGATTAGCAATTTGCTAACGCATGGGGGTAAGGTTGGTGGGTATTCGTCTCCATTATGGTCTCACCGACGTGTCTCGTTTATACCAACGGGTCATGGCCGGAAAAGACCAGTGGGCAATACACTTCTGTGGGTTTGTACGGGAGTATGTGTGCAATATGTATGGCGAGGGTTTATTGTGGGCTTGTGTGTATTTGGGGAGCCTGCTGATGTACATTGTGGACGTGGGATGACGTCGTAGATGGCACTAATCTTGCTTCCAAGAACTTGTGCAAAAGCACACAAGACCAAATGATAATGTCTCGTCTAGAAATCCCTTTCTGTATCTTTTGGGAATGGCGTCACACTGTTATATGCCGCAAACACAAAACAATCCCCATTTACGTATTTTTTGTATCATCAATCTGATTCCCGGTGCATGGTGGTTTTCACTCTTTGCCTTCTATTATTGAGCCTCATAGCTCGCGTTTCTATGAACTACTTGGAGTTTAGTTTCGCAGATTTCTAGATATTCATCCTTCTTCTCCTATAACAGTCGATTTACATATTATACAACATGCGAATCACCAACTCCCCTATCAAAATTCTAGGATACATCGAGACTGCAATATCACTGAGATAGTTCAGATAGTGTGCTGAGGGACGAGTGCCGTTGGGCGTCATCAGACACCAAATTAAAACCCCCAATCTGTCACGAGAGAATCAATATATGTCAGACCTCAAAGCGGAGGAGCTGGAGGGATGCAGGGAGGTGGGGTTGGGGTAGCTGAGATTGGGGAATGGGGATCATGCGGGAGGTGTGTTAGGACCACTGTGACGTAGGCCTAAGCCCGTTACTGTTAATTTAATACATGGCTAGGCCGTGGATATAGATCTCGGCGGATTCAATCCTGCTGTGGTCTGCCAAGGGAAATTACAAAAGAATGACTTGTCTCGCAGCATACCAAGTAACAGCTGGCCACGTGGGGGATCGATTTGGCCGCCAGGGGTCTCCATCTGACACAAATCAGACATGCGATATGACGGAGACGGGACCGGAGACTTATTCACTTAGTCTGAAACCTACAGGGTTGAGCAAGACCGACCGCATCGTCCGCGGCCACAGGGCTCATGGTGGAATAAAGGGAAGTTGTGGTTTCTACAGAATGAAAATAGTTGAAAGATGCAAATATCTGGCCAAGGAAGGACTAGGGGTAAGGCAAGGGTTGCCGTTCACAGAAGAGAGGATGCGATGTATTCCAATGCCATTACATAGGGAAGTACCCACTTGCCGCAGATAAAGTTCGGAGAAGCTGAGGACCGCATCCATATGGGAACGGGGGAACTTGTTTTATTTTGAGGGCTGGATAGTTTGGTGAAATAACTTATTGCGGTATAAGCAAATCATACTGCTCGGAGGCAGTATGCCAAAGGAAAGGTGTAATATTCATGTAGAAGCACACTCTAAATACACACCATGTGGCTTCCTTTCATAATTCTCCCATATCCTCTTTAATATCATAATTCTCAGAACTCCATTAAGCAACATATGAAAAACATGTAAATTTGTTTACAAGCTCATTTCATATAACCTGCGGCCGCCAATGTATAGCACATGGCGGGTGGGTGGGTGGTGTTAGTATTTATTGTGATGCCTAACAAAGAATGTCCCTGAGAAACATGCACAAGTAATGAGACTGGTTGAATGCTGGGCCTGCAAGGGTGCAGCGTGGGTGGTTAGTGCTTAACTAAAAGTGTGGTTTGTGTAAGTAGTATAGCAAGATGGAGCCTTGCCCCAGGTGGCTACTCTTCATCATGTTTAAGTTAATTTATAGTCAGACTAATTTATAATGAAGTCTGACTGTAATTGGGCTGAATACACACCGTTTGTGTGTATGAGCAGGCTTAGGGTATAAATACGCTGAGACGGATATGACTTGTCATTAATTCAACACTATTTCTTGATTATTATTATCCCATGAATTGGGTGGGAAGCGAACATGTAAGTGAGCGGGTGGGTGCTCATACACACAAACAGTGTGTATTCAGCCCTATTACAGTCAGATTTCATTATAAATTAGTATGACTATAAATTGGCCTGTATACCCTGTTTGTGTGAAGCAGGCTTATTTTAACTCTTTCAATAATAAAACTCAAAGGAGGGTATCCATTTATAATGTTTTATTATTAAACATGTAACTTGGATCACTCACTTTAGCTTCAGTTTGACAGCAATACAATTTTTGTGTTTGATAGGCTTAACTGTGGGTATAACATACCTAGTACTGTAGTTTGAGTTATAACTAGTGTACTGTATGTCTCTCCCCCCTGAAATCCATAATACTGTTTTCTTGAGTATTCTTGTTGCGGATGCGTTTAGAGGCTGTGGGGAGGTGCCCCAGCCACCAGGAGATATCATGTATACCTGCGGCGTCCCCTATTACCATGGACACATCAAAATTACCTTTGTTCTTTTCAAGGGCAAGGTTCTTCTCTCTCTCCGATCCCTTAACATGTGCTGGGCCATATTGGACTCCCGGCGAGAGAGATGTCATAAGGCCCACTATCCAAGCTATGTCCCTGATTGTATACGGGTCATCAGTGTTAGCCAAGTTCCAGATTGCCATATTAAATTTCTTGATTTTTTCTTTCGTGGGCCGTACCGTCATGGTCACAGAATCAAGGTGGAAACCTAAGAAGATTAGATTTTGTGTGGGTGCAAACACTGATTTCTCTGTGTGTACTACAAACGGTTTGTTTTACATGTGCATGTGTCCACCTATCATGGTGGGTATGAAGTTTGTGACTTGGGGCAATTTGTCTTCCTCCAGGGGTCTGTTATAGAACGTTTCGAAGGTATAGTCTCTCTTTCACCCCGCAGATGCCATGATATCATTAATAGGGATGTTTTGTGTGGCTGCGGCGCTTGTTGCTGCATGCCTTGAGCTATTGGGTCCATAGTAAGAGTCAATGCCTGCTTTTGTAAGGGTAAGCCTTACCAACCTGGTGTTGGTTTCAGGGCTTGCCCGTTTTACCAATTGTTTGATGGTACCAAATACCTGAGGATGTGCCGACTGTGTTTTCTCTTTGTTCATGTACACCAGTAGGTGTGTATAAACTCATCCTCAAATTTATCAAACCTGAGGATAAGAGGGTTAGTCTTAGGATTGTTTGATTTTAACTTCTGGGAATACTTAATGTGCACTGTATTATCCCCAAACATGATGTCCCTTCAGGGCATAGATTCCCTGTAGTCTCTGGCCTGATGCTAATAAGAACAGTACCATGGTCCTGCTTGTCAATCTAGCCAGCGTCAGGTTTGCTATCCAACCCCAACTGGTCATGTGGTCTAAAACCTGCATAGGATCCCAAATGGTCTCATATGCCTCCCCTGGGGGGTTTTCAACCTTCACCCCTTTTTAGGAATCTAGAGATTTCTGGGTGTCCTCCCAGTGGCATGCCTTCTAGCCGGATAAAGCATGACAAGAAGGTCCTTGTGGTATTAAGGGTACTGTAGCCTACCCCTGTATCGAAAATGTGCACAAGAAAGTCAATACATTGTTTGAACTGTGGCTTTACCAAATCATTATCATTTTCCTGTGCATAATCAGTCCACATTTTGGCTGCTGTTTCATATGCCGACTTAGTGGACTTTCCTAGGGAGGCTAGCATGATGTTACATGCTCTATCAGTGTAAAGGAGGTGTTGTTTCCATATCCTTCTTACAGTAGGATGGCGATCAGACTCATCCTGTTTGCCATCGGGAAGTCCATTTGTCCTTTGCCCGTCCACCTTAGGGAGTTGTCATTGACTGGGAGTATCACCCTTCTCTGGTACCCTTTTAGCTGTGTTAGTGTTGGGAACCAGGGCTGTGTCCTCCAGTCTGGTGCTATGAGGATTCCTATCGGTGCTTCCTGGTTTATCTTCCTCCAGTCTGGTGCTATGAGGATTCCCGTTGGTGCTTCCTGGTTTATCTTCCCCAGTCTGGTGCTATGAGGATTCCCATCGGTGCTTCCTGGTTTATCTTCCTCAGGACTCTGCCAATGAGACCAAAGGGTGGAAATGTTAGGGTATTTTAACATGTCCAACTGATAGAGAAAGCATCAATGGCAAAGGCTAGGTCACAATGAATCAGAGATGCAAAGTTATGGCACACATGTTTTTTTTCAGGGGATGCAAAGAGGTCTACCGTGGGCTTACCAAAGGCAGAGAAGATTTTCTCCCTTGTGGTAAGTGTTAGTGCCCACTCTCCTGAGGTTGAGAAAGCTCTGGAGGCCCTATCTGCATTCACATTTTCACTTGTTGGTACGTAAGTCAAGTAGAAGGTGATGTCCAGGGACCAGGCTTCTCTAAATACACTGTCAGTGACCTCATTGCATGCCCATGAACTGGTGGACCCACCCTTCTTCAGGCAACTAATGGCTCTTATATTGTCTAAGAAGAGATGGATGTGTTTGCCTTTCAGCAGCTTCCTGAACTGTATGAAGGTGTAATATACAGCTAAGATCTCTTTGATGTTTATGTGTTTCTGGACTAGGTCTGCACAGAACTCCTCCCCATAATGGATATCATTTTCCATTATGTGGCAACCTGAACCAGTATCTGATGCGTCTGTGTACACCGTGACTTCTGGGGTTTTCTCATCATAATATTATTCTCTAGTAGCTGAGGGCAAGATATCCATCCATTCTCTCAGGTTAGATTTGATCTCCCTGTTCAAGTATATTTACTTATCATATCTGTTGCCTGTTTTCTGTAACGCTCTAATTTTGGCAATTTGCAGGCGTTTTATTAGAACTTTTGCTGCAGGGTTGGCTGGGTCTGTTGCTGCTAGCCTTCCAACTATACTAGAGAACTTTCTGATAGGAATTTTGTGCAGGCCTTTCAGTTCCTCTACATCTTCGGGCATCTCAGCAACTTTACTTTGTGGTATTGTGAGGGTTAAGTCTTTGATGTGGATAACAAAACCTAGGTAGTCAATCACTTTTGTTGGTTGTAGCACAGACTTTTTAAAGTTAATAGTAAACCCTGCCGCCTGTAGTACTTCCAACGTGAGATTGACTGCCTCTGATACTTGTTGAGGTGAGTCTGCTTAGATCAATGTGTCATTGATGTAAAACATTAAGTTTACCCCAAAGTATAAATGTGGTAAAAAGTCTAGGGCCTGGTGAATAGCCATTGGGCAGGCAGGTGAACCTGTATCTCTGTCCATGGTACTGTATTTGCAGCAGGTCCCTGTCCCTCAGTTTTACCCCAAAAACAAAGTATGCTTGCTTAATATCTACTGAAGCACAAAAGCAGTTCTTGGGAAATATTCTCATATCAATCATCAGATGATTCATTTTGAAGTGTTTGTATTGTGTGTACTCGTTCAATCTGGATAATTCTAGAATGGGTCTAAATGATCCATCTGTTTTCTGCCTGAGGAACATATGTGACACAAATACTGTGTCAGAGGGGAATGCTTTTTCAACTATGTGATTCTCTAACAGTTTTTGGATCTGTTCTCCCAAGTTTTTATCTTTTTCTTGGTCAGTACAAGCAGATTCTGCTACTAAGTCTTGTTTTGGTATGGAATACACATTTATGGGTAGGCCCTTTACCATGTCCAATACCAATTCGTCAGATGAAACCAACGTCCAAATGTTGGCACACCTGGACACACCGCTAGCTCTGAATTTTACTGGCTCAGAAAAGTCAATAGGTAGATTATAACTTATTTTTACTTTCTTTTATGCTTGCCACCTGCATTCTGTCATCTGTAGCCTCTTCGGCCCTGATTCTGTTTGTCATTGTAGTTGTTGTTGTGGTGGTGGTGTTCCCACCTTCCTAGTTGTGTTGGCGGTACCCGCCCCCTCAATGATGGATGTATTGTTGGCTCCCTCTGTTGTCTGGATGCTTCTTCTTGTAGCCTGAGCAGCTCTGGCCACCATTGTTCTGGTACCTGCCCCCTTGTTGGTGATGATTGTGCTGGCCGTGGTGGGATGGGTTCTTTGTTGCGCAGCCCCTTCCCTGGCCGCGTGGGGTGTTTCCCTGGTCCGGGTTCCTTGACCTGCCTGCGTTGCTGTGGCCATTCACCACCATCTCCTTGAAGGTTTCATGCACCTTATGGCGGGACATGACCTCATTCTTTAAATTGTCACCTAACAGGAACTGGAACCCTGCTTGTTATTTTCTTTAGCCAAAGCATAAACAGGGCCAGCTGTGTTCTGACTGAGTAGCTCCCTTCTGGTGTCATTGATTTTCTATGAAGCTTGTGTTATGAGCTGCAATGCCATGGTGAGGTGTTCTGCTATCCCTGTAGGGTTTAACTTCCCACCTCTGTCAATGATGTCCAGTACTGCAACTATTGGCCTGGCTGCAAACTGCAAGCCCCACTGTAAGGACTTGAAGGTAGCGTCTCGAGCCTCTGTTTTCTGTTTAAGTCTGAGTTCCTCCAGTTCATCCAGTACCATCTGGTTGTATACCCGTCTTTTGTAATACCTCCAGGTTTTCCTGCCTGGGGTACAAGCCATACATCTCCCCAGTTTGCTTTTTGTTCATAGGGTTGAGGTACACTGCATCCACCAGCTATTTTGTTTTTGGTCTAACCTTGGCGGTGACTGCATCCATAGGAGCAGTTGTAGGCAAGGTGACGGCATCCAGGGATGAAGCTTCCTGCTCCTGTTCCCCTTCATCCTCCATGCAGGGGTGAGTATACCACTATAGGCATGTACCGCAAGGTGGAGGCGCCACCTGGTGACTGGTGTGGTGTTTGGTGTAAGTCAGGTGTCTGTTGTCTGACCTCATAAGGTGAGAGGCGCCCACTGGGCGGTGTGCACGTCTGTCTCATGTCAAGGACATAGGAAGTAGGCGGAGTATCAGAGCATGACGACATGTGATGCACAGGGTACTGTCTATGTGTATAAACAGGTTGGTGTGCTGGCCTGTTGGTACCTGACCTGTTATCTATACCTTGGGTATAGCTTAGCCTTTTTGAGCCATAGAGGTACCTCTCATGCTCTGTAGGTGTATGTGTAGGGATATGGTTGTATACCCTCTGTATTTCATTGTGAAGGGGTATAAGCGCTGGTACATCATATTCCATCCTGGGTCTCACTGTCCTGTCCATATTGCGCTGGGCCCTGGTGTCGTTAAAGGCTGACCCTTGGTGTCCCTCATACATCCTCCTTTTCTCGGCAGATTGCAAGGTATCACCCTGCCTAGTCTCCACCCTCCTGGGTTGGGACCACATGTCCTCCTGGCGCCCAACCTCCTCCTGGTGGTGGCGCGTGTTTAGCAAACTTGGAGAGTTTTGGATGTTACTAAGCCATGCTACCAGCGGTCGGTTTAGAGTAGCTGTGGCTGAACGTTGAGGCTCAGGCTAACTGGTAGGCATATTCCTCCAGGCACTCTGAGTATGAGTGGACTCACTCTGGCTATCTGTAGTTGGTCAGATATTGTAGCTTGCTACTTCCCTTGAGTTTTCTTCATCAGATACGTCTTCATGATATACTGTAGTAGACTGCTGGGAGTCTATCACTGGTTCTGTAGGGCCATCCTCCTGTTCGGTGGCCCTCACGGATTGTACCAGTGAGTCCAGGACACTGGAGCCCGCCTCCTGAGTGCCCTGCCCCGGGCCCTGGGCATTAGCCCTTCCGGCACCAGGGCATCCTTGCCCTGGGAGTAGGTGCTCTTGAGACACGTCTGACATGTTCTTAGTGCATGCTTAAAAATGATAAGGTGTCTAATCAGTATCAATTTAAATGTCTTCACCTGACCCCTGATTGGCTCTGAGCTCCTCCAAAGGGATGTGGCTCAGGCTGGGCAGTGTGGCACTGCATGTGACACTGCACATGGGTTCAGCGACCTCAGGTAAACATCTTTTGATCTTAGATCAAGACATGTCGCTGTCCTGTCACTATGCGCCTCACATGTCGGCGGTTATTGCGTAACCACTCCGACCCCCCAATGAAACTCGCCTGATATCCCTTCATGTCAGGATGAAAGCTGTTTTATGAGGTTGACTGCTGCTATGCAGCACACAGTTTTATGGCCCTTGGCACAACAATGTTGGTGCCAGGCCTATACCACGCCATCTGGTGGCGTGTCATGTATTTGCCCTGGAGGAGACCCCTTCCAGCCCAAGCTTGACGGGGCTTGCCTCTCCAGGGGCGTACACTCATCCATCGTGCCTGCTGGGTCCAGACAAGGTCCGTTCAGCAGGCCAGCGTAAACACTCTACCATAAACAGCCTTACAAAACTTACAAATTCAGTTTGTACAAGTACTAATAATAAAGCTGCAACAACAGCTATCTACCTATTTCCCGAAAGCTTTTTATACCATAAATCATCCTATACTAACAGAGAAATTACATTTTATAGGCCTCAGCAACACAGCCAAAGTTAATTCAAAAATAGATTACAATATACAAAGGCTAATGGCTCTCTATCAGGCCCCCAGGGCTCAGTTTTAGGCCCTCTCCTTTTTATTATCTATATAAACGACCTAAATAAAATAACTAGAAATATCAAAGTGCAGCACTATACCGAAGATACCGTCTTATTCCTTCATTACTCCCCAGATACCCCCCTTATTGAATACACTCTGAATGATGACCTTGCCTGAGTAAACGAATGGTGCATTATAAACAAGCTAAGTCTTAAACAAAAAAGACTAAAGTCATGAATTTTGGGTCTAAAGCCATCCTTAGGCAAGCCCGGAAACCTGCCATACGAATAGACAATATGCTATTGGTATTACACCAACATATAGATACTTAGGCATGACACTTGATGACCACCTGAATTTTAAGGCGCATACTAAAGCCCCTTTAAGAAATATAAATTATAAAACATATCTATACAGAAAAGAACATTACTCACTCACTGATGATGCTGCTTTGAAAGTCCTTAAGTGCATGATTCTACCTGTGATCGACTATGCTGAAGTTCTCTATGACAGCACTAACAAGACATTGTTAGACAACATGCAAAGTGCTTTTGATAGGGCAATAAAAACCACCTTTCCTGGTATTAACCAAACAATAGTCCAAATATTAATTGATGTTGCCAGTAAGGCACCCCGTGACTCCTTTGGAATTATATTCCACATTTAACATTGAACTGTATGAATGTAAGACAGGCCCTGGTCCTTCGTTTATGCAGTATAAATAAAAGAATTTCAACTCAACTCAACACAAGTGACGAGTCACATCCGTCTAGCGTATCTATACCCTAAGCCTGCTCCACACAAACAGGGTATACAGGCCAATTCCTTGGGGTTAGAGGTGATCTGAGGGATGTTCTCTGGGCCGGGTGGGGGATGGTGTGGCTGGGTGGTAATTTAATTTGGACAGGGTATGTGTGAGTGGTCGGCCGTCAGGTTTAATCAGGTCGGAGGGGGGCCTACATCAAATAGTAAACTGGAAAGGTGTGTGGGTAAACAGCCTGACATATTCCGAGGTTGTTTCCTGAACCAAATAATAATCATATGAGTAACCTGGCTAAACAGGCCAAATTGCCCATGGAGTGTACTATCTAAATGAATATTACTGTACATGCTATGCCTTTGTGGCTGCATTTCAAATATTGCCCATGCTGCTTTTCCCACCACTACGAAAGGAAATTTTCCAATATACTTGAGTTGAACATGGCTAACATAACAATGAAATATTCATGGCATACATGGCATACAGGTTTGAAGATGAAGTCAGAGTGTATGGCTCTATTCAATGATAAGGAGAAATCCCATGTTGCAAAAAAAAAACAAAAAAAAACTAGACACTGCTATTAGCCTTCGCTAATTCTGTTGTGTCAGAACATGTTTTTGCGACGCAACTCTATATGAGGTCAATGCGCACAGAAAGTGGAAACTTGGGATGTTATAACATGAAATCCACCTTTCTATATTAGAGTGGCAAATGTTCACCGCCTGTATAAAAAATATGGTATTGTATGATATGTCGCTAAGCTGAAGCTGGAGGTAGGATTTCTTCAATGTGTCGTCGCGGATACACTAAGCACATTGGACATAGCTATTTAGCTGCCGATAGACACAGAATACATATAGACAAGAATAATTATGTGGCGTCAGCCTGGTCTGATGCCGTGATGGATAGAGCAGGGCAAGGTTTGACAGAGGCCACGACACGCAGTTTTGTGTCTGAATCGATGGGATATATAATTAATAAAAGCAAAAGCCGGTGGGTACCTACAAGGACGGCAGAGGAGGCCTAGTGACAGGCCCTCCCTTCCGGCAATGATCTATGTGGTAGACAAAGTGGTTATGTGAATGGCTGAGTGGGTGGGTGGCTGGTGGTTGGGGTGGGGTGGAGGTGTAGCGCTTTGGGGTGCTCTATAGTGCATTATGGGACTGGGAAAGGGAAGGTGGCATCTAGGCAGTTTCTGTGCAGTTCTAGCGGGTAGATGTAGATGGGGGAGTCTAACGATATGTGGCTAGGTATGGAGGACTATGGGTCCGATGCAAGCCAGTAAGATTATTTCTATGGTTGCGAGGCAAGCCCTTATTTGTAACGTCGGACATGAATATGTACAGGTACATAAGGGACATAGGCAAAGGTAAACTTTGAGGATGTGTATGGAAAAGGGCCGATACATCAGTTCAGAAGTACAGGGTTCTGAAAAGAAGGTTGAATATTCTATCTGGACATAACACTTTTTAGTCTACATACTAGTGCCTTCGGCACTAGGGGGGGCAGCCTTAACCCATGATAGGAGTTTTTCTTTTGAATATTTTAAAACTTTATCACACAAAAGTGCCTCTCAGTGCAGCCCCATGGTGTCTTACAATAGAAGCACTTAACTTAGCGGCGCTTATCGTAGCAACAGGGCTTATCTTAGCAACGTCAAACAATTTTACACTCTCCAAGCAGATCCTCTCGGAGGTTTGAGTTTTTTTTAAATATCTCTGGAACTATACATCCGATATTGATATATAACCTTTCAAAATGAAGCTCTTGATGCATACGATCCAGATCAATCAGATTGAAAAGTTTACTCTATCGATGATGAAGGGAGGAGGGCCGATCTATTTGAATCGGGATCCAAGATGGCGTCTATTGCAGCTTGGCTGATGGATTTTGAGGTTATATAACGTTTACCAAAGAATAGACAGGATAGAATCTTAAAAGTAAAACCATATGACAAATCAAGTAGGTATTTCATTACTTATTCATGAAAATATTTTTGTTATCATGTATAAGTAGCATGTCAAGTTAGCTGGCACTTTCCTCACTGGTTCACAGCCTGAGAATTTTGCTTCATCTGGTACCCTAAGGGTACTCTACTTTAAAGCAGTCACAAATTGATAATTTCTAACCAGCGATCTAGCAACCCATTTTTGTAATAATTATATGCTTCTTTGACAGCTGTTAGGCTTCTTTTACGTTAGCAAATTTACCATTGCTATTTTATATCAGAGGTGAAAGTGGGGTAGAAATTAATGTGAACAACAAGATGGCGATAACAGGGAAAGATTCGGGAGGGACATACAATAGTATGGTATATAAGGTTGTGGGATGGTGGGAAAAGGTATAGGGCAGGGCCACATGTACCCAGGCCGCTGCATGGTCTGATACCATTTTGTCTACGCTCCCATACACCCCTCCCTCCCTATCGTCCATCAACCACCCAAACATTAAGCCTGCTATATATAACACCTCCAACACCAATACCCCTTGCAATTGGTAACATAGGAAACAGAGAGCAGCTCGTCACAACTTGGAGCTGCTCACGGCAACAGGCCTTGTTAATAAAGCCGTTCACATTGACTGAGGGTCTAAGGGCCAACGAGCAGCTCTCACTTGGAGCAGCTTCCCTCTACCCGGATCAATGACCTGCAGTAATTATATTTCCTCCGGGCCGATATGTAAGCCACACGGGGAGCGCTCATATTGGATTTCTTTCTAATGATCTGCTCCATAACTCCGCCGCGAGCAGCTCCCGCACCCGCTCCTGAGCTACTCACAGAAGCTCGTCACAGCCAAGTGGCCTCCGCGGTGTGAAAAAAAGGTCGGCTCCGAGGAGATCAAGTGGTAGGGCTAACGTCTGGCGCAGAAAGGCTGCCCTGACACGCCCCTGCTGCCCCACCAACTCCCCTCCACTTCTTCTTCTAGGAAAAAAGGCCCTTTAACAGGCCCTAGATACCCTTAGGGGTGGGCAGAGGAATACAGCTGACCGACCTTGGGATATACATTCTCTACACATACAGACGTTTGCTTGTAAACTAAGAGAAAATAGGTGACTGTCTGCTACTGCTCTTTGTCGAGTTAAAACCTCTAAATGTCTTCCCATTCTATTCCTTGTATGTTAGTAAACTAAATTACTAAAAAGTGTGGGAAATATGGCTTGTGTTGCAGTTTGAGACGCGTTTAGTGGCTTAGTGGTAAAACCCAAGCAGCTTTAGTCTATAGTTGCTTCGTTTATTGTAAGGATGTTTTATTGCTAATTAGCTAATTAGAAAAATGTTCCTTGCAGATGAAGATTGACTAAACCATCTCATGTGTCATTTATGAAGGCAATTAAGGCCCATATCTAAAAAGTACGCATTTAATGCTATCTGAGAAGAAATGAAGTGTTGTCTTATATCAATGTTAATTGCTTGACACTTCGTTCTATGATTATGACCCCTTTCCCATGCGTATCACCGCCTCATTAGAAGAAGTCTTTATCTAGCTGCAGGTGTCTCACCACACCTGAACTCTGTGATTCCCAGGAGGCTTAGTGTCTGCTCTCAGGGGGTGGCTGGCAGTGTGACCAATCTGTGTCGGGTTACTCATTATAGGCATTGTATCAAACCCTCTAAGGGCTTTAGAGTACATTACTACCTCACGCTCATAATTCAGCATGAATGTAGCCTTGACAAGTCTACTCCTGCATCATGCCGACCCTACTGGAACGATACCCTCCCAGGGTTGGCATTGTGTTGGTGTATGGATGTAGTTCCCGCTCACCAGCACACCATTGGTGCAATATGATGCCCAAAGTTAATGAACATGGAGACCTCCATGTGGTCTCCACATGGTTAAGAGGTGTAATTGTGTGAGGAGGCTGCAGATGAAGATGGGTGAGATAGCACACATCCCGTCTACAGACTATTGGTTTCAAGACGTCATACTCAAACTCTCTAAAAGTTCCGAATGGATCCAATGCCCTTTTCCCCAGTAGGTGCATTGTGGCCTCATTGAAAGTTAATGGACTTTTCTAGAAAAGATTATTAATCAATGTAGTACAAAGAGCTATGCAGAATTGATTTTATCCTCACTTGAAATTTGTCTTACATTGTTGTCAGCGTGTTTAGCTTCATTTGCAGTTTGATTTTGGAAGTTGTTTTGTGATATAGCTACCATGAAGACGAACCAACTACATTGACTTTGAATTGCTCTCTGTGTCTCCTTTCCTCACCTTGTTTTAAATAACTTCGCTTTTTTTGTTTCTCCCGGTATAGATAAGGTACACATCGTGATTACCCATCCCCCCCCCCAAATAAATGAAAAATCAGTCCAATTTCATCTATGATGGAACAGATGGGATCGGATCGGTTCAGCTGAGAACCATTGTAATTCCACGATGTGGCAGTTGTTCTAGACGCACAAGTATCCCCCCTCTTGATCCGACGCCAGTGGCTCGCAATGTTCCATACTTATCATTATTCCGAAGACCGAGTAGAAAGTAGACCGATATTCAAGGCTATCTTAGCATTGACTCTTCACTTCTTGACCTTATCTGCATTCGGTTGATATAAAGCAGCATCCCTTATCTTATTATCGTCATTACCCAGGTACTGTATACGACATTAAAGACTAATATTGTAACTCAACCATTGTATATAATAGTACGTACCTTTTGAAATAGTAAACACCCATCATCAGTATGAGGAAGCTGATGAGACATGCTATTCCCGCAACGATGGCGATAAGAATTGCTGAAAAGAACGAACCATGAAAATAAGTATTTCAAACATTGAAATTAGCTGAAAATATTGATTTACTTGTGCCTACAAAGTTCAATATTTACATTCAACATTGGTATGTGTATTCTTCATATAGGACCTTGTCCCTTTTCTACCAGATGAAATCTATCATGATAAGGCCACTCAAAAAACTGGTTTCTCATCACGGCGCGCATCTAAAAATTGAGTTTCGAAGATTTTCTAATTTTTTTTTAACATTTTTTTAGTCAGAAACATGGTAAAATATTGAATAGTATGGGCATATTTGGTATCAAATTAAAGGTAACCATGTCAGCAATGCAGTGGACAAACGATTGCGTGCATTTTCACAATTTATTATAATCAGTAAACTCTTAGTACAAAATCGCCCTCGTCATATTTTTCAGGGGGTGGTGATGAGAAACCAGCTTTTTCTCTTTTTTTGAGTGGCCTAATAAAGACGTGGGGACCATATGAATTCACAACATACAGTAATTAGGTGGGCCTTTTACGTGTATGTATGTGTCTTAGTCACTCAAGTCATGCATATCCCAGCTCTTTGTTCAGCTTAGATATCTTTTGACTAGGTCCTCATTTTCAAACGCTCATATGTACCATAGTAGTGACATTCATTGTTATTGAAATAGCGTAGGCGGAGCAGGATGTAACGAGGTTTTGTTATCTATTATGTACACTTATAAATAACCACATTTAGATAGCTATTTCAAGGTAACATTGATCAGGCGCACAAACAATCTAGAACTACCATATGTTTCGACAAAGATTCTTTCTTAAAATACCCAAAGTACAGGTGTGCATCAGACAAAAGGAATATCCTATTCTTGAATCAATAGCTCAGTCTTAACAAAGACAGGCAAAGAGTTGCTCCACAATACCCAACTGATGTCAACAGTTCGAGTAGATATCCTTTCAAGCTAAAGCACTCTTATCTTACAGAGAAGCACACAAAAAGTATATATCTAAGAGTAGACCCACCTGGCGGCAATGACATGACATCAAAGACCATGTGTCCTAGGTCACCCTCCTCCTCAGCTGCAAGGGAATTACAAAGAGGATTATCTAACATTATTCACTCGGTGTATACACGAATATGGGGAGGGCTAACGTAGATGTTGAGATTGCATGTTCTTCTGTTTTTTTTCTCATTCTTATTATTATTGTTGCCACCCAAGAAAGGCAAGTATGGATTGGAATATACCACCCAAGGAGATCGTCATGGCACAGTACAAAACTCTTTAACACTCAGGCAAGTTCATGTTTATGTATATATGTTTAAAAGTAAACTTCTTTTACCATAATCTCATAGAATAATCACCACACTCCTTTATAGAGGTCTGATAAATCACATAAGGGATATTTGGATAATCTATTATCGATAAGTCCATCTCGAGAAAATATTTTTAATTACCCTATTCACCAACTCCATTCCTGTAATCTACCTACAACGCATACATTCTGAGATGCTGCACGTTGACATTTGTGACACGATCTGCGAAAAACACCCTTAGTCCAAAGATGAAAAGTGGCTAAGTTTTTCTAACATCTTCCAATTCACAAAGTAGAGTGACCTTAAACACGTTTTCTTATTTCTTTTCTTTTTGGCCTCATAATTTTATTGTTGAGAGAATGGCCATACAAAATTTAATTTGACAAAATGCATTTCAGAAATTTCTTGATAGTGATGTGCCAAAGAAATATGATTCTCCCAAATGTCGCCAAGTTTCTCAAGGAAAGAAACTCATCGAACAATAAGTCTTATTGAAAACTATGATGAGGATAGAGGAGACACAATAGACGATGCAGTAATGTGATATACATAAGATATCTCCTATAGACTCATTAAGGTAGCATATATATAGTCTGCTAGCGGGATGGACTATCACCCAACGAGGGACAACTGGTACCCATAATGTCAAAGCTTATTAGTCGCAACTTGCTAGTAACCAGCTCAGGTATTGGCTGTTCCTATCTTCCTTCCCGCAACATCGACGTATATGTATACCCTCCACTAGGTTACAGGAATGTAATCTTATCATGAAATTGACATGGATGTTATGATGACTCTGTCAAAATAATATTATGTCTCATGCTACCAGAATTTTGACGTCTGAGCATAGTCTGAGGTCCGGATAACTGTCTGTGGTGCATTGAGATTTTATTGAGTATGAATTTTCAATAATAAAAAAAAACAAAAAAAAAAAACATAGCGATCACATTAGAGAACATCAGCTAAGACCACAGTACCGAATTAGGACACGATCACATTTTCAAAAAGGAGACTTCATCTCGCAATCTTAAATGACCTGCCTAGAATATCCAAGCTATACTTGACTCAAAAAAAAAAAATAGAATACAAAGGATGCCCATTTGATATCAGAATTGTGAGGCACCAATAAAAAAAGTCTAATATATAAATGTCTGCGTTCTATCAAGGAGCTTATATCTAGCATTCTTGCTTCTAACTATTTCTCTACCTCTGAATGCTTGGAGTTGCTCATTATTGTTAAATACCGCCCTGAGATTATTATTCATCTGCTGTGCCAATAAGCATAGCAAACACCGTCCTCTTTCCTGTTTATAAGAGGCATTGATTAATCAGGACCTCAGTTATCCGAGAAGAAGAAACTATTTCACCTTATTCTGATGAACAAAATAAAGCAGTATTTATGGTCAACCAAAAGAATAATCAGGAATTCTGATCGAATTGGAATTACTATTGCCGACAATATTGCTGACATAAACCCCTTGTTTGCATATAGATTTGAATATGGTAAATGATATATTGTTAGTCCTTGGTCAATGACCTGTCACCTGTCGTACACACATTATGAGCAGACAAAAAAAAACAACCTTTTCATAGCAATCTTCCACCATGAACTCTAGAAAACTCCAACAAGAGTACACTGAGATAACATCAACACCTGTTCAAGAACATCCAGATTCACGGTGAACTACTCAGCATTCAGCGAGCAGCTCTCAGACTGTGACGCTCATTCCGCTCACTTCTTTATCAAGATCAGCGTAAATCCAGGTCAGCGGTGCAAACTTGTTGTCAGCTGAGCTGGGCGGACGCGCTAACAAAGTGCGCCGTGTGCGCTACCTGTAGCCAAAGCCCAGCCGGCTGTTCATTAGCACCCTCGTTACCTGTTAGGTCTACTCGATGCTTTATGCCGACGACCGGAAGATTTATGAAGCTCCCGGTAGGGAGGTGTTGCGGCACATCCTCCCAGGTCTTAGACGGTGGCGCTTTCCCTGAAAGCGAGCTGCTCGGCCTGCTATAGTATTCGCTCTGTGAGCAGCTCCATTAGGCCTGCCTGTCACATTATACACCTCGCCTTGTTGCCGCTACACCTACCCACTAGGCGCTCAATACAGTCGGCACCCGACAAGACTACCACTGGCGACCTTTAATACGGGTCTCCGTGCAGGCCGACCTGGGCGATAATTGCAGCACATATAGGCAGCTAGTAAGGAATAATTGAGACGGCCTCAGTCGTAGGAAAGGGCCAGGCAGAAAGAGAGTCTGGTAGGGATCGATAGAAGGATCACCTGCCAATCAGTGAATAGTACTATGGGTGGTGGAGTGGGTGGGCCAAAGATGCACATGTATGCACGTAAAATTGGATTGGAATAGCAGAAACGGCATTGGGGATGCGAAAAGGAAACCTTGTATGATGCTTTGAATCAATAATGGGATATATATATATATATATATATATATATATATATATATATATATATATATATATATATAGGGGTTTTGGCCCCTTCCCAAGTGATAAGTGTTGTGCTCCTCATGTTAAGATACTATGAGTGTGCGATATGGTATACGTTCTTTAATAGACCCAGGGGCATTGTCTTGGTCTTTACATTCTCATATAACCAGTACAAGGACAGATACTTGGGATATCAAAATGGCCATTGCATGTTGAAGATAGTAGGAATAACATGCACGATGTGCCCTGAGAATGAACAGCTGGTTTACTCTTGGACTGCAGGAAGAAAGACCGTACTGCTGAATGTTTTGAATATATGTGGATCAACACGGTAAAAGGTACGCCCGCGAGGGGGTGCGCAGGCATACCTTTTACCGTGTTGATCCACATATTCCAAAGTAGACTGATATTGATATCAATTACAGTATACACAATGCTACTTTTCTTAGATAAGGTGAGCCTGCATATACACTGGGTTAAGAACTGATAACTGAAATTGATTCACAAACTTCCGACTCTCTTATATATCTAGATTGATGCTACATTTCAGCTATATGGTCGATAGGCACCACTTGTCGTCATTTGGGCTGTATAGGACCAAAAAATAAATAATTATGATAGCAAATGTAAAAATAATTATGGGTGTATACTACCATGGACCTTCAGGTCCGTGATACTACAGTGGTTGGACCATAACATCCATATATGGGGGTAGGTTAAATATGAAAACTGAAGTTACAGCACAGCATCAAAGAGGAACTATTAAATAGTGGGGGGATTCGTCTCACTCCATACCCTTGTGCACAATGATACCCCTTTTTTATCATCCAATACTATATTTACCTTCAATTTCTTGAATGGTAATTAAAGGAGACACCTTACTCTATATTATGAACTACATTGGCTCTCATTTCCTTCATTTTCTAGCTGAGAGAATAATGATAAGCAGTATTGCTAGGGCGTGAGACGAATCTCCTGGGCCTAAGACGATTCTCCCTCTCATTATAATAGGTATATCTCTGGATTGGGTGGTAGTAGGAAAACGCCATTCACAGGTGTTATTACTTTCATATATAGGTTCTTAGCGATGATAAAGAGGACTATTAGAAATGAAAGGCCTGGTTGTTATTTATGCCTGCATAAACAGGGCGTGAGATGAATCTCCCGGGCGTGAGACGAATCTCCGGGCATGAGACGGATCTCCTATTAAGCCTACCCCATGATACATCAATCTATCTGTAGTGCTCTATGTAGAAAGCAGGTAACCAATTTTTTTTATACATATACAGGTGGAAGTTAAGGATGAATATACAATATTTGATTAGTCCATGTAGTACATTTATATTAGAACTGGAGACCAATCTTTGGGCATGAGACGAATCTCCTTGAAAATTAACGAACCACATTTTGTATTACAGAAAATAAAAAACTAAGTCTATACATACCTAAAAGGTCTTTAAAATTTCTTAAACTAATTATGCATTTGCCTAGAAATATCTATAGGCCCTCCTACCAGTAAATCTTTTTTTATTTATCTCTAAATGTGGAATTTTCTTTTTTTATTTTTGCCTAAAAACAAGTGTTTTTGGGTAGTTCTAGGCCCCTCACTCCCAAAATATGTCTTAGATGTATGGAAAACTGGGGTTCCCCATGTAGCTCTAACCCTGGACTATCAGAATAAATGATAATGACAGGTGTATATATTATTTTCACTGATTTATTAACCACAGAAGGCAGAACGACCAAATGACGACAAGTGGTGCCTATCGACCATATACACTTTAAGTATATTATATCTTTTCTCTGTCTAATGGTCCATATGGGTATATCATGCATTTGAGGCCATTCCACACTTTTTATCTCCTAGTCACTAGTAGTTCCCAAATTTTACTTTGAGACTTCAGCAGGGCTTGGGGTTATAAGGCCCTTTGATGTCTATATTTAAACCTTTAAATATAGTCTTAGATTATAGATGCTTTGATCGCCTTATCTGACGTACACTTCTCCCATAGGGCATAGCCATATATTGCATGAGCTTCCACAGCTGAGGGGCTGACCGGTAATAAGAGTAGGAGGCCTGTGACATACATGTTTCTTACATGAACTTTTCTATTTAAGCTAATGGCAGAGGCTGCTGTTAGCAATACGTTGATCAAAGAAGCTCAGCGTATGTCTAGGCTTTTTTTATTGTTAGCTTATTAGAGATGTTAAATCAGGTAAGGCTCTCTGGGGGCCCTTAAGAAAGAGGCTGTGTGAAGCCTTGATGTTCAATCAACATGTAACCCTAGCGGTGACTAGATCAACTGTTATGATTTGTTGCTGGTACGCAGCGACCTGATCAGTCCATCAGTAGCACGCTGGTGTCCCTATACCAGCCTATCATTTCTCATCATCTATACTGGCTTCGCTGGTATCCGCCTGACATGTAGATTTAGAGCCTTTCGCCCGCCACCAGCTAATTCTATCATCGACCTCCATATTTCAATGGAATCACAGTCGGCTTTCAGCGCCGCTTCCCTACACACCGAGGCATCTTTCACTGCTTATTTGCCATCCCCCAAGATACACCACAAATCAGTCTCTGCTTGAGGGGTGGGAATGAAGGGTAGGGTGCTAAGGAGCTACGGATGAGGAAGCGAACAAGAAATTGGGAGTGGAAGGGCGAACCTGGTCATATTTCTCAGGCTACTTTACTTGGGCATAAAATAAACCATATTGAGACCTCTGGCAGGAGGCTGAATTGCTGTATTATTGCGTTTCCGTTTCATCAATTAGCCCGCAGAATAGTAGTAGATTGCACTGACCCCTACTGGGGCGTTCAAACATCAAAGTGTCCTCGCCCGCCGGCCAGCTACCGCGTCGAAGGCTGAGTTCCCGGGGGAGCAGCCCCAGTGCCAGTCGATGAGGTGGGCATTTGGTGCAGGAGCTCTGCCCCGCCTCCTGGTGGCAGCCTGCTGACTTATCGGACCTGGAGCAGGCTTCTCCAGCGGGAGCCACCCCCAATTAAAAGCCTGTAAACTCCCGAAACCCCTTACGACACACTGCCCCTAGCTGCCACATCCATTGGCCGCTCCACGTAGACGCTCTCAAGACGCAGCGGCACGAGCGATAATTGGAGTCGTTTGTCTGTATTATCGCCCACTGTGCCACAGCAAGAATCACGGCCGACCGTGCCGAGTCGGACATATCTTATGATGATCTTTGTTCATTCTCATGTCAGATGAGTGTGTAGAGGGGACACAGACGCCGAACATAATAATGTTCATCCACCGAGGGCCTCTTTTGCCCTGTGGGTGTAAGACAGTATCGATACAGATGATCGTAATATCGCATGATCACATCAAAAAGGACCCCTTCGCTCTAGTGATAGTATATATGTGTGCACGTAGCATTACATCGTCAAAATGATGTTTTCGTTGTCAGCTTGTAGCTCACTTCTTGCCTCTTGTCTTCAGCATGGTCTATGCCCGGTCCCCGCACTCAAACACCATACTAGACACCATCAGTGTTATGGATTTCCAGACTGACCCCCATTTCCATGGATTTGAGGCTGAAAATACCCCCTTTTTTATGCTAAAACACGGATTTTTGGAGCCCCAAAAAAACCCTTAATTTCAGAAAATGCAGACATTTTGACCAGACCCCCCCTTTCTTCAAAAAGCATGGATGTTTCAGCTCTCAAAACTGGCCATTTTTAAGGGGAAATACAGATATTTTTAATCATCTAATTCATTGTCTATATGTAAGGGCAAAACTATCCCCTTTTGGCCAATTTTCACGGAGTTTGCCTAAAAATAACCCCCTTTTTCTTGAAATTCAAGGACATTTCTAAAGAGCAAAAAACACCCCAATCTCCATGTTTTCTGTAACTCTGATGGTGTCACACTTGGTCCAGACTGCGGGGACCGGGGGTCTATGCCTTTTCAGTGCTATTGATGTCTTGATTTATGTTACAGGCTGGCTTGTTGATATAAGAGCAAGCGGAGGATATTGTATTAGGTGGGCATTCCTGCTGTCAATATTTATTGACTCCCTTTTCCACCTCCTGGGCGATTCTGCATAACAGTTATCATCTGTCAAGCTGATACCATAGGCATAGCCAACCCTACCCATCTATATAACACGCCGCAGTTCCTAAGGAGATTTGGTTCTATTTCCTCCCCAATCATAAAACTACCGCCCCTTCTAGCCTATCTACTTCATAGTTTCAAGGCAATAGGAGAATGTGCAAAGCCATTGGCAGTTAGGAATGGTGATTGTCGTCTCGTTTTCCGGCCCTATCAAAAGCAGACCGTGTCGAGGCTCATTCTCGCGGCTCATTCTGCGATAGTTTAGGAGAGGGTGAGTGCGGATTCTGTCATTTTCACCTTTGCTTTAGATGTGGCGAGATCTGAGTCCTTTGAGTGTGGTCCTGAACCCCTTTAGCAACCATCCAGTCTCATTTGGTTCATGTCGTAAGGCACATCACCCCTACCCTACCCTCTTCCCTCCCATCCAGCACTGCCTCCAGCACTCCTATGCCCACTGGTTATTGGGGTAGCGCTGTGCGTCACTCTATCATCATGGAGACATTAATACGGGTTAGCTCTGATTTGTAGTAGCTGTGCACGAAACCCTGGATTAGCTAAGCAAGCCTTCGAGGTGGTCGAGTCATACCCATAGGCTGACAGCAGAACAGGAGTCGTTAGCCTCTCGTCCTCTCCACGGCTACATTCAGGGTTCGGGGTGATGGGGTAAGGGGGCCATGTGGAGGCACGTAAAAATGATCCATGAGTATCGTGTCAAACGACCGTAGGCTAGTTCTACACCCTGCACTTCATTATACGACCGTTTCACTAACGCAAACTGCGTGTCGGCGGCGGCTCTGTCATATTGATGTGGATCGTCTTGCGTGTTTGTTAAGATGAAGGTGTGGTTGGTGTCTTCTAACTAGGGTGAGAATATGTATCTTCTTAACACTGGCTACTGGTGAGTTGTAATGCAGGCAACCAAGTGGCGGGTGAGTGATAACGCGCCCATCTGCAAGTGATATAAAAGTCACGGAGACATACGACCTAGCAGATAAATCCTGATTATTTTTAAACAGAGGCCCACCTATTCATGATTAAGATATTGAAGTAAATCCTACTCTTATTCTTTAAATGTCTAGGCTTTGATGTGGCAATTCAGTTAAGATTCCAGTGTAGGTTTTCGTTTTGCCTTATTAGATTATCTAACGTACCTCTAACCATGCTTGTAAATCGGATAGCTTCAACACCCTGTGCATAATTAGGTGATTTAGGCCGAGTGGATTTACACACACAAGTGTAGAATCAATCACTTTGCCAATTAACCCCAACTGGTCCTGAGTCACGTCACATTGAGACGCCTACGAAAGGCAGCTACACGCAAACTCTTGTAGCCAAAATAGCCATTTTTCAAGAGAAGTGGCCATTGAAGTGCAAAAAAAAAAGGTGGTGGACTTCCATCAGTGACCGGCAGGTCACACTGTGCGAATGTAAAACAGTTACATTTCCTAAATGTGAAGGCCCCATGCACAACAAGTTGTAATGGAATTAGAAAAAATGAGGTGCTCTCGTTTAAGGGCTCCGTTCTCTTCCGAGAGTTTATGCCTTGAAATACAAGCAGTAGTTGTCAGCACATTGCGCCTTGCTTTGCAGGCATCATTAAATGGCAAAGTGTTTTAGATCAGTCAGACTGCCATTTAGATATAGCTGTTAGAGGTAGGGTGAACCGGAAAGGAGTTCAGAAATGCAGCCATCGAAACAGCATTAGTGAAAATGGTGCAAAGCAGAATCTGACATTTAGATTTCCAAAAGCTTTATTTCAAAGCATCCTCATTCATACAGAGCTTCTCCAACCTGCATGTCTTTGGTTTGACCCTTTGGAAAATTAAGTTAGCATGTTGTCAAGGTTACACCCACAAAGGCCCTTGATAAAAAACAAACAGGAAGAGGACTATCAATTTCAGTAATTATTATTGGGGAAAAAAACAGTCCATAAAAGGGAAATACTTGAACGTGCACAACTGCAATTCAATGTTGCAGGAGAGTTTGACATTAATATAGTACTTTGTGACGAGGGGTAAATATTGTACTAATCCCTCCGTGAAAAGACATGGCCATTGAGTTGTAGATGCCGGATCAATACTGACAATATCACACTGGTAAATGTGTCCTGAACCACCAGAACAAATACTCATGAAAAACTATATGTACACTTCAAACAGATCGATAATCGATGAGTCTTAGCGTGGGAACAAATACAAACAGGCAAGCTGATAGATGTCCATGCTAGGTTATTCAACAATTGTACGTGACTGTGTCGAGTGGCGGGTACTGATGGGCGTAAAGCAGTGGACTGTATGGATATAAATTCAATGGTCTTCCTATATACATAATGAAATGGAATCTATATCAAAGACGATGAGAGCTATGGCCCAGAACAGACGCACTTAGCATCTGAACTGAAAGTAGAAAAGACAATAGAGACATGAAGGAGTTGTCCGGGGGCAGTTACAATGTATATTGGGTGTGAGAAAAGAGGGGAGGCACGACATGTGTAGTAGGTCCTCTTGACAAGGCCACCCTGAAAGAGTGCGTGAGGGCATTAGGGCTTTACCCTTCTCCCAAATAGATGAAAACAGTGAAGTGGAGGAACCAATAGTGGCAATGAGAGATACTTTGTAACACTAGTGTTATTTCTAAGCTTATAAAACATGGTCACGGTGCTAGGGTAGAGGCATCCTGAGTCGGACAGACACCTAAAGTCGGACACCTTTGGGACTCGATTACATAATCAATTTCAGAATTATGCTTGTCATGTGAACTGGATATTAAAATTGAAATGTTGTTCTCTCTATTAAATACAGTATAACAAATAATATAAGTGTCTTCATACATGGCTTTAGAACTGTGCAAACATGGGGTGTTCTGGTCATAGTCTGGTCGTGTAGAATCATTAGCAAACGGGGAATCTGGTTCAATTCCTCAGTCATTTGTGCCTTAACCTATATGCCTATAGGATAACTATGTATTGCAATGGCAAAATATAGATCATTGCTGATCATTTGACTTACCAGAACAGGATCAATCACCCATATCTATTGTAGCAGTCATTCTTATATCACCATCTAATTACACCTGAAATTGGACACCAATTACACTCTGTCTCGGACAAAATTATGTGAGGGTTTATGTATTTTAACAATAAACATCATTTCGTAAAATTAATCCTTTACACCACACTTATATCCCCAGCCATGAATATTTACCATTTCCTCAGTTTTGCATGATATCTAACACCTATGTTTGTCTGTCCCGTATCTGCCCCATGTGAGTCATACTAATCTGAGTCTGCAGAATGTTCTGTTACAGGTATGGAAAAACATACAGCTTTGTATATTTTCCATATCAATATTGTAGTTTGAAGTTTCTAGAGCAATGTCACTTGATTTACAAAATATTTCATATGGAGCTACCCATTATAGCAATCATATAACAAAGTGTCCGACTGTAGGGTCATTCCTATCAAGGACTGTCCGGCTTTACGTGCAATTTGACCAAATAAATTCAATGTATATACATTTTATTTATTCATAAACGCTGGGCAGAATCATCCAACTTTAATTGGGATGATATAAGTACTAATATATCAGGTTTTCATTGGTGCAACACAACTTAGCATTCACAACCTTTGGATGTACCAGATTCAATGACCAATTCTGGTCACCTCTAGCATGGTCTAGAGCGTCCGAAATGGGTGCCCTTACCCTATAGGCTTTGATTTCCTTTTTTCTGATTAACCATTTGGTTCTAAGAGCAAGATATAAATTCAGTTTCTTTCAGTTTCAAGAGGTAGCACCCGGTATACAAAGAGCTTAGCATGGGGTAATGGCCCACCTTCACCAACTTGAGGCTAGTGGAGTGTGCACATTCTGAAGCAGTCACACGTTGACTATACATAAAATTACCCTGTACCTCCTCTCCCCACCACTGCTTACAGTCTCCTCTGCATACCGACCGGAACAGACATGTCACCCTTACCAAGCCTAGACCCATCCACGTACATTTGGATCACTGGGATCCACCGCACTACTAATGAGTTGGCCCTCAGGGCAGGGCCAAGCAACCATGTGCTTCTCCCTGGACGTCTGATCTATGACGGGCTCTGTAATGGTCGTCTCCCAGCTGCTAATACCAGTCTCTGTCGTCCACCGAGCCTCAACTACTTCATCTTTGCCCAGACGTTAGTGGTCTTCGTCTCTTTTCGTGAGCTGCTTATTGAATAGCCTTCAGGCTATGGGCAGTTTTGGGCTACGTTTCATTACTGGAACTTACAATGTTATAGTTGCCCTTACTGGCAAAGGTGAAATGCAGCTTCCAGGTTAATGTTATATTCTTCTTAAAGCTCTTCAGAAGATGTATGAATTATTCTAAGAATGAATTGCTAGTAGTAATATCTTGGACGCAGGAATATCTCGGAGGCAAAATCTGGTTCAGGTTTGGTGTATTGGGCTATTGTCCATGACTATAGTGTTTGAATACAATGCGGAAAGTCTACCTGGACATAAGACAAGTTGCCTCAAACGAAAATTAAAATTTCATTCAAGGATACCTTCATTTGGCCTGTCGTCAAAATGATAATGATGTTCCTTCTGTATGGTGTTCCTATATAGCCCTGCTATTCTAGCTATTTGGAGCTACTCATGGGTAACCTATTCTGAACTACCTATATATACAGAGAAGCTCGGCCTCTATTGGCCTGCTGTCCATGCCACCCCTCCTGTTCCCTCGTCCAGACGGCGTTGTATACTGCTGGCTGTATCCGCTCGTCCGCCGGTCGTGACAATTGTCTCCAGGGAGGAGTGTATCAAGTTCCCGGTTTAGGCAAACGTCCATGGCCAATGAGCAGCTTCCTGCTGTGAATTCCAGCCAGAAAAGTTCAGCCCGAGTCTGCTTTGTTAGATTTAATTGTAGATATACTCTAGTATACCTGGAATAATGCGTAGCCTTGCTGTATACATGATACGTATACTAGACTGTGGGACAATGTGACAAAATCTATGAGCTTGTTCCCGACATTTTGCACATGTATATAACACATGTTTGCATAGAAGAAAGACCGTAATGGTGTTAACCAAAGCATCGTTCAACGACTCGGGATGTATGGTTAAGAACATTAATAGCATTTTACTCTTAGGTACAGATAAGAATTAATCAAACATTTGAACTTAGGTACGGGGATCCCTTATCAGAAAGGGGGCGACCCCAGTAAAACATCCCAGGGAAACCAGCCATGTAAATTGATAAACCCAAAGCCCAGTGCCGAGTCAGGGTGACAACAGATGATTTATGCAGTGAGCACAGCAGCGGAACAGAGGACCCTAGTGTGACCTTTGGTGGTACTGAAACAGTGTCACCTGGGGTGAGAAACTCCATCAATCTGCCGGAAACAAACGGCGCATGTGCAGATCACCAGTGCATGCCAGAACCTGTGCTGATCCGTGAAGGTGAAATAATGTCCCACCGAAAAAAGAGGCCATGGAGTGACCAGCAAATATCTACTGGTCCATGGAATATTCAGAGAGAAATGGAAACAATATCCTCGGCATTGGCATGTCTATTTTATACATTACTAATCATGTCATAGATCCTACACTCCTACACTCAATTAGTTCACCATCGCCCTCTCTGCCCCGGTCGTTTTCCATTTCAAATGCGATTTCATTTCATATAAAAACGAGTGGGCGTTTTTTCCCCTCAAACAGTGAACAATTATGTTATTTAAGGCCTTAATATCTGTTCAAAGCGTACAATGTTTATATACACCAATCATTGATTTAAGTGAATACATTTAGCAGGCATTGCCTCTTGTGATACGGCCTCTTCCAGCGGTGAATCGCCAAGCGATATATGCACGAGATCCTCGGGCGTATAAGTCCCACTATACACTCGAGGATGATACACGGGACAAAACACGCGGGTGATACATGGGACACAAACCAGAGCAGTACATGGGACACAAACCAGAGAGTGTTTTTCCACATAGGTACTTTTTATCAACATATTGAGTGTCACATATGGACCCTATGTGGAGATTTTTATGTGGATAATATTGGACCCACCATTCAAAGATGCTGCCCTTGAGGGGTTACAGTTCTTAAGGGGTTAGTGATAAGCCAGGCACCCAGCAGATGTGCATTACACTGTGCGAAACTTTCTCACGATCTGTTATCCTAGTTAGGACTATAAACCTTTAAGGGGCACAGAGCACATCGATACAGCTCGTCAGACCTGATGAGCAACTACCATCAAGCATTATACCAATAATATTTCTACCTATCACTTGAACAACATGTATGCATGGAAATGGAAATGGAAATTACATGAAGGTATCTGTACATGTTGATGGCCAGTCACTACCTTGTTTGGCACTGTATGTGTGGTTGAATTTATCAAAAAAATTATACTTTTAGAAACATATCAAGGTTTTGTTCCACACCTTATGAGGATATTCTGTTTCTGTATCATGTGAGAATATTTTGCCAAATAAAGGTTAAATTTGTTTAAAAACAAAACATAAACTATGGTTGGAAAATAAGTACACAAGTAGACCTACACCTCTCACATTATTTCACATTCCCATTAGATATTCATGTTATGAATAGACATTGTAGCAATCATGGTCCTTAAAAAAGAAAAGCAGTGTATGATGACTCACAGTGTATTAAGAGAGTAATGAATGGGCTAACGGGCACCAAATTCAGTATATTCGGTGTCCATTAGCCCATTCCTTACTGTCTTTATCACACGATTAATCAATAAAAAATCAATAAAATACCAATAAATAAAGTGTGTGTACACTGTCGGTACACACACCTCGTCGCCCTGCAGCGGACAGCTACAGCGCCCGTCTCGGCTTGGCTTGCTTTGAAAGCGTCTAGCAGTTATGGCAGCGGGCACACGGCGAAAAAAAGATGCGCCCGGACCGGGACTTGTCCTGCCTACCTCTAACGGCTGAGCGCAATGTGCTAACCACTAGACCACCACGTGTCGCCCCTCAGCGCCCGTCTCGGCTTGGCTTGATTTGAATGTGTCCCATGGTTATGGCAGCGGACAGCCCGCAGTCGTCGCCTCGCCGTTGTGTGAGCAGTAATGTCAAAGCTGGGGGGGCACAACCCAGACTTTAGGGTATTTTCACACTTTGAATGTATAGTCGTTATATGTGAGTACCCTCCCCGGGCTTTGTATCATATGAAGACATGGTTCTAACCAAGCTTCTCTCGTCAGTCCCTGTGGCGCACTGCATAGGGAGTTGGATTTGGGATCTGAGACTGAAGGTTCGAGCCCTACCCTCGCAATCAAAATTTAGTGGGTTTTAACATGTGACATGGACAAGGAGTGCTGATATCCATGGATATCAGCACTCTTAGGAGTGCCGATATCCATGGATATCAGCACTCCTAGGACGACAGGTATCAGAATGGGAATATCCAGAAAAAGCACCCAAAATCACAGAGGTCGTGTAATAATTCAAGATATCGCCCCTTAATGGTTAAAGGTCTAGCGGTTAAGGGTTAGCGATAACCCACGGCTGAAATCTACATACATCCCAGCTCAAAGTTGTTTATTTTCTTGGGTGGGGGGGGGAGTGGTTGAGACCTACATGTGACAGAATACATATTCCACTCTTATAGGGTTAACACAGGTAGCTGTTGATGGATGTAGATTTTATCTCGGTGCTACCACCCTCTTGCTACCCCAGGAAGTCATTTCTCAGACACTAAGTTTTGGGCACCCTGAAATCGTACTGACCTGGCCAGGATTGGAAGGGAATTCTTCATTGTACAGGGTCATTCACTATGATTACAGCAGATACAGAGGAAAAAGACATGCACCTGTATAGGCAATCGTAGGTAATACATGATCACCAAGGGTCAATCACTACGATTGGACTGGATCATAGGGGTGGTTGAAATCGGAGAGGGGTAGGATCGTAGTGTTTGAGAAATGGCTAGCAGGTGTCCTGTGTACCGCTCTCTTGTGGTTCCCTGTATCATCCTCGGGTCGACAAGTGTATCATCCTCGAGTGTATAGACGTTCTTATATATCCGAGCAGCTCGGGCATATATCTTTGGCCCGGTGAATCGTTTATCGGTCAATGATCTCGTTCCAGTATGACATGCGCCCGCAAAGTATTTCATTTCCAGCTATGCAGAAATATCTACATTAAAATCCCTTGCCTCAATTCTCATCAAGAGCAAAAAATATCTACACAGCTACAAAAGCCTCTCTCTATTCTCAGATATCTATCCCCTGTTAGCAATTAATACGCGACATGAATTTTCAGGCCTAGATCAATGTAATGATATTAGGGTGGTATACTAAATCCTCCTGGCCATTTGCTGAATCCTACCCAAGCTACACAGCACCCTCCAATAGTCCGTTTTCCATTTGACCTGACTGGTCGACAAGTAAGAGTTATTTGACTACGGAATCCCAGTGGATGTTCCTCTATTATGGATAATCTCTCGGCCTCCCCTCCCGCCTTGTGTTCATATTCTCGATACGGGAATAGATTCTCATTTATTCTCGGCTTTAGCTCCAGGCCTGTCTAACCCTTGGTTGAACAAAGCCAGTCCTCAGTATCTCACCAAAATGTTGCTGCCCTACTCAAATCCATATTTCTGCCTCCTAAATCACGCCTGCGGTGACGTCAATAGATTTTAATCTTGAGGTTCGATCGTCGTAAATTTGTCCGCTTCGTCCTGAAATGAAAAGAGGTCTAATCGAGGAGGAAAAATTCCCTGTTACTGGATTTCTATTATGACTGTTTTATCGCTCTCTGATTTATAGAGTCATGAAATGAATGGCTCGTTTATTATCACGCTGCCTTTCGTAAGAGCTGTATCCTTGCTCTAGGCACATAATCAGGTTCTGACTGATGATGTGAAGGGTCGACACTGATACTTGTTCTTGTAATATGATTATCTATACGCCACAGAATCTTATGTCTTGCTTCGATACACTGTAAAGACTAGTCGGATGCAGCTCTGTTGTGAACATTATAAATGAATAATTTAGTTCGGGAGAGGGGAATTGCTTTAGATCAAATTATTTTCAATATAATGTAAGTCATAATGTGGAGAGTCACGACTTTGTTTTCCAAGGATATATATATATATATATATATATATATATATATATATATATATATATATATATATAGAGAGAGAGAGAGAGAGAGAGAGAGAGAGAGAGAGAGAGAGAGAGAGAGAGAGAGAGAGAGAGATCGAACCACAGTCTGTTCTATCTCAATGTGGTACGCTAAATATTGCAAGGAAAAGTATCAGAGAGGTGTTACAAATAAAACAGTAATAAACTGACAATGCTCACTTCTCCTGTTCCTCCCTGGTTCTGAATGAGCTCTCAATGTATGAACTTTTATATCTCGTAATATGAAGTGAGATTTTGTCTCAAAACATTACACCTCGAGGACTCGTCTTTTTTGTTCTTCTCAGCTTTTCCAACAAAGTCCTTCAGATAACATCTTGTAAAATGTCAACATGCAACTTCAGCTACAATCTCCTCCTCTATTGATTCACCCAGCACCCTTAACAATCGGCCACTTGAAATCTATGTAGGAAATCCATTTCTATCTGATGCATATGAAATAGCATCTACTCGTACAGATAATAGGCCGTCAGTCTTAAGGATAGTCCAATCATTTGACCCAAAAATCACACAATAGAGAATGATTGATAGCGTTTGGGTGTAATTTTCAGGGCGGGAATCTAGTCAATAATGGCAATCCTTGCAGCACTGTCCCCACCCACAATGCTCTTACTGAGAGGGATTTGACTGAAACTGGCGGTGATAATCACCTCATCCCAGTGAGAGTAAATCCTTATAAGTAGAGACAGAAGCCCGTCCGTCAGCCTTAGATGCTAAAGACTACTCTTATGAATAGTTATGCTCGAAATGAGATGCAAATGTAAAACTCTCAGCAATGGCGTTATCCTCACAATTATTCCACATCACAAAACAAGGGAATGCAGATTACCACCCATGACAGCTGTCCGAGTTGAGTTGATACAGGAATGCTATGCAAGCGCCAACGGCAGATTATGTACAGTAGGAATCTATATTATCTATAATTCATGACAGACCTATCAAGTAGAAATGTGGCAGGTTTTATGAATAGTATCATGACGATGTAATTGACCCAATTCCCAGGCTTATTATGATGGCATGCTGCATGATTGGACAAATCGGGTTCTGCTACCGATCTATTAGTTATTAGTGGTTGAACCTAATGCAATGGGTGTGGACCACTAAATTTGACATGGTGACATGGCAATTTCTTAAAATCGACATGTGACATGAGAGGTTTTTAGAGGTGACATGGGACATGGGGATTTAAGTGACATGTGACATAACCATTTCTTAAAATCGACATGTGACATGAGAGGTTCTTAGAGGTGACATGGGACATGGGGATTTAAGTGACATGTGACATAACCATTTCTTAAAATTGACATGTGACATGGGGGACCCCCCATCCACACCCCCAATGCAGTTGATATTTAGATTTTGTGTAATATAAAGGAAATGAATTGTATGAGTAACTCCTAGGATTTTATGCAGACGCAAATGATCAGTTGAAACCACTGTCTTCTTCAAGTTATAGCAATTACCAACCACATGATCATAATCCCCTTCCATCATTAGTACCTTTCTCAACCCAAGTTTAACTAACGTTCCAAATAACAGAAGAGTAACCATGTTGTATACCCTTATATTAGGTTTCAAGATCAATCTTTCATAAATATTCTTGCCCAATACCATTCCATCATACACGTGATTTGCAAGTTCTCATTTCCAACTTAATTATATAACCCCCTGTCCTTCCATCCCATTCCCACCACCGCCCCGACACAGAGACATACACCGAAACGTACACATCGACACCCAACAGCCCACTACCTAAATGGCAGGCACCATCAAGTCGTGTCAGACACTTAACATGCACCTACCTCTGTTGGAGCAGTTGCCCAGGAGGCCGACCCAGGAGTTGCCCTGACACCTGAGTTGCCACACCTGCTGAGTGGCATTGCAGACGATGGTCACGCGGTCCTTGTGCCTGTCCACCCAGGTCCCACTGGGCGGTGTCATGTCGGGGCAGCCGAGCACTGAAAAGGACAACACCACAGCCTTTAGTAAATGTATACATCAATCTTTGTCTGACAGGAGATACGTGGTACAGGAACAGAGGTACAGAGGGCCTGAAGAAAAGCAAGGGAAGAGTCAGGAACAGAGGGAGCTGACAATGTTGGGGTGGAGGAGAGCCAGGGGGTGGGGATGTGATCAAAGGTTTTTGAAACTTTCTGAAATGATGGACTACATATATGCACGTGAATTGGGACTTCTTCATGAATTCTGTTGGAAAATGTCAATGAGTGATATCGTGCTTTGGGGTATTTGGTAGAATCTTCACATTACCAGTTAAAGTGGTAGACCGATGTTCTCTCCTTTGGAGGAGGAAGAACTTCGATCGCAAGAATCAGTTTCTTTATGTATTAGCAGTTGATAGACTCTCCATCGGTTGCCAAATCTCGGCCTTATCTCGTGGATTCACGCAGCTCTCAGTCAGGTTCCCAGGATTTTCCCCTCTTTGTCATGTTTAATTCTATGGCTGCTGACAAATTACCCTTACATTTCTCAATCTATATCTGCATACTAGTATAATAGGTTGTAGGATGACTACACTGCAAAAATGGTGTTTAGATTTTAAACATGTTAAGGTCTAAACACGTTTAAAACCTAAATATATAGGTCAGTTAGGTGTCTTACCGACTACACATTTAGGAAATGAACACATAGTCTTTTATTCTAACTACATAAACTTTTATGCTAAACATGTATAGATGTTTAGAGTTGAAACAGTTGAATAATAGGTGTTTAGATTTAAACATCAATATGTTTAGATACTTGGATGTTGAATCCACAACAGGTAGCAGCACTACCTTTGAATGGACTATCTGCACATAGTTATAATCAATTGCTGTGACAAATGTCCCCAAATCCCATGTTTATCATGGTTTCATTTCATAGAATGTCATGTGAATAGAAAGGGCAATAGAAAATTGACTAGATTCACCTTATGCCACCATCATTAGCATAAAATAGTCAATAATCTCCATGCCTGACACCTATTTGATGTTATTCTGGAATAGATAAGGCAATGCCCTTCCTGCCAAGCTGTTGTACTTTCTCAAGTCTCTCATTCTGATGCAGTGTGTAATACATGTACACGTATATAGCTGTGGCTGACATTTTTGGAGACTTTGACAAGTAAATACCTGCTGATGTCCCCCCCCCAGTAAATGAGAAAACAAACAATGCATACATGTCTGCAAACCTTAACTCTCCATCAAATCATTTAAACATCTAAACATAAATATTTATAAACACCTAAACACAAAAATTCATAGATATCTAAACACAAAGTTTTAACCTAAACACCTACATTTCTAAACACTTGAGCTAAGCACATTGTTTGGCTAAACATGTTTAGGAAAATAATGTGATTAAAAAAAAGTTGCAAGACTGTTTAGAATTGTGTTTAGGATCTAAACACCATTTGAACATTTATTGAGCTAGATGAGAGGAAAGTAAACATCACAAAGAGGGAATAATCCTGGGAACCTGACTGTGGACAGCGTGAATCAACGAGATAAGGCCCGAGATTTACAACAGGAGAACAGTCTATATATTGTTGCCTAGATGAATATGTGGAGAACATCAAACTCGCATCTAAGAGTCACAGATTATTCATGAATGACTACTTTTAATACTTATAAATAGAGGCCTTTTTGTGTAAATAATGAACGTTAAACACTTGAATATAAAGCGCAAATGAATCATCTTCCACTTTCTAAAGTAGCCCTCAAATAGTGTCTTTTGTTATCGCACATTATCCACAATCTCTCTTAGACACAGGAGATTTGGCAGAAAGTAAGGCGATGCCCCTCAATTAAGACACCGCAGCGTCTATGTAAACATCACGGGTATGGCCAGAAGCAATGGAGAATGGGTGAATCAGCGAGAACTAGCTGCATTAATCTCAGTTCCCCTCTCCATTGTCCGCAGCTCTTTCATCTCTACAATAGGCTGAGCCTAAGCAGCACATTTCCTGCTTCCCATGACCTCAAGGCAAGTGGGGGACTGGTGAGGGCCTGTGTTGGGGAGGTAGGAATGTTTGGAGGTGACAGGAATCGCACACCACTGTCACCATTCTCTACAGTGTTGGCGGTTTGGCATCGATTCTGGTGGGGATTCACAGTGCACATATTTATGTTTAAATCTCACTCCACTTGCACTGTAATCAACCAGAGTTTGTCTTCACAGCCTCCGCTCCCATCACCCATCACCTCCGTACTGTGCCTACCCACACGTCTAATGCCACACCCATACAGCCACACAGAAAGTTGCTATATTTGCCCAAAATTTTGATGAATTTACAGGAAGTTTTTATGTCCTTGGAAGTGTATAGATCTTTGCGCATTCTTTAGGTTTATCGATGATTCTACAGGGAAAACAGTGAGAGTGAAGAAAAGAAGTTATTTTGCGATTACCAGTCTACCCAGCAAATTATCGTGATTCCTCGTCAACCTGTGTGAAGTGGCTCACACATGTCGCTAGATGGAACACGACGTGGCTATAGCACAAGATCACCAGGAATAGCAATGGTGGTGATCACATGGCCTCACCTCAGATGGCGAGGATGGTGATCACTCAGACTCACCAGGGATGGCAACCCAGGTGATCACTCACCTCGCTAGATGAAACACGCACCTCGTCATAGTGCATGTTCACCAGGGATGGCGAGGATCGTGATCACTCATCCTCACCAGGGATGGCGACATGAGTGATCACTCACTTCGCTAGATGAGACACACACCACGTCATAACGCTCATTCATGACGGATGGCAAGGATCGTGATCACTCACAATCACAGGGGATGGTTACTCAGGTGATCATTCATCTAGCTAGATGAAACGCACACCATGCCATAGCGCAAGTTCACCACGGTTGGCGAGGATTGTAATGACTCACACTCACCAGGGATGGCAAGGCGGTTGATCACTCACCTCGCTAGATGAAATGCACACCACGTCATAGCGCAGGTTCACCATGGATGGCGAGAGTAGTGATCACTCAGACTCAAAAATGATGGCTATGCTGGTGATCACTCATCTTGTTAGATGAAAAGCTCATGATCATCGACATTGGTAATCATGCAGCCTCACATCTGCCAGATCAATGTATGCTTTGCCAGAAAAGGTATTGCCATATGTATCTTCCCTATAACCACAGACAAGGTGTTCATGAATGTAGTTACTTCCCTATGTATTTTTCCTGTAACCAGAGAAAAGGTGTTTATGGATAGTTGCTTTAATTTTAAAGATTCCTCTATCTAAATACAATTGATATTTTCTCTATATAATCTTGTTTGATTCCACTCTGAAGTATTACATGAAAATCAGTGTGAAACAAAGCACATAATTTGATAAGTATGGGACTTATACTTCATGCCCACACTTCCTAGATAGGCTACATGTTGAACAGTGGTGCTGTCTCAACAACTTTGGCAATGGTAGTGATAAGTTGCCATTCCGAGTGAGAGTGAGTGACAGATAATGCAATCCTCAGAGAGCATTGACATGGAGTGACACAAATTCACGCATTGAGTGAGACCAATGTTGGCAATGGTAGTGATAAGTCGCCATTTTGTGTGAGAGTTGATGACAGTGGCACACACTCACGCAGCGAGTGACATCCATGTCAGCGATGGTGGTGATAAGTCGGCATTTTGAGAGAAGATTAACTAGGAGTGACACAAACTCACACAGTGACTGAGAGCCATGTGGCAAAACAGGTGAAAAGTCACCATTCTGAGTGAGAGTCTGACAGACAGTGGCACATATTGACGGAGTGAGTGAGATCCATGTTGGTGATGGTGGTGATAAGCTGCCATTCTGAGTGAGAGTTGCTGGGAGTGGTACATAATCACACAGTGAGTCAGATCCATGTTGGCGATGCTTGTGATAAGCCTCCATTCAGAGTGAGAGTTGACAGGCAGTGGCACATATTGATGGAGTGAGTGAGATCCATGTTGGAAATGGTGCTAATAAGCTGCCGTTCTGAGTGAGAGTTGACCGGGAATGGTATATAATCACACAATGAGTCAGATCTATGCTGGCGATGCTTGTGATAAGCAGCCATTATGAGTGAGAGTTGACAGGCAGTGGCACATACTCACGCAGTGAGTTGGATCCATGTTGGTGATGGTGGTGATAAGTCACCATGCTTTGTGAGGGATGACAAGGGGTGGCAAATACTCATGCAGTGAGTTAGATCCATGTTGGCGATGGTGGTGATAAGTCACCATGCTTTGTGAGGGATGACAAGGGGTGGCACATACTCACGCAGTGAGAGATCATGTTGGTGACTGTTGTGATAAATTGCCATGCCATGTGAGACTGACACACAGTGGCAAAAGATGACGCAGTGAGTTATCACTCAAAAAGGAGTCACCATTGATGACCAATCATGGCGACAGATAACGACAATTTGCTGGGTTAGATACTGTACTCTCCTTGTAAGTACTGCATTTATATTGTCCATTGAAGTGAAATAGATTTTTCTTTTCATTTTTCAAATCCTGTTCAAATGTGTTCCACGCACTGTAATAGCACCATATTTAGGTATCTGTGGACAATTTATTGTTATATTCAGCTTATACAAGCAAAGAAAGGGGGTCCTATTGACCTAGCCATAGGTGTTTTGCAGTGTGTTCCCAATGGATGAACTTTAGCATGCATGCCAAGAGTAGGAAATTGGATACAAATCAGACAATTCCTTCAAATATGAGCTTAATTAAGGGGAAGGAGGGCAAATAAAGTAGGTACCTTTCGAAGTCTGATCTATATGAGCATCCTGGTTCGTTTTTGAGAAGATTTATTTCTTGGTCCCAACCATCGGACTATGCCACTTTAAGATTCAGTAATTTGTATATGAAAGTGTCAGTATCAGCGGGTGTAACATGGTTACAACAAACCCTTAGTTTTAGGCCCTGAACGTTTGTTATAGCCGGAATCTGCGGCCGCTTTGAAAAAGTTTGATTTGCATAGGAATGTTGGAATGGACTGCCAAAATGTTAAAATCGGGTTTTGCTATTTCCTCGTCCTTCTTTACAGACATATTTCCCTGCAGCGTGTTTGCAGACTACTTATAGTAGTACGCAGCAAGTTGTCTCTGTTAGAAGTCTAAAAAAGCAGAGCAGTACACCCAAAGTCATCTGGGCCTATCTCGCGTATAAGCCATGCCTCATTCGCGGATTATTACAGTAGTAATAAACGACTCATGAATACCAAGTCCTCGTTGATAAACACCTACATGATGTCTTTTGGGATTAAGTGTGAGAAAGGTTTCCCCGGGCCTCCTATCATGGGTTATTCTTTCTGTTTGACTGCTCACAATGATATTCTCTAAGTAGTATAGGTAGTTATAGCTTTGAGTGTGGCAAAACCCTTAGTAGTACTAGAAAAAGTACATTTGCTCGTGGCAATACATTACGTGTCGGTAGCTAAGAGACTAATGGCCTTTCGGGTGACGATTCGCTAGGTAGTAGATGGAAATTTGATTTTTGTGGGTGGCAATTTTCTAAAAGGTATGGAGAATAGTGTCTTGATGCTTGATATACACTAAGTAGTATAGGCAATGTTCTCTTTTATCGTGGCAATTCTCCAATTAGTATATATGTTGTTTGCGATTCAAAGTAGTATAGACAACTGTGCCTTTGCAGAAAGCAGTTCTCTCAGTAGTATGTGGTGCATCTGTTTGTATCAAGAACCTAATTAGTATAAAGGGAGTCAGGAAATTCCCTTGTAATTTCCCCCAACCCCCCCCCCACCCTGGAATTCACTCACCCTCAGGAAATCCCCCTCGACCTACCCCATATTCATATACACCTTTTATTATTATTATTATTTCTTTATTATGTGTAACTTTAATCTGCGCAGCATTTTCTCCAGTTAAGGTTAGGGTTGGGGAGAGTGTAAGGGTTAGGGGCAGGTCAAGATGAGGTTTGAGATCACTCTGGTAAAACTTGTTAGGCGGGGGGTGTCTAGGTAGCGGGGTCGGGTTTCCAGGGAGGGGGATTCCTAGCATCGTATAGAGAATGATGCCTTTGTAGACAATAGTTCTTAAGAAGTACACTAATAAGTTTCTAACATAAGACTTTTACTCGTGGCAATTCTCTAAGTAGTATATGAAGCGCTACATTTTTGATGGCCCCTCTATCGGCCGACAGCTGTTACAAAGTACCACCTCGGCTGACAGGGCTGTCATAGGTTTCAATGGAGAGGCATGGCCCCTATCGGCTGACGGTGGCGTCTAATGTGTGTCTGTCGGCCGATACATGGGCCATATCGGTTGGTGGAAAAGGGCCTTAGTAGCATAGTGATTAGTGCATATCACCATAAAGGTAGTCATTACATTAGCAATATTATTATAACAAAATTAGAATGCGTGCTCAGTATTTAAGCAGTGTGGAATTAAACATTGCAGATTGCCTTGATTTTAACATCAATGACATGAATTCCAAAAGAGGAATTCATGGTGTAAAATGCAGACAGTTCTGCTACAGTTGGCCTAAATATCAAATGTTGTAACGACTAGGTTACTGTATTGTTTATATGATAATCGAGGTCAGTTAGCTGGGGATATAGACAACCGTTATTGGGAGAATGGTACCTTTGGGGAACGGATGATATTGTAGTCTAAATCAGAATCCACTGAGCGTACTGAAAGATGATGAAGACAAATAAGGACAATGTCTTTCTATAAGCCTCCCCCTCATCTTACTTCCCCAAATCATCCCGTGTATGGTCACCCACCGTGCCCCATTCCACAGCCATAGACAGAACCGCAATTTGAACAAGGCCGTCCCTAAAGGCCTCCGGCTTGAATTTCAGGTCAGCAGGCGTGTGATTGGCGGTCACGTTGTCATGCAGACATCCAGCCCTCTATACATATAATCAGACAGGGAGGAAACAAAAAAATCACTGTGCATTGGTGGCTTTTACGGCTCTGACTAGCCTGATCGATGTGTCTCTGCCAAGGGATTTATGGCCCGCAGTGAAATGCCTTTGACAGGTTCTAAGAAGAAGGATCACGTGACTATCGCCATCTTGGAAAATGGAGGCGATGTGGGTGACGGCACCTCATGCGTGAATGTGTGTACGGATGGGTAGGTAGATAGGTGCGTGAGTTGATGAGTGGGTGGGCGGATAGCCCTGATCGGCAAATAGAACTATTTGACTTGTGGACTTCGGGGGCTTTTAGTGTCTAGTCATTTCTAGCATTTGCTTGTACACTGACTGCTATATGGCCTGAGCAAATCGACCTGCCTTTAGACCGCCTTTAGACCGCGCCACTAGTTTGACCAGTGACGCTGGCGACGGAAGTTCCCGTAGCGCCTGCGCACCATGCCCTCTGCCCTCACTGTGAGTTCTCGCGGTCTCTCGCAATCACGTGAACTGTACGTGACTGGGAGTAGTGCATGGGTCTGGCCTTATGCTAATGAGTTTCCGGCCCACTAGGCACTTACCGTCAAGCCAATCAGTCAGCTTGGTCAGCTAGTCAGGGAACCAAAAGAGAAAATCGCCAAATTCTTTTTCATGTCATTCAGAAGCCACTCAGAGCTAGTACCGCCATCAGGCGACCCACATGGGCATTAATCGTTAAGGCAAGACGTGGTCATTACAACCAAGACTGCCTAATCAAAAATAGACACCACTAAAATCGATGTTTAATAGTTCTAATAAATTTCCTTCATCCAGATTAGTGCATTTAGCACCAAATGACCGGGTCTATACACGCTGTTGATGGGGACCATGAGGAACAATGGTAGCTTAAACCGATCTCTATCAGGCTTAAGTGACTTGTTTATTCGAGCAGGCTAGCCTGGTTTTCCTCATGGAATAGACAAGTGTCTGGCTAGCTATCCTCACAAGATGATTTGCTCACAACCCATCTCTATTCGGCGATCTAATCGTACTACCCAGGCGTCAGCCTGCCCAGCCTCTGCCCCTAACCACTACCCCAGCATCACCCACTTCCAAATTTCAGTGAACGTAACGTAGGGCCCAGCCTAGATGGGCAGGGACTGCATGCGGCCACTTCCCCAGTAAATGTGCGTAAACGTGATAGCCCACAACTGGTCAATATCAATAACGCCCGCCCGTTAAATGACATTAGGGTAATTAGGAGTGGGCCTGGGTTGGCATGTCATAAACGGTGTCGGGCAGGGTCGTGGGTGAGACCGGTCCGTGAGGGTGATGGATGCCGGCACAGAGGCCTGCCAGACCCGGGAGCACGCAGCCGTCAGGGTCAGAGACCTGATCCTGGCACAGGTCTTATTGACTGCGTCAGATTGTTTCACAGATCGAAGCCACTCTGGGGGTAAGAGGTGGGACCCTATATAAAAGCCATGTCTGTTAGTGTGCAAAGCCTTATGAGGGTGCAGATTTTAGTGCATGTGGTTTAATCGGCCTGCTAACATAGCAAAGCCCCTGAATATCCTTTACATGTTCTGAGGTGCACTCTCTTTTGCGCATCATCCTTCAATCATGGACCATTTGCATTTTTACAATAATAACGCCCCAGAGCACGGCAGTGCTTGAGCCATATAATGAAATGCGTCACCAAGGATGTGGTTAGAATTCGCTCGATGATGATTACCATATTTTATTTTCAATGTACACCATTTCACATATCTATCTTCTGTATATTGCGGGTGCGGTGAATAAACATGAATGCTCTTTTTATTATTGTTCTACAATTAACAAATCCCTAGTTTTAGTTATTTAGTAGAACGGTAAATCTAAGTACTAAGACATTTTTTACAGTCCACGGACGACCACAGCGATTATAAGAACGTACAGAGAGTTAATGACACTGACTGCTATCACATCCTCATTCTTTCACCTATTATGAGATACATGTTTTCTGTTTTAGCTGTAATGTAGAAGAAAATAGACTAGGCGCTGGGAAGGAACGAGTTAACGCACGATAGGGAATCCTTTAGAACAAGGCTGGCAGATTACCTGAAGACGGTGATAAACCAAACCTGCCCCGGCCGTGTTTTCATTAGAACCTCCGCCAACGTTACCAGAGAAGACAACCCTTTCATTGGCCACTTCACGCAAAGCGAAATTTACGCTTGGTCGCCGCCATCACCGCCCCTGCCGACATGAGAAACGGCCATCCTACGTAATGCCCACCGGAAGTGCCCAGCAGTGGCGCCGCCTGGTGGCCGGTAGGGGGCACCACTGCCCGGCCCCCGCACTTCCCATCAGTTATGACACCATCTTCGTTAGGAAAAACGCGAAAATAGGGTAAAATTTTGGTTAGTCCGCATATCTGCGTTTTTCTAAAATTAAGGGTCTTTTTTTTAAGAAAAGGTTTGTGCATTCTGAAAATCGGGTGCCTTTTTGCCTCAAATTTGTGGAAAATCAAAATAGGGTATGTAAAGTAGACTGCATGGTTTACTGAGTACTTCCCAACACATTTTTCTTTGCATATTAGTAGGCCTACCAGTGATAGAAGATGATAGAAGATGAAAATATACATTAAATTATTTGAAAGGACAGTTTAGTATTCACAGTTCTTAATCATATTCACAATATTTTGAAATGATGTCAGTTCTTTGTAACACTATAGGGTCGAAGTTCTAAAGATGTCAGTGTTTTAAAAAAATAGGGGTGCTTTATAGGTCGCAAAAATTCGTGATTCTGATCAAAATAGGGTACTTTTTTAACCCCAAAAAATCCGTGGATAGGGGGTGTATTTCAAATCTAGTAACGAGAATGGTGTTAGTATGCATATAGGGAGTGCGGGGGCCGGGACCACTGCTTGCCTCATTTACCTTTGGTCCGTCGATGCAACAGTAATCATGGTCCGTCTGTGGAGGCAGGCGGCATTTGCATGCAAACGAGCCCGGGGACTTCTTTTAGGGACGCACTGAGCCTGTGTCCGAGTGGATCCCTTTTGGTTGTCAGTGCCTGTGCTAATATTAGATCAGGTACATGGGGAGGGATGTCACTGCAGAGACTGAGCACAGGTCGGCGTGTGTGTATCACAGCGGTTAGCTATATCAACGTCAGGCCTGCGTGCAGCGGGATGTTTCAATAGATGCTGCGAAAATTCAAGGTGTTAACATGCAATTGTAGATGCAAGAAATGATTATGGGTTCATCACTTCGGCTTTAATGGAGCTGTAGTACCAGTGCAAGTGCTAATGGTGGCCACACAATGGCTTCGCCACAAGAGGTCTTAGTATGATGTGAGCTGGTGCCATCGGAGGATGTATTGAAACGAGCCCCAGGGTGGACGAGGGGAATGGGAAGGCTGAGATGTGTGTGGACACGGATGGAGTAAGGGCATTGGGCTACCAGTAAGAGTAATGCATAACACACCTCGACCGACCAACATCACGCCTGGACTACATGCGGCCACGCATTCCCCATCTATCCCCTACAAAGGCAATCCAGTCACCCAATCATGTCGTCTACATGCAGAAAACATTCTTAGCTGACTTCCCACCTTTCAAGACATACATATGAAAGGCACTGCATGCATTCATTCACAAAACGAACCCTTAGAACCCCCCTGACACTGCCATGGAGGGGCAGGCAGTGAGCAATAGTCCCAAAGCGGAAGTGGCCTCGCCATGGAGGAGTGTGTGTGTTAACCCTTTAAGGGCGTTAGGTTGCCTTACAGCTTCTGTTCATTTATCGTCATGGTGCATCAATGCAGTGCTAGACAATGCCAGCTATGCAATTGTGCATCATGCTCACCCCTTGGGGGAATATTACACATGCAGGGTCCTGTGACGCATAACAACAGCTGATTTATTTAGCAGCAATGCATTTGTGATTAATTATCTGAAAACATGCATCATGCATGTATTGCTATAGATTCTATCATTAAAGGTGAAAGTTAACTCCATGTTTGTAGATGGGTGTATAGGGGGAGAAGGGTTAATGTGTATAGGGAGTTTGTAAGATTAATTGCAAGAGCGCGTGGGTGTCAGATAGGGCGTAGGGGATAAATTGTTGTACGAAAAATAAAGCTTGGGGCGAGGAGGTAGGTTGTGTATGGGTTTCATGCCTCGTACTGAGGATGATGATGAAATGGGATCGGAAGGGATATATATGCCCGTTATAGAGAGCCTAACTGATGCAAATGGGCTCCAGAATACAGATACTAGCAAGGGGCGTAGGAAAAGTGGGGGCCAGGGGGGCCAGCCCCCCCCCCAATCATGAAGGAGGTGGGGCCTGAATATGTCTGGCCCCCCCCCCAATATTTTCCAAGAACTCATAAACACAATGGAAAAGAAGCTAAAACTTTACATCTCAAATTAGATTATTATGGTGATGTCATAGGGAGAATGGGAAAGTCAGATCCAAAATTTACCAAAAATCACTTTTCTATATGAATTCTAAATATGCATATACAATGTATATAGACGCCATCACGCATCAGCCGACAATTCAAGGTGGTCGCGATGGTGCCCTCGCCAGGCCCCCCCAATGGAGATTTGCTTCCTACGCCTCTGCTAGCAAGGAATTGAGTGCCAGGGGAAATCCTCACGTTAACTTGCTTATGTTAATGTGGTAAGGGACAATGATTTTGTGATCGATGAGAGGTTTTTAATCCTTTGATATACCAAAATTACACTTGAGAAAGCTAATTTGCTGTCGACCAAGGTGAGAAATAATCACAATGAGTTGTGTACCCATGCCTTGATCATCTATATTGTTGGTGACTCATACATTATGGTGGACCCTCTTTGTGAGAACTGCCATCCACGTCCAGTATCAATTAAGAATATGTGAATCTATCTTATACCACTACATTGCGATACCACGTATAAGGGACTCACCTTCATATTTTAGCAGGAAGTGGTGTTTATTAGGAATAGCATTGTGTATGATGACTTCCACTACATTAGTTCTGGATATAAAGATGATATTATGTCTCTCTCTCCCTCCGCACACATCAACAGCGCGGCCTGAACGTGGCTCCTTTAACGTCGTATAGACGTCACACCCTAACGGCTGCACCTCCGGACCGTTAGGATGCTGTCGACCAACCGCTCTCTCGGCTGGCGACTCCACGTGGAAGTCCAGTAAAGTCAGATTGATGGTTTGCCCTGGAGGAACCTCCAGGATGTAAGGGGTGTTGGGCAGGCCACAGCCAGTCTCCTCCGTCACCAGACTGGAGATGACGGCGTCCGGAGGGGGCGACTTGAGGCGCTTGGCCGACCTGCATATCGTCCCTGTCGGCGTGATCACTGCAAATATAAAACAGAGGGAAAGGGTGTTCACGAGTTCAGCCTTTTCTCAAAAGAAAAAAAAAATCTGAAGTAGCTGCAGTCTACATGTTTAGGTAGGGAGCATTTATGAGTAGTTAAGCATAAAGGGCCATTTGCGCCTGCTGCTCTGTTGACCCCTCGTGGGTTTGGTCACACACTTTGGTTTTGAAATTCCAAATGTAAGTATTTTACAGTGTGTAAATATTTGACTCTACCTTTGAGACTATTTGTTAGCCAGCAAGCTAAAAGGACCGTCCAAGGGGGATTGGTATCAATTCTGACCACCAGGGGGACATGACTAGGGCTTAAAAAGGGGAAACTAGACCGAAAATCCGATTATACTAGTTTTTCTTAAGGATTTTAATAGTCCTAAAGGGAAATTTCCATTTTTAGTCCAAACCTTCCAAATTTGGAATGCAAATAGAACGTGTTTAGGGAATTTCAGGGCATAAATCAGTGTATTTGTTGATATGTGTTGCCATGGAAACAAGATTTCCACTCAAAATAGAGGAATAAAAAAAGCCCATTGATAGTCCCACTCACAGGGATGAATGTACTCAAAAAATGGTAAAAATCCTACTTCTAGGTCAAATTCTATGAGAAAATGATTTTAAAGAATATGATAATTTTCCTTATTTGCATAATTATGCATACTTATACTAATCTCGAGTTATCCTGGGAAATATGCAAGTTAGAGCTTGTTTGGGATAGCGATAGGTCACTGATCACCCAAATTCATAGACCCATAACTCAAAAACTAGGAGAGATATTTTCTTATGTAATTCATCATTGAAAAGCTCATGACTTGAATTTGGAAATTGGCTTTTTCCCTTGGGGGACCCTTTTGCCTTGGCTGGACACATTTTGCATGTAAAGTACATGGGATCGACAGTGCAGCGAATATAATAGGTCACATATATGCTTTGACATACACTTCTCTTCGTTCTCCATTAAAAAGGAATAGGCTGGGGTACGGCAACTATTTTACTAGTGTCACACATGTACGCTCTAAAAAGTTGTACATGCTACGTAATCATTTAGTCCTATCTATTTGATAGGAGGAAACGAATCAACCTAGGTCTACAAAATGAAATGTGTATATTTTCTCAGATAACATGGTACAGAGATGGTACACAGAAAGTATTGTATCACATGGCACATTTCGTTGTCGAAGCTGTGCCTCCAGACACATTATCACTGTGGTGAAATTGTGCAAAGCAGCTTTTAGATGATAGGATATTATCATAACATTTTGCTGATAGGAGTTGCCATATATTTTAAAGCATAATTCTCCGGTCCATGGCCATTCTAATGTAGTGACTTGGAGAACATTCCCAAGTGATCTCACAGTGAAAGTAAATGATAAACGTGGATGGATTCTGAATAAACTAACTTTATCAGAATGGCTTCTGGACGGACCCTTCTGGACATATTTATATGCTGTGGTATTAAGATTTCAATATTAGACAAAATTTAGAATTGATTATTTAAATGTCCACTTCAAAGTCATAGACCAGGAGGTTAATTCAAAAGATCCTGGGATCGCAACCTCAGCAATCTTAGGAATTATTCCGCCTTATCCTATTAAGCGATCTTTAGATTAGACTGCGTTCACTTTTCCTAGCCAGCACTAAGATCGCATCGATCTTAGCCTCAGCCCTCCTACACTATTCCAAGAGGTACTGACTGGGCACAGGGGTAAGAGTCCCAAAGTAAAGGAATAGCTGTGGAGTCACTCTTCTTCACTCTCCATAAGGGCTAACAAAAGAGCACAGGGTGCAGTTGACACCGTACAGTATTCAAGAGTTGTTCCCATGAATGTATGATTTATGCTTGCCTATTAGAACCATTGTGCCCCCCCAGGACAAAGAGAGAGAAGGGAAGAATTACCTTATAGTGCACTTAACACATGAGTAGCCCTAAGAGCCCTCAAGGACACTCAGCAAACGTCCTCCCTCCCCTCTATATGTATGCAGCAGGCTATTCACTCTTTCAATCAGGAGTGTTCCCTGTGAGTGCTCTTGTACTCAGGTTAAACCACTATGCAATTCTTTCACTAAGATCGCAGTGACCTTAGCTCTGGAAAAGGAATAGTGAAGTGATCCCAGGACTTGCTATTCCTGACAGGCCTGCAACCACTACATTAGATAGGGTAGACTGGCCAGGTCTTATGATATGTGCCTACACTAAGATCGCAGGGGTAGAAATCCCAGGATCTTTTGAATTAACCTCCAGGATTCCTCTTGCCTGATCACAATCTTCTACTCTTCAAAGGGCATGATAAAAGGATATGAAGCTTATTGACTGAATTTATACCAATATAAGAATTGAAGTTATTAGAAAGTTATCTTGCCTTCAGCATTAGATAGTTTGGACATGACCAGAGTTCATCAATGCAAATGACTTCTAGATGTTATATCAAATCAAGTAAAATCTCGAAAATATCAGTCTTACCAATGCCCTTCCATCCTCATAGTTATTTGTTATTTCTCACGATGTTACTAACGCACGTCCTACCGAAAAGACATAATCCTAGCCGATGCATTGCCTGGGTACGATCTTCATAGTTTGAGAAATAATCCCCAGATGTGTGAAGTATGGTGGTAAAGGGCAGCAGCATAGATGTAAATGGACAGGGACTATGAGGAGACAAACATATCACATGTCTTATGTGCAGCCTTGAATTAATATCACACCACGGCATTGTTGGCTGTATATGAAACCCATCCTAGCAGAACGCTTTGTCCTCCAGGGAGAGTCTTACTAGGTCTCATCTGAATAAGATATAACCCCAAGGATGGAGGGGAGGGATGGATGCTATCATTTGTGCATTATCATTGATACCACCTTCACCTCCACACCTTGGCAACTATGCAGACATGGATTTTCTCTTTCCTGTGAGATCCACACATGCGTAGCCCTATCCATTCACGCATGGTAGAGCATTTCTGAAGGAATTTTCTTTCCACAGTTGCCCCTCGATGTGCACCCTGAGAGAACCCCACCATATTGGCCCTGTCACGCCAACATTGATTGGGAAGGGAATGCATGGGACAAACAGATACATGGCCACCTCCAGGGCTTTCTGTGAATCTCTGGCCAGGACAAAAATATCAGTTTAATGCTTTTGACACGCAGAGCCATTACTTGGTGGGGCTTAGTAAGGGACCCAGCAGGAAAGGTGGAATGGAAGAGAAAGTTTGTGTATATCAGTGACACCTGGAAGTCATTTCTCAGACACTAAGTTTTGGGCACCCTGAAATCGTACTGACCTGGCTAGGATCGGAAGGGAATTCTTCATTGTACAGGGTCAATCACTACGATTATAGCAGATACAGAGGTAAAAGGCATGCACCTGAATAGGCAATCGTAGGTAATACATGATCACCAAGGGTCAATCACTACGATTGGACTGGATCATAGGGGTGGTTGAAATCGGAGGGAGAGGGGTAGGATAGTCGTGTTTGAGAAATGGCTAGCAGGTGGCCTTCCAAACAGTTTTATGATAGCTGACAACTAAAAATACCTAATTATAAGGATTTGCCATGGAATCAGGTGCTGTATAGTAAATATTCATGAACGAGCAACACATTTACCCTATATTATTTTATATCATGGTTGACCATGATATAGTTCACTGTATAATCACCATTAAATCCCTGTCCTTGATTATGCGGTCAACTCCTAACACAAATAACAGCCAATGTATTTTTCTCGCCTCCTTCATTTGTCTATGGAAGCTATTAACTGCAAGTATCAATACCAGCGCAACAAGGTTGCCATTTCTTCTCAGTGATTATCAATATTTCTTTCAGTTATGTGGCAGGTGCTGGGAAGCAATGACAGCGTATTTCCCTGAAAACTACTTCACACATGTGTGTATCTCATGGCAATTGGTGGGAAGGTGCACCTGTTCTAGATGTGTGTGCTAGCTACCTCTCCCATCACCCCTCTTTTATCATCAGAGAAATACAGATAGGGTGCACATAGGACCGGTTGGGTGCGGGGGGGGGGGGGGCAAGAGAAGCCCATGGGACGTCTCTACATGTCTATTACATGGCCAATACCCTGGCAGGCGCCGTACCCAGAGACATCGTCGATTCTGTAGACTCACTGAGCTAACGCAAAATTCTCTTTCTTTACTATGTAGGAGATTGTAAATAGCAGCTATTGCATGGGCAATGTGCCATCTGAAATTCATTTCAATAAAAAAAGAAATATCGTTTCAGACCTACAGAAGAACAGTGTATTTTATTAGCTATATTTTGGAGTCCTCGACACTGTATATCGCTATTCACCGGGTTTTATAGGAGTGAGGCTTTTGTCACGATTTTGCAGGATTTTGTGTTTGCAGTAGTTTAACATCAGTGAATTAATTTGTGGCTTTAGAAGATTCTTCAACACCGACAAACATATCCCATTCCTCATGTTGTATTTGTGTTAAATGGGTTCCTAACAATAGAATAGGTCCATGCTGAAATTCAGGTCAGAACATGTCTTAGATTCTGGCAACTGGCAAGGAAAGATGGATAGGTAACATTCCTCGTCTCGATAAAATTAACAAACTCATGTCAAAGTAGTCAAAGCTTCCCGAAGTTGAATCAATCCCAACCAGATTTTATGTTCCATGAATATCAGTATGCTCCAATATTTGCTTTTGCAAAAAACAATTCAATGAGGGTGTAGGTAATGCGGACACGGGCTTTGCATGGATTTACGGGTGCTCAACTAGGAGATTCCCATGTCATCCAATGGCGGCACAGCCTCCCCTGGAATGGACGAGAGGGGATGTCCAGTCCCCGATCACTTGTACATTTCACGGTCGTTGAGCCGTGGGTTATTAGGTGCAACTGCTCTCCTTGACGGCTGCCAAAAGCCAACGGAGGCTGTTGCCCAGCCCGCCGGATCCTCGCTATTGATCCAATTTCAATGGCTTCGTTCTAGTTTATTTACCTAAAGGAGTTGTGCTGCACGCCTCAGTAGAGCCACGGCTAGTGTGAAATGAGCGGGGAGGGGGCTGGAGGGATGTGGAATGGAAAGGGGGTTAGGTTGGTGGAGGGGGTCTGCGACTTGAACACGTCAGCGGACAGTGAGACTGTTACCATATGCGGCCAAGCCCCTGCGTCTCTGCTTCTCGAAAGGTGACTTTAAAAACGTAATGAACCCCTGCGGAAGGCAACCTGACTCCGTGTTTAATTTGCTCGCCCGATCTCCAGGGATTTGAAGCAGGGACTTTGGTGGAGGAATACAGGCAACGTAAATTTAGATTTGCGAGCTCAATGAAGCCTTCACTGTCGCGGTAATGGATTGAACATGATCCACCAACATCTCTTTAGGACACCCTCATTAACGGCCTCCACATGTCCTTATAGAGCATGGATTCCCAAAATGCTGAATATACGAGTTTCCCATCAATGTGATGTCAGCGAACACATTTTATTTTCACTCAGAAAATTATATTGGATTCCAGTTTGAATTAGTAGTCATGGTATAACGTTCAGCAGCTGCAGCCCGTGAAATATAGGCTCTAGTAGTATAAGCACGGGCGTGGACTGGTTACCAGCTTTAGTCTGTGTAGGTGTTATCCATATGCTATCGAAGGGCGAGAAACTAAAGGGAACAGTGCTGCCCTCTGGTGCTTTTATTTGCTATACGCAGACCTTGATTACAGAGGTGACGGGTTACTTTGGCAAAGTCACGGCTCACCTCCGTAATCAAGGTTTGTGCATAGCAAATAAAAGCACCAGAGGGCAGCACTGTTCCCTTTAGTTTCTCACCCTTCTATAGCATATGGATAACACCTACGCAGACTAAACCTGGTAACCAGTCCACGCCCGTGAGTATAAGCAAAGTATGTTTGCTGCCAGATCACTGCATTTCTTGCAGAAATAAGGTGTATCTTGTCCCTGTCAAGTTAACTTCATGATTAACCAGAAGTCATTTATGTCTGTGACGGCATATCTATACTGATTATGTATACCCATTTTCTATATGGGCATGTTTGGCTGAATACTAACTTATCTTTCACTGATTTCTGGTAATGCTTTGCACTATTTCCATCTCATCTCTAAAAGTTCTCTCCAGGGAGGATTTGTCCTTCCCTTTGAAACTGATCTGACTTTATGATAAGTGCACACAAATTGAACTTTAATTGGTTATAAACTTTTTCTTATTATGTTCTTCTTTTCCATATTAGGCAAAAAAAAAAGAGCTGTGTTTCCGGTAACATTCTCAAAAGAGTTTTGATTTTTTTTTGTATCTAAGGCATTATATTCATAATTTTCTGGGTTTTCAATGATAGTTGTTAGAAGGTTGATTTCCTGCAGGAGATTTGAGAAATTGATGGGACACAGCAAATTGTCGTCATCCGTCGCCATGATTAGTGATCAATGGTGACTCCTTTTTGAGTAATAACTCATTCTGTTATCTTTCACCACTGTGTGTTAGACTCACATGGCATAGCAATTGCTCTTCCTTGTGATCTTATGCTATAACGACGTCGTGTTCCATCTAGCAACATGTGTGAGCCACTTCACACAGGTTGACAAGGACCCACGACAATTTTTTTTTCTAAGGAAGTGTTTATTAACTACTCCACTACTCGAGGAGGTGATAATAATGTAGTTAACTATTTGGGATTTGGTTTCTCATTGATGTATACAAACAACATATTCAGTTACAACAGACTAGCTGATAAAATAATGAGTATTTACAGATGAAGATATGAAACAAAAAGTTTTATGGTTGTATGCTAGACTAGTTGTCCGCACATTTCATCCAAGGGACATGACAAGCTTGCTTGCTAGCCACTATATCCCAAAAGTTGTGAAAATTATAAAATAAGAAACACACTACGAAAAAATACAAGGTATATTACAAAGGAATCTAAACATGCACATAAATGATTTTTTAAGATTATCCTCCAAACACGGTGGAAGAAATCATAAATCATGGATCTTGTTCAATAAGGTATTGATAATGAGTTTTAATCAGTTAGTTAAACATTTAAAACAGTTTTATTTGAACAATAAATTTGAGTAATTTAGAACAATAAATTGAGAGACCACTTATCTAAATAAAAATATCAAGGAATACCGTAGAAAGGGGCTAAATGAATCTCTATTATTCGAGATCCTAATAGGTAGTATATATGGCAAATGCCATTGATTGGGACTGTACGATATAATACACAATCAAGAAGCGATTGACAATTGTATTATCAGGTATATCATAGATCTGATTAATTGTTTGTAATAGAGTTTACTGACCTTTAGAGAAACCAATCCCAGGAATGACCCCCAATTGGGGACAGCCTACAGTATGATTATGGCATTAATCATTGTTGATGGCGATATTATGCATTCATCATTAACATCACTACATATCATTATATTCAAAGTCACTTTCATCCTCAGTGTCACAAAGCAATACGCTCTCATCGAGGATAGACGTTTCATTAGGTTTTTCACTCTTTTTTTGAAGGTCACGAATTCTCCTGATTCTAGCTTTGAATTGTGATTTCTGTTCCGTATTCTGATACCAGGTATCTAAATTGTTCCACATCATAGATCCACGGTAAAGCGGAGATCTCTTCAAGAAGTCACGCTGGGGAACGTTTGTGCATATATGTCAAACAACAATTTTGGGAAAGAATATTTTAAAGTTTTTGAAAAATCTTCAAAAATCGGGAAAACTTGATAAAATCCTCAAAGAAAATCTCAGGTCGGCCTTCTTTAGCTGAGGTCGGTCGGGTGACCGGAAACAAACCATTTTTTAGGCCTAAGACATAGTTATCTGTCCTATGGTGCCACTTGCAGGGGAACCAGCATGCATATCTGAGCATTTGGCCTTCCTTTTAGTTAGAGCAATCTCTTTACTTAGATGCGCACATTTGCAAGTATATATGTCAGTTTAGAAAGGAATCACGCAATCCTCACTTTAGGGACCTCCTTCTATTACATCATGCTATCTAAGTGAAATGATATATGGTAACTAGTCTTTGCATCTCGTGATTTGAAATAGCGACAGCATGCTAGATATGCGAATTGGTGCCACCTATGCATCGACTACTACATGTTAAATGGTAGGCTTCTCTCCAGCAACCATTCCCTAAAACTAGACATCAAACAGCATGCTACCACTTTGATGGGAAGGGAAAAGGCAAGAATTGGCAAACCTCACGCCCAGGGAGGGCCCTCAAAGCGTGCTGCTACCTGTTAATAGTCAGGTGGTCGCCTCACACTCCTCGCAGCACAGCCCACATGGTTGGCCCCTACTTTTCCAGGGGATGCCTGGAGACAGGGTTTGAATATAGGGGGGAATTCTGCGTGTAGGCTATAGATAACGTGGTTTTTAACCCAACAGGTCCCTTGGAAAGCCAACACTTCTTCACTAGTAGAGAGAGAGAACTCAAGACATTTCAAAAGTTTTGCATAAACCACATGCACTGAGAAAGCCACAAAAAAAAAATAGGAGACATGATCATAATTCCTCAGGAACTGTTGTTTGTAGATTACTTCACGAGTGTTGCCTGAATCTCTGATTGGAGGTTTGGGGTATTACATGGGAATTCATTTTTCAATAATCTTCAAATATCAAATAACGCATAATCATTTTAAGATAAGGTGTTTTAAGCAGGCTTATTTGTTAGTGCCGCCCTATACACTTCCTGCAGACTATTTCCCTAGGCCCATAATTGTCTCTCTCTTTGTCCATCATGCCAATTGGAGAGTTTCCATCCTCACCACTTAAACATCAGTACATCTGCGCATGCACCTGTTGCACATGCGCACACCACCATGACAGGAGAATGTTTTCTCCCCTTTGTATTAAAGAACCTGAAGACAGAACATGTAAACGTCTGTGGAGCGCCATTTCCATTGCCAGTCAATGCAGGGGTTTTGCTCATTGATTAGGTTTCAAGAAACAATCCCAGACGGTTCTCGCCTACGCCGATTTGCAATTAGAAAATTCCACCAGGAAACGCTTAATTATAACAATTAGTTACCCTGATTGTCAGAGAAGAAGGGATCTCTTTCTCAGACCATGAGGACACTGTTTTCACATGAAGAGTGTTTCCTTTGTCTGCTCTAGAACTTACTTTATCCCACAACCTCTTTTTTACCTCTTCATATTAGGAACCAACTTGGGACATTTGTTTTACACTTCCTTTGTCAAATTTCGATGGAGAAAAAGCATGCCTGAATGCGTAATCAACCAGGGATTAAAATATCAACGCTATTTCAGGAGCAAAGCGGTTGGAATCTTTTTTTTTTATCTCCCAGTTAAACCACCTGCTCAATGACGAACAGTCCTATGTGACTTATTTAAAAATGAAATCATTCAACATTTAAACAATGTAATTGTACAAACATTTGATAGGGCTGTAAATTTCTAGTTGAGGTACATAATCTTACGTAAACAAAACATTGCCTCAATATAAGCTGATGTGGCGACGGCTGTGGATCAGTTTAATGCATTTCTCTCAGTACATGCATAACCCCTTAAGGCTATGTGCCACATATCATAGAGACTGTCAGGGTGTCTACACACTACCTGCTATAGGATATCATATCACTCGTAAACGTGATAAGACGACATTCATCTCCTCCCTGTACCAAAATACGAGACTACTGCTCCCTGCCCACAAGCTACAGTCTAAAAGCAGCATTGCACATTTATATAAAGGCAACATTCCAGTAGCCTAAAGCCCAACCAACTAATGTTGATCTGACGAATTTTGATAATGAACCTAAAGATGATATCTGACATTATGTGAGGACACAAAATCAAATCATAATTCAAATGTATCAGCTATAATTACCTAATTACCCCCCCCCCCCCATTGGGTCAGCAATGGCTCAGTTGGGATGCAACTCACACTGTCAACTAGGTACAAAACAGCATATCAATAATCGAATATTGATAACTGAGTTTAACATTTTAAAGGTTGCTGGATTCTGGGAGTCTGAGTCAGGTCTGTGAAGAGATAGAAGGCTTTCAATAACCCCTCTGCTGGTGCCTCGCGGCTAGAGTTGTTGCTTGCTGTCAAGGTCGATTAGCAGTCCCTGGAGTACCCTGAGTATAAAGATGGGACCTCTATGAAAATAAAATACGATGTATTTAAGTGCAGCTTCTATTGTTTGTTGTTTGGGTTGGTTAGGTACCTATGAAATTTCTGTTATGTTAAAAAGTCTCTTATGTCCTTTAGCCTTTTCCCGTCGTCCCCATTAACTACATATTGGAATCAAGAGGGACTGCATGTAGATCTTTTTTCAAAAAGAAAAAAACCCTGAAAGAATAGTCTTTCTGTTCACCCTTTGCAATCAAGTTTTACATAGTAATAATAGCCTACCAATCATAACGTCACACTCTGTTGTTGGAACTTTCCTTTATTTCAATGTCTTCCTGTCTTTGTTCAGTTTTTGAGAGGATTAGAAATATCTCCTAAATATCTAGGCTAAGATCAGTGGGAGTGTTTACCACAAGGTACGGCATTGTTTTAATCAACATTGCTATCTTCAGCCAAACCCAAAATGGAGACAACTGGAAGTCAACCAATGCTTGGACAACAATTAAAGAACACCATCTACCATGTCCATCTATGCAGTTGCAAATATTTGTTACATTTGATTAAGGAGGAATTAATTAGAAAGTACAGAAATACTCATCGGTCGACGTACTCTCTTAAAAGGACCTGAATATCCACAAGCATGTGTTTATCTAGAGACTGGAATCTATGGCCGGTCATCATTTGAGGTGAGTGCAAATGTCAAAGGTAGATCTTGTGAAGGTGTTGCGGGAAACACATCCCCAATTATACCTGCTCAGACGATCAACTCCATTCGGTATGGGTTGTCCGTGGTCAGGAGCCTGGCTGTCACCGGCAGAGACAACCATTACGTTCCCTATTATATCAATTCCAAGCGGGCCTCCCGAGCCAGAGCAGTCGTTTTGAATTTCAGAGAAATGTTGATGATGACGAGTGTTTTTTTTCTCACTTCTTTAAGATTACTTACAAATGGACAGATGAGGAGAAATGGTCCTCCAAGGTAAATGTAGCATTTAAAATTGAAGCTTTAAAATGAGGCCTAGCACTTACAGATAGCCCTTCTGGTCTTGGAGATATGGCTTAATGAAGATGGGATGACATACCCATATTAATACAGCCAATAAGCTCTATGATTCACTATTTTGATCAAATTATGCATCTAATTAGCATAATGATTTAAATAATTTATTGACAAATGACCAATGCTTTCCATACATTTGGCCATAACATTGGATGTAGAAATGGTATCTACTTGGGGGTTTCAGCATTTAAATCCCCTTGAATCATTCTATGGACTGATTTAATTTTCTTTTTCTATTTGGAACGTTATTTTGTTGCCATGGCAACACATTTCTATGAGAACCCTTATTTATGACTTGTTTTGGATTTAAAATGTTCCATTTACCTTCCAAATATGGAGGAAATGAGTGAAAATAGAATGTTTTTGATAAAATCATCTTTTTCTGTGTAAAAAAGTTCCCATACCAGGTTTTTGGCCTATTTTTCACATTTGTAGCCTTTGTAGCTCCCCTAGTGGCCAAACCCAGTACCTAAAAACCCCGCAGGGAGGACCCTTTCCCTCATCTGCCCACATTTAACTGTTCTCTTATGATTAGCCTTTGTGACTTGTATCATGACCCAAACTGGTTACGTGTAGTACAGTTTGTATTAAAGTTACTAGAGGAATGATTATCAAGACTGTTCTTTCGCCCTTCCCGGGGAAATAGCATAACCCATAGCATTTAATTTTGAATATTGTGCACCTTTGTTATTCGAACCAGTATGCTTGTAACAGGTATTCAGCAGTGCACCATGTTGACAGTCTTTGCCTCAGCCCTTGTAAGGATGGCTAATTCAAGTTCACTGATTTCTAATAAATGCCAACATGAATTGACACTGGAGCCTTTTTGACACATTTATAGTGATATACGCTCCTTTTACACTCCACCATTACACCCAGAATAACATATGCCATGAATAAGTCCGCTGAACACAGGCGTAGAAAGTTCATTTCATTTTCAATACGGGGTTTATGATAATTAAAAGTAGCACCACATGCATTGTATTCCAGAGTTATTGAATGGTAAAATAAGGTTATTTCATCAATGATTCATCATGTCCACATGAAACATGCGAACTTACTCACTAACATTTCTAATTAAATGCCCAACGACAGATTTATCAGGTGAGGCTCCACTATGTGGGTTTTGCAGAGAATCGCAGCTATTCTCACAAAATGGGACACAAACATGGACTAAAGTGTGTAATATTTATTATTGCAAGGGAGAAATTGTATGTTGAGGGAGCCATTTCTTTATCTGGGAATGTCATTATTTCAGGAGGTTAATTCAAAAGGTCCTGGGATCGCTACCTCAGCGATCTTAGGAATTATTTTGCCTTATCCAATTAAGTGATCTAAAGATTAGACTGTCTTGCCTTTTCACAGTCAGCACTAAGATCACAGTGATCTTAGCCTCAGCCCTCCTACACCATTCCAAGTTAAGTAGGACACACTGTTTACAGGGGCAAGAGGCCCATAGTGAAAGAATAGCAGTGGAAACACTCCTTCTCACAAAAGTGATTACACAAGTGTTCCCCCCCCCCTTATATATGAGCTACTTAGAGAGTATCAGGTGCAGTTGATCTCATACAGTATTCAAGTGCACTTCATGCCTGAGTAGCCTAAAGAGCCATCAAGGACTCTCAGCAAACGTCCTCCCTCCCCTCTATATGTATACAGCAGGGACATTCACTCTTGGGAGAAGGAGTGTTCCCTGTGACTGCTTTTGTACTCAGGTGAAACCACTATGCAGTTATTTCACTAAGATTGCAGTGATTGTATGGCTGAAAAAGGAATAGTGAAGGGATCTCAGGATTTGCTGTGCCTGACTCAGCTGCAACCACTGCATTAGATAGGGTAGACTGGCTAGGTCTTATGATATGTGCCTATGCTAAGATCGCAGGGGTAGAAATCCCAGGACCTTTTGAATTAACCTCCTGATATCAGGCATGCTTGTGTTGTATACAATCACAATTTAGGACTGTCAACAGCCTATACCTTAGACACTCTCTGGGTAAAATTTTGTGAGAATGTTCCAAAAATCGCGTACTGGAGCCTCCACTATCTTCCTTCACAAAAGGGTTTACACCAAAGCATGTTTCAAAATGCTTTCGTTTCATCAAGTAACTAAAGCATAACCTTTAATCCTGTAGTCTAAACAGTCCTATTAATTCATCAATTCATGCCCAACCTATTTGGTATTCATTGCGCTATAATGCTGTTTATCTAGACTGAATTTTATGCTAAGGCAGCTATGCCCTTTCCCCTAATTATTTCAAGAGCCTATACATTTCTTTCCTCGATAGGTAATGACTACCTACCGGATAGTGTAACGTACCAGACTTTCATGTAAAGAAAAGTGCAATATTGGCAGAACCAGATACAAAAAGGTATGATATCATGTTTTAAAACACTGCCACTGGCCAGCAGGTGATGTTGAAACACAATACTGACAGGCCATTTCCTGATAGCATTTCAAATGCCCTTTGTCCTGCTCAAAATCTGAGGCTCATCATCTTGACTAAAATCCCCACTATAAATAAAATCCAGGGGCATGGTATTTTCTCTGCTATCCTATTTAAGTTCTTTTATCCATGGTGTTATGACAGGTCCTAAAGTAGCTAGTTATGAGATGAAGCTGACACCTTTAAATGAAAAATGTCGAAACTTTTAAATTTAGCTCTGAGCCTGGAGTGAAGTATTTTGATATGAGTACATTAGTGACAAAAAGAACCAGGTTCTGAAATTATAGTAGACATACAATTGCCGAACTCATCCCAGCAAATTGTTGTTATCTGTCGCCATGATTGGTCATCAATGGTGACTACTTTTTGAGTGATAACTCACTGCATCATCTTTTGCCACTGTGTGTCAGTCTCACATGGCATGGCAATTTATCACAACAGTCACCAACATGATCTCACTCACTGCGTGAGTATGTGCCACCCCTTGTCATCCCTCACAAAGCATGGTGACTTTTCACCACCATCGCCAACATGGATCTAACTCACTGCGTGAGCATGTGCCACTGCCTGTCAACTCTCACTCAGAATGGCGGCTTATCACAAGCATCGCCAACATGGATCTGACTCACTGTGTGATTATGTACCACTCCAGTGCCACTGGCATCAACTCTCACACAAAATGGTGACTTATCACTACCATTGCCAACATTGGTCTCACTCAATGCATGAATTTGTGTCACTCCATGTCAATGCTCTCTGAGGATTGCATCATCTGTCACACACTCTCACTCAGAATGGCAACTTATCACCACCATTGCCAAAGTTGTTGAGACAGCACCACTGTTCAACATGTAGCCTATCTAGGAAGTGTGGGCATGAAGTATAAGTCCCATACTTATCAAATGTGCTTTGTTTCACACTGATTTCCATGTAATACTTCAGAGTTGAATCAAACAAGATCATATAGAGAAAATATCAATTGAATTTAGATAGAGGCATCTCTAAAATAAAAGCAACTATCCATAAACACCTTTTCTCTGGTTACAGGAAAAATACATAAGGAAGTATCTACATGAACACCTTGTCTGTGGTTAGAGGGAAGATACATATGGCAATACCTTCTCTGGCAAAACATACATTGATCTGGCAGATGTGAGGCTGCATGATTACCAATGTCGATGATCATGAGCTTTTCATCTAACAAGATGAGTGATCACCAGCATCGCCATCACTGATGAGTCTGAGTGATTACCACTCTCGCCAACCATGGTGAACCTGCGCTATGACGTGGTGCGCATTTCATCTAGCGAGGTGAGTGATCAACCGTCTTGCCATCCCTGGTAAGTGTGAGTCATCACGATCCTCGCCAACCGTGGTGAACGTGCATTATGGCATGCTGTGCATTTCATCTAGCGAGATGAATGATCACCTGAGTGACCATCCCCCGTGAGTGTGAGTGATCACGATCCTTGCCATCTGTGGTGAACGTGCGTTATGACGTGGTGTGCGTCTCATCTATTGAAGTGAGTGATCACTCATGTCGCCATCCCTGGTGAGGATGAGTGATCACGATCCTCGCCATCCCTGGTGAACATGCACTATGACGAGGTGCGTGTTTCATCTAGCAAGATGAGTGATCACCTGCATCACCATCCCTGCTGAGTCTGAGTGATCACCATCCTCTCCATCTGAGGTGAGGCCATGTAATCACCACCATTGCTATTCCTGGTGATCTTGTGCTATAGCGACGTCCTGTTCCATCTAGCGACATGTGTGAGCCACTTCACACAGGTTGACGAGGAATCACGACAATTTGCTGGGATGTTGCCATTCGCTCCAATAAACGTCCATTGCATTGTCATTTCACGTTCATCAGTCAGAATCACAAAACTACATAACTAGATTGGATATCCAAGATACGGCGTGTTAAACAAGAGCCATATTATTCTTCTCAGTCTCCCTTAAAAAGACTAGAGTAACTGTTTAATAGGTACACTTATACCCTGTGCTGAGGGATTTCTTTATGTTCCAGTTGATGCTGAACGTCAAGTAGCATCACACTTTGATTACCAGCCCCCTTGGCACATAGTCCCTGACAGCTGGTAGTGGTTGATACTCCCACTCGCTGACAATTTTTTACACACTTCTACTGATTGGGATTGGTTTAGTAAAAAGGGAGAGCTGTATCCTCAGTCTGTGCTGAGTGTGCTGGATAAGGCTGCCAATAACACATGTCCCTGCTCCATCTGGGGAGTGGTGTGGAAACCCAGAGGATCAGGATAGCTTTGGAATAGTGGGTGAAAATGTTCTCAATCTGGAGAGAGCACTTGGTTCGTTTGTCATTACAGGCAAATACCTTGTCGATCTCCCACAGGGGTGGTCCCTTTTTTGCCATCTTAATGGAAAATGAAACCATCTTCACCATGTTATCAAAAAGTGGTATTGTTTCAGTTTTTATCCCTGTCCTGGACTTAGACAGACCTGGCAGAGTATCCACATGTAATGATGTTCCTAGAATGGACGGAGTGTGACCTTTACTGTTTTGAGGATGATTAGTCAGCGTCAGCTCGCAATAATTGTTTGTAATTTTACAAAGGAGTTCAGAACGTGACCTTCTTCAGTCATGCACGAAGAAAGCCTTAGTAATGAGCATCGTTTAAAAATAAACTTTAATAAGGTTGTTTCCACTCACTTCACTTTCAAGTTATAGTTAGTGGCACTCACATCTTAGTGAAAAGAAAATATGTTTCCCTGCCAGAGTTTCGCAAAATGTTAAACACACTGGATTGATTAAAGTTTTAATTAGGAGACATAAAATTGATGACAAAAAGGATCGGGCAGTTGCAGGGGAAACTAAAAGTTTGACGTCAGGAATGGGCTTTTTCGTCATCTCTGGGATCTCGTTGCACGGGGATGAAATCACTACCATCCTCTGATAAGAAATATCTATAAACACTCACCTTTAACACATTGATAACTAGCCTCGAGGTAGTTCTTGAATTCCTGGTTGCAGGGTTTCTTATTTCCGAAGGTAGGGTCCACAACGTCCACTCTGCAGGTCCTTCTCCCTGAGCAGTGCTTGTCCAAAAGGCTCAGTACATCAGTGTAGCATCCTAGGAAGCCAAAGTCTGTCTTAACGCAGCGCCCAATGCGCATACGTCCATACCTAGCAACGGTCATCATAACTACCTCATCAGGGCCACATGAAGCTTCAAAGGCCTCGTATTGGCAGAACTCCTGAAGATCTGTAAAAGATTAAATGCGTATTTTGTGTTAGCCAATTTTGTTGAAAATAACACCTGAAGTTTATGAAAGTCATGGTGTTTAATTCCCAGTTATTATACCGAATTCTATAATTATCAATAATAACTAGTGGTAGTCCAGATAAAGACACCTCCTCCACTCCCTCTTTTTCTCATTGTTTCCCTCAATCTCTTCCACCCCTCCCTCTATAAAACTATTGTTCATATGGTAGCAGGGTGGATCAAAAAATATTATACGTATGTAGGCACTGGTAATCCTCGCCACGTAGGCACTATCTTTACCTGACACGTCTTCTAAATATTGCATACAATTAAAGTGATCCCAATCATGTACAGGTATAGGGTCGACTAAACCACCGACTAAATCCAGTCATATCCATCACCACAATGCATGTCTATGGCATCATAAAAGTTAATGATGAAAGAGAATCGCAGGCATGACTCTGTTGACATAGGATACACAAAATAAGATTTCTAGGTCATTGTTCAAGCCACATGGACCTTTGAAATGTAGCTCAAACATTCAGTAAACCATAACAGCATGGCTAAACAAGTATCTTAGCTGCCAGCTCCCCCCTACCCCCCAGCCCCATTGCTAACTGCAAATAGTCTTTGCAGTTAGCTTAAATTTGCCCCCATTGCCATCGATTCCAGAGTGATGATTCACGAGGTAGACCTTAATCTTTGTTTAACCCACACTGTGAAGAATAACTATTGAATCTACCAGGGATTTTTGTAAAATTGAAAAGTAAACCACCATGATTATATTGCAATGAACCAGTATAGTCTTTACAAGAATCTCCAGGTGGCAGAATAGTGTCACAAAGAATCTCTGAATCTCTGCAAATATAATGATGGGTCTCTGGCAACCTTGGGGAGAGCATTTCATCGCTATTTTGACGACGACATTTTGTTTTACAGTGCAGTAAAGTGTCTGCCCAACTGATGATTTCAAAATTCAATTTCGCGACATCTATAAGGCTAGTTCACTCAGGATTTTAAGTTAAAAAATGCAAAGCAAATATTTTTTTGTAACTAGTTCTGATGGCAGACTGTATAGGAATTGAAAATGGACTCGTCCTCTAGGAACTATACTTTTTTTCATAGGCTGTCCCCATGGCCAGGTCAACCATTTTTGCTCTGCCCAAGAGTGTTGTACATATTTGTGAGCTAGGCATTCAAAGCTACATCAGTAGGCATATTGCCATTTTCTCTAAAATGGGTTGTATCGAAGGGTGAATTTTGTCAATAATCTGCGTAAAATACTGAAAGGGCAGCGGTAGGAGTATGGATTAATATATTTATATATATATATATATATATATATATATATATATATATATTCATCAACCAGATTATGCTAATTTAATGGAAAACTAGTTCGCTTAAGGGTGACGATTATGTTCAGAAATAACTCAGTCTATTCACTGTGTGAGCAATAGAGAGGAGCGATCCTAAATTAAACCCTCACCCGGAGGGAGTTGATTCATAAGAGGGGTAGAGAGAACGGGATCACATCCGTTTCCGATGCTAATTGTCCCGAACGGAGAGGCTGTCAATGGCACATTTTTTCGAAAACGATTTAAACAGTAAAGCCTCCACCGTCTCTTATTAAGCCGTCGCAGAAGGATCAGTTATCAAAATATTGAATTAAATGCCAGTCTTTGTGACGAGCGACATTTTAAATCCTCCCTGCAGGATGCAGTTGGCTTTCTCTACTCCTCCCACCAACCCGGTGAGGTCTGCCCTGCGTTTTTATGCCTTAAAGGTTATGGATGCTATTTCAAGTCCAATTTGGATAGCAGGCTTAGACAGCAAGTGCCGCTAAAGCCACCAAAAAAACTCCCCATCAGTTCATCAGGGCACTGCGAGGTGTCGTTGCGACTTTTATGAACAATTATTTCGCTATATGACGTCGGAGGACTATGCCTTTTAAGTAGGCATTAATGGGGGAAAGACCATTGTCAAGGAGCGACCATAACATTAAGAGTAACAGCTAATGATCTCGAGATCAACACTTAGAGTATGTGACTCTAGATTAAAGACTAATATCAGTGAAGTATACTCACTATCCTTCACTGCCTTTGAGGAATTTAGCCGGAAACCCTTATAGCACAGGGGACTTTGTCCACGCCTAATCACCGTCTGCCTTTCCAAAATACTGATTTACAATTCAACCAGACTAATGAGATAGTAATTTAACTTTGATATGCCCATGCATTCTGATTGTAACAGCTTAGATTATTTCCTAATGAAAAGAATAAGGAATAAAATGTGAGTGGATCTTTGCTAGATTGATTTCGGTCGGTGAAAATTATTGTACATAATGATTTTTTTTCTGTGTTTTCACTTTCTATTGCACCTACAATGGGAACCAACGCCCTGGAGGACGGAGTATCCTTTACCTCTTCCTGTCCACCTACCCTTATAATTATTCTCAGGAGCGTGTTGCTCTTATGGTAAAAAGAGCTGTCAGTAGGTACCCTCTTTTCAAAAGAAGTCACGCTCTGCTTCACCATTCAACTTGCACTCACCACATTAGTCTGAAAGTCACCTGCCTTGTTTAAAACAGAGAGAGCTGCACTATCAGGTACCTACTTATGTCACACACTCTATAGTGTATTATACTGACTGACTTCTCTCAACTAGGTACCTACTCAAATACCCCTTTTTTAGCACTGTACTTGAATGTCCACTTGTGAGCAACAAAAGGGACAAGTTATAGCTACAAGAAAAGAAAGGACTGGAAACAAGGGAATTTTTAGCCAGCTCTTCCTTTTATTATAGGAGCAACACCCTCCAGGGTTCCTACATGTATTAACTGTTACTGCTCACACACAAGGCAGGTGACTTTTCAGACTAATGTGGTGAGTGCAAGTTGAATGGTGAAGCAGAGCGTGACTTCTTTTGAAAAGAGGGTACCTACTGACAGCTCTTTTTACCATAGGAGCAACATGCTCCTAGGCGCCTAGACTGCAGCATACAGCACTGGTGTGTTGGTTCCTTAGGGCTAGGCCCCCAATAGGGCTTTTTTTACCCGTCTTTGTGCCATAGGGGCTTTGGGCTGGGGGTGTCTTTCAGAGGAAGACGGATGGATGGGGCGGATTGGGGGTACTGGATTAGGCAGCCAACGCCCCAATCATCACGGGCTAAAGGGTGGGGGCTCCCTTAACAAGTGCTGCCTGCAGAAGATAGCAGCATACTTGTCGCCACCACAGACTGGTCCGAGAGCGAATGTGAGGCCCAGCAGGGCCCTGGGGGCGGGAAGGTCTAGGACGGGGGTCGACAGAAAACTGTTATCTCGTGCCACACCTTCCCGGCTAAATGACGCCTAGATTTACCACCAAGAAAGTCCGTCGATAAGCACACGATATCCAATATAGCCCAGGCTGCAAGTCCTGTCCAGCTCTGCCCCTCTGGGCCCTCTATGAGGAGTTTGGGTGTAACGAGGGCGGGGTGCTTGTGAGGTGGTGTACTAATAGAAAGTGTTCCCCCGCTGTCGTCACTAGGAGTATTGGTTGATGCAGAGCGGCTGGGCTACACTACAGTGCCAGTGAAACTAAAGCAATAATGGTAAACACCTTGTGGGTGTTGGTGGAGATGTATAAATATCCAGGAAACACCTGAGCTGCTCTGCAGCTCCCGGAGCGGGTCAATGATAGATGATACCCCGAGTCCCCGAGGCCACCTTCAGCCAACTGCCTCCGGAGTAGTCTGAATATATTTCGAAAAGCTGCCACTTTTGATATGATACAAAGGCCCCACGGGACCCCAACATTGAATTTCAGATTTCTTACAGAGAAGGCCACCGCGTTACCCTGCGTAGTATAATCAGTACCTTTTATGGTTGATCTGTTACTAAATGCCTACTATAAAGTACTACATTCTGTACTATTCAAGAAGCTTCGATACCAATCTTGCTTTTTTAACAGGAAGCATTTTTTTCTGCAACACTATTATGGCTTTCTATCAAAAGAAATTATATGCCAAAATTCTAGGCTTCAATGATACGATTAACCTTAGGTGTTGCCTGGATGACTTGATTTAATTGCTCGAACTTAAAAGGCATCCATCCCACGTTGGAGGAGTTCCTTCAATAGAGTTGCAGGATATTGTTGTCAAAGATGCACCGGTAATTGAAACCGTTTCTTCCCCTATGAGTCATGGGTACTTAACCCTTAGGTGCCCAAGCAGACTTAAATGCGCGGTTTTGGGCTTAAATACATGCACATTGAAGCAAATTTTCATCCAGGAACATCTACACTGCAGAAATGGTGTTTAGATTTTAAATATGTTTAGGTCTAAACACATTTAAAACCTAAACATATAGGTCAGTTAGGCATCTAATCGACTACACATTTAGGAAATGAACACTTTTATTCTAACTACATAAACATTTACGCTAAACATGTTTAGATGTTTAGAGTTGAGACAGTTGAATAATAGGTGTTTAGATTTAAACATCAATATGTTTAGATACTTGGATGTTGAATCCACACCAGGTAGCAGCACTACCTTTGACTGGACTATCTGCACACAGTTATAATCAATTGTTATGACAAATGTCCCCAAATCCCATGTTTATCATGGTTTCATTTCATAGAATGTCATGTGAATAGAAAGGGCAATAGAAAATTGACTAGATTCACCTTATGCCACCATCATTACCATAAAATAATCAATAAACTCCATGCCTGACACCTATTTGATGTTATTCTGGAATAGATAAGGCAATTTCCTTCCTGCCAAGCTGTTGTACTTTCTCAAGTCTCTCATTCTGACGCAGTGTGTAATATATGTACACATATATAGCTGTGCCTGACATCTTTGGAGACTTTGACAAGTAAATACCTGCTGATGACCCCTCCCCCAGGAAATGAGAGAAAAACAAAATATATGACATGCACTGGGAATAGGGGCCTTAATGTACCCTGCACTAAGGGCCCTTTTAGCAGATCCTGTCACAATTATATCTCTGTTTTTTAAAGCATACATGTCTGCAAACCTTAAATCTCCATCAAATCATTTAAACATCTAAACACAAAAATTCATAAACACCTAAACACAAAAATTCATATATCTAAACACAAAAGTTTTAACAAAAACACCTACATTTCTAAACACTTGAGCTAAGTACATTGTTTGGATAAACATGTTTATGAAATTAATGTGATTACAAAAACGTTGCAAGAATATGTTTAGAATTGTGTTTAGGATCTAAACACTATTTTTGCAGTGTACTGGTCCAATCTGCAACGTTATACCCTCATTAGAATGGCCATTACCCCCTTATTCCAATGAGACCATCCATTTGACTGTATCACCATTACCTCAGACACAGTGAGTCAAAACCTGAAAATTAGTTGTCATACATGTGACTCTTTGGAAGGGAATCGGCCAAGGAGATAGGATCTAGCATGCTAGCAAGGTGATGCTGGATCATTTGTCCCCTATTGCCACACCTTTGATAGCCTTGCCAACCTTACAACTAATCTATTCATAGGAATTGTTCATATCCATGTAAATGATGTCATGAACTGTGACCAAGACATTTTGCACCCTGGTAGTACACACAGGCAGAATTAGTTGAGTATATTTATGCAAATATTGCACACTATATGAGATTAGAGCAGGGCAGCACTAAAGAGGCTATATACTAGTAAATAACAACAAAAAGAACATTTTGGTTGCTATGTTAACCACATTTAGTCAGAAATTTCTCTCTTAACTGAAGGTTTAAGTAAAAAGGAACAAGGTGCATAATGTGAGTTCCATATCAAATACCTGTTCAGAATTATATATACATGGTCTCTATCACTGGGGTGATGTACATGTGAAATAGATAGAAAATCATCAAATAATTCTGGGCACATAAAGGTTAAGGGCCACATGCCTCTTTGGCCACAGGCTTCTATGGATGAATCTATGTCGTCGCGATGCACCAAATGCAGTACTGGCGAACCTACTCTCCAGCACTGCACTAGTGCATCATGCAATCCTCCGTGAGCTAATCAATCTCATATGGTCAACTTGGTTCATCCATTCATCATAATGACCAAAGGGCATACTCCATCAAAGCTCATTTGGACCCTTAAAGTGTTACAGCAGTATTTCATCGACTGCCTTTCAACTGAGATATTTCAGATTTAAAATGTTATACTGTTTTTTTGAATGGAAGTAAACGTTTTGCTTCAAGGTGGACATTGTTTTATGGCTCATAACAAAATGTCAAGTGCGTTGATCATACAAAGTCATGTGTAGAGGTCACCCCTGCTGACAAGCCTCGATCTTGTCAGGACGTGCACACGTGTGGTAGGGAATATTCTTATTGGAAAGAAACAGAAGTTTTTGAATTTACAATCATCAACTCACTCATATATGCATTTAAAAAGGGTCCCAGGTTGAGTTCCCGTTTAGATCCTTCAACATGGGAGATAATTCTGTGAACACGCTTAAAGAAAAAAGAGTTATTCCATAAAATCCAAATTATATCTACTATATATAAAACTCTATTCTTTAAATGATTGAAAGGTACTTACTGCATTTGTAATGTGAGTAGTCATGAGTTGCTCGACTGAGCACCACACCTAAATTTCTATCCAGAATACACGGTATCATATAATCCTGTCGTGAATGGTCTAAACATCCAGACCGACTAATCTTATTGCCGACAAGCTCGGCTGGCTTCACTCCCACAGACACATGGGACACATCGGTCGTTTTGGGGGTCAGACCCCGAGATCTGCTCCTACTTAATTAATGATATTGACGACGCCAACCACAGAGGGATTACGCCGCGGGCGAGCTGCTCGCAACTGCTCGCCACGCTGGATGGAGGCGTGAATGGGCCTGGGGCGGGTGGTGAGAGCAGCTCAGGGTGGGGGTGATCGGTGGGGCGAGTCACTCACACGACCACCAGTCAATGTGTGAAATCATCTAATGCAGCGGTCAATGGGCGTCAGGCTGCAAGCTGTCACTTTAATCATCGGCCAGCGCCGACGTGGACGCATCGCGTCTTATTATACTCAAGGTATCAGGGCGGGGCGATCCACAGTACCGCAGCGGTGGCTTTCTATAGGCCCTACCACAACAACACCACCCCACTCTACTTCATCTCCGACCGAGAACGTCTTTTACGCCCTCAGGCCTCCTTTCCCTCTCTGCCCGCGGGAGCCATCGTCTCTGGGGACCGATACTGACTCGCAAGCCGTGCAGGCTAATTCCCAGGACTGTTTCACCCGGCACCAAATCCTCTCCATGAAAAATGCAGCTCTTGCATTTATTCCTCTCTTCTTCCTACCCACGTTCCTACTGCCCACGGCACTGAGCCACTCCGAGCGATTTCTCTCCCTGTCCCAAGTGTACACACAGACATGCAGGGGAACAATACGTGGAGGGTAGGGCTGCTGCAGGTTGATATGGGGTACACCAAGGACACGAAGAGCATGTGGAATCATTTGCATACAATATACATAGATATTGTCATTAACCATCAATACTCGTTCACATGAGCATAGCAGTAAACAAATTTCAATACTAATTCAATATTACCGTACTATAGCAACTCTGTGCATGCGGTGCGCAGTAACGGGTTTTGACATTTTCTCTTTTTGTTTCGTAGAAAGCTACATGAAGACATTAACAACTGATTCTTCTAGCTCCATCCTGCCTGTAGGTTCACCGTAAAAAGGTCAAGTGCCAATCATGGTAATATGCATGGGGACTAAGTAGTCCATAAGGACGGCAATTACTAGGTGGCATTTTTCTTTTCTGCCGCTGATCCCGTCTAAGTAGTATATTCCATGTGAGATGGGGATTTGTGTCTGGTTGTCAGAAAGCTTCCAGCTGGGACCAGGTGATGGGGGAGATGATGGTAATGTGGTCTGTAGTCAGACATGCCAAGAGCCTTCAGTAGTTAGTCTCAGAGAAAATACTGGGGGTCAGGAGCGGCTTTTAAACTGCATGCGGATTTCCTCTCGTGGGCTCTGTGTGTTACTGTTCAGTTAGAAAAAAAGTATAATTCTACTTTGAGTGCCAGTGCAAATTAATTGTCTCAATGGTATACTCACTTCATGATCATGCTTTTTTTTTCTTCAAAACTCACAGTTTAAAAAAGAAAAGATTCGAATAGTAAGCTCAAATTAATTAAATCAATACAAGGGAAGGCAATTTATCCAACTGGCTCTGTTAGCTCAACTAGATATAGATTCTAACACAGATGGTAAGGGGATCACCGTGAGTTCACATCTGTACACCCAGCAGCACATGATTCTTTAGTAGCAGTATCACTCAGTCAGTTTATACTCTGAGGACAGCTTGGGATGCTTGGTGGCAGAGCCTGAATGGCTGCTGGGTGCGGCTTACCCATTGCCAATAGCCTTCCCTTTAGATAAGCCCAGCGTGGAGAAGCATTGACTCCTGGTGGTAATGCCCTATGGCCAGGGACCTTTTTTTATGAGTAACTTTAGGGTCATTTCGGAAGGGGCCTGGGCAAATATACAAGTTCCCACCTCGGATCCGACTGGCCATTAGGCCTCCGTGAGTTTGGCAGATGCCTTTTAGGGCGGAACAGAAAAGCCTGGGTCTGGTGTATGGCCGTTTAGACGCACTGTGTAGATGCGTACCGGCTGCTGCCGACACACTGATTCTATTACCCCAGCATTTGGCTGGAATAAATGATGGTTATGTCTTGGGCTCCTTGCACCCCAGCCCCTCTACCTCCTTGTTCAGCGGCCCCTTCAGGGTCTTGTCTCGCCATAATCTCCTCTTCTGATAACTTTATATCGGGGAGCAGATGCCTGGGTGCCTGGTTACTGGCCCTGGCGCATGTGTGGTAGGCTTACTACGCCTGTTTGTGTTTGTGAGTTACTCCAGGAAGGTTGAGCTACTCCCGATACACAGGCTGCTGCTCCAGCGACCAAAGGACTAGCTCAGAGGGATGGACAGGATCAGGTATTATTCATTGCTTAACCTCAGGGCTGGTGGAGGCCTTGCCCTTCCACCATGTGGTGTGACGTAGCCTTCGTGCTGCTGGGATGCATTTAATGTCATAGTCACGTCAGAGCTACCCCCTGACCTAGTTTTAAAATCACAAAGCGCCATGTTTTATCAGTGCACGCTCATGTTGTAAAGCATAGCCACAGGACATGTCTTTTCACGCTCAGGGGCCTATGACTAAACACATTAATACAAAATAATATTCAACCCTTTGATTATGGTTTGATGCACAGATGGGGCTCATATACAGTTGTTGGCATTATATATCGCAAGTAGGTAATTCCCTGTGGTCGTGCAAGGTAGCAATCCGTGAGCGGTACATACTTATTAACCCTCTAGGATGGACATGACTCATGAATGTAGAACCGGTGAGTGACTCGTCTCTGCTGAATTCATACTTCATTCTGAAAAAAAGACATAGTTCAAGAATATCCTAAACTGCAATAGTATCATTTTTGGCCAACAAGAAAATGATATAACAAGCCACGTTAACCATATGTGACCAGTCAAGCCAAAACATCCCTCTGCAGCATGCAGGGAAATTCATTATCAAAGTTCGTCTCAATATCTTTAAAATGAGACATCATTGGTTTAAATATTCCTAGTAGCTATGTCAGAACCCCTCCTTGAACATAGGTCATTATTCATATCTGAAATCGATGATTAAGCTCTAAATACATTATAAACCATAATAAATCAATCAATGTCTAAAAACACAATACATCAGCCTTTTTCACACAAAAAAAATTATAATAATATAGTACTTTGTTCCCAGCTTTTGATCTAGAAGGAATTTTTTTCCATTTCTGTTCTCAGTTTTGGGTTTCTGGTGAGTATCCCCAAAAACTGGCATACACATCTGAAAATTTCAATTATTGGAATGGTTGCCATGGCAACCAAGAACAGGCATATAGGTTGATTTCTCTTGAAAAATGATCATTTTACCATCCAAATATGGGCCATTTCTACCAAAAATGGTGCATTTTAAATGAGACCATTGAATTCTGCATCAAAAACTTATATATTTTTATAACGATTTTAAAGTAATTTTGCCCTCTATTGCACCCTGATGGCCAAATGGGGAATTAAAATTCCCCGCGGAGGGATGTTCTCCCTTGATGGGTCACATATAACTATAAACACATAGATGGTGGAGTATCAATATCTGTTCTATAAAGTGACACATCGATAAATGTTTGCCACTTGTCAATTGATATCAACGCAAAGAATGGGAAATCCTCCGATAAGATTAGCATCTCGGCTGTACAGGGCGTTAACAATTGGTGTTATTCTTCCTGAGTGGACTATCATATATACAGGTGAAACCTCTTATCGCCTCCCATAGTCAGATTATGATGTACAATATGAGTGATGAAAAACACTTCCATCTCAATGTCATGCCTACTTTCTCACTGACAATGTATTAGTGAATTCATCCACACATTAGCACTCATATCATTATAGCTCATGTACATAGGTGGGATCGTGGTTCTGCGTTGAAAGAGACATGCATACAGTGTAGGTGAGAATAAAAACACAGGCCGTCCATCTTCATTTTGACACAAGAGAGTCAACCCTTTTAAGACCGTGAGGTGCTATTTGATCATCGTCCCTTGTCATCATCCTGCACGAGCTTCAATTTCTGAACAGCCATGTGCCAGAACTGCATTCCTACATTATGTGGCACTACGTCTACGTACACTATCAGCATGATGCCCCAATGCAGTTCTGACAATTCTTTTACTGATAACCACTAGCACTGCATCGGTGCATCAGCATGACGGCGGAAATTCAAATATCACATGGATCTGTTCTTAGAGGGTTAATGACCCATTCTTCTTGAGCCCCAGGGATAGTCGGGGGAAGTAAACAGATAGCCATTGGCTGTCCTGTCGGACAACCCAGCTTTTCAGAAAATAAGGGCATTGTCTGTGTTTTTATTCCACTATCGATTGGTAATCACAATGGAACCCTTGCTCTTGTGAAAGCAGACAGCAGCTAGGTGTAGGAAGTGTCAGGCTTGGACAGCATTCCGGCTGCTGTGGCTGATGTTTAGATATTTCCGTTACATTTTTGTTTTGACTTTTGCTGCGGCGTCAGTTATCAGTTACTTATCGACTCAAATCACTGCAAAAGCGACTAGAAAATATCTCATCCTGGTCTCTCGTCACAACGGCGTTGTATTCCAGCCGATGGCAATATGGTCTATAAGCAAAGCCTCTATCACTTGTAAGCAAGATTCTGGATACTATCTCCTCTATTCTCTTTTCAAATATCGGATATCTATCACCAAGAGATGTAAATTCCAGGTACACACATGCAAGAGTACAACTTATTTCATTTCTAGTAAATAGGATCAAAAACATTTGGATTTTGCGAGTATCCTCGACCATTATGAGTAGTAACGTCATATCATTCATTTATGATTTTCTCAGATTTGCCATCACCATATCAATTATTGTCAGTCCCTTAATGACCTTTAAGCTGACCATTCTTTAATTGTTCTCATTAATAAAGGTGAATATATCAATATCCTTGTCGCCATTAAGGTCAGACTTCCTGTTGAGGTTATGCTGCATTCTAAAAGATAGCAGATTGTAATCTACTCCAATTACACAATGGCCTTCTCCACCAAGAGAAATAGTCTCCCTTTGTGTAGAGAAAAATTACCAAAGTTGATAAACACTCCCTCCTTGTTAAAGATTCAACTGATATTCACTTATCGCGTATGACCCATTTTCCACCAACTGATATGGGCCCTCTAACGGCCGACGGTAGCGTCTACTGTAGATCTGTCGGCCATGCCTCTCCATTGAAACGTATGGCAGCCCTGTCGGCCGAGGTGGTACTTTGGTGCAGCTGTCGCCGACAGAGGGACCATATCGGGTGGTGGAAAATGACACTTACACCTATAGTCCACTGGGCCTCTTTGGCCGACTTTTATGTAGGAAATGTATGGCTAAATTTGGCCGAAGAGGCCCAGTGGACTATAGGTATTATACCTATAGTCCACTGGGGAGGCCGATATAGGGGGAAGATAATCAAAGTCGGGATGTTTTGTCGGGAGTTTTTTAATTATTGTCGGGCAGTTTACATCTGAAAATATCAAATAATTTGATATTAATTCTCCTTGCATTATCGGCCATTTTTGTCAGATTTTTTAAAGTCAGAAAATCATTATCTGTAAGCAGCTATCACATTTCAAAGTCCACAGCATGTTTTTATCCTCTTTCCTGCCGACTATGCTTTATCTGCCCTAGGATCGACCGACAATGGCCCTGTGGACAATGGGTTTCCAGACAGAGAAACACATTGAATACTAGCAGATCTCAGTTGGATTGTTGCATCTATCTCAGCACAAATCTTTAGATTGCCTCCTGTCAACACAGTAAGGAGCTTCATGATTGGAACTTCTAGTAACATCATGAGATGCCACGGATGTAGGGGACACAGAGTGGGGCAGAACATTATGTAGATACAGGATATGATTGTATACACATTCAGACAATAAAAAAAAGGAAGCTCTACCAGTTCAGAGATTAATACAAACTTCGCAGTTCCAAACTGAACACATCGACAAACTCATTTCAGGGCACACTATAGAGGGATTGAAAAAAAGTCACGATTTCCATCAAGCAGCAAACTGGACAAAGTCACACCCCTGTTAAATAGTTAAACACGTTGGGGTCATCTAGGGTCCAGGGGCCGACGTGCAAAATTAATTGTTCTACATTTTTCGGCTTTGAATCAGTGCAGTAGTTTGTTGTGAATCACGCAATGGCTTTTGAGGCTTACCATCAATTGGATATAACAAACCAAGCTGTTTTACTGTAACAACTATTAATTTTGTGATCTGATTCTTTCAAACATAAATCATTAAGGGCCATTTTCCACCACCCGATATGAGTGCCCTATCGGGCGATAGCTGCCCCACACAACCACCTCGGCCGACAGGGCTGCCATAGGGCTCAATGGTGAGGCATGGTCTCTGTCGGCCGAAAATAGCATCTACTATCGGTCTAGCGGCCGTTAGAGGGGCTATATCGGGTGGTGGAAAATGGCCCTCAGGGAACTCGGTGCAATATGTGCAATGCATTCCCTGGGGGTGCACTAAGCCTCGCTTTGGGTACCAACTGTGGTACCGACCCTGCCGACGCATAGACTGACTGCCGACGCATAGATAAGGGAGGGGAGGGGGCTGTCAATTGAATTAGACTATAGGATTAGGGGACTTTGATAGCTGCTATAACTTGTATGGCATCAAACAACTTTAATATTACATGAAATCATCCCTGAGCTGTGAAATAACCTTATTGCAAATGGAAGAGGGCCCCAAAAAGGGGGCTGTTATCTGACTAATCTGCAAAGGGGGGATGTAAATACGTATTCAGCTGCAAGGGGCTTTCAAAAAGGGGGGGGGGGGGGACAGTAGTTTTGCAGATGGTACCAAATATCAAAGAATCAGTGCCCCCGGGAATTCATTTGAGTCAACTGGATATTTTAAACTGTTCCATTTTTAAAAATTGCGATGTAAGCTACTCTGCAAATGCTGGGGCATATTTAAGACAAAATTTTTGTGACAGGATCTGCGAAAAGGGCCCTTAGTACAGGGTGCATTAAGGTCCCTATTCCCAGTATATGTCACAAATGCTATGCAAGTGAAGATAAAAAAAAAGAGTGAAGGCAGGACATTGCTTGTGAAAGCACAGGTAAGCGTACCCTACAATCTGTAAGCAAGAGGTGGGTGTTAGGGTCGTTTTCCACCACCCGATATGGCCCCTCTAGCGGCCGCTAGACCCATAGCAGATGCTATTTTCGGCCGACAGATACCATGCCCCACCATTGAACCCTATGGCAGCCCCCTCGGCCGAGGTGGTTGTGTGGGGCAGCTATCGGCCGATAGAACACTCATATCGGGTGGTGGAAAATGGCCCTAAGTGGGATAGGGTTTCTGTTTAGTCTCCCGAACAACACTGAGACGTCATCGCCATTTTTGGTTCTGTCTGTATGCACAAAGGAACAGCCGTGTTGAAGACGTGACTTTAGCGCCTAACCCCAAGTTAAACACAGATCTGCCTGAGCAGCTCCACCACAAAGACACTACCTGAGCTGCCCACTGAGCTGCTCACAATGACGGCTACTGTGTTTATATTGCAGAAACGCATATCACTTCATTTGTAAAATATGTTATTTCTCTTTCAGACTGTCGTGATGTATATGGGTGTGCTTTGAACAAGGGATCACGTGAGATGTCTTTCAGCAAAATCTTCTTTTTGTGGATCTTTGGTTTAAAACATACGACTCGTTGTCTTTGTTACCACTTGTTTACTATGGATTTCTTTTGGTTTTAACGCTTTAGTTTTCTGGGTCGAACCTAGGCGCTACATATTTCAGCCAACATGAAATCCATGGTTTGTCCGTCCTTTGTTCAGAATTACAGCAAAGAATTTCCAATTTCATCGAAAGGGACACTTTTAGTGAAAATAGCACCATGAAATGCCAGTCGGCGCCCCATTTCGCCATTATTCGGCGTGCCTCGAGCATAGCGTTGTGGGTGGGCGGCGCGACATTTCACTGAGTGTGGTTTTGGCGGGAAATTGTTTGCTCGTGGAGGCTAGGAAAACGTGTGACGCGCTGCGTTCTCCGAATTATCCACATAGAAGCCGATGAGACAGCGTCTCCACTAACAGTCACTGTGTACCCAGGCACTAGGCCTGTCCCACCAAACAATCCACCGACATGTGCCACCGAGGGACTTGCAAAGTGCCAAAAAGGCAGGAGCTTTGATTCTTCTCTTACTTTTTTTTCTGACTTTGATCCTAGCATATAATATGTAGGCCATAATATATTGATGGCCACATGCATAATTGACGACATCTGCACGGCGGTAAGTCTAGATTTCATGGAATTAAAGCCGGGGAAATTTGGTTCCTAATTAAATCTGATGAGCAGCATTTCTTAAGGCAAGATTGATAAGGTTAGTTAATCTTCCCCATTAATCAGAGAGAAGCATCTCGATGTCACAAGAAGCCTTTAAAATGCACATAGAGGATATACTTTAAATTTTAAATGAACGTGCAACGCGTATTTCTCGGTCATCAATGGTCTTCACAGATCACTATCACCATGGGCCTGTAGGCATTCGTATTGTCCAAGCAGGCTTCTCTGCCGATTCTACTATCACATGAAATGTCAAGATCGCAATTCAATCCCTTTAGTTTTCTTTATCACCGGCATTAGGTTTATTTTAAAACTAAAAGAAATGTCATTTCCACAAACGTCACAAAGACGATTCATTGCCGGCCTTGGGTTTCATTCTTCACTCCAGACCACAGCTGAGAGTGCAAAACCTGTGGAAATAGCATGCGGACATTGTTCTTCTACTGCCCGGCAAGAAAGAGAAATTAAACTTGGTTGACTCAAGAATCCTAATTGAGCACAGCTTCAATGAAATAGATACTATCTGTTGCTGGTGTAATGTGGATTCAACACAATATGGATGAAATACTTGGATTTATAGCTGTCTCCTTATCCAAATGTGTATTTGTCCCCTCCAGAAAGTGGGCATAATTAAAATGGAGATTCTACCTTTAAACATTCACAAACGAATTCCTAAGCACACTCTCCCTCATTGAAATGCAGATCTAGATAACAAATATCTTTAAAACCGAAAACAATTATAGACCTTAAGGAACACCTTATAATATAGGCATGCACATTACTGAACAATTTCAAACTTTTTGGCACGCGTAAATAGGCGGATATTGTGTTTCGAAAAAAAAAGACACGTGACGTTATTATGTTTAGGATTGTGTTTAGGATCTGAACAGATTTTTTTTTGTAGTGTATGAACAGCCTTACTAAATATTAACATTATATTGATTGATGACATCTCTATGCACCGGTCATAGAGTGATGTCGATCAAGATGATTCTGAAGAATATGATGTGAACACCTGATGATCAACAGACAAAGGGATGGAAAGCAACGGTAGGGGAATTTCATATTCAGTAGATTGATAAAACCTTGCTTCATCAAGAGATCAATACACTGGAACAAAGCAGCTATGATTTCAGTCAATACAAAGAACGACACTGATGATATCAAAGCGTTGATGGCTATAAATACATCGTGGAGAGAATGTTCTTATGATGGCTTTTAAATGGAGAAGGGTTTCTTCAGTATGGGACACCATTTATATACCTCGAATAGCATTCCGAAAGTTTGGTAGAGGAAGATTCTTGTTCTGGTTTTTGCTAGTGTGAATCTTTCTATAGACTTTCAAGATTGTGAAACTGTTTTATGACACAACCTTTTAGAAATGTATGAAAGTCCATAGGAGTAGAGGGTATGTAGATAGAGGTGGGCAAGGCTTGGGTCATACATGCACACACTAGGGTGTGCGGGCTCTAAGGCAGGTTCTGATGTATAGGCACCCGTGGGCGTGTGCTGCTTCCACCCACCTTGAACATACTACCCTGCTACCTTGTAATCTCTCCTATGGCCAGTCAAGCCGCACAGTAACACTACTTTTCACTCTGGTAACTCTCCCACATATGACGGACATGTTAGCTATCTATCAAATACCCCCTCAATCTCCCCTCGGCAAACAGGCAAAGGAGCAGCCTCTCTATCGACCTTTCCATACCACATTTACGCATGCATTCTAAATATATATGCCGCTAAATGAACTTGCTGTAACATACATATACAATGTCTTACCCGTCAGCAATGAAGCCAATGGACTACAAAGCGTTCTGGTGGGGCGGGACTGCATTGGCTGGCAGTTTGAGCTTTATATATATATATATATATATATATATATATATATATATATATATATATATACATAGATATGAGTTTCTCTATACAGCGGCTTTGGTGACCGATTATTCATCAATACTCCGAGACAACCAAGTAAGACATAGGATCATAGCGGATGGGCCTTAATTTCTTCAAGCATGCCTATATAGGAATATATATATATATATATATATATATATATATATATATATATATATATATATATATATGAATAATCGGTCACCAAAGCCGCTCTATACATAGAGACACTCATATCTATACCAAAATCCAAGAAAATGATTTGTTCTATGAGGGGTTGTGTAAGGACCCCACCCCTGGATTTCGGTGTGTATTTCAAACATTAGAAAAACTTAGAAAATCTCTTCAACCCTACCACACCCCTTTTTCTGATTCTATCACAAACCTTGATGTTCCCATCAAGAAGAAAACTGTAAATATTCTGATTGAAATTACAGCATCTTACAACTGTACCACTTTGCCTGTAGCATCCTACACGAGTGTTAGTGGTGTATATGATCACCGTCTCATTGTTCTATGCCTGTACATTGTACTGTATACCATTGTGTTCGATGTTGCAGAGACTGTGTCCAACACAAAGTGTCGGGTTGTACAGGATTATGCTGGATGTATAGAGGTCAGGTACATCAAAGGTACACATTGTGTGGGCGGGCACCCCCTACTCCTAAAGAACCGACACTTATTTTCTTCAAAGGTATGTCTGGAGGGGGCGTATACCTGGCACAGTAACTGATCAGAAAATCTTAAAATAGTGTTGGCAGACCTGTATGATTCATTTAATAACAGGTGTTATGAGAACACAAGTTTGGTTCACATATAGAAGTTATCAGAGCTATTCTGTATACAAATATATATCTAATTACCTCATATTCGTGACTTCTCCCGACTCTATTTCTATTGATTAGTCGAATGGAATTATATCAAGGTACTTGGGGAATAAAAACAGCCTGTCTGTGCATTGCTTTACAGTAACCAAAAACATTAAGACAGTGCCTTTGGATTTCTCTAGCTCTATTTTCTAATAGTGTATAGGTCTATCTATGTGACTATAAGTGATAAAGTATGGTAATAAACGTACTCCATACGTGACCGGTACTGCGGCGGAATATGGGTATATATACTTTTCACTATAAATAAGCCCCATACATTCTAAGTTATGATCACATAATACACAATTTAGCAAAAGAAGAAACTGGTCTACTTGAGTTCTGCAATATATGGGCGACTCTGGCTAAAGCTCCCACTTTTGGTTTTTTTTGGTCTTTTTGGGGTTGGGGGGCTGCAGAATAAAAACTATTTACCATTCTTCCTATTTTTGGTGTTATTTGAAAGTAAACATCCTGGGGAACAAAAAGAGGGCAAATTTGCGTATGCTGGACCACAATTGTTTGAGATATGATGGCCTAAAGTTGAAAAATGGCCCAAAATAGCCTTTTCTTTCAATTTCCACCTCATTCCACCCCCTATACCATCAAGCCAAGTAGTAAGAGACCACCATAATTTTATTTATTCCTTAGTGGGGGTCCTATCAAACATTTCCATGGGGTTTGGAGGTGATATGTCTCAAATTTGTTTTACCCTAGCCATTCTTCTAACTTGAAAATAGTGATGTAAGGCGCATGATGAATCGTTTATGGCATTAGATCAGTTATAAATATATTATCCTCAGACTTCCGGTTTATCACCATCAAGGGGGTCTGTATAGAGGATTTTTTGGTAATTTTTTTTTGCTTACCACACACCCTTTGCTGGCAATGTATACACAATCAAGTATTTTTCAAGTCAACCCCTACCCCCCTTAAACAGCACTTGTGTATGTACAGCCTATATTAATCATTTCTGGCTTATCTAACCCATCATATGGCATATATCTATTAATGAGGTGCCAGTTCAAAAAAATAAATGAGTCTCTACATGCCTTGGTTGCCCCAAACCAGAGTTGCTTGCCTGATGTAAGGTGTGTAATAAATCGTGTAAAGCGTGTGACGAAATGATTTGTGGTCCCATAGCTTCTCTGCCACACCCAAATACATGCACATCTGGGGTTTATACTATAGAATAAGGCCCTGGTTTTGATTTTTAGGGCACCCCAAGCCATTCTGCTACTACCCAGCCCCTGCAAAGCACTCTTTTCAGCAGCCCCACCCTCGTTTTCAATCTTTTGCAATTGATTTTAGGACAATTATTGACTATTTAAATGTTTTTCTTTGGTTATGATACATCCTCTATGTGTTTCTCATTGTTGTAGTGTGTTAGATCACTGCTGAGTTTTGTTACATTGGCACAGTGGCCATGATATTAAAATGTGTAGACGATTCATCACGCACCTTACAGAGTAAGGAGAGTCATTTTGAGAATGAACTATACAGAGCAAGTACTAAATAAGTGGTAAATGATGATTGTTACAAGAAGTGTACATGTTAAAGATGTAATAAATTGATCTTTATGCTTATCCTACAGGTTTGGAGTCTTTGAGACCAAAGTTAATATTGCCTGCAAGAAATTTAGAAGAATCTCAATCTCTGATATACAAGATATTGGACAATTTCAGAAGTTTTCAAGCCAAAGTTATATTTTTTGGGTAAACATACTAGGGTATTGTACTAGTTTTGGCATGTAATTTGGTAATGATAGGATGATTTTTTAAGGTCTAGTGTTTTGCATAAATTATGTGTAAGGCGCGTGATGAATCAATTCTGTGATTTTATGGCGACTGCAATAAAAACTGATCCACTGGGAGTTAATGACTTGAATGAACCTGTTCATAAAGCCAAGATATAGGGCTATCAATAAAATAAAGTCTTAAAATGTGATGCTGAGTTTGTTATCTTGACCCCCTGACCCCCATAGGTGGGAGGTTTTACAAGAATCGCCCATATAGGAGGCTCATGGCAGATCTGTTACAGTTACCATTCCTGAATAAATACTAAATACGGCATGCAGTGCAATAATTTGGTGCAATAAAGAGGATACCATGTTATCTCAGTATAATCATTTAATATAAGACAACTACCAGCCTCTACTAACTTGAAAGCCTTTCAGACTAAAGGAAAGAAGAAGCAAGATCAAATCCGATGCACATTAAAAACTAGAAGTACAGATAAACTCATGCAACTCTTTCAAGAAACATTTTCATAAGTACTAGTTATGTCATAGACCTTGCCACCATAGCAATGCTGAATAACCCTTAACAGGATGACATTTAACTTGAGGCAGCTGGATCCTAGGTGCCGACGAGATTGGGGGTGGCCTTTCCATGTGAAATCACTGACCATTATCTGGTTCAACCACGCGTCTATGTCGAGACAAATGGACATCGAATACTGACAGACCACTAAGCATTACCTTGCCTCAGGGGGTTAGGGTGGGTTGCCATGGGTGGTTGGGGCATAGTTGGTGCCCCCGCCGCCAGGAGGGGTGTTTGACCCCTTCATATCAATCAGGAAGTTCGTTCCGACGTGACGCGGGCGGCCGGAAGTCGACCGACGTACAATCTGATTGGCCCAAAAGGCCAGTATTTATCTTAGCTTGGAGGAGCCTTGGGGCACAGCTCCAAAGTGGTCTTTCTTCACGTGTATGCTCCTTATATCTTGATCTATATCAACCTTAAAGAGGAGACGCCGCCTGTGACGGAGCAGTGCTATGTGGTTTAAAGGAAAATCAAATGAAGGCTGAATGAGGCGGAGTATTTGTTTAAAGGAAGTTTCGATTGCTTGAGTCAATACTTGGGAACGAGAATAAAATGTCCCTGTGATGTTTCCCAAGCTAAAGGCAATGGAGGGAAGTGTGCTGCAAAGAAGAGAAGCGATCACTCATCGTCGATCGTTTTCACATCCGTATTGAGAATTCGTATCACCAGTGCAAATTACTAGCCGTGTTTCAGAGTAGGTGCAATTTCACAAGCGACATTATCCAATTAAACTAGGATGCGATAGTGATGTCGCGTTTTACTTACACTTCAAGGAGAAATGAAGATGGATACAGAACAGGCAGGGTGGGGTTGTATATTTTGTGTAACGTCCTAGACAAAATCCAAGGATCTATTTAGTGTCGTTATGGTGGTCGAATCTATTAGGTGAAACTTCACACATAATTATATACATTTTGCTGGTACGGGCGATCTTTTTCATTTCATTTCACATGAATACAGCGAGGATTGTAGGGCAGGGACATAGGTGTATTGTTCTGTGTGTGTACCACAAAGGAAGTGCGGTAGCCAGCCAAGACTTCCAGCAGTTGTGAGGTTTCAAAACTCTTGTGGCCAATGCCAATGGATTGGTCAAATCGTAACAGTGAAGAGTGCCCTCATTAAGGTATAAATGTGAACTAGGATTCTCAGTTCAATGTGTAATAGCATCAGCATCAGTCTACATACCAAAGTCTATTCACTATCCATTAACAATACCCAAAGTGGCCAGTTATAATTTTGTTTATCGGAAATTCTGGATTCAAAATGGTTAGGATGATCTGGAAATGAATGACAAATGAAGTGTGCAACAGTGCATTATTTCTGGAAGATTCTATTAAATTAAATTATATCATAGTAAAAAGAGGTTGACAAGGGAGATGTAGGTAGGATATGCAGTTACTGGGCAGGAAGGCCATGGGGATAGCCGGACAGACAGCAGGCAGTTTGAATGGTTTACCCGACAAAAAGGGCGGTGTGAGGAGAATGGGTGGTTTGCGTGCGGAGGGTGGCAGCGGGCTCCAGTGTTTGCTATACTCTGGAGCAATCCCCTCCCCGAGGTAAGGTGACGCTTATGAAAAACGCCCGCGTCAATGTGGCCGCGAGTGAAACCACACAAACATGCCTTACAGTTGGGGGTGGCAGGGGGGTTCAGGCTGGGGGGCATCGGTTTGATGAGAAGAGGGGAGACTTTGGGTTTCCATCAATTAAAACGAGTCATCAAACGCCAATCGTGAGGCGTTGTGCTGAATTTTGTGAATGTTGAGTAGAAAGTGTACCGTCATCAATGTATTAACAAAGCCAGGGGTGCTGGCTTCGTATAACTAGGACTTATTGGTGTTCTGAACTGCTCAGCAGTGGGGTGAGCTGCTCGGGGGGTCGAGTCTCCTGCTCAGCCCTGTTCAGACAGAAACTGGACACGGTAGGCGTCGGGCGTAGCGTCCTGCTATATGCGAATCAATTAGCTCTTAAATGACCTACCAACAAAGGAAACCCTGCAGCAGCGGCTATGGTGACCGACTATAAGGGGATATTAAAAAAAAGAGAATGTAAAGGGAAGGAAAAGGCTAACGAGGAGCAAGGGAAGAATTAGTGGTGAGAAAGTCACCGGTTATGTGAGTCAGAGAAAGAGAGTGCACGTAAAAATTATATGACCATTTGTAGGTTACTTTTAGAGTATACAGGGTGAAAGGCGTTTATAAGGAATTAGGTAAAGTTTTATCATATAGTTTGACAACATGGGATCTGTTTTTATTATCTATATCGGGCCTATTGTGTGATGCACGACTAGTTAAATTTTAGAATGGACCACAGTGCAGAATGCATTATATCTCCAGTTTAAATATCATAGATATGGCGAAAAGAAAGGTAACTCAGTCCTTTGTTCTTTACAGGATATCGGTTAAAACTGTGAAGGGAGTATGATAAGAACCTTCGTCAGACAGCACTAGTATATTGCAATCCACCAAATATTGAAAAAAAAACAGGGCTCGGGCCATTAGCTATTTGGGTTCCAATATAACCTACCACTTCTTCAGAACCATTCATCGTCCAAGGTTATCCTGGACGGATCAATACGACAGTTGATTGTTCATAGCTTGTACTTGAAGCTACTAACTGAACAGCGTCCAAACTGAACACAGGTAAGCGTTGTATATGTCGTCTACCCTTCCATGGGCAACAAACAAAACGCTTTGCTCTGCCATCTAAGCAACACCATGTGCAATCTACAACGCAGTTATATACAAGTCTATCAATAAAAGATGATTATTTCATTTAGAAATGTTGATAATATTGGGCCTAACACTTTTTGTTTTATTTAAATTTTCTAGATTAGAAAACAAAATTATCTAGTCTAAACTACTAAACTTTGAACATACGATCTCCTGGTGTTTGTGTTTTTGTGCAATCGAAGCAAAGCCATGTGCATTCCTCTAAAACAGATGTGAGAAGTCATTCCTACACGCCACATGGGTCTATAGGTCAGCTCCACTCAAGCAAAACACAATTGGCCCTTTTGCATGTACACCGACTGCCAACGTTACGACAGCCTGACCAGCATAGAACGTGTGGACCTTGCAGTGCTCTCTCTTTACGTGTGGCCAGAGACCCACAAGGAATGCATTTGGTTTGTTAGACCCATAGTCCACTTGGCTTTTCGGCGACGAATGAGCCATACATTTCCTGTGTAAATTGCTATGATAGAGGCCAAGTGGACTTTCGATGTTACAAGATGAATACATCAACACTGAATCATATAGATAGGTATATGACAAGGCCAATCGCTGCGAAAGCCGTTCAGGTAAGGCTTTTGTATAGCTTACATTGATAGTCCACGAAGGCCTCTATCGCAGGAATTGATACAGGAAATGTATGGCTCAATCGTGCGACAGGGGCCAAGTGGACTATCTATGTAAGACCCATAGTCCACTTGGCTTTTCGGTGGTGAATGAGCCATACATTTCCTATGTAAATTTCTGTGATAGAGGCCAAGTGGACTCGCGATGTAAGGTATATGAAAGAACTCTCGATATTCAAATACATTGTTACTATACATGTTTATGCTTTGAACTGTCTGTCTGACATTTCAGATTCATATCCTTGTATAAAATAGCGTTGGAATAAGAAATCTTTACATACTATTTCCATATTTTTGGGAATTTAGTGATACTACGTGTGCCGTAAAGTATTAGGAATAGGTGGAAGTTTGATGGTAATAAGTGGTGATAGGTAGAATTAGGCTTGACTTATCTGGGCTAAATGTAAATCAAACTTAATTTATGTTAAACATATTCTGGTTTGGTTTAATTGGAAAGTCGATACACTCACTAGAAGGCTATATCATGGGTTAGGCCTTTTACGTGACCTTATTTGAAGGACACCAATGTGATAGGCATTGAGGGGCACATACATTTAGGCAGCCATGGCAGGCTCTGAATAGTGGGTACTTGGGTGAGGGGGATGGGGGGGGGTAAAGCAGGTGGCCTGCAGTGGGCAGCCGTGGCGGCGCTGCTTTCTTCCTGTCGTCGCCGCCGCGAGACAATAGCGAGCCAAAGGATATCGCCAGCGATCACAAAATGATCCCCAAGCCCTTAGGACGTACCTCCAAGGACGCGTCGCCTTGGGCCAAAGATAGCCTTCTTCCAATGCTGGCAGCAGCAGCAACCTCCCCCCCCCCTCTATCACCACCCATCCTCTATCCCTCCTCAGTCTATACTCACTCTGTAACATCCTCTAGTCGAGCACTCAAATATTGCCACCCACCTTCATTGATATCTAGTCTCCCCTATAACAGTTTGAAATAAACCTTCCCACCCATGAGTTTCGATTACAAAGCCCTGATCTCATACCTCTATAAATATAACGTAGATTAAAGCAGGGATATTTAATTTCCCTCGACAGAGGTGAAGCCGATGATGGCAGAGATCTTTAAGCGGAGGCACTGCTTCCCCCGGAAGCCTTCACGTTATGCTCGCAGTCACACGGGTTGGGCGGGAAGGCAGGAAAAGCTTCAGTGCTACCTTTGTTAAGCTCCACATTCAAAGTTATAGGCGGGAGGGTTATAATAATACCTCGGGATGCTGGCCCCAACTCACGTACACATAAGAGCAGTGTCAATCTCCTGTGCTGTAGACCATGTGTGGAATCAGGTGGATGATGTCCCATCATATATTTCCATAGATCGTCAATTTGAGACATTTAAGTTCTGAATCGACAGAATGTTTTTAAATGAATTTAGACTCCCTGTAAACATTTGATGGCCATTTTATTTACATTTTTAAGCCGAGTTCGTTTACATTATTCGGCCTTCTCGAGGCCAACAGACTACAGTGTACAACACTGACTGATGTGTAAATAATCATAACAGTGTCAGTGATGATTACATTGTCAGGGAGTGGCCAATTTTCAACAGTCAATGACACTGACACTGTCAGTGACGATTGAATTGTCAATATTTAACACGGTCACTGATGTCTGTGTAGCACTGACACTGTCAGGGGCGATTGAATTGTTAGCCGGACCTCGAAATATCTAAGGTTGTGGTCAATACTACCAATACTTATCAACAAGGGGGGTGGTGTTTTTTTTTTAAACAACTACATCACGAGAGAGAGAGAGAGAGCATGCTGAGGGCCAGAGATTTGACGCCGGTGACAAGAGGTTGGATTCCCCAATGGGTATGGCACAAAAAGAGAGTGTCTGTATTTTGATCCAAATGGCAATTCCGAGGCGGGTACCTTACACAGAGTCAAGCCTGCTCCTTCTAATGAGCAATCGCATGCTTAAAGGAAGCACACGTCCTGTTTCTAAAAAGCATCCAATTGTTAATGTTGATCTTTCAATTACCTCTTTTTAAGTTATCCACTGTCTTTATTTAGCATCCAGGCTATGCACGACAGAATGGGTAGGCACTGGACGACGTATGATCGGCCTGGATCGGAGCAATTAGCAAGCCGACCCCCTCCATCCCCCTTTAGTCCTGCCCAGAGAATCGCCATTGTACGGCTGGGGTCAAACAATAGTCAAACGCCATCATTAAAGAACTTTGTCTGGAGAATATGAAAAAAGGTTCACACGTTGTCTACACAATCTTCTCACTACCAGCTAACACCTTTTGGTAGTAAAACCAGACGTGCTTCTTTTTTTAGACGGTTTCTAACACCAGTGCTGTGGCTGCTGTCACAAGAGGCTCTGGTGAAATAATTGCAGACAGCTCATATCATTCCGCCATCGGGTGCTTATAAAAAGATGAAGAAACTTTGCTGAAACTGATACTGTAACTGTGTAGTTAATCCTTACTGCCCTGTGGTGATGGAGGGGACCTAGGAAGAAAGGAAGGTTGGTGTTGATGACATCGGGATTTGGGTCCTCTGAGAAATGCCGTCTCAGCTGCCATAAATGGAAGGCCAATGAAGGCTCTCTTGCTACACCCACATGCCTCTACACCCTACTAGTTTTTAAGGGTCATTATTACTGTGGAGAGACTGCAATCTATGTGGGCTATGTTTCTTGTCAAAGCGCTTCCACACCTAAGGGCAGTACATAAAGCCGGCCTCCCCTGAGATTCTAAAGGGAATCCCGATAGTGTCGCTTGATGCGAGATCGTATGACACCGATTCTTTGGTTGTGATATCTTATTTTGACACCTGGCATAATGGCCAGGCCCTGAGCCCAGCGCTCAGAGATATGGTTGTCATGGCGACAGGCCAAGCTGATACCTCCTAACGACGATAGATAATTCTTACTAGTGGGATGCTTATGGTCCCTACCACCTCCATAGCTATCATATCATTATCCGCCAGGCCTTGACTGTTGAATTCAGGAACACATGGGTATCATTTTAGAGCACATTTTCCAAGAATAATATTGCTCTATATCAACTAAATGGGACGGTTGATGTACAAGAAGAAAATTTATAGTGTCCGATACAATTTTTGTTTTCATGGTGGGATTTTACTCCACATGGTAAAGCCAGCTCCACAGTTGTGCATTCTCCAAGGACTCTATTACCTGTCGTGTTAGTTGGAGGGCAGAATCATCAACAGCTATGGCAACACCAACACCACCCACAAAAAGACAGTAGCAGAAGTATCAGTAACGCCATCAAGCCAAACACTAACATTATCATCAGCATCCATACCACCCCATCATTTCTGCACCCTCTACTTAGGCAAGACTCTACTATTACAGCCAGCCCTGTCCTTAAAACCACCTTCCATCACTTCACAAAGATCAGTGCACTACAGATACCTCTAACGTAACCAGGAGATACACGGCGACGTTGAAAGGCTATAGGGAATGGGGAAGAGCCGATGGGAAGAGGGAAAATGGAAGGATATGGGTAGGTGACGGTCCGGCGGGAATAAATGAAGATCCATTATGGTTTTTCATGGCAAACAGCGGCGGATCAATTGCAGCTTATCTCTGGGCGCACCATGTTGCGGGGCGGCGTTATCTATTGTCTCAGCACCAATAGGGCCACACGGCGGGGGCCCGAGGCGTGTGGCGAAGGCGCTGGGCGGGCGCTAATTTTCATTCTAATTATGTCCCCACGCTCCCCACTTTATCGATCGCCACCAATCGATACCGACAATTTACACTTATGAAAACGCGATGGATCACGCTGGAAACCTCCAGACACCCCTCCCGCCCCTATCTATGCTGTACCCCGACACCCTCCCTTCACACCCGCTAACTATGGCTCCGCCCACTTTTCCCTCCTCCTCCAGGGTGTCTCACACCTCATGGAGCAGGGCTGCATCAGCCACTCCCCCACACCGTCAACTACCATCAGTAACCATCGCCGACTAGCATCCATCCCGGCCACCTAGACCACTACCAGCCGCCTGGTAATCCATTGACAAAGCTCCAACACTTGTCAGGCGTATCAAACACTTCATATCCCCTCAACCTCCCACCCTGTGCCCAAGTAGTAGCCTCCTCTATGCAGTGAGTCCTGGTAGACACCCCAATAGATCCATCACCAACACCCCTACTCTCACTCCTGCCACCAACCATCTACTACTCCCCCCCCCCCGGCTCCCCATCACTGTATCCAGTATAGAGTCACGCCGAGCTAGTCAAACTTTAATGTGCCGCACCATTAAACGCTAGAACACTCCCAAGTGATCTTATTTAAAAAGTCTTAGCGAGAACCTGGAATTGCAGAAATATGTGATAACAGTTGGCCCTTTTTGTGCAGGAACGTGTAAGGTTTAATGATTCATGACTGCCACGTTTCTTTTAATGTCGTTATTTAGGATGAAACGCAATTTAATTATAGTCGTTATCTCGGGCCTCCTGTCCGTACTTCTTGGGTGAGTCCTCAGAGAGCTTCATTACCATTTTGAAAGGCTGTTGCAAGATACTTTCTTAAGTGATACATATCTTAAAACAAGACAAATCTGATCAGTAACTGCATTGAAAAGACCGTGAGATGGATTCCCCATGTAAATTAATGTAAATAGAACCTTCAACTCCCTTTGTCTTCCATGTTAATTCCTCATTTCGTAGATCAGTGTCGGCGATCATAAATAAAATTGAGCGCGGGCATTTCATTGATCGTCCCCCACAAAACCATGAACTTTAAGCCCTATCTGTTCATGTAAAATGTTTATTGAAAGATGGTGTAAAAAGTAATTTAAGTTACATCCTTCTTTGTGCAAGGATGCCTTTGTGTTTTCTAAACCATTTATGGCGGCCGATTTATAATCATTATTCTCTCACAGCATCATCTTTATTGGCTGAGGAGGAATTAGGGCTCTTTGGTGGTTACTCAATGTAATTTAAATAGTTCATGTGGGAAATTTATAGAGATGATTTAGAGTATTGAATACCGATGACTCTTTACCCATATTTCTAGGTTGGGTTTCAATGAGAAAGCTCGATCCCAACTATTGAGCCTTTCACAGCTTATAACCGAGGTGAATATTTAAACACCATCTATTTATAAAATTTCTAATTTAGAAGTTAGGGGTGAGAGTAATTAACTTTATTTCTTTCGCAGCACACAGTAAGCTTCCCGGGTCTATCACATTTACTTGTTTCATGTGGCTATATCAATTGAATTCGGGTCGCGAAGCACGTGATGATTAAATGATATGCAGATAATTTCGGCTACCGTGATGACTTAAGAGATCGACTCATTCTTATACTTGAACCATAGTTTGTCCTGTCGGGAATATCATCAAACTTACCCGGAATCTAGAAATAACACGTATGATACATCAGTTTTCCATTTTAAAAGGTAGGCAAACTATATGTCGCCACTACAATTATCATAATAGATAAGCAAAGTGTACCTTTGACACGTTTATTTACCGGTTGTATGTTACACTATCATAATGATGAAGTAATAAAGAAAAAATCAATTCATTAACAAAGGGTAAGAAGCGAGGTATTTATGATATAGGATTATCAATGCAGTGCAAATGCCGTGAGTAGTATAGGGCGAAAGGCAGAAATTGCTCCGGTGATAAAATTGAAGTAGTATACGGAGAGGGGACGCTGTGTCAGGTTTCACTTGGCTGGAGGGGCGCTCCCATAGAGAGGGTGAGGCAGTGAGTGAGTGAGTAATAGATGTTTAACGCCATTTCGACAGCTAAGGTCATATTCATGGCGAGAACTATATTACACAATTTCACAGAGGAATGTATCGGTGCCCACGCATATGTGCACCACACACATTCTGAGAGATAGAAAAGAGGAGAAATAGACCCTTTTAAGTGGGCTAGGGAAGCCCGCGAAGGGCTAGGTAAACCCACTGAGTGAGAATGAAGAACAGATAAAAGAGAGGACAGAAAAGGGAGAGCAGACCCCTTTTAAAAATGGGTTGGGGAGACCCGGGGTGAGGCAGTGCAGTCTACATCACTAACGACCGATGTATTTGGTTTCTCCCTGTTGGTCAGCTTAAACAAGGGTGGGGTGGGAATACTTTTAGTAAACAGTAGTTTCTATGTTGATACATCCTGTCTCCTCCACCTAATGGTCATTATGATAATCCAGCTTTGTATCTATGAGTATACAGCTTTAAAGTCGCAATGGAATCAGCTAGATGAGCAAGTGGAATCCATGTATGTGTTGAATAAGTACTGCGCTTGGTACCGATTCCTTCTCACTTGCATAATGCAAATAAATAAATCATTCATTTTCAACGTGTTTCATCATCCGCTTCTCGTTTTGTTTCATTCTCGCGTTCCCTGTGGCTATTCTATTGGCCCTAGGCATGTTCCAAAACCTCCTGCACTTGAATGGAGTCAAATAAAGCAACAGTGAAATGTACAAAGACACGTACATAGTCAAAACGTCCCTTGTCGGTGGCACAATCCATCCCCATACCCTTAATGCAATCTCTTCCACCACCGGAAGGTCTTATAAAATTTGGCTGCTACATATCAAACTCAAATCAATACAGCCACCTCCACGGTCACTTAAAGTGGACTTTTGAAATTTATTACAATAGACCCCAGCATTGGCTCATGATACACCCACTATAGGCGAATGACTGGTGGACGCAACAATCTCCCTACTACATTGATTGGTATGACCGACCCTGGGGTGCTTGATACAGTGGATAACTAGGCCTCATCATCGGTGTACATTGCCATATAAGTGTCTATATCATAATCAATGACATTTAGATTAGACACGCCTGCGGAATTAGCATTCAGTGTGGTGACACTCTGCTGGGGAGAGAAGCGCAGTGGAAGGCACTGGATAGAATATCAAAACCACCCGGTATATGGACGCTCCAAGCCGGCGAGCAGATCTAAGCAAGGAGGAGCAACTCACAGCAGCCAACTGTATTAAATTTCAGGCCGGGAGTATCGGCATAAGTGGATTTGGGATGATGGATCTTGTGTGCAAGAATTCTAACACTATTTACACCAGCACCGACCTCCATCCACCCTTCACACACTCTCACATGTGTATAATTGTGGTTTAATATTTTATAGCATCTTAAGCACTGCTGGAGGCTGGCAAGCCTGTAGTCGTAGGGGCCGGGATAGTGGTATTGTTGCCAGTGCCTTCTGTCAGTGGTGCCAATGGTAGAGATGAGTGGATAATAGGAATGTGATCAAGAATCTCTGGTAATCCCATTAAGGATCCATGAAGATCTCGTTTAGAGTAGCACATTACAGCTTATGTTGATGGTTGGCTTCCTTCCCTTGCATAGAATGGAGGGAGTCTAACTCAAATAAACCAACCCCAGGCACTAATGTAGCCAACATACCGCTAGTGTCGGACACGAACTAAATGAGTTCCATTAGTAGGAATCATCAAGCGGCCTCCTACATTTCGCATAACATAATGCATTTAGAAGCAGAAAAATAACACTTCAAAGGCACAAAGCCACAAATTAGTTATTCCCCATGAAGATGTCATAATCACACATTAAGTCTCTCTCTGTCTCTCTCTGTCTCTGTCTCTCTCTCTCTTTCTCTCTGTGTGTCTCTCTCGGTCTACCTCTCTCTCCTCTTTCTGTCTCTCCATGCCTCTCTGTCTCTGTATCGGGTTTCCCTAGCCCACTTAAAAGGGTCTCTTTCTCCTAATCCCTCGGATGTGTGTGGTGCACATAATTATGCGTGGGCACTGACACATTCCTCTGTGAAATTGTGTAATGTAGTTCTTGCCATGAATATGACCTCAGCTGTCGAAATGGCGTTAAACATCTATTACTCACTCACTCACTCTGTCTCTGTATGTCTGTCTCTGTCTCTTTCTGTCGGTCTCTCTCCCTCTCTCTCTCTCTCTCTCTCTCTCTCTCTGTCAGTCATACTTTGCATACTAATCGTATTGCCGGCTTCTTCCCCTTCCTGCTTATCCTCTCTTTATAAGCCCCACCCCCCTTCCATTCTTTCCCTATCTTTTCTCTCTTTTCCCATCGTTCCCCAGATTTGTTTCTTCGCTAATTTTCTTCAAGCGGCAAACCCCCCTCCCCCCTATGCCACTGGATGACACTGACATTTAAGCCGACAGTCCCTTTGCTCAGTACCGTGCTCCCCTGTGCAGGATTGGACCTGGGGACCAGGTGGGAGCAAGGTCTCATAGCCTCACATCCACCCCCTACTGGTGAACCTGAGGAAGACCTTTTGTTCGTGATATGAATCAGGACTGGAATGCTGTCTCAGTATGCAGGCACTACAGCGCCGACCTCCATGTACAGCAAGGAGGTCGGCGCTGGAAGAGAAAGGAGGATGGGGGCAGGGGTTGGGTGCCATGGGTGGGTTGGGAATACGAAAAGAAACTCCCATTGGGGTAGTGAAGACAAGTGAGTGTGAGCCTGGGTCAGTGGTTTCGGATTCAGGGGCGAGTGGGGTGAAGACACGACAGTGACCACACGGGACTTGGACAGCAACGTATTGGAATGTCAGTTGATGCCATTAAATCCATGGAATGACCTGAGAAAATGCTGATCTATTACAAACTAATGATCCCGATTCGTGCAAGTTCATATAAAATGAGTGAACCCAACTTCAGATAGAACTGTTTGGACAGTAGCTTTGTGGCTATTTCAAATCCAGGTGAATCAATTCAATTTTTAGTATAAATAAAAACATATGTCAGAGGGAAATGATATGCACACCTGGATATATCACTAAAGGTTGTGTTCTCTGGGATGACCCAGGTATTCCTAACGCGTGCAAGCCACCTGGAGAGGGCAGGGTTCGAGGGTGGTCGGCAAGAGAGGGCAGCACCCAGCCCTGGAGGAGCTGCCTGGGGCACCTCTTTCCTAACCCCATTGATTGTAGAGCCACACCTGGGGGACAACACTAGACCTTCTTATTGATATCCGCACAAAGGCGCCTTTTGTGATGCCCAACTCCCCCAACACCTGCGCGTTGACAAATGAACAATAAAACATGGCGTACCACCCTCCTCCGTAGACCCCCTTATGAACCCTTACTAAAGGTCTTTTGACACATGTAGCTGTAATACATGAGTATTGGTGTAACATCTGATTATCGATTCATTATATTTTCCTTTCTTTCATCTGCCTAGTTTGTGGGATTCAACCTATTTCCATCTCTTTTCCTATTAAGTATTAATGATATTGCCTCCTTCCATGTATGATGAAATTAGCTCTTCTGGTATCATTTTACAGGAGCTGCTTCACCGTGGGTAACCCCATTTATTTTATGTGAATAACTTCTTCCCGTAGAGATAGCATTAGGGAGCCGATCCGCACACCCCCAGTGGCGTACCGTGTGCCGATCCACCACAGCGGCCGATCCACCACTGCAGCCTCGTTCTGGGTGCATGTAAACATTCATAATGGCGGATCGGCGCTGTTACGGGGAACTATGGTACCGGATTTTGATAATTTTTCCTTATTTTTTTTTTTTGTTTTTTTTTTTGTTTTTCAAAGCCTAAGCTCTAAAAATAAAACAACACAACTATTTTCAACAATTAAGTTTTAACCCTTTAAGGGCAGAGCAAAAATTGTTGCCCTGGCCATGGGGACGGCCTCTGAAAAATGTATAGTTCCTAGAGGACGAGCCTATTTTCAATTCCTATACTAATCCTATATAACTGGCATCAACTATAGTCGACGCTAGGCCTGCCATGGTGTCGACTATAGTTGATGCTAGGCCTACCATGGTGTCAACTATAGTCGATGCTAGCCCTCAATGACATTTTATTTGTAGTATTGAACCAACAGTTTCGGCACATGTGCCTTCATCAGGGTTAATCAAAATTACAAAATCCAGTCTAAGGATTTTTCCTTATTTAAACCTCAAAAAACATAAAATAAATATAGAACTAAACTCCCCTGGTGTCCTCGGTGGCTGATCCACCCCTCGGGGGAGGTCTCCCCCGAGGGCGTTAGCCCGAGGGGGAGACCTCCCCCGAGGGGAGGATCGGCCACCTCGTACACCACGGTCGTTTAGTTCTATTTATGAATAACACGTAAACCATGCTTTACATGCTAGTGCAGTTTACCTTCCTAGTCTATAATAAAACAGTTGCTCCTAGTGAAGATGTGATTATGTGAAACATGTCATATATATATTTTTTTAAAAGATGTATCTAGCTGCTCACCCTAACGTTGTACATGCGTCCAAATGTCCATCTATATTCAGCGGTTGTAATAAAACGTTATATCTACCAATGCACGGTATATATATTAGTGCCGACCTGACACTGCATTTGGCATTGAATTCGTTCCTACTAATAAAGCCTAGGGTAGGTTAACCTATGTGACAAAATCTGGGAAAAGGGCCCTTAGTGCAGGGGGGTTAAGGTGCCTTTTCCCAGTATATGTCACCTATAAAGACGTTCACCACAGTTCACATACATTGAAACGTCCACTATAGAAAATAGGCCTCTAAATAAACATAATCACCAACTGAATGATTCAATGATTTATCAATGTTGATTTAGGAGTAAATCTGTTTTAAGGCCGATTCGCTGGGTAGACGTTTCAAAGTATGCGGACGTCTTTAGGTTAACCTACCCTAAATTGTACAAAAGTCATGTTTCAACCGCAGCGCCGAGAATACATGTGTAGAGGCAAGGAGAAAGGGTGCTCCGTGCTAAAAGTCAACTTTAAAATTCAGATCACTAGCTTTACAGTGATATATTGCACAAGAAGATACGCCTGTTAGTTTTGGAGGAATAGCTTGCTAAATATGGGTAGGTATGACCATTTTGTGAATGTCAATAAGCCCTACGTCTTCATGGTCATGAGATACAACTATAATTAGCATAATTTATGCTAATTAGCTAAATTAGCATAAATTTTCATTCTTTTGCACATAACTTTTGATCTAGAAATGATATTTTCATTCTGTTTTCACTATAGTGGACCTTGTGAAACGTTCCTTCAAATAAGATCATCGATTTTCTTATTTAGAAAGAATATCATGTTTCCATGGCAACAGAAATCAACAAAAATGGCTATTTTGGCCCAAAAACATTCTTTTTAATGCCAACTATGGAACCTTTCCCCAAAAAATAGAACGTTTTATCAAAAATCTTTGAATTCTCCACAAAAAAGTAGCCTATAGCATTTTTAGGCATATTTTTCTTATTCTAGCCCATAGTGGTGCCCCCTGGTGGCTAAAACAGGTACTAAATCCCGCAGGAACCCCCATTTCTGCTTGCTGGCTCACACATTCTATGCTCGTGACAAAGCTATCCCTCTCTTTACGTGTCTCTCATTGTCCATGTTCGTCTATCCCTCGTCCCTGTCCCAAGAAGCTTCGATACTATTCTTGCCTGCCCCTCCGCCCCCCTTCTCTGTACATCCTCTTCTTACATAACTAGATCTAAACATCCATCCCTCTCCCCTCCTCAGTGTCTTATCTGTGTTCTTTCCTAGGCCATTTCGGGGAAATTTTCGAAGATGTGTTTTGTGTGTTTGAATTGGGATCGAAATATTGTCTGTACCAGCCTCCCTTTACTTGTTCCTCTCACTCTATTCTCACTCTCTGACTCTCTCTATTTGTCTGTTTGTCTTCCTGTCTGCCTCTGTCTGTCTCTGTCTCTGTCTGTCTCTGTCTGTCTGTCTCTGTCTGTCTGTCTATCACTCTCTGTTTGTCTCTGTCTCTCTTTCTCTGTCTCTCTGTCTCTCTGTGTCTCTGTCTCTCTGTGTCTCTGTCTGTCTGTCTCTGTCTGTCTCTGTCTCTGTCTGTCTCTGTCTCTGTCTGTCTTTGTCTCTGTCTGTCTGTCTGTCTGTCGCTCTCTCTCTCTCTCCTCTCTCTCCAGGGAGTAGAATCGGTGGTGTCTCAGTAGAGGGGCGCTCAACAGTGGTATGGCGTCTGGAGGGTGTTGCTCCTATTGTAAAAAGAGCTGTGAGTATGTGCCCTCTTTTCTAAACAAGTCGTGCACTGCTTCACCTAAGTACTTGCACTCACCACATTAGTCTGAAAAATCACCTGCCTTGTTTAAAGTAGAGAGAGCTGCACTACCAGGTACCTACTCATGTCATACGCTCTACCGTTTATTATACTGACTGAGTTCTCCCAACTAGGTACCTACTCAAATCCCCCTTTTTTAGCACTGTACTTGAATGACCACTTGTGAGCAACAAAAGGGACAAGTTATAGCTACATGAAAAGAAAGGACTGGAAATGAGGGCATTTTTAGCCAGCTCTTCCTTTTACTATAGGAGCAACACCCTCCTGGCAGTACAAGACTAGCACTTCGCTACACCCTGCTGATTTGTCAACACCAGCCTGCTTATGGCAAAGCCAATAAAGAAGAGGCAGACTGACGAGGGGAAGGCTGGTTTGTGGAAGCTATTGGGAGATGGCGATGTATTGGTATGAAGGGACGTGGGTACTGGCTGAGAGGTTAGCTATTAGTTCAAGGCACCTGCTGGTGATAAGCAGGGCTCTAGATCTATATAATAGACATAACAGTGAGTGAGTGAATATTAGATGTTTAACGCCATTTCGACATCTAAGGTCATATTCATGGCGAGAACGACATTACACAATTTCACAGAGGGATGTGTTGGTGCCCGCGCATATGTGCACCATACACATCCTGAGGGGATAGAAAAGAGAAGAAATAGACCCTTTTAAGTGGGCTAGGGAAGCCCAATAGACATAACACCCAGCGGGTTCTCCCAGTAACTATGAAACATCATGATTAGTGAATGTACCCATTTCTGCTCTGCTAGACATGCGACTATTGTAAATTATGTCAAAATTGTTTCCTTTGACCAGTTGATTATTATTGATACTGGAGGACAAGGTAGCTTTATGTACAAGGAGGTATTGGGCTGTGTGGGTTGTGTTTATGTGTATATTAAGGTAGTCTCACTTGTGTAGTTATTATCAGCTCACTCCACTGATCTCACGCATTGGGAAGACTAACTCTAGTGGTATGATGTTGGCCTAGCCCATTCTTTTAACCAACACCAAGACGCCGATACAAGTCACCATTTATTGTTCACTCGTTATTCACAGTTACAGTTGTTAGAAGATTCCACTCAGTTCTATATAGCTTCAACGACATCAGTCTATTCACACAAGCAGTTCATGTTCTAACAATCCAGTGCTTCTAGAGAGGTATAGGTGCCATAGAGATCCTGCTTAATCCGTTCTTACATTGGCTAAGTGTAATACTAGATACTAAACAGCTTCATCCTCGTCTACTCCAGGAGTATGTGTTGCTTCCTCAACCGCTCCCACAATACTAACTCCTCAGCTGTTTCTCACTAACCCATTACACCTCCCAGACGCCATGTACTTGGCTTACACGTATCTTTTCCCCCTACAGAATCCTCCTGACCAGATCTCGTCAACTCCATCGCCGTCTGCAGCATTCCACAGCTACCATAAACTCTAGCTACCATAAACCCTACACAGGACTCCTATAGCACTCTCTCATATAGCATACAATAAATACATACATAACACAGCATACAATAAATACATACATAAGTGTACCCTGTTATACCCGTTCATTATAATTATTGGCTATTGATGACAAAACAGTATGTTCATATACAATATAATTACAATCTGTGTCGTTGAACATTTGGGATGCGTTTACTTCAAAACTCCCTTCAGGGAGATAAAATGGTTAATGGAATAGTCCGTACTTTGGTACTTCTTGAAAATGTAGGAAGAGATTACCTTATTAACCATTTTAGTGTCTTCGCCGAGTTTAAATATTCTGCCTAACATGAAGTAATGTTCACGGTGAATGTGTATACTACATCGTGCTCCCATTTGACAGGTATACACAACAAGCCTGGAACAGGTATATACCACACTCATGGCGATCAAAAACTAAAATTGCTATTCAGGCCTATATCATATTACTGGCAGATTGTTAATAATATGTGAAGGGGAAAACATTGCATTATAGTGGGCGTGGTGGCTCGTTATATAGGGGTGGATGCTGAGAGCACTACCAGAGTATCCCTTTCTCTCCAAACCAATATCAAAGCACGCCAAAATTGAGAGATCATACCAATATGGACTCGATTACTTGATTGAAGGACAATTCAAAATACAAGGTAAACTTCAAGAACGATATACTGAACACACCTCTGTTGTTTTTGCCATAATATGATATAGCAAAAACTGTTTGTACAGTGCCCATGTATTTGAAAAGTAACAACCTATTTCTTTCAAGTATGTGCTGTCGGTGATGCGTTATTGGTTGTTATTGGCATGATAATCCATCCAGCTGAAAAATGGCATGAATTTTACCAACAATATGATACATGCTAACATTGGCTCTTACTGAAGATTAATCTGTTACGTAACATTGATAATAACACTTTTGTATGGGAATGACTGAAAATAGCGATGATAACACTTATGTGGATAAACAGAGGCAGTATAATCACTCTTCAGCCACATCGGTCCATTAACTTTGCATTCACTATCAAATAGAAGTACCCCTGGTAATATTACTTCAATTATACAAATGGTTAACCTAGCCCGCAATATCTTGACAAGAAGTGTAGGATGCTGGGTGACAGCTCTCAGGATATTTGATTATGGAAAATAAAACATTCGTCTCACCTGTCCAAAGTGGGAGAAAATGTCAGAATATGGACACAAAAATGGTGTAGTGTTCGGCGGACACCGACAGTAATGTCAGGGCATTAATGTCAACATACTTGAGTGGTGTATTCAGAGGGCCCGTGGTTGCCAGCAAGCATTCTCAACATTGTATCAAGTTATATCCTCTAAGGCAAAGAAAAGAAATTATTGTGTGTTTTCAGTTACGTAGCTAAAATCTATAGGGTCGGTAGGTCGGATTTTATTCTATTATTATTATCATTTTGTATATTGTAATGTATGGGCAGACATGTTCGATTCTATGATTTATCAGTAGAAGTATGAAAACATTAGAAATGTGAAGCACATGTAAAACATATGAATGACTGTTATGAACACTATACCAATAGATGAGGACCTTGATAAGCTTCACGAAAAATATCAGAAACTACCAGAATAAAAAAAAAATTCTAGGGTCAGCCCTGTTTTGCTAGGGTCGGTCGGGTAACTGGAAACAAACCTATTTTGTTAGGCCTAATGAGCAATTCTTCTAGATATATTGTTCCGCTGTTGTTAGCGTTTGTCAATGTAAAAGGAGCCATAGATTCCCCTGTTCGTATTAATGATGTGCACAAATCCCACCATCCTTAATTTGCCTAAAGAATAGGTATCCACAATCCACTCCAATACATCTAGCCAAGACAACTGACTTTTGTAAAGACCCTTATTGCAGACATCTGCCTTCTAATATTCCTGTCGTATGACATCCTAGTGGTTGATTCCTGATATCTATACTGGCGTGATGAATAGACCATGCACATTCATGTCCTGCATTAGGACCATCTAATCTATCAGTAAAATACCCACCCACCGACAGATCTTGGGCATACAATGCCTCCACCCCACCCATCCCTCGTTCACCAAGGCCAAATCAAGCACAGGCTTCTCATTGTTACAGTGTCAGTCGGTGCAAAACAAATAGATCAAAGGAAGGAGGTACCGTGGACGCACCTGTGGGCCGAGGGCTTGATCGAAGAAGCCCGGTTCGTATATGTATACAGGACGTCATTGGTGTATCCTCCCTTTATAGAAGCGTGTGTACCCTTGGTGTGGTAGACTATAGCATGCTATCCAGTAATATCCAGGAGCTACCCACCAGTGGGATGGGGTGCTCGGTGAGCTGCTCGCACTAGATAATTACTGAGCTGTTCCCTGTGAGTGAACTCCCTCTGTTGAATTGTACATGCAGGCAGGTAGCATCCCCAGGTCGCTACTCTCTACTTCTCCCCATCCAGAGGTCTTGGTTTCATCGGGACTTATATGTGAATATGGAGCGGGAGAGGGAATAGAGCCCAGATTTGAGCGTGCATTATTTATTGAGAGGCGCCCGGGTGGACGTGATCAAAAAAACTTTGGACGGCACTGGCAGGGACCAGGTCGCCGAGTAGCACTTAGATGATCATAGAGGTCGTTGATGGAAGTCCGCTTTGATTCGGACAAGCAGTGAGGCCTGCACTCCCGGTGCGTCCCCCCTGGAGCACCCATCAAGTAGCGGTGCTGAGGGGAGAGGGTGAGGCATCGAGTCCGGGGTGTTGATTGGTAGAAGGTTGAGAAGAGGTATATAGGGGGCAATGACAGAGGTCATGGCAATATGTTTTACGTTTAGTGAAAAACACAGAATCGCCGAGGAAAAGGGACATCTGGGAGGGTCCTACCAGAGGTCCCTTTCCCCTTGTTGATACAGAAATTATGATATCTATAGAGGTGGGGGACTCAGTTACTGTATATGCAAAATGGATGTATGATTATGGAAACATGTCTTAGCAAGTCCAGGGATTGAAAATGATTTAATACTCAGGATTACAGGTGTCTTTTATGGATTATATTATATATGCAAGTATGTATATGCAATTTCCCCGTTCAATCATAATGCTGGGACCACCATGTGTTACATAAATCATTTGTGTGGCCCTTCTGTTATAAACGTCACTTTTGTACTCCTTGCTCACCCTTCAAGGCGATTTTTATAAACAAAATTATACTCTAAGTGCGATGCCAAGAGTAACCAAAATTGATAGCAGACATAAGTATTTTATCCAAAACGATTGTGTGTGAATAGATATGGACTTTGTTAAAAGTACTTGTAAATGTGTCGGGTTTCCCTAGCCCACTTAAAAGGGTCTATTTCTCCTCTTTCCTAATCCCTCGGATGTGTATGGTGCACATTTGCGTGGGCACTGACACATTCCCCTGTGAAATTGTGTAGTGTAGTTCTTGCCATGAATATGACCTCAGCTGTCGAAATGACGTTAAACATCTATTACTCACTCACTCACTTGTAACTGTTTACACAATGTGATCAATCATGGTGGTACATATTATACGAGCACAGGATCGATTTACCAGAGCTACTCTTCAGATTGCTATAGTTACTATGTCTAGCGTTGGCATTTAGACCAGATATCCCTATAGTCAGGTAGCCAAGGGGGTATACCTTGCACTAAGGTATGGCAAAGACATGGTATTCACGGTTGCTTAGCAATCACTTAAATCAACAAAATAGCATGACAAAAGGGATAAAACATGCACAAACAAGAAAAATGTGGCAAGGACCACGGATAGCAGTTGCGCTCATAGATCATGGCAACATCACTAGCCACTGCGGGTGACGTCACTGAGGCAGCATGACGTCACCAATGACGTCATAGGTGACAGGGAGAAAACTGAAAACATTATGGAGTTGCTACGGTCGCTACGCTCCCGGCCGCTGATGTGGCTTGCAACTCCAAATAAAGAAGGTAATCATTCCTACCCCCCCTAAATCCAGGTCAGCCATTCTATTTATGCCAATGGCTTGTTGCTAAGAACCTCATGTTTCCTAGCAACAAGGAATTTTTTATATTTTGCTTAGTAACAGCATGTTTTTTCTTAGCAATCACAATTTAACAGCAACCTTTCAAGTCTTCAAGTGAGTATTTCTACACTTTCTTTCATTTTATCATATCAATAGTCCATGACACATTCATTTCCCTTAATATTGCCAGTTGAAATTCTATTACTAGGTCACATACTAGATAAAAGAGATTTTGGGCCTAAAGTAATATAATCATTGTGAACAGGTAGCAGTACTAGCAGCTCTGAATGCCCACTTTGGCCGTATCCCTAACCCTTTAGACCCGAAGAAATGGTGGTGGTTTACAGCAAGAGGCTAAAAATACAAATGGCTCCATCAATTCTCACAAGGCTCTGCACTTCAGGGAATCCACTCCTTGCTAGAATTGTAGCAACCAACTTGCCCTTAGCTCCCCAAACATTGACTGTCGGCGACCTACCCGGGGGCTGGCGCCTCCTCCTGTGCTTCTAAATGTGAGTCTTTATCGGTTTTTCCAATCAGGGACAGCAACGTCAGCACCAAGGACACTGTGAGTATCTGCACCTACCAACCCCTACTAAGACATACTTACCCTTTGTCAATATGACACCTAGCAACAACCTCCTTTGCCCAGAGTTATATTAGTAGCTTCAGTCACCTGGAAGTCATTTCTCAGATGCTAAGTTTAGGGTGGTCCCAAATCGTACCAGATCGTAAGGGAATTGTTGATTGTACAGTGTCAAACACTACGACTGGTGCAGATATATAGGGAAAGGGCATGCACCTGTATAGGCAATCATAGGTAATACTGGAAGTCATTTCTCAGATGCTAAGTTTTGGGCACCCCCAAATTGTACTGACCAGGGTGGCGTTTCTTAATAGCCAACTATAGGTTCAGGACAGGTAATTTGCATTTCTAGTAGAAGAATATGGCTGAACAGTAGGACTCCACCTTTAGTGCAAAGACAGTTGGAGCCTCTAGTAGGGCTGAACTTTACCCATTTCACAATGTTATAGTAAGGGTAAATAGAACAACAATGTACTATATGCTTTTCCATCTACCCTCTAGTAGGTCCCATATGGCTGCACTAAACACAGATATAGGTAATTGTGTGTGATGGTAGAGCTCCTTGAGATGATCTATCAATCAAAGGGTTTTTTGCATAATTTCATTAGTCTTTGGTGCCATCTAGAATGGATATGCACTTACTTCATGAACCAGGTACAATTTACTGATTGCTTTTATATGATATGCCTCTGCAGACAAAATACCAATGAACTACATTGACCTTAAATTTGTGTGTAGAGTAAGGTGACCATATCTCAATCATTTGCAATCACCACAGATTAAGATAACTGTGGCCCAGGTCTTTTTCTGTAGGTTAAATAATTGGAATCTTCTAATAGTTGGTAAAGATTGCCCACAGCTAACCACCTAGTGACATTGCAAGGAACCAACTGTAACTTACCCCATCAACCCAAAGTAGCCCCCCCCCCAATGGCACAAAGACCCCGACCTGATATAAGTAATATCCCAGATATTATAAGGTGCAGCTTATACATACCCAAGCATAGGCATGGCTCTAGACTCCTAAAATTGACATGGTGACATGGGTATTTTTGAGCTTAATGACATGGGACAGTGGCATTTCCTTAATATTGACATGGGGACATGGCATTTTCTTAAAATCGACACAATGATATGGACATTTCTTTAAATAAACATGTGACATGTGAAAATCAGCATTGGAAATTGGCGATCCCCATCAAGCCCTTGCTCCATGTTATAGAATCTCTGACTGTGCATCTTATGGGTAGGGGCATCATACATTAGATCAGTATCAAAATGGTCAAAAGCCTCTGGTGCACCCTAGGTTCTCCTCAAACTCTGGTTACATCTCATACATGAGGTGTGCCTTCTATGTGAGATATTATAGTAACAAGGGTAATTAGTAGGATGATTTTATAGAGGGTATTCCTGTATCTTTCTTCCAAATTTTCGTACTACTCCAGGAGCTTAATTCAAAACATCCTGGGATAGCAACCCCAGCGATCTTAGTGTAGGCACATATCATAAGACCTGGCCGGTCTACCCTATCTAATGCAGTGGTTGCAGGCCTCTCAGGAATAGCAAGTCCTGGGATCACCACACTATTCCTTTTCCAGCACTAAGATCACTGCGATCTTAGTGAAAGAATTGCATAGTGGTTTCACCTGAGTACAAGAACACTTATAAGGAACACTCCTGATAGCCTGCTGCAAACATATAGAGGGGAGGGAGGACGTTTGCTGAGTGTCCTTGAGGGCTCTTACACTGTTAATTTGGTGTTTAGCAACCAAACACCAGGGTTTAGGATCTAAACACATAGCTAAACACATTTTTGTTCCAGTTTTCTAAACACATTTTTTGGCTAAACGTGTTTAACTTTAAACATGTTTAGCTATCAGGTGTTTGATTTTACAAGTGTTTAGTTTTGATAGGTGTTTAGCTTTAAGATGTGCAGCATGAGTAAATGTTTAGATTGGTAGTGTTTAGCTTTAGGAGGTGTTTAGATACATACAAAACTACTGAGTCGTCAGGAAACTGAGTGATATACTACTATAAAAACAAGGATACTATCCTTTTACTCATTTCATACATATTATACTTATCTTATCTGCTTATGATTCTTATTAGATGGCTAAACACCTGATGTTTATCTTTCAAATACATGTTTAAGACTAAACACATACAGACTGGATGTGTTTAAACTCAAACACCTAAACACTATGGTGTGTAAGTGTTTAAATGTGTGAGAAGTAGATGTATAGTTTTCAGGATAAGTGTTTAGAATCTGATGGTGTTTAGCTGTAAGTGTTTAAATATCATAGATGTTTTAGGAATCACACACCATGTAGATAGTGTGGTATGTATAAACACACACCTTTTTTGCAGTGTAGGGCTACTCATGCGTTAAGTGCACTGTAAGGTAATTCTTCCCTTCTCTCTCTTTGTCCTGAGGGGAGGGCACAATGCTTCTAATAGGCAAGCATAAATCATACATTCATGGGAACAACTCTTGAATACTGTACTCTTTTGTTTGCCCATATGGGGAGGGGGAACGATGGTACAAACACTGTTGTGAAGAAGAGTGGCGCCACAGCTATTCCTTTATTTTGGGACTCTTACCCCTGTGCCCAGTCAGTACTTCTTGGAATAGTGTAGGAGGGCTGAGGCTAAGATCGATGCGATCTTAGTGCTGGCTAGGAAATGTGAACGCAGTCTAATCTTAAGATCGCTTAATAGAATGAGGTAGAATAATTCCTAAGATCGCTGAGGTTGTGATCCCAGGATGTTTCGAATTAACCTCCTGGATCATCTGTACTATTCACTTCTTTATGATCTACTAGTGGCCTACTAGAGGCAAAAGATTACAAGAAAAGGGTAGTGTCTCTTACAAGAGGCATAAAAAGTTATCTGTACTATTGCTCATTGTGAAATGGTAATGGCTACTATAGATGACACCTCTGGTATGTTAACCTCAAATAGGGACGTCACTCTGGACTGAATAGTACATTATTACGAAATGACTTTCAGGCCTGGATCGGAAGGGAATTATTGATTGTCCAGGGTCAATCACTATGACTGCTGCAGATATAGAGGCAGAGGGCATGCACCTCAATAGGCAATTGTAGGTAATACATAATCACCCAGGGTCAATCACTACGATTGAACTGGATCTTAGGGGTGATTGAAATCGGAGGGAGAGGGGTAGGATCGTAGCGTTTGAGAAATGGCTAGCAGGGTCACTGACCGTCAATACCTTTGTCAGGCCTCATACGTAGGGGTGGTCGAGATCGGAGGGGGATGGGAGGATCAGAGCGTTTGAGAAATACCTAGCAGGGTATAACCATACCCTTCCAATCCTCCCCACCTCTATAAGGCCTTCTCCTTGGGATTAGCATGGGAAAGGGAGGGTGGATTTGGTTGTCTAGTCAGGTAAATAATCTCCCCACCCCTTCTCCTCATCTACATTTTTTATCAACATGTATCACTCTCCATGCCAGGATTGGTGCTTTAATCACAAACTTATACAAAACAGTATATTGTGTGGGTCTATGGCTGCAGGAATATAGCCCCGTGCATCTATAACGTAGATGCCCTAATCTACGAATAAGCTTCTACTTTCAAGGGTCTGGTATACACCTGCCCTTATGACCTCAACTCCCTGCAGCACCTTCACTGCTAGCATCCTTCACCCTTTGCCAAGCACCTTCGAGAGGACTCACTTGATACTATAGCGTTAATAATACTACCTCGCCGACACAACCACAAAGGCCTCAGCCCCCAATAACCTTACCCCACACCACCTCCCCAACCCTTCACCTTGTCTAACTCAGCCTTTGCTGTATAGACTCACTCTCACCTTGCTGCCAGTAAGCTCTACGGCTCTAGTTTGTACCTGTACCTCCGCCCACGTGCTGCCCTTACATTGCCACCCCTGTCCGTCCACCCGTGCCAACCCAGCTTCCTCTGGTTGCACCTGACACCCCTCTAACATCTCTGTACCCCAGCTTCCACCAAACCTCTCCTGGTACCTCATCCCTCCAGAGCACCCTCCTTCCTTAGTCCTTATCTTCCCCCTGTGTTGCTCAGATGGAAAGCTATGGGGCTACAAGTGGCGAATACCCATTTTCCTTCCTTGATTACCTCCCAGAATTAAGGTAGCTATGTAATTATGTGCTTCCCAAGTAGCTAAGGATGAGTTTGATATCATGATTGTTTGTTTAATCATAGTTTTTATTGGCTGATTTGATGCATTGGTATAATGGCACCGATCTATCTTTTTCCCATGTAAAATGCAGCGGAGGTACGATATTCTCCCTATAACCCTCGTGTTCTCTTTAGGTGAGATCCAGTAGGCCCTTTAGAGTACCCCCTTACCCCAAGTCTATGTTCAAAATGTATTGCAGCTATTACAAATTATTTTTGAGACATTGGAAACCACATAACATGCGTTGCACCCGTGATTGTGTGGTACCGGAGCTAAGTGGTCCAGCCTCGGTCGATTGCTTTTTTAATCTTTGATCGTGCTGTACCGTGCGTACTGCATCTCCTCTGTGTTTTTTGTCTACCTCAAGTCTGTACCTTCCGCTATCCACAAAGCCACAAAAGAAGAGCACTATACCCCATTTGCACCGAAGGCTGCAGATGTATCAAAGGATACTTTATTGGTGTGGAGGTAGGTGTTTGATTTTATAAGTGCACCACTGACTAAAGGTCAGATCATGTGGGAGGATATAGAGGTGACTGTCATCCTAGCCTGATGTTTGAGACCGAATTGATAAGTGACAACAAGAAATGAAAGAAGAATGATAGATAGTATAGTGGTGCACAGATTTACACATATCCACTACTCTGTGAATGGTAATAATATGATAAAGTGACATTAATGAAAACACGATTCTACACCTGACGTAATAGAACAAACTTTCGCATATTCAGTTTGGAGAGGGAATAGGGTTCTTAGTACAGGGCGTCATGCAACCATATAGATCACAATCCTTTTCTGTTCTCTTAATGGGTGAGTATAGCACACTTGGAGTTGTGACATGCTAGTGTATATGGATCAGTACAACTGCCTCTGGCAGGGAACCTTGCTAGATGCCCTCATAAGATAAGCAAAAGAGAGTCCAAACACAAGGTACTCTTAAGTTCGAATTGTCTCATAGAATATTGATGTACCCTTGCCGTTTCGGAACCTTAACAGTCAGCTGAAACGGAATTAAGAGGAGAGAAAATAGTCTGTATTGTTCCTGGAGCAGTAACTTTATAGTCTGGAGGTGGAAAAGGACAAGGGCAATTCTGCAGAAGAAGCTACATCAAAGAAACAAAAAAGTGCAGTTCAAACATCTTTCAGTGAGACATCCTGAGGCCAGGTCTGCAGATATACACGCCAAGAAGCCATTGCCCACCTGCCAGCACAACTCAAAGAGGGTGGTCACAGCACTAAAGGATGTGTGGCTTCTGCACACTGTGCACCCTTCCACCTCTGTTTACTGTCATCAAACTTAACAGGCCACGTCAATATTGGAGTCAGCAGTTACACAGACTGACACCCCATCATCTCCTCCTACACTCTGTTTCTATCTTCTCGATTAATAATAGTTCGTTTCTTCCCTGGGGTTATTTCTCAAGGGGATATGATCGCACACATTTAACTTATACAAAGACCATGCCTCAGTAGTAGTAGGGATCTGTAAGATGGCAACATGAAAAATAACTAGCCCTATGTACTTCCAAATTGTATTGAGACTAGCGCACTAGATATAACAGCCATCAAAATTGGTTGGTAATATCAACTAGTACAGCATGTAGGTTCCATCATTTTATCAGGATATCCTGTTGTGCTGCAGAAAGTGTCCACATAACGTTTTTATAGAGATTCCTCGTAGGAAATTACCACAGAACATCAGTAGGTGCAACAAAATGTCCACAGAGTACAGGACCCTTCACATATTGTCCACGTAAATATTTTGTGTCCTATGGCCAATACACAACTTTACGTGCCCTCCTTTATGGATACATTCTCCCCTCCCCTCATGATTATGCTATACATATCATGCTTCAGCTCGTTTCCTGGTCACTGCGTCTCTATTATCTGACTTCTTCTCCAAATCCACCCACCCAGCTCACTTATCCCTCTCAAACAGAAACCCTCAAAAACCCAATATACTCAATTCTACTTGGCTGCCCTCGTCTCTACTGTTATCCTCATGCACCAAGGCCATCTCAGTGTCCATACATCTCCTTTCCCTATGTACCATCCCTACTCTCCCTGTGTCAGGGCTGCTGACCTGAGTTTGACAGCACCAGGCTGTCCCCCTCCTCCTGCCCCTGCTGCTACAGCAGTGACCCGGGGTCCGACACAGGCAGGATAAGTGGATTACAGCATTCAGTGGATAATACAGTCGGGGTGCAAGGCGTGCCGGTCATTGTAAGTGTTTGGACAGGTTGATATAGGCGTTCAGCCAGACCCTGTCAAAGTGTCTCCAGTCAGCACCAATAACACCCCCTCCCCTACACTTCCCTCTGTCCTCCCTACCCTCTGCACCCAACCCTTCATCCTGCAGGCCTTGGACGACAAGGGTGGGGCAGTGTATTGGAGGATGTAGCTGGATGGAGGTGAATTGATGTGGCAATGTCCTCGGGAATAATAACGAGTCGGAGGCCACACCCTTGCTGATAAAGTCAGATAAAAAGGGAGAGCGGGTTATTTTTGCTATGACCACATTCTGACCATTGTAGGATTTCAGGAGAGTGTATTGTTCAACATTTGATGCCGTCCTCCATTTAAGACAACAGAGCATGCACATCATGAACAACTAATCGTATGGACTAAGCATGCCAGTGAATGTGAGTATCAATTTAATTGAATATTTTTCATTAGATGTTTGTATAAGATCCATATTAATGCCCTCCTGTTGGAAAAGTGCCATTCCAGCTGGAATTGTTACATTATAAATCCTCACCTGACGGAGACATGTAAAACACTGGTAGAATAGCTTCATGTTCACTACAATTGACATTCTTATATTGGTATACTTTATTGATATCATGTGGTTATCTAAATAGAAAACCAAACGATTATTACACTTCAATGAAATAACCTCCATATCCATACAATGCACTGGGAGTAATGGGATATATATATATATATATATATATATATATATATATATATATATATATATATATATATATATATATATTTGTGGTGTTTTATCAAAGGCATGCAATGGTGCCGCATCTATTATTTTTATGACATTACCCATAGGCCAAATGCTAACAGTGGCAGAATATAAAGTCTAAGAATAGAAATAATTGATGCTAATACGACTATAGTGTCCATATCATCTGGTACTATACCTACCGCAAACTGGGAAACCAAGCAGTGGCCTTATATATACATCTGCAAAAAGAGGCCCGCAGTTCTGCAACCATAAAACCCACTTCATTAGACATACTATCTCTCTTTTTCATATTACTCCTTTAGCTATTCCTCAAAGTAGGTATCACATTTCCTACTTAGACATTTGTCCTGGATCCGTGCCTAATTTATTCTGTACGTAATCCTACTGGCTGTCATCCTAATTAGGGCACTCCCCAAAAGGCAGTCTGTTTTAACAAATCCGCGGTGGGTTGGGTATTCATTAGGGGATGAATAAAAAGAATCCCACGGTAATTCGTCAGCGTAGAGAAGAGCATTAAGGGGAGGTAGCAGACCTAACCCCCTCCACTGACAGACTGTATTAAAGACACCACAGAGAAAATACGCTACTTTATAATGCCTATCACGATGGGATTATGGCCGGGTTAGGAGGAGGAGAGAGGGAGCCATTTCAGGCCTGAAGATTCAGCTGCTAAAGGGGGAGCTAGGAGAAAGACAGCTCTACTGTTCCCAGTTAAGGGAGCCTAGAGAATGGGTGCCATCCCATCCAGTCCCTACCACCACACCCTCAGTCCTCCTAGGCTGGACCATCGACCAAGGCCGAGGGGATAATGGAACAAAAGTGCTTTAGCGAGCCTCAGATGCAGCGATTTCATTACTTTTGCAATAAGTCCGCGGGGGGTGGTACAGCAAGGGTTCCCATGGCTCCCACCCAGTATTCGGGTAATATAGGCGCGATTATCTAGCCACATACAACTTCCTATGCTCGTTCTGGGGCCGTCATCTCACGCCCGAGCCTTTGGGAGTGTAATGGCCATATCGGTAAACGGTTGGATTAGTGGGAATTACGCGCAATTCATGGTGTCTATTGAATGCCACCAATCCTGTGTGCTGTTGCACTCCCTGCCACCATATCACCCAAATAGTGGTCCCAATACTGGGCTATCACTATTGATGCTCCCAGACCATGGCCTACTTGTAGATTGAATAAATGCATCATTATGGATGGGCCTGAATAGACTGACTCCCTTTGCCTTCCTACATACATATCCGCTGCCGACAAGCTAACCTTATAGCTCTGACTACTGTACACCATAGTTAAGGCTTATAGTCTAGGCAGCGATTTCAACTAAAGCAATGATGTTCCACTACCAGAAGAAAATAACAGATTGAGGATTTAAGTATATTCAGTGTATGATTGCAACAGTACATAATCCATGATCTCAGACTGGGGCACTTGGTCGGACTAATGCCCATTTTCCACCACCCGATCTGGCCCCTCTATCGGCTGATATACCCTTAGTTGGTGGTACTGACGGCCGACAGAGACATATGCCTCACCATTAAGTCCTATGGCAGCCCCGTTGGCCTAGGTGGTATTATAGTGCAGCTGTCGGCCGATAGAGTGATCATATCAGGTGGTGGAAAATGGTCCTAATAGCCATAGTCCACAGAGGGAGGCCGACAAGGGGGGTAGATAATGAAATCAGGAATGTTTTGTCGGGGATTTCTTAATTGTTGTTGGGCAGTTTACATCTAAAAATAACAAATAATTTGATATTATCTCTCCTTGAATTATCAGCCATTTTTATCGGATTTATTTAGTCTGATAATCATTATCTGCAAGTAACTGTGACATTTCAAAGTCCACAGGATAGTTTCTACCCTCTTCGTCTGTGATCATGCATTATCTGCCCTATCATCGGCAGATAGAAGCTCTGTGGACTATGGGTATTATACCTATAGTCCACTGGGCCTATTCAGTCAAATATTGTGTAGGGAATGTATGGCAAAAGTCGGCCGAAGAGGCCCAGTTCACTTTTGCCATACATTTCTACATAAAATTCCACCTATAGTCCACTGGGCCTCTTCGGCCGACTTATGCCATACATTACCTACACAAAATTCGACCAAATAAGCCCAGTTGACTATAGGTATTATACCTATAGTCCACTGGGCCTCTTCGGCCAATTTTGGCCATTCATTCCCTACACAAAAGTCGGTCCAAGAGGCCAAGTGGACTATAGGTATAAGGGACCATAAAAATATCAGACTGAGTCTGATTTTGAAAGTCCTCCCTAAGTTTAGTGAAGGCGAGTGGCACTCTGTGTATGAAGATATTATAGGCAAAATGCAGACCAAAGGAGCAATTCCTTTGTTGCTGTATTGTATGATACAGCCATATTACAAGGAAGCCATGCCTTTGGTAAGACAGTCAGGCTAAGATGTGTAGCTATTCTGGGAGGGGATATCAGGATGTGGCTTATCTGATACTAGATAGCATCCGGTTGTCTGCGCATGTAGAGACTCACTATCTCAGTTCTCCCTATCAACACAACAACAGAACCTACAAAAGGTTCTATCTTGGGAAATGGAGAGGTTAGCATGATAATGATATCAGTTCAGAAGCACATGTAGCATTGGTTTGAAATGCACTCCTCATCTCCGGTTTGGTAGGCGTAATAGGTTCCAGTGGGCATACTTCATTTCCGTACAGGAGGCCGTATACAGCGCTAATCAATATCCCTTACATCATCATGTGCTGGACTTACTTTAGTGGTGACTATATTGTGGCCTCCCCGTTGGCTCATTTGAATCTCTTCACTGGTTATTCCTCACAAAATTCCCAGCAGGTGGTACGGTGTTATGCATTCGGACAATATCTCGCCTTTGAAACTGGTTGAGTCATGCATGTACACATGGTTGTTAATTCCCTTCAGAATGAAACCTCTCTCAATGCCGCTCCCTGAATATCATGTTTATAGATATGAGATCAATTAATAATGCAGGGAAGATATTTTGAAAAGAGACTACGTCACACTTGTACTATATCGATCACATCGCCCTAGGCTCAGCTAACTGAAATATTTCATACCTGCGTGTACAAACAATCCTTGTACTGCCGACACAATTCATTTATTTAGGGGATGAATAAAAAGAATAGGTATAGTACCAGATGATATGTGACCCATCAAGCGAGAACACCCCTCCGCGGCAGATTTTTAATTCCCCATTTGGCCACCAGGGGGCATTGGAGAGGCAAAATTACTGTAAAATCAATAAAAAAATATATTAAGCTAATTTTTTATGCAGAATTCAATGGTATCATTTAAAATGCACCATTTTCGGTAGAAATGACCCCTATTTGGAAGGTAAAATGAACATTTTTCATGAGAAATCAGCCTATATGCCTGTTTCTGGTTGCCATGGCAACCATTCCAATAATCAAAATTTGTAGATTTTTATGCCAATTTTCAGGGAAACTCACTAAAGACCCAAATCTGAAAACAGAAATGCAAAATTCCTTCTAGATCAAAACCTATGACAAAAATCACCATATTGTTATGTATTTTTTATGAAAAAGGCTGATTTATCGTGTTTTTAGATATTATTATGGTTTATAATGTATTTAGAGCTTAATCATCAATTTCAAATATGAATAACGACCTATGTTCAAGGTGGGGTTCTGACATAACTACTAGGAATATTTAAGCCAATGATGTCTCATTTTAAAGATCTTCAGATGAACTTTGATAATGAGTTTCCCTACAGATGGGTGTTTTTGCTTGCCTGGTCACATATGGACACTATAGTCGTATTAGCATCAACGGTAACTGCTCTCATAAACAGGTACCCCGTACTAACCCATTTATTTATTGTCAGATAAATTGCTTTGATTCATACTCTGGTATTTGGTGAACATACTTCTGTCAATCATAATTCAAGGACCGGTCTTGGAAATTATCTACAACTCATGTATGAAAACATCAGTTCAAATCTGACTGATTAAAGCCATTGATTCACTTAAATCGTCAAATGGACTGATCTCTGCAAGGCTCTGATCCATTTTCAGTGACATCGAAGCATCTTCTTTTGAAAACATCCCATTTTATCATTGTTACAAAATCATTGACATAAAAAGCCTTGCTGGCAAGCACCTGGTACAGGTATTGACCTAGTGTGAGAGAAAAAAATATGCGTGTGTGTCTTATTAATGACCAACAATTGCATGTCAGACCAAATGAAATCAATACAGCTTCCTCACATAGAATGTATTTCAATCACCTTCAACTCTAATTCTACCTAGTAATCTAGCATGTCTCAAAAGCGGCAGAATAATTACACAATAGCATACATACACAGCTTTGCCACACAGAGATATGTTATTTTTCTGTACTGTTTTAGACCCACTGCTTTTAGTCACTCAGGCTAACTGTCTTATGTTTTCCTCCATCCTCTGTACACATATGACATTCATAGACATCTCCCAGCGTGACCTCATCTGTACTACATAAGAGAGACAACAAAACACCATCATAAGACGGCAGTAAGAAGAAGTAAGAGGAGAAGCCAGGATTAAAGAAGATACGTGCCGTTGATACACCCTAACCATCCCTGGGACTGAGAGTCGCTGGTGGCTTTTATTTCTCTTTTTTTGTTATCTTTGTGTGTGCCATGTCCATGGCTTGGATAAGAAAGGCAGCCACAGAGCTGAGTATTTTCCCTAAATGACGTTCCCTCATGACCGCTGTCATCTATGTGTTCTACTTAGGGATGGGGAGTCTGGGGATAGGTCCAGGATTAAAGAGGTAGGGGAGTGGGTCGTCTCCCCTTGGTTTGGGTCCGACGTATTAGTATCGGACATTATAAATAATGTGTATTGTTGTTAATTTAATTGGAATAGAACAGCTCTAGTATCTCTACACTCCTTTTATTTAAGGGGGCTGGACTCATACTGTATACTTAACCATTGTACTTGTTATCACAGGCAACTAGGCATCAGTGTACCTTTTCATACAGAAGCTACACCTAGATGTGGGATACAGAACTACAGGCTGGTATAAAATCAGTCTCACCCGGTCGGGATTCTAGGGAATACCTCTCTCGTGTATGGGGATGATTGTCCCCATTTTCTGGGGAAGATTGCTATGTGAGGTACCTGCCTACAAATAAGCACTACAGCAACCAGCGGAAAAAACTTCTTTTACCCACAAACGCTAGGTGCCAGAGACGACTCACACTAATGGTCGAGCTGGGGCCAGATTGGTATAAAACACGCGCATGCTACGCAGCCCACCATTGCTACAACAGACACAGAGCAGCCAGTTTGAAGTTCTCAGTACTAAGCACACCTCTGTATCACAGTACACAGCACTGATTCAATTTATATTTTTTTATAGTTTAAGCCAGCGGCATACACTTCAACACACAGCACTATGGCACCTTCGAGGAGGAATAACACTGCGGGAGCAACCAGGACAAGGGCTCGGGGCAGAGGCCGAGCAGGCAGCACCCCAGCCGGCCAGACCACGCCGCGTCCCCCCGGCACCACCGCCCCAACCAGCCAGGATGGAGACGGGGCTACGGGCACCAGCAAGAGACCTGCTGCCGCCAGCAATGCCAAAGATATTTTGGGTATGAAAGACCAATTAAGTATTATTACTGAACTATTACAAGGCATTTCAAAAGACGCTACGGGTGAAAACAAAATGGCGGACGGGGATGCTCAGGGGGACAGCCAGCAGATGGCTATCATGAGGAAGGAGGGTGGCCATCTTGGAAAAAAGAAGAAAGCACAGGTTAAATAGACAAAGTCTAGTGATTCTGACTCAAGTTCTGGTTCTGTCACAGACAATGACTTATGCTTAGATGTTAACACTTCCATTGACATTAGTTCTCCAGTTTTGTAGAAAAAAGACATAGGCGCAGGGCACAGCACGCTTCCTCAGCCCCCTATGACACGTTCGCTGGCAAGAGGGCAGGTAGAATGAGGAGGCACAAGACAACTGGCCACAGAGATATACCTTCTTTGGCGGATGAGTTGGACGAAGGGGATGATGTGAGGAAGAAAATGGCCAACCTGTTAGCCGCTAACATAACACCTGGAGCTTCTTCATCGAATTGTAAGAGATACTTTGCTCACTCTCACATTGTCAGAGGGAAAAAGCATACCAAGGCTTCACTAGCAGAGCTCAGCCAATCCGTATTTAACGGGGTTACATGCAATGTATTAAACACCCCAAGAATAGTTCAGCAGATAGAAAGTGGATGGTCAGGCACATGGAAGAGGATAATGAGGATGCTATGTCTTACAAATGGGAGGACCTATTGGAGTGGGCAGAAGAGGTAGCTGCAAAGGTAGCATCCCTGGATGACAGCTTAGCTTGGTTTCACACCTATAAGATAGATAAATTGAGGTCAAAGATTTATCAAGTAAGGAAGAAGACAGATAGTAGTGCAGATGAGTCAGGGAAAGAAGCAGAGCCTTATAAGTTATCCCCAGAGCTTCAATCAGCACAGAAAGGCCCACCCTGCAGGCAGTACAACTTAGGACAATGTCAGTTTGAGAAAGACCATGGATGTACTCAATGGGTTCAGGCATCTCCACATATGTGCATTCTGTATCTACAACAAGTGTGGCTTCTACAAACACCCAAAGCACTCATGTAAGACTAAGCAGATTAAGCAAGAAATAAAGAAATGGTACCAGTCAAATGGGGCAGGTGGGAACACTCAGAATAACAAGCAAGGTTTGGGGTTTGGGAAGTAACTGATAGAGAAGGTGTGGAGGCTTGCAGCCTTGACATTAATCAAGGTTTGGACAATGGTCAGGCTGCAGCCAATAGCAAGTCAAAAAGCGAAAACTCAGTGATAGACAGCTCAGCACATAGCCAACTCTCAGTACTTACACCCTCTGTACCTCTCAGTACTCAGTCAGTCCCAATGCCAGCGGGGACCAACAGCACAGACATACCTAGCAAAACTCCAGTTTGCCAGTTTGTAGGATATGGCTAGCCCCTCAGCTATTCGGCAGACGTATTACCAGTAGCCACCCTACAGAACCATAAATCTGCACTGGAGCACAAACTAGAGGTGTCAGAGTTCATTCAAAAGGAACGCTCTCTACAAGCAATGGTGGGGCCCTTCGTAAGCCCCACATTTGATAGGTGGACACAAGTCCACACTCGCCTGAAGAAAGACTCTAGTAAGTTAAGGGTAATTATAGACCTGTCATTTCCAGAGGGAAGAAGTGTCAACTCGGGGATTAGAAAACAATACTATCTCGGGGAGCAGATTACTTACACTTTACCCACAGTATTAGACCTAGCAGCAGAAGTAGTCAAGGCCAGCAAGGGTTGCCTTCTCTGGAAGAGTGACCTCGCCCGCGCCTACAGACAGATGAGGACTTGTCCCCTCTCATACCCCTTGATATGCATCCAACACAAGGATGAGTTCTTCATGGACTTGTGTCCGGCATTTGGTTGCCATATTTCAGGAGCATGACAACAGAGTGTGTCTCAAGCAGTATGCCACCTCCTGGCCAAGAGAGGTCACACATCACTAGCATAAGTGGATGACTTTTGTGGGGTGGGGGCAGACATGGATCGAGGCCCAGAAAGGGTACGAAGACTTCTGAGCCATATGTGACTTTCTGGGACTTCAGCTCGCTCCCGCTAAGGCGGAGGCACCTGCCACTAGAATAGAATGGCTGGGATAGATATGGAGGAGATGTTGGTAACTGTGCCTGATGGGAAGCTTCAGCTAGGTGGGAGGACAAGATGTCAGCCACACGTCAAGAGCTTCAGCAAATAGCAGGTTGGCTAGCACACATCAGTAACTGTATCCCCGATTCAAGAAAGTGTATGTGTAGACTGTTAGCCATCTTGAGATGCGCCCCTCGGTACGGTAGAATAGTCGCATCAGATGAACTCAAGAAAGACATCCAATGTTTCTTAGAATTTGCCAAGAAATTAAACGGTAGGGTCCTTATTCAACCAGACCTCCCTACCATCTAGGTTCAATGTGATGCATGTCCCAGAGGTGGAGGTGGTTTTGGCCTGGCGAAGTACTACCACTTCAGCTACCCAGGGGAGCTAGCGGAAGACCATCACATATCTCGCCTGGACGTCATCAACTTGGTGATGGCAGTCAAGTCCTTAGTTGGTAGCGAAACATCACATGTCCGCCTCCTGGTGTTGACAGATAACATTGCATCGGCTCAGGTCCTCATGTCAGCTAGGCTGAAGGACCACATCTTGGCGTCATGCGCATGGGAGATGGCGATGTTTGTAGCGCGGAGGGGGATGATCCTGGATGTATGTCATATGCCGGGGGTGACATTAGAGCTGGCGGATGCATTGAGCAGAAGGGGGTACTCGAGGGAGATGAGGGCCCACTCTAGTGAACTTGTTAAGAGAGAAAAAACTCAGGAAGATCACACCAGTTAATTTGCATAAAATGATAGACTTTGTGTTGTAATTGCAGATTTAATTTAAGACTCCCGGTTATTCCAGCAAATGCAGTGCTCGTACGAGGCGGGACTATCTGCTGGTGCAAGAGTTAATCAATACAATCAGGTTAAGTTGTACATGACTTTTATGATAGTGTGTGGGTTTCATGTCCTAAAGTATTCTTGGAAGAAAGAGCTTACTCTGTAAGATCATTCACAAATGTAACGGTAAAAAATGTTAGTAAAAGGTTTCGAGATCTTGTCTACTCATGTCCCTAGCAGGGCACCTGCTTTATCAACCAAAACCAACAAGTGTACAAATTGTTATGTGGGTTACCTTTATAAGGTATCTGCCATTATTACCGCATTTCCATCCCTGGAATCTTCCATTTTTGAAGGCCATGTTTCCCTCTCTCAGTACCCAGTACAAAAGTGTACCTGGAGTATGGTTGTAGACCCCTAGAACCTAGAAAACCCATTCAACTGTGGCCCTTCCAACCTAGTAATCCTCATTAATGAATAAGGTCTGGCTGAAGAGATTTCCCTACGACCAGTTATAGTCTACTAATTGTCTCTCCACCACTCTAAGCTGTCCAAATTGGATGTGGCCTGGTAGTAATTGGGTAGACATGCTTATACCTTCTGTCAGGACGACTGGTTGACAAGTACTATATAAATCTATTACTGGAAACCAGAAATGGCATGTGGCAAGTCTAGTATCCGCATTGGTGCTCATTTAAATATATGACATCATGTTGTAAGGACTTCTAAAGGACGCACATGGATGCATTGACCGTGCGTCCCCGTCTTTAATTGGCTAACGGAGTGGCTTAATCTGTCACCCGGGTGCATACTCACCATTTGATTGGCTGTTGGTAGTGGCCTTACCCAGTTTCTTTGCGCCAGAAGCCACATGTTCGCTGGTACGGCTGGTACTGCAGCTACTGCAGTGCTTTTGTTTACAATGCAGCGATGTGTCTGCGTTTTTGGCCCTAATATGTCAATATTTGAAAGGAAACTGGCTTTATTGTCGCAGTACACATGGATTATTGTCACAACTCGTCCTTGTTTGTCGCATGGTACCGAGAAATTGAAGGAAAATATTAGATTTGAACAAATCATGACACTGCGTGCTGCGCGGCCCCGTTGGTGGTCCGAGAACAGGTCTGTATCATTCTTTCATCAGTACCCTCAAAACGTCCCTAAAATTGCTAAAATTATCAATAACTTTGTTCCAATTGTGCAGATTTGAAAATAAAGACTGCCATGATGTTCGCCAGCTCGAACTACCCTAATCTATAGGTCACACTATGGGAAACTCCTATTATTAAGGGAGATGTGATTTTTTTTTTGTAAAACTGCCAGTTCTTGGACCTCTCTGCCAGTGCCTGGACTGGCATCTGCCCCCACGTCCCAAAAGACCCTCTATTTCGATCCATTCCTTCCTTAAACCTGACCTTTTTCGTCGCTGACACTTAAAACAGATAGGTTTTGGCTGGAGGTAGGGCGCAGGTGGACCGGCTCAGGCCGAAAAGGCCGCTACTTAAAAAAATTATTTCGCTTATTCTTTTCCGAAACAAATTTTTTAGGGGGGCATGTTCTTTAGGGGGACGAAATACCCCAGATTGATACCAAAACATTCCATATCCGTGCATATTATTTGCATAATTTGCATAACTATGCAGTATCTTAATACTTTTCTATATATAGATGTGTGTTATTGCTCCCTTATAGAATTCATATGCTTGCAAGTATAAACTACTGACACCTATTTGGGGTTTGGACAAAAATTTGTCCCAGTCCAAAATTTTATTTTTCTTAATTTCAGTCAAAACAAATTTTTGATAGTGCGAGGTTGGCCTGGAGGGAAAAACTACCACAGATCCATATCCTACAATGCATTGTTGCAATTTGTTTTTGCATAATTAGCATAATTATGCAGTGTCCTAGGAACTCAACAAGACTGTATATTAATTTGTAGGGCCAGACTGATACCCCTCTACCTTTCTATAGTGTTGCATTGACACTTGGAACAAAAAATTCCCTTCATGGCTGCATTTTGGAAGCTACCTTACTTACGCTTGGGCATAGGTGAAAATGAACATCATCCATATCCCACAATGCATAATTATGCAGAATCTTGGTACTGATCAATACAATATAGGGTCTAAAATCACAGAAGGTGTGCAAATGGGAATTTTGGTGAAAGTCAGCCCCCTACACTTAGGATTTTGATTTTTCCCCAATTTTTCTTGGGTCATATTTTTGGGCTCAATGAGTTCTTGATGTTATATATGGGTTTTAGTGGTCCAATATCAATATTCTAGGCTCCAGGGGGTTGAACATACCTAAAATTGACCCCTTTCAGCTTGGAAAATCAATAAAATCGACAAATTTCATAATTTTTGGTAGAATGAGGACTAGGTATGTGTCTGTCCACTTTTATTATGTAAATTATAGAGTCTTGTGGTGAAATAGAAGCAAAAATTATGTTCCTGGTCGGATTTTTTCTATTCTTCTAGAGCATTTTACTTTTTGTAAAGTGGTCTGTCCGGGCGATAATTTGGTCATTTGGCCTCCCCCCATTAAATAACTAAAAGTGAAATGGGTTCAATTATGCCTTAAAAGATTTGCTACATGTTGGGGGTAAAGTATGTTGAAAACAAAATTTGATTTCCTCCATAAACTTCACTGTGAGGGGGCAATAAGTGATATTCCTTGAAAATCCCCCTTTTTCCTTGTCCGGGCGAAAAAAACATGTTCCTTCCCCTCCTGTGTAGGATTAACACATTTAACTATCCTAACTAAGTCAGTTATTTACCCCCTACATATACCTAAGTGCCCAATGTATAGGGCAATGGATTACTCTCCATCCTTTGCAGTAGCAGAGATGGGAAGTGCTATTTTGTCCGGGCGAAATCGTGTCTGGGCGAGTGACCATTGAATAACATGCCATGTTGAGGGGTTGATTTCCTACAGAAATTAACATTTTATCTTAATGAAAATAACAGCTCTAGACCATTTAGACCTGTAGATTACAGAAATCACATTGTTATGTATGTCAGATGTGTCTTTTATATCATGAAATGAGTGTACTTATGTAGCAACTAGGTCTGCTAGGATTTCCGCGGGACTCAATGGCATCCCCAAATTGGGGCTCCGTGAAGTTGGTGGGTGGACCGGAGAATGATGAATCTTAAACTTTAACAAATGGATACAACGAATACAAAACAAACTCAAACCTTCAAAGGAGACCCCACAAAGGCCTCCTACTTTTTAATCTCCTCCAAAGGAGAAAAACCGGCCACAAAAATAAATGTCTTTGTCCTGACAAAGACATTCGAAGCAGCAATATCGACACCCCAAAAGGTGAAGATGTTAAAGAATGGCCAAATCCTGGTCCAAGTGGCCAGGAGAAGCCAAATCCCCAATCTCCTGGCTCTGAAGGAGATTGGTGGTACAGAGGGAGAGGTGGTACCACACCCTACCTTAAACACGAAGAAAGGAGTTCTGAAAGACCACCCTGGAATCCTTTCAGACTTAACAGAACCAGAGCTGTTGGAGGGCCTTAAAGACCAAGGTGTTACCTCCATCAGAAGGCTATCAACAAGAAGAGATGGAGAAAGAACACATAACACATATGTCTGCACTTTCCAGACATGTGTCAGGCCAGAACACGTATATGTGTTCTATCATAGACTGAAGGTAGTACCTTACTATCCTAACCCCCTGCGGTGTTACAAATGCCAGGCATTTGGGCACCACTCAGACAGGTGCCGTTCTAAGGCAAGGTGTGTCAACTGCTCCTCCTCAGAACATGATTCAAGAGACTGCGTCCAGGATCCCACCTGTGCAAATTGCAAGGGGGATCACTCTGCAAACTCTCCAGCATGCCCTCAGTGGAAGCTGGAGAAAAAAGCCATCCGTCTAAAAGAGGACGAAGATATCCCCATGTGGGAGGCACGAAAACGGGTTACACCCCAAAAGCCCCATCTGCAGCAACTAACTTTTGCCGCGGCAACATCCCGGTTGCAACATTGAGGGAGTTAGTCAAAGCCCTTCTCCACTTTATTAAGGCAGCCGAACTCAAGGAACCAGAACAACAGAAGAAACAAAAACAGGCGGAAGGTATACAGCCGGAAACCCCTGCTAAAACCCAAGAACCAACCAAAAAACCAAGCAGACACCATGAAGACAGCCAAGAGAAGACCCCACAGCTGGCAACCCCTAATGTTAGGGAACCGCCTGTGGCAAGCTCCTCTCACCAAACAGGGAAAACGTCACTACCTGGAGGTGCCCCCCTCCAGGAGGTGGTAACCCCTAAGCCTCCTAATAAGCCAACGTGGGGTGGGGCTAGACTTTCTTTCACCGAGAAAAGCCCACCCACACCACCAGAAAATCAGCCAAGCACTAAGAAAACCAAAAAGGATAAGAAAAACCAGAAACCTCAACTCAATACTGGGGCAAAAACTTCCCCATCTGGGCGAGTCACCAAAGGGGCAATGCGCCCAGTTAGCTACCCCTAAAACACTAACTAATTATAAATTATGGGTAAAACACATAATAACACAATAGTTCAGTGGAACTGCAACAGTTTCCGTAACAAACCCCAAGAAGTGGCCCTATGTCATACATACAACCCCATAGCCATTTGCTTACAAGAGACTAAAACTAAGGTTAAACTTAAAGGATACACAGTATACCAAAAAGAAGGAACACTAGACCAACAGGGCAGAAGCCTTGGGGGTGTGGCAATCCTAGTAAAAGGAACAGTTATACAGTCAGAGATTCCACTAAATACCCAACTGCAAGCAGTAGCATCCCAAATCACCTGTGAAAAATCTGTCACTATCTGTAATTTATATTGTCCCCCATCACTGCCTTACCCAAGTCTACAGGACTTGACAAATCTAATTAAACAACTACCCAAACCCTTCTTCCTCCTTGGGGATTTTAATGCCCACAATACCATCTGGGGCAGCCCCAGAAATGACCAGGAAGGCATTCTCATTGAGGATCTCATCAATGAACAAAACCTTTGCCCGCTGAACACTGGAAAACCAACCTATTACAGTGCAGCCTCTAAAACCTGGACACACATTGATATTACACTCTGCAGCCCATCCATATTCCTGGACTACTCCTGGGATGTTGCAGAAGACAGTCATGACAGTGATCATACCCCAATCCTCATAGAACACATCCATCAAGGTCCCATGGACAAAATACCTAAATGGAAGTTGTATAAAGCAGACTGGGAGACATTCCAGGAACTCAGTAAAAAGGAATCAATCTCGAAAAGCTACTACAAAAGGAAGACCCTATGGCTACCTTTACAGCCCAATCCAAACAATAGCAGAAAAGAGCATTCCAAAAACTTCCAACAAATCTAAAACCAAAGATAAACCCTGGTTTAATGATGAATGTCAAGAAGCCCGCAAGATGCGACTAGAAGCTGAAAGGACTTACAAAAAGAACCTAATCATACCCAGTCTCATCGCCTGGAAAAGGGCTAAGGCACACGCCCGAAGAACCTTTCGCCAGGCCATGAAGGAAACCTGGATGTCTCCAAGGTTAACAGCAATACACCAATGTATAAGATCTGGAAGATGATCAGGAAGATGAAAGGCAAAGACACTACAACATATGTGCACCATTTGCAAATTGGTAGGAGAAAAATAACAGATACCAAAGAAATTGCTGATAGCATCGGTTCAACACTGGCAGAAACATCTTCTCTAAATGGAGGCACACAGAGCTTCAATGCTCACCGGAGGAAGGCAGAAAGAACGCCCATTGACTTTGGCAACAACAGAGATGAAGACTACAACCTAAAGTTCTCAATGGATGAGCTGAAGACAGCCCTTGGGAGCAGTAACAACAGTTCCCCAGGTCCAGACAACATCCCTTATGAGTTCCTACGACAGCTACCAGAACCCCCGAAACAGTGTTTGCTTGGTATCATGAATAACATTTGGGAAACAGGTACCTTTCCGCCACACTGGCGAGAGGCCATAGTGCTTCCATTCCCAAAACCAAGCAAAGACTTGTCAAACCCAAAGAACTATAGACCCATAGCTCTAACGAGCTGCATCTGCAAAACCCTCGAAAGAATGGTAAACACCAGACTGGTCTGGTACCTAGAAAAGAAAAAGATCCTTAAGACAGAGCAATGTGGCTTCAGAAAGGGTCGCTCGACACAGGATGCCCTAACTACCCTCGAGACCTATGTACGTGATGCCTTTATAAATAAGGAGCAAGTGGTAGCAATCTTCTTTGATCTGGAGAAGGCATATGATACCACCTGGCAATATGGTATCCTTAAGGACCTCAAAGATGCAGACCTGAAAGGTCGGCTCCCTAATTTCATCAACCAATACCTATCAAACCGTTGCTTCAGGATCAGAGTAAACAACATCCACTCTGATGTCTTCAATCAGGAGTCTGGAGTTGCACAGGAAGGCATTCTCTCAGTGACCCTATTTCTATTGAAGATCAACAACATCGTCTCTAAACTGGAACTGAAGCCAGAGATAGGCCGAACATTATATGTTGATGATTTCTTCATGTGTTTCCGTGGCAAGAGCCTGAGAACCATTGAACGACACTTCCAACTTGTCATAGATGAAACAGTGAAGTGGGCAGACCAAAATGGCTTCTGATTTTATCTAGACAAGATATCAGTTATGCACTTCCACTACCGCACTACAACAGATAGACAACCAAATATTGAAATCAACAACAAACGTATTTCTGTAGTGGAAAATACCAAATTCCTTGGGCTGGTCATAGATCGCAAACTTATCTTTGATAAACATATTAAGTACCTCAAGGATAAATGTAACAAAGCTTTCAACCTACTTAAAGTAGTGGCACATCCATGCTGGGGTGGAGACCAGGACACACTCCTCAAACTATATAGAGCACTGGTCCAGTCTCAACTGGACTATGGTCTGTGTATTTATGGATCAACCTGGGCGACATACCTAGCAATGGCAGAGCAGATCCAGAGCCATGGACTCCGCATTTGTTTGGGAGCATTCAGAACATCCAGAATTAAGAGTTTGCAAGTCACTGCTAGAGAACTACCCTTAGCCCTTAGACGAGAGAAACTCTCCCTTGAATATGCTATCCGGATTGCCACAAATCCTAACAACCCAGCCGCAGTATTGTTGACAAACCCCAAGCACAAGGCAAAATATGAAGCAAAGAAGAACCAATACATTGCACCCCTTCGGGTGAGGGTATCCCACCTATTAGAAGAAGTGGGAATGTCTCTGGATAATGTACTTAATGTAGAGTACCCGGAAATGCCCCCATGGACATATCACAAACCAGAGGTCAGAATGGACCTTACCGCGCTTAAGAAAGGGGTAACATCTAGCACCACATATCAAGCAGCATTCAATGAACTGCGTGATAGTTACAGAGATCACGTACCAATCTACACCGACGGATCACATATGGCAGACAAAACAGCATCTGCAGCCGTTCTAGGACCTCATGCCTTCAAAGAACGCCTGCCAGACGAAGCCTCCATCTACACAGCAGAGCTACATGCATTATACCTAGCACAAGATCACATTGAGACATCAGAAGGCAACAACTACCTGATTGTATCTGACTCCAAATCATCACTGTCAGCAATGCAGCATAGCAAGTGGACACACCCTCTCATGAAAAGAGTGTTGGAACGACACTATAGTCTTGCTCTAGCTGGAAAGAAGATAGCGTATGCTTGGGTACCAGGCCATGAAGGAATCCATGGCAATGACCTAGCAGACGTTGCTGCTAAGGATGCAACAAATCAAGTTCCAATAGATATGCCTCTACCATCAGAGGACCTCAAACGGAAAATCAGGAAATACATCCAACAAAAGTGGCAAGAGTTATGGGACGCTGAAAGAGACAATAAACTCTACAAAATACAGCCCAAGATAGGCACAACCAAGAAAGCCAAATGCAAGAGCAGAAGAGAAGAAATTGTCATGAACAGACTAAGAATAGGCCACACCAGACTAACACATTCACACCTCATGAAGAGAGAACCCAGACCGCTTTGCAACAGGTGTCAAAAACACCTGACGGTGGAACATTTCCTTGTGGAATGTAGCCAGTGCCCCATCAGGGCACAATACCATCAATGTACAACACTGAAAGAGTTATTTGATACCTGCAGACCGGATACAATATTTGCATATGTCAAGAACCTGGGATACTACAGTCAAATTTAAACAGTAGAAACTTTCTTCCATAAAACCTTTAGGCACAAATAGCCATCACCAGTAGCTGACGTGCCGTAAAACACTAACTAACTAACTATAATAAATGTTTGTAGAGATTCTTGGCATATGTCCGGGCGAATGACATTTGAGTAATATGCCATGTTGAGGGCTTGATTTTCTACAGAAACAATTGTCATATTACCATGACAATCTCAGATCTAGACGATTTCGACCTGTAGATCATGAAAATAACATGTTTCTTTATGTCAGATGTGACCTTATTATCATAAAATAAGAATACTTTTAAAGGTTTTTATCATAATTCTGCCTACATTTCTTGTCCTCACACAAAATTCAATATTCCTGCCCCTCCTCTGCACAATAGGGATATTCAAATATCCTAACTATGCCTGTTATTTACCCCCTACATATACCTTAGTACTCAATGTATGGGACAATTGATTGCTGCTAAACCTTTGCAGTATCAGGGATGGGAAGTGCTTTTTTGTCCAGGTGAAATTGTGTCCGGGCGAGTGACCATTGAGTAACATGCCATGTTGAGGGTTTGGTTTCCTACAAAAATAATCATTTTATCTCATTGAAAATCACAGATCTGGACCATCTTAAGCAGTAGATGATGGAATTCACATTGTTATCTGTGTCAGCTGATTCCTTGCTATCATAAAATGAGCCTACTTTTAATGGAATTTGATCACAATTCTGAACATAATGTCCAGGCGAGTGCTGAACTACAAGGTATTTTGAACAGAAATTACAGATTTTTTCCCCATCAAAACTATATACCACCTGAAAGTACATGCGGTGGGCATTGTATTCCATATAATCAATAGTTCCTACCATAGTCTGTTCAGCTTTTATATAGAACAGAAAGAAATGAATATCTTATAATCTGAGATTTACTTGAAATCCAGGCTAGGCCCTATAGGAAAATGACCTGAGGGAAAGGCAAAAAGCCTGTTACGTCTGACTACAATACTCCAAACCCAACCATTAGACCCAGTACTACAAGCAAAATCATAATAACAGTGGACCAGAAGCATATCATAGGTCATTTTGAATCAATAAAGGGAAAATACCCCGAATGGTCACTCGGGAGGACATCGTTTCCAGGTAGATAGGTTCTGGGCATTGCCATAGCAACGGTTTTCATATTTAACTCATAATATTTCATGTGCAGTTACCCCAAGACCTATACACTATCCACAAAAAATATTTTTGAGATACTACATAATTTTTCTCAGACCTCTCAAAACTCCACCAAGGCCTATCTGCACACTTTCTATGGTTTTTGACCATAGATATGTTCGATATTTGTCAGCAATTAGTCAATATATAAAAGTAATTACTCACTTTTTGTCAGTAATTAGTCAAAATATATCAGTAATAATTCACTATTTGTCAGCAATTAGTCAATATATGTGACATGTACTGGGAATAGGGACCTAAATGCACCCTGCATTAAGGGCCCTTTTTGCAGATCCTGTCACATATGTTAGTACTTAGTCACTTTTTAACAGCAATGTCAGTAATTGCTCACTATTTGTAAGCAATTAGTCAATATATGTCAGTAATTATTCACTATTTGTCAGAAATTAGTCAAAACATGGTAACAATTACTTACATTTTATCAGCATTTAGTCAATATGTTAGTAATTGTTCACTATTTGTCAGCAATTCATCAATGTATGTCAGTAATTACTCACTATTTGTCAGCAATTCTTCAAAATAATTTATATTAGTAATTACTCACTATTTGTCAGCAATTAGTCAATATACGTCAGTATTTACTCACTATTTGTCAGCACTCAGTCAATATATTCCAGTTCTTAGTCATTATATAACAACACTTAGTCCACATAATTATGTCAGTAATTACTCACAATTTGTCAGATATTAGTCAATATAATTATGTCAGTATTATTACTCACCATTTATCAGCAATTAGTCAATATATATTAATAATTACTCACTATTTGTCAGTAATTAATCAATTTTTTCATGGTTTCATAAGTTGTTCTTCATAAATGCTTGACACAACCAAAAGTAGTAAGAACATTGATTACTAAGCTTTCAATTTTTGTGTGAATTAATGAAATGTGGAACCTGCTCTTTAGAAGTCCTTACAACAGGACGTCATATATTTAAATGAGCACCAACGCAGATACTAGACTTGCCACATGCCATTTCTGGTTTCCAGTAATAGATTTATATAGTACTTGTCAACCAGTTATCCTGACAAAAGGTATAAGCATGTCTACCCAATTACTACCGGGCCACATCCAATTTGGACAGCTTAGAGTGGTGGAGAGACAAATAGTAGACTATTCAGCCAGACCTTATTCAGTAATGAGGATTACTGGGTTGGAAGGGCCACAGTTGAATGGGTTTTCTATGTTCTATGGGTCTACATACATACTCCAGGTACACTTTTTGTACTTTTATCTTCAAGAGGTCATCTGCCACTACAACAATGTTGTATCTATCAGTTACTTTTTTTAAAAGTATCTTAAACCTCCTTAAGCCTTCATAATAATTGTATCCTTTACCTTTGTATCCATTACCTTTGCATCCTTTACCTTTGTATCCATTGCCTTTGCATCCCTTATTGTACTTTAATGGAAAGGTTTCAATATTTAATCTTCAAGAGGTCATCTGCCAGTACAACAATGTTGTACCTATCAGTTACTTTTTTTTAAAGTATCTTAAACCTCCTTAAGCCTTCATAATAATTGCATCCTTTACCTTTGTATCCATTACCTTTGCATCCTTGTCTACAGAAGGAAAGGTGGCGGCAGCGTCCCTCCTATTAGGAACATGTTCATTCTTACGTCATTCAAACTTTCTTGCAACACAATGGTAGTATGATAACCCACATATAACCCTCAGAGAAGATCTCAAACTTGAAAAACATTATTTATGGGTTAATGTAATGTCTAAAAATACACTGTCGAAGCAAAATGCAGTATCAAACCCTATACGTAGAATTCGCAGTTCAGAATTTTGCCCAGTTAAATGAGTAGAGGCAAGGAGAAAGGGCGGTCCGTGCTAAAAGTCAACTTTAAAATTCCGATCACAAGCTTTTCAGTGATATATTGCAAGAGAAGATACTCCTGTTAGTTTTAGATTAATGGCTTGCTAAATATGGGTAGATATGACCATTTCTTGAATGGCAATAAGCTCTACGTTTAATTGGTCATGAGATACATCTATAATTAGCATAATTTATGCTAATTAGCTAAATTAGCATAATTTTCTTATTCTTTGGCCTATAACTTTTGATCTAGAAATGGTATTTTCGTTCTGTTTTCACCATAGTTAACTGGGTAAAACATTACTTCAAATGGGATCATTGATTTTCTTATTTGGAATGAAAATCATGTTTCCATGGCAACCAAAAACAACAAAAATGCCTATTTGGGCCCAAGAATTAATGGTGGAAACCATGTTGTAAATGCAATGTGTAATGATTAGACTTGAACTCGTTGACTTTTGGGGTTTGATAAAATCAACTTGTTCAAGTCTAATCATTATATATTACATTCATAAGTACTTATACAAGGGTAGACACTAACACTGGCCCGGTGGCCAATGGCCAGTAGTTTTAAGGGCTGGCCAGTAATTTCTCCAAAAACAAGCTTCTCACTGGCCCGGGTGGCCAGTGGGCTTTCCTCATTTGATTTCCTCAAATTTTCAACTTTTTTTTTATCTTATTTTCCTTCTCTTTTTTTTTGGAGAGTGAGTTCTAAACCAATTTATGAGATTTAATACTGGTATTCAAAAATCCCAAGGTGAGGAGAGTGTTTTTTGACATACCAATAACACAGGTTTTCTTCCAACCACAAATCCCAGGCCAACAGCTTTAGCTGCGGGCCAACAGCCTCTGAAATCTATTAGCCCGGGTGGCCAGTGGCTAAAAAGGTTAGCGTCTCCCCCTGCTTATAATGCAAAAACAGTTTTGTGGAAAAATATCCAAAAAAATGTGATGTTTATATGTGACCCATCTGGAGAAAATGTGCATCCGGGGGGATTTTTAGTTCTGCATTTGGCCAACGGGGGGCAGTGTATGAGTAAAACACTGACAAATATACTAAAGAATAGGGGGGGTTCCATGGCAACCAGAAATTGCCATATATTTTCTATGTTACCATGGCAATGAATATTCCTTTTGCATTCCAAAAATATAACGTTTTCAGTGGAGATGGAATAATTCTAAGCATACTACTCGATTCCCCATCAAAATTTATTATAAAACATTTTTTGGCTTATTTTTCAGTGTTGTACCCAATTTCTCCGGCAACCTAGTTTGGTGGCTAAACTAAGCCTTCTCCCCTAGGTTACCATTTTGACCAAAAAGCGACGTATTCATATGCCGCTGGTGTTGGACCTACTTTGACCCCAATACTTGGTGCTTGTTGAGAACTTGACTCACCAAGAACCAGCTAAGAAAAATAGTACCTCCCAGCATGCCTGTTTACCAGTGACGTAATCGGTAGACTACGAGGTGGGGCCAGTGTGGTGTTGTAGCCATAAATTGCCTGCCCCCTTGTGGTCAAAGCCAGTACTAAAAATCCCCCCTGGAGGCGCGTTCTTGCCCCTTTGGCCCACAAGTATCTAGATAGAATGATAAAAACACACAAGCACTGACACTTATTATAGTATGTACTATTTATATGAAAATTCCATCCAATAATGTATCATATTTAGTATAACACTACTCCACATAAAAGAATGCATATATATTCACCCTGTGCAAAATTAGACTCGAAACCAATTTATTGATTAGTCAGCTTCATATTGTGGATTAGAAAAGTCAAGGCAAAGAATGTTAGCAGTAGTGGGCTCAACTTTAGGTATCTTTATCTTCCTGACTCAGCATCAACAGATATCTTTATGGTGCTGGTGATTCCTATTTCAATAAAGATCATGGGATCACCGTGGTGACATCAATGGTGCAATATTTATGGGTCCCTTTAACCCAGATCATACTAACGATCTACATGTAGGTCACTTACAGTACCATGAAGGACACATACCCCTCCTCTTGAGAAAATAAGATGCATTACATATTTCAATCATATTCTTAAGGTTCCTACCTTAAAGGTTCCATATAACTCAAACATTAAGTTGCCAACCAGTTTTTGTATGGTTTTCATGGCAACCAAAATACCACAAAATCTAAAATAGGCAAAGGGGATTTTTGGAAAAATGAATCTGGTAATTTAATCAGATAACTTAGTGCCTGGTAATCAAGAGTTAGTTGATTTGGAATACTATTATACAAGTTTATCCTGCAAAATTTGGTTGTCATGGAGACATAACTTCATGAGATATGGCCTAATGTTCAAAAGTACCTACATGTAGATAGGGGGTCTGGTTTCCAATGCATTGTTATGCAGTTTGTACAGATATGAATTAGAATGTTATCACTTCATATTTCCATACTTGCTTAGCCTAGGTTTATCAAATTCTGATATTTGGTAATGCTATATGACCCTCATAATTGAATGTAATATGCGTGATCTTGCTCAAAGTAAAGGTCATCAGGCTTGCCCTTGAATATGCACAATTCAGTATGAGGTGATGCCTATGGCCTATCAGTTCCACACAGTGGATTTGCCTAACGACCTACATGTAGGTCGGTATTGAAAACCTTGTATCACTGGAGGTTATCATCTGATCACCACAAAATTTGAAATGGTGCATATTTAGGCATACAGGACATTATGTACGAACTTTCAATCCTCTTATTCCAAAACTCTGGCTTTAGTATAATGTGGGTTAATCTACGGCATGTCCTGCTTAAAAACTTTACATGTGATATTTCGATCTTCGCTCTGAAAGACTACAAGAAGTGCAATAAGTACCAGGACCATTTTTCTAATTTCTAAGAGGCTATAAATATGAAAACAAATTGCAAACAGACGGGGAGTGGGGCAGGGTGCAGGGATAACGATCGTTACAATTAAAGGATGCAGCACACATGAAAGGTCCAAGTGGGTGGCAAACACGAAACCGAGCTCGGCCTTTGGTGTGTCTGTCCAGGGCCGCCCTACTGATGTCCTAAAACGCTGGGTAAGCGGCTTGGGTTATTGTGCCCTGCCGTGCAGGAGGCCATCCAACACTGGAGGGGCTGAGGACCCAGGAGGTCCTATGTGAGGGACAACTGCTGGAGGCGCAGGCAGGAGTGCTGTGGGGAGGGGGGCAGGTGGGGAAGGGGGGTGGTTTAGGGCTTCAGGGCAGTCCTGTTTCCCCTGGTGCTGGCCCTGTATCGCCTCCACCAGGGCTTCCAGTCCTTCGTTCCCACGCCTCCAGGCGCTGTTTTTCTTATTTCCCCATTGCTTTTCACAAGCACTTCAAAACACAATGAATGCCCATACCTGGCCACATCTCTGTTGTCTCATACGTTGAAAACACTTCAATTGAAAATATCTCCTGCATAAATCATATAGCAAAGGTAGAAAGTACATGTATTTACTTAAGTTTAGGTTCTCTCAAAGACGGGAAGCCCCCGCCAATTCCTCACTGAACTGTCAACTCCTCTTTCCCCATCCATCCTGGTGCTTTTCATTGCTTCCTACACAGACCAGTACCATCCCCCATCCCACGGCAGCTACAGCCCCTCCTCCAGCACCCAGCACCTAACAGAAAGAGGCAATGTGATGACCCTTCTCTGTTTGGTTCCCAGGCTCTCACAGCCTCCTCCATCTCCTCTCACGCCCTCACTCACCCAACTTCTTTCTATTCCAGTTAAATTCACAACTACTCCCGCCGATTTCCCCGTACGCAGATCCTCTATATACCGTCTTGTAAAAGGTGCCATAGGTTGGGGCATGGGGCTAAGTCTATACACTCAGTCACTCACACACCTATCCACCATCACACACTCACAGCCGACCTCCAGGTGGTCCTCAACCTATCAGTAGCTCCTCCTGTAGGCTCTGATCACAGGACTGCAGGGCGGTGGTCTGGTGTAGTACTCCCCTGGAGTGATCAATGGCCTTCAGGCCTGTGATCACTATAATCAGAGGACATGTTTATACATACCTGTCCTCAGTATTCCCCTTCTGTCACCAGAACCCCCTCTTACTGACGTCAGAACACTCATCAGACCACCAAGGATCTCCAGCCTTTAGCAAGTCTACTACTGTTACACTGAAGACACTGATAGCTCAACACAAGAATCTACTGCTTTAATAGCAGTGTGCCATATTTCCTTCATTATCTCTGAGTTTTTGTTCAGGGCAGAATACTAAAAGAAACCTCCTCTTAAATCTATCTACGTCTTTTATTATCTGATGTCTGAGCAAATTGCAGCCTCTCACAGGTGATGTGCTTGGTGGATATTATAAATCAAGGGAGCATTTTATACCATCAATCAATTACAGGAGGAGTGGCTGAAAGCCGGCAGAGTAGATGTCCCAATCAGGATTTCCTGGCTGATTATATACGGCCTATCATGGATGCCTGTGGGGGTACCCTACGTGCAGACCGTCTACTACTGCTCATCCCCTGCTGCTCACTCTCTTTTATCCAGCCGAGCTGCTCTCAACTAAAATTGTATGGACAATATTTATTCTGGAAGCTCCTTAGAGCCGCTAATTTTCTTGGCTGATCAGGGTGGTACTAAAAGATTTGATCCAAGCATGATAGATTTACATTACGGTAGTCCTGAGCGAGGTATTTTTACTTCCTATTGCTACAGATTACTGCTAAATGCCTAAGGCGTGTATCAGCTCTCACTCGACAAATAGTGGGGTGCTTCCTTTGTTCATGATAACTTAAGGGGGGCATCCACTGCGACGGGTGGACCAATCGTCTCCCTTCATCCGTATTTTTCTCCATAGAAATCAATGATAAATGATACGGATGAAACCGACGGATGGTTCATCCGTCGGCAGTGGACGCACCCCTTTAGCTAAGCAAAATCTTTCTGAGTAAAAACCATGTCCAACCCATTGCACTATCTTTGAATGCAAAGGCATTTGTTTGTCAATCTTAGGTACATTATCTCTGTTCCTTAATGTGAATCCTTAATTAAGTTTTACCTCAGACCATTCTGTATATTCATTTTAGATGTTGAATATATTGAATACTTCTAAAGGTACTCTGAGCGTATCCTAAGATAAGCTCATCTCCTTTTAAGTGTAGCAGAGTGGGAGCAGTTCATCTCTGCTCGTGTGAGGTCTTGGAGCAGCTCTCTATGAACTGTGCAATGGCTTTGAAGTATCTCGGCACTGACGAAGGCACCCGTGGTGTTCGCTAATAACCTGGCACGCTGTAATGTCCTCCCGGGACATCCCCAACGGCTCAGAGGTGCTCGGCTTATAACTCATACAACAGGCTGGCTGCCTACCCCCGGTCAACCCACAGTACTGCCTCACCTATATCCACCACACAAGTGGGTAGCATCCAGATCCCCTCCTGCTGCTTCAGCGCCTGCAATGGCATTTAAGAAATGTTCATCCACCTAATTCCTATTGAGAGGCAGCCAACCCCTGATAACCAGTGATAACAGGCCTGTGGCAGATTGGGTGCTTTACAACATAAAATTAGCATCGCTCTATTACCCATCTCTACAAGCAGGTCGCATTAACGTTGCCAGATCCTCATTTCCAGTCGGTTGCCTGCGACTCTTTCCCGCGCAGGTCCCCCTTTATTCACCGCCTATCAATATTAGTCATGCCACCACCGACGTGGCCTTTTCGAGACCCCCTTAATACTGAGAACAGGTAGATCCGGCAATTGCTTGTTTTTCCCGATCAATTATGCTGCCCACGGGGATGCAGCCTCGCACAAAGCAAGGGCGGCATTCTTCGCCATCCAAAGAGTCCAATCCCAGCCTGCCAGTCAAAATTTATCTTTACAACACACGCTATCTGTCACTATCACCCTCCTGTCGGTCCCAGGACGGTGTCACAGATGTTTGAGCTGCTCACCTTTGATGGATTCACTATAAAAGGCAATGAGCAACTGGATGAGTTGCTCCTGTGGAAATGGTGCTGGCAGTGTGTTGGAGGCCTTTTGGGAATGGTGGTCATTGGACAGGTTAGCCTGCATGTGTCACTGTCATCACCCCTGTTACCACCTTCACCACCTGCACCCTCTGTCCACTGATGGACCCTCTCACGCACCATTTGGTTCCAGGCCTAACCTACCAGTCACACAACTAAGGTACCCCACCACAGGCCCAAGGCTATACACAGCACTGCCAAAGCTACCAAGCTCTTCTCCTAGCAATATTTACTGAGATTAATCACATCGCTCGAGTCAATTCTCCTTCATGTGTGGTATTTAGACCTGTGTTTACATGAGGCGATGGTGCCATTGGCAGGCAATAAAGGCATTTGATATCCGAATGAGTGAATCATGTACCTGTTTGTCTTTTCAATCAGTAACTACGTGCTTGTGACTTGAAATAAATCTTGACGAGGGCAATTAGAAATATATCATGCTGAAATATCTAACAGTATAATAATTATCTTGCTATTCCTGATAATAACATACCGGCCCTGTATCCTGTTTTGATATTCAGAAACCAATTTCTAGTTTACATATTTCCAGTTTTCGAATGACAGATTACAGTCATCACAATGTTCAAGACACTAAAATAATGAAGTACCATCATCAACAACAAAGAACGTCCTTATCCAGACGAATAATCTCTTTTAAAACACAGCTGCTGTCGCTACAGCCACAAATGGGACATTTAATGAGATTTTGAATATTATCAATAAGATCAACTCCTTAACGCCGTGATTCTTTCTCAATAGAGACTTGTCAGTATGGCGGGAAATCCACCTAACTAACAGATGTAATGCATGGGACTTGAATTTAAGACAGGTTTTATTAGTGGGGGTGTCGATATTATCATGTGGTGGCAACTGGGCTGATGTTGTAAAGCAGATGAATTAAAGCACATCAAAATAACCTAAGATAGCTTATGCCCTTTTCCTTTTTATAGATTTGTCTGTAAATAATGCCACATTCAGCCTTATAAGCACCACTGCCTTAATAGGCATTCTTCCCATAGGTTGTGCGGGCATCCCTAGCCCACTTAAAAGGGTCTATATCTCCTCTTTCCTATCCCCTCAGATGTGAGTGGTGCACATATGCGCGGGCAATGACACATTCTTCTGTGAAATAGTAATGTAGTTCTGGCCATGAATATGACCTTAGTTGTCGAAATGGCGTTAAACATTTATTACTCACTCACTCCCATAGGTTGTGAGAGCCATAGCGGTGTTCCTATTGATAACTACTTTACTTTCGGCCATATACTACTAACACTCCTCCAACATTCATACGTTCCTTGACTTGTGTTGTAACCCGCCTAGCATCACACTGTCCTCACTAAGGCAAACACATATTTATGGAGATGAAACCTACGCACTCTCTCTTATGGCCTCAGGGGCACCACGGTGCATTCTATATCAAAGGTACATCTAGAATTGCTTCGTACTGATCGGTGTAGATCTAAAGGAGAAATCCTTGGATCCGGGGTCAGTGTTCTGTGTACTTGACCGGCTGCCTACTCCAATTACTGCAAGTTATCACTGATCCCCAGATCTTATATAGCATTCTATGGGTGTCATATTTCCAATGGATATGCTATAAATACATACAGATATAGCTATCAGTTATGAGGGAAGGGATGTAGATCTACATCTATAGGATTGGATCCACTGTCCACTGATGATCTGTATGTGCCCCTTTATCTTTTTCCGTTATATGTGGACAGATGAGGAGAAAGGGTCCTCCGAGGTAAAATGTAGCATTTAAAATTGAAGTCATCAGCTTTAATATGAGGTATATCACTTGCAGATAGCCCTTCCAGTCCCAGAGATATGGCTTAATGAACATTGAATTACATAACCATATGAATACAGCCAATAAGCTCTGTCATTCATGGTTTTGATTAAATCCTGCATCTAATTAGCATAATGATTTAAATAATCTATTGATAAATGACCAATGCTTTCCATACATTTGGCCATAACATTGGATGTAGAAATGGTATCTATGTGCGGTTTTCAGCATTAAATATCCTGTTAATCATTCTGTGGACTAATGTCATTTTCTTTTTCTATTTGGAATGTTCTCTTGTTGCCATGGCAACACATTTCTATGAGAACCCTTATCAAGGCCTTGTTTTGGATTCAAAACGTTCCATTTACCCTCCAAATATAGAGGAAATGAGTGAAAATAGAACATTTTTGAGAAAATCATCTTTTTCTGTGTAAAAAAGTACCTGAGACCAGTTTTTGGCCTATTTCTCACATTTATAGGCTTTATATCTCCCCTAGTGGCCAAACCCAGTACTAAAAATCCCGCAGGGAGGGACCTTTCTCCTCATCTGCCCACATATTTATTTCTGTGAGGATCTTCATTAGGCAGTGGATCCGGTCCTTATTTTATGTGAATAACTTCTTCCCATAGAGATAGCATTGCAGGGCCGATCGCCACACCCACAGTGGCGTAATGTGTGCCCATCCACCAAAGCGGCCGATCCACCACTGCAGCCTCGTTCCAGGCGCATGTAAACATTCAAAATGGCGGAACCCCGCTCGTATGGGGCACTACGGTAACGGATTTCGTTAATTTTTCCTTATTTAAACCCTCTAAAAACATAAAAAAAATAGAGAACTAAACTCCCCTCGGGGGAGACACCCCCTCGTGGTGGATCGGCCACCAGCTCGTACACCATGGTCGCTTAGTTCTCTCTATTTATATCCTTTGACGGTGTAATCGTATCCCATACATATGCTCCGTGGAATGTAATCGTATTCGCATTTCCATAAAAAATTGAATTCGGTGATAGGGTGAAAAAAATGCTAGTGAAAGAAATATATAAAAGAAAAGAATAGAGAATCGCTAGAATGGAGAAAGTAAGAAGGGCTGATATATAGCAGTTCCACCTATACAATAATTGTATAAGTAGAAATAAGAGACGTACAGCAGAAGCATAGAGAAGACATCGGCATCTTTCCTGCTAGTCTGAAATGATGAAGGTATATGGGGCCAGCCCTTCCTTCTATCATTCATACAAGACACAGGGAGAATCCCGTTATTCCAGACCTGTAGTGTAGTAAGCCAATCTGATCTATTATTGATGCATATACCATCTTATCTACCTGCAGATTGTTATGGATTACATAAGGAAGATGTATCATTCCCATCTACTAAGCTAAATAAGCAGAGTCAGTCCAGTCCTTTAGTCCAATATTGATACCGACAATATGCATTGCCCCTACATTTTACCCTTAAGTGCAGCCTGTACATACCCAGCCCGCCCTAAGTTTTATTATTGATACTATCAGAGTGTTTATGGTCCTTCTGGTTTAACATTGATATAGATAGGGTGTGGGCCTATCCAGGACCATATGGCTGTACACTACCTACATAATAACCCTGACCGGGAGAGGGGGCACAACCTCCCAACAAACCATATCACCATCCCTGGGGGATCATGTAGTGGGGCTGGCGTCAGGGGAGCTGTGGGAGGCGGGTCGTGGATACACGGGGTGGAGTGCTAGGGTAAGAGTGTTCCTTTGAGACAAAACAGACATCATATAATTGTTTGGGTTGCGCTGGTTTATTCGGCCTAGACTGACAACTCAGCCCCACCTCTCCTACACACTGGAAGGCAGGTTATGGGGGGTTGGCATGAGGAGGACAGGCAGGGGTATTCTAGTATAATGTGTGCCAGTGTGATAGTATTTCCTGTGGGTGAAAGGTTCGGTAGGGGATATTGAGGTGCAGAAAGGAAGGGGGGGGGGTTACTACAGAAGAAAATAGGAGTGTAGGAGTTATTCAATTTAGGCACCTTGGTGGCAAAAGACATTTATGGGCATCGCTGGCAGCTAGAGGAATGGACTATACATGTACTACATGTAGTACATGTGTGTTACATTTTAGATCCTGTAAGTAGTATACCCAGTTGGTTGTTTTTGTCCGGTACATTGGCCAGTAGAGTGGAGATGATTTAGAAGAGGCCTCAACCTATACTTGCGGTACATAGGATAAAATAACAGTATTAGGAATGATAGTATATCCAAAGGGTATGCATGGCTGGGTTTGGGATCTGGTAGTCCAAAGAGGGCATGCAGGCTGTAGAGTGCATGTTGCAGATCAGGATGATATTTTAAGAGACAGTGTAGTATAGCTTAGTTGTAAGAGCTGAGTTCTAGTGCCATAGAGATGTAAGACCTTGACAGTATGAGGAAGTGGGCAGGAGGAGAGAGCTTAAGGAGTAGATACCTTGGTCGGACCGGTGGCAGAGCTGAGAAGGAAAGGCTGGGTTAGAGGAGGGCAGCCTGTGACCGCCACAAACACCAGGAGTCAGTCATTAGTGCAGCCTCTCAGGAACTCTCCCGCCCCATCTTTTCCGCTCTCTCTCTACCACTACTCCTAACCCGCCCATTTCCCTCCAGTTGCTCTGTCGGTACAGCCGCCCTCTAAGCCACCCTCTCTCCTCACAACCCTTAGACTTTCACCGTATGACTCCCCCTTGGACCTGTCACCCCACGCGCCGACCCCGTGCCTCCGCCTTAAACTTGTTAGCCGCGGATGGCCGGGGATCACTTGCTCCAGCTTGTTAATGGTCGCTCTCCAGGGAGTACCGGGAGGTCAGGATGGTTGGGAGGAGGTGGGTGAGTGGGAGGCCCGTTGTCCAGGTTCCACTTCACTCTCTGGCACTTTCCCTCTTCAGGGGCGTGATGGAGGACGGCCCCCGCCCTGCGCCCCTCCTTCTAGGGCTGAGCTGCTCGAAGCTGCTCCAACCCTAGGTCAGCTTCCATAACGACCCATTCGTAGCCGACTCACATTCTACATGGCTTAATGTCAGCTACTAATGTCACAGCACACAAGCCTCCACGGTGCAGCTAAAAGCTATAAGTCACAATTATATTTTCTGTAAGCACCACAGAAGGCCACCACTGTATTGTTAAAATCAGAGAATGGAACCAAGGCGCAATGCAGCTCTGTTGTAACTGGCCCTATTTTGCTACTTTCAATTGGATCATTGGGTTTTCTTATTTTGTTGGTTAACCTATTGCATGTGGACAAATAAACTTAAGAAATGTCGGAAATGCTGAGTGGACATTCTGTTAGGCTAACTAGGTAAGCTATTAAAGGGGACACTGCATGGTCCATGGTCAAGCACCGCCATCACAAGTACTCAATCAAAATTAAACTGCTAGTGCTTTCTTTTGTATTCTTCGTGTCTGTTTTTATCTTTCACCTTCTGACACTTTGGATTTGGGCAAACTAAGAAAACAATGAAAGGCTTCCAACAGACCAATTACCCTGACGAGATAAATGAACAAGCGGGGTAATTTCCCTATTTTTGCATGGAGAAACAATTACATAAATGGCTCTTCCCTTTGCACTATAATTCTAAATGGACACGTGTCAGCCTGTTGTTGACATTTCCGTCAGCTATAATTATAAATCCTTTAAATGCACGGACTATCTGCAAGTCCCACGCAGCCAGAAACAGTTGAGCAATGCCCAGCTCAGATGATCCAGTTCCCATACACTACCCTTGAATTTGGAGCTAATTTCGCTTTAAATCGCAGCTGCTGTGCCAGTTTTATCTGTGAAGCAATCGAATGTAGCGGGAAGGGGGTAAACTCACACAAAATGTTGAATTAGTTCTCCGTGTTTAGAGACAATCAGGCTTTGATCCCAACCATTTCTAGTGGTAATTTATCTCCAACAAGAGGGCCTGCTCCGGCAATTAATGCCATTATGGGGTCGTTTTTGACAGGCTGTTGCCCAGAGATGTCCCAAACAGCTGTCGGGTGGCCACTGACCCGAAACTTAAACGTCCATATATTTTGAAAGATTCCATCTGAGAAGGAACTAATATTATTTTTAATGTGATTGGAACGTCCGGTCTGTCAACGGTTGTGACCAGTTGTTACCAGAAGTAGGTTAATCTGGGTACTTCGATTTCTACTTCGGCAGTTAGTAATTATAGGATGGAAGAGTGATGACTTGGGATCTTATTAGTTTTTGGAATAGCCGTAGCATAACATACTGATTTGTGCATATTGGACAGATCTTTTCCATTATGGGGTCTTTAACATACAGTATGTCTTCACTTCCTGATTGCCAAACCCTAAGTAGTGTTTGAAACAACATCAAGTAATATATGCAAGGTGTATATCGGTGACCAAGCATACACTGATGGAAAAAAGAGCATCGGCCTGAGTTTCACCTTGTCTCTGGCACTGCCTGAGTATGGCTCTCCCCTGACATGCCATACTCATGCTGAGCCTGCTTCAATGCCACACATTGGGAAAAAGATCAGCATGAGTATGGCACAAGGCTCAGGCATGGTGCCATACTCAGTCTGAATCTAACTGAATACTCCAGCAAAGCAGGGGTCTAGCCCCTACGCTGATGTCTGAGATTATATCGTATCCTAGCACCAACCACACCATGTGCCTCATTAGCTCAGTTGATATGGCACTGAACTCTGCATCTGAAGTTGGTAAGTTCAAGCTCCATTGAGAAATTTTGTAAAGTCAATCTCGGTAAGTCAATCTTATTGCTACAATGTGAGCATGAATATGCATTCATAATAGGTTTGTGAGAAAATTGTTCCCTATTAAGCCCCCCCCCTCACCTGTTCTTGCACATACTCAATATCCTTTCTATTATCCTCTAGTCCTTGTAACCATGATATCTCAGAATCTTATCTACATAGGAATATAATAGGAATTAATCACTAAAACATTTAGAGTATGATCATATCTTTGCAGTAAATGTAAAATAGCATATGGTCCCAGGCATATTTCTAATGTTTTGGGGCTTGGAAAAAAAGTAGAATACCAGCTTTCAACACACAGAAGGAGCAAATCATATGAGATTTCAAGTGGAGACCTTCATATGAGAAGGTCCTGAGTTCGATTCCAGCCCAGGGATGCTCTTCAAAAGCTGCAAGTTTTCAACCTGAATTTTTTTGTTATGCAAACAATTTATTTTCTTGCTATTTTCTGACTTGGCAGATGTTGAAGATTCTGTCAGTTTTCAAGCAAGCATCTATTTCAAGTAGTTACAAAGTTAGGTCTTAGAAAGATACACTGCAATAGATGAGATGTTTCCTATTAAACTGAAAAAAATGAAAAATGTTTCTCAGCACCACCGAGACTTGAACCTGAGACCCCTCACATGCAAAGTGAGAATCCTACCGCTGTGCCACCTCTACAACTGGTGAGCCAGGTTGCAATAGGCATATAAGTAGGACTGTGTCATACTTACTGAGGACATTGTGGACATTTGTCCTTACTATGGGCATTTTCCCTTACTATGGTCACTCCAGTCTGTGTTTCCTATTAGTCTACTGGGCCTCATATGATCAATGACATCTCACTGTAGTAGGTCTATGGTTGAAATATCATATTGATAGTGCCACTTTCAACACCTGCCCCGCTAGCACAGATAGGAGCACAAAGGAGTCACAATAAGGAGTTACCCGGTTCAAATCCCACCAAGGAGCAATAAGGACACTGAAACCAGGAATGCACAAACTATTCATTGATTAATTAGACTGCCTTAGGAAGTTGAATGTTTGACCATCTGAAATCCTTGTGTGTATGAAATAATGGGCTTTTGTCATAATTAATTTCTATATTTCTTTAAAGTGTTTAACAAACCACTTATGTGTTGGGCTTAATACACCCTACAGCTTAGTAGTTCAATAAGGGCTACAAATGCAGGGCTACATAACCATTACAATTTAGACTGTCTGTAAGCCCTACAATGCAGTGCTGATTAGTAACTCATTAAGAGGGGTTGTGCCCACTGGGTGGTGTTGCTGGACTCACTCTGAAGGTATAATCCAGCAAAGTGTGATCCTATGTATTGGGATACTCTGGCAGTGAGTGCATTACACTATTGGTAAGAAAGACTCCTGCAATGTTGGAGCCTGTTCAGGTAGGATCCAGCATTGCCTGACCCTTTTCATAGAGATACTTAGGCAATGTCCTATTCTCTTCTATTATGTTACTCCAGTTGACCCTGAGCCTATCTCTAAAGAGACTCCTGGACTGTGAGAGTAGGGCAGTAGAGAGGGTACAGCTAGGCCATAAACAATCTAGAGTAGAGTGTCAGGTATTGCTGGAGTATGCCTACACCCTAGGCTCACCCCGAGTATCAAGATATACTCATTTTGGCGACAGTTGCCTGAGGCTGACATCAGGCTCATGGTGAGTATCAATATTTTCTCTGTGTAGGGAAAAAACAACATCCAGGATAGATTGCCTTCGTCAATATGTCTGTGACAAAAGCTTTAAGATGAGACCTCAAAAGCTAAAAAAATCTTAGTAATTCAATTAGAATCGCATTTAAAACAGCATAAGTTTTACCCAAAATGCTCTAAATTCATTATAACTATCACAGTTCTAAAGAATATGATTCTGCATGGAATTCATTTTTCCTCCATGGTAGAAATTTTCAGGTATGCCTTCAATTTTGACAATTTTGATGAAAGTCACCAGAGATGACGACAACTGTCATTTGGATCAATAGAAAGGGTTCTGTGGCAATAGAAAGCTGCCGCACACATCATTTTTCCAATCCGTTCTTTTGGATTTCCAATACAGAATGTTGAATAGTGGCGTGTTTCTGTCGCAGGCACTAATATGTTATAACGCATGCCATACATTTAGATCTATACAATTAGGTACATGTGCAGGGAATGTCAGAGTAAATTCATTTAACTCTTTTTACGTGCCGTTATACTCTTTCTATTTTTGGTTCCTCTCTACTGCGAAACATTAATGATTCAATTCCGTGTGTATCTGCAAAGGATGTTGTAGCTCACTGTGAAAAATGATTGTCGAATCTACCAAGGACACAGGCAAACATGAACAGTTAATCAGTGAAATAGTAAGGCACTGAACCAGTGTAGTTTTTACAAGAAACCCAAGGTGGCAGTACAGTGGTACACAAATGCACAAGGTATCTCTGTAAAAATAGCAAAAGATCTCTGGCAACGTTGGGAGGAGAAATGCTCCCTTTAACTTGAGAGAAAGCTGACTCATATTTACTTGACAATAAATTCCCCGTCTGCCATGATCGTGGCTAACTGTTGGGACAGGAGAGTGTCTGAGAGGCAGGGTTTTGCACCGCAGGGCCTACAGCCTCAACCACCAACGTAGGACGCTCGGCCCATGCTAGCGCGCCTGTCATGCGAACTTTCTTCGAATTAATAGTGTCACCCGGAATGCTTAATGGTATCACGTCAGCCCGCTTGGTGGCGTGCAGTGTGTTTGGACTGCTCTCTGGGGGTCGCTTCCTCACTTATCGCCTTCAGATCGCCGTGAAAATGATCCTCTCTGAGGGGGTTTGTGTCCGGACCCTTCTACGTCTCTCATGGCTGTTGTGTGTGGGTAGGGAGGGTGTGTGTGTGTGTGTGGTGGGGTAGGGGGGTTGTTGAGGGCACAGCCGCACTGGGGTATGTTGTCACTGGTGTTGGGGAGAATGCATTGATACACAGTATAAAAGTGGAAAATTCAGGATGATGCATTGTGATCTTTTGCGATCGGACTATTTACCGAGCTCACCACGGGCATGCAAACATCAGTTACTTCCGGTTCTGATTTCGCATTATAGCTAGTTACACACAATGTTAACAATGCCTTATGAATCAAAAACCACGAAATTGAGCCAATTTGAAAATTTAGCTCAAAAAATAAGTTCTTCATATGACTTATTCCTTTGGTCCACAGAGAGATCTTATGCTAGGCTATGAATACCCAAATTTGAGAACACTAACTCTGGCAAATATAGGAATGAGAATGCTCCTAATTTTTCCAATGTTAATTCTATGAGTCATGGTACGACAGTGTCACGGTACGACAGTACTTGGAAAAGGGTAATACCGTTACATTAATTGAAAATTACTATTGCATTTTTTAGGACCATGAAAGATGATTTTTTTTTACAAATATCAACGTTTTTGAATTTTACTGTCTATATAGTAGTACTGAGGAGGCACTGTCGTACCGTGACACTGTCATACGGTGACATTTTTAAAACAAATCCTGCCAAATATCCAATTTTGAAATAGAAGTAGACATTCATATTTTGCCAATGGCATGGCCTGGGGCAGCCCTAATTATTGATAGAATAACTTTCACTAATCATTAAGTGTAGAGTAGATATGGCATGTATTAAGCCCACTGTGGTACCATGACATTAAACCTATCCCAAAATGAAAAATGTGAATTTTTTCTAAGTAATAGTGGGGGAAATTAAATTTCAAGGATTCATGTGATGGGAGACATGTGTGCCCTTGAGTAAGATACAAAATACCTGAGGGATACTGTCCTCTTTAGTTTTTTATAGGGGCATAAAGGTCTACTGTCGTACCGTGACACTACGAATTTGGGTAATAATGTATCTGGAAATGGTCATTAAATGGTGAAATGGGTATGAAATGAAATATCAGCTGCTAGGTGATGGATCAAGATTATTAGAGCTAGGCTGAAACCATTTTCGGTAGAATCATTAAGCAAAAACCTGTTTTGGCTCATTTTCGTGATTTTTGATACTTGTGTTCAGAAGAAGTATGTTCTAATACATGTCTAATGTATTATCAGATATGCATGACTGTATGGAGTATATGTATCTGATAGGTTTTACGAATTCAGTGTCATGAGGCTATCAATAAAATGCTTTATTTCTGAGTCGTTGGTCAAAATCTAAAGTAGACTGTACCAATTTTGTATATCAGGGCTATGAATGTTATAAAAATATTTTCCTTTTCTAAACCGTTTGTTAATTCAAATCCCTGTGTAAGCTGTGATTTCCTACTGACAGTATTAGCGAAGTATTTATGAAATACTGATAATCATTCACCATATGTGATGTTACCACAGTGCAACACCTTTAGTGTAAGTTATAAATAGTATCAGAACATAAGCTACATACCTCTAGTAAATTATCGACACACATGTGCCTACTTAATTTGACGCTATATGGTCATGTACAACCACATAAAATGGCAATGTGATACTATGTACATACAGTATGTACACAGAATCTCAAAGGGTGGTCCATTACTGTATATGTACTCAGTACCACCCACCTCTGTAGACACCCACTGTATACACTTTATCTATGCAAGCTTTTTACTCCCTCTGGTGTTGGCTGTCACATATAACGTCCTCTTTGCCACAGGCTCTGCACTGCAGGCGGCTGTAGATAGTGTCATGTGATGCGTTTTAATTTACCCGACCCACCTCCCTAGGGTAGGGCACAGTTTAGTCGATAAGTGATCAAGTAGTATATAAACTTGTGACTATGTATCAGGATATCAACTACAGACTTCTAAACTAGAACTTTTAGCTCCTGAGGCTTAATTTATTCTAAGGTTGGCATTCATTGAAATTCATACATATGAGATTAATGGAAAAGTTGCATTTTATGAAAATATTTAAATATATATTATACATATGGGATGTGTATACTTGAAAGTTATGTAAATGTTACCTTCAGGCATCCCAATCATAAGTATTTTCATATATGCAGACAGACTATTACTTGCGGCCATATCAGGTTTACCAGACACTTGCCCCGAACACAGCTAGCACATGAGGGCTGACATTATACATATGGACTAGCTCAGAGTAAGCCATTTAAGGCTCCACCATTTACAGGCGAGCAGATTCGAGCTGCTCATCTGCATGAAACACCCTCCCTCTCTCCCTGGGCCACACTACATTATAACCACCAATTGGGGATATCATCCTGACGCATGGATCCCCCGAGTTCACAGGCCCCTGAGTGTATGCCAATTGAATCCCATGCCTGATACCCTGTGCCATATATGATGGGATGGTGGGGAAAGGGTGGGATATGTATGGCTCTGGGGTCTTCGTACCGAGCATTTGGATTCATGTTATTGAGCATACCTCCCCCCGAAGAAAGCTCATCATCACCCCCACCCGAAGCTGCTCGCACGGCCGTGTGAGTAGCTCAACATTAGTGTAATGAGGCATGATTGCAGGAAATCAACAGGAGTAAATACTGGCTCCTGTCAGCCTCACTGAGCAGGTTCTGACAGGTAGAATGGACATCCCTTTCCGCTTTGCTACCTCGACTGGCGGATTCTTTTGCCTGTGTAGCGTTTGACGTCGTGGTTTTCAGTGTTTAACGCCAGTCAAACATGTTAACCTAACTAGATATAATTGTATTAGGAAGGGGAATCGGACAGCTATTGCTATTTGAAAATGAATAGGGGAATTATCTTGAATAATGGTGAATCCTACTGGGAGCCCAATGTATGACTTCCCAGGTTTCTATAATCTTCTGAACTATATGTACCAATTTTCCCTTATCTCATATTATGGTGGTATCTACTACTCCCAAACACTTCTAATTGCTGTGCACAATACAGGATTTGTATGTATATGTATACATGGCGAGATCACAAGGTATATTTCAAGTACTTAACCACACAACGTACCATCCATGTTTCAACTGAGTTACCAATAACAGCATGAGCCCCTGCCTAGGTAGGGGGTTAGTAGCCTGCTATTCTGTCACTTAAAACGACCAGCCCCTTTTAAGAGTCTTATACCATAGCACTGTATACCTCAGCCCTCCCTAATACTTGCTCGATCCTGTCCAGAAATATCCATCGCAAATATTTGCCACGCCGCAGTGTGCTAGTGCGCTTATATAAAAAGTTAATGAGGTCTCTAGGAACTTACCTTTGCCTTGAGCTACTTCACTCCAGGGCAGCAGAAGGAGGAGGGCGAGGAGGGTGACCCAGTACCTGGGAAGGTGCCAAACACCCGCGGAGAGGCAGGTTAAGGCCCCAGCACCTGAGGGCAGCCCCCCTGACGTCCCCACGTCTCCAGGCGTCGTCATGGTAATGAGTAAAACCGCGGCACCGCCAAGGCGGGTGCTGCTGAGGTGTTGGGGGTCGGTGAGGTTCTCTAACGAGGACCTCCTCCCTGGGGCGATGTATACCAAGCAGCTTTGGCGTACAGAATGCTGAAGGTACTAGTGGTTAGTGCTGAAGGCTGTTGACAGAGTCTTTAATATTGGTCTGATAGTATCAGTGGTAGCGGGATATCTCATGGCAGTTCCACTCGTGCGGTGATACTCTCTAGGTAAGGCTTATTTGGGCGGGGTATCTCTCTCTCTCCCTCTGTGTCCACTGCCTGGTGGCAGCGTGCTTGCCGTCCTCTTACTGCCTCAGTCAGCGTGGTGCCCTCACCCACTCCTCCCTGCAGCGCCAGCAGGAGTGCTGTACGTACTACTACACGGCGCCAGACTCTCCAGCAGCCGGGATCAGTGGGTGGAGCAGCTTGGAGCTGCTCCCCTCAAGAGGTGATTAGATGGTGTGCAAGGCCTCTGTGAGGAACTCTCTGGCGAGCACTCCAATGGGGCTGGCGGGTGGGCGGCAGGAGGGAGATGGAGTGACTAAGGGATGTGGGGAGCGCCAGCAGGTAATGATACACTAGGACCCTGAGCTGCTCTCCACCTGCCAAACGTCAGCCGTCAGTGGGTGAGCAGCTCCCGGTGGTGAATGATGAACTAGTCCGATTCCTTCACCAGTCCTCAAATGACCACGTGCGCTCTGGCCACCGCCTACTATAGGCCTAGAGATCCGATAGCTGCTGGCTTTTGTTGACAGGCGGCGTGCAGGAGGAATGGGGATAAGTGGGGGGGGGGAGCTCACAGAGCCTCTTGTGTCAGCGGAGCAGTTCCGACGCGTTCCACCTACAGCGTTGGTGATGATTGCTTGTGTGCTGATGTTGGGGGTAAGGGGGATAGAGGAAGTGGGTGGGTGTTATGCCTGAGGGCTAGAAGAGTTAGGGTCGACCCTGGGTACCTACGTACACTGACGACAAACGTTGACGCCGACACAGCACGTGCACATTAGACCTTGTCTCGGCGGTAGCGCGCACCTAGATGTCGGGTGGCCAGATGAAATGTTTGCCGCTCCATTCAAAGCACTGATTGAAATCCATTGGCTGCGAGGGACTCGGCAAACAGGCCGGCGATTGATATGTCCACAAGGGGAAAGGGATGTTTCAGTGCCTGTGTTAGGGGCTTTGGGGGTTTTGTCGTGTATGTGAGTTGGTGTACACAAACAGTTACTGACGAGCTTATAGCAGTGCCTGACAGGGGGATGGTGAGGTATGCCTCCAGGAATTAAGTCCTCCCCCTTGGAGAGAATATCCCAGCACAACCGATCGGCTGGTGGCTACGCCTGGTGACTTGTGGCCAGACAGGCCCTACTGGTCCAGAATAACATCAGTAGACAGGGGATGGGGGTAGGTAGAAAGGCAGGTAGGGTGTGGGCTACCTACAATGCTGCTTCTCCTCCTAGGAGTCAGATACCATGGAGTAGTCTCCTGCTGCTTGTAGGAGGGTGACTGGGGCCTGATGGCCTAGCTTTTACCACTAACTATTCACTGGATGACAGGAGAATACGGCGTCGATAACAGAAAGATATCGATCCCGGTCACATGTGAGACGTGCCTTGCCGTTTCCCCATATCAACAATCCATATTTTTTCGCTGATGTCCCATGTGTAAAGCTGAGCAATAGTGGGCAGCAGGAGGTTGGGTTAGAAGCAGAGGGGAACAGTCTGCTTCTAATTAAGCCCTCCTCCTGGGCGGGAGAGCCTGTCTGCCACCACCACAGCTTATCACCGTAATAAAGATGGCCAGGGGGTGGTCTCGATGCTCCCTGATAGGTGGTAGTAGGGGACCACGTTTATCTGGGCAGGTAGAGGTGGAGACCGAGGAGATGGGGAAGGCCTCAGAATGCCTCACGGGGCTTCTGCCCAAGTAATCTACCAACTATCAGAACCTACCCTAAGGCAATGGGAGAGGATCCAAAATCAGGTGGGGAAAGTGAAGGGGAAAAAAGAGTAAATAGGAATTTCAAACTAGCATGAAAAGGAGCTGCCAACTAACATCCAGTCACTGTCTCTTGAGGATTGCTGGATCGGTGCACTGATTATTCTACGCCAATAAACCGTGTTGATTTTCCCATAATCAGTCGCGTATGCCGGCAAATTTTAACTCGGCCGCTAGCAGTCCCTGCTTTGTTGTCTCGGCGTCGGTTTTTACCCTCCTCTCGCTAGTTGTGTGAATTATTGGAAGCCGAGAAGGTGATTTCTGAATGAGGGCGCCATTAAACTTCTAATCCAAACCTTTAGTAGATCCTCTCCAATTGTCGTGACTGGGAGAACCATCTATCCACACTTTCTGATAACAAGCACAATAATTGTCGTTGTAATCAAGCAACATGTCCAATAATTACTGCCGTAAAGAAGGCTGCCTTCTTTCTTACTACTCCCAGCATTCTAACAGCATGCCTCTAATTTGAAAGGCATATTAAAGCTTGTATAAAGAAAACAGAAAAAAAAGAAGCACCTCAGTCCCTTTATCTGAAGTCCCGCCAATTAAAGGCGCAAAGTGAAGGCAGGGGTTGGTATACAAGCCGTTGATATGATCGCTTTCAGTCCCGAGTTCTTACAGTGCTTGCCTTGTGTGCTTTTCGCTCCTCTGGGAGTTGACAAATCCCTCAAAGAACCAGTTATGACACAGAGGAAGCCTAACACCCGGCCCGCCCATTAAGGTAGTCCGGCCCTCTATGTATATAACGTTACCGGTGTCGGGTCGTGGGCCCGGGTGTGTGCGTGAGAGAAGGTAACATGAGGGCGGTGGCAGGGGTACTGGGAAGGTGCTGGACAGACTCCCCAGCCTCAGCACACCTATAGATTATTCCCCAGCTACCAGAGGTGCGAAGGTGGCAAGCGGATACGCCCCGATGCTGACAGAGATGTTCTTTCCCATTACCCAGTAAACGAACCGCTACTTAGGTCCACTCAGCGCCCTAATTTTTGCCTGTTAGTAGTATATGGAGGTGCGAATTTGCGGCTGGCGTGAGGAGCTGGGGTGCAAGGCCCGCGTTAGGCTTTGTACTCGTCACATTGCAGTAACGGTAAGCTGTAGGCTTCCTGGAAATACCACCGTAGGGTGCCTTTAAGTAGTAGTAACCTCCGGCACACTCTATTGGCTTCCTCTCCTCATTGAGGGCACATTGTTTGAGGTCTGGAACAGCTGGTACTCGGGTTGTCCCTCTGTCTACTCCTTCCATATCCCACTTACTGAGCTGCTATCGCCTTTGCCGCCCCTCCTCCCTGCGGTGGATGTTATCCGGTCGTGGCCTCGATGATTTATAAACACTGTCATGACCCGCTGAGGCTTGCACACAAGAGAGGCGTACCAGTGAAGCTGAGTAGGCTCAGTGGTTGTAACAGTGTTGGTGCTGGATATGGTGCTTTCCCTGCTGGTATCCAGGACTATAACCTGCTATCTTCCTCCAGTCGATGAGGTGCTCACGGTTTAAAGCCCTGGTATTGCCCCCTTTTTCTCCCTCCTGCGTGTGTCTAGTAGTCGAGTCGTCAGTGGAGGCTTAGAGTAGAAATTGTCCCCTTAGACTGTCTCCTCCGTGGGTGTAAGTGTTTGGACAAAGGTGTGAGGGATGTCCCCCACTTGTATGGATCTGTATATGTGGATGTAGAAGAGGCTGCACTGATGTATGTACCGATTATCACTGTTTCATGTTGGCCGTCGGCTGTCACTGTCAGAGCGGGTGCGGCCTCGTACAGGCGGCCTACAGAACTGAACAGCAGCCCCCGCCAGTTGGAGGGTAGGGGGACACCATGCCGCTAGTCGGCGCGGCAGGAGCCTGTCAATAATAGAGACAAGCTTGAGCGGGAGCACAGCGGGGGCGGGGCGACGGGCGCGGCCCACTTGAAAGGTGGTGAGGGGCACTGTGGGCAGGTGGGTTGTAGATGTGCTGTGTTGGGGGTTTAGAAATGACTGCGGTTTGTGTGGGGTGACAGACTGTTAGGTTGGTAGAGGAATTGGGGCTAAGGTAGGATGCGGTGGCAGAGCTGTAGCGGCATGGGTGAGGAGGATGTAGGTGTAGGGTTGAGAGGAATGGTAGCTAAGTCTAGAGGGAGTGTGGGTATGAGTGTCTATGTTGCAGGAGTGGCGGATCTATAGAAAAGATGGCTGTGTAGTGGCTGGAGTGAGACTTAGAGAAGCTACAATGTGTATAGTGAGCAGTAAACTTAAAGGCAGCTGGGAAGCCATTTTTTAAAGGTTCGATTTTTAAGGTGAATAGAAGCTGCAGACGCTTTGACTAGTGACTAATAATTTAACTCATGTCTTAACTTACAGACGTCATAGAGTGATAGAAGACACAAGGTCCAACTTCGGTTAGTCAGACGTGTGGAGAAGGCACACTGTTGTATAGGAGAAAGACAGAGGCCATGTATTCAAAGCAGTAAGGTGAATAGACACGACCCGGGCGTGATGTAGTTATCAACTATACAATGTACAGAGATGAGCAGAAGCCACATTGTACGAGGGTCAGATATAAATGGAAGCCATTCACATCAATTTAAGAGACAGCAACATAATATATAGAAGCCACATCAAATGAACGATAAAGGGAACTCGCAGTTTCTCATTCTCGGATTTATAGACAGAGAAATAGATATGATTTGAAAACTAGAAAAAGTGTCATCTTGAGTACGTGGTAAAAACTCAAGGAAATACTAGTGTTGGTAGCTGAGTGTGTGCTTGCATTGATCTGGCCAGGTCCCCTGTAGACAAGGTGATCGATGTGTGCGTGAGTTTAGACGTGTGTCTGACCTTTTAGCTTCTGTCAGCTGTCTGGAAAGGAGAAACTCCTTTGCATCCATTCTATATACCTTACCAAGTGTACATTGCTTAGCAGTTAATCAAAAGGTCCCTGTTGATCTCAAATGGTTGACCATATCCCCTACAGTAATTTCCTTCTTCATCCCCCCCGAATGAGCACATACCTCCCCTATCGCCAATTCTGTGCTGCCTGTGCTACACTGGTGGCCTAATGGAGGTGGAAATAATCATTAGTTAGATAATTGACGACGGGTGCCGATAAACTATATTGGTAGGGGCCCAAACTTTTCTACCCCTGTGCCTCCCCAAGTGGTGCCGGATACGCATACGCTGGATGACTGTGCGCTCAACGATGTGGAAGATCACGCAGTTTGTATCCATTAAAAATGTAGTCGCCGTCTGGGTTCATAGCCCTTGGGCATCCCTTCGATGATTTTTGCCATAAAACTGGAACTGGAAAAGGCACGGCCTAGACTATAGGGGGTTGATGTGGCGGGGTTAGGAGGGGGGTTAGCTGGCGGGTTGGGAGTTGACTCCAGGCAGGCCAGAGGAAAGTCAGCGTGATAGATTGATTGTGTTTGCCAGTTAAGGCGGTGACCTCTGCTCGTCTGAAGGCCCTGTGGGGTTAAGGTGATATAGAGGCAGGCTACCCTTCCCATCCCACTCCAGCAGCCCCTACCCTCTACCAACCTACACGCTGGAACTGACAGGCTAGTACACCCTGGAAAACCCATGTCAGGGTGTGACTGCCAGAACCTGTTCCCCCATGAGCCAAATCGACTACCCACACCCTTTTCAAGTCACAACCGCTGCCCCTATTAGCCAGACAAAGGAAGGGATGTCTGGCCAGGTCTCTGGGTCGCCACAAACACCGAAAGGGCGTATTGCGCCTCAATGACCAAACCTTGACGTATCAGCCCATGCCTCAACCTTACAACCTCCTTGTTTAAGTAACCGTCCATGGGCCACTCAACACAATGTCGGTCATGTCAGACCTGTGTCTGTACACATTTTCCGTGGCTGAATGTGCTATTGAATTAAGGCTGTTCAGAGATACCATTTATGTGCGTCTGAAACTGCAATGAAGTCACTTCATAGCTTATCAAACGTCACACCCCAATTGCAGAGAAGATTTGTCCCTGTGCTGAAGTAATAGAACTGTAGGAATCTCAAAGTATACATCAGATAACTCTCTGAAGTCACATCCGAGGCGTTGAACACTTTAGCTATAAGGCTTGGGAAGCAGGGGAGGGGGAAATGTGGTGCCAGCTGATATTTTTGAAAGCCGTCCTGAGCAGGCAGGCGAAACCCAATATCGATTGTTTCCCCTATTGTCGTCCGGGAGTTTCAATTTGACGTTTCCTGTCGCGATTTCCGCCGCAGAGATTACCGGCTGTCAGCTATTAATTTTCAGTCTGGGAGTTTTGTTCTTGTGTCGGCGCTTTCCTCACAGGGTTGTCAGCAACATGAGGGAGTCCTCACATGTTGTGTTCTCCAGGGTGTGTATGGTCGATAATCAAATGTTTGGCCAAACTGTGTCAAACTGTGTCAAAAGAAAGGTTTTGGAGTTTGTCCAAATACCATTTGGCTGTGTAAAGTATAACTCATAATATTATCCTTGGAGAAGGTTATGAGCAGTAGCTATTTGAGTGGTTCTCCTTTCCAGTGTGTACAAACTTATGAAAGAAAAATTATGAAAAGAATATGTATAAGATTTGGTAGAACGTATGAGAAGTGCTTGTATGGTGGGTTTGTTGCTGTGTAACCAATAGGAGATATTATTGGCAATCGTGGCAGCAACTAAATCCACCGTTAGTGTATCGTTCTCTAAATGGGAACTCGAAATGGGAAGTTGATCTGTTGGTTCGTTGTTTTTATCAGGTTGTTTCTATGGTAGATAGGAAATACAAGACAGCAATAAGCAAGACAGGAGTGGGTCAGTGTTTGGCTCCATTACTATGGCTGTCATATCATGATAATGGAAATGTGAATAAAAGCACATAAGAGCCATATTTGAACGGGTAGAGTGAACGGGGCAGTAGGAGACAATATTCGTGCATGTACCTGCATATATATTATTAAGCATGCGCTCCATCTGGGACAATGGAAGATCGGTGTTATATAAAACAGTTTCTTTACCTTGGTTTTAATCTGTAATTATACACCTCTCTTCATTCCGTTTTCACTAACATGCTATCATCCTTCATCGTCATCTAATACTCACTATATCGCTGAAATCTGTTGTCTCAGCTGGTCCATCAGAGATATGAAATATGACCTTGGATGTCAGAATTGTGTTAGTCATCCATTACTCGATGATCAACATCCGAGCATTTGCAACAGTAAAATGACCAAGACAATAGGCATATTCACACTGAAACCTTTGAGAAAACAATGGACAAAAGGAACAGCAGCCCTGTCTTTGCAATTGTTTCCAACACTTTGAAATCAAGAAATAGATTAGATGCCATTGTTATACGCTCCACATTGTTGTATTCATAGCTGTCCCGAAGCGTAAGGTGATACTCTATCTTAAAAAAGTTGTAATCAATTTAAGCCTTACCAGGCTTGCTGAATTGCATCAGGGGCACTGGCATCGTTCTAACCTCTCAATTATGCAGTACATCGCTGGAATAGACAGTGTGAGATTTCAGGGCATGGACACTATAGAGACAGTAGAGAGAACGTGACAGTGGGAACCTGCTGACAACAATGGCTATAGATGCATGATTCTAAAGGAGAAGCGCTCAAAGTAGGGTGCTTAGGGAAACGAGGTCATTTAGAGGAGGAAAATGAGAGTGTGGGACCTGGATGGGGCATTGTGAAGTGTGTGCGAGTTTCCACACATGCACTAGCATGGGCACACATGTGAATGGACGCACGCAGGGGTTATAGTATAAGAGGTGAGGGAATGTGGTGCACGACTGTACTCATTGGGGAATGTTATGGGAATGACACCCCGGGTGGAAAGGAGATAGGGACGATTGCAGGGAGGGAACACGTGAAGGATGGGTTCAACTGTTCTGTGTCCATGAAAAGGAGGTGGGGTCACAGGAGTGTGGCGCTTGTAACAGGAGTAACAGCGTGAGGGAGGCAGGGGCGGCTGGGGACGGATGGAGGAGATGTGTGACAATATGTTTGCCCCTAAGGGAAGGAGTATTGGTCGGCCGGGGAGAAATAAGATGTGGAAGGAAGAGGCTGGTGAATGGCAGTGGGGAGTATTGCAATCTGTTTAGACGAGGTGTAGAGTCTGGAATGGAGCCGCCCTGTTGGCAATAGGCTGGCCAGAGGGCACCAGGAGCTTGGAATGTGAAATATTGTAGTATGGGTCGGAGTGGGATGAGGGAAGGTGTGTTGTACTCTCGATCTCTGGAACTGCAGGAAGAGCTGGGAGTATCGGGGAGGCAGGGTGTGTATGCTGCAGAACGGTGGGTTGGGGATATAGCAAATAGACATGAAGTACACCTGAACAGGGTCTGGTAGACAATGATGCCATTGACCTTAGACGAACGATTTGAAGGAGATCGTTAAAGGTCTAGGAATAGTAGAGAGAAAGTACATTGGGCTGTGTGGGTTGTGTTTATGTGTATATTAATGTGGTCTCACTTGTGTAGTTATTATCAGCTCGCTCCACTGATTTCACGTATTGGGAAGACTAACTCTAGTGGTATGATGTTGGCCTAGCCCATTCTTTTAACCAACACCAAGACGCCGATACAAGTCACCATTTATTGTTCACTCGTTATTCACAGTTACAGTTGTTTGGTAATCACACTCAGGTTTGTACAGCTTCAATGACATCAGTCTATTCACACAAGCAGTTCATGTTCTAACAATCCAGTGCTTCTAGAGAGGTATAGGTGCCATAGAGATCCTGCTTAATCCGTTCTTACATTGGCTAAGTGTAATACTAGATACTAAACAGCTTCATCCTCGTCTACTCCAGGAGTATGTGTTGCCTCCTCAACTGCTCCCACAATACTAACTCCTCACCTGTCTCTCACTAACCCATTACACCTTCCAGACGCCATGTACTTGGCTCACACGTATTCTTTCTCCCTACAGAATCTACCTGACCAGATCTCGTCGACTCCATCTCCGTCTGCAGCATTCCACAGCTACCATAAACTCTAGCTACCATAAACCCTACACAGGACTCCTATAGCACTCTCTCGTATAGCATACAATAAATACACACATAATACAGCATACAATAAATACCCACATAAGTGTACCCTGTTATACCCATTCATTATAATTATTGGTTATTGATGACAAAACTACATTGACTAATAGAAGGAACCTGGAGACCGGATATCTTTCTTTAAATAAGCTTTAGGCTATCGTACTCTTGCTTTTGTTAGGAATGGGCTACTGAGGGGAGGCACATGCTATCAACAGAACATATGAAGGTTGATGTGTTAGATGTACAAAAAACGCTAGTATGATTTTGGAAGAGGAAACAATTTCCATCTATACCCATTTCCCTATACTACTTTGTTGATGACGCCCTCTTAATATCCCTCTTTCTGTATACTACTTTATCAGTGAACTCACTTCCGAAGCAAAACGCCCATTCACATATACTGCTTAGCAGAGCCACCAACCTGTTTTGCTATGTCTAAGTAAATTATGACCCACAAACAAATGATCATCCAAACCTAATGGTAAAATTCTTACCTCTTATCATGTTTTCGTTAGTCATAATTATGGTGGCAATATTTCCACGTACAGGAAAATACTGTAGGTCATTGATAGAAGTGCAGGCATATGGCAAGGACTGAGCAAACAGTACCATCGATAGGACATGCATGAATGTAGATTAAGGGATATATATATATATATATATATATATATATATATATATATATATATATATATATATATATATATATGCAGGGACATGATGTGGCTGTTGAAAGGTAGAAACACAAGACAATTGGGTACTGAGAGACTTTACGGATAACCATATCAAACAGAACCCTTGGTCTTGACATCTTAACAGGCAGAGGAGACAGTAAGCCCATGTATGCAGTTCTAGTCACACTGGGATTTGGGATTGAGGAGGTATAGGTCTTGTGAGATCCGTCGTGAAATAAGGATGAGCTCTAAGCCGGTGTAAGAATAATGTAAGAGGGTGGTAGGGTTGGAGGGAGGGCCTGTAGAGCTGTGGGAGATGCTGCGGCTGTGGTAGGAGGAAGAGGAGGAGAGGGCGGAAGGGGGAGTGAGGGGGGCCTTAAGGGTAGCAGGTCACACATGGGCAGAGCTACCTCGTGCCTGGAGGGGATCAAAGACACACAAAGGTGGCTGCTGCACGGTTCGGCGTCTGACAGCAGAGCGCCCTCGCGTGGCGGCTGGCAAAGAAACCTGAGCTACACAAACCGAACATGAATCTTTAACTAGGTGGCCGGTGCTCTGTCTCCAACCCGCCGGCACCAGGCCCAACCCAGCCCGTTGGCTCAGGCCAGGCTTCCCGCACCGGCTCTACCTGACCTTCAACCCGTTGCAACGCCCGCCCACTTCCGGTGGGTAAGAGCGCGGGGGATAAACTGAGCGATCGCGTCACCCGCGCCAGATAGAAACAAAACATTGGGCAGGCGATAAAAAGGCCATCGACCCACTGGTGCAGCACTGGTGTTGGGGGTGTGTAGGGGGTTGGGTGACCTGTCGAGGGTAGGGTGCCTTACGTACTCATAAAGAAACCCCATAATTAGACTGGTGGCCGTAGCAGAAGGCATTCTGACTTGATTCATCTTTGGCGAGATGGCGGCACCCACATGCACCTTTTGCTCCCGGCTCTGCGATTTTATGCAGTCATTTTATCTTGGAAGAGGACACCCCAAGCCGACCGTCATTACTGCCGTTCCAGGCTTTGTATTCGCCGGCTCTTCCTGTCTGTCGCGGTTAGTTCGTCCTGTCGCCGCTAGAAGCCGTATCCATTCGCCGCCAGGAGTCACCTGAGCCATGACGTCATCAGCCCACTAGAGGGCATCCCCGGCTCGGTACAGGTCATTCATTTGCAGCCTAAGACATACCATGAAGTGAAAGGAAGATAGACAATCTGAAAAATAACACAAACCAGATAAATGTTTTAAAAAGGAAAGAAATTGAAAGCACTTGAAAAACTCAGTCACCTACTTCCGCTCACGACCACAGCACAGTGCTTACAAATCAAACCAAGGCTTTATGGGATTGCAAATAGAATGACTACACATTTAAGACAAACATGCCGGACTGGAGGACAAAAACGTCGAGCAGATAACAAACAGAGAGACATCGTTAAAAAGGTTAAAAATCAGCCGACCCATTCACGTATTTTGTTACAGTAAAATCAGGAAATTGCCTTAACTTCCCCTCTTTTTGGTCTTGTTCACGCCCCGCGACTCACCCTCTCACTGATGAGTGTTTTTGGGAGGCGGGAACTAAAACAGCTGAAATATTAACCAGCCCCGTCCATGTCAGACGCACTCGCCTCCTGGCGGACTGTCAATCAACTAGAGCCCTGCGTCTCCGAGGGAAGATTACCTGGAAATATTCATCAGTCCCCCTGTGCACATCGCCCTGCCCAGCCACATTATCATTGGTCACCTCTAGATCAAGGTGGTCCCCTTGCTGTAGCCTCCTAGTATGCCTCTGCAGTATTCAGCTATGTGCTTTATATTGCTGGAGGGAGTAGGGTTGGTGTTAGAGGGGGTGGTGAAGGGATGGTATTAGATGGCTGGGGTACAGGTGTGCTGCCTGCCCTAAAGTGTGGAATGTGTGTCTCTGTGTGGAACTGATGGGGATGGGGATGTGGGAGGGATATAGTGGTAGGCTGGGGCCTTTGTGGATTGGTGATCCGGCCAATATTGTGCACCGACCTGATTTGGTCTCTGATCCTCTGCCTAGGATGATTGCGGTATAAAGGTAAAAGTATGTGGTTGCTGGGGTTTGATGTGTTTATGGAAGGATGAAGGCGTTGATACAGATATATGGGATATAAGGTCAGGGATAGCACAATAGGAGAAAATAAACTATGTATATTGGGCTTAAAGAAATAAATTGAAATAGAAAACTCAAAGCATGTGATAAAAATGTACGACACAACTATGAACTGTTCAGATTTATTCTTTTGTTGTTATATATAAACCGATGGCAACTGTTCGGAGAGCAGCTGATGCATGATTCCTCTCTATTGGTGTCATGTCCAAAGGTTCAGTTCATATACTAAAATAGCCATGTCCAAAGGCTCACTTCATGTACTACTTACACTATTGGTGCTAAGTCTTAAGGTTCACTTCATATACTACTTACATCATTGGTGTTATATAGCCGTGTCTCATCTATCAGTTCTTATCGGTGCAAGCTGCCAGTACCAGCTTCAGTCAAGCTGGTTACTATGCTAAAGGTTCACTTCATATATTACTAACTATGTGGACACAGATAAATGCAGATCTACACAAAATGTATACATAATTTCAAATATTGTTCTCCGTTAAACAACTGGTGAGAACTGAACTGCTCATGGAGGTGTACTGGTAGGATCAGCTCGACAATATGCTACGTCTAGCCTCCCATGGGACATGGTGCCAGAGGCGGTGGTGCCAGCAAGAGCGGCAGGGGCAGTATAGCAGTATGTACACAGGAATCACGAACGCAGTCGATAAATTCTCCCCATCACTGCAAGCCTTCCAAAATCATGCCTGACACAGGGGTCTCAGGTTAATCCCCGAGGTCTCCGTTTAATATCATGCGGGCCAGTCCCCATGGGTCTCTACCATGCTGGAAATCCGCAATTATTATTGAGTTCCCAGGCGGGCGCCGACACTTTTATGACATGTTGGATGTGTGGGGTTTCGATAAGAAACAAATGGCGGTCGGTTTTAGCGCCTGTGTGCTAGTCACTCATGCATACAGCAAACGCTTTCTAGTTCCGCTACCAACCACATGCGCCGTTGGGGCAGCGTCCCTCCCCACCCCAGCCACCTTCCTCCGCAGCCATCACCGACTTAGACTTATCTTAATCCTACCAAACCTACAGGGTTTCCGGTAATCTACCATATTTCAACTCCCAAATGGACGGCACTGCCCTGAGGGCCTAGTCCGCGTATGTTTAGGGCAGGCCATAATACATTAGGGTAGGGTTGCGCATTGCCCACGTGAGCACGTAGGAGAACGCCATCCGAAATTCCCACTTGCTTCAGACTGGCTTTCCTCTTTGTCAGGTTCCTCTGAGCCTTTTTAGTGTTATTAACTTATGATTTTGAATTCGCGATTGTATGACTGCCATCTTTACCAAGGGCCAATTTGAAATTAAAGCTTGGCTAATCCAGTCTCAATCGTCTCGACCTGATACATGTAGCAGCTAATCTAAGATTGCTATTGAGCTAAACTACAGCCATGTACGAAGTAACTCCTTTTCTGGTCTATTGACCAAGGGTATTAGAAATAGCATGCATTTAGCACTCAATATTATCATGTCCCATGGAGAAGGGTCATTCATCATCTCGTTATGAATTGGTTATGGCCATTTAAATTGCTCGCACCCACATGCAATATGGTGAAGGTATTGATCTTGCCTTCTCGTCTTCATGTTTCAGTTATTAACATCCGCAGCAGGAAAAGCATAAGGAGGTACACAGTCACCCAGGCCACGGTTCATTACTGTGATGACAAGACAGACTATGTCGACTGATACCGGAGAAATAATTAAAGTACTATCAGATAGAGTAACTGAAATTTTGCGGTCTTATCCTTCTTGTTTAATATCTCAAGGGACTCCCTTTTCCTAAAACGTTTAATCAACCAATACACCGAGAACCCATCAAAATACCAGCTTTAATAATAACCATTCCCTTCACTAACAACACTTACATTGAAAAATACATTTGATCACTCCGCAGTAAGTTGATATCGTATCATAATTTAAGAAGACAAATCCTAAATGATACATAGATATTTTCGAAAGTAGATAAGATAATTTATTCTTGACAGTTTTAATTCTCGTAGATGTAAATCTGTCGGTATTGGAATCTTCAGAGCAGAAGGAAATTACTATTGGAAAACTCAGATCTGTGTCATCAACTTGACATACAACAGACGGCATGGCCAATTTAACCATATTAGCATATCTATATAATAGCTTCTATATTGCCAGTGTATGTCAGTTGCTCAAAGAATCCGCCTAGGCTAGCGACAACACTACTTCAAATAACACGCTTTTGAGAAATACCAGGGACTAAATGATTCACTGCCGTTGTGTAGTTAAGCTCAAGGAGAGATATATAGTGAAAAATGGAGCCTCTGAAGGCTTAGCTCACAAGGACTAAGATAAAAGAGGCTGCTGTGAAGAGCTGAAGGGAGTCTTATCAACACTTAAGCACCAAGGAGGGGTAGTGCATGTACATAATACATGGCTAATAGCGACCCCTGTGAACTATTCACAGATGACGGACGGTGCGAGGAGGAAATGAATAAAAAAAATAAGAGAATGCAGAAAATTAGAGGAGTAGAAAAAAGCTACATTGAGGAGGAACCTAGGAGGCCAATGCTTACCTCATGCATTCCCTCAGAAGTCCGAATGAAAAGTTTGTAGAGAGAATGTAGGATAGCCCATATTGTTTGTAATACCGCCTCTTCTTTGCAACATGAGATGCATGCTAGTCTAAGAACACAACAATTAAAAATGACTCTAAATGAAGGCGTGGGAGCGATAGTTATGCCCGTAGTTTGCTGTATGAGAAATTGATTCTGATAGGAAAAAGGGGGAAATTGTTGCGTGTTTAGATAAATGGGAGTACAAAGACAAGTACTAATGATGGCGTGACTTCTGGTTAGTCGGGTCTTTACCACCTGTCAATGTTCTAGCCCATTCTCAGTGTTAGCATAGTATTAAGTCATTAACAGCACTGATGGCTGTGGGTACTGATATATCTTTTATTATTTGTACATCTAACTGCACTGTAGCTTTATCCCCTTAGATCCATCCTGTATGGCTTTTAATATTGGTTCTGCGGTACGACACTGTACAGGAATTGTCTAGACCAAAATCTCAGGGTTATTACATATGTGGAATTCTGCTCAATAATATTGCGTCCCCATTGTCATTTTATCTAACATTACGCTCGCTCATATCTAGTGCTTCTGATACATCCATCCCTCACCAATGCTTAACCTGCATTTTATCTTGTCACGTCAGATACCTTTGACATAAACGAGTAGGATCGCCATGAACATCTACATCATAGGCTGCAGCGAAAGAAGATTCAATATAATGATTGCAACCTTAAAGTGATCACTAGGAAACATTTTTCAAATATGAATGTCATTTGAACACGTTTGTAACACGGTGTATATCTAAAGCGTATCCTTAGAAGATGGCATTGAGATAAAATTGTACCTGGAATGACATTAGGGCTGTGAAGGAGAATTTTCCTCCATTATCCTTTCCAGAAGGTCACTATCTGAAAAGACATTACCTTTCATATTAGTATGATAACGTAAGTACCTTCAGAAAATATAGGTCAGCACCTATGAATACTTGTATAGTTTAAACCCCAATCACCATAGCACCATAACAAGAATTAAGATCCGTGTTTTAGAGCCACTGTCTGATTTAAAAAGGAAACATAGTTATCATTTAAAAAGATAATGAAATCACAGATTGAGACAAATATAGACTCAAAAAAACAAAAACAAAAAAAACAAAACACGAGAACACTTATAAGCTTAATGATTTTTATGCAGGGAGTGAGATGACAGGGAGGTGATTGTTAAATAAAGATGAAATGATTTTGTTTGATTGCTAATTTCTGTTAGTCTGCAAGGCACGCCGACATGATTGGCTTGAGTGATAAAAGTCGGAATGATTCTAAAAGGTTAGCAACTAGTAATGACCCATCGGCAATGCTGCTGTGGTCTAAAAAGAAAGATAGATAAAAAGTCTCAGCAGTCCTACCAGGGGGAGACTTTTTTACTGTCTTGATTTGCTTTCTTTTATAACTGCATTAGGAAATGGTGAGTCAGGCAAGGAAATTATTTTAGAACTCCAGAACTATTGCTATTAGTCCATCAGATATCAATTGGTATGGGCATATCTAAATCTGTGTGTCATTAGTCGAACCGTAACTAAAAGCATTATTAAGAATGATTTTGATTGATAAAAATAGGACCTATAGGGACCTCCACTGTATCCACTGGTATTGGTGGAAACAATTCCCATTTTTCAGGCTACTTGGTATACCGATTGATAAAATTTAATGTCAGCACTGAAGGTGATGCCAGCAGAGCATCTAGTGAATTGCAAAGCTTATGATCAGCCGTTGATATCATGTGCCACGTCTGCTTCTAAGATCATCTGACGTCTTGGCTGCCTTCGATCAACTGACAAAACAGGTAATTGCATTACATGTATACTATAGATAAGATAGGGCAAAAAAAAGGCCCGATATTATTGTGATGTGTGAGGTAAACACCTTTAGTTATACGCCATAAATCTTAACCTGTCCTGTAGAATCTGAATCCTCAAATTGAGAAGATGATACGCAGAGAATTCTGTGCCTAGGACACTTCTCCAAATAACTAACACCCAGTATATTCCTTGATATTTTGCAGCTTAAAACGAGTTATGCTTTTTGGTTTATCGTTTCATTCTCTTACATTCAATCTAATTCCAGTAGGATAAACCAGCCTCTAGTGTGGTCACAATAAAATATCTGCTATATTTGACCAAAAACCCGACAGAGACCTATCAAGTAATTGTCTACTCTTTTGCACTCCAAAAGCTGAGGATTGCTTACAGAGTATTCATGGCTCAACCTTACCCTTGTCTAGTTTCCAATATGCTCTCCACTCCTCCCACCAGAAATGTGATTACCCTGCGAGGTTATTCTAGACGGTTCCTCCAGTTTAATATTCTATAAGACAGTGACCGGGGATCGGTGGGTATTAACCCCCAGACCCTCCCCAGGGAGCCTACCACCCCCTGTCGCTGGAGGTGTTGATCCACCAAGATTATCCCGACCGGAAGAGACACGACTCCACGTCAGGGGGCATTATGTATGTGTGGGGGTGGTGTAATCGGTCTAAATTGTGGCCGACGTTCAACCTACCCTTACCACACCCTAGTGGCAGTGCTCGTGTCCTGGACCCAACTCTGAGGGTCGCTAGGGCTGGGCTGTGCATGTGGGGGTACTTTCAGTGAAGGACTAAGGCCTGTCGGGAAGAAGGAGTTGGGAGGTAGGGTGAGTGTTGCGGTCTATGGGAGGGTGAATGGGGCTCCAAAGGCCCCTTTCTGATACCGTTCAAAGGTGCTGCTCAATTGCTGACTGACTCGGCATATTTAGCGCCAGGTCAGGAGAGATTTGGTGGCCATTTATTTTCCTCTTTCTTCCTTTTAAGCTCATTGATTCTGCCTTTTTATCTGCCAGAAATAGTTTGACTTTCTTGTGTGGTTTTTCTGTATGTGGACTAGATTAGAGGTGTGTTTTGGGTGTGGCAGGCAGAGCTGCATTGCCCATGCATGATCCAGAGATGTGTGATTTCATAGACACCGCCCCTATCCCCAGCACCACCCACCTCAAAATGGCCATAAGCGATGTTGTCAGTGTCGCTTACAGGAGGCCACCAGGGCGCCATGCAGACTTTAAAGGCAGGCTCCTATTAGCGCCAGCCGCGCCCCAACTCCTGGGAAATAATCCTCCATTACTGGTACTGGTTCGTGATACATACGCGTCTCTGCGACTTGTGCACCAAGTGACGGATGTGATGTCAGTGTATGCCCGTCACACAGGCCTCACCCCTAGAGGGGTATAGGATGTGGGTGGAGAACAGGAGGGTAGTGGATGGGGCAGGGGACGGAGGAGGGGTATACATTGTGAGACAGTCCAGGGTATATATCTAGACTACCAGTTGAGCTGTAAGAGTCAACAGGATGACGGAGCACACCCTTTGCAATGCCACTATCCCTGTGGCAATCTATTGAACGCACCACTCTGGATATCATACAACCAGCTGTACCTTCACCACTAATACACAGCTACCCCCATCCCACTACTCCCCATCTTTCTAGACTTCCCTCCATCCTCCATCCACCTTCAATGGTCCCCATGGGCTGCAAGTTGTGCCCGTGCTGGGGTCTATACGTCTTTGTTAGCTCCACACCAGACAGCAGTGGCTGTTGATTGGTGCTGTCTCAGGTAGGAAGATCCTCTCCAGTCAGCCCTGGGCGGATCCAACCACTAACAAAGACAGATCAAACCACCAACCGAAAGGAAAGTCCAGGAGTGTCAATCCTGGGTAGCAGTCACTGGACTCTAATTTATAATATGTCATCGGATCCGGCACCCAAGTGCATTAACCTTTTGGTCGAGGGTCAATTCTTAAAAAGAATATGATCCTTGTGAGGCAAACATTATTCCAACTGTTATCTTGGCATTTAGCTTGTGAAGTGGTCATATTGCAAGATCTGCAAGATCGAATGGAATCCTTTTTTCTATTTCCATGTTGTTCGTAGGGCCTCTTTTATTTCAATCACTACTCCCTCTCCCTTCTGTGTACTCTCAGCCCGAATTGTAATGCGGCTATAGATAGCCCTGTAAATAGGCAGTAGAATCACTTGGTAAATGGGTTCATGCCTACACTAGCTACTGTTGAATAACAACGATTGTGGTGTATATCTACGTGCCGGGCTGAGAGTGTTGTGCCACACATTAATCGATTCTTAAGCTCTATTCACCTTCAGAACTTAAAAGATTGCTTGGTGGTTCATAGATCTACTGATCTATAGATGCTATCTAAACCATCGCTACTATGGCCTCACTATGCTTTATCAATGTGATACATATCACTTATCTGTATCCCCCTCTTATTGGTCTTCCCCCTCTAATTATCTGCCCCCATACATTATTAGCCCTTTCCAATCATGCCCCGACGACAGCCCTGTAGCCTCGCCTGGCGATGTCTTCTGGACATATATCAAAGTTGACCTTTACCTTGAAGGCGCCTGGCTCTATTGATGAGAGCAAGACAAAGTTTCCTCCCTCTCTCTTTACCGGAACCTAGCGTCTACTCTCCTTACATCTCCTGGTGACAACAGAAGCAAGTTGCTTTATTTTCTCCCTCTTGCCCCCACCCTCCCTTGTCTCCCTCTCTGTCTCTCAGTATATGCTTGCTTTGTCTGTCCCTCTCTCTCTTTCTCTGTGTTTCGGTATCTGTCTATCTACCTGGCTTCCCTACCTCTGACTATGTCCCTCTCTCTCTCCCTCTCCTTTTTTTTTCTCTCTCTCTCTCTCTCTCTCTCTCTCTCTCTCTCTCTCTCTCTCTCTCTCTCTCTCTCTCTCTACCTGTATTCCCCGGCCCCAACTACTGATGTCTAGATCCAAAATGGGGACCGACGTCGCATTAATGATGTATGCTACTAAAATCAATCTCGATGGAACTGGATGAAAATGATTTCAGATAGATGCAGTTTCATAATTCAATCTTCTCTTGCAAAATGTAATTTGCATCAAAACAGGTTATTTTTGGAATTGCGTGGCCGCGGCCGTTCAAATCATTCGCGTTGATAAATCCTTTGTGAGAAAAATCGACTGATTACCATAGCCTAATTGCATCTGTTATAGAATCATGCTTCCGTCAAATAATATATAAGACCTATAGCTAGAAGGCGTTACAAAAACAGCCCAATATTAATAAATAGGCAATAGCAGATCCAGATTAACCATACTAACGCATAGGACCAGGGGTCTATTCCAAAACAGACAACAACCCCCCCCTCCCAATGTGATGAACGGTCACCAATTTTACAATTGGTCAATAGTAAAATGTATGGTTAAGAGTCTTGAGATGTTCAAAAGAATAGTAGAAGTAGAACAATTGTACACATAATATTTACTAAACTTTATCCAGTAGCTCTAATCAACACGTTATGTATACTGCATAAGCCAAATTTGAAAGAGAACTAGGTACAATTACCCACCGACACCTATATGAATATGTAAGGATATTCCTGTTAAAAACTTGACACACCATTTAGCCTAATCCTGTCAATGCATTACTTTCATACTAACATGAAATGCTTTCTCTTGGCTAATACTTTGCTAAACAATTCCTTTTGAATCTTGTGAGAATATAAAGCAGTTACATTTAGCTATCAATAATCAAATTTGACTGTTTTATATTTTAACATGGTACTAAATTCATGCACTTTCAAGGACAGGTGGAGAGTCATTGCAGTTGATACTACGACCAAGGACCTTAGATACAATAGGAGGGGTCACTGAGAGTATAGCCTATGGGTTGAGTGTCACGGGCAACCCCCCTCTACCCCTCCCCCATGAAACTAGGCTATCTTGGTCTTCAGTGTTGATTTCTATAGAGGATTAGGTTGTTTATGGATCTGTGGTTTTTACTTTATCAGAGTGATACCAAAGGGGAAGAAGGAACCATCTAGACTAAAAATTCCTGCTGAATCCAGAATTTGTGATCATGATGCTCAGCAATTGACCAAAGGTACTTAAAAATGAGGTTTGATGATGAAAATATTTCAGAATGTACAAAAACAATATTGAAATGTTATTCTCAATCTATATTTTAAGATGATCAACACAACTATAACAACTGAAGTTATTTTCGTTGATAGCAATTTTTTATTTAGAGGAATCAAAGATCACAACATTTCGCCTATACTATAGGCTTCATCAGGTGATATTGAAATGATTAGAGGTCTTTATAGATAGATAAATATAATCCAGAGTTGGTACCTCGGTGTACATATCCAAAACATCTCTCAATCTGACAAATACTCTCACTGTGCATTGCTCTGCCTATCCCACATATTGCCTATCCCTTAGTCTACCTATCACTCATACTGCCTATCTCTTAAATCCAAAGCATCTTGAGCCATGTAAGGCTATCTCCCAAAAGGCCTAGATGCTAAAGCTTACTCCTCACCTTATCTAATCATCTTTGTGATCACTTTCCCATAGTTATCCTCAATCTGCTTATCAATAATTTTACCTATCCCTATTCCTATCCCTATTCTTTTATGTTTGCTCATCTTACAAGGCACTGTCTGTGCCTATACCTCAAACTACTTATTGCTTATACTACATATCCCCCTTGTTACCCATCCTTTTGAATACCTATCCCTTGGGCTCTCCATATGGCTTTATTACCTACCTCAACTCAGTCAATCTAGCCAGCTCTCTCTATACACATCTCAGATTTTGATCAATTCCTTCCACCTGTCTCCAGGTCTATGCCTTGTGAAATATACCTATCCCTCATTGTGCCTATCCTCCAGTCTACATATCACTCATGTTTGCTATGCATATCACTCTGCATATCCCTGCAATACAATGGGGGTGTATGTTTCATAAGACATACTTAAAGTTAGTTAGAAAGAACACAAGGTGAGAGGTAAAGAGAGAGCTGTTTAGGCAGACCAGGGGATATGCACACTATGAAGAACAGACAGACTGAGGGATAGGTAAATTGAAACATATGCAACATGAATGATATGTAGCTGTATGATTAAGGTAGACTGTGGATCCAGTACCTTGGGTGATAGTGTGACTATGGAATGGTCATCATAATGAAGGTTGTTTGTAACATATCAGGTTAAGAGAAATGCGATGGGTAAGACAGCTATATAGACAGCATGAGGGATAGGTATTCAAAAGAATGGATAGCAAAGGGGAAAGGTAGCATGAGCAATAAGCATTCTGAGGTATAGGCACATACAGTACATTGTTAGATGAGCAATAAAGAAAATATGGGTGCTAGGGACTAATATGCAAGTCAAATATAAAGGATGTGCACAGTTGGGGGATAGACAAAATGAGGGATATGTAGGCTTTATGATAGGTATTATGAAGGATAGGTAATATCAAAATAGTACACATGATGAGCGATGTACTGTTAACCATTTAGATCTGAATAAACAGATGAACAGTGCAGTTAAAACATGAGGGTCTGAGGGATAGTCACCATCCATGAGGGATAGGTAAAATGAATGATAGGCAGATTGAAGATAGGTAGACTAAATGTAAGAAGGAACAGATAAAGTAAAGTAAGGTGAGAGGTAAGCATTAGAAGCCAAGCATTTTAAGAGATAACTAGATTTAACTCTAGATGTTTTAGATTAAAGAGATAGGCAGGATAGCTCCATAAGCCCCCTTATCCTACATAGGGCCCAGTAGTGAAGACACAGGGTAGCCGAGTTTCATGGGGGGGTAGAGGGGGGTTGGCCTTCACTATAGGACTGTATGGACTAACCTATCCTATACTGTTCCATCCTTGCTACGACTCAGTGTTATGTCGTCACGCTAAACACTACATAGTATACAAGTCAATAAGTGGATTACTACCATTCCAATACATCTGGGACATTGAGTGGGAATGTCTTTGATTCTCACATATACCTGCCCCCGTGGGTGACCTTGACTTGAGCTATTTCCGTTACCTAGGGGATCAGACGCTACCACATAGCCCTTCCCCTTATATCCCATACTTAGGGCATAATGCATTGCTGAGCTTTCACTCGGTCCTTTTATCCCCTGATGAAGGACCGCACCCGTAGGGCGTGGTCCTTTATCTAGGGGATAAAAGGACCAAGTGGAAGACTAGCAAACCACTATGGCCTTTATACCATGGTTTCAACCATTAAATTAGTTATTTTACCTTATTAATAAATTGGAGAAGTACAACCTAGCCATACATTTCCAGTTAAAACCTTTCAGGGTTCTATGGGGAATCTATCCCCGGCCACTGTGGCAAGAGACGGACTCGCTCTCCACTATACCAAGCCGAACGGTACTAGAAGCCAATGTACATGAAGGATTTGAATAAGTTGTCCAACATACCTGATGTTTGCACACCTCCTTAGTATACAATCCAATGGTTCCATGTCAAGTTATTAACAGGGAAACATCCTTAGATATCCTACATGAACATGCCATGAGAAATCAACCTATATGCCTGTTACTGGTTGCCATGGTAACCATTCAAATAATCGAAATTTGCAGATTTTTATGCCAGTTTTTGGGGATACTCACCAGAAACCCAAAACTGAAAGCAGAAATTGAAAATTCCTTCTAGATCAAAATCTGTGATAAAAAGCACCATATCATTATGAATTTTTTTATGAAAGAGGCTGATTTATTTTGTCTTTAGACATTATTATGGTATATAATGTATTTAGAGCTTAATCATTGGATAAATAACAACCTATGTTCAAGGAGGGGTTCTGACATAACTACTAGGAATATTTAACCCAATGATGTCTCATTTTAAAGATCTTGAGATGAACTTTGATAGTGAATTTCCCTGGAGAGGGGTGTTTTGGCTTGACTGGTCACATATACTAAAGGATGTATAGGTTAAAAGCTTAATATCATAACATTTCAACATAAGAAATTGATTATCCACATGCCTGGGCCCTGCGGTAAAGCGGCCCGGCAATATGCACAAGAAAGCACGGGACGACTTCGGCTGACAACATGGCGAGGATTATTTTTCTATCACTTGGCCTAACAAAATGTCTTCTCCTGGCTTTATTAAGAGATTATAAGGTAAGAAATTAAAACAAAATGGAGAAAAATGTTAAATAAATGCATTAATCAAGTTATGAGACAGCACTCATGGGTTTATTGGTTCAATATTCCACTCCCCACTGCACAGGTCGTGGAATATTGAATCCATAAACCCATGAGTTCTGTCTCATAACATTGATTTAACGCTATTTATACCATGGTTATCATGTTTAGGCACTGATTTGCAGTGCCCAACCCTGATAAGTCGATGTATTTAGCATGCACTAAAGGCATCAATGTTGACAGAGGCGAATGACAGCGAGTTGACACCAAATTAAATGTGCTGATATAAAAAAAAAACTAGACAATATTGGGTTTAATCAAGAATTGTGGGCAATGTTATAAGTATATTACACAACTCACCCTTATAATTTAGAAAGGATGAAAGCCTATATTCTCTATGATACGTCCAAACAAAATCGAATCGAACAACTTATTTGCCATGTTGTGAGTACGTCTCACCCATGCGGTGTAGGAGTGCAGAACACAAATAGATTTGATCTGATTTGTCCTGGGGTCATTCCACCCACTGCACATAATGCTTGCCAGAAGTTCTGCTATGGAACTGGCCATAGGACAATTCTCAATGTAACAGTTTGCATCCACGCACTCCAGTCCACTCGCTGGAGATCAGCAAGAATTCCAAAATGGCAGAGGCCCACTGTGTCGACTCGCAACAAAAATCAGTGTATTTCACGGCTTAACCCCTATGTGCCCAAGCACGCATTTAAGCACAGTTTTGGGCTTAAATGCATGTATATTGAAAGATATTTTCACCCAGATACTTCTACTTGTCCAATCTGCAAAGTTAGACCCCCTCCAGAATGCTTATGACCTCCCAATAACGATACAGCCCTCCCTTTGGTTCTATCTCCATTATATCAGACACAGTGAGTCAAAACTTGAAAGTGAGCTGTAATTTTATGTGATTCATTAAATGGCAACCCTCAAAGGAGCTAGAATCTGACATAGTACCAAAATGATGATGGTTCATACACCCGGGTCATACACACACAGTTTTCCATACAACAATATTTTACAACAACTGTTCATATCCATAAATATGCCATGCATTGTTACTCTTATAACATATTGTGTTTACTGTGTGACAGTACAGATGCAGGCAGAATCAGCATTGGCAGTTCTGTAAGGTCTCAAGATTGCAGGGATTATGGATGTATTTATAGAAAAAGAGAGACTAAATACCACTAAATCACAACAAATGGAATGTTTTGGTAACTATGGTTACCAGACCTGACCAGTAATGCCCTGTCTTTAACAGAATGTCTTCACTGAGTTATGAGTATTAAGAAAATGTAATGCCAAGCCCATATCAAATGAAGAATATTGGAATAACACATGGTCTTAATAAAGAAAATGGTTCAATTGTGAAATAATGTAAAATAATGTAAAATCTTCAAATAATTCTGGGCACAAAAAGGTTAAGGAATGCTACACAAAGAGGTCTGCATATATACTGAGGATGAGCGTCGCTTTTATATTGTTAATTAAGTATAGCAGTTGTAAGCAACATAGGGTATAATGTATGTATGATATGAAAGTATATACTTCTGTAGATTACATAGGTTGTGAGATGGGGCTTTCATACACCGAGTGTATTTCACATATGACAGCAATCCAGCGATTGATTTGTTTAAAAAAGTATGTGTTTCTTTTACATTATCATCCACTCTGGATCGTTTCTACCCACTATCATGCATGTCAACAGCAGTTCAATATGCTATTCATGCATTAGACCGGCGTGTCATCTATATGCAAATCAGGGGAAGGAATCCCGAGGACATGAAATAGTGAATGATGGGTCTAGCCAGTATTATCAAGTTAATTAAATCAAAGGGCAAGAGGTTTGGAGAATGATAGTGGGAGGGTAAAAGGCCGAGGAGGGTAAAAGGCCGACCAGGGAGTAATAGAGATCAAGGGCAGGGAACAGACTTCTATAGCACTTAGGTCGTGAACCCATAGTTAGCTACACCAAATATCTAAAACATGATTATATAAGATACAATGGTGATTACACTGACGTCCAATATCATTTTCATTATCCATTGCGCTCGCGAACGTTGGTGTATGATGCTCCAAATATTTAAATGTACTTCAGATCAACTGACAGACGAAACAAAATTAAAATAATATTGACCTTAATGTAATGGCACTTTTTGAATCTATGGGATTCTAAAGAATTCTCCCCTGAGAGCTCCCACATCCTCTGAATCCTTGATAGAATTAGAAGACTGCAGATTTTACCAACATACTGTGTAGAAATCACAATGCAGTAAGCCACCTCACATAGCTACACATAGAACATAACAGCAGAACACAGACATGGGGCAGTTAAAACAGATGCATAAAAGTTGATAGGAAATGTTTTGGATCAACAAGACACAACACATGTTTTATCGATAAATATTATTTGGAGAACAACATTTTCCCCAATAAACACTTTCTTCAGTCGAGAAACAATGCCATTTGATTAATAATTTTATAAGCACTAACAGCTGGCTTGCCATAGATACCACAGTCATTACCAACAGATCACAGCCAGGTGATAATAAAGAGCTGCTCATAACACTTCCTCCTAAATCCTGACTCAGCATTACACATTAGAGTAGCTCTTGTGTTGCTAGGTAGCAGCCTGACCATGTGACACTAGGTAATCCACCAATCAGAGCATGTCTGGGGGATAGGGGAGCAGTGTGCAGCAGAGCAGAACGTTTTGACAGTGTGCACTGCGCATCCCGCTCACGCAGCCTGAATAATGGATGCGCAACAAACCACTTGCTTATTCAGGAGTGTGGTAATTAACTGGTCGTTTATTCGCTTCCATCAATTATTAACGCTGGGGTAACAGGGCCTCGATGTTTTGCCATTATTATTTACACATGTCTTTCCCACCGAAGGCCTTCAAACTGGAAATGTATTGCCTAATATCGGTGTTTCTCTCATGTCTTTGCCAAAGCACATTGCCCTGCTACACCCAATCCGAACCTCCACCCTCCAGACACACACGGACAAATGCATTTGTTTTTCTAGCTTTCCTTTGATATGGATTTTATGAAAGAAAGGGCCACTTTCATCCCCATTGTTTCGTTATTTGAATTCAATTTTAGATGGTCAATATTCTGTGTTTTTTAAGAGGGGTCCAACTTTCTGCATGTCCACCCAATGAGGATTCCCAGTAAAGAGAACCTGACTAGACCCCTGCGGTGTCCACGGTTGTAATTATTATCGATAGTGATTTTGGTGTTGGGTTCATTTCATTTGAACAATATAAAAACACATCCAAGCGTTTCCCCTTCTGCGAGCACGAGGGTTTAGTTATTTATGAATAAATTCAAAATCCATGTGATTGTTATTTGATGTGAATTCCACCGTTCTTCTCTTCGGCAATTCTCATAGCTTAAAACACATCAAGTTTTGTGACTAATCAGGGATAGTTTTGTATTGTTTTTATAGCTATTGTTTCTGGAAGTTAAATACATGTCGTGTGCAGAAAGGGAAATGATAACACGATTCTCCGCCTATCAAACAATAATGAGCTCTATTTTCTGGTTGCCACTTGGTCAGAAATCGTGCCATGACCTCGGTCAGGTTGCTATAAACTCCAAAGCACGATTTAGAAAGGCCTTAATCTCACACAACACTAGACATATCACTTTCCTTTTTTATAGAAGTGTTGTAAGTGGACAGATTTCAAGATAATGAGAAAAGATAATCATCTAAGAAAATGAAATATACTTTGAGTACGGCAATTTTTGTCACTTTTGTTTAGACCTTCACACACAGCACCGTTCGTGTGTTGACTCAGAATGGGTTGTAACTCTCTTCTTTTCTATCACATTTCCCATCAAAATAAGTATAGCAAATGTTAACAAGGAAGCCCAAAGGATGACCAGATCACCTCCACGGACATCCCTTTGTGTTTTCCACATCATATACATACTTGTAAGTGGTACAGTAATAAGCTCTTTCTAACACTTTGCATCAATAACCTTTGTATAAACGACCGCGGGATATTGGAAACAAGAGAGACACACTTTCTTTGTAGATAACAAATAGTTGAATTTCAGCAAGAGAAAAGTGTCAACGGGAACATCTAATTATGCATCGATGGATGGGTGTATAGGTATTACGGTATGTAATGTGATTTAGCGGTGTCTATAACATAAAAGTATGTGTGTGAGTCGCTTGAAATGATAGCGCCAGTTGTGTGTTCAGTGTGTTCATTTATGACATATGTGGATAAACTGACCTCACCCTATACAGTATCAGTGTCACACTTTTCCACATAGTGTCTAAGTCGAGGTATGAACAGGACATTATATTTCTGTTATGGACAATACTTGGGTAGTTTTAAATGTCTGACAACTTGGCCTCAGTATGGTCAAAAATGACGGGAAAGGGCATTGAAGGTGTATCTTGGGTACGAGCTTTGCTGTCTTTATTTAGACATAGAAATCAATTAACAGTCTTCAGCTCCCTCAAACGCTGTCGGGAGAATAGCAAAATTGATGATGTCGGTGTCTGTGGTAGCTTTTCCTACATGGTTCTATGTTTTTTTCTTTAACTGTGACAGATAACTTTCCCAATTAAAATACTTTTGATGAGGCTGTGTTCATGACTCAACTTGGCGAGGTTGTTCCATTGATCCATACCATAAATAGCGATGCATAAACAGAGGTTACGACACTAAAATTAACTGTGGCATGATTTGCGAAAAAGGCCCTTAGTGCAGGGTAGATTAAGGTACCTATTCCCAGTACATGTCAATTTACTGTTTCATACTATGATGCATAGTTAACATACTTTCTCATGTACAGAATGCGGATATATGCACATCTGGGGTTTGATCTTAGGCAGGTAAAAATTCAATACAGTTAAAAAGACCTGGCCTATGGGATGTACCCTGCATTCAGGTGAATCCGAAACGTGCACTTTAGAGCATTATGTGCGTATAGGGCCCATTACGGTTTATGTATGTATTTATACTTCATTATCAGTGATAGTATTTGAAGTCACTTTGCACTAAGTATATATCTATTGGAATAATTATCATGTACAAGTTTGTTACTTGGGCACGACCTAGTGCCATACCTTAGAGATTTGTGTGCTCTAAAATACTTCCCTGGACACTACTGCATAATCTAGACCTCATACATGTAGCACCCTCCATGACTCTAGCATTTTTTTTCCTTTTCAATACACGTGTACAACATTTAAGACCCAGTAATGACTGTAAAGCCGTGTCGTCTATTCTGACGGTGATGGATTCCTCTGCACTGCTCTCACCTCAAGACTGCCGTAACTCAGCCCCTTTAGAACCATCTATTTTTAATGCAGAACTTGCAGTTCTCTGCCATCCGTCTCATACTACACGGGGGTAGCACAGGGAAGACACTTATGGAAGTCAGCTTCTCTCAAGGCAAAGAGGTGTCACTTAGTATAAATCAATGCATGAGAAGGGTATCCAGTGTGATGGAAATGTAAATGAATCTTTTTATATCGGTCAGTGATAAGGGATGCTACTGTACCAAGTATACACGTTACATTTGATTACCCATACTTCACCTCACTGAAATTTGAGCTGTTGAATTTATGGATGAATGTAGTTGTACCAAGGTATTGGATATCTGAGTTTAAGTAGTGGAATGAGAGGGTCGATATGGCTGTTAAGTATGTTGTTGGTTGTCTTAACGTGTATTCTAGTACAACGTTTTGTGGGATTGAGTGTAAGTAGTGGGATGACAGAGAGGAGAATGTTATACGAATATGTACTGTTCGGATGAAAGTAGTATAGTGGAATGGGGCAGATATAGAGGAAAAGACTTTACCAGTGTGTTGTCTGAGTGTAAGTATTATAGTGCAATGGGGAGAGGAGAAGGCTTTGCCAATGTGTTGTCTGAGTTCAAGTAGTAAAGTGGAATGGGGCAGAGGAGAAGGCTTTAGCAATGTGTTGTCTGGGAGTAAGTATTATAGTGTAATCAGGGAGAGGAGAAGGGTTTACCAATGTGTTGTCTGAGTATAAGTAGTATAGTAGCTTTGGGCAGAGGAGAAGGCTTTACCAATGTGTTGTCTGAGTATTAGTAGTATAGTGCAATGGCACAGAAGAGAAGGCTTTGCTAATGTGTTCTCTGAGTGTAAGTAGTATAGTGCAAGGGGAGAAGAGAAGGCTTTACCAATGTGTTGTCTGAGTGTAAGTAATATATATGAAAGGGGCAGAGGATAAGGCTTTACCAATCTGTTGTCTGAGAGTAAGTAGTATCTATAGTGAAATGGGGGAGAGGAGGAAGCTTTACCAAGAGCTGTCTGAGTGTTATAAAGTATAGTTTAATGAGGGAGAGGAAAAGGCAATAGAAATGAGTTGCCTAAGGATAAATATCATAGTGGAATTCGGGAGAGTACAAGGCTATACAAATGAGCATACGGATAAATAGTGTAGTGGAATTGGGTATTGGAGGCTTTATACTTGTGGTGTGCGACTGTTAATGTAGACGGAGTAAATGTGTAGGCTGAGGGTAATTGAAGAGAAGGCTATAGCAATGTGTTTGCTTGAGGGTAAGTAGTACTGTGGAATTGGGGAGAGAAGAAGGCTAAACGAACGTGCTATTTGAGTGTAAGTAATATAGTGTAATGGGGGAGAAGTCTATACCAAGGTGTTGGATAGTTGAATAGGGAAATAGGAGAAAAGGAGTAGGATACACCAATGTGCTGGCCGAGGGTAATGGCTGTACCAATATGGTGGTTTATAGAGTCATGGTGGAACTGGAGCTGGTTCTGGCGAAATGCACTGATAAGCTGATGAGATGGAAACCAGCTTGTTCTTGGAAATGGATGTTATCCAGGGACAAGGCATAGGTGGCGGAACAGGGCCCCCTCAACTTTGAAGTAGGAGGGGTAAAGTATTTTTGCACGCCCCCACCTCCAACTATTATTTAGAGATCTAAGGAAGTTTATGCTCAGATTGACCTAAAATACAGCAACATCAAGGTACGATTCTTAAATCAAGCCGAAATCCATTCAGAATATTATAGCTATTTAGAAGTAAAACTCCAGAATTTTCTTGGGCTTTCGTATCATATCTCCATCATACTATCATCCCTGAATTTCTGTTTCCATATTTTAAATTCTCTGTGTGAAAAAGCACCGGGTGTGACATTTCGGTGCTGGCATACTCAAGTCTCCTTTATATTGGCACTCAGTGTAATGTAAGAACATAATGGTACAACCTCTTTAATGTCTCAATCAATCCTGTTTAACACATCTTCCCTTGAGCACGAGCCACAACTTGTTCCTAAAGTGAAGTATACATTCATTGTCTTGTCTCCCCTACTTACCTACTCCTTCTCTCCCTGCCACCTCTGACTAGAGCCTGTAAAGTACCTATCCCCTCCCTATATCCAATCTATACCCTCATTGGTAAAATACAATCCGGCCAGCCATATTTCTCCACGAGATCGCTAATAAGCTTAAGTGGCTGGAATTCTGTTTTCCAGAGCGGTGCCCGGCGGTGTTGTCGCGATCTATGTCGCATATCTACATTAAGGCGATGCCGCCCCCTCCCACCCAGCACAAGAAGACGTTGATTAATGTAATTAAGATATTGGAGGAGCCGGGCTGCGGCGTTTGGCGTGGTATCAGGCTAATACTATCAGAAGACACTACCTCCCCCAGAGTTCCTCCTCCGCCTGTCCCCCACCCTGAGCCGGATGCCGAGATAAGCCATGAGATAATGGGATGCTGCCTGGTGACGAAATCCCTGGCTCTACGCATGCGCGGTGCGGACCCTGTCATGTGGTATCTCTGAGATGCTGCGTCTCTGTCAGCGGTGGCGCCGCCTACTGGAGCATCAATTACCGCCCGATTATCGCCCAGGGCCTCCGTGTATAAACATGCCGCTGACACCACCACCAAGTAGTGGATTATGGGAAGGGTGGTGGGCAGAGACGCGGCCAGAGGCAGAGGATCTTTATCACCGCCTGTCATCATAAGGGGTTGAGGTGAGACGGAATATCCACCAGCCCCCTTTTGGGTGGCAAGACGACCACCATAGCTTTTTATCAAGCCTCCATCATATCCTCATTGTCCTCTCTCTGTCCCTATCCCTCTGTTACTGCTTAATGGCACTGGACACTTCTGCTGTTTCAGTGACTCCGATATAATTCCTATCCTTTACCCTACTATTCAATCCATGCATTTATATATACAGTTCTATATATAACTACATATGTCTCAAGTGGTTGACGCTGCCCCCCTCTTTCTGTAACACCCTAAACTCAATCGGAACTCTTGGTTCTTTATTGGTAACTGGCTCCAAATAGAAGAAAGAAAAACCTGATTTACAATTGCCAATTTTCACCACTAACGAGTAGATGAAGTACCAATCTCTCCCTCAAAGAACCGTTCAGAACTTTGGGTTTCGCCAAAGCAATTTCTCTGAACTACATCATGCTGCACCTGGCACAAATCACCTAATTTCCTGAATTTTCTTAGAGAAGGAGTGCCAGATTTTCTTATGTCCCCTTGAATTATCTAGTTCAGAGAAAACTTGCAGGTAACCGCAATGACGCGTTATAGTGTAATCCTCCGTAAACATCTTTTGACGTCAAAACCAAAACCTGGCTCAAGGCCCTCAATAGGCCGGGGGCTGATAGGGCCCACCATGCACCCCCCCCCCTTCACATCCCAAGGCGACAGGTATTCTTTCGATCCTTAGGGTCCCCTGAACAAGATTAGATAGGGATAAGAGCAGGTTTTATACATGTATCTGGAGTGCATTTAAAATTTTCAGTTAAAAAAGGAACTTTATGATTTCAATTTTCCGTCTTCCCAACCATCTGGTACACTCAAATCTGAACTTAAAAACATGTATTAGGGCTTAATGAAAAGCTTATTATGTCTTCTTTCCAACGAGACCAATAGCTTTAGGATCCAGACAAGGTAAGATAGTCTTAGAGCTTAGGGATTGAGCATACCCCTTGAATAACATGGTAGCAAAATTGACCCAAAAGTGGTCTGAACCCACATATGGATAATGAGCAAAAATCGAATCTTGTTTAGGGGACCCTAAGGATAAAAAAATACCTGTCGCATTTGGATGTGGGGGGGGGGTGCATGGTGGGCCCTATAAGCCCCCGGCCTACAAGGGAAAACTTATTTTACTCCAATCAAATTAATTTCAAATTTATTTCGGTGGGAATCCTTTTGGCTACCAAACCGCTTTGTTAAGATGCAAATTTTCCAATAGATATTATACTTGAAGGTCTCTTGTGATTCCCAATCGCTCCAACTAGATTTCTACACCCCACCCCTACACACATCATGTTGTTTTTGTTTTCTTGCAAACCTTATGTAATGGTTCATATGTATGGTAAGTTCTTCAACTTGCTTAAACTCTTAAGAGGGCAACACGAACGCCTAGGATTTTTCATGAATTTCCTATGAATTTCCTTCGTATATAACTCCACAAAGTCACCCTTATCCAGCAATATCTTATGGCTTTCAACCTTTTAGATTTTCTAGATGATACATACTTCTGCCTCCTCATCCAACTCCATCTATGTTTCTATTTGATCCTAAGTCGATTTCGTGTTGAATATTATGTAATTATTTCTCCCCTAAACCTTCTTCCTCCCACTGTTTCCTCGCTTTTCGATCAGGTACCTCTGGATGCTCAAGTGTTACATATCAGACCTGGTCTGCCCTTCCCACCTGCTCTACCCAGCTCAGCTACTCTGACCTGAATTCCCAGAGAGTCCTCGACCCTATCAGTGGCTTGCTGACGGGGATCAGGCGTGCACGAAATAATTACCCTGATAAAACAAGGCAGAAGTGGTGGAGGTCGCGCGCCGTGTCCGCGCCCGAGCCGGGACGTCGGGGAGCGGAATGAGGGCGGCCTGTCAGTGCCCACGACATGCTGCGGATGTCGTTGCAGGTCCATCCAATTACTGCTGCCCATGGCCGACCACGCCTCCCTTCTCTAGTCCCCATCCCTTTTTTCTGTGACGACACGGATCGCCTGCACGTAAAGCAGGGACATGTTGTGGTCAGGGGGACGTGAGGGGAGGATGAGAGGGGCAGGGATGGACGAGAGGTGGGCGGGGTTGGGCAGGACAGGACAATGTGGGGCGGGCGTGGGGCGGTGTTTGCGTGCAGCTCCGTCTATGTCCTTCTCAAACTAGCCACCCAAATGCCCTTCCACCGACACTCACTCCACCATCCCTGTAGCCCTCCACTGTGCAAAATTCCTATTTGCCTCTGTCCTCCTAGTTGTCCCACTACCATCCTCGTCTTTTCCCCACCCCTCCCGCCATTTTGTGTCACTTCAGAAGACCCACCGATCTAGCATGCAGAGCGACACCTTCTGCGACCCGGAACTGCGACTAGGTGGGTCGTTCCCGACGTTCATTGCACCTGTGACGTCACAACATTGTCACCTGTTAGCGGCAGAGGTCTGGGTTGGATCTTTCTGGCAGTCCTGCGTCTTTTGTATTTTCTAATCAATCATACGCGGGGAGGCGATGTGAAAAGGGGACACGCAGAGTAATAGCACTCTGTGGAATACTACATATATTAGCTCGAGTGTTCTACCAGGGAATGATATATTAGAGTCGCCAGCCGTGGAACGTTGCACACATCTTACGGCTGAGCAGTATCAGTGTTCTCCGTTGAGGAAATGCTCTGGAAACTGAGACGATGTGCTCGAAACTCACCAGAGACTTTCTATAGATCTTCCATACTATTACATTAATTAGTGATTTTGATTGTATACCTTTGATAGAACTGATTTAATGCTCGGAGGGATCATCCATTGATTTTAGAGAATACGAGTTTACTAAACTGTACTAGATTGGCCAGAGGTCTGTTAGAGAGCAAACTACGAAAGCATTAGAATATACCGAGAATAGTATTAACTAATGCATGGCTATGGTTATGGTCAGAATGTATACTGATGGAATTGTAGAACAATGGTATATGCTCTCATCAGAATTGCCACATTCAGCAATACATTGTGGAAAGGTCGTTACTAGTGTCGTCATTTCCATTACCTTTAGTAAAAAAGAAATATCAATTATGGTACAGGGTGATCGTTATACCTTTACAATGTCTTTTGCAGCGAGTTGGATGGAGAGCTCTTGCTTACACTCAGTACCTACGGGGTGGTCGTTTTTCAACATTTACGAGAAGAATATAGGTTTTGCAACAGACCGCTACTGACATAATTCATTCTAGTCCAATATTTAACCAACTTAATGACAACATAAGACGTTTTATCTCTTGCTTTCAATCATGTTTCATATATAGCGTTTGTATAATGAAACAACCACTTTGAGTAATAGAATCCAGTCAATGTACATGCAAAAATCATTAACTACATTATGTTTTCAAGACCATGCATTAGCGAGGATAACATTCTAACGTATGACTGCCAAAGTACACAGTGTCAGGTCACTGTTGGAAACTACTTGAGTCCCTTTGCCCACACCGTGTGACTATAATAATACTGATACTACACTCTAGAAAATAGCTGTTGAATCTACCAGATCTCCCTGTAAAACTGGACTGTGAACCACCGTAATGATATTGCAGTAAAGTAGTGTAGTTTCTAGGATAAAGCCCAAGATGACAGTCCGATGGCCCAAGGAATCTTTGTGAAAATAAGAATGGATCTCTGCCAACTTTAGGACAAGGATTTCGCTGTTATTTCGACGACTTTTTCTTTTCACAGTGTAGCGCACGATACGGTAAGAGGCGGGATATACCAGTTGTTCGTACTGGCGGTCGTATTGCCTGAATAAACTAGGGACGTAACAAGATAGCCCACGGACCATCCATGATGAACAGACAAGGGCGGATACACGAGGTCGGCGAACGCTGTCCGTCTTAGCTAACATTATCATAAAAATGAGGAATCGTTCTCGTTCGACACTTGACCCTGGAGCCGGTTATTTATCGGCTGGTTCAGTCGTACAACGAGTGCCTGACGAGCATAAAGCACACATTATCGCTCACCAGTCTGCAAACACCCCGAGCTACCTACACTGCCACCTGAATATTAACTTAGTTTAGGGACCATGCTAAGACTACAACTTGCTGCCAGTCTGAGTGGTCGATCGGAAGCTGCCGTGTAATGATCTCATGTGCTCGGCGACTTGTGAGCAGTTGGTGAGCAGTTCATCTGATGGGGCGTAGTTAATTTCCCCGTAGCTACTTGAAGCTTTTGCGACCTACTCCTAACAGCTCAAAAACGCAGCTGAGGCTCAAAACTGTACATCGGCGCTTCATATACAGCTCAAAGCCACTCAGAGCTACTCTTCCCTGAGCAGCTCGGAGCTGTTTAAACTGATATCAAGCTCCTGTCTTGAGCTACGATTAGATGTTGTGAGCAGCTCTTGTCATTTGAATCTCTAAAAGAGCCCAGTGAAATATAGCTTGAAATCCTGCTTCAGAAGAAACAATTAGCAATTAACAAGACACGGAATTAAATGTGCTTCTATAAGAAATGCGAGCTGGGGCCTTTTTCTGTTTTTTTTTTTTTTTTTTTTAAATGAATTCGTGAGGTAAAGATTATTTCTAAATGGGGTTGGAAGATTATTTATAATCGTTTACACAGTTTATTCATTGATCAGAAATGGTTTGTAAGTTAGTAAAAATTCTATTTCTGTATGTGATTTGAGGAGAAGTTCTGGGGTTAATCGTAATGCTCATTTTGTGCATTTTGTCATTGGGAGTTTAGAATGAGGTCCAGAGGTGGAACTAAGTAAGAAAAAAAAAGGTGATCTATTCACAATTAGAATGGATAAAAATGTTTTTAAATGTATAGACATACATTTTTCAGCATACTCAATCACTTTCAATAAACCTTTCACCATCTAATTTGATTTGTAAAAGTGACTTACGTTTGATAAATTATAAAAATCGTTTATATGCCTTATCTCCATAGGAGTATCTGTCTGTATAGTCAGAAATGCCACTCACCGAAAATTCATGCAGAAATAGATTCAGGATAATATAAACTACATTCTCTTTTAATAATCGGCTTGTGCAATCCTATACAGATTTATTTCTCTTACAACATAGAAAGAGTATTGTGGGCATAAAATAATCGTTTGCTCCCTTTAGAAACACTTTATCATGATCGTTTAAAAAAACAGAAAAAGGGCCCTGTGATTATTGCTGTAGACAAAGCCCAGTTTGTGTTTTCCCTCTCTGATAGTCGTTCGAAGATAAAAGGTATTTGGGACTTAATCATAGCATCCCAGCAAATTGTCATTATCTGTCACCATGATTAGTCATCAATGGTGACTCTTTTTTGAGTGATAACTCACTGTGTCATCTTTCGGCACTGTGTGTCAGTCTCACATGGAATGGCAATTTATCACAACCGTCGCCAACATGATCTCACTCACTGCGTGAGTATGTGCCACCCCTTGTCATCCCTCACAAAGCATGGTGACTTATCACCAAGATCGCCAACATCAATCTAACTCACTGCGTGCATATGTGCCACTGCTTGTCAACTCTCACTCAGAATGGTGGCTCATTACAACCATCATCAACATGGATCTGACTCACTGTGTGATTATGTGCCACTCCCATTCAACATCGCTAATATGGATCTCACTTCCTGTGTGAGTATGCACCACTCCCAGTCAACCCTCACTCAGAATGGCAGCTTATCACCACCATCGCCAACATGGATCTCACTCACTCCGTCAATATGTGCCACTGTCTGTCAACTCTCACTCAGAATGGCGACTTTTCACCTGCATTGCCACATGACTCTCACTCACTGCATGAGTTTGTGTCACTCCTAGTTAATCTTCTCAAAATGGTGACTTATCACCAGCATCGCTGACATGGATGTAACTTGCTGTGTGAGTGTGTGCCACTGTCAACAACTCTCACACAAAATGGCGACTTATCACCACCATTGCCAACATTTGTCTCACTCAATGTGTGAATTTGTGTCACTCCAAGTCAATGCTCTCTGAGGATTGCATCATCTGTCACTCACTCTCACTCAGAATGGCAACTTATCACCACCATTGCCAAAGTTGTTGAGACAGCACCACTGTTCAACATCTAGGAAGTGCTGGCATGAAGTATAAGTCCCATACATATCAAATGTGCTTTGTTTCACACTGATTTCCATGTAATACTTCAGAGTTGAATCAAAAAAGATTATATAGAGAAAATATCAATTGAATTTAGATAGAAGTATCACTAAAATGAAAGCAACTATCCATAAACACCTTTTCTCTGGTTATAGGAAAAATACATAGAGAAATATCTATATGAACACCTTGTCTGTGGTTAGAGGGAAGATACATATGACAATACCTTCTCTGGCAAAACATACTTTGATCTGGCAGATGTGAGACTGCATGATTACCAATGTCGATGATCATGAGCTTTTCATCTAACAAGGTGAGTGATTACCAGCATCGCCATCACTGGTGAGTCTGAGTGATCACCATTCTCGCCATCCATGGTGAACCTGCACTATGACGTGGTGTGTGTTTCATCTAGCGAGGTGAGTGATCAACTGCCTTGCCATCCCTGGTGAGTGTGAGTCATCAAGATCCTCGCCCACTGTGGTGAACGTGCGCTATGGCATGGTGTGCGTTTCATCTAGCGAGGTGAGTAATCACTGGTGTCGCCATCCCTGGTGAGTGTGGGTGATCAAGATCCTCAACATCTGTGGTGAACCTGTGCTATCACGAGGTATGTGTTTCATCTAGCGAGGTGAGTGGTCATCCGAGTGACCATCCCCCGTGAGTGTGAGTGATCACGATCCTTGCCATCCGTGGTGAACGTGCGTTATGATGTGATGTGCATCTCATCTAGCGAAGTGAGTGATCACTCATGTCGCCATCCCTGGTGAGTCTGAGTGATCACTCATGTCACCATCCTCGCCATCTGAGGGGAGGCCATGTGATCACCACCATTGCTATTCCTGGTGATCTTGTGCTATAGCGATGTTGTGTTCCATCTAGCAACATGATTGTGTGAGCCACTTCACACAGGTTGACGAGGAGTCATGACAATTTGCTGGGATGGATCACAAAGAACTTATTTAAAGATCACTAGAGTAAACACAGTAAGAACGTCTGGAATGAAAGGTCTGTAGTCTTAGAACAAAACACGTGTGGGAAACAGAGTCTAGTGAATGGTACAAAGTTAGAATAACAACGGAAGATTTCTACCTTGTTAGAACTAATTGGATAGGAGACTAGGAGTTTACACATGTTTGAGTGTTATTATTAGATCGGATTTTAATTAATGTCTGATTAACAATGTACTCAACAATTCATTAGAGTAAACTGTAATACATTTCTAGAGGCTACAATGCTCCATTATAATCAGTTCGTCTGATAACTTCTCATTTACATCATTAAACACTAATTCAATCAACGGACGGATGCTTGGGTATCCTGACCAATTAATCCAAATGCCCTAAGGCTCTGTTGCAATAAGTATTTCAATTCATACTCCCAGCATAAGAGACACAAATGTCTCATGATAAATATGGCATACCAGGGGCTCCCTTAGTTGAACAAACATAACATGTATACTATGTTTCTTCTCCTATCTGTACTATACTATTGATCATCCTACTGCCTGGGGACAGAGAATAGCTTCTGTTTGCCATCATAAAACAAAAAACGCAACACCCCCTTACTGTTTTAGAACCAGAGCCCTGGTCATAAAGCACTTCCTTCTTTGATGGGATGGCTCTTTGTTATGTTCTGGTGTATATCTGAGAGGCTGTCCGGGAAACTATTGCCGCGGCCAAAGTAAACCTAGCGTGGTAACGCAGGTACATTGTAATGTTGACAGAGCATGGGTAGAATAGTCTGTAGTTAGTGGGGTCGGAAACAGGGAGGGGACCTGAGCAGGGTGAGCAGCCAGCAGGTAAAGGCTCCAGTATGTGGGTCAGGTCGTCAGAAAGTGTAAGATTCTGCCCTTGAAGGGCCTTTAAAACTGATTTTCTAATTCCTTTATATAACCTTAACACAATTATGACGGGACATCCTCTCAGCTCAGAAAACCAAAAAATACCGATCTAGCCCATCCGGTTCCATTTTTATTGCTTGTTTTGTGTCATGTAACGTCCGGTACCAAAATAATGAAATATAGAGGTAATTGAAGTTGCTCTCAGTAATATAAGAATGTCCCATTATGCATAACAAACACATTAATTAACAAGGCCAATATGTCTATTATTGACTTCAATTACAGAATGGAACAGAATTTGAGTTATGCATGTACAGTAGACTGCCTCCTACATGATGATAAAAGTACCGGACGTTACGTAACGTCCGGTACTTTTATCAGAATTATTTCACATAAGCTGCTCTCACATGGAGACAAATGCTGCTGGACACACAATTTTTTCGCCAAAGTAGGGGATAATAAAGCCCTTCATATGGGTAATAACAAAGATTATGAAGATTAATTTTTTCCATGTTTTATAACTGATTTAGATTTTGGTATCGGACGTTACAAATTACAGATTTCCATTTTCAAAGACAAACAATGAAAAATCCTCACTCAGTAACATGTTCAAACCTGATGGAAATGATACCTATGATCATATACAATACAAAAAAATAACTTTGGGTTACTCCAGATGTTCTTTATTCAATACAGAACATTTGTAAAAAGTACAAAAAAACAAAAAAGAACAAATTTGACTGTTTTTCTCACTTCGGCAAGCTATAAGTCTGAGAGTTTTTGATGGATGGCCACAAATTAACATCTTTCTGATAGCCCTAAGTGTTATCTATCAAATGCGTCTATGTAAAACAAGATTGATTTGCAACTTCTTACTTTAGAGCCATAAGAGTGCAAAATGACCCAAAAACACAAAATCTACTGCTTTCTGGCGACCTGACCCCTGTAGAGGTCGTCCCTTGCATTGTATACATGTGATAGCGAACATTACCTAAAATACCATAGTCTATTACTTGGACCTTAACCCATTAAGGGCTGGCTATGAGAGTATTTTGGAAGGCTAGGGGACTGAATTTTGAGCAGTACATTTACCAGGGGGCGGGAGGGTGCAAGGTATAATACACTCTCCATGACTTTGATACCATTTTCAACCATTTTACAATGTCTCCATCACTGTAAACTTCTCAGATTCGAATTCCTCAGCCCCAAAGTAGGTAATAAACATCATCATACCAAAAATAGCAATACACTTAAGTCTATCTCATATTTCCAAACATGGCTGCCACATAATATATCTATGTCGATTATACTCAACATCAGCCCCTACATGATGTTGAAAATACTCAACATCCACCCCTACATGGATGTTGAGTATTCTCAACATCAGGCCTTAATGGGTTAAGGATTTTCCCCTATCTCGTTAAATTTCAAAAAACGCCCTAAACGTAATGGAAATATGAAAAAGCAAAATATCTTAGTACAACATCAAGTTTAGGGTAACCTTTTCTGAATAATATCACTTCACTTCAGTCAAGATTTTACTTTCATTTGAAAAAGACCATAATTTTGAATGATAAAACGTCACATTCTTACCACAATTGAGCAAGTACATTTGTTGGCATTTTGTTGGCATGGAATCCTTAGTTTTGTTCTTTAATACAATACACCACACTTTAATTTTCCGTCTATAAGGTTTCCAAATCCGAAAGCAGAATAATTACAAAGATCTTTCTAGGTCAAAATTAATGAAAAATAATTGCCAACAAGAAAAATGTGGCAAGGACCACGGATAGGAGTTGCCACTCCAACGCTAGCAACTGCGGGTGACGTCACTGAGGTTGCATGACGTTACCAATGACGTCATAAGTGACAGGGAGAAAATCGAAAACAATATGGAGTTGCTGCGGTCGCTACACTCCCAGGCGCTGACGTGGCTTGCAACTCCAAAAAATAAAGGAGGGGAGGAAGAAATGAAAAGAAAATCCATGCCACCACCCCTCACCTTCATCTTTTTTTTTCTTTTCCAATCATAGGTAGACAGCAATGTCTGACCCATTCCTCTGCCCGCCCCTTCCAACTGCGATATGGAAGTGCTGCCTCTGAAGTAGGCCTCTACTGTAAACTCCCCCCCCCCCCCAACACTATGTGAGATGTAGGGTTCAGGTGGTCCGGACTATCGGCTACCTTTCTCTGCTACGTGACGTCACTTCTGACGTGTATGTGACATCACTTATGATGTCACTTATGATGTCAGGCACTGCCAGTAAGCAAACCGAAAACATTATAGGAGTTGCCCAGCGATGTTGCTATGCAACATTGCTGGCCGCTTCGCGGCAAGGCAACTCCTAAAAAATGATTTGATATAGTTTCCAACAATGGTTATTTTTTTGAGTTACACAGGAATATAAATGATAATCAAAGGATCTATGGACTTTCTGATTAACTTGACATCACTGATTTCCTGGGTTGAGGAGTTTTCTGTAAATTTGGGATATTTCTGCATGCAAGGTACCAAATTGTAGCTGACGACATGAATCAATTAACGCTTCACCTTCCCTTTTCAGACATAGACTATTGAAATTTCATGAAGATTAGTGTACAATTGCCATGCACACTTCATTTTCATATAAGTCATTATCATCAATTAAATACAGGTTTCAAGTAAGTAATGTTGCATGAAAACAAAACTGTGTGAGGATATGTGCGTGTAACATCCATCTGTCCCTGAACTTCAGGAAGCATCATCCCATCCCCTGTACAGTGTAGTTATCCCTCTCATTCTCTGGTATTCCCAAAAATCAATACCCATCGATAAACAAATATAGATCCAATGTGCATTGTGAAATGAGAAACTCACAAGAATGTAATAATGACAACAGAACAACAGTTACTGTGGATAATGGAATATGACCTAACTGGGAGACAGAGGACATTGATTGACCTTGATTTTAGGGCCTTAACCGATCAGATGCTAACAACAGGACAGCCTACAGACTTTGCATACATAATGTTAAAAAGTTAAACCATCAGTATAGGATGATACACACTGCATTGGTTAACAAATATTTTCATAATTTAGACAAAAAAAAAACAGGGAAAACATCCTATGATCTTCGAGCGCATGTTTGAAAGTAGCCGCGTAGAATTCTAATGCTACCAAATGTTCCATTATGAAAGATGATGTTAGATATCTGGTTGCTACGTCCTAAACTGTAACTCACCATCCATTGCTCTATACACCCGGCACGCCTGCTCTAGTATGGCCTAATGCTCTTGTGATCCATAATACAATTGTGTACATTTACTTTCCTCCTGTTTACCCAGTCCGCCCACATTAGAGTTACATTTATAGCCTCAGTAAACCAATCCACGTGTGGCAATAGTGTCGTGTGCTGGTAATTTATGACGAAAGCCAAAATATTTATTTCTCGTTAGGCTTGGCTTGTCCTGTGGTGTACCCCCCTCTTTCCCCAGTCTGCGTTCTACGTCAAGGTATGTGTGCCCAAGCAGAAGGTAAACACGGTCCTTCTAGGGCGGTGTTCTTTGATATAAGGATCAAAGACTGCCTGGGATACTGATGTTCGATAGTACGGTTGAGCAAAGTCAGCAGTCATATGTTTTCACTATCAGCAGCCTATGGGGGAATAAGTAGTGAAACTACAAAAAGGTTAGCCCAGGTAGATGTGGTACTAACCTACTCTGGTTAGGTCACAATATAAATAGTACATTGGTAAAGAGGTGTTTCACTATGACTTTATTGACAGGACCTGTCTACGTCCGCCATAATAAGGACGGAATTAAATATTAGAATTTAATGTTAAACAACAAATAAACATCATATTTTCATTGTTATCAAGAAGGTGTTAGGGTAATGGTGATCTGGATGGAAAGTGGACACCTATGACGATATCATTGATATTATTTCCATATCATTGCTATCTAGCATATTCCAAAGGTCTCCTTGTATACTAGACAGCACAGAAAAAAAAAAGGTATACATATATCATATATTTCCACAGTTTCCCAAATAAGATCTTCCACGATACGCTGCCATCAGCACAAATGTAATTAATGAAATACACGGTGTATGCAAACATAGCTTATGTCCTCATCAAACAGCACGTCTGAGGATAGATGCATTATCACTATGCACACAAAACCTAGATGGAACGTCCCCAATAGCATCCCTTAGCCATTAAAGAGCACCAAGTGTTTTAATGTATTATTCTCATTGGTCGTTTAGATGCATTGATGCAGTCCTAGCACTTCGAGGGTGGCATGGTGCACCATGTCATCCCCTGGAGGGCGTGTCAACCCTGGAGGGCCGACATGACCCATGAATACATCATGACAAGCAATAGATATGACGCATTAAAGACCCCTACCCTACCTGACTTCTTTTCATGATCATTACGTAGGCTAGGGCCAACATCTGTAGATCTTAGATCCTGACTAAGGTCGGCTAACATGAAAACAAGGAAAGACATAAATCTGTGATCACATATTTGGTTAACGTGAAATATATCGAGCGTAAGGATTCTGCTCATCACCGCCAGGGGAGCTTTTGAATGACAGCATCTAAGGCCACATGGCACCTTTGTTGTACAATGGCATGGGGATAAAACGAATAACCTATGACATGTATTCTCTGTATCTTACTCGTGCTACTGATAACATTCATGCCTAATGCTGTTTTCTACCCCATATAGGTATGATGCTCAAAGGGTAGACGAATCCATGCTGAACAAGTAACCAATGGATAACTCATGACGCGTGGGGGTTATCGACGAATAATAACACGAGGCCGTAGGCCGAGTGTTATTATCGTCGATAACCCCCACAAGTCATGAGTTATCCATTGACTACTTATTTTATACCACGAAACCAATAAATAATCAATATTATACCAATAAATTCAAGATGAAAATAAAAATTATTCCCCCTCCCCAGGACTCGATGCCAGCCATTGTATGTACACGATCGGTACATACACCTCCTCACCCGCCAGCGGACAGCGGCAGCGCACACGGCGAAAAAAGACGCGTCTGGCCCGGGAATCGATCCGCGGACCTCTCACGGCTGAGCGGGACGTGCTAACCACTAGACCACCGCGTCTCCTCCTTTTGTTATGTTTGTGTAGAATACACCTCGTTGCCCGGCAGCGGACAGTGACAGTGCACACGGCTTTGTATCATATCCGTATTTGGTTCGAACCGAACGTTTCTCGTCAGTCCCTGTGGCGCAGTGCATAGGGAGTTGGATTTGGGATGTGAGACTGCAGGTTCGATCCCTACCCTGGCCTGGAAAATTTCGTGGGTTTTAATATGTGACATGTGACATGTGACATGGGAGAGGCGTGCTGTTATCCTGGATAACAGCACGCCTTACATGGATAACAGCACGCCTTACATGGATAACAGCACGCCTTACAAAATTGATGATACAGTCTACAAGGTGTGCAATATCGACAGATATGTGGATGGGAATAGCCCCCAAAAAGCACTGTGTAACCCAGAAATCGTGGTATAAAGTGTTATAATAGGGTACCCCTATCAACTCATCTCTAGAGGGGTGTATCAAAGTATGACGATTCTGTCTATACACACCAGATAACAAATCCTAAAATATCTTACAACTTAGTGAATGATTGCTATTTTGAAATTGATGATCTGGGGATTACTTTTGATATAGCCGACGAGCAACATAGCTCTCAAACCCCCAATGTGGATTGGCATAATAGCATCAGATTAGTGCTTGTAGTACTGGGAGTCCTCTTCCAAATCCCACGTGCCTGATTATATAGTGACCAATTTAAGGGAGGAATTTCTGATGACAGCACGGTCATCTTCCAAATAGTCAGTCATTTTACAATCGCCAGCTAGCAAAGGTAAGGTTTTGACTACCAGTGATCCAAACCTGATCCATGTGTTATCACGATAACACTATACCCATGATCTCACTGGGTATCCCCTAGTACTTAAGTACTACCCGATCTGCTCCTATAAACTGCCATCAACAGTTGCCTTATGTCTATGTAATAGCCTATGTTTGAGCAACACACTAATAGCTTTGTAATTTAGACCCCAACCACCTGACTAAGTGGCGACATGGGCGTCAATATGCTGTGACGTCATCCATGTAAGTAGTATAGAGTCAGGGACCGATTACCCAGGTACGACTATCCAATTAAGGAGATGGCATATGGGCTGAACAAACTCTTCCCCTCCCTAAATTAACCTTAAGTTAATGATGGAATAGACTTTGGATGCAAATCGCAGCAGCGCGTGGCTATGCCCTAAAGGCAGGCGTATTGGCTTAAAGGGGTCTAGACTAGTCCTTTAGTCTATAGACCTATCTCAGCCAGGTTCAAGATTGGTCCTGATTCAAGGCATATTCAAGACAATAAAATAGTTGTTTAGATTAATTTCACTAACAACAGAGTGGCAGTGTCAGTATGGGTACAATAGAGCATCTGGGTTTTTCCTAGACGTATTACTATTAGTAAACAAAACAATTTATGACCTGGAGTCTATTGTAGAAAGGTGCCATTTAACATTATCAAATTTTGTGATAATGACAATAAAAATACAACAAAACCCTAGTGACAATATGTGTTAGGTTGATTATCTGTATTAATACCAGTGTCAGACCTGACAGCTCACCTGGATGCTTGGTAAATACTCCAGCTATTAGCATGTAGACCACCATAATTACCAGGGGAATAATTGCTGATAATGACGGCCTTAATACCATAAACATGGGAATCTTGTATATCAAGCTGACGTTATGTGATGGCTAATTGCAAGTAAATGTACCCTGGACGTGGTCTTGTGTATCTCCGGATATAAAGTGAATCGAGGATATTATGGCTTATCCCCTCAACGGCAGCATAGTGGTTCAATGCTTCTATATCTTATGTTGCCATGATACATGAATGCAGCATTGGCGAATCACTATAATGCAACATATAGGGGTGGGGGTACACCGATGCATTATCAATGCGAAATGTACATGGCATAGTAAAGCGTCCCGCTGCCCTATTTAATCAAAAGTGTGAAAGGGTCAAAAGTTGTGTGGTAAGGGAGGGAGTCTCCTCGAGAAATTGATGTATCTTTCAATCTAGATTTCGCACAGAAAATCTTTTTGCACGTTATTCGTCCTTGCATCAAAAGCATATTATACCATTGGCAACATCAGTACAGACTACCCAGCAAATTGTCGTGACTCCTCGTCAACCTGTGTGAAGTGGCTCACACATGTTGCTAGATGGAACACGACGTCGCTATAGCACAAGATCACCAGGAATAGCAATGGTGGTGATCACATGGCCTCACCTCAGATGGCGAGGATGGTGATCACTCAGACTCACCAGGGATGGCGACGCGGTTGATCACTCTTGCTAGATGAAACACGCACCTCGTCATAGCACATGTTCACCAGGGATGGCAAGGATCGTGATCACTCATCCTCACCATGGATGGCGACATGAGTGATCACTCATCCTCACCAGGGATGGCGACATGAGTGATCACTCACTTTGCTAGATGAGACGCACACCAGGTCATAATGCACATTCACCACGGATGGCAAGGATTGTGATCAGTCACCTCGCTAGATAAAACATGTACCTCGTGATAGCACAGGTTCACCACAGAGTGTGAGGATCTTGATCACCCACACTCACCAGGGATGGCGACACGAGTGATCACCTCGCTAGATGAAACGCACACCATGCTATAGCGCATGTTCACCACGGTTGGCGAGGATCGTGATGACGCATACTCACCAGGGATGGCAAGGCGGTTGATCACTCACCTCACTAGATGAAACGCGCACCACGTCATAGTACAGGTTCACCATGGATGGCCAGAGTGGTGATCACTCAGACTCACCAGTGATGGCAACGCTGGTGTTCACTCACCTTGTTAGATGAAAAGCTCATGATCATCGACATTGGTAATCATGTAGCCTCACATCTGCCATATCAAAGTATGTTTTGCCAGAGAAGGTATTGCCATATCTATCTTCCCTCTAACCACAGACAAGGTGTTCATGTTGATATTTCCCTATGTATTTTTCCTGTAACCAGAGAAAAGGTGTTTATGGATAGTTGCTTTCATTTTAGAGATACCTCTATCTAAATTCAATTGATATTCTCTCTATATCTTGTTTGATTCAACTCTGAAGTATTACATGGAAATCAGTGTGAAACAAAGCACATTTGATATGTATAGGACTTATACTTCATGCCCACACCTCCTAGATAGGCTACATGTTGAACAGTGTTGCTGTCTCAACAACTTTGGCAATGGTGGTGATAAGTTGCCACTGTGAGTGAGAGTGAGTGACAGATGATGCAATCCTCAGAGAGCATTGACTTGGAGTGACACAAATTCACGTATTGAGTGAGACCAATGTTGGCAATGGTGGTGATAAGTCACCATTTTGAGAGAAGAATAACTAGGAGTGATACACACTAACGCAGTGAGTGAGAGCTATGTGACAATGCAGGTGAAAAGTTGCCATTCTGACTGAGAGTTGACAGGCAGTGGCACATACTCACGCAGTGAGTTAGATCCTAGTTGGCGATGGTGGTGATAAGTCACCATGCTTTGTGAGGGATGACAAGGGGTGGCACATACTCACGCAGTGAGTGAGATCATGTTGGCGACTGCTGTGATAAATCGCCATGCCATGTGAGACTGACACACAGTGGCGAAAGATGACGCAGTGAGTTATCACTCAGAAAGGAGTCACCATTGATGACCAATCATGGTGACAGATAACGACAATTTGCTGGGTATTGATAGGCAAATACTAAGTCTTAGTCTTGGTTGATAAGGGCTTCCCTAGCCCACTTAAAAGGGTCTATTTCTCCTCTTTCCTATCGCCTTGGATGTGTGTGAAATCACAAATGTGCTGGCACCGACACATTCATATGATCTGTGAAATTGCGCCATAAATATTACCCTAGCTGTCGAAATGGTTGATGAATTATGAACAACTTAAATATGACCATGCCGTGGAAGGAAAGTTGGGCTAATACTCTTTTCTTCTGCTTAGTATATGATCCACGTTCTTCAACGTAGTATATAAACCCATACACTGAAGAGACGGGTGCCAGGTCAGTGAGGATAAAGGTAGTATATAATTATGTCCAGTTACGTTTGAATAGTCCCTATGCTCTCAGGATATTTACCATTCTCCTAGAGTGTCTTAACACCTTCAGCATATGCCTGTAAGTCAGAACAGGCTTTAACAAAGTTTAGTTGCCATTGATCGGCAGTCTACCCGTGTTTACGTATACCTTTAGCCTCCTGCCTATTTCGCCATTTTCACTCTGTCACTATAGTAACAGGATCGGTAAAACATTGATTTGTCCACTAGGGCAGGGAGGGAGTCTGTTTGCCCCCGCCCACTAACCCACTCGCTCACGTCATTGCCACCCACCCACTCACCAACATGGGAGTAAACCTTTCAATGTGTTCTCATGTGCATCAAAGTGGATGCACTGTATTTGAATATAAATGTTTGAGGCCTTTTGTAGAAGTCCACCATGGGGACTCCGTCTGTTGTCCTTTGGCTTACCTTTTTCTGGCCATTACCAGAATCCAAGGTTTCTAATTACAAGCCAGAGCATAAGGCGAATACAAGCTGGGTTTTCATGTTCGGCCACCGCTCCCTTTTGAGAAACTTCCTTCTGGGGATAAAACCGATGCATAGTTCTTGACAGGGAGGAATTCCGTTTCTGTTAGGTATTATCTACGTTAATGACGCCTCAAATCCTTCTTTATTTCCATAATATCGGGCAAACCAAATGCTCCGGATAAAAATTATAGTAAAAAGAGATAACAGATAAGCGCATGTCAAACATGAACCTTCAATGATAGTGTCTCTTGTGAATTTACTGGCACAAATTACACACTCATGCAACGTTCAAATCAATTTACAATTAAATAAACTCCCAGTCTAAAAATTTGTGCATTAGAAAGCACCCTTTGATGAGACTAGACAAAAGGAAACATGTAATGACACAAGGTTGAGTTTTGCTTGCCATTGCTGAAATAGCTTTTCAATAATGGAGTGGTGGGGTGGTGTGTAGGGTGATGTTGAGATGGGTGGTGCTAAGATGGAGGCATTGGGTACCAGCTAGTGTCACCACTCCCGACTACTCAGTATGCAGAGGGGAGTGATAGTAGCAGGTCGTGTTTCAAGTGTCTGGCCGATAATTCCCACATAAAACAACACGAGCCCAGCCTGGACGTCTCTGTCCTACCCCGAGATCAATCGTGCCTCCCGTGAGAGTTCCCACGATCCCCCCACACCCTTGCCCCACCTACCCCATCTAAAACCCCCACCATCCTACAAACCCCCGATCTAATACCCTTCCCTCCATCCGGTCTGTCCTGCAGTCCAGTATCCCTGTAATCCCCTACTGAGCCTATGTTTCCTTCATTTACCCCCCGCAACCCTTGGCAGTTGTTTCTCTCTGGTCCCTGTCTTCTCAGCTCCCTATCTCTCTACTAGGGTCCTTCTCCAGATGCATATTCCTCTAAATTATTTGAGACCTGTTTTCTATCTCTCTCCCTAATGTTGGTTAGCCCTAGAGCCCCCTGGCCTATTTGTGATACTAGGCCTATTCAAGTCAGGGGTCGTAATCAGTATTGCTTCCTAATCTACCACCCTCTCCGTGTTACCCTCAGCTTCTTCTCACACTCATTTATATAAAAGAAACTTGTATTTCTATGTGGATAATGGTAGCAAGGATATGCACGCCCCGTCTAAGAAATTAAGGTTTCTCGATCAAATGTCAGACCTTTACCAAGAACTGATATCTTACTACACACACCTCACCTTTCAGCACCGACACTAGAAGCAGCCACCCCCTCCATCTTGGCCCTTCATGCAGACATAGAGTGGCTGAGAACATCCTAGTCTAATGGCCAAGCCTTAATAGGTGGCCTCCTACACTACAGCCTTTTCCCAGGATTTTGAACACCCTTACTCTCCAAGCACCGCCACCGTAGCCCCACCATCAGCATCACCCCACCACTACCCCACATCACAACCCATAAAGGACCACCTGGACGATTTCACTTGACACAGGGCATAGTGCCTGCTGCCACTCCTCTTTACCACCATAAAATATGCCATATAGCATGGCACCTTACCACCCAGCTCCTCTTAGCTAGTTAGACTCTTGTAGGAGCAGCCTTGAGCATCTGTGAGCGACGCAGTGATGCTGCGCTTTCAAACAGCTCACACTGTGATCACTAGTTGTAATTACTAGCACTATACAGGACAGGGAGAGTGAAAAAAAGGTAGACAGCCGAGCAATAATGTCCCCTCCCACGAGATCTATGAAAACCACACGTTAGTGCTTTTTCAGCACAGGGATAATTAGATACTGCTAGATCAACATGGAGCATATTCATTAGTAGGGTTATCAATCAATACGCGCCCTCTTTTTATATGTTTATTAATCGACAGTATTAATGTTCATATCTTTGGGGGGACATTATCACTATTGTAATATTGTGTAGAGGTTTACCATTTGAGTACTGCACTCCTATTGAATATCTATTAATAATAAGGACAAGGGCGAGATAAGGATGAAAGGTTATAGTTAACATTTGAAATACTGAGAATGCTGATTCAGAAATGTACCAGTCCTCACCTTTAAATCTAAACTAAGATGTCAGAGAAAAATGTGAAATTGAACTTTATAACCTTGTTTGTTCCATCTCTTACCTCTGCCAACTGTAACTCCAAGGCACTGTTGAAGATCAAAGGACTTGAGTAAGGTCCTGGCAGGTTACTACTAGCAACATTCCAGCACTGTAATCACTTCCATGACCTTACAACAGAACAAGGACGTTGGCGTTTAGGGTGGTTCGAAAGGGTCAAGTCATCTTTGACACGTCCAGAGAAAGTAACACATACAAGGAAGTAAATAAAGCAAGTCTATATAGTGCATGGCCTTTACCGTGAGTTTATTGGAATGTATTACAATGTCCACAAGGGGACCCCTTAAGGATGCATGACTCAGAGGATGAATCATACACATAGAAACTAAGAAAAGGAGGGTGAGAGTGGCATAAGTGGCCTACAAGGTTATGCAGTAATGCCAAATAATTCCGATAAAATGATTCCCAATTTGGGAAACGTGTATGTGCTGTGTTTTGGGACCTAGCGGGGAGAGGCTAAGCACTACAAATGTAAGCTACGTTTGCAAGTTCTTGCCATCGTGTTATTTTGACTAAGGGGTATTAACAATTAGGAGAGAAAAGCGCACGACAATTGCCATCCTGAAATAACTTTATTTTTAAATCTGAAATTTCTAAAAAGTATTGCCCTATAACATACTGAATGGAAACCTTCAACATGACACAGTCTTAACCCTTATGAAGACCTTTCTGTTTTAACATCCCCAGAAAAGCCTAGTGGAGAGGAAAATATGACAAATCGGAAGCCATCCCTTTATACCCGGAATATTAAAAAAAAACGAATACTTATGTGAGACCATGTGAAATGACCAAAGTTCTTCATTAGATTTCCGTGTTATCATTTAAACTTTGATAGCCATATGTATTCCTCAAATGGATGCATCAGACGTCATCCGTTTTCCTCTGGATTGGAAATTTGTCATCAAAGGCGATCGATTATTGTTAGATTTGACAGAATATGTATGTTTTAATCCCCGGCGGCAAACTAAGGCTTCCGCCTGGCACTGAGAGGTGTTCACTGCCCCAGGTATCAATCTCCGAGGCAACATGGCGGAACAGCTACGCCCACCTGACCGAGCGGAAAGGTATTGATTAAGCTGCATTTGTGAACAAAATTAAATCAGGTTCAAATGGAGTGTCCTTTAGGGAGAGCGTGGTGAATGATTCTTCTCATTGTTTTAAATTATTTACCGGCACTTTACAATGTAGATGTAGGATATAGAGGTGGGGACTTTTAAGGAAGAGAGGAGGGTGTGGGGGGAGGGGTGGAAGAATTGTCTCACAGGAGTAGAGTTAAGAGAAAGATAGTCTGAGGCAAGGCGAACGAGAAAGAATGAATATTTAACAATGGAAAAAGGGGAGTAAGGCAGGAACAAGACGAGAAGAGTCATTCAAGGTGTAGGACTGGGGATGGGGTTGTTGAGGACGGTTCGTAAGGGCCTCATTTTACATTCACTTTGATCTAAGTCAAAACAGCGAAGATTGAGCAAAGCAAAAAAGGACTCCCCCTGGCTAATAAGCACTTGCGACATACATCAGTAAGCATCACTAGAAACCTCCTGGAGCATAGAACAGCACCTCCCTTCATGTATAATACAATGCAGATCCTCCCCGTCCACATCTGTATTTAAAGTAAACTAAGATCTATCCTCAACTGTCACTGTATCGGCATATCAAAGAGGCCCACGCATTGATGAAGGCGCTAATAAGACGGCTCATTTGCTGGCCGCCACTGGCGGAACTAGACGGCAAAAAAGTCAGATGATTGATGGCAAAGCCAACGCGTTCACCATTCCAGTCGCAAAATATTCAAAGAAAGTTGGCTGTTGGAGCCGGAACTGTCAACAGACTGGTCATTCTTTGCCCTTCCATCTATCACTACCTATCTAGGTGCTGTTTGACAGTGGCCAGGGCGACATGCAGGCTGCTAATCGTCATGCTATTAGCTATTGTTTGCAGGTGGGGTGATGATCCTTCTAATGGGCATGCGCGCCCATAATGGCCGCCCTTCCGGTGCGGCCGCTGGAAGCACGTCCAAAGTGGCTCCCCGCACACATGAGCAAACATTTGCTGCTGCTTTTCCGACCAGCGTCAAGGGGGCAGCGAGCAGGCGGCAGCTGGTGGTCGGGCCGACAGGAACAAACTGTTGTGTGAATAATGGCCCTGGCCGCCACTGACAGCGCCCGCAAGCAATCGCAGCAAACATTGGAAATAGCCTCGCTAGCCCCCACAGCGTTATCGGCGAGAGGGGAGGCAAAAAAAAGCAAGGCAGTCAACTCATCGCGTGCTAGCATGCGTGCATGTTGTGTTATCATGTGTGGCTAGATGTGCACACATCACGTTTGTTGTCTCTGATCATGTCAAGGGTTGGGTTGACCTGTGGTCAGCTCTTGATATGGCACGTCGTGTTTGCTGGGTTCTGATATCTCTAGCTTATACCAGTAGCTATTTCAGAGCAATATATTATGTGCAGAACGTGTATGAGTATAAAGTGGATTTGATTTGCACTAGACCTATTTATATTTTGCTGGACTTTGGTAGGAACATCTGCCCTTGTGCATATGCCATAGTTGCTCAAACTATGCTGCCAACATGCTTGCCTCTGCAACTAAGCCTGTGTACAGTCACTGTTAGTTCTGGTGATATATACAGAACCCCAACATATTCCGTATACAGTTCTGGTGCAGCTGCCGTGTGCCACCCTCTCATTTCTCAAAAAGGACTTTCCACTAACCACCACTTTCTAATAAACAACAGCACTAAGGTCCCACCCTGGGTCCAGATGCCCACATAGACTCTCATAAACAAACCTAATCCCACCTCTCATGCACAATAACTCACGTATGCGGTCACAGCCGCCCATGTGTTTTTTACCCTGGAGTTGCTGGACCTCAGTGGCTCGATAACTCAACCCCTGTGCCACTCCTCCTTTCCACCTCGCCAACTCTGCAGTTGCAACTGATAGGTCTAATACCCCAGTCTGTCCTGGCCTTGTTCTTTTACCCACCCCTTTGTTCAGCCTACTGCTGCCTCATTTCCTCATTTACACACCCGCCAGAGCAGCTCGACCAGTCTGACTGAATTGCTCAATTGACCACCATAACCTGCTCACCCGCCTACCCTATTTTTAAAGAGGGACTCATTGAAAGATGCTTGATTCACGTCTAGTCGATGATTGGCGCATCCTGTACTCTCACTAGAACCTTTCCGATCCTCCCACTTGATTTTAATTGCTGTATTGAAGCTCCTCTCAACGGCAAAAGATCTGATAGGGTAGGATAAGGGGTGGTGCCCTATATTTTTCTAAGGCAAGGAAAAGTGAAGTCTCTGACTTAAAATCACTCGCCCAAGTCATGATATTGGTGTTCGGTGTATCTATAGGGAACCTTATTTCATCCATTGCTAGCGTGGACAGATTCCAGTTGGGATTGCCAAATGCTTTACTTGCATCTGAACCCTGCATGAATAAATCATTCGTCAAGTCGTTTCATAGGTTTTTGATGATGGAGGGGTCTACAGGGTGTACTTAGTTCATATTACTCCCTTGCTGCGATGTATAAATGCTGAGACTCCACCCCTGAAGTCCACCATATTGAACGCCACTGATGAGATTAACTCTCAGCGCTGCATACAAGCCGACCCTGATGAATCATTCTGATTTTGGCCTCCCCAAGATGAAGTAGGAGGGGTCATATATGACTTTCTTTGACCCACTAACATCCATGTTACGCTAATCCACTTAGTATATTTATTCATTCACTCAGGGTGTCCACACACTACTAAACCCTCCTGCATGAGATTAACCTTATCGGTTGGAGCCATTAAGAACACGACTTGAGAGTCTACAAATCCCTTCAATCTCTTCAGGCCTCGACCTGACCCAGATAATGAAAGCTCTAGACGACTCGTAACGAAGTGTGGACTTCGGATGTAGTCTTGAATTACCATATTGTTTAATACCCCCAAGGGAGGTTCTCAGGCATTGCCCTCTTTGTGAGGCATTCGATAAACCACCTTTACAGCATACGAGTGTAAAAGAGAAGAGTATAAAAGTGTTATTTAATTGTAAGATTTATCACATGCAAGACTAAAATCTGCTGTAAAATTGAAATTGTGTAAAACCCACTAAGAATATCACTCTCAAGTACGTTACTTTGTATTTAAACGATGCAGATGTCTTCCTGGTGAGCAGGACAATGGTAAAGGTTAAGGCCAACCTCAATAATGCCTGATCAACAATTTGGGTTTTCTGCTCAGCCTTCAACCATTTATACGTGACCTTATCTTGGAATGGCCAAACCTTTGAGTCGCCCCTCTCCTGTGACAATGTCACGTGATGTGGCCCTAGTTGGATCACATATGACCTTCTTAGTTAAATATAGAGCCGCCTATGCAATGTTTTATTAGCATATTCTAGTCAAATTCCTTGACAGAAAGAGTACTGCTGGTAAGCAGATAGATCCAATAGTATTTATATCAATTTGGTAAGGTAGATATATGTTGTCTAGACCGCTAGAAGATTAGAAACATGCATTATGGCATTGCGCAGTACACCCTATATACAACTTTGGGAAAACTATCATTCCCATAAGTTATCAAAGATGTAGCATGTTCTTGAGCTTGTCTTTTGATTGCCACTGCATTCAAATACCATTTTCCTAGGAAGTTAATAGAACTGCCGAAAAGGGAAAGAAATATTAAAAAAAAAAGAGACACCATGCATAAATCATATTGATCTGGTTTGTGTTTGATACCACCTCCTCTGTGATTTAGTGATAATTATCCTCACTATAAAAAGGCAAACGATACAGTAGTATTCGCTGTTCCACTTTTTTTCTTCGGTAGAAAAAGCAATGGTGGAATGCATCTCTTTTACATAGCTGAAGTGAATCATATTTATGGTGATCCTTTTTCACACTCTACTGCTTGTATGTGTAAAAATCCTCGCCTGATTAGGCTACCAGCCCACCACAGGCTCTACCGTACACACCACTTGGAGGAGCCTAATAGGATAATTTGTTGTCCTCAGCATTAATATTGGCAATACATGCATAGTCAGTAGTTCCAAATTAGGCTGAGGTTATAGTCTCAACTTAATTAATGTCCGCTCGGGTGTGTGTTGTTGGCCTTTTTTTTTTTTTTTTAAACTGACACTACACTTTCTTTCCTCGTGAGCAAATGTCAATCAAAAACATACTTGACTTCCTTTATGGGAAACCTGTCAAAGAGCCCTGTTTTGGTGAGGATATTGAAGGTCCTTTTTACTGCTAGTGTCAGGGGTACACCGGTGACATTTTTGCTCGGTAAAAAAAAAAGGAATTACTCGGTAGGACAACGTTCCTCAGCAATGTTACCTTTGATCTTTCACTGCTCTGAAGGTCACCATTGATTTATGTTACCAAAACGGGGCCCATTGTTCCATAGTTGTTTAGGATGGATGGAATGCAGGAAAAGGCAAGGTATGGATCGCGTTTATAAATCTAAGAATTCAGAATAGTGGGAGAATTAATTGCCACACAAGGCAACACTGGTCTTCTGCCTACATTTGTATGTATATGTGATTATGGGAGGTCGTCTTTTACCGATGTCATTTCAGGAAGATATCCATTGAATAGAGGCAATGGAGACACAGTCCTATCAGAAACCTACCATTACCACATGCAATCTAGAAGTTATTAGCAAAGCCGCAGTTGACAGGTCCCCACAATTAATTACTGCTCATTACTTATAAATTGGCCAGGGTCATGGGAGGCAAAGGGAATGAAGCCAATCATCAAGCTAGGGTTACTACGCTATGCCTTTGTTCCAGCCAGGGACGACCGGGGGCCTGGCACAGTGAGTGAAATAAGAATCAATGACTAGATAAGCAACACCAGCAAGTATGTCTAACCTGGATAGGGGGATTTCAGAATTATGGAAAATTAAAGGGATATTCCACTATTCGGTAAGTCTTAAACTACCAGCAGTGGCTCCAAATCACCTGGTTTTCTTTTTAGCATTTTCTCAAATATTGAAAAATTATTGAAAATAACTCATTTCAATGCACTACGTGTACTTACCACGCTTTAGCTGTATACAACTACTAATCACACTTTTTACACTCACCATTTTCATGCACTACTTAAACTACTATGGTGGTATATCTACATGCACCTCATTTCCATGTACTACTTATATCACTATACCTGAGTTACAGGTTACATCCATTTTTTTTCAAATGCAGCATTTTTTCATCTAGCTACCATATATAAATTTGATGGATAACCATACTCCCCATACATAGGCCAAATTATATTGAAGCACTTAGCTGTACTAATTTATGATCAATAAATCACAGCTATGTCACCTTCCTCAGCGGCACCAGTTCCAGAGGATTTGTAAGAAGAATATACATATTTAAGAAGAAAAAAACATAGACCCCTCATTTCCATGAACTACTTGTACCAATACAACTGCATACACCCTCATTTCCATGCACTACTTACATCACTCTCCCTCTATACGACATCATTCCTTACATACACCACTATACCTGTAATATACAGTCTACACTCATTTCTATATGCTACTTACACCACTACACCTGTATACACCCTTATTTACATGCACTACTTACACCACTACAGCTGTATACACCCTCATTCCCATGTACTACTTACACCACTACAGCCGTATACATCCTCATTTCCATGTACTACTTACACCACTACAGCTGTATACACACTCATTTCCATGTACTACTTACACCACTATACCTGTATACACCCACATTCCCATGTACTACTTACACCACTTCACCTGTATACGCCCTCATTCCCATGTATTACTTACACCACTATACCTGTATACACCCTCATTTCCATGTATTACTTACTCCACTATACCTGTATACACCCTCATTCCTAGTATACTATTTCTAGTAGCACGGTTTGACATCTATTTTCGTATTAGACATGTGTGTTTCAATGGCTAATAAATAGTGTTTATCTCACTAGTAAGGTTTTGTAGAATTAGCAAGTAACCGTTTTAGATATAGTAGAGTCCTTTGGTGCAAAGGGTAGAGGTGTAAATGTAGATTACAAACTGTGTTGATACATTGTCGACATGGGCAGCGCCATCTTGGAAATTTTTTTCTCTACAACGTGTCGAAAACTTTGGATTCCTCTAGCTGAGTTCAAGTAGTAGGTTATGGCTTCAACCTATCCTTTCTGTGTTCAGTGTCACTTTATACTTGTGTCGATACCCTTCAAACATGGTGTAGTAACCGGGAGTGCATATAAACCAGCATATCCCGCCGCAGCAGTCCTCCACCGGTGTTAGCCTTGTGCCATTGTTTCGCTTCTTACACCACTACAGCTGTATACACCCTCATGCCCTTGTACTACTTACACCACTACACCTGTATACACCCTCATTCCCATGTACTACTTACACCACTACAGCTGTATACACCCTCATGCCCATGTACTACTTACACCACTACACCTGTATACACCCTCATTCCCATGTACTACTTACACCACTACAGCTGTATACACCTTCATGCCCATGTACTACTTACACCACTACACCTGTATACAACCTCATTCCCATGTACTACTTACACCACTACACCTGTATACAACCTCATTCCCATGTACTACTTACACCACTATACCTGTATACACCCTCAATCCCATGTACTACTTACACCACTACACCTTGATATACCCTCATTCCCATGTACTACTTACACCACTACACCTGTATACGCCCTCATTCCCATGTAATACTTACACCACTACACATGTAAACACCCTTATTTCCATGTACTTCTTACACCACTACAGCTGTATACACCCTCATTGCCATGTACTACTTACACCACTACAGCTGTATACGCCCTCATTCCCATGTACTACTTACACCACTACACCTGTATACACCCTCACTCCCATGTACTACTTACACCACTACACCTGTATACACCCTTATTCCCATGTACTACTTACACCACTACACCTGTATACAACCTCATTCCCATGTACTACTTACACCACTATACCTGTATACACCCTCAATCCCATGTACTACTTACACCACTACACCTTGATATACCCTCATTCCCATGTACTACTTACACCACTACACCTGTATACGCCCTCATTCCCATGTACTACTTACACCACTATACCTGTATACACCCTCATTCCCATGTACTACTTACATCACTACACCTGTATACGCCCTCATTCCCATGTAATACTTACACCACTACACATGTAAACACCCTTATTCCCATGTACTTCTTACACCACTACGGCTGTATACACCCTCATTGCCATGTACTACTTACACCACTACACATGTAAACACCCTTATTCCCATGTACTTCTTACACCACTACAGCTGTATACACCCTCATTCCCATGTACTACTTACACCACTACAGCTGTATACGCCCTCATTCCCATGTACTACTTACACCACTACACCTGTATACGCCCTCATTCCCATGTACTACTTACACCACTACAACTGCAAACACCCGCATTTCCATGTACAATACGTCGACCACGGCATCTGTATACGGACTCATTTCTATAAAATACTTCAACCACGGCACCTGTATACATACTCATTTCTATACACTACTTTTATCATGGCAGCTCTTTACGCCCTCATTCCCATATACTTTCCATGTACTGCAGTACTTACACCAACATACCTATGAAGGGTTCAGTATGGACGCCCAACATTTAAATTTTAAGTTGAGTTTTTGATTCAATCATGAATTGATTCAATCATTGATCATTCGTCATTGTAAAGGCCGCCACTTCATAAAAAACCAAGTTAGCCAACTTACCATGGGATATTCTAATGTGATAAAACAATTGAAAATAAAAATATGATATAAAGGTTGTTATTATCATGTAAAAGTTTACATTATATTGGCAAAAAAAATCATGATTCAATATTTTAGTACAATAAGAAAAAAAAAAGAATGACCGGTGGTTCGGTATTTGATTGATCTGGGACCGCTGGCAAGATACTCACTGATAACAACCTGCATGATGAGAACCAGTTGTTACATACTGTACCCAAAAGTCATAAACCCTCATTTCCATGCACTTCCTACAGCAGGACACTAGTCTTGTACACCCTCATTTTCATGCACCACCAGAACACCACTTTACCTATTAGAGAGGTTATGATTTGCCTACTTGTAACGTGTATGGCAATGTCTAGCATACCATTTCCTAACATTCTATGCGTACACGTTGCCGTACACGTCGTGATCTTAACCTCTCTATTCTCATTGCTATTTTTATGTACTGCTCACAGCTCTGTGCCTCTATGATACCTTCATGTCCATGTAATACTTATACTACGTGTCCCTCCCTTTGCCATGCATTATATATATAATAAAACAGCAGTCTGCCTACATTTATACCTTATCTCCTTCTATTTGATACTTACATACCTGTTATCAGTTGAGTATTACCCGGTACTTATTCCCTTTTTATTTTCCAATGGTGGTATTCATTGGCATTCATTACATGTGGACTGGGTAATTGATTGACGTTTATCTATTTTATACGGATATATTTGGTCACAAATCATAGAAAGTGTGCATATGGGGCCTTACATGTCATTCGCCCAGACATGTGCCCAGAAAAAGAAGTCTTATAAGTATGCTTCTTTTACAATAACAAGGACACATCTGACATAAATGATAATGTGATTTTTGATAATCGACAGGTCAAAATAGTCTGGACCTGAGATTTTCATGATTGTTTCTGTAGTAAATTAAGCCCTTAACATGGCTTGTAGCTTAAATGTCATTCTCCCAGACACAATTTCGCCCAGACAATTTTGGTCATTTTGGGCATATTTACCCCCCTGGAGCCCAAAATATGCATATGGGACCATCAAAACCCATATGTAACATGAAGATCTCATCCAGCCTGACACTTTGAGCCAAAGAAATAGAGGGGAAAACTAAAATTCGAAGAGTAAGGGCTGGAATACCTCCAAATTCGTCATATGCAAACCTTCTATGATTAATGACAATTTATGACTCGTTTTCACTATGATATCACATATAAAATGTAAGACATAACCCCTTTTCTATCGATGATCCATGTCTATTGAGAAATGATACAAAATCATTATTGCCTAACATCAGCATTATTTTGATACAAGGCTGTTGTAATAAGGCCGCTGGAAAGCTTGAAAGAAATGACCGAGTGAGGACAGACATGATATTGTGAACTGTTCTAAACTTTTAAGTATCGGGTGTATCAATCTGGATGACAATCCCTAATGATTTGCGTTTCAGTCTGCAGGCTTAATGCTGGTAATAACTAAGCTTATATTGGTCCCCAAAAGAATAGGGATCTACCGATGCCTGCCAAATAGTATTGGCATTTGGAAGGCGACATCGTGTACCAATTCTAAAATCTCTCTTCTATCACAGCGATTCGTATTTGTCTTGAGGCCCAGTGTCCCTAGATCTTTCCTATCACGATCCAGAGCAATTATTTCATAGCCCTTCATACATATTAGCGGAGACATTGGTTGCTGAAAGGGGGCTGCGTGAATCTTGTTTATGGTAATGAGGTCACTTAAACGGAATTATCTTTATTTATAGCGAGCTGCCTCCCTTTAAATCCACGTTTGTTATGAAGCATGAAGTCTCATGCATAATTTACACTGATCGCAGTCTTTAATGGCTCATTTCAGAGATTGTCCCGGCGTTCCTTTTACCCTTGCCTTGGCCCATTAAGAGGCACGGAGGTGCCATCTGGTGTTAAAAACGCGCACTCGCCAGGGGCTCTGACTGTGGCACGTCCTTGGTGGATTTCCTTGGGAAGATATCCAGAGCAGTAACCCCGATGTTAATCTCTGTCCGAAACCGGCAATACTAGTACACTAGCAATACCAAGGGTGTACAACAGTTCAGTAAGAATGACATAATCAAGCTGGATGTGTAATATGGCCCAATAGAACGGACAATAGTGTCTTGGCCTTGGCTCTGATTATTGAATACGCTTTTATCGCAGAATAAAAGAATGACTCTCTCAGGTGAATCATCCATCTGAAGGTTACCATAGTCCACTTCAAAGTGATCTAGCCATTCCCGCCCTGTCTCTGCTTTGTGATACGCCTGGCCACCATTTCGTGGCTATCTCCTGGAGGAAAATGGGACCAGGCTCACTCACTAATGTGGCATTATTATCGATGGAGGGCGGGATGAAAGGTTATCACTAGCAGAGCTCCTCACTTGGGATTATCAGAATGCATGGCACCCCGCCCACGTAATGATCATGGTTCTTTCTAACGAAAGAATCTACTTATCATATGGCATTCCCTTTGTCAGTATATGTTACTTTAGACTTGAAGAAACTCGGCTCCAACCCCATGGTTACCAATAATTCTGATTAATTTTACTTTGATAATGGCAATAATCCAGCAGTGAGTGTAAGTGACTATTTTGGTAGAGGTCTGTGCGATACCGTTAGATAAAGATGTTAATAACAAAACCACACTTTTATTCAATATCAAAATATGTCAATACTTATGCCTGGCTAAATGATAAGGAAGTAACATGATATTCCTATTGGATAGAGGTTTAAGACATTGATCGCATTAAAAGTAAACTCATCTGTGGCACATGCATCGGTACTAAGCCTGCGTTGTTGTTCCCATGCTAGTTTACCCCACTATAGCTGTATAACCTAGGTGTGTTGAGAGCAGCTCGGCGAGCAGTTACTTCCACTGTACATCCACGAACAGCTCAGGGTGTTTTTCTGGTGTTTAGGTCAGCTGCACGACGTAGTAATTACCCACCCAGAACCAATCAGGCCATACTCCCCGCAGCCACCGTGCCGAGAACACTATAACCCAGTATGAATATCACCCCTCGTATGAATTAATTATCACCCATACAGGCCCCCTAATCATTTCTTTCCGTGGAGCAGCAATTGAATGACCATGAACTGGAAGAGGGGGCGGAGCCATTAAAGCAGCCTTGGAACCGATTCAATATGGCAGCTCCACCCTTTGGTTGTGGTCGCAGATTGTATTTATTTCGTGGCCTCTTAATCGCCCTCACAGTCGCAAGTTTCTCATGGGGTTCATTTTAGATAATGGCATTTGAATTCTAGTTAATTGATTTTTCTATGGTACCTTTACACACGGTCGCCATAAAAGTTATTTTGCTCGCGCTAAATGCCAGAAAGGAGTTTTTGATTTTAGGGGTAGCTCAGATTAAAATACAACCCCATCATGCAGTTGTCTACATTCCACTAGCCACGTATGTTCAATTCTTGCTCTTAAAATTTTATAGAGATAAAAAAACTAGAAAACTTCACAACTTGAAAATATAATGATGGTCATTGAATCTGATTAGTACACCATATTCGTTTGGAGAAGTGAAAATTGGGATTGCAGCCATTATCATATTGTTTAATTCATGTCTAATTTTTCATTTCGTTGAGTTAAAAGGTAGGTTGCGCGAATTCTTGTTTGAACCTCAGGAAATGGCATTTGAAAAGGTTAATGGCTTATTAGCAACACATAGAACTCAAGAAGTAGACATGACATTGTGCTCACAACTATTCTGATCATGGAACCAGTTAGCACGCAGTCATACTAACAGAATAGGTGCACTGTAGGTGAGAGGGAGCTCAGTAGAAGAATAGTGTTTGTGGAAGAAACCAGAGGGCGCGTCAGTGCTCACTATAACCCACAATCATGATGCATCCATGTAAGTTGAACGAATGAAGACGGAAGGTGAAAGGTGTGGTGGTAGTATGGTGGACTTGAGGTTTGCTTGAACCTAAACGCTAAAATATTGTAACAGCAGCAAGCACCGTCTTAACCTACTAAAGTTAATGTTAAATATTATAAGTGATCGTGACCTTTGAACAGAAGCTTTATTCCATTTTCCCTTCCGTCGACATATTTTATTCAAGCTACTTGTATGGCTTGTTCCTGATATAAACATGTTTTTCGAGAACTTATTGTTCTTGACATTTTCTGGATGTCACTCTTCATTCAATGAATATACCCAATTCGGTATGTTATCAGTTGTTTTATCTTGATCATCTCGTTAATCTTTCATAACATAACATGATAAATATAAGCTTTGACAGGACAGCTAATGCCATATTAATTATACATGCTGAACAACCTTGAATATTCTGAATCTGAAAAGGTCTTTCCACTCTTGTTAGACTGGGAAATGCTATTTTATAAAAGTCCCAATGTCTTTCCTGATTAGATATTGGCGAAAAAAGTGTACTTTGTTTCCCTGCCACTAATTTAGCCTGGGGCCTGCCTCAACCTGATACCAGGTGTCACTAGCTCACTCCTAGTAACCCCTGATCTTCTGCGCCATGCATTGTAGGATACAGCCTGTGGTGGCTAATTAGATGCACATATCATTGGGCAACTCAAGAAGTAGACCCTATGTTTAGTACAGCCAAATACATTGTATTGTGTCATACCTGTATATAGGTGCAGTGGTACAGGTGTGCACTGTCCCAGCAGTATTGAGGTTTCATCTAGTATACCTACTTACCTGACAACAACATAATTATACCATACAGAATCACCATGTGACTATGCATAAAGCTAAATAGAACTTGGGCTGAAGACCAATGTGGGAATATAAGGAGATTGTCTACCACAAATCAACAACAGTCCCGCTAGCTCATGCAGCAGAGGGTTGGACTCCCAATGTCAGGGGAGTGGGTTCAAGTCACCATAGACCCACCAGGTCAATACTATTATTTTTGTAAGAAATGTATAGATCTATTTAGAAATAACCAAATACATCACCTCTGCTATGAATATCTTAGTTTCTTTGAGTAGTTTTCATAGTTATACAATTGGTAAGAGTAACAGAGCAAAACAAAATTAAAAATTAAAAACTAGCAACACAAAACAAACCCTTTTGGTTCAATGAAAAAAGCAGCATCAGGTGAATAGAACTCAGTTACCCTGCATTATGAGCTAGTGTTCTAACCACTAACCTATTCTGGATAGTTGGCATACAGAGTGTAAAGTCCCCACCTCATTAACAACACAGTCCTTACCCAGACCTGGTTCCTAAGAACCACAGCCTAGTGTTTCACCCATACCAACAGGGACTACTTTCCTGTCCCTTCCCATCAGACATGGGGCAGAAGACCAGAGTCTAGGGCGCTAGTACTTAACTCTGGGACCAGTTTGGGGCCTGCCTTTGAAAGGAGTTGAAATCAATGAACACCAATGTGATGAGTCTTCTATGAATAGATGGGAAAAGGTTATTAAAAAATAGATGGGGTATTAGTTGGAATATTGAAGGAGACCTTTCACTTATATACTTCAATGTTTTGACAAAAGTTCAAAATGATAACAATCTCCGACATCGGTTTCACGCTATACGCTTTCCCAAATGATATTGATTTCCCATTTCATTTTAAAGCCGAACAGTTCACACAATGTAAATTAGTTTTTCCTTTATTCTCGGCCAGCGTATTTCTCAATCATCTCTGCCAGTGCCTTCAATAAGGCAACATTACATGTTCTAATCAAACGGGACATTCAACAATGGCGGGGAGTAATACGAGATGCCACTGCGAAAAGTCAAACTTAACAGGTGCCCTCACGATCGGTTATCTGATCCTCGTCCTATTTTTGAACAAATTGTGTATGAAGTCATGAGAAACTTTTAAATGTCAAATTTCGCAAGGGGTACACATTTAGTGTAATTTTGGATGAGTCCTTTAATTTCCAACAGAATCAAGAGATGATCAGCGTTGTGTATAACCACAAAGGAAAGGAGGCACGGGTTGGTTTATAGTTATTTTCATACTTGTTTATTTTGAGATTGAAAACATCATTGACATACAATATCTACATCATCTGGGCACTTTTAACAAACACTGTGCCAGTACTTAATAGTGATTCTTTTTTTAAGATATTTTCCACAGACATTACTCCCACGTAAGCGTGTGAGGGGTCATTTTTTAGTCACATCGAAAATATACACGGCTGTCTTTTTAAGACAATCGATAGAGCGATATCAAAACAAAATAATGTTGCACCTTATATTATAACCAACTATTTACAATATTTACAATTCCTTCGATATAAGCTGATGTTACTGATATCAAATTACGATTGGTTATCTGAATGACAGGCCACATAAATATATGTACCAATATTCTTGATATCAATGTATAATTCGGGATACAAATATCGTACCAAGGCAATAAACATACACCAGAGTATTTTCTCTGCAGGGCTCATGGGGCTGACACTGAAAATGAATATCTTTTTTTCAGTCTATACGTTTCAGGTATATAAGAAGAGGCCTTTCATCGAATGTGGTATTTGAACTAACCTCTTCAGAAATATTTCATAATGTATACACATTTCTCAAACAAGAAACGTGGGAGTGCATTTTATATTCGATAAGGATTCAATGAACAATCCCCGAATGAAACTGAAGAGAACAGCAAGTAGGTAGCCGAGCGAAAGTCTTCCTGGACTTTTGTACTTTTGAGTCCGTCTCATTTTGGGGGATGCAAAGCACTTGCATCAAAGACAACCAATACATGTATAATAATTATGTTATGAAACATTCATGGGATTCATTTTATGTACAACTCAGTAGCTATTGCGTCTGTAATACCATCCGACAATGGGACATGTTTCCAAGGATATATAATTATTCCAGTCCATTTTTTCATGGTTGATCAGGATCCGAGTATGGTCTTAATGTGTTCAGTGTCTAACGTGTTATTTGATGAATATTTGTGACTTAGAGTTCGATTACATTGAACACAAAATACGATAACATATTAGTATCCATGTCAATATTAATTAACTCTAACCACGAGAATCAACAGACTTAACTGTTACAGTTCAAGATTGTTAGCATCACATAAATTAGTACACGGGAATTCCAACAACATCCACTAGAATGAAAATTGTCTTTTCAAAGTTAACCATCACAAATAGCTTGGGGTCCTGGCACTAGAAATTAACCTTTTAAAGTCTAGGACGTGACATGTTGCACCATGAAATTCATCCTATTCTGGTCATCTACATCCCCTCCACGGCCACGCTCCAATGTCCCCTCGGACGCGTTGTATTTTCTCATTGCGCTTAGTTTCTCACTGTCCAGACGCCCACCGTGGACACTTGCAGGCAGTGTGTCCCTTCCAGGGGCAGAGCCTTTAGGCAGGACCTCTGGGTCTAGCTCAAAGTACTGAGGCCCAGCCATCTCATGGTGGTGACCACCACGCTCGTGGTACTGCCTCCCAGCAGAGGAATAAGTAGATTTCTCGTACATGGATTCTCCACGAGATGACGCGGCTGTGCAGGGGACGCCATAATGGCCGCAATCCACGGCGTGGATGTTGAGAGCTAGGTTGCAGTTCTCGGCGCAGTACTGGCAGGTTTGGTGTGGGCCGTTGGACTGGTTGGTTTCCCATACATAGGCGTACTCGTTGTCGTTAAGGTTGCCCTGTCCAAGAGACTGGCGGCTATAGGGAGCTTTGCCTCCCTCGTGCCGTCCACTGGAGGCCACTCTAGGGTCCTCCCCCTTCACCCTCCTTAAGGTGCCATCAGCCATCAGGATGGAGGGGTTCGGTTGACGACGGGCACCCTTCTTGTCATGGGCGCGACGTCTGGAGAAGGAAGGAAATTGTATTATTAGATTTATTTTACTTGGTGTGTATCAGTTGGACAATAAAGTATTCAACCACTGAATGGGATGTTGTAGCCAATAGTTGCTCTATCATCAACAGAGCTTTTGAGAAGACGCCTTCAGCTACTAAATATGCCATATGAAACACTGTATTGTGAAATAAGAAATCAAAATCTCCATGTTTTTACAAATAATGATTCATTGCCTGTTCGCAGAATAATGCTGTGTTTTTGGCACATTTAAGAACAAGAACTGTTCTATGATATCATTGTGATGCGAGAGTGTCGTTTCAGGGTTGTGTGCTTATCTGTTCTTTTAATGATAGTTGAATTATGAGACTTTGCATCGATATTGTTCATTTTCGAGAAAGAAATTAACTTCATAAATACAGGCAAATCAACTCATTTGGCATTGCCAAAGACCTAATCGTTTGGGAATGATAATGGAAAATTTGCATCATTTACAAATCGGCTGACTTTTACACGCAAGCATTACAGTTAGGATTGCCTTACAAAACATTTGGAAATGAATAATTCCAACAGATAATCCAATAGGCGGTATTTTTCATTAGCCAGTCTCTTCTTCTTTAAAGAGCTGTAAGAAATTTTTATTTTTCATCAATTTCATAGGCACTTTTTGTAACTTTTGGTGAATGCATATCAAGCAGGATTTCTTTTCAGCCCAAAACAAGGATTTAACAGAGCACTAGAATCCAACAGATTTAGGTTATTTAGAATATGGATAGGCCAGAACTTTAGATAATAATGATGATAGATTAGGAAGTTGGTTATCTAATAATTTACTAACCTTCTGATAACAAGTAGTCCTGCCAGTAAGATGAGAGCACTTACACCGACAGCAATAGCCAAGATAAGGGTGATGGCTGCACCTAAAAGATGGATACAACATTGAATAAACATAATCTACCAGAATCCAATTTAACTGACGTTTTATATAAAAATTGCGTTTACACAACACATCGCAGCAGGGTTCTTCCAACTAAAGTGTCCAAAGATATTTGCAATATTTTTTTTCCCCAATGAGGTACAAGAGGCAGGGTGATTTTATAAATCTACTCCTTTTTGAAACAGAATAAGCAGAAAAGAAGTACATCAAAGCCATTAAATTCAGTATGATTGCATGTAACATGGAAAAAGGCACTGTCCTTTGCAACACATAACATGTGGGAGGTTTCATCGCTGAACGTCCAAAGGAGGTGTGTGGAAAAAGACCTAGTTCTTACAAGCGTTTCAGAGATGATGTTTCAGAACAGTTATTTGGTTTAAAAGTGTCTCAGGTCCCTTGCTTTTGGGGGAAGCATTGGCCTTTATGAAGCCAGTTTCTGTAACAGTATCATCTTGTAAATCTTGAAGTTATTCTCTATCTTACCACTTCATATAACAATTATGAGAGCAAAAAGTTAAACGAGGTTTTCAATAATATCATATATAATTCAGATACTGGCAATTGTATCTAAAATTCGGCACGGGTCAGTTTTCTGCATTGATCGTGAATTCGCATGTGCCATTGAATGAAATCTGTTCACAAGTCACTTGAATGGTGAATTTTACTGAGGTAATGAGTGTATCATTAGTCGGGCGCTTAATTCTCTCATCTGACTTCTCTGGTACCAAGACATTTCTCAGTGTTGAACTACTGCTACAATTTTGCCTGATGTCGACCCTAAAATAGCTTTCATGGTTTAGCTTTCTCGCCTCATCACCATGTGGATAGTCATGATTTATTTCAGCCACAAGAAATAAATGGACTGCAGTGACTCAACCCTACCATCCCATCCTGAGTCCAATACTGGCAATACACACAATATACCAGCTCTCCTGAACTGACAGTTGGGAGTGCATTGTGTAAATTAACGCTGATTGCCCTGGAGAGCTCTAGCCGGATGGCTGACGTCCAGCCACTGGAGTGGCCCACAGGAGACGAGAAACGCGAGTGGGCGATGATGGGAGGAAGGCCAAGCGATAATGGGCACTTTTAGATAGGCACAGGCTGGTGGCAGACCAGGGAAAGTGGCCCCAACTCCAGGTGTCTGGCGGTCTTTACGAGCCCCTTGAACGACCAGTAAGACCGGTGGCAGAGTGTGGATAACTCTGGCCTGACATGCCCGACGCGCATCAAGTCCTGAGAACTGCACGACACGGTGCCCAGATGGCCCGGCGGCAGCACATCTCTATTGCATGCCACGCTCTCATCTACACGGCCACACGACATTGATTGCAGAATCTTTGGGCCCACCCATTCGGAAGTGTTTAGGGCTCGTTGGGTGTGGGCTTTAAAAGCGAATTACTGCGGCCAAAATCCATTTAATGTGCACATGAATAGGTGTCTATTGTGGATTTATTGTGGGTTGAATAAAGACGTGAAGCGCATCAGGTCGTGGAAGGATTTTAGTGGGTGGTGGGGAAGGAAGGGATAAGGCAAGATCCCCTCCTGATATAAAACAATAGCCATTCCTTAAGCCTTGGGTACTTCGACCTGATCCTATGCATAAGCTCATTTCTGTACAGCTCTTCCCGGATCCTCTCATTATTAATAGGTGCAGTTGACCCCATTATTCTTCTTCATTATGTCCCTCAAGATTTATAATGGAGGATACAGACTGTATGGTACATGAATTATAATCTTTGGAATTATAGCAGAACACAACATACATTTATACTTACCAACTGGTAGTGATAGTACTCCTAGCACAGATGCTGCTCCACTTGAATCATCTGTAGGGGAACAAAGCACAAGTTTATAGTCAACATTTCTTTTAACCAGACACAACATAGATATAGATAGCACGTCTGGGTTATATCACAAGGGAGCAATATTGTCCACGTGCACCCATACCCCCTAAAATATGAAAACCCCGCCCTTATATAGCGCGATGGCTACAAGGTGCTTTTGTCGTTGGGCCGATCGATGATGTTAAAGGTCGGGTCAAGTGTTCATATTATCGCCTAGGCCAGCGCTGCGCAGGCGAGCGTTACCGGTATAGGCTGTCATCGTGATGTATGGCCAGCCACCCCTGCCATGAAAACCCCGTCGGCAGGACACCTCCAGCCACGACGCGCGTCCCGATAAAGATCCCCTTCGTTATTGTACGCCTGGGTGACCGGCGTCGGATTTAATAAGTCACTGGCGGCCGGTAACGGTATGGGTGGTAACCCACCAACCCTCGCCCCCCTGCCAACAAGCAGCACATACCCCCCCCCCCTCCCCCGTCTATCCCCACCTCCAACATTGCCCCCACGCCGAACGACCCGACGGTGGCTCCCTCACGTGTCCTTGGTGAAGATTACTGCCGCTAGGTCTAATGGATCACTTCCGGGCTGCGCGGTAACGCTCGGAAACAGAGGGCGTCTGCGCAGGTCGGGGCAGACATGTTCCGGCGCACCATTCAGCGGTCAGGACCTGACCCAAATTTCGGCAGCTGGGCAGAACCTGGGACACGTGGTCTATGGTTGTATTGAGTCTATAGTATGTTGTATAGACATGAGCGCAGACGTGACTTTCCTTTACTCATGTTACAATGCAAGAAACATGACTGTAAAGGCGAATGGCACAAAATTGTCTACAGCCATGTCATTCCTCTTTTCATGTCACTATTATCTTCTGCAGAATGTTCGTTTGACTCTGACGGTTTCGTGCAGGGACTCAGTTTACAGCCCCCCTTTGCCACTTGATAATTAGCACAATGACTAAAGGAATAACCGCAGATTCTAATGATTACAGAATGGGGCCCACGCCCCTCACTCAGTGCCTAACACGCCTACATTGATTGGGCAAGTCTGTCAGAAATCGTCTAGATCATGTAATGTAGTATGTGAACGATTCGCAAAACTTAAAAAAGAAATTATATATGCTACTAATTTATATGTATAAAGATATGTCTCAAGGGTATATCAAAACCACATTCTCAATAAACAAAAAAAAAAGCTACTGATGTGAAAAATTACAGGGTATGTTCACATTCCCTCTACAATGATCTCACATGTGACCTACATTGAAAGTAGACACAACACCTGTATTGCACGGTATTTCATCTTATCAGAAGACATAAATATATATGTTTACCTATGAAAGGCACAAGTCATGCAGATCGTGTTGACTACATATAAATGCCTTGTATCATAATTCATAGATCAGCTGTCAGATAAAATCTTTGCGACCATTAATATTTTAACTTCTATGAAATCGATTCATATGCAAACAGTAGGTGATATGATCAGTTGTGCTTTGAGGTGTTATCTATGTATCTCCTTTATTCATGTGGTTGCATGGTGCATACAATTACTGTGAACGGGGCTGGCAATCAACAGAGCACATGCATTGATTAACATGGGACTTCAATGTTAGATTGATGATAACGACAGGGATTCTCCCAGGGCTGCAGTCTGACAGAGGCTATATGTTTACTGTGTACTGTGCTTCAGTATACACAGTAAAGATTTTGTATTTTGGGAAATTATAACCACATGCATTTACTTTTTCCTTAAGACATTTTGTAAAAACTCATATCTCCAAAATTTGGGGGAAACTACAATGACATTGAGACTGACAAACATAGAGCTGCAGACAGTGTATTCCATTTATAAGGACAATGATGAACGGATTTTCTGGATAATCGCCAGAAATCATTGAATGATTCAAAAGGCTATTATTTTACAAAATGCATGGTTAGTTCTATCGTGAATCATATTAAAGCTTAGCAGAATGAATTTATATCAGAGAGTATATATGCTCATGGTGAATTCTGACCAACAGCTGTGTTTGTTTCGCTATCTGAGCATGTGTCCATTAAAGTGAGTCGGTGAGCAACATGTATTAGGAGGGTGAGTCACTCACCAGTGGTGCAGTTAGGCCGCCTGCCCTGCCACGTCTGGCCGCTGCAGGTGAGCTTGAAGACGTCGTTATCACTCTTACAACCCATCAGGGTGTTTTCCCCATCCCTGCGAACCCACGACCCACGAGGGGGCACGATATCAGCACAACCAAATGCTGAAAGGAAGGGAAAATGGAGAAGTTAAAAACTTGATGAAGGAAAGGAATAGAGAGGAAAGCGTGACCTTTTCTGACGTGACCGACCGCAGACTGTTTTTGGACCGACATCTTTTTGCTGCACTGTCCCTCTTAAGCTGATTGAAGAACAATTAGCGGCCAACCACAGAGATGATTTAGGTGTAACCATTTGTGGGTTTTGTGCACAAAATGGAATGTTGTTGAAAATACAAATAGTAGCTCTGAAATAGCTACAATAAATAACATAATGAAACATTTACATCATTTCTAGAAGACATTTTATTTGTCCTTTCTTAATTGAGATATGAATCCTGGTTTTATATAATTGTCTTTGTTCCTGAACATAACTTACTAGTCTAGTTATAGCTGGACGTTGAAATTAACCTTTCAAGAATCTACGTGGCCTATAGTTATTTAAGTAAGTATCACTTTATTTAGAGTCGATCATCAAATGATGAATCCCAACAAACAAGGTAAACTACTCTGCTAGCTCTAAAGGTCAGAATCAGAAGCCAATCTACATATAAAACATGTTGAACTGAACTATAAGTCTATTACGGTCGCCTAGAGTCCCCCAATAGTACCACATCAGAATATCTATTAATCCATCAAGGTACCAATACCTATTCTTCTATAGAAGCATTTGTATTTTAGTAGGCTTTATTGTTGTTCTCCTGTCCCATTCAAATGGCTATCACGTAGGGACGCCTCACTCAGAGCCTTTTTCTTGTCACGATTCCCCTCAGTGTTGACATCTCTAAGTACCCTCCGTCCCCCTCCTCATGTCCCCTCGACCCAGGCTATTTCCATCTGGGTTTTACCGACTTAAGTCTTGACAAGACTCTCTGTTCAGCATACTACCTAAGGTCCATTTCTCTAACCCAGCCTTGCCCACGCCCTGTTTTTCAATCACCGCCTTCTTTTTGTTAGGGGAAGATAGGGCAGAGTAGTTTTTGTTCTCTATTTGCCTTGTGATAGGGAAAGATGTGGCATTTAAAGGTGGCCTCTATTTCAGGGCCCATTTAGCCTATATTTTTTTACTGCGCTGTTAACAGACTCGTCTTGCCATTAGAGATACCTTGTCAGGGTCATGTTAGAACCATTTGTTGACTTTTCAGTCACTGCCCAGATCCGTTATCAGGAGACTTGCATGGTTTCACATTAATAATGAAACAAAAGTATATGTGGATCTCTTGCTTTTAGACTTTTGTGGAAACTAAGTGGCTAAAATGCTGAGAGGGAGTATCCTAATTTACTATACTGATACCTATGGGATCTGTCACCCGAGCTGATTAACAAATAATGTATTAATCTCCTATTTACAAGCAGTGTTGTGGTAGATACCATTCATAGCGGGAATAAAATAGAAAAGTGGATATAAAAGAATACCATGGGATCTATACCACTCGTTGGCGCTTTGCTGCTAGACAGGCGGCGCCTAACAATATCCTTTCACCAAATGACCGAGTGAGACTGTTTATATTTCTCAGTCACCCGCCTGGAACTAATGCTTGGCTGATTAAAAAAGGTGAGAGCTTCGTCCATTGGGTGAAAGGTAAACATAGGCTCTGCCTCCACGGACGTCTCGCTGCCTGTGATCGCTGTTTATTCTTGCTTTATTATGGATGAAGCAGCTGCGATAATTATGGAGCTGTCGATGAACGTCACGCATGAACCAAAAGGCTGTGGGTTTGATAACTTTGTCGAGAAGATTACTACATCTGATGCAGCTCCAACAGATGCCTATATAAGGGTAGATTTCCTTGGATTCACAAGGCTAATTCAAAGAAATTCCCCGGAAAAATGATCCTGGTGTAAATGGTGACTATGGGTAGTAATTTATCTTGATAACTGGCGCACACACACACACCCATCCCCCACCCCAAGCGAATAATGGACGCCTGGCTTTGTTTCTTTCTGCAGAAGAAATGTCTCCTGAATACAGGCCCCATCTCGTCACGGCGTTTTAGAGTCGGCCTGTGAAATGCGTGATTATCTTTCGCATTTGTCAGGCACAATGAGCTCCAAAAAGTGAAATGGAAATATGATTCATTACGCCCCGGTAATGAAACTGTAATTAGAAGGGATTCACACCGGCTAAACAAACACCAAAAACTCATCCGTGAGGGGGTAGTTTCCACGAGAAAAATATTTCGCTCTGCACGACAGTCAGTTCGACTAAACCACCCCTTATTGAATATAGCTCAAGTAATGTTTGGAAACCATTGCTGTTCTCAAGTATTGTTTGGAAACCATTACTGTTTTTGTCTATCTGCATCAATGATATGCTGTATGGACTATGCTAGCCATGTGAAAAATACTCATGGACATCATCAACGCCATCCTCCGTGCATGTGCTCACAACGTTCCTCGCTTTCTATTGCAATCAGTAGGAGTAGGAATAATATAATTCTATTGTATTCAAGAGGACCATGTTCTTCTCCCCATCCGCAGAAAAAAATTGCTTCTTACCCCTCTGCTCCATACCCTTCCACCACCACGGCTACAAGACAATTCCAGGTGGATAAGCCCCATTCCGTTAATACAACACATAGTTTTACCAATAGTCTACAATGTGACTTACTAATGAACCTGTACCCTATCTATAAGAGATGGTCGGCTTATGGACAAATTACCATACATACTACGGTAAATTCTTAGTATGCAGGTAATAACTTAGATGTAATTTCTATGGCTGTGCATAACCACTTTATTTAATTAATTTAATCAGTTTATAGAGCGTCTGGATGATTGATTGAATCTTGAATAATTGGCGTTTGGAAGGTGTAGCCCCAGGGATATGGGTGATTATGGTTTTGAAATATCGCACTCCGACCAGGCACTCTATTCCATTGCTATGCCACTCATGTTTAATGTATGGCGTCAGGAGGTGAACTATAAATTATCACGATAAAGATAGAAAATGTGTTAATGTCTTTAATACATTGCCTAATCCATCATTAAGGCACCCTGCGTCAATTTGCGCTAATGATAGCTGCCCTCATCCCCCACCCTACTTACACAAGCGTAAAACCTGTAAGGGCCTGCAGATAACGTTAGACATGATGCTCATGGTGATACGCCTTGGTGGCCTGAACTAGCAGGGTTGTCAGAATAGGAGGAGGGGGATGCTGGGGGAGACCCCCCCCCCCTTCGAGACATGGAGAGGGTTGGACAGAATTGTGATTTTGTCCCCAGAAAAAAAAAATGGAAACCATTATCATAATTTATATATGGCGAACTCGGCCACTTACCCACAAACTAACCTTAAAAAGTAGCCAATTGTGTCTGACTGTATTACATTTTCCTGGTCGATGGCAGTGTTTCAGTATGTTTGAGCAAAACTAACTATTAACTGCAGCTCTCCATCAGGTAACATACATTTTGCATGCATTCTTAATAGCAGCAGCCTTAAGACTCACCTTCATAATGCAGCATGAAATGCCTCTTGCCCTCAGTGGAGTAGCTCTTGATGATGTTGACGAGAAGCTTACTGCTCACTGACGTAAAGACGTGACTTACTCTGTCACCTCCACCACAGACGCTGACGCGCTCTGTTGACGCATCGTCACGCAGGTGTGCGTACATCACGCAACCACGCGAGACTTGTGCTGATACACCCTTAGCATTGGGTGACACCCTGGAGAAGTCGTATAGAGTCAAGTTTATCCGCTGTCCAGGCTGAACCTCGATGGCCCACGGGGTATCATCGGAGCCGCAGCCAGACTCCTCTGTGACAACGTTAGCCAGGAATCCAGACCGTTCGGTTATACGTAGTGGTTGTGCCATCTGACAGCGACGACTCTGGGCAGGCACCACTGGAAGTGAAATCATGCTCAGGATTAGATTGGGTAAATGGCTAGAATAAACCTCATCTATAGATGAATTATATTCAGACTGTGACATTGTATTCTAGACTGGGTTCATCCTAACGCTTCTTGTATTACAGAGTCCCACACTAAGTCACCAATGCAGGATTGTTTCTGTCGGGAAAGATATATAAGAACAGCCTCAACTTATGTAGAACACCATTTAATTTAGAATGGTACCACAAAATAGAATTACTGATTATCAAAATTCAAAAGTCGGTGGTTAAAAGGATCCAAGAAAGGAGGCAGTGTGTGGCATAAAAGAGAATGGGTAAGAGACTAGTGGATTCGGATGACACATTCAAATGAAACTATCGTATTACATGACACCATTGAAAATGCACTTTTGGATTCAGTTACAAGTAACAGGGGCTTACAGAATGATTTAACACTCATTACATTATGAATGGATGGAATCGGTGTGTTTTCATGCTAAATCCAACCCCTCTTTTTGATACCCTTAACAGCAATATTGCAAGGAGTAATTCTGCCACAGTTTCAGGCATAATTACTGGTTTCACTATGACCATGGGACTTTAGAACAATGCCATTTCTAAGATGTACATGAAAGTGTGATCATTCTGCTAAAAGAAAATGTGCCACGGCTTTTCCAAGATTACATAGTTTGTAGAATTAGAAGGGACTGTTGATATATAATGGAAAAAAACAGTGTCTTTGCATCCTGTACAACCTTGAGGTCGGCTGCTGATGAACAGCTTCTAGCCCCGAAGTAAACCATTTCGTGACTAGGGCTGTGCTGGGCATCTATAAGACCTCATGAATCTTTCATTGTCCATATGTCTCCTCCCCACCTGGTCGCGCATCCTCACCCTCCGTGTAATGATTTATTTGGCTGCATTTTATGCGCCTTCCGGATTAGGGCCGACCTTGTTCTGAGCAACGTTTCACTTAGGACATTCCAAAGGAAACTACTTGTCCTTATACTGGGTATAAAAATGGTCTTTTAAAAGATTGCCAGAATAACAGTAAGATACGTAATTGATAAACCGTATTAAATATTCTAGATATTTTCACATCATTGCACTAATAGATTTCATCTAGATACCTAACTGCTGAAATGTGTAGCTAAACGTTGCCGAAACAGAATAGGGATGCTTGTGTAAAACAACTCGTTTCATTCCAATGCTAGGCGTACTAACTTCCCTGCAGCAAAGACTATTTTTATATACTACTACATCTGACTTCGACAGAATCTATAAAGTAACTCTGACCTTCCTGCTGAAGGTAGTACCAACAAATGTAGCGCACTTACTGATTGCTTAGAACCCCTGTCCTCCTTGTATTGCTGGCAAAATTATCCAAATGGAATAAATGCATCCCAGATGAGTTCTACTTTCTAAAATACTCTGGATTTCTTGGCACGACCGTGCATCTTGCACATCCTGGCGTATATTACTTCATGCAGTAGAGGTAGATTTTTTGGTGACTTTGTGTTCAAGGTAGGCTGAGTTGTGAAAAAGGTTCGTTAGCGTAATTTAAGCCCAGGTTTTAGTAATGAAGGGTTTGCTTGTTTCTGGAGGCTATCCTGCTTGTTTGAATCCAGGGAATGCAAGCCATGCATGAGGAAGGACTGGAAGGATGGGTTTTTGAGTTTTGTACGCCATCGCCGACACCCCATACTCATGGACGGCCATACTCTGATAGCCTGAGGCGCTGGCAGCCGGCCCTGAGTTGGGAGGCAGGGTTGGTTGCCCCATTCTTGTCTGTAAAAGTGGCCTGGGGCATAGTGTGTGGGGACCTGTGAGCCCCCAGGTGGGATCCCAAGGGAGGTGCGAACTCCCCAACAACCCCACCACGGCCCTCACCTTAGGGACGGGAGTGCCATGGTCATTTGGTTGCCTACTCTGTAATCTAGCTCCAGGGCAATTACCAAAAGACAAAAGGATGAGGAGGCGGACACCATCACATCATTAATCACCCTAAGGAGAAACAGAGACAGGAGGGAGAGGGGGTGTGCTGGGGTGTGAGTGAACTATGCTGGAGGGGGACATCATGAGGAAAGCAGGCCACGGCTAGGCCATCAGTGGAGGCAAGTCACTGGGTTACGTTTGAAAAGCCATCAGCGCTAATCAGCAAGTGTGGCCTTTGTTGTGGCTGCTATTCCAGGTGGGAGAGAGTAGGCGATTGAAGTCTTATGCCTGAAGCTATACTTTACCCTACTCTTCCAGCAGAGAATACAGCATCAGCCAGGCTGTAGTATAAGGCTGCCGGTCCAGCGGGCACTGATTCCCCGTTAGCCGGTTTTACGCCTGGACTGAGTCCCTGGAAGCGGTAGCTGAGCTGCTCTCCAATACTGAAACTCGGAAAGGCTCAGGAGGGGTGGCCCTATCGTCAACCTGGGATCTACTCCACGTGACGACAAGTGCAAACCATTCTCCAGAGGAAACTGCCCCTGTATTAGGGAGATCTTTGATAGCCTGCATGCAATCGTTGGGTATAGGCCAACTGTGAGTCCATGGCCCTGCACCTAGGTCTCCCCAAGTGACCCCCTACTAGGAACGTGCCTATACAATGGTTACCCCCTTGTATGTGGTCTGGGTAAATAACGCAGCTCCATCTAAATGAAACTAATTATCTCGTCTTAAGCTCGACTAGAAGGACCAGACTAAACAATTCTAGGAGAAAATACACTTGGAGTCCTATGAATGGATCTTGTTATGAGGGAAAACTAGAACATGGATGCTGCAGTACCCCCTCTCCCACACACTGCTGTCTCTTTTTCCCCTCGCACTCCTCCCCGGCAGGCTTCTTGCTTTATCACAGCATGACATCCCGCTGAAAAATCCCTCACTCGGATCAATTTGGTGCTGTCGCTTGATTGCAATCTTAAATAGGTCCATTAACTGCAACGACTGCTGGTTTTGAAAATGCTAAAATAGCCTAAAAACAATTCTCCAGATTACCAATTGCTGAGCCGATGATTGAGATATCGAGGGGTTGGCGCTGTATCGGCAAGGGTTTGACAAACATCCCAAATCGAAGACGATACCAGACAAAGGGCTAGTTTGAGCTGCGCGTGTGGATAGTGGGTGTGAGAGCAGCTCCCCAACTGGCACCAATACTCTATTACTGGGGAATCAGAGCTGCTCAGGGGCTGGCCTGCTCACTGCTCCCACTACTGACTCAACCCCCTACTTAGTGTAATAATTTAACGTAATAGGACAAGCCTCAACAATCTGCCCCACACCCCTTGTCTAGATTAACCCAGGCTTATCAGTTAATCTAGCAGCTGAATCCTACACGAACAAGGGCCATTAATGTAGTTTGGTGGAGACCAGATAGCATCGATACATCTTCACGCATAATGGCTAACATGCTATGAGGACATGAGATCGCCAACGTGAAGGGTGCATGGACACGCTATCACCCAGAGTGACTAAAAACGGATTAGACAAAATTCACCACCACTGCATGCACCTCTTTACAGCTCATCAGTAACCAGTGATTTATTTCCAGTGCAGTAGTATAGGTGAAGGTAGTGCCTGCCCTACGCACTGACCTTTACCTTTTTACAGCATGTAGGTCACATAGGTTTGTGCAGGTAACCTAGCTATTCCTCTGCAGTGCTTAGCTATGCACATACAACATGAAAATTGTACAAAGTTGAATATGATGTAAGGCAGAATTGCCACTCTAAATCAATACAGCCATGATCATAAAGCAATGAAAACACACCATTTCGTATTCAAACAAAGTACCCTTTGATGCAGAAGCCACCTCCTGTCGGGCTTTCCTAGCCCACTTAAAAATGTCTATAACTCCTCTTTCCTATCCCCTCAGGATGTGCACCGACACATTCCTCTGTGAAATTGTGTAATGTCGTTCTTGCCATGAATATGACCTTAGCTGTCGAAATGGCGTTAAACATCTATTACTCACTCACTCCACCCCCTGTCGATGCTTCGTGCAGGCTCCAGCAGACTGAATTATTCAGAGTGCATCTTTACAGAGACCAGTAATAAAGCCTCATGTAGGATTGTTACCTTTCAGATGCATACTTATCCATTCTCTGTATAGAGTACAGAAAACAGTTTTGACACCGTGATGCAACTGGCTTGTCTTTTGTTGTTCTAGCCCCCGCCCCAATCTAAACACCGACCCCTACACATGCAATGTGGCATGGCAGGGATGTATCCAACAATAGCTAATGGATCAAATTTCGTCGATTTCTATGCGCATATGTAATAGGTAAAACCCTATGTGTCCTATTAGGTTTCATAGGGACGTAAGATCAGCACAGTATTACCTGTAGGTTTTGGTTTTTGTGAAGGGTGTGCGTGGTTGCCCATGCACACGACGCCTGACATATGATGAGGTGAAGATAAATACAAGTCTGAACAATCGATGTATGCAGCCTCCTTCTCATGCAAAAGTGTCATGGGGCGACGATAATGATATAAGTGTAGAGGGTGTGTGAGCCAGGGGGTGGTTAGTATACTGTGTCAGTGTACATCTCCGGCAGTATTGAACATGCCCCCTCCCCTTTCTAACTGGGGGCCCTTCTTTTTGCCCTATTGACGTTATGAATGAAGCTACAAGGAGGTGGGTATAGACTCCCTTTTCCTCTTTCTAACTGGGGGCCCTACTTATCTTTTTGCCCTATTGACGTTATAAACGAAGCTACAAGGAAGGAGGTGAGTATAAAACAATCAGTGTGCAGGTACTTAATCTTTCAGATTCTTGCCAGCACACATGAAGTGGTGTGTTTTATTTTGGCAATTCACTGTACATTACAATTACTTACTTGCCAAAGTATATGATATATTACACCCTATAGAATATATTTGCGCTTCTAATGTATTTAAGTCTGCTTTTCAATCATAACAGCATATAATCTGATCTATGTATTATTTAAGTATCTGGCGATCTACAAGACAGACAGCATGATAAATATGAGCAATCAAAACACTATGATCTCTCTCTCTCTCTCTCTCTCTCTCTCTCTCTCTCTCTCTCTCTCTCTCTCTCTTCTTTTTTCCTCCTTCTGTAACCCCTCTCTTTGGTCTTGCGAAAATATCTTAACTCCTTGAAAATATGGCAAATTTGCACCTTAAACCATTCGTTGGGCGACTTCATATCATACCAGTACATTTGATAACAATCAAGATGACATAGATCTACCTACGTGACAAGAAGTGATCGATATTTACCTCGTACACAGGAGTAGGACGCCTGGAGGTAACTCTTGAACTCCTCATTACAAGGTCGAGTATTTTCAAGGAGAGGATCTGGAACTCGTATAACGCAGCGCCGGCGGCCTGAGCACCTTGTATCTGCCAGGCCGAGAACCTCTGCAGAGCAACCCACGAAGCCAAAGTCAGTCTTGACACAGCGCCCAAGGTTCATGCGGCCATAGTAGGCCGTGTCCATTAAAATGACTTCATCTTCAGAACAGGAGGCCTGGAAGGACTCCGTGAGGCAATAGTCAGCGGTTTCTGCAAAAGGGAGAACAAACACAGTCGTTATGTTGCAGCCACATGAATAGAATGGACTACCAGGGCTAATTAGGTGGGAAACATAATCTCATATTACGTTAATATATCAACAAGAAGTTCTTATTCTAGATCTCACCTTAATCACTCATCAACTCTTATAAGTAAATGTCACATATACAATAATATCGGATACTTTTAATGATAATGATTCTGAGCATTTCACTTTATTTCTAATATGGTAACTTTTATTCTTTCTGTAAAGTAAGATAACTGCTTAGGCTGCTTCTAGTGCTCCTTCCTGACTTGCAAAATAATCTGCTTCTCATCTACATGATTGCACTGAAGGCAAACCATGCAGGACAGCTGGCCTATTGATTCCCAACTTGATTATTCCATTTAAAAAAAGGAACATAGTAACAGCATCCCTTATCAAGTCCCAAAGTTTGATAAAAATCAAGTCATGAGTCACGTGTATACCGGTAGAGCAATGTTCTGCCTCAAAAATACAATGATGACTATTAGTCAGGAAAGACTTGCATATAAGATGTAAAAAGGGGTGCGCGACATGCGATACACTAGTGATGAGGAAAAGAAATGATATTCTACTACGCAACAGAGTGCTATCTTTGTTGTGTAAGCCCCATTTAATTTCGAGCCAATTTGTAAGACTTCAGGAAGTAAGTTTGGAAAAAGCGCCTGTCAGACATGTACAATGGGGATAAAGCTTTTGATTGGTTTTATTCAGAATAAGGAGCCAGTCCTTTATAACTGGCGACCCTTTGGATACGATCTGGGTCAAGTTGGGGGCTGGATAATATTCCATAACGCCATACTGGTCCCCTGTATCCATATCATGCATAGGCATAATCCCATTGATTTACATCAGTAGCAGTGACACTTGGACCCTGTCCCATCCGTCACAACCACACAAGGCAGTGGGCAAGACGTCTGGAGGAAGACGCATCGATCGCCTGGGCCTTTTCACATGTAAGTAAGTACCCAGGCTGTGCTGGGCTATTGTGTAGCAAGCACTGCCAAATGAAAGTGTCACAGGTTGTCTCTGACCGGATGGATCTTCATATATTGTATTTTGTATGGTAGGCACCAATGAGCATTCAATACAAGCTGTCGCAGAATGATTTATGTCATTTCTGCTCCTGCCACATGCAGCCTTTTCATTGCCACCCGACAGGGATACCATTGCCATTGCTCCTTTGTAAGTAAATTCTGTCTAGAGGACAAAAGGTTCAATGTTGGGGTGACCCATCTTCCTTTATAGTTATTCCCTACACTGGACTGCTCAGGTTGTTCCGCATAATATCACTCCCCGATTCTACCCACGAGTTGTGGCGTCTAATGAGATGTATTATTCTATGGCATCCGCCATGATTTAAAATAGGGATCTTGCCATATTAATGGAATTCAGCGGTAAACTAATCATATCTTAATCAAATCTAGAATGTTGGCACAAAGGCAGCGACAGAGAGGCATCCAGTAGAATGGGAGGCGTACAGGCCATGCTTGATATTATAAAAAGTGCTACAGGTCCGTAATTATAATTCCCTTCGTTACGCCAGGTTCTTTACTTTTTTTTACGCCCAGAGGATATTTGCTTTCTGGATGGACGCCCAGAGTCAGTCTAATTTTTATCAGCTACGCATTTTAAATCTCTCATAACGGACCCATTTTGCTTACTGATATATTATAATCACATCCCCAGAAGGAATTCTTGGAGAGCCTGCAGAGGTTTCTTTTGCTGGCTGAGCTATTCCATCTGAATCTGTGTCATAATTGCTGCGAGCCTTTAAATGGGGTGTATGGACAATCACATTGCAATTCCAGACGTTCTTGTTGGCTACCACCCATTTAAGCCTTGAACAGATTAGAATTGATTCTATTGGGACAAAAAGAGCATACCACAACATCAATTTAATGCATGGTAACTATGCCGTCTGAAATCCTAAGAAGGCCACTGGAGTGTGGTTTGGTATGTCCTACATAGCTGCAAAGGGAGGAGCTGGTTTGCCCTATTCGTCATGTGGTTACTTTTTCCTAGGGGCTGAATTCAGATTTTCCCCTGGAGGTGGCTCACCAAGCGGACAGACCACCTCCTGCTTGACTGCGCCCCACTGGAAGGCGCCACTGAGCCCATAATTAAGGAGTCCCACCCCAGCAGGCTTCACAATGGACACAAGCAGACAAACCGTGAAAAGTCCTTAATTAGAAAGTGACAAGCTTTTCCAGCGGCGCCGGTGTCAGGATAATTGAGGTTACGCCTCGGCCCGCTTCTTACACTGACTGATGGAGGCATGTTGGAGGCCGTGCCGAACTGCTCACCCACTGAGTTGCTCACTTTGTGTGAGTTGCTCATGGTTACGATGTTGCCTGTGGCTACTCGGGGGCACTAAGTTAACCTGGGGTCTATGTAGTCTATATAGAAAACCGGAGATGTTTCTGACGAGCTTCTCTGGGCTGCTCTTTATTATGGCAGGGTCAGAACTGACCAATGGTCATCTATACCTATAGGCTTCAAAGGAAGCGAATCCCATCCTTAAGACTGACTTCAAACGGTATCAATCACAGTTCCAGTGTTAATGGATGACCCAATTTGATATCAATACCACATCAATACTCGGTTTTTCATGGAATCTGCCTTTTTGTAACTGAAGTTCGACAGTTATCTACCATTTAATCATTTGAGTTGACTGTTGAATTGTTTGTCGTCGTCGACTAACATTCCCATGACAGCTTAGAGTCAATACCAATCGAAAATGCATTTCTTGCCAGAGCACCTCAAAATCAGTAATTGAACCCACTGAAAGCCCTGTTGCATAATATGAATACCCCCAATCAGATGATTGATTTTCAATTTCCAAAAGCCATCCCCATTGATCCCGTGTCACATGCGGGAGTGTTCACTTAATATGTTATATGGTATTATGTGTAATAAAATGAATAACAAAGATATGAAAGAATATGACACACAGGATTGGAGGAAATTTTATCAGTTTGACTCTTGAATAGGATTCTATTAAACCTCGGTTATACATGTACTAGAGCCTATATATAGTAGTAAACAAATCTGGTCCCCAATCGTGAACCTCCTGCCTCCATAGAGAAAAGAAATTATATGTATAGCTGCTACAACATTCATTAAAAGAAAAAAAAAACAGTAGTTATACTGCCATCAGAGTCCCAAAATAGGTTCATCAAACAAAAGCATAATACGAAGGAACTAATATAAAAAATAATGATGTTGAGGGACAAAAAGGGACAGAAGAAGATGGTGACATGGCACAGAGGCGGACACTTGGAGAACAAGAGAGGAGGCTCACGCGCAGCCGGAAGTGCAATTGGGATCGAGGCTAGGAGGGAGATAACAAAGCGTGGCTCGTGTAATCAGGGTGTCGGGTAGCTGGGACACCCCGCGGACAAGCCGGACTAAGTGGAAGGAAGAGGGAGGGTGTCTGTCAGGGAGAGCGATAATGAGTGCATATAGCCATTCTCCGCCCATTTTCCTGCGCGACTGACCGCCTTCCAGTTGCCACTATGATAAAGTGTGAGTCAAGAGTTCCAAGGCATAGCATGTCCTTCAAGACCCAGTTATATTTGGGCTCCACTTTCCTCTTAAGTTGTTGAAATTCAATCAGAGCGAAAACAAAGCTAATTTACGTTGACATTGTCAACAGCGTCGACATGCCTAATATTTTGGATAAAAAGTCCCTATTAGCATAATGTGTGAATTTTCGAAACGAACAGATGACTTCCCTGCGCTGAATAAAAAGAGGACAATGGAAAAGAGACCCACTGCTTGTGACCATGTGCACTCAAAAAAAACAGGAGCAACTCGCGCTAGTACATTAGCGGACGGAATGAGCGAATGACGTGCTCCTCTCTCGTCGTCTCGGAGTGCCATGCGTTATCTCGTTCGCCGCGTGATGGAGGTGGCGGAGAATAACGAACAAACAAGGACGTGGCTATCCTTATCCACTGAGGCTCTTACAAGGGCTTAGGCCTAATGAAGCCATCAAGGGATTCTCTCTGCCATATTGGAAGGGATTTTGGGAATCATCTTGGACGCGTCAGAATCAGGCAGAAATGTGGGATTAATTGTCATCTACTATACTAGTCCTGGATGTCAGCATTCCTAACCAAACCTCTCCTCAGAGTAAATGAGACAACCATTGTTATTGTGTTTCCCACTATCGGCAATGTGAATGTAGTAATGGGATATTAAGCTAATAGATGATGCATATCGGGGCCCTAGGGCTGTATATGCTGTATATACCTGAGCCGCGGAGCGGCGAGGGTATATACAGCATATACAGCCCGTGGGGCCCCGATATGCATCACCTAATAGGTTTATACCACCATTTCCTCCATTTTGTATCAATTTCTTACCTGAAATCCAAAGAATATAGCCAGGCGAAGACATTTTGGAAGTGCAAGCGACACGGCCCGTGTCCGCTCTGCGCGAAGCCATTGTTTTTGTTCCTTGCTGGGAGAGGTACCGCTGTGTATACAGTCACTTTTCGTATGGAATCCAGCCATGACGAGTCTTCAAATTAAAACATACACATCCTTAGATAGTCTAGATGATCCCTCCATACGTATTATGTCCAATATATTCAAAATAAAGGAGAATCCATTGATTTTCCAAACCGGTCCGAAATTTTCGGCGTCTTTCTCGTACAACGAGCAGTTGACCTATATCTACATCCGGGCCACTGACACACTTTCGCCGGACAAGGAGGCGGGTGGGAATGGCCGGACCGCGACTCGCGTATGTTGGGAAAATCAATGGATTCTTATTTATATCGAAGAAAATGGAGAAAGTTAGCACGCATTCCTCTTCTATGGATCGAAAACTTCTTGGGATTTCGATATTATAACATGACAAGCTTGGATTCCATACGAAAAGTGACTGTATACACAGCGGTACCTCTCCCGGCAAGGAACAAAAACAATGGCTTCGCACAGAGCGAACCGGGCCGCGACTCGCGTACGTTGGGAAAATCAATGGATTCTTATTTATATCGAAGAAAATGGAGAAAATTAGCACGCATTCCTCGTCTATGGATGGAATACTTCTTGGGATTTTAATATTATAACATGACAAGCTTGGAATCAATACGAAAACTGAATGGAAACATACCACTAGGACCTCAGGTTAGAATTTATTTATTTTCGCATTGTGTTTCATCACCGTTCAGTGTGGCGCTATGGCTAAGGCCTTCGCCTACCACCACTGCGGCCGGGGTTCAATTCTCCTACGAGTTGGGACGATTTTTCACATTGAAATAATGGCTAGACTGACTTTGTATGTCCGCCAGCATTTCCCAAAATATTCTAAGTCCAACTTGACCCCGAAAAAGTATATACCAAAAATTTCAAAAATGCACAAGGGTGGTATATGCAGAATAATGCACGGCTAAACTGCATATAAACCCACCGGAAGTGCCGAAATCATGGTATAAGTGGACACTTGCATGCCTCAATCTTATATCATGACGATGGCATTTGACACGATAGCGATACATTAATATATTTGCATATTTCATTTTCAATTCAAAATGTAGAATCTTCACTTACGACAATAACGCGTGTGGAACATCGAGAGTCAGAATTGTCAATGATCATGAAATGTAATACATAATTCAAATAACACTGGACGTAAGGTTTAGCACTTAGCCCACATTATGACACAGATGGATATTCTAAAATAAAAACGACGATACACTCTGAACATAATCTTTGGGTTTTCCATAAAAAATGTAATATTAAATAACACCACCTTCACTCTCTCCAAAGTATAATTTTTAATTCAAATATCGGAATCCCAGAAGCTCAGTGAAAGTAAACTGATACGCTATAGAGGAGATATTGCGAGAGTAACGTCTACCCAAGAGCAGCAAATCCCTTCGCAACAAGACACCTTTACATTTAGTTAACTGATACTTGGAAGTGTGCTTGCCTGATCAGCCGTATTCCCGCTTCACAAACTTCAAATTACATCTATAGTGGAGGTAGGGGATGGGATAGTGTGAGGGGGAGAGCATGCTACTGGAACTGAAGAGGGGGGAATGGAGGGCATTGAATAATAAAAACACTTGGCGCTTAGATAATTGAAATGACGTAGACAATGGGTATGACACAGGAGGGATCTTTGCAGAATCCAGTGGGGGGGGGGAGGGGGTGGGTAAGGGGGTGTGTTTCATTAAATGGTGCCGATTCAAGAAGTACACGCTTCAATGTGTGGGGATGGGTGCGTCAGGACAAAAGCGACAGTGAGAAAATTAGCATAGTCGCGGCCTCCTGTATGGAAGTCGGCTTAGGAATAGAAAGGACTTCATTTGTGAATTCAAAACGCTCTACCACCAGCTAACAGCATATAATTATCTTATTAAATTCTAAGTGACAGCCTTATCGATGGACTGCTGATAAGAATGAGACTAGAGTGAGTCCTCATCTCTGGAGAGTTTTGTCACGAGGATATCCAGATTGCTCCAAGAACAACTCTTGTCGACGCCTTCCATTCTAATTACGTTCAGAACCTAACAACTGTTTATTGAATAACGGATGTAATTAGAATCAGCAGTCACCCTGGGTAATACATAGATATTTCTATTCATTCCCATGCCCGGCCCTGGGAGATGGTGTACGTGTGATAGGTGTAAAAGTCTGTCTGTGCATGACTAGGAATGATAAAACTGATCCACCACATACCCTGACTCATATCTCATTCAGGCCAGAGTACCTTTGGATGTCGAGGCTTTGGAGGTAAATTCAGTGTCTTCCTATCGCCATATAGATAGGGATCGTATATGAGAGATTATTGATGTAGATCCAGATCTTATCGACTAGGGGGAAAATAACACCAATGATTGGCCATAATCTCCTGGGGGGACTGGGGCACTTTATCGGCCACCACCCTTGGTTGGCGGCGTACCCACCGATCGTTTAGTACAGATAAACCCTACTAGTAGTGCCCAAAGTATGCACCCTCCCCTTGTAACTGTGTAAAATGGGGATAAAATGCTCTTTGGTCGTTCCATAGATTATGTCAAAACACAGGTTTGGTCACCGTGTGAGTGTTGGCTGGCGGAGGGAATAATAATCAATGTCTCCCTATGAAGTGGACTTGAGGCCATGTAGATAGGGGTGGGTTGGTTGAAGGGTAATACTGCATGGAATCATATTATGGCTTAGTACCAAGGGGTGAGGAATACCCAGGGTGGGTATCAGCCCCCGGGACAGGGAATGGATAGGGTTAGTGTTGCCTGAAGTTGGCTCATCCCTACAGGCATTGCCAGCAGCGGCCATGGGACATATGAGACAAACAGAACATATTTTTGTATCATCAATCAGGGAGCAGCTGATCAATGAGCCCTAGCACAGATAAGATGATACCTTATCACGGAAACCCCATGTCATTGTCTGTGATTCATTATACCTCAAGTAGATCTCTCACTGTCCAGGGACAACAGTTCTCTGCACGCACAGCGCTTATGATTATAGGCATCCATCATTAATTACTTTTTGTTCCAGACTGTCCCCTCATTAGAGACCATGGCTATGCCTTTCTCCTCAGTCTAGGATCTAGAGAAGGCAATACACATTGTCTGAATTCAAGATGGTGTAGTATTTATGATTAATGACAGTGGTAAATGGTACACTGTAAAAGTTTTGTGTTGTGGGAACACGGATATTGGTAACACATGGATATTTAACCCACTTTAGATCATTTACTCACTTTGTGAGTATCAACACACTTTTCTAAACACACTTACACACTTTTTTCATAAAAGTGTTTAGGTACTGAAAAGTGTGTTCGATTTACACACATTTTATTAATCCTTTGAAATACACACATTCCAGCTCGGTCTTATCAGAGCTATTGTGTAACATTTTGATTGCCCCTAACTGACTGGAGGTAGCTGTATAACGGTTTGTACGGTCAGTTTAAATTCACACCTGCTAGAGGAAGGAGTGTCTTCACCTAAGACCCCAGTATTTTTGGTAAGTAAGTGTGCATATAATCCTGAATATTATAGCAATTCAAGTTAAAGTGAAATGTAGTACATTGGTTAATATTCAAGGTCTATTATATATCCATACCTGTACATTGGCTTATCATATATTTGAATTCGTGATAACATAACTAGGTTTAAAATCAGGCAGAGAGACTGGATCATGGCAGACTCCACACAACCACTGTTCTCCACTACAGTCTTGTAAAGTAAAACATACCTTAAACCAAGGAAATAAAAGGGGAAAAGTTCCTGCAATATTGTGTTTAAAGTTAACATCAGTAGTCCATCTATTCTATCTCTTTTCTATTTACAGATACAGTTAGAGACTACCTGAACATGTATGTCACAGCCTGCCTGAAAATGTAACAGTCTACCTGAACATTGCCTTAGAATGGAAGGAGTCACAAAACAATAGATGAAAACTGATGAAAAAGATAAAGGCTTAATTCTATTCCACCCTCCCTCCCTCACCCCCAAAATGATAACTCACTTTTATACCTAAACACTTTACAGAACAACACATTCTAATCTCAACTCACATTTCCAATCAACACACTTTTCAGTCCTACACACTATTGAAATCAACACACTAGGTCTTTTTAACACACTTTTGATAAAGTGTGTAGTGTGTTAGAAAATAATGTGAGTAAAAATGTGCTGCAAATAAGTGTGTTACAACGTGTGTAAACTCAACACACTTTATTTGCAGTGTAGATCAGCTATCCGATTAGATATGTATACATGAACGATAAACGCTCTCCTTTACCAGTCGTGTCTGTGATTTACCTAGCTCATGGGAATGCATAGTCTGTTCATTTTCTCACATTAGCCTGTAGTGCATGGGTGTTGCAAATTAAAGGCACAATGTTGTTTTAACGATGATTTTCCCAACTCCGTGCCTGACCTAAATCAGCAGTCCCATGTTAGCGCCGGTGTTGACTGCACACATGGCCCCTTTTTTAGTACTACTCCCTAAGGCCAGAGTCCGCTTGACCCCTCACAGTCTCATTCCAGCCCATCCCTGGTCATCAGGACTGACCAGTCAAATGAAGACTAGTGGCCGCAGTGTGCTGCTGCAAGTAGGCAAGCTGCCCAACTACAATGACCTGTCACAGGCTTAATTATTCAAAGGTCAATTAGGGGAATTAGTCAACTCACGTCCATTCAACGAAGGTCGTGGGTTAACTACTACTAGGGGTGGCCAAGGTCACCTTGATGAGCAGGAGGTTATACTGACCCCTACCCTGCAGGCACAAGTTGTGTGGCCAGCCTTGTTGAATGTGTTGCTTCAGTTGACCTTTTACGCGGATCACGGGCTTGCCGGCCTGGAGACCTTTAGTGCCTGAAGCCCCAGGGCTCAGTGCTCTGTTACTTTTCTCTTTCATTTCAACAACAGAGCTCTTGTCTACTTGGCTGCAGCGAATCAGTCTAGCTGAGTCTTTTAAGCTGTTCCAATTCTATCTTGATTTAGCTGACTAAGTAAGATGGGCATCTGAGGGGAGGGAATTACACGTGTAGATAGAGTGACTAAAGTGGTGCTGTTTTCATGGGGTCCTATACTCATGTGAATGTTTAGTTCCTGGTTTATTTTTGCTACATTTCTTGACCTACATGGTATACTGTAGTAATACAAGGGACATTAGCCCTAGACTACATTATGTGAAATCCACTACCGGTATTCTGACATGCTAAATTCATAGAAGCACAATGCTCCAAGAGTCTTGCTCAATAACTGCAAATATATCATATATATGTGCTATATCATGGGACATTGCAACTATTTGTCATAGTGTGAGGAATGGGTGTTACTAAGCACTTACATATCACATCCATCTTGTGACTATAGACTGGCTCTAGAGTATAGGATATGATATCATGCATTATTCGAAGCAAGCCCATCCATCTAGCTATCCACAGCCCCATATTACTATGCCATATCGTAATAGAACACGTTCTCTCTTGTGTACTTTCACATCATGGTACTCCCATCTCTTTTGGTCATTATGGCTTTATGATGATGGTGTCCCACAGGAGAACTGAGACATTATCACCATGCTAAGCAGATTTATCAGACAGAATGGTTGGATGATTGTGCAATTGGCCACTCAGGACCATACCCTAATTCTGTGCATACAGATAGTAGTCAGTCATAACGTTCTAGCTTAGGGTGGGAAGAATTTTATCAGTATGATATCGATATTTTAACAGCTATATCTATGAATAAGAAATATATGATAGACCTTAGGTCATTTACAGTAATTATATTCCTGAAATAATTATATATTTCCGAAGATAAAAGTTGATAAGTCTGAACCAAAAACGTATTTTCCATCTGACATCCTACAACTGACTAAAATCTATCCTTCCTGGTGGACACTTGAGTCCGACATATACCACGTGCATATACATGGAATGAGATAATCGGAAAGTATCCAACAAAGTATTTCCACCTAATCTAATAAACAATGATAAAGCAACCCACTTTTCATACACAGCATAATTATTGCATTGTTGGATTATGGACATTCCCTCCTTTCAGCACCGTAGTATCCACACAATGCCGAAATTCCATTTATTTATTTAAAATGTTGATGTTTACGTCATAGTTGTATTTACCTAGATCTGGGCTGTCCACTAACATTGATTTTCTATTGAGAATATTCAAAATTAGCCCATGTTATGGAACTACTATTACAGAGTCCGAGATGTTAACACATGTAGTATTAATCTGTCCCATGGTTTGCGAATCGACTCCCGTAGAGAGACATTGAGGGATGTAGGCCCTTTCTGATATTTTTCGTTCAGGTAAGATATGACTGCAATTCGTGTGTTTACATGAAACTGTGAGTAGCAATCTAATCAACATTCAAGTATACCATTTTGAAATTGTTAGTCCTATGCATAGAGATCGTCCGATATACCCCTGATTTTATCTTTCCTTCCCCCTGCAGGTGACGCCATGCCACTATAAAATATAAAAGTTTAGCACTTTAGAAAGTAGAGGGTATAATGGCACGAAATTATTTTACGCTGGAGCAGGATTACACTGTAAAACATGTCGTCAAATTAATGATGGTTCTCCGGGAACGGTGGGACAGAAATTTTACCATTGTGTTTGAAAGAAATTCCATATAGCACAGAGTTTGACTGCATTGCCACTAGGAACTTGAGTGTAAAAACACATTGCATCTGTGCCCTTGATTCACTGCATTACAATTATGGTGGCTTGCTCTTCAGTTGTTCTAGGATCCCTGGTAGATTCAACAGTTATTTCTCAGAGTGCATACATTCCATTATGCAGCTACTATAATGGATTTGCCAACAGTCAGGGAGGCACATAGCTACAGATGATTATAATTGGAACAGACCAGCCGTCCCTTATTGCAATGGCACTATTGGACACGAAGTAAAAAGTCTGGCCTTAAGGTATTCAATATAAAGCGAATTCCTCTTAGATTAGAGGCCACAGTGTTCCTTTATTCAAATCCATATATTGAGCTGCTCGAGGAATGATATAATGGGGAAAGGTGGTCGTGGTAATAAGCTATTCTTGGTTTTGAACCTATTACCATAGAAGAGTTACTGTTGGGGACCGACCTGATGCCACTAAAAATGGTATGTTTACCAGGCTTTCTTGTGCTCCCTACTGACGATATGATGCTGAAATGACCCTCCAAATGGATACTACTCGGGGTGTGACTGGAATTCGCTACCAGAGTAATGGTCTGCTGGTGAAATTGAACTTGCAGGCTTTACTCACGGCCAGTTGTAGAGAGTCTATATAGGGCGAGCTGCTCGTGGTGAGGCTTGGAGCAGCTCAGTAATCACGACCTTATTTGGCCTGTGACAGTTATTGGGCAGCGTAATTGGATCTGGGTGACAAAGTACCGTGACCCTTGTCACGGCTAATGAGTCCAGCCTGACCTCTGTCGGCCACTTTCCACAACTTGACTTCAGCATGATTGACCCTCCCCTCCAGGCGTTGCGTGCAATTCCAGAATATTCCCTTTCTGGGACTTCCAGCAATGTTGCTACTGTCAGGTCTGCCCTTCTAGGATTTCTAAGCACACTCACCTGACCATATTGTATATGTCTATATGCATTAGGATTTATATCCCACGGCATTGTCTGCGCTGTTGTGTCTGAAAGCACGCGCCAGCACTGACATTTTCTTCTATTATCACCCACCGGAAAGGAATATAGAGGCTGCCGAGAAATTAATGATGTTCGATAAAGGGAAGAAAGTGAGAAGGATAATGATGTATTGCTTTAGCTGGTCACGCTCGTTGGCGTACCTTGCAATTTCCTTTAAATACAAATTGTGTTGAGGGGGTCGGTGAGACGGAAGGGCTGGGGATGGAGAGATGAGAAGATCTGCATTGCAGTTTTGTCTTGTTAAAGTAGCTGATTAAAGCCCCACTTCAATTGCCGTCACCTTATTCCGTCAGTGACGATTCCGTCATAATTATGGATGGAATAGGGACGAATCATGACGGAATTGTTACGTAATTGCATTCCGTGACCATTCCATCACAATTTTGGACGGAATCATGACGGAATCGTCACTGACGGAATAGGGTGACGGCAATGGAAGTGGCCCTTCAGGGCCTGCTCTTCCCGCTCTGTGTTTGCGGCGATCCCTGCTACGTGTTGCTGCATCTATGTGGATATACATCGGCAGCGACCTCTCTCTGTGCGCATGTGCCGTGGTGGCTTTATTGTTTGGAGTTTGCGTTATTGGTGGGTAGAGGGAGAGACAAGGAGAGCGTGGGGGCGAACATTGGTCCCACATTTCAGCACGCTGGGCCCGTGCAGCGCGGATGGACGACCCGTATTAAAGCCCTTACACACCCCGGCTCTGTGTACTGATCGCCGGTAATCAGCGCCCTCCATGGGAGCTCTCGTTTATTGGAGTCTGGAAAGCCGCCACCGGATGTGCCTTCGCCGCCCCATCCGTCACGTAGGGCTACTTCCGGGGGTTGTGGGTACAGGAAGGGGGAGCGGGAGATTGGCGACCGCGCCAGCGACCAAACATGTAAAATCAATGCCATATTTAGGACTTTATTGTGGCCTGGACTAGCTTTTAATACGTCCACAATGCATAGGCGTCCTGCGTTGTAGAGAAGGTCCAATTAAGACGTCTACCACGCGACCAAATATACGGATCAATGGAACCACTAAGGGCAGGCAAAGGCAGGGAGTCACACCCACCTGCCTTAGAGCTAAAACCGGCGGTTAGCGACGGCCACAGGACCCTTTGATGGGGAAAAATAGAAAATGACAGCCAGGATGGGTGCATTCATTGTCCGCCTCTGGCTGATGACGGTCAATATGTTAGGCCGAATAAGAGAAGTGAAGGAGAAATGAGAGTCGCTACAGTAGTCTGGTAGAATGAATGGGGAAGGGGAGGGGGGGTAGTAAGAACTGCTACCCACCATTACCAAGAAGCTTCAGGGAACCTATAATATTCTTGCCATTTCTGCCCCCTCCTCCACTCGAGTACCACACACATACCCACCGCCGTCCAATAGCACTTAACAGATTGAGCATCTAGAGCCTTTCATTAGGTGTTCAGTTAATTTCAAGTTGCTCACCACAAGGGTACTATACTCTTCAGGTTGATGCTCGTCCCAGCAGGAAAATGAACTAGCAGTTTACACTTCTCTTCTTTTTGTCTGTACATCAAGGTCCACACCATCCTTAGGGATGCAGTTCGAAAATAACATGGAACATTTCCACACTTACATCTAGTTTGCTACTCCCTTTTTAATTAGACTGTCATTGATGACACAGGCCCTACTCTCTTTTGAGTAAGGGAAAAACAGAAGTCTACCTTGGGGTTTCACTGGCTTATTCGGTTTGGGTAAAAACACACCCCCACTAACAAAGCCGACCCCTCCACCAGGTAGAACGAAAAACAAGCAAGTCGATAAGGTTAGAGATAAATGACGAGAGGAATCTTTTTTCACCATCCAAACCCCCTCCTCCCTCCGGAGGCACGTCCAACACCTGTTTCTCCAGGTGTCATCTTTCTATTATTGTTACCATGGAAACACTATTGGCTCAGGTCTCCAGGGGTAGGGGCGGACAAGCCTTATAATTGGGTCTCCGGTGGAGGGGTAGTGTTGTTCTTCCTGTCCCTTCAGTTAGCCACAATGGCCAGCGTGTTGGTGCCTTCTTCCTCCGCTCAGGTAGCCGGCATTTCGCCGATGTTAGGCCCACCGCAGATAACAAAAGGGACACATGAATGTTTCCCTCGAACATGAGTAGCCGTCTCATTTAATGTACTGTATTGTGTTTGGGTGGTTTAATAGAAATACAGTGCGATATCATTGACATCTATGCTTCAGCCAGACACTATATATGCAGTGTGAATTCAATGTGTCCATTTCAAAAGGAATCTATCTCTATAATACAATTTGAGATAATATCATCTTGTCCAGGTAATCATATCAGTGTAATGGAATAATCCTCTCAATATCATAAACCATGGATAGTAAGTCCAATTATTATACAATGACCTTTATGATATTATCTATCTGCACATAATGACATACAGCATTGACATTTCATAATGTAATGCATCACTGGGACTGTGCTGTCTGTCTTTATATATAGGATGACGTTGCATTGGTATTTTGTCCAGGTACTATCTAATTACTATCTAATTAATCTCAGACTACAGCAAGACACTGTGTAATGTACGAGTGGGTGGACTATAGAGAAATGATAATGGTGCGGGCTATATATATATATATATATATATATATATATATATATATATATATATATATATATATATATACACACACACATACACACATGGCTAGATTACATCCTGTGGCTGTGTCGACCTCTGGTTAATGTTCTTCCATTGTCTCATACAGAACTACAGGTGATGCCTTGTAGAAAATATAATCAGTAACAATAGGACCTCCCTGAAATACCTCCTGTGGCTCATGATGACACATAATAAGGACACAATGGTGATAGAACTCTGACTCTACAGACTTCACAACCTGTAGTCCCACCCTACCCACCCCAGCCCTCGGTCGGTTTTCATTTCAGTCCCTCGGTTCTGTTAAAACAAAGCCAGAGCGTGCCGCCCTTATCAAATGCAGTTGTGGCTTGCGTGAGTCGGCTTCTCCAGGGGCCCCTATTTCTGCAGGGTTTTGCGTTGCAAACCAGGTTTGTGGGTAAAAACTACACAGGCATAATGCAATACGGGAGGACTGTGTGATATGAGAAGTACCTGATTTTCAGGATTGTATAAGGTTGTTTTTCAGTTTTTGCACCGCCTCCTCGGTGCAGCGCCGGTTGGGACTACATGCGACGGGGTAATTATAGGTAGAGTGATGTTCTAATCCGGTGTGTCTTCTAAGGATGCGTGCCGGTAAGTGCCTCCGTGATTGTTCCAGTGACTCAATGCCGCTTCTGAATTGCATTTTACCGCCCCTTCATTTGGTTAATATGTGGGTGTACTGGCATAGTGCTATCTTCTTGGGAATCTGATTTGTAAAATCTGATTCGGGAAGAATCACTTTAAGGTAGATATTTCTGTGTTGGTTCATTATGATGATACCAAGGTCTAGAGATAAGGGTATCAGATAAAAATCACATGAAATGAAAGATCGATACTGCGTCCTTCTCTGTGTATATCATTGTCCTCTAGACTAAAACACAGTTATGGTATGATCATGGGTATCTTCATGATCATGCGGACATAGCTCAGCCATTCCCTCAGTTTAGAAAATGAAATGAAGCAAATTAACCTCATAGTTCAGATATTGAAACAACATGAAAAATGGAATATTGTTCAATTAAATGCATCTTAGGTGGGCCAAAGCCTGGAAGTATAGTCGAGTCTCATTATGTTGTACATAAAGCTTAACTGGGTGTTTCTAGGAAAAGTACCTAATTGACAGTCTGAAATCTCCTGATGTTTGGAAGTGAAATCTTGCATATTTTTCTCTTCGGCCATTAACTTCTTTAAGTTCCAATTTGGGGGACAGAGGCATGAAAGCCACAGCCCATTTGGCTCCTTGCTGGCTGTCCATCTCATCCTACGAGGCCCTTATGACAGTAGAAAAGATGTAAATCAGATGTTACCTCAATTTAGGATAATGGAGCCGACGTTTATTCCATCGATCTGTTTTGCAAATGTCAATCCTTCATACTTTTAGAGTTTCATGAAGTTTTATTATGAAACCCAAGTTTATCATTAACTTCACAAGGATGGAGCAATTAAGTTATGATACAAACGGGTGACTTGTGTTTTCATTTGGAGTCAATTTGGAGGTAGGAATGCAGTAAATTTTGTGTGAGACTCATCCTGTCGGTCTTTCATTACTTCTTCGCACAGAAGAGAAATGTTGGGTTTTAGGGACATTTCTTCTAGTCTGTCGTTGGAAGCCTGCAAAGCTCGTATGAAGGAGCATGTAGAACAGAGGCAATTCTCTGCAATCTTGCGGAAAAACGCTAATAACATATCATTACAAAGGACATGGCAAACAAGGGTGTCTCTTTTTAAACGTGACAAAAAGCTAGAGATCGAATTTGCATTGTGATGCCTGGATAATTGCCTGTTATTATGATCGAGTGACACGGACTGAGGGGTGCTTGAAAGGGAAGAGCAGCAGTCACCACTGTGGTTGACAATGTCTAGATGCACTCTGCAGGGGTCGGGGAGGAGGTCGCACTTCCCAAGCTCCTCCCTCCGTCTCCCTTATGCCATCCCCACTGTCAGATAATTCTACCTTGAATCAGCAAAAATGTACTCTTCTCATGTCTGTCATCACCACAATCACTGAAAAAGGCCTTCATCTTGACAGATCTATATCCCCCAAGATTACTAATACAGATTGGTATAATGTCCTTATGGTGCTACCTTTTTGGAAAAGCACCAACGCCAAAACCTTTACAACAAAAAGCCAACGCATGTCGAATCCTGACCACATGCATTTGCTGGCTCAGTGGTTCCGATGAAGGCATGATGAAGCTACCATCGACGGCCACCCGGGCCTTATCCATTTAGTGGGCGGGGATGTCTCCGATCTGGCCACAGATACCGAGCCCTGATTAACCCCACCCGACCAGCACCAGGCCCAGGCTGCCATGATCAGTAAATTCCCAACAAAAAAGTAATCAAGGCTCTGACAAAATAATCTGCCCACCCTGTGACTGATGTGGAGCGATGTGCCTCGTATGGCGACCCCATCTGAAGAGAGACCCTGTCCTGTCTATTGCCCCCCACCGCCAACCCATTCGCCACCCACTCTGTTCGACATCCCCTGCTTCCTGTGAAACCCTCCTATCTTTCCTCCATCGTTTTTCCTGTCCTTAAACCTTGGGAAAACCAGTACGGCCTAGCCAAAAAGGCCTCGATCAGAGGAAGAGTGCTGGGTAACCAAATATTTTCACTCTGTGAAAAAGAGAAGAAGAAAGTACTAGATGGTAAAATCTGTTTGGACGACCGTGTGAATGGGATGTCAGAGGTTGGAGAAACCCGATCCGCCCACCTCAGTACTCTGTTCGCCTAGGTGAGCGGCTGGGGCACGGCACTCTTTTTACCAATTAGGCGAGGGGTGTACAAAGGCCGAGTCTCATTAATAAGTCACTGAGGATGTCAGGTGAGGATGACACATTCGGCATATCCTCTCTCTCACCTGGGTGGACGAGGTGACAGGTACTCCACACCTTACAAAGGTGTGTCATAGTACTGGGGTAGCCAAGAAGTGTGATATGAAATTTCTTTTTGTAAACATAGACTTTGGGAGTATCTGGCTTCTAGACAGGGAGGAAACAAATGCAAAATGATACCAGTGAATTGTTTTGAATTTCAGTTTTGATCAAACTGCACACCTAGATATGGTAGTGTGTGATTTCAATGCCTTGAGATGAGAACAGTCCTCATGAAAGTCTATATGGACAGAAGCTTTGCCATCTGACAGTTCTTAGACATTTTGGTTTTATTCCTCGTCAAAGGAAATAATTCTGTATGTTTGCAATTAGCAGGGCATTAAAGGTTACCGTACTCTTAGCTCTCAGTCACACAGTATCAGAACAAGGATAGAGCTAGCACTATGTCATTGTTCTTTTATGTATCAACTTTAAAAACTCAGATCAAGGTATGTATCCATAGACGATTCTGTTTGTACTGAACCACAGCCCGCGACTAAAACAATGGCAAAGGTGCCAGTGGGGTGTTTCAGAAGCCGGACATGAACATGAACATTAAATATCTGTTTCTAAAACTGTTTGATTCTAAACTTACAACTGCAACCATTGTCATCTCTTGCCAGTCATTTAGTTATAGACACAGTAAGATAATGGTAATGCTTTAGAAACACATGCAGTTATAAGCCTACAATCACTATTAAAACTGCTATCATATCTCCTTATGACCGGTTGTAAACATTACCTGCTTCTGAAACACCCCACTGGAGTGGTAGGCAGGCCTTGTGAAGTCAGACCATAGCTGCAGTCGGCGCATCATATCACCTTGCTCATACCTGTCATACCAAATCAGCCCTAAATCACTTTTCGACATTTACCATTGGATAAACCGCAATACGACAAGCCATACTAATAAGACAATATTTTCATTGAAGTTTTAATCTACAGCCATCAGATTCATCGACCTGAAGCCTCATTAAAGGTCGCCACTCCAACTCTTACACAGTCTTTGGGTTCAGGAAAATCCATCAAAGTGATTTACATTGAAGGAGTTGCCACTTCCAAGAAGACTTTTTTTCATTCAAATGTAAAAGATCCTTCAGACCAATGAGCAATGTGCAGGGAAAGGACATCTCGTGATTGAACTTGTCATAACCTTCAATGTGATAGCCTTTGTCTCTTTTTTTTCTTCAAATCGGGGTCATGTTGATTGACCTTTAGAAAAGACTGAAAGGGTCAAGATTATGAACATCCAGCGAAATAATATTTGTTCCTAGTTTCTAAATACGCCGAGGCATCATTTCCATGATAATCAGATCTAAAGTGCCACGAAACAAGCTCAATTATTGTCCGAAGAGAATATTGGCGTGAGAAAAACCAAGTCAAAACACATATGAATAATTTAGGCTAATGGTTGGACGGACAAATCCTTTACATTGTCAAGTTGATTGGAAATCCTTGCTCCTCCCCCTTTGCCATCAGCTTTTGGCCGATACTAATGGGCGGTGGAGACAAAACAAGGTGTGGTGAGAGTGCACGAGTCTCGTGGTCGCCCATCCCTGCCAAGGCCTGTTGGGTGGGTCTGAGTTTGGGTCCAAGCCAGAGGGCACTCAGCAGTCCCCTGAGGCATGCTGGTAGCCTTAAGTCTTCTTTATCCCTACCCTCTGTTCTCTGCCAACCCAGGATCAACTGGTGCAGCCAACCCCCTGGAGGGTAAGGGCCATGGTCAATGCCACGAGGTATCCCACGTCCATCATTGTACATTACCATTCATCATAACTGCATGTAGGTCTTAGCTTACTTTTATTTCAGGACTACTGCCTGCTTCTTGTAATAATTTGATATATTTGAAGTAAAGCCATGTTAATGCCGCCTAAATACTTAAGGTTAATAGCAGAATGGATGAATCTTTTAATTGTTTACACTGTGTACCAGATTTATTGGAATATTGTACATATATATAGTCTTACATCCGATTTGACTCTCAAATATATTTATTTTCTCAGAATCTAATGCTGTCTGTATTTAATCATTCACTATGAAGGCTGCACAAGGACATTGCCTTAGTATGGGAAATGTGTTCTCGTGCAGTATGCCATTATCTCACTGAGATTGTTGGCAATCAGAAGTATCTCCTATTTCTTGAATTCAGTGTTGAGAACTTTGAATGATGTAAGTAGAGGATATCGTGGTAATAACACACTATGGCTCATATACACTTTTAGATCAGATAATGTTAGAAAGCAACTTTGCCTTTCACTCACTCCCCTTTTAACTGTGTGCTAGGGAGTCTTACCATACAAGGTATTATACTTGCTTCACCTCGTGATCATTCATCATCTCTTTCCCATTGTATTTTACCTCACATCCAGAAAGTTCTCAGCCTTGCTTCATAGTACTCTCTCTGTGTCATGAATAATTACTTGCTCGCTCCTTTCGTGATCACTCACTCTCCAATTCATCTCCTCATATACATAAATAAACTGGTGATGTCCGTAGGGGGGTCCCAGTGCTCTGTCCAAGGGATAATGCACTAAAGTAAAACAGAGCATCCCTAATTATCTTGCTCCGAAAACAAGCAAGACCTTACTGGGTAATGTGTTACTCCTTCTCCCGAAGGGCCCACTGAATATTGCAAGGTCCTGTACATACTGTCCAAAGGGAATGTAACTTCAGACAATGCATACAACAGAAGTGGCCTAATTGCAACAAAGTGTATACGTGTTATATACTGAGGCTGTGTTAAATCAATGCACGATGTTGGTTTATAAGATATGTCAAGGCTAACACTGTGCATAATTCTCTGTGCATGATATAGTGTCTTTTCTCAGCTAGGCAAATAAGAATGGCACCGATATTGTCGGTGATATATCATAAATGCTGCCTCTATATGTTTGAAAAGAATACAGATACATTGTGTCAGCATGCAAACAGGGACTGTACATGATACAGCCTTTTGTCTACATATTATATGATGTCAACTGTTTTGACATTGATATGGTGTTCTGGATCATCAGGTACAGGTCTCAGCCTAACAATAGACAGGAGGATGAATAGGGCGGTCGGTGCCTATGAAGAGGCCGGGATTCTTTTCCTCAGAAACAATTGATGATAAGATACAAATGCTTCTTGAGCGTGGCATATTCTTGTCTATTTGGAGTCTTAAGCATAACCGTAATACCATAGTGGTTATTTACATAATACTAGACTAGTACTGTCCAATGACACCTTTGGACATCGAAGCCCGTAGACAAATAAATATATTCAGTTCCTGGCATTTTAATGTTCATTTCCATCTGAAATGATGCATCATAATTATGCAAACATCGAAGACAACTTTATGGTACATTGTTTTAAGTGGCTATTGAGTAGGGCATATAAAACCATAGAGATCCCTCATTCGGCGATGGTTATTATTTTAAACCACTCATAATTATATCATTTAGGACATGTTCCTCTCAAATTATCCTAATGTTGTTTATGCCCAGGAGGAGGGCAGCAGTTAACCTCATCATCACCAGCCCTGTTTGAACAGACTCCTGCACTTGAAGCAGTTTTTCTTTTTTGTAACATTTCCTTTATTCATTTAAGTACTGTGTCTCTTCTTGGACTTGGACATCTAGCTTGACATATATTTCGGTTTCCCTCCTGTATAGATTCTCCGAGCAAACCTATAGAATGGCGAAGCCATTTGTGTTATATTTTCTCCACTGTCACTAAGGTTCTGCATAGAATTCCATATCACCCCTCTAGTGATTCAGTAGTGCCCTTGCTGACAAGATTGACTCCCTCATGACCAATGGCCTGTAGTCAGGGGACCTTGTCCGCTTGACCCTGGAGCACCACGTTTGGCACCCCACCCCCTCTGCCGTCTCCTTTTCTTTTATTCCTATACACTGCTGACTGAGTCCTAGTAAAATACGAGTTGCTCATCTATTCAGTAGACCATACTCAGGCCAGACGTCCCACACCTACCTATGGTTAGCTTCTCCTTAATCACTCACAATACATTGACCACCGGCTACTACTACTCCTCCTACTACAAGACCCACCAGCCGCCAGTTACCAGCTCATGTACCTTTTTACTGTTACCCTGCTTGTTACCCGCAGGTTTGGTAGTTATTGACCCGTCCTGCCCGGCAATGATTGCGGCGCACTCGGCTATATTATCGCCCACTGTCTTCAGGCTGCCCGACGAGATCTCGTGTAAGATCTCGCACGCGGGATGGTCACGTGACCGGGTGGAATCGAATCTAACCAATGGGCGGCCCCTAGCCGGAACTGCAACCCGTGGTAAATGGGAAAATGGATCCTATCCTGATCGAGCCCTGCCCGCTCCATTCTCCAGGACCTCATGTAGCCAGGCCCTCGACCCAGGCTGTATGACCCCAACCTTGTAACCTCTCCTCCATGCTACCAGCATCCTCTCAATGTCCCTCCAGTTCCCCTGTGGCGCACCAGCACACCGACACGTGCGGCCTTCCCATGCACTCGGGACTGTTTTTTATTCATGTGCACTGCCCTATGACCTCCCAACCCTTCCTCCTCTCTCTTCACAATCCTGCCCCACCCCACCTCTTACCCATCCAACGACTCATCCTTCTATCCCAACCTTTTTTGTTTGGTGCCCGCTGGACGCTAACGCCCCAGTGCCCCTAGAATGAAAGGTAGATCGAGCCATCAGGCGCTGCACCCACTGTGAAGTGCTACAATAAAACTGCATCAGACCCATCAGGTCCGTTGACCCGTGAGGGCGGCACAGGTTGGCCACCATTAACCTGCTGCGCCCTGGAGTTTTTTTCCCAACCCATTTGTCCCCTCTCCAGAGACCCCTCCAGGGGAGCGCCGGTCAACCAACGACCCCTCTTGGAGGCTGGAGGAGGGTTAGGAGGATGCAGGCAGAGAGGGGCCCGGCGGGGCAGGTTGGAACATGGTGGACTTGCCCCCGTGTCAGACCATCAGAGAGCCATTCATGAGTTTGTCTGGGCTCAGGGGAGCATGAAACGCATGTCTTCTGGTCCCTCCAGCCCTCGAGGTCTCCCATAGCTCCCAATACAATATTCAGCAAATACCCCCATATGGCCTTAACATCTGAGCAAGGGCATTTTAGTGAACAGGGGGTCTCAGGCATCTCTACATTGTGATACCTCTTATTGAGCTGTTTTTATTGGCAACAGACTAACAACATCCCTGCCTATACTTATCTATCCATAGATTGCCTTGCAGTAGCCTTCTTACAATAGCAATGTTCCTTGAGCGTTGTCTTCTCCGCCCACCATCGCCCATCAAAGCCCTCAATCTAACCCCATCCCCCTTACACCACCCTTCAGGCCAGTCCACCATTCCCATTCACCCCGCCCTCACCTCACGCATCGTGCTCTGATATAATACCCAGGCTAGTGGACCTCAATTACCGCCCGTATTGTCACTCTGCATGCGGTGTTGGGCGTGAGGTTATGTGCATGTGACCACGTGGAGCACCGCCCAATGGCCGACGTCCCACTTAACTGGACATTGTCATTCAGGCCAGACCCCTTCACCCGGCCGCCATGTCACATGCAAAAGCTGCATCTGCATAGTTATGTCCACTCGAAATGGTCCACTCAATGCCTTACCCCTCCACCCTCTGAGTCCCTCCACCCCAGGTCTTGCTCCTGAACTGCTCCCAACTGCTCTGAGTTGCTCTGAGCTGCTCCACCGTGGCCTCCTCCAGGAGGTCAGCACCACTCATGGAGGGACCCCAGACCCCTGTGCTGACAACCTCCTGACATCTCCACTCTCCCATTTCCATCTACATCAACTGGGACGAACTCATCCTGAACCCTACCCCACAACGTCGCACCCACTGAACTCCAATGGATTGAGGGAAGGGTGTGCCGCGTAAGAGTCGGATATTAAATTTCATTCACTTTTTGGTGTTGTCTCTCTTAGTGCCTCTCAGAAAAAGGAGCACAAAGATTCCCAACATCATTATTGATACATTACAAAATGACTATCGGTCCTAATGGTGTTTTTTTTGTGGGTGCTTTGATGAAATTTATTCAGTTAACTTGACTTTCTGAGAATTTCATATTCTTGTGTTCGATATCTAAAACTAGCTCTCCCCAGTTGAGTCATAGAAATGTTGTGCGCGGCCTATGGGTAACAAAAAGGGGTGCCATTTATAAAAAGAATAGCACCCCGCGAGCTTGCCTTTGTTTCACATTTTCTCTAATAGATTTGGAATTATATTAAGGGAGTCTTTTGGAAGTTGTGGTTTTTGATCATATACAGCCATAATGTAATCTCGACTTGAGTCGAAGCCACAAAAGGACTGTGCTTTGTTCAAATGTGAGAACTTGTGGCTCACAACATGGATTTACTTAAAACTATTGACTCAGCCTGTAGAGTGCTGGAATAATATTAGTTGTACTGGCAGAATATGACAATTCATGTTCAGAGTATCAAATCTCAACTAAAATAAATCTTGACCAGACAGTTTTATCCCCTAGAGTGAGGTATAAATTTATGAAACATACATGATTGATATCACTAATTAAGACAAATGCATGTTAAGTAAAACATAGCATGTTAATGCCTAAACAGAACCTATTAAATCTTCATTTCCAATAAGGTTGGTGAATACTCCATCCAGTTCCAGCTGGTGGGTTACATTTTGAGCAAATAGTGTGCCACTTTATATTAATAATGTGTGACCGTTTCTATTTTTATATAACCCGTCTTAAAACAAAACATCTTCAGAGATACGCGTGAGGCATATAATAAAAGGCTATGCTTCAAATGTGAGAAGCCTTTTTTTAAGCATTGGCTTATTTTTTAGTGTTGTACCCATATATTGCCCCCTGGTGATCAAAGCCAGTACTAAAAATCCCCCCTGGAGGCGAGTTCTTGCCCGTTGGCCCACATATCTGTGACCGTTTCTATTTTTATATAATCCGTCTTAAAACAAAACATTTTCAGAGATACGCGTGAGGCATAATATAATAAAAAGGCTATGTGGGTAGCCTTTTGCTAAGCATTGTGCACTATGCTGTGTCTGTATGGTGGTTGTATGAGAATGAGCATGGCATATCAATCCCTTCCTCCCGTCACTAGAAATACAGAGCACCTACAATACGCTAATAGGCTTAGACAGAGATAGCTTTGAATATCCTCAGAATATAAATTCCTAACAAGATTGAAAGCATCAAGAACATACAAGACAAAGGGGATGAGATATGACTGCCTCTTTCCATTAATTCTATTCTCTCCATCCAAGAGCTACAACAGTACAAGAAAAAGGCTCTGTTGTGGAATGTAGAGCTGAATAAAAATCACTCTGGCATGAAATGAGCTAAAGTCATTGGCAATGTACGTTGCTTACGATAACGTTCTAATTTGCTTCCCCATTGTAGCGGTGCTCCTGAGATGGCCATCATCACGGCAGACCTATTAGTTGCTGACATTTTGATTCTGTGTAGAAATGACAAGTCGCAATCAACCATTGCGAATGAAGCAAAATGCTAATTGCGCTTGCCGGAGAGCATCAGCGCAAATGCCGAAAGCCCTGGGAATGACTTTGATATTTGAAAACACTAAGTAATGCTGAAATTTTAAAGTTAATCAAAACTCAGGAGTTTTTCAATATCCGATAAATGCATTGTTAATGTGATGATTCGTTCCATCAAGGCTGGAAAATGAGAAACATGATTACTTTTGAATTTTACCTGGAGATGGAGTATCTGGGAAAGGGACAAACTCGATAAAGTGGAGTTACTGGATATACCAGAGCATTTTGTCTTATATCAGAATGGAATAGGAGTACATGGTGGATGCTTTTGAAGTATTCTCAGCAGAACAGCATCACACGGCCACATGGATGCGTAGCCCACAGAAAACAGCCAAGTTGAATGAATTACAGAGGGAAATTGTTTGCACAATGATGACTCTGTTGCAAAAGAAACTATATGGCATAAAAGGGGGAAAATATACCAAAAATAGTTATATACTACTTTTTTATGTAGATTACAATCGTCCTAAAGGGAAATTCCCATTTTTAAGGAAAACCTTCCAAATTTGGAATGTAAATAGAACATTTTTGGGCATTTGGGGACAGAAATCCGTGCTTTTGTTGTTATTGGTTGCCATGGAAACATTATTTTCACTCAAAATTGAGAAATAAAAAAAAAGCCTATTTGTAGCCACACCCATTAGGATCGGTGTGTTGAAATGATAAAATCTGATAATCAGATCAAATTTTATGAGAAAAAGAATGAAGAATATGACAATTTCTCTAATTTGCAGAATTATGCCTACTTATACATATCATCTGATATATCTCATGAAATATACAAGGTAGACCTTATTTGGGATTTGAATATGTCGGTAACCATCTAGTTAATAGAGCTGCAACTCTGAAACTAGCAGACATATTTTCTCATGTAATGTATCATTGGAAAGTTCATGGCCTGAATTTAAAAAGTGACTTTTCCCCTAGGGGAGCCTTTTTGCTTGGCTATACACATATGTTCAGTTTTACATTAATCAAACAGTCTTAGAAATGAACATTGGTTATTTTGTGTATCTCTCTCATGATAAGATGTCTTTTGCTCTTACTTTTATCAGAGTAAATATAATTATAATTGCCCTGGGAAAGAAAACAAAGATTTGGACATCCCGGAGCTCTGCTATGGATGTTAACGCGACATTCCTGTAGTTATGGTGTTGACAAAAATAAACGTGATTTGATTATTTTATAGATCTTCAGTACAAACTGAGTCCAAACCAAATGAATACATCTCTCTCTCTCTCTCTCTCTCTCTCTCTCTCTCTCTCTCTCTCTCTCTCTCTCTCTCTCTGCATGCAACTATTAGTGTTTTCCCACTAACAAATGAGTACACATTTATTGACACAGATATATTGCTCTGTGAATGAACACATCTAAGGGGATCTCCAATCTCATCACCAGGGATGGTTTACTCTGTAGGTTAACTCTGTTACTTGATGTGACATGAAAGGTGTAGAGCATATCAGAAATTCCCCTCGAGCCATTTGCCTCGCATGCTCTGTAATCTAGGACAGACTTAACTTTTTTACAGGCATAGAGGAGGGGCATGAAAAAAAATTCATAGGTGCCTTGGCAAGCGACCCAAATGCATTCTGGCGAGGGAAGACTGCACGTTGTAAAACATAAGGCCCGTGGTAGTCAATCGATTTTGGTAAGCAACTACAAAAAGTGTGTCCAGGCTTGGCACATGTCACAGGGCCGACCTTGAATATCAAAGTAGAAATAGGCTTCCCCTGGGCATTGCTAACAAAGAACTTACTGGCCTCGTTTTTTTTTCGACTATGTTACACATTTTGTTGGACCAGACTCTGAGAAGAGGGTGAGGCTGACGCTTTGTATTCACCTATATTGTGGCTTCCCACCTAAAGCATGGCAGAGTTAGTTCAACTTCATTATTGGTGCTACAACTTTACACAATTGCAAAGCAACCTCTTCTTTAGCTCATTTCTTCAATCATATACCTGTGTCTCCAACATGATCTCTGTGATTTTCTTGAATTACTTTATTTTGCAAGACCACATATGGTACTCATTTCAAAATGTACTGATTTTTCAACGTATACCTGCACCACCAATGACCGACTGTTTATACTTGCCGTCTTAATCATTCCATTAAGCCTACTATTGTCTAGCATCATATCACTTCCCTAGGATGTTTCCTGCCCATTGCAAGCCTGTTCAATCTACCCCAGGCCGACCTTATATCAGCGTATATCACCCTTGTAACCCACTATCAGTAAAACCAGAATTTGGTTACACACCAGAGACCCCTTCAAATGTATGGTAGACGTGGCTGAAGTAGGTGGGATCAAAGCCTTACCGAGAGGAAGAACGGGGTCTGGGATGGGGCAGGATCCGGCATATGGAGCCCCCGGGGCCGGGGATGAGACAGAGAGAGATAGGGCTGGGGTAGGAGGATCCCCTTCACTACGCCTCCAGGCTACCACTGCATACACGGGTCTCAGATCTGAGGACACTTCAAAGGCCCTACCTCTGCATATACCCACAGGCTCTTTGTTTAATTTCCTCCCCTAAGTCTAATCGGACTAACACTAATAGGATTAGAATTCCGAACACTGGACTTTTCTCCTCTTTTCCTCTCAAAAACGTTTACCCAGTGATAACCATGGAGGTAGCTGATGGAGAAGGGGAGGACTCGGGGTCAGCATACCTGTATATAGACACAATGTCTCCTGCACCTGTCCTCCATAGTGGCACATATATCGGTCGACCCCCAAGACCCCTTTGAAATGAAACCTATAGGCAGACATATTGAGCTAAAGATCAAAGCACCAATGTGTTCCTAGACAGATTAGTTTTCTATAGGTCAGTGGTCTGGCCGCATCTATCTAACCCCAACGGGCTTAATCTGTGTTATGCGCAGGTGTGTCCCGTTCAGCACTATGGGCCGGCACTACACCACCAACTGACAGTTGGAGAATGGCTATGGTGATTATTAAGTGACCAGTGCCGACCCCAAAGTCACGGCTGGTAATCTCGCTTAAAGGTTCCAAAGCCTGAACCCTCCAAAGCGGCCACCCTGCCCGCGACAAATTGGCAATCCTATATACTACTCACTCGGGTAGACGCACTGTGCGAACCCCGGGTGTGCGAGTTTTAAAAAGTTAACATCTACTACAACACAAACTACTGACAACCTACAAACTATTGAATAGTAAATAATGGTAAATGGCTGGGGAAACTTACTTGCTCCTTCTCGGATCTGTGGCACAGCATCTGCGGGGTATAGATTAAAGGTAAGCACCAGTAGAACAACTTCTGGTAGGAACGGCATGTTTAGATACCGGCGGTAGTAATTGTAGTTCATGTGGCCACAAGGCGGTATCTGGTAATAATGTCCACTGTATCCCTATTATCGTAAGGCAGCAATTGGTAGCTGCAATCACTGCTGCAGTAAGCAGGCTGGAAAAGTAGTAAATATGGTCAGGCCCTGGAGTAACCACACAGGGTCGGCACTAAACTAATAAACTAACAGTGGACGGCGAGCAGCTCTCTCCTAGCCAGAAACCGCCCAGGTCTGCTCCTCCGGGCTGGTATCCACTCCTGGCTGTCCGGCCGACTTCCCTAGAGGGGTGTATCGACTATAGGGGGTGTGTGGTTTATAGCACGGGGTTAGTTGTCTGGAGTTTGGGCGCCGAGTTGTGGCCTAATTGAGAACTCCAGGGCACTGAGGAGGAGGTGAGTAGCTCCTGGTGGTGTTGGGTGAGTGGAGGGAGGGTGCTGGAGGAGGTGGATGTGGGTGGTGGTAGTGGTAGTCCAGGCGAGACCAGTGGTGGTGGTGGACTGGCAGGCCACACTTAGTGAGTCGAGTCTGTGAGTTGCTCTTTACGGAGAGCGGCTCCCCTTGTACTCTGAGCAGCTCAGTGCGTGTGTGCCTCTTCTCTCTACAGGCGTCGGACTAACTCTCAGCCCCCTCCCACTGCTCCCCAACTCCCAATGGATACGCCACCACGCCGCCGTCGCTCGACGCGCCCCTCAGCGGCCAACTGGTGAAGCGCGCCACTCTCCACGATCGACCTTCCTTTTGTCCAGTTCATCCCCCTGCCACCATCCCTCTCTCCTCCTTTCCTCCTCTACCCAATTCCTTTCCAGCCCTCCCCGACCGACATTTCCTGCCTGGGAATTGATCCGATCAAAAAGCATATCACGTTACCGGGTTTTGTTACTAGACAGGAAACCCAGAAAGCTGGATTGATAGTGTAAGACAGCAAACCTGAAATCAAGCTATCCTTACAGCGGGAGATCCCCAGTTCCATTGGGTATCACCCAAAAGCATGATATCATTGTAGCGGCCTTAAACACCATCCTATAGCGACGTTGATTGGGGATTATTATCGGACAGCAGAGCACGGTGGAGATGGCATGGGGAGATGCTCGGGAGGAGAGTGTCAGTTGCAGCTTGTCAATCATTGACAACTTGGGGCTACAGATGTCCCTGACAGCGGGCTTAGGCTGGGGGGGGGGGGCAGGACTGGTGGTGACGTCGAGAGGTTGAAGGTGTCAGAGCACTCCACTAATGGGTACAGCTATGGTGAGCACACCGCTTATCTCCACTGCCAACCATACCTACACAGTCTAGCGGACCTCTAGACCTTCGCCTCGGGCATGAAGCAGTATGGACGTGAATTATAGATTGGAAAAGAGCGCAAAGTTTGGGTTGCACACGACCTCAAATGATCTCACTTTGTGAACAGTGTATTATGAATAAGGGTTTGTAAGAAGCATATTGTGATTGGGCTGTACCTTGATTTTTTAATCGGCCTATTAATTGAAGATGGCTCTAAACTATTTACATTAGGGAATAGTTTTTTCCTAGTATATGTACCCACACGTTAGCCAATAGGAATGTATACCAGATTTTATTATAGCCAGGAAACCTTCATGGCACTCACACAAGAGAATACGTTGCATTTTAACATAAGTAAGCAGCCCCAAAATATCTCCTCTTTTAATGAGAACACTGCACCTGGAATCTTCGAACGCCTTCTCTTCTTTCTATCCTCCCTTCTTTATCTCTGCCAATCACCTTTTGTTGATTTTTCTTTCTCTGTGAAGATAAAAAATGTGAATCAAAAATTATAATTAAAGGGAATTGGCTCAGTGCCGTTGTTCTACCCTTGGCCGTATCTCTGTTTCAGGTGTTTTGAGTCCGCGAAATCTGAGATAAATGTTTTCTCTCCTCTGGCCATCACGCCTGTCAACTCAGATTAACGATTTTTCCATTGGACATGAAAATGCTGTGGTCACAGTAAAAAAAAGATAGTGCAGGAAGATTAAGACCTCACAGGGTCCTACCCAGCGGCACGTGACACGGGAAAGTTGAGAATATTACTGATAAAAACATTTAAGAAGGTAATACAGGTGACTCACAAGATGACCATACAAAGTTGGAGTCGCTATCAAATGCATGAATACATGTACATGCAGGAGCTGCTATGATAAATGCACAGGCAAAGCAGTGTAGCATGTATTATCTAAATAGACTGACCCTAAACAAAGGCTGATTAATGTGGATCAAGATGGTAAAATGCACCCCGAGAGAGGTCTGCCGGAGATCCCTTCTAAATTGTTGGTCCACAAATCAGACTGCTTACCCTATATTTGAAACCTTAGAAACAGTGTATATCATAACTAGCGGGATATCTCAAATTACCTACCAATGATTCGTATTAGCCATAGCTTATACTTTTGTCGATGGGTATCATTTCGTTTGATCTCAGATAAATAATTCCCTGGTTGCCATCATATCATAACTAGAAATATGTTATACTTACCAAATCACAAAGCTAAAATTGTTTACAAAACCCTCGCCCATGGCCTGAGGTTACATGTTCCATATTTGGTTTGGAAAATAAATTTGTAATTACTAAACAGATTAGTATTGATGTCAAACCGTCGCCGATGAAAAAAAATCAATTCATAATCATGTTGAATTGCAAGCTGTGTCGCGTTACAGCCCCTCCATAGGCCACAAGTGAGGGGCCAAGAACCCCTTCGCTTCTCATTTTCAGAGATAGCATCAGACAGAAGAGGATTCGACAATTATATTAAGCCACAACGACTCCATGCTCACCACCCTTGTAACAAGCTGCTGCTTTAGGGAGAGCAACTCGGAGCAACTCCTTTCCCAGAATTACCAATTGCTTCTTTGGTGTTTCTTAGGGCGTTGCGGCAGTGTCTGTACACACAGAAACACAACACCCGGGCTGTTCTGCTCCTCCCCCCCCCATACCAGTTAACCCTTTAAGAGATGCAGAGTCCTTCAATGCATTACTGGTGTAGGTACATGGATGTAAGCCTGCCTCTTATCAGTGTTGCATCCATACACCATGCTGAACCTACAGGACCAAGGAAATTCCAAATATGGTCGTCTTGATACAGCAATATAATACCTGCACTGCGTAGATGCAATACGATGCAAGATTAATACAAACTCTTTATGTATCTTGTCGTCATTACAGGACTAACTTCGAAAAAAAGGCCCACCAACTGAGCGAAGGCGCCGCCAGGGACGATAGAACGCACAGCATTAATTTTAACGAAACCACAAAATGAGTCCTGAAGAAGTGAGCTTGTGGGTCCGCTCGGGCATGTGGGCAGGGATGGTGCAGGGAAGATGAGGAGGGTCGAAGGAGGAGGGAGACCCAGGGGGAGAGCCGCGCCGTGCATGCAATGTAAGGCGCGTGGCGATTGGTTAATTGGTTGGGAGACCAGGTGCTTGGGAAGAAGTGGTGGACCTGTGGGTCGAAAGGCGAGGGCGGTGGCTACATCACCATCCTGAGATGGGGGATAGGTAGAATGGATGGGGGCGATGAAGGATGAGAGAGTGTAGAAATGGGAAGGCATCGACGCACTATTAACTATTACACTCATGGGCAACATGGACAGGATCCATATTTCAGGACGAACTTTATGGATCGGATCCACAGTAAATTTTGTCTGCCAAGCAACTTAAAAATTGATTCGTAATTATCCTTGCGTTGGGTGCCTCAGGTGATTATTTTCCATTCAGATAAAACAGAACCAGAATTATGCATGAAAAATCAACGACTTCCAGTATTCTGTCGTTAATGCAGCAACAACCCTCTCGGTTGGATGTGGTGTATGGGGGTTCTATTCAGTCTTTTCATTAAGACTTAGTGTGGTTCTCAACCACAACTCAATAAGAAACATGACATTGTTTTCAGAGGTATCCCTTACAGTTGAACTTGTAGGTTTATATAAAGATTGCTGTAACACTGTAGGTATGTTTGTTTTCCACATTTACATCCTACATCTCATTCACATCAACATAGGACTATGTTGGGGAGACTACACTCTCAGCCCGAATCGTAATGCGGCTATAAATATCCCTGTAAATAGGCAGTAGAACCACTTGGTAAATGGGTTCATGCCTACACTAGCTACTGTTGAATGACAACGATTGTGCTGTATATCTACATGCCGGGCTGAGAGTGTAGTGTTTCCTTCCAAACCCTGTACAATATAAGCGCACTGCTGTTCTCTTACGAAGGCAATCTGGCCAGCCTAATTGCATCTCCCATGATGGGAAAGGAGTACTGTACATAGGTCAATGCTGAAGTCCTCTCTGTTTCGACGACCCCTTGCATGGTAACCACAGACACACGCAAAAAAATGAAGACTAGTATTCCCTCGACATAAACAATGGTTAATTAGGATCTTCATTAACCGATCAACAAAACTCCCCACAGATGGCAGCGCCCCCACCCCTTGGTGCGTGTTAGCCGGCGGCCATTTAAGCCTAAATTTGTGGCATCAAACGACCAGCGAGGCCGTGTCTGCACGAAGAGTGCACCGGAGCTACTCGCACAATATTCCCAGCTCACGCGAGTTATTTGAGCAACTCACCTCTTTACCGAGCAATTCACAGCAGCTCCGAGCGGAACCTTCGTGCTCAACACTGCTCAACGCTCTCTACTTCGATTCGTATCCTACAGGAAGTGCCCCCCTCGGGGATGTTCTCTGCGCATGTCCCATGAGGCGAATCACCCCCTCCTTGATTGATGGCTGTGCACATGCGCTCATGCCCCAAGCCGAATCTCTAATGGCCGACCAGTCAAGATGCTATCTCTCTAATTCAGTTCACTTCAAAAAGAAACCCATTGCTATCTCTCAACAAACCTAACGAGGCACTCTATAAATACATAACATACTCAAAGTCTATACCCATTAGTACTCCATGCTAGGTTCTAGAAGGATTGCCCATGTAAGGAGCTGCATGCAACAAGGCTGAGTTATTACAGGAATAAACCTGCAGTAGGGCTTGGTAATTTGTAAGTGGATTCATCCATTGGCACAGAAAAAAGGAATCTGGTAGTATGATGTAGTGTGACGGTGGAGACAGACCCATCCATCGGCGGAGTTAATGTGCAATAATTAGCGCGTAGATGACAGTAATGAAATCAGTCATTGCTTTTCTTTCTGTGCCAGGATGTTACATCGCCTTAGCTGCATACATGCAGAAACACCCCCTGCGAAACACACAGATTGCATGGCTACGATTACTGTTCTACAAGATATGCATAATGTCATAATGTAAAATGAGCTGCATTTGCAATATGACCCACGGAGTACCCCTCATACATGACAGTGTTGAAGTTAACAAGAGATACAATGAATATCATTTAAGGTTCTGAATAAATTCTGTCTTGAAATGTCATTAAATCGGTGTGATTGCGTCCGTGTAAATATCATACATCATGTTCGAGGACGCTTAGACCTGATTTATCACACTTGAATATTGAATTTCTCGTGCCTTTGTTTTCCAGAAAACAGTTTCTACGCACTTGGCTCTCGAGGTTACTTGGCACTACCATTCTATGCAAGGTGGCGTCGTTTGAGTTTTCATCGTTTGAGGTTTGATCAACGTGGAATCATGATGACCTAGATGGAAAAAATATAAATCGTCAACAGTGGAAAATAGTTCGTCCTATTATTTTCAGAATGCTTCAATATTATTCTCAGGACCTCAGGATCATGTTTCAATAGTTTCCACGACAGGTTCAGCCAGCTACGACTGGAGATGGGTCAGATCTTAGCAGGTGATCTTAGGATTTTGGCCTTGGTGACTAAATAGCTGGCTACATTACTGGGTGATCATACTGCCTGCTGGCTAAATAGCCAACACAGCAGTGACTCAATAGGGGATCCTGGTATGACAACCCTGCATGTGAATAATTAGTGGGTAGCCTTAGCTGCTGCCCCCTGCACTCCTTTGCTCAAATGTACCCAATCTGGGCTCTTTACACTACTACCTATAACCCTGTGGCCAGCGCCTTTGGCTCTGGGAAGGCAGTTTTTTTTCCCTAAAGAATAAAATATCATTTGGAAAAGTGTGGTGTTTCACCTAAGAATTGAGCATTTCGTCCACACATGGGCCAACTATGTAGTTACTAGTATGCAGTGGTGTAGTTAGAGCACTAGGCCTTACAAAGCTGTCATGCCTGTCATACCCAACCCTCACCCACCATGGCTTTCTAATAAAATTACAAAGGATATCACTGCTAGCTGACACCTCAGCCCTACTATTAAGAAAGAATAACAGAGCGTTTTCGATATTATTAGGTCAATAGATATAGATCTATCATATGTGATTTGAAAGGGAATTATCTAGAACAATTATACATCATTTGGGCTGATGGGTTTCAGTTGTCTTCCTAAAACCACCTCAAACTGGCCCCAACAGGCCCCTATTCAAGGCCCGGCCCCTATTGATTTGACAGCCCTCCTATCCTGGCCCCTATTCAAGGGAGGCTGCTATTCAAGGCCCTGCTCCTATATGAGATATTACGGTAGTTACTGCAGCCCTATGCTCATTTGAACACAGGAGTGCATACTAGACCATGAAGGAGGTATGACTGGTCACTATGTAGCCAATAGGCGCCCCTACGACTGGGTGCTATGACTTCATAGTGGTGTGTATTGAGCCAGTAGTTGAATAAATAGTAGCTACTATTTTAAGGCCTCTACTGGAGCTCACTATGGAGTCACTGGTATGGAGTCATTTCTTACACCTCCCACTACGATTTGAGGGTGTCCAGTCGTGGAAACTATTGAAACACGATCCAGCACAACTATCTATGGCGCAGATTTTCTGTAATATTGGCAGTTCCTCACCTTCCATTTTCCTTTCTCTCTGACACCTCTTACTGCTGATTTGTGTTTGATTTTGTCAGCGTTCATCATCAGTACTACTTTATGGCATAGTATAGTATACCTTACCAAATTGATACTATATAAAGAGGTTTAAACCGTGTTCCGAGTTAACATGTCTGGATACAGGGTGCCGCCAGGAAGTATCTCTCCCAGGCATTTGATATTGTAGGTAGGATTAGCATGTGGAACAGCATGGCCTTAGTGGTTATATCATTACGACCCGCGTCTAGAGAATTCAGGAACCGCCACCTCATGTGACAGAAAGAGACATAACATTTGGTAGAACAACATGTATGAAACATTCCACATGTTTCCATATGGGACCCTTACAAACACGGATGTGTGTGGTGGGTATAACGTGAATATGATAGCTATGAAAATACTTCCTGTGGACAGTAGAACTGCACACGAAATATTGACGACGCCAACTAACACATGCATTGTCATCTAGACTTCTGAAACCGACCCCTCAAAAGACCGCAAGTACTAGGAGGTGAGCAAGATTGGCTGAATAAAGACTTAGCGCTGTTTGTACAGGAAGTCATCCAACAACTATTTTCACTCTCAATTTAATGTAGTAAATCTGATGGAATAAGTTAACCTAGGCTTTGTTCACAATTCTACACATCTTTGATATAACTTTGATACATAATTAATTCTTCTAGGTTATGGCCAAGGATGTCACCAATCTTACCAATATCTGATCTACAGGTTACTTTCTGAGTAAAACATAGCTATTTCTTTATTAATTGTAGTTAGTTTGAAGAGTTAAAATCAAGTAAGTCATGCCATTGACTACTGTGGTAACGAAATCATTTATATAATATGGCTGATAACTATGGAGAGGTCCAAGCAGTAGATACTCTATAAGGATGCTAATTAGATCAACCCCTTTAGTGCAGAACATCCTGCCACCCCTGGCATGTTTCACTTTCCACAGAAAGGTTAATCAACATGGGAACAGAATAGTGCTATTTAGCAGAATGCATCATTTAGAACCTACAAACTAGAGAACATTCAGCCAGATCCAGATCTCATTGCATGTAATCAATGCTTTGATCTCTTAATGCTACAGTAATTTCAGAGGATCTCCCAATTCTAGAGGAAATACAAACTCTGGTTCTCAGAGAAGTGATTATAACGTCTTAGGAGAGAGATCCCTATTGCAGGAAATTAATCCTGTCCTTTTGAGGATGCTCTATTGGATATTTCCGTGACGAGAGACGGTGTCAGATGCCATTTACTTTGGTGATGTTTACTTATGCATTGCTGTCAAGTCGTGTCAGCTTCTCCTTGACTGACACTCTCTGAGGGGGTGACCAGGCAGTTGGCTAGGTGTCACACGCACACCTGTGTCCCTTTGTCACACCTGCTCTCTAGCATCCAACCCCTGCCCATTCCCTGTCGTCAACAACACCTCTGCCTGTAGGCTCTGTCCTTGATCACCTGACAGGCCTTGTATGTGCTGAGTGTAGGCACTGTCTCTGGCAGAGTGAGTCGCTCGGAGCGACTGGGACCAGCTCACTACAAGCAAGCCAAGGGTCGCCCAACAGGTCAGGCCCTCCCTCTGTCCTGGTAGTGTTAGAATAACTGCGTTTACGTTAGATGAAGCCTCGTCATTAGTGGTCGTAGGACGTGTGTATTGCAGTACAATGAGCGCTGGAAATTGGCGATTTGCATTTTAGGAACACATATATAAGGTTATTTTATTCAATTTCATATTTAGATTGGAATGGCACCCATCGGTGCCTTTTCTGATTCATGTCATATCCCATGTCATATCCCGGGTATATCCTAACCATTTATTAGATGATTTATGACTGTTGATTTCATCTACTGACATGTATGAATTCCTTGAGACGAGACGGTGATGTGCAATTGAAGTTGTGTACCAGGAGAAGAAAGCCTTTCTACGGCCAAAGGACCAATAGCTCTATGAATCGAACTCAATGACACCAAATCAACCCAGAAATTGATGAACATGGAGAAGACCTCGTTACATAAATTACGTACTTATCCTTTCGGAAGGGGATGGGGTGGTGAAGAGGTTCCAGGAAGTTCAGGGTGCCTTCTTCCTGGCCTGGGTAGCACTACTGCTCGTTATGCCTAGGTTCACCTTGGGCTACACCCACTGATGAATGCCCGACCTAATTAGGCCATAAAAGCCCGGTCCGCCAGGCCTCCACAGGCCTTGCTCCAACGTGTGAATGAGCAACGGGCAATTACTGCAGGCTTGGGGTGAGCTGCTCAGGGAACTGCCCCGACAGAGGCCGGGCCTGGTGAGCAACTCACCCTCCCTGGTCGAAACTCCCGGTCACGGAGCAGGCCGCCCGAGCAGCTCAGGTTCCCGTGAGTTACTGCGAGCTGCTCTGTCCCCCTTACCGTCCGATATTAGGCCATTAGTCATACAAGGTGAGGGTGAGAAATGGGGGTTAGGTATTAGGATAAGGGAGGGTGGTAGACAGGGAAGGAGGAATGGGTCAAAGTAGTAGAGTTGTGTCACATGCAGAAAACAAGCATGGCGGAATATTTATATTGCCGAAAAGGATCCATATATTTTTGAGCCCAAATAGTAATGTTTGTGCCTTACTATTGCAAGGATTCTACACAGAAAATAAGAAATAACTTTCCCATACTGGGGCATATACACTCATGGGATTGAGCTCTCTCTGTTACTGTATATCACTACTAAAATCAGGAATGGAATAATCAATCAGAAGTATTTAACTATTTCAGTCAGAATTTAGGTGAAACTTGCGAAGCCAAATTGACTGATTTTGACTAGGACTCTTAGGCCAGTTTGGAAGCCCAATTTAATTCGAAAATGATCCCTGAACTAAAGTGGCAACTTAAGGGTGGATAAAAAAGGAATAGTACTAAAACAGCCATCTAAACCCTAGGGTGTGACTTTTAACTCAAGATGTGGCTCATCCGTGGGGTTTAAATTTAATTTCATTAAAATTATCATTGTAAACTCTACAGAAGGTTTAGACACTCACAAAATGTATCATACATTTTAATTACAGGCCCCGATCTAAGTTGTTCTGGGCTTATTATATTGCAAAGTCAAGATAGAGCAATGTGTATAAATGCGCATAATGAATAACCACACAACAGGAGTTTCTGTCCTTTTTTCTTCAGTAAATTAGCAACAAATTGGGTGAATTTTGTTAGGTCACTGAATTAAAAAAGTCTAAGTGTTTTAATAGTCATTGAAAATCACTCTTATTTTGATATCCATAGATTATTCCATGGTATCCGGCTACCTCATACAAACCACACTGTCATCTGGTGTAAGGAATCCTACTATCCTCTAGTCAAAAATACTAGTCCTTAGACCAGTGCTTAGACAAAGACCAATTTCTTCTCTCTGCTAAGTCAAGTTAGCTTGCCTAAACAGGTTGGTCAGTATTAAGTTAACATGTTAGCCATTGATAATTAAAACTTTTTTCATATTATGTACTAACAAAGATTATTAGGTGGCATAAGCTAATTTAGATTGACCAAGTATGAATAATCAGATAATTGCAAACGTATGGACTATTTCAATATAGAAACATTGGAATACTGTTTACGAGTATCAGGTCGCAGGTGCTGTTGAATTCTACACTGCAATTCTATGTGCTTAATTTTCCACGTGAACATGACCTCATTTCTACTTAATAAAATTTTTCAACGCCCACGACGTTTGGACTTTTGTAGAATAAGCTCACTCTTTTGATATTGAGTTCTATTCAAGGAACATATCCCGTCAATGTACTCCTTAACTTACATGATATGAACTGATAAGAAACTTCTGATTAGCATCTACGAGGCAGACAAAGGACTGGTATTACTCTCTTTGAATTAAACCCATCCTCTCCGCCGACTATAGGGCCAGCTATTACACATATACTTTGCATCTACTTGAGGTCATCAGTTTTCCAAAGAAAATGTAGCTACGTTGATATCCGTCCTCTCGCCCATGATTAAAAATTTCGCAAAGGTAACAAGTATTGGATTTACTATTTATAATAGTTTCCTGTGTAAGGTAGCCCCTTTATCAGTGAATCAATATCACCATACCTACCACACGAACGTAGTGGATGTTAAGACAAGACCCAGCAACCGGAGGTGTGGGTTCATAGGGACAATGAATCCTTCACTGAAAACCGTACACGGGCAATTTAGTAGAGCAATGCCTGGACATGTTTACCAAGCCATAAATCAACATGAATTTAATCACCAATGTATTAGCTATTACCATGTATCATGCTTCTCTCATCCTACAAACTGCATCCAAAACCTGGGTCAGAATCAATGGACACACTAGGTCACACTGAGTTTAAAGCATCCAAATATCTAATTTGGAAATTTAGATTAAATTTAGTGATTCACTCGTTTGGCCATGACAAGGCAGCAGAATAAATGCAGGTGCTCAGTAGCTCAGCGTTATTGCTCCCAACAGCGCCGAGCCGCTCCATGAGCAACTCACTGCTTACAGTGGCGCCATCTGGCGTTTCGGCAGGGAGTCAATACCTCAGGCCAAGAGCAGCTCAGATATTAGGGCGTGTGATGGATAGATCATGACTACGTGTCAGTGGTCGGTCATTAAGCCAATATGGAGCCCGATATTACCCAAGCCACCCATTGGCTCACCACTGTAAAGCAGTTGGCACTTTATTAACGCTCTTTTAGTGAGACATAATATCGAGAGTGATGTGACACTCTGTCTGGCAGATTGGGCTGGCAGCTTTAGGCCAATGTAGAAACAATCGAGGATCTTAACAAGTCTACTCTCCCAATTATACTGCCTTCCCAGTTTCATTAATATTTTCCAATTTTGAGGCAGGTTCATGCAATATGAAGTTTGAACTGGATGAACTTTGGCCATGATTAATGACACACATCAAGCAAAAGGGACACCTTACTGACAAAGTTGTCCCTGGCAGCACGTGGACGAACATACTAACCTTTCGTAATAGAGTTTCGCGCCTGTTAACAGGTTTATTTGTGTTATTGTTGGCATAACAGAATCGATATTCTGAGAGTGAGAGTACATGAATACGTACAACTTTCTATATATAGAATCTAAATGAGGTTCAACTTTATTTTTCATGTCTACTACAAATATGCTACTCATACAATTGCACTATGGGGAATGAGTACATTTCCATTTAGTAATCATGTTTTCCATACACTACTTACGATGACCACAGACGACATTCCATATACTAATCACCAAATGCCTATTTACTACAGATACTTTCCATAGACTACTCACTGTGTGTACTACACACTATTTCTACTTACAATGTCCATGTGCACTGTCGCAATACCTCGGGTATAAGGCATGCCTTTTACGCAGGGAAAAGCCTTAGGTGCACCTAATAGAATCTACAGTCTAAAATTAGAAGGCGCGTGATAGTCGAAGGTGGTTTATTATAAAACAGTATTAGACTGATCATAATCAAGCATACTGCGGTTCCATGATATCCATAATGTAGCAAAAAACACTTTTATACTACCGTAACACATGTACTTTTTACAATGCCCATGTACTCCCTACTCTTGCTATACACTACATACATTACAAACACTTTTCATACACTGCCTACAGGGTCAATACAGTTCACACAATTTCCGTTATCTAAACATACTTTCCTTACAACTGACAATAATCATTTATGACTCTACTACCTTCCCATAAACTACTTACCTTGCCCATACGCTACACACACAGAGGCTTCCCTAGACCATCCTAATATAAGTTTTGTGATGCACATTATGTGCAGAAATCATCAAGTGCATTGAATATGACCTTAGAATCGAAATGTTAAACAAGCATTACTTACTTTCTCATCCTAATCAATGTCTTTTTACTAGACAAACGTACCATACAATACTTACAATCACCATATAATACATACTTTCCATATACTACTTAGAATGTCCATTTACACGGAACGCTTTTCATATACTACTCAGTCTCAATGCAATACCCACCTTCCATACATTACTTAGAATGTCTATTTACGAGGTACACTTTCCATATACTACTTAGAATGTCCATTTACAAGGCACACAAATATACTACTTAGATTGTCCATTTACATTGCCCACTTTTCATATACTACTTAGATTGTCCATTTACAAGGCACACTTTTCATATACTACTTGCATTCTCCATGCAATACCCACTTTCCATATTACTACTTAGAGTGTCCATTTACAAGACATACGTTTCTTATACTACTTAGAATGTCCATTTACAAGGCATACTGTTCATATACAGTAAAATCCCGTTGTAACAAAGTGCTTGGGACAAGGGAAAAGTTCATTATATGTGGCCCATCGGGCGAAATTGTGCCTCCGGGGGGATAGTACTGGTTTTGGCCACCAGGGGGCAGTATATGAGTAAATCACTGAAAAATATGCTAAAAAAAGCTTTAGACCAATTTTTGATAAGGAATCCAGTGGTATGCTTAAAATCATTCCATCTCCACTGAAAATGTTCCATTTTTGGAATGTTGGTTGCCATGAAAACATAGAAAATTGGTAGATAAAGCAATTTATGGTTGCCATAGAAACCACTCCCCTATTCCAATTGGGAATTTTTGCCACAAATCATTTTTTGAAATTTCCTCAGGAACCCAGAAAAACAGAGCTAAAAAATTCCCTCTAGAACCAATTTTATGACAAAAACATTACATTTCTTTGGTTACTTTTCCACAAAACTGTATTTTTTGCATTATTAGTGTTTATGATAGGATATAATGCATTTAGAGCTTATTTCATATTTTCAGTTTTACACACCACCTATGTTTGACAAGCAATCACAACAAAACTACCAGGGATATTTTAGCTCACAATATTTCATTTTAAAGCCAAAGACCTGAACCTTAAAAATCCATTCCCCCCCCCCACCCGGAGGCATGTTTTTCCTCACCTGGCCACATAATTATACTAATTTCGTTTTACCCAAATCATACAATTTTGAGAGCATTAAGAGTCATGTAACTCCTCTCAGACCTCCCTTGTCCCTTTTGATGGTCAAGGCTTATTGGAAATGGGTTTAAGAATGCCTATCACACACCCTTACACCCCCTCCCTTACCCCTTCTGCCGCCTAGAGTTCAATATAGAGACGGCTGTAGAAGCCCTATCACACATCCTAACACCCCCCCCCCACCTCCCTTACCCTTCTGTTGCCCAGAATTCAATAGAAACGGCTGTAGAACCCCTATCACACACCCTAACACCCCATAGATAGCGGAAAATGCTTAAGTCATGTATAAGCCAGGAAAAAATTGTTATAAACGATTCCAAATGGTATCAGGTTCATCGTACTATGTACATGTTTTCATTGTCCAACTGCCACTGCCACTGCCACTCGAATATGCTACATAGAGCAAAGCAAATGAACTAGTTGCCTTCCATCTTGCACTGTTGTCATAACCAATACTAATACGATCCCTAGCTAAATTATATCAAAATACCCTTTATCACTTACACGTTTCACACTTTACACTTCTTACTTTGTTCCCGTACTGTTACTGCAGGCTCTATGAAGGAACACAAATTCGCATCAATACGATTATAGATTATAGTAGGGTTTAACAATTTAGTAATTAGATTATACAACCTGAGTATCTGAACCATAATGTCATTAAATTTCTTTCACATTCTTAAAGTTGCTCTTTTGTAGAAAGCTGTATCAAGGAAAACGTGTCTCTCTGTTTATATGCTAGTAATACAAGTGTAATACCATGAAGCTTATATGTAAAAATGGTCTGGTCTCTTATTGTTATTTCACTGCACGATCGGGCATTTCTAGACCTCTGAATTATTAAAACATCTGCCTCGCAGTTCATAATCCTGCTGACAGAGGGCGACACCAATAACTCTTTGTGTTATCAAAGGTCGGATATGGCTCCCTATTAGAATGGTAACATTTTGAACGCACGATCCACTAGATGGAGCCGCGAGCAGCACTGAATTCACTCCTTATGGTTTTAGTGTCTGCTCCCGTTATCAGGTTTGTGAGCGGTCTGATCTCCTGACACCAAATACATTGTGATATATAGCGAGGGGAGATGGTGATGCTGCTCAAATGTGTTAGGGATATATACCAGTAGGGCACTGTGGTGAATACAGAGATCAAAAATATTTGCAATAAATGATACATTTCAGTCTCCTGCAGACTCCTGATGAATACCAATTAAGGTTTCTCAGTACTCCTTTATATTCTTTGATGAATCCTGATACTCCCCGGCGTTCCTACTAGGCAGGTCTCAAACACTACGACAGAAAGCTAGTATGGGAGTGATCATTTTTTTAAAAAACAGGGGGGGGGGCTGGTGGGTTTGCGCGCAGACACGCGGAAAAATTTCAACCCCCCCTCGAGGGGGTAAAATCTTTTCGACCTCCCCCCCCATAAGGGACAAAAATTGCACGCGAACGTCCCCTTTTAGCCTATAGTAACAGGGGTTTTCAACTGAAAACAGGTGAAATTATTTTGACCCCCCCCCATCAGAGGTGTTGAAAAAGTTCTGACCCCCCCGGTTAAAAAATGATCACTCCCTAAGCTAGTTTAGAAATTCCATGCACCAAACTTGCAACACATGCCCCTACAAAGATTCTAGGGTGGCCCAGGCTTGTTTTCAAAATGTCTAGGTTCAGGATTAGTCACCCCAACACTTATAGGGAGGCGACGCTATACACCCAACGGCAGAAACGTAGCCCTTGAGAAATGAATACCGTATGTTCCCTCATTCACCAAAATGCATCAAGGGCAAGACTGCTAATGCACCCATGGTGAGATAGCGGCCTACGGTGGTCCTTGGTGCCTCCTGATACCCCCCTTGCTGCTTGCTAAGGCAACTGATGCTTAGGCAACTGATCTGTCTGACAACGTCAGTCTTGTGGGTGTCAGTTATCATCAGCAAGCTAATGGAATCTTGTGAGCTGGAAGCTGTTTTCTGTAGCTATATTTGTCCATTATATATGTTAGATGCCTAGAGTTCTCATATAAAAGCTACTAGGAGATGCACTTAAATGCCTGTTGGGTAGCAGGAATATTAGGGCAAAATGTTAGAAATTTCATGCACTGAAGTTTCTTCCCGTACAAAGATGACAGGGTGGCCCAAGCTTGTTTTCGAGATGTCTACGTTCTCAGTGTAATCGGTATATATGGGCATTACGATGTTACAAGGCACTGCCATATAATATTAGTGGCATTGACTTGAGAAGTTTTAAGATGTCTTTACAGGTCTACCTCGATACTGTAACGAATGGGGGCGGGGGATCGAGTAGCGGTCCGAAACAGCGTACGGAGATGGCATCCAGACGGATGTCACAGGGCCACACAAAGTGTCCATCCAAGAAAGGCGTGTGGTCATTGCTGTGTGACGTTGCTGGGGAGTGTGAGTGGTGAGGTGGGGGGGGGGGGATATACGTTTAACTGAGACACACTTGTATCTCTCTCCTTTGGAGTATGGTGCGTGGTAATAAAGGATAATTATCATATCTTTGGTGAACCGAATAAGACTGGCTGTTGGGTCTTACTGTTTGAATCTATCTAGCTATTTCTTTCCAAATTATATAAAAGGTTTATGTCACTGTGGCCGACATATGTGTTTCAGATGCGGACAACGCTGTAATCATGAAAAAAAAATCATGGTTCGGATCTCTACTAATTAATCTGTCAATTTTATCGTCTTCGGGATGCAACATAACAGTTCAATGCAATGATCAACCAATGCTCAGATTTTAACTACAGTATCCACTCTCGTTCCCAACATAGATCCGCCTGGGTAGGATGTGTTACTTTTATTCACAGTTGCCATTACCATGTTCACTTTTTCCAGCAAGAAAAGATTGATTGAAAGACGTTCAGTTAGATTGAGGATGTGCCTGGAGTTCTCAGAAGAATAGGGATGCGATTTATGCAAGGTTAGCATATACATATATTTCAAACTGTTGTACAGGGCCATGAGGTATGGTTGAATTGGATATCATTATAGTTTCTTGACTAGAATGGATCCACTTTTGTTTTTGGCTTCCCTAGCCCACTTAAAAGAGTCTATTTCTCCTCTTTCCTATCCCCTCAGATGTGTGTAGTGCACATATGTGCTGGCACTGACACATTCCTTTGTGAAATTGTGTAATGTAGTTCTTCCCTTGAATATGACCTTAGCTGTCAAAATGGCATTAAACGTCTATTACTCACTCACTTGTTCTATGGGAGTAGTTCAATTATCAATAAATCCCAGTTTGAGGCATCCTATGGTCAGCCTGCTCTACATCTCTCTTCCATTTCAGCTACACAGTCTTTAGTCTAAAGTCAAATGCATCATAGATAGCACCGCAGGACAAAAACACCATTATATTCTCATGACCTTTCATCAAGTACTTATTCACCTGCTCCCCCGTCTACAATACACACTGCATCGCATTTTCATATTCAAAATCAGACGTGATATTTTATTCTCCACATTTCTGTATTCATTTAATCTACCATCAAGTGACTTTCATGATTATTTGTCTCAGGATGGACTACATTTTATGAGCTATTTATTGTTACCCAAATACGTAATGACTTTTCTCCCACGGTTCCTTTTCTTACATTGACCTCCCAAACGTGGGGTGCCAGGGGAAAACCTCAAACAGCCTCAACATTACCTTTTCTCCAATGAAGAAGGGGCGGGTTTATTTAGCGCTTCGTTAAGAAGGATAGATATAGAAATCCCTTACAATGTAATATGAAGTGTTTTTTTTAGTTTACTCCCTATAGATGACCATGAATCATAACGCCTGCACATAAGCCTTTTTAAAGATGCACTTCTAGGCCACCTGGTGTGAAAGGCGGCACACAAAGCAGAGCCAGGTTGGCTATAGCAGGGAAATACTTATTTAGTGGGTTAGTTGTGGGCTGAGACTGAAGAGACAATGTAATGGTGTAGATGGTTGTGTGGTATACTGTAATTAGCTGACTACTATCTTCATTACATTGAGACTGATTACGGCGAAGTACTTTGGTCAGTGCCCATGGGGAAAGAATGGGCTGATAGGATAGAACCGTAGAAGAAAGAGAATTGAAAGGGAAACAACGAGCAGCAGTAATGGATCTCATGCAGAGAGAAAAACGGAGGATACAAAACTTTTCTTTCTGCTCTGACACGAGTACTGAAATACTGTTACTTTGCAAAAAGTAACAGTATTTCAGTACAATGTTGTTCATAGAATAGGAGAGGTCGATGCCTTTAGTACAAAGAGCTAATACAAATGTTGTTGACTTGAGATGACCTTAATTATATTTCCAGGACGAAACCAACGGATTCTATCAAAAATAATATCTTGGTAATGAGTTATCATCCTAGTTCGTTCCCCAGTAAAACTAGTATTTAGAGTCCAAACTGTGTAGCCAGAAATAGGCATCACGTGCAAAACGCAGTCAGCACAGGAGAGTATCCATTCTGGAACGTGTTGTTCCTATGGTAAGAAGAGCTGTCAGTAGGTACCCCCTTTTCAAAAGAAGTCACGCTCTGCTTCACTATCCAACTTGCACTCACCACATTAGTCTGAAAAGTCACCTGCCTTGTTTAAAACAGAGAGAGCAGGAGGGTGTTGCTCCTATAGTAAAAGGAAGAGCTGGCTAAAAATGCCCTCATTTCCAGTCCTTTCTTTTCATGTAGCTATAACTTGTCCCTTTTGTTGCTCACAAGTGGTCATTTAAGTATGGTGCTAAAAAAGGGGAATTTGAGTAGGTAACTAGTTGGGAGAAGTCAGTCAGTATAATATAATATAGAGTGTGTGACATGAGGAGGTAGCTGATAGTGCAGGAGGGTGTTGCTCCTATTGTAAAAAGAGCTGTGAGTATGTGCCCTCTTTTCTAAACAAGTCGTGCACTGCTTCACCTAAGTACTTGCACTCACCATATTAGTCTAAAAAGTCACCTGCCTTGTTTAAAATAGAGAGAGCTGCAATACCAGGTACCTACTCATCTCACACGCTCCTGGAGGGTGTTGCTCCTATTGTAAAAAGAGCTGTGATTATGTGCCCTCTTTTCTAAACAAGTTGTGCACTGCTTCACATAAGTACTTGCACTCACCACATTAGTCTGAAAAGTCACCTGCCTTGTTTAAAATAGAGAGAGCTGCACTACCAGGTACCTACTCATGTCACACGCTCTATAGTTTAATATACTGACTGACTTCTCCCAACTAGGTACCTACTCAAATCCCCCTTTTTGAGCACCGTACTTGAATGACCACTTGTGAGCAACAAAAGGGACAAGTTATAGCTACATGAAAAGAAAGGACTGGAAATGAGGGCATTTTTAGCCAGCTCTTCCTTTTACTATAGGAGCAACACCCTCCTGAGCATGTATAGTATAACAAGTCCCTTTACTCCCCAGGGCCCTACACTTCTTGGCTGAAACTTTGCCTTAGCTATCTCTCTGGGGACCGGATCTTAGGCGACTGTCACGGTCTTAGTCTTAGTCTGTTAGGTGAAGGGTCTTTTGGGGTTTGGAGATGGGTGGACGGTAGATCTGGGTGGCGTGCAGTAATGTATGATGTACTAAAGGTCCATTTCTCATGTGAATAGCGCTATTCTTGATCTGATTAGGGTGTTGTCGCCGTTCATTTTGTAACCGAAGATCAACGTTATTAGTTCTAATAGCAATATGATAGATGGCATGTACGGTTTCATAGTCGGAACATAGTGTTCAATATTTACACACGAGTGAGAGAATTGATCATGCTGGTATTTCTGCAAAACATGGACAAGATTAGTCAGACATGCAGTCAGAGAGACATAGAGAAATAGAGAGAGAGATAGAGATAGAGAGAGAGAGAGAGAGAGAGAGAGAGAGAGAGAGACCCATAAAGAGAAACCGCGAAAGAAACAGAGGATGAGGCAGAGACAGAGAGAGAGACACACAGAGATAGAGAGACCGAGAGACAGATAGAGACAGACATAGACAGACAGAGAATCCGCTAAAGGATGAGGCAGATAGACAGAGACAGACAGAGACAGAGACAAAGAAAGAGACAGAGAACGAGAGAGAAAGAAAGAGAAAAAGAGACAGAGAGGAGAGAGGAGAGACATACAGAGAGAGACAGAGGGAATCAGATGCCGTGTCAGAGGGAGATAGAAGTTGTGGGATGCATGCCAATGCACATCCTTTAATCACCAACTTGTATTTATAGGGTTTCGAACATTATAGTAGCCACGTCCTTTAGGCATTCACCACTCATTGGCCTGATTTGGAGGGGCAGCGGAGGTCAGCAAGGCCAGATTGGAAATTTTAATGTCCTTGACCCCACTACAGCTTAACAGTCAACATACATTTAATATCTACTCTTTGTCTCCGAATACTGGCTTCCCTAGCCCACTTAAAAAGGTCTATATCTCCTCTTTCCTATCCCCTCGATGTATGCGGGGCACATATGCGTGGGCACCGATACATTCCTCTGTGAAATTGTGTAATGTAGTTCTCACCATGAATATGACCTTAGCTGTCGAAATCGCGTTAAACATCTATTAATCACTCACTCCTGTCTCCGAATAAAAATGTCATGACGATATGTGAATTCTACGGATATGTTTATAAAAATGATGTTTTTAGAAACACATGAATGTGTAGGCGTTATGTCCTCATTTAACCTCACAAAACACCTCCAGTTCCACCGGTGCCTCCCCCCACCCACCCACCTACCCACCCGGAACTCGCCTTATTTCATCACCTAAAAGACCATGCGAACTCTGGGCTGGGGTTTTATATTATGACAATACTAGCGTGTTCCGCCTGTGAGGCTACGGCTGGCCGACAATGAATGGCAGTGAACAGGCACGGCCAGGCAAGGGTGAGCGGTGTATAAAGGACCTTAGGGAGCCTGCACATGATGTAGTGAAGTCATCATTCAAGAGGCGTAACCCACTCTATCGCCGCACACACGCCGCTCAATCTACAGGTTCTAGTCCACTGAATGTTACGCCAATTTTGATCACCGCTCCAATGACGATATTTGCCGTGTCTGGTGCACCATCAACCGGCAATTTATCATTTAGATACCATTGGCGGAGCATTACTGGGGCCGGTGCAGAGAAAATGGCCCTGCTTTACCTCCCTTTAACATACACGAGGGCCGACATTGACAGAGAAGCTTATCAGAACTCATCCTTCATTATGGAACACAGTGGACCTAACAGGACTAGATGTATGGGACCCACATCCATTAATCTGCCACAAAGTATATGACATATATCCCTTATACAGAAGCATCTTAAGACTGACTTTGTGATGCACAAGCTGCTCTCCCTACCCGCCTTTGAAATGCTGATGCTTCGGTTCATGTTACTCCCAGTATTGTTCTTGTAATGTTGTATATTACTTCCAAGAGATATAAAATTACATTCTCATTGTCGAAAGTACGATGCTGTGGGACACTGAATAAAGGCTTAGTGAAAACATGAGGTAAAATATAATAGATAAGGCACATCAAACGTGAATATTGGTATTCAATAATGCATACCTTTTAAAAAAACGAAAATGCTTATAATGCTCCTTTCTCTCCTAGTATTTAAATTTGAAAAGCATGGAGTACTATATTGGATGGCATGGATTCTTTCATCTTTGTATCCGTCAATATGAACAAATAAGATACTTCTGTAACGGGAAGCACTTTCCAAATGCCCCATGGCATTTGGACTGTGTTAGAGGGATGTGCAAGGAAGTATAAGAGGAGAGTAGATAGAAACGGTTTATTGTAAATAACGAGTGTTAAATGTAATAATGTACATAAATATAGACTGCAATCCATAAAGAGTTAGCATGGTCCATAAAGGGTTAACATAGAAGTGGAAGACGACTGAGGAGAACCACACCTGCAAGATAAAAAGAGATAGGTAAAGGTTAGAAGAATTAAGTAACCAGGATATACCATACACCCTCTCACCTACACCGACCAGCCAGGGAGCTTGTCCAAAAGGTAGAATAAGAATCAGAGAATAAGAAGGCCCCTTACAACTAACATAATAATAAGATAATATTAACCTACATGAAACTACCAGCATAAGCGGCCCAAGGTAGTAAACTGGGCCAAAGTATGATTATAAGTTATCAGGGGCATAAGGGGTCCCTACCTGAAGAATAATGAACAAGTAAAGGGATAGAGGAATACACATAAAGGACGATAAAGGAAGAGATATATTATTATTGGAGTAAGATAACACACGAAGCTAGAGGGTCCGCAACTGGGCGATATACTCGCGGCGTTAATCCAATAGGAGAGTGCACCAGCTGTATCATCAGTAGCACTATGTAGGATTACGAGTGTTAGATAAAGCTGTAACTTAAACCTCAGTGATTACTAGCAGAGGTCTCACACACACACATATAGACATGAAGTCAACATGCGATTGAAATATATACACATGTTAAGGGTTTGGATGAACTTTAATAGACCACAACAGGAGTTAATGTGGCTAAGGATTGTATCTTCACCTGAAAATGGAATGTTCAATAAAAGGTAACCTGTAATCCAGACTTATGATTATTGATTAGGTGCATTAGTATTCTACCAGAGCTACTCCCTCTATAAGGCGCTGATAATGATTGTACATCATAATGGAGCGGATAAGGTAACCCAAAGTCTTATAGCACAGGGAGTATACATAGGGTACTTTCCGAAAGTGCCCATGTGGGTTGATACCCCTATAAAGCCCCAAGGGACTAGCCCTCAGGTCTCAGACTCCTACACAACAATCCAGGTTAAGGTAATGCTACAGGCTACTTCTTCTTGGTTGGTGTTTTTGGAGCTAGGGCAGGTTATTACACATAGGCAAAGAGAACATATATATTGATGACTGGGGACTAGTATATTCTTTTACTATTGTATCTGTATTTGGTTTCATAATATATTATATGAACTATATTTGACTGCCTACTTGTTTTACCTTCATATTTAGATCCATCCATCCAATTCCCCACATGGGGTTAAGCTAGGCCAATTATCAATCTACAAGATATAGAAATCTACAATTAATTAAGCCCCCAAAATCATTACACTGGTGACAGAACCCACACCACATGGTTATACAAGTAATCAAAGTATTCAATTATTGATTTAACCATTCAAAAATGTTTTCAGAGTATCAACCTAGTATCTACATGCCATGGTTCTGAAAGTTTTTATTTCAAAAAGATTAGTTTGATTGTGGATGCTGATGGATTTAGATTGAAGATTCCTTTGTTTTAATCCTGACACTGTGTCCCCACCCTGCTCATTGTAGTCTCTGCTAACACCACATGGGTCTGACTGAGTATCATACCAGATGCTGGAGGAACTCCCTGGTTGCTACTCTCTCACCATGTGGCCTGCTTGTCACATTGAGATACTAGGCAAACCACATGTCCCCCAGACATGTTGGGTGATTATATTCCTAATAGCATAGTTTCTCTTAGCACCTTTTCATATATGATTACAATTTACACTCTATGTACTAGTTTGCCTGTCTAAATGAAGTGAAAGTTCTAGTCAATGTCTTTAATGTGCTAGACCTTTCTCTTATCTGTGGCAATCTATAGCACACTCTATTCCTTATTTACAATTCCGTCAAACCAGAACTCGTCCTGTTGTGTCTCTTTTCATATATCATTTAATCTTGTTCTAAAGTACTCAAATATACCAAAGGTACATGACAGTCCAGATTTCAATAAGGTCATTTTTTCATAAGAAAACGTCTGGGTGTAGGGAAAGCCGGGTGTGCACAACACATGGTCTGGTATGTACATCAGTTGCTAGAGAAACCTGTCTAGATGCTATATTGTCTTAAGGCAGAAGTGTCAATGAAGACCTGTACCTCTGTGAATATCCTGAGTTTAGATTAAGACCTAGCTAATAGGAAAAGGGGACATTCATATGTGTTAATCAACCCCTCCAGACCACCACAACATGGTCTGGTAGTGCTGTGTATAACTATAACTCATTTTGTATTGTTGATTCCTAATTCAGCCCCAAAGTAACTATAATAGTTTGAGAGTATATATTAAGTGTTTGTTTGGTATACATAGATTTTATTTTATCTGTTTGAATTGGAAATCCATGTGTCTGATAAACCTCTACACTATACACAGATATAGATACACAGATCTATATCTGTAACTACACGCTCCTTACTGTATCTGGCACCACATGGTCTGGTATATATATCAGGCACTGAAGTTAGAGGCTTGGATCCTCCAGTAGCATTTACTCTTCAAGGGCATTCGTGATTTGTATGCAAAGGTTCAATTTTAAATTATTTTGATGAACTGTAGATGATAATTATTCTGGTGTAAGAGACAAGTGAAAATCCAAACAGAGATTCATTTTGGTGCCCACTATACAGCTATCATCTGCTTCTGGGGTAGAACCTTGAGTCCCCAACACATGGTTTGTTTCTCCATTAAAATTCCTCCAGTTTTTACTTTGGTAAATCCATGATAGAGTACTATCGGAACTATAGCCTACAGCTTGGTATATATCAAACACTCAAAGTGTTGGCCTTTCACTTATATCATTTGAATTATTGAAATATTGACTTTTGTGTGCATTTGAAATCATAATCCTATTTATAATTGTACAAGACTGCTTAGAATCCCAGACCAAGTGTCTGATAAGAGCCAGTACCATTTGATATATGTAGGGCCCTTCCTTAAGTTCCCACTACGTGACTCCAGTACATCTATGTCAATTTAATGATACATTGTAAATTTCCATTCTAATTCCTGAATCATGAAATAATCTATAACTTATGTGTTCTGTTTACTAGGCCTGTGTTCATTGGCCACAGTGTTAAGTCATAGCACTGCTTGTCATATTTCCTAGGGATCTGTCTACAGAGCATGAAGATGCATTTTCGGTTCAATAGTAAAGTTGCTCTCTCTGAGGGATATAGATTCTTTTATCCTCCATACAGAAAGTATAAATCTGACTAGGAACCTCTATGTGTGGTCAGTACATCCTGTTACACTTTGGTTACTATTCAAGGGAATTTCAAGTACAGTTCCAGTGCACTACTTGAGTCATTTCTGAGTTACTCAGGTACAGCTGAGTAATTGTGGGGGGCATACCCATGTCCTGTGTTCCCTATATTCACCCCACCTATTTAGCACCCAGCGTCCATTAATTCTAAGCTGTCAACAGTCTGGTGCCTGGTTCTCTACTCACCCTGTGGGTGGAGTGACTCCTGTGTCACACCCCCTGGGTATCTGTCACTGCCACCATTAACACCTAGTTTGTCAGCCTCTCAGCCTTCTATATTTAGTACTGAATTGTTTTGGAATCTCTCTATCATAGTTGGATCTGGTATATTATTGTCTTGGTACCAAATGTTTCATACCTTAAATTATTGATAACTGAGTTGAGCTTCAGAACTGAACTGGAAAGTGATATTTATTCCTATTTCTGGCTTTATTGTCCAGATAGTATGGGTATATACTGAATGTTGTTACTCTCAGAACCTTACCTCTCCCACTACATACCCATACATGTACACAACTGTTCATAGACTTGCTTAAGGTTTAGAGACTGAAACTAAGAGGACTATAAGGCACTATAGCCCTTCCAGGACTTAGGTGCACAGCACTGGCAGTGCATTTATATATCTGCGGTAAGTTATAGAAAAATATACATGTATGCGGACCCATTGTGTCTTGTAAGGTACATGAATTGGCTTATTACTATAGAAATATAGGTGCATGGTGTATCATTTTGTAGAGCATCTATTATCTAATAGCAGTTGATTCGGGACAGCAGTATACATGCATGTGTTGTGTGTTGTTATGGTAAATAGATCAAGCCTATTGAGTGAAGATACAGCATTTGATGTATACAGTTCTACTGTTGTGAGTAACTGTGCCCTATACTTGGGGAGCCATAATCTATATATCTAGGTTTGTTCTATAGAAACCAATTATTGTTATATATGTAACACTTGAAGGTTATTTACATAGGAAGCATTCCCCATTGGGGTCTGTTAGAGGCAGCATACATGCATGGCTGAGTGTTGTTGTGGTGAGTAGATCAAGCCTATAGAGTGAAGACACAGCATTGGTGTGCAACTGTTGTGAAGAGCTGTGCCCTATGTGTGGGTAGCTGTGATCTATATATATCTAGGCTTGATCTATGGGGAAAAAAGCCACGGTAAAAGGTTATTGATATGGTGTTTCATGTTATACTTTAAGGTATATTTACTAGTGACATAGAGTCAGAGTCAGCACTTAGATACCCACCAAGAGAAGACTGTAGTTATTAGTCTGAGGTTCCTCAGACATTGTATGCCTTAAACCTGGTCTGTGGTTTGTTCCAACTACTCACAGTAGATGGGACAGACATTACTGAGATTATTGGGTGCTGATATCTCACCACCTTGTTTTAATTGATCATCTTTTATTATTAGCTAAAGATTTATTTTGATTGTTGATTGCTTTGCCTGTGCTATTAGCTAATCATCTATCCTAATCAGTTATTAATTAACATCAATATACCATTGATTGATCAAAGTGTGTTGAAACATGTAATGTTCATTGTTTAAAATGTTATTCCTATTCAAAAAAAAGAAAAGGGGAGCAAATAATCATTATAGATATTGGGATCAAGTCCAACCCCCTCTCCAGCTGCTTTGTTGATAACGCTTTTGATTCCAACATTGTTCTTTTGGCCTATAAATGGGAAGGAAGACAACTGTGCCTCCCCTCTATTCCCTCCAGACACCAATAGTGTTAAGGCTTTCAACGTTGGATTAGTGTCTGAGCAGGGACTTGTCCCCCCACCTGACTCCTGATCACCAGCTGGACTTCTATCCCAGCTACCTGGATGAGCATCGCAGGGTACTACACAGTGGACTGGGGCATAATGAGGCACCTAATGAGAAATTTGATGAGCAGTGTGTTAGCAATGAATGACTACAAGGGCTGCCCTGTGAAGTGGAGTTCTGCTTCACATACACAGGTGCAGATAGTCTGACTTTCCAGTGGTCGAGAAGGTCACACTGTCATAGCTTTAACAAGAGGTTGTGTGAGTGTGGGTTTACAGGCTGAGAAAGATGGTTGTATGTCTAAAGAGAGGACACCAACAACATGTCCTTGCAGAGAGCTATGTGCATGTCCAGGATCAGCTGGTAAGCTCTTGACTGCCTGTTATTACACTGGTCTATGATTATGATTAATATAAAATTAATGATGAAGATGTGGGTAATCAAACCTGATAATTGAAGATTTATGAAAGAGAATGTATACTGGTTTAACATATGCAAAATTAATCATGTCTAATGGCCTTTTGGTATGGTTAGAAGCACGCACCAGCCTTGTCAGAAGAACATTGAAACAAAATTACTAATATCTAAGTAAATCCCTAAAGGTACTGATAGTAAACATTTGACTGGCCTTTTAGGGGTGATGTAAATCTGAATCACCTGTAATTGTATGTGTTTATGTCACTGTCTAACCAATTGTGTCACCTTTGTTGTTATCAATACACTGGCAGGGTTAATTTTCAGGAACAGATCCAGGAAGTCAGGCAGGATCATATTCAAAAGAAGAGGAGCTGCTGGACGTGTGGTATGACACCCCTAGCTGGGTTACCCCATCAAGGGCAGAGTCCATCAAGAATCCCCGATAACTACAATGATGACTGATGACCCTGGCTATCTTGATGTATTCTTTCACTTTTTAATGTTATTTGATTTCGATGTAATTTGCCTCTGGTCACCATCAGCAATCTAGAGTTTCCACCACCAGGTTAAGGTATAGATTCCATCAGGTAGAGTTATGGATGCATGTGTTAAGTTACTCGAGGAAGAGCAAGGTCTAAGGGGGGGGGAGGGTGTAACGGGAAGCACTTTCCAAATGCCCCATGGCATTTGGACTGTGTTAGAGGGAGTGAACATAGGGTACTTTCCGAAAGTGCCCATGTGGGTTGATACCCCTATAGATAGAAATCTACAGTTAATTAAGCCCCCAAAATCGTTACTTTTTGTAGATTTCTATATCTTGTAGATTGATAATTGGCCTAGCTTAACCCAATATGGGGGATTGGATGGATGGATCTAAATATGAAGGAAAAACAAGTAGGCTTTTTAATGTCACTTTTTAATGTTATTTGATTTCGATGTAATTTGCCTCTGGTCACCATCAGCAATCTAGAGTTTCCACCAACAAGTTCAGGTATAGATTCCATCAGGTAGAGTTATGGATGCATGTGTTAAGTTACTCGAGGAAGAGCAAGGACTAAGGGGGGGAGGGTGTAACGGGAAGCACTTTCCAAATGACCCATGGCATTTGGACTGTGTTAGAGGGAGTGAACATAGGGTACTTTCCGAAAGTGCCCATGTGGGTTGATACCCCTATAAATAGAAATCTACAGTTAATTAAGCCCCCAAAATCGTTACTTTTTGTAGATTTCTATATCTTGTAGATTGATAATTGGCCTAGCTTAACCCAATATTGGGCTGTATGTTTGTGTTGGATGTGTATATTAGGGGGTGTTACTTGTGTTGGGGTTAGCTAGACTCAAGTGTCTCTCTGTAGACCAGCCCACTCTTAATCCACAGATGAGTACTGCTCTGGATGTGTTTACTGGGTTTTATTGTCCATTCACACATAGATATGATAGGTTACAATCCTCAATAGTCCATGGCAATGTCAGCAGCAGAACAGTGTGACTAGCAAGGTGTGTGCAGGTAGATGTGGCTGTGTGGTGAGATAGTGGCTCCAGGCCCTAGAACTAAATCCTATCTGAGCTGCTCTACTCGTAGTCCATGGTTCGACACCAGGCCCTAGCCTAGCGTCCGCTCTTCATGCCGGCTCCCGCACTTCTGCTCGGCTCATCCTGCTCGTCTCTACCTGGGTTTCTCTCTGCTCGGTCATTGGCTGAATCCCTCATCACGTGTCCACCGCATGCACACCCCTCCGTCACCGCATACGTCCCTGCCTTGGTGTAGGGCCTATCCTACCCCAATCGTCGCTGCTTACCTCATGCTCACAGAATCCTCCTGACCAGATCTCGTCGACTCCATCGCCGTCTGCAGCATTCCACAGCTACCATAAACTCTAGCTACCATAAACCCTACACAGGATTCCCATAGCACTCTCTCATATAGCATACAATAAATACAGGCATGATTGTACCCTGTTATACCCGTCCATTATAATTATTGGCTATTGATGACAAGACAGGTGCGGGCGCTCCCCCTCTGTGACTCGAGTCACCACAAATATGGGTCTTGTCATGCTACCCTGATATTCTCTATAATGCAGTTTCACATCAGTGTCTTCACATACATCTTATCCACATACATACTATACAATTATATCATCCTCAGTTAAGACAGAGCACAATGACATGTGATACAAAAGTATGCAATCATAACATTGATTACCTCATAGTTTTCTTACATAGATACATGCTTATTTAGTTTCAACAATACATTTCACACTGCTCCCAGTAACATTATGAAGCGCACAACACACTAATATAAATGTCCTTGCTATTATTACTTTCATACATGTGAAAAGATCTGCAAAAAGGGACTCCCACTTCAGGAGGAATAATGTCCCTCTTCCCAGTGCAGGACACACATGTTTCTTTGATCATTCTTCCAATATTTCTCCTTTTTGGTCCAAAACTATAGCCAATTAGCATGCTTGGCTTAACATTTAAATCAACTCATTCAAGTCACTACAATAGCCCTTCTTGGCTGTAAAAATACCCTGGTTCTCCAGTTAACAACTCCGGCTCTTCAAAAATAACCTTTTTACATTCATTCAGGCATAAGAATAATAAATTCCAAAGAATATCATTGCTTGAATGTAATACTACATGCAGCATATTCTATTTGCCCTAACAACTACATGAGCTGTCCTCCTTTCTCTCATTCCAGGTGACTCACTTGTTCACCCCTGCACTTAGTCCTACCTTACCAAAACATAGCAGTGTCCATTCACCAATCACTTAAATGTTCAGTGCCTATTGTCTTATTGCAGAGTTTATCAGACAGTCACTTGTGTGGTCTTCCTTCATAGTCTCTTTTTGCACATCTTTTGCTGTTACCATATATTACATGTTACACAGAGTTTAACACTAACTGCCACCCAACGTACTCCTGTCAGCAGCTTAGTGCTATGCCCAAACCGATTCTCAGTACAGGTAGTCCCCAAGATTGTACACATAATTCTAATATGACTCATTAAAAGATAAACATTCAATACGTATGTTTTTCTACATTTCTCTTTAGATCTCAGTCCTGGGTCTCCCTAACCTTCCACCCCTTTTAAAACTCCCAAATGGACCTGGGATAAGATCAATACACACTGGGTGGGTGGAGGATAGAGAAGTCCTTTCATAGACCCCAGAGTCTCTTTTTATGGGCGTTTCTAATATAATATGGCATCACTCATCTTTCTCAGTCATTGTTAATGAATATATCATAGACCACTCTTAAGTCAATATAAAAGTCAACATCCTAGGAATGTGTAATTACCGCCACTCCTAATTAACTTAAATGATGTATACATGCTCTGTTACCATCCTAGAAATAGGTGCGACTGTTCCTCAGTAACTTTGCATCAAAAACTTATACTGATGTATGCCTTGTTAACATCCTAGGAACAGCTAATACTGTGTCTGTCCCTCATTAACTTAGCATTGAAAACTTATATTGGTGTGTGCCTTGTTAACATCCTAGGTACAGCTAACACTGTGTCTGTCCCTCATTAACTTAGCATTGAAAACTTATATTGGTGTGTGCCCTGTTAACATCCTAGGTACAGCTGGTGGTTTGGCTGTCCCTCATTAACCTAGCAGTTGACATCCTAGGAACAACTATTACACCTAGCCCGGTACCATGGCTGGCTGTCCCTCATCAACTTGAACCAATGTTTGCCTATAACAGTTACTTCTAATCTGTCCCCAGTGCTTGGGCTGATTCACTTATATAATTCCAGTGTCTTCACCATCAATACCCCGGTGGGTACATTATGAATCAGGAACTCAGTCCTACTATGAAATACCCCAGTGGGTGCATTACAGCTCACCATCCTTGCCTTCATTGCTAATAATTCAAGTGTCTGTACTACAAATACTTCTGTGGGTACACTATGATCCTGAGAATACACACACTAGTGAGTTCCATCCAATAGATTTGGGTTACCAAGTAGAATACACAGTACTGAAAGTGGTAGATAGTGGATGGATGTGTGTCCAGCATCAGTGGCTAGCTGTGCTGACCCACTCAATGCCAGTAACACCAGACGTTTGTCCTGGCTGCTCTGAGAGCTCCTCCCGGAGATCATGTGACTACTATACATCAAACCTGTCTTCCTGTTCTCACACTGTCATCTTCTCTCACTAGCTTTCTCCCTCTTCTATTCAATGTTCGTTTAATGCACACTATTGTTATGAATCCTCTTCTCAGCAATAGATTATGAAACTCACAGTGAAATACAGACTTTTCACAGAAAGACAAAGATATCTGACCAGCCCCCTACTTCCCTACTCAATCCAGGAAGAGGTAGCAGTAGCCCTACACCTTATATCATTCCTGTGGCTGTCTCTCTCCTTCATTTATTAGATGCATCAGATAGAAGCTGACACTTAGCACACTATGAGAGCCTCCTCTCGTCATGGTCTGCTCCTAGTGCTGCCCCGCACTGCTCACCATAGGGCAGGCACCCCGTGCTCAGCGGTTGGCTGTTACTCCATGTGTGCTCTGAGCCACTCCCATCACTGAGAGTTGCTCCTGGTGCTGCCCCTGCCTGCTCACCACGGGGCGTGCACTCCGTGCACCGCTGTTGGGTCTCACCCAGCACACACAATAGCCCTGCAGCGGTTGATTCTGTACCTATACCTTCATATTGCACCTGCATTATAACCATGTTAATTATCTCTCTTCATATCAGTGTGAGCTGCTCTTATCTTCATGTACATGTGAGCTGCTCCCCTCCTTACCAGTGTCTACTGATGCTAGCTGGCCACTCACAATCCCACAGTTGGGTATGAGCTGCTCCCTGTGTGCATTGATGCTGTGCCGATCATGTCCAATACATGTACAATCGTTCCAAAGAATCTCTCCATTCTGATGACCACTGCACAATGTCATCTGCAATAGATCTGTTACTGATTCTGCTCACAGTCAGGTATTTGATATAGATGATCAACTTGCATTGATATGCATATAAAGCAGATTTCTAAGGATTTCCTGCCTTAATAATACATCACTGCCTTTCTTTTTTGCCAATATTGTAAAGATACATGCGGACATCTTCCTCTACATTCTATACAGGAACCACTCCTTCTGCACCAAAATTATTAAGCTCATGTCTTTTTAAGTATCAGCATAAAGGTTTTGAATGTCATCAACCCTACAAGGAACTCATTTTGTTATTGAGGTGGGGCTGAGTTCATAAGCAACTTAAGTGTACTTTTCCTTATTGCAGACCATTGTCCTTTACAGAATATATGCACAACATATGTATCTTGTGTATCCTGAAGTTTAAAGGAAAAATATTGATCCGTTCCATGTGAAATGATGGTCGTTTGATCGGCTAAAAACATCGCGAATTGACTCTATTTATACTGCAGAATCAGTCTTTTGTGACCAGTCTCTTGTGACATTTGAATGTATGAAACTTTTTACCCTAGTATGATATATATGTGCTTATATGTTCCCACAAGACTATAGTTCTATACAGCATAATACTTCCAATATCAGCTTCTCTTCTGCAGAGTAATTCTTCATTTGGTTGTTTCTGTTAGATAGGCCTACCTGTGGGGTATGTAATCTGTCTTACTGCCAAACCCTACACCATTGACAGATTCAGGTTATCTTTATGTAGGCCCGCACTTCATGTGTCCGCACTTTCACCGAGCTGCTCCTCCCGTAAGTGCACCCATCGTGAACACCTGTTTGTGAACCCTGAGTTGCTCCCCTAATAAAAACAATTGGGTGAGCGGCTTCGGACAGTCACTACTGAGCCACTCCTGTGGCCTTCCCGATGTCTACGTGGAGTGTTCCTTACACAGCCTCCCCATCTATTACCAGATATTCCAGTAACTGAGTACTAGCCCATTGCATTGATATGATATAATATAGTACTGCAGTGTGCTAATGGTATCATCCATAGTAGTGCTGCAGTGTATATTGTGTGATGTATAGTACTGAGCAGTCACAGTGCACAGTGTCTATTATCTCTGTGCATTTCCTAACTTCTAGCTTCTAGCAATCCTGCAGTCAATGGCTATGATAGTTCAGGAACTAGCATTTAACGATGGTTTCTTTTTGTTGTTGTTCTTTTTTTTTTTTTTTTTTTTTTTTTTTTTTCTGTCTGGAGCTCCTTCCTAGGCCCGCTCTGTAGTAGGTGACCAATGTGGGGGCTGTGCTTCCTTTGAGCAGAGCATGAGTCCAGTCTGCCTGTATGACGGGCACCCACACCGAGTGACTCACCAGCACTTCATTCATACATTATCTGTAGCTAAGGCTGCTTACTCAGGCAGTGTACTGGGCTGCCCCTCTCTATCCCTACTGCTATCAGTAGCTGTCTGCCTCATATTATCTGCTTATTTCTTTTAACATGAGTCATGATACCTCTACTTGGTTGTACGTTGCTGTGGGGTTGAGCTGCTCCTTGTCGACATTACTAGCCCTTTGTGAGCAGCAGTCAACAAAGTATGTCATCATGCCAACTGTGCACTCCTTCTGCTGTGTACCAAATGCAAATGTGTACCCCCGCTGCTACTTCAACACTACAGATATTGTCTATCAGTCTTCTCACAATCTTCTACCAATATCCACATCTACTTCTTTAAATAATTGTCTTGATGTAACGAAGAAAGGTAAAGCACATGGCACACAATAGCCCTTCCAGTCTAACTCCCTACCTTCATTCAGCAGTCAACTAGAGGGAAATAAATGTGCCTCTCCTGTTCCAATACCTCCTCGTACATTGTGCTTGCCTGACAACATCAAAGTCTTATGGATATAGGCATCCCTCCTGGTGGTTGTACTGTACATTTTTTTCTAAAACTGAGCACAAAACCATGTAAGGTCTGTGGGCATCCTCCCTCAGTAGACTTGTTCCTGACCATGTTTTCTATCCATCATAGCATATGCTTTTAAACAAAGTCAATTAGTATTGTGCATAATGATTATGCCTACTCGGTTAGCTAGATAGAGAATGCAGGTTTCTATAGTGACCTAGTAGAGTAATCTATAGTAGAGGCAAGGTACCCCAGTGAGCCCCTGCCGCTGTCAGTGCTGAGCTGCTCATGTTGTGAGTCATCCCGCCTACGTGACCCTGAACAGCTCCTCTCACTAAAAAAAAAAAACCAACAAGCGATGAGCTGCTCTCTAGGCACACCCCTATTTCAGTAGACTGCCTGTAGGGTAGAGGAAGGTGGAAGTCCTTGGTCATTACTGCATTCCTCACCTCCTGTTTCCACTAAGTGTATAACCACTTTGCTGCTGATCTGCATTCACACTGCTTATCCAGGCAGCATGGTGGGCTGCCCCTCTCTGTCCCCCTCTGCTATTGTGGCTGTCTACCTCTACCCATGATAGGTTGTTTCAGTGGGCACTCACATTAATGGCTCACATGCTATTACTCCCATATACCTTTGTTTGGTTCAATTACAGTTTAATCATTAGGCCCATACTGCTGTTTGTGGAAGGTTCACATACATATATCAGGCCTACCTGTCAGTGTCCCAACTGTCTGCTGTCTCCCCTGTTAGGGTATACATAAATCATATTGTATGGATATTGTAGAGGAATCACTGGTTATCAAATGGTCCATCTCTAGTATTACAGTGAGTAATCACCTTGCATGGTGGTTGCTCCACCAGTACCTGCCGAGTCACTCATCTAGGCACAGCATGCCAGCTGTTACACACAAAAAAAACAACACACATACCACACATACACCCTGTATGTCACTCGAGCAGCTCCTCTGGCTCCGGGCTGATATCCCTTTTTATCAGTCTTGTGGTTTGAGTGAGGGAGGGTGGTGTGCTCTGGCTCCCGGACCCCTAGGTGTACCAGGTGCAGGGGGTGGGCCGAGCCATTCATCACCTCTCTCCCCAGCCTATGCACTACAGATTCAGAATCCCAGCTACACGTGCCTTCTGGAATTCTGTATGATTTAATCTGTCCATCTGTTTATACAGCTGCTTCAATGCCTTGATTGGATCCCTGTTTTTCTGCTTCTGATACTGCATCCATATAGTACATTTCTCTGTAGCATGTGTTGTGGCTTTGTGTATGTGGCAATATATGCTGGGTTGATTACTAGTGGTCTGCTCTGAGGCATAGTGTCCATTCTCCAATGCCTTCTGTCCTTTCTTTCCAATGGCTTCTATTTTCTCCCTACACTTCACAATATATATCTCAACCATTGATTTGAACTGTTCCTGCATATAACTCTGCATATCCTTCACCCCAGCTTGTGGTGCTTCTTCACTCTCTTCATAAGGCTTGTCCAATATTCTCTCCTTCTCAATTATCTCCAGCATAGATGTGAGTTTCACTGCTTCTTCCAGGGTTGTCAGCTGATCCTTCTTAACATGCTCATCAATAGGTGGAAGCAATCCATTAATGAAGACTGCTAACTTGATGTCTTCAGGTGCAATGCTATTGTCATATTGCTTGATTTTGAGTGCAAAATCTAATACAGATTCTCCCTTCTCTTGCTTCAGATTGTTCAGATCTTTGTATTTCTTCCATGATGGTCTACTGTCTCCAAATACTGCCTTGATTATTTCCTTTATTTTGTCTACTGTGTTTTTATCACCCTCAGGCACTGTCCTGAGCCATGTATCTGCTCTTTCTTTGAGTCCCAACTTGATAAGTCCCAGATATTCCTGCTCCTTCCAATGGCAGATACCTCTCATTGTCTCCATGACAGAGAAATAGCCATCAGCATCCTCTCCCTCTAGTCCTGCAAATGCTGGTAATGTTAGATATGGCATTGCCATGATTCTTTCCATTTAGCTTAGCACAGACTAGTCAAGGTTTGGATGTCTGTCTGTGTCTGTCTGCTGCTTTTGAGAGTACATCGAAGTGAGTGCTGCACATCATCTGCTACCAGTCACTAGTCACTCACCGTCTGCATGGCTGCCACTGGGACGGGTTGCGGTGGGTTGTATGGTGGGCATCCCCTCCTGTATCTGCTGTCTGTCTCCATGAGCAGTAGAGCTATGAGCTACCGGGTCGGTAATCCACTAATCAGTGAGCTTAATTAGCAATCACACCACTGTTCTCCACCATCTGGGCTGTATGTTTGTGTTGGATGTGTATATTAGGGGGTGTTACTTGTGTTGGGGTTAGCTAGACTCAAGTGTCTCTCTGTAGACCAGCCCACTCTTAATCCACAGATGAGTACTGCTCTGGATGTGTTTACTGGGTTTTATTGTCCATTCACACATAGATATGATAGGTTACAATCCTCAATAGTCCATGGCAATGTCAGCAGCAGAACAGTGTGACTAGCAAGGTGTGTGCAGGTAGATGTGGCTGTGTGGTGAGATAGTGGCTCCAGGCCCTAGAACTAAATCCTATCTGAGCTGCTCTACTCGTAGTCCATGGTTCGACACCAGGCCCTAGCCTAGCGTCCGCTCTTCATGCCGGCTCCCGCACTTCTGCTCGGCTCATCCTGCTCGTCTCTACCTGGGTTTCTCTCTGCTCGGTCATTGGCTGAATCCCTCATCACGTGTCCACCGCATGCACACCCCTCCGTCACCGCATACGTCCCTGCCTTGGTGTAGGGCCTATCCTACCCCAATCGTCGCTGCTTACCTCATGCTCACAGAATCCTCCTGACCAGATCTCGTCGACTCCATCGCCGTCTGCAGCATTCCACAGCTACCATAAACTCTAGCTACCATAAACCCTACACAGGATTCCCATAGCACTCTCTCATATAGCATACAATAAATACAGGCATGATTGTACCCTGTTATACCCGTCCATTATAATTATTGGCTATTGATGACAAGACAATATGGGGGATTGGATGGATGGATCTAAATATGAAGGAAAAACAAGTAGGCAGTCAAATATAGTTCATATGATATATTATGAAACCAAATACAGATACAATAGTAAAAGAATATACTAGTCACCAGTCAGCAATATATATGTTCTCTTTGCCTATGTGTAATAACCTGCCCTAGTTCCAAAAACACCAACCAAGAATAAGTAGCCTGTAGCATTTACCTTAACCTGGAGTGCATTGTAGGAGTCTGAGACCTGAGGGCTAGTCCCTTGGAGCTTTATAGGGGTATCAACCCACATGGACACTTTCGGAAAGTACCCTATGTATACTCCCTCTAACATAGTCCAAATGCCATGGGGCATTTGGAAAGTGTTTCCCGTTACACCTCAATCAGAAAGAAATTGATTGAAATTAAATGTATTTCATGGTGAGTAAACCATGCGTCACACATGTGCCTGTAGGCTATTGAGTTTCCTTAGCTGTGATCCACAGGGCCACATTCAGGCTATTTTTGATCACGGAAAACCGTGATTGAGAATCATTGATTAATCTCTCAGAAGTCCCTAGCCAATCGAAGACACCCATCTCTGTTTCCAACTATAGCAAGTAGATTTTGTATTGTATGCCGAAATATAGGCACTGCAGACAGTGGAAATATGGACAGGAGGCAAATAAGTGCCAGGTATTGATGTACGGAAGGCAGATATGACACTAGACGAGTAACAGATGAATTGTATCTGTATCTTGGCATAGTTAGTTCTATAGGCAGACACTGCGACACATCGTTGAATAGTCTACCATTAGCACCAGGCAGGTGGCACTAAAATGTTGTCTTCCTGTGTATTAAGATCTCCTTATGAATAATATATACTACATCTACCATCGTGATTCTCATGCTATTATGGGGATAGCTATATCGATAGATAAAGATAGAGGTTTCCAATGCCAGCTGAACACCACACGCTAGCTGGTAGGGTAACGTTCAGTTATCTAAATAACATAATAAAATAAAAGTGACAAAACGTGGGAAAACCTAACATTACGGGGATTTAGTGCTATTTATTGCCACCAGGGGCACAGCCAGTGCTGTACATCATATAATATCACACATTGTCAAGGAACTTTCTCCCACTTCCCCTTGACAGATTTTGATGATCCATATTTCAATCTGCTCATTGAGACCTCCTCATTTCAATGACAACATGTATGGTTTAATTGCTTCATTTGATATAATATCAATCTTGGTGAACTGCCTACTGAAATCAGAAAGATATACCTAAACTAAGAAAATATCACAAATGTTGTCAATGTGCCAAGATAATATTCATGTTGGGCATGATGACATGCTTATTTGTCTTGTAAAAGAGGCCTTTGCCCATTATTCAGGGTTTGTGATTCTCCAAATATGTGGGAAGACCTGTAGAAAGTATTCTGAAAGATTGTGTTGATTTTTGCCTATACCTCTGGATATCATTAGGTTTATATGTAGGGATGAAGAGAATGTAAAAATAGTGTGGGGGATAAAAAGAGAATTACTACAGGCGGTCTCACCCTATGTATCTGTGGAGGGTGTGGGAAGCTTATTTTTTAATACCATCATAGTGCTCTTTATCTCGGTAAAATCACAGGTGTTAGAAACTGTGATAATTGTCTTCATGTGACTACATGCTTGTGGTAGCCAGGATTCTGATTGGTTGGATGGCTGACCCTCATTTGCATAATGGTGTTGTGTTTTATTTGCTATATAATTTTTTTATCAATTTTTTTATGTATATTATATATCTCATTTGAATAATTAGCCCCACCCCATTGTTTACAAATAAGGGACCAATTGGCTAGGCCACATGTTGTTTACAGACAAGGGGTCACGTGATCGCACTTATTTCTTAATTAGGTCATGTTACCATGATAACCAGAATGCCGTCCTCTGATTGGCTGAGAGGTGGTCGCTAATCCCCTAATTAATACAAGGGGATGTGGCCTATTATGCAAATCAGGGGTCTCACCCCTAATTAGGTCAAGGTCAAAGATCACATGACCATGTATGGGCGTGCACCATGGGAGGTCCAGGTCACATGACCAAATGGAGGCCTCTGATTGGCTGCATCCCCAGTGAGTAATATCCTGTAGTTAACTATAATCCCTTTCCGATACATTATATATACTACTTACAGGGACGTGTGCACTAAACCATGATTCATCAACATTATCAACATCTTTCAGACCATCTCACAGCCTTTTATTCCACACCTATATTTCATCAATTCCCTGTACCTAAAGTTCAACATCACGGATCAGACACAGACCAACTCAACATAAACCTCCATTCAGTATTCAAATGTCCATGCCCAACCGATGACGTAATGTCTAAATAAATGTGCGTCTTAACCTATTCAGGCCTAATGTTCCTAAAAGTTGACACGAAGGCCTATTTTTGGCCTATTTTCGGAATCCTCGCATTTCTTTAAGAATAAGTCAAACTTTACCATTTTTTTCTAAGTCTGACATATGGGAGGTGGTCTCTTGGGGAAACTGAATTATTGGAGTCTATCTTTAATTTCTTAGATATGGTGAGCTTCCAAGCATGATGGAAAATACAAGAAATATCATCCCAATTTAAACAATATTTAATAAAAAAAATCACAAAAAATGTAAAATAATTAATTTTTTTAAGTGAAAACCTACTTTTGAGATTTTTCCATACAAAAAAAATAGGGCAGAAGAATTTTCTGTGTATTTGGTCCATTTTCAACAAATATACTGCTTGCCATGGCAACCAAAGTTCTAAAAATAGTGATTTTGCTTGAATTTGGTTGCCATGGTAACCAAATAGAAATGGTACCATGTGGCGATGCAGATCATTCTATTTTCAGAATTTGAAAATTAAAAAGAATTGCTACAATATGCACTTTATTTCATCTCAATTGATAAAGGGGTTCCTGAAATATGCATGTTTAAAGTTTGATCGAATCATTATTTTTGAGAATATGAATGCTATGTTATCAAAGCTGTATCTCCCTTATCATGATAGATACGGACAATCAGGATTCCAATATCAACATGATTCAAACAGATTTTGAAAGGTAATGACACCCCCTAAGGCCCGAAATTTAGTGTAAAATAATATAGACCTGAATGTGTTAAATGTCAATTTCCAAGAGCAGGCAGCCTCATCTTAAATACAAATTTATCACAAGTTGATAAACATTACAGCCGGATCCCACTTAGACAAAGCCACTTGATGCTTCAAGACTTAACTCCTGCATTATTTCAGGTGCGTAATTCTTGGTATCAGCCAGTGCCTTTCTCAGAAACTCAGACAGAGGATATCTCTGTTCTGAAAAGCTCCCAGAACTTACTTACTGGCAGTTCTGGCAGCTCAGAGCAAGACAAATTCTTTTATCATCAGCTGAAACCTTTAGTGGTGCACCGCCTCCCGGCGACCCAAGAAGCAGGTCTCCTACGATTTCCATAGAAGCAATAGTGTTCTCATACGTGGTTGGCAAGAAAGCCAACATCGTCAGGAAAGGCGGTGGCATGGGAATGGCCAAATGAAATGAAACAGTGTCCTTAAAAGAATTGTGGCCCTTTGTCTTCAAAAAGGACGTCTGTATAGATTCATGTAGGGTGTAGGCTGTACAGCCAAGGAGGCTCAATGATTTACAGGTAAGAGATCCAAGGATGAAGAGGACAGGTGTCACGTAGCTGGCAATGCATTAATTCTATATTTGTGAGCCAGACATACAGAGGATTACCAAGCTTATCAGATTTCAAATGCATACTTCAGAGTGTGGGTATACGTGCTCCAAGACATATACTTCCATTACGAGAAATGCTCAACACCATACCAAACACCTGAAGTGTAAAATGATTATACAAAATAAAAGACAAATGTCGAGGGCTATCCAGACGAACAAAGTAGTATTTAACCACTTCAAAGAGACATGTAGTCCCTTTGCTTCCTCGGATTTGAAAAATGCAAGGAACTGTACAAACTATTAAACCGAGGTTTCAAGTTTTGATGTGAGAAAAAAGCTATCTAAACCATACCACTTTTTGATCACATTCCATCCCCAATCCCTGTCCAACTTTCACACCGCTACAGCGAATTTATTCCGCCCTATTGGGCGTGGTACAAATAACTATACTTAAAAAACATTTAAGAGGCGGTCCTTGGCCTCTAGGATGATGGGTCTGGCAGCTTTTTCACTCCCTTGACGGGGGTTTCCATGGATAATGCATCATTGCAGTGTGCGTGATTTGCCATCGTTTTGCCTGCAGATCCCTGAAAGCTGAGTCCCCCTGGGATGGACCCCAAGCAGGCGGGCGGCCTGGCGGCACGAGCTGCTCCCAGCCCCGGGGGTCTCCTGGGAGCAGCTCACCCCAGACCGCCACTGTTCACACACAATCACCGCTATTGGTTTTAGGTGCATCGAAAATGCGTTTAATTAGCAAAAATACGGGGAATTAATGAAAAATTCAGATAAAAGCCTCACACACTGCTTACATCTTGAGGTTGTGGGCTGCAAGGTGGGGTAGGATGGCGCAAGTAAAATGTCTGTAGTGATTTCTTTCTGTTGTCTCCTCATTTTTTCCTCCGTTTCCCATTCCAAGGCACACGGGGTAAAATGAGCGACTCACAGGAAATTTTTGAGTTGCTCTCAAGGCTATTCATTATGACTTGATCAGGGTCAGCACCTCAGTTAGTTGTTAAGAAAATAATTACATAAAACACACTGACCGGGATTGCATGTAAAACATGTGGTTACTTCCTCGCAGTGTCTACTATTTTGCAAAATCTGTCAAGGCCTCGGACATGTAACCTTGAAAAAATATGCCATTGTGTTCTTGACATATTTTCCTGATTTCCAGAACTCATTCCATCTATTTTATTTCCGCAGATGACATTGTAACAAAACTTTTTACGTAAAATATTTATGATACAAAAAGATATCATGCCGGCGTTGAAAAAGATGGTCTTTGATGTCAGTGGCCGATAGTGCCATAGGATATCTGCATAAATTTACTTTGCACATCATCTAGATCAAATGAGTTGAATTCGGCATATCTGACCTGTACATACAAACTAATATGAACATTGTACTGATAAGGGCTATTATCTGGCCCTCCTCCTGGGGCGGGGGCGGGGAGACATATGGCAGATCTAAGGCTATATCTGGCTGTTAGTGGAGATATGGGAGGAGTAGGAAGCCTGTGAGGGGCTTCTCTCTGGATACCTAAGTGCAGTCAGGTCGGAGACAGGTCAGGGACCTGTATCAGGTGTCCTATAGGAGACTGTCCTTATGACGGCCCCATCCCCTGCTCGCATATAGAAAACCTGGGTACTGTAGTAGGGTGACTCAGGACAGAATAGGGTTAGACAGGCCATTGCGCAGCCAGTACAGCCTCAGAAGCTTTGTACTTAGTGTCATATTTTCCGTAAAAGAGCGTTGTTGGTAATGGACATTGTTTTTTTTTAAACCATAGTCCACCGTTATTAAACTGAGAGATTTATCATTCTCATTATTTTGAAAGCTAATTTTTGGGTGAGATTTTCACGCACATGATATTTTCGCGCATGTAGGCATGTGCGCGAAATACGCGAAAATATGTACTGAGCGAAAATTAATATGTATACAGTGTATGGAATCTCTAAGGGAGGAACTTTAAAATACGATTGAAATAATGCATCTTATTTTCTCAAAGGGAGGGGTATGTGTCCTTTACGGTACTGTAAGTGACCTACATGTAGGTCGTTAGTGTAATCTGGGTTAATAGGACTTAAGTTATCGTTTCGTTTCCAAATATAGCTAGTTTTATGTGCACCATTAATCATTATCTATACAGTTGGCAGTTTAAACAGGTAAAGCCAATTAACATTTACACACTTTGCGTGTCAAGCGTGCACAACCAACCTTTCATTACCATGGTCCAGCAGAATAATGTTGTAGCTTTAAACTGGTGATTAGGGATAAATCGTTATTATCACGCGCTCAAAGCATGCATCAAAAATATCATGCCAGGTACTCATATTTTGACAAAATTAGTAGGTAGGGTGCTCCCGATTACACCATAAGTCCAAATGGAGAACAGTTAAAGTACTTATCATTGCCTAAGACGTAAATGTTTCACAATAGTGTTCAAAAGGAAAATTGAATTGAGCCTTAACACTATATTGGTCATGTTCATGCTGATTGGTTGGTGTGTATAACACTCAGCATTCACTTAGGCCTATGACGTTTGTATTAATGGGATTGAATGCATGCATTATCATATAGTATTGGGGTAAACAGTATTTCAAAGAAAATCAATTCAAAGCCATACAATTAATTACTATGATTTCATAGACCTAGACAGAGTAACCATGAAGAAATAATGCAGTTAGCCCCACATGAAAGGTGTGGTCTGTAGATGCATTGATCATCATTATAGAGGTATACCTCCTCATGGCTTTTGTTCAACAAATTACTTGTAAAATCACATGTATAGTAGATGATTTTATGCAGGTTGAATATAAATCTTTATATTTCACAAGTTTTACAGTAGAATCCTTAATAATCATCCGATTTGATATCAATAAAAAATGACATATAGCTAACCATTTGCTGCTTCAAGATGCGCGAAAATTTAGCTGCGCAAAAATATATACGTTTACAGTAACTCAAAAATCAAGCTGCCAACCATTTTTTGTATGGTTTCCATGGCAACCGAAATACTACAAAATCTGAAAATAGGCAAAAATACAAATTGGAAGAATTAATCTGGTCATTTTATCAGATAACTTAGTGCCTGGTATTCAAAAGTTAGTTGATTTGGAAAACTATTATACAAGGTTATGCACACAAAATATGGTTTTCATGGAGACATAACTTCCTAAGATATAGCCTATTGTTCAAAAGTGACCTACATGTAGGTCATTAGGAAGATAGGGGGTCTGGTTTCCTATGCATAGGTATGTAGTTTGTATAGATATGAATTAGAATGTTATCACGTCATGTTTCCATTATGGCTTAGCCTAACTTTATCAAATTTTGATATTTGGTGTTGCTATATATGACCCTCATAATTGACTGTAATATGGATGACTTTGCTCAAGGTTAAGGTAATACGGCTTGACCTTGAATATACCCAGTTCACTATAAGGTGATGCCTATGGCCTATGAGAATCCACACAGTGTAGGTCGGTTTTGAAAACCCTATATCTCTGAACATTATCATCGGATCACCACAAAGGCATACAGGCATTATGTACAAATTTTAAATCCTCTTATGCAAAAACTCTGGCTTTAGTATGATTTGGGTTAAATAGCCATGAAAGAAGATTCTTTCCTTCCCTAACTGCTTAGGTAATGTATTAGAGAATGCGATTCCAGTGTGAATGGACTTTTCTAGCCCATATCAAAACATATCTTCATCCCGTCTTATATGCCCCCCTTTCAGGAGCCCCATGGTCATACTATGTATGGACAGGGGGGCGTGTAGAACCTTTATAGAGCCAAAGACCTGACCAGTGCCTAGTAAATTTTCTCTCCACAAAAATACCACAGCTAATGAAATGAAGTTAACCCACTATAAATAGACCTGTTTGGCTTGATTCTTATTTGTCTTTATTTATTAATCCATCAAAGGTATGCTAAGTTTCTAACTTAACCTAACGTTAACGACATGGCGTGACTGGTGTTCAGGTGTGTGAGGTTCCTATCATGTACAGCACCAATAAGGCACTCTTTATCCCATTTGCAATCGTGTCCAATTTGGTTAGCGTGTGGTGCTGAGTCGGTGCCAAGGCTCCGGTTGTCCTTATTTGGAAGACCTTAGAATCACCCTCTGCCATCCTCAGATCTACCAGTCAGAATGGTTCCCACACAGATGGCTACTTCTCATCAGAACCAGAGTTGCCCCAATGTCAACTCGATTGTTTCAAGTTAGTGTCCCATGCATGGTAAGCTCGATGCATAGACTGAAATTAAAACTGTTATATTATTTTGTTATACCTTTGCTCATTATCTTTTCAATATTGTTCATAGTGTTGTTTAGAGCTATTGGGCACTTATACCACAAACAGCCCTTAGACCTCAATTGGGTATCCGTTTGAGGTGTAAGGGCAAACACAGCCCTTATGCCACAAACAATGCATTAAAGCACAAACGCTGTTAGGTCATAAACGCCCTTATGCCAAAAACACCCTTATACCACAAATGGCCTTATGCCACAAATGCCCTTATACCACAAATGCCCTTATGCCACAAACACCCATATGTCACAGACGCCCTTATGCCACAACCGCCTTTACAACATCTTAAAGAGACCAAATTGATATTAATTCATGATGCTAGCCCTTGTCTTTTTACACTAGTAACCAGTTTGGCGAGCTGTATGGAATACTCTATTGCTACTTCATGAAACTATTGTACTGGATATTCAGCTACTCTTCTTGTACTGAAAAAAAGTATAAAGAAATATGAAAACAAGCCTTTTTCATATAGAGGATAATTATTGTTAGCAAAACAGTACTACACTGTTTTTATTTTGTTTTTGTTTTTTTTAAGTTGTGATATTAGGAGTCAGGGATGTGGTATTGTTACCTTTGAACAACACTGAAGGGTCCAAGGGTTTGTAGGTGCTGCCTCAGGGCATCCTATCCATGCCTTATCAATTATGCACCTTTTATTATGTCAGGCATATATGTGAATTATAGTCAGGACTAGGCTACAGACACTTTGATTCAAGATTTGAACTGGCGTGGCTGATCAGTTTTCCCCTGCCATCACTCTTCCCTATGTGTACCTCCTCAGACTAACTACTGGTGCTCTTTGGCCGTCCAGTCAGGGGCGATACATGCCTATTCAAGAGGATGTAATGGGATTTTCAACTTAGTAAATGGCTTGTCATTTTGTGCTAAAAGACCTTGTTCATAAACAAGGTATTCACTGCAATGTGTACATTCATGTTGTAAACGCATTTGTGGCATAAAGGCATTTGTGGTATAAGGATGCTTGCAATATAAGGCCATTAAACTTTGTGCTTTAGTGCCATATTTGTGGCATAAGGACCTGTGGTTGCCCTCAGGCCCCTCAAAAGGGTATCTGTTTGAGGCCTAAGGGCTGTTTGTGGTATAATCCCTTACATGCCCAGAATAGAAAAAGTGCGCTCTGTAGCATGTATATATGTTTAAGAGGCTACCCTGAGGTCCCTAATAGTCAGATGAGGATGGTGTGAACACTGAAAGAATCGCAATGTCATAACCTTTCCAATGATACCAAATATGTTGTGATGGCATATGTGGGTATCTAATAGCATAAAGTATATAAAATCCTACATAGAAAATACCTTTAAAACACATGAAAAGTGTGCGCTCAGGCCATGGGGATACACATAAATTACAGAAAAATACATAAAAATGGAAAAATAATGATAGAATTTTTTTTAAAAAGTGCTCAAAACTTATTTTCATAATTTTTTCCAAGGAATACCATAATGATATCAATATCTGTCAACTTTCATCAGAAACCCCTTGTAAACTGTCAAAATGCTGTAAAAATACCACTTTAATTCTGAGAAAATCTGATTTCCAATCAAAGCTTACAAATATGTTTTCCTGGGCATTTCCATCTAAATCAGCCATAATCTACCCTTCTGGAGTGGGATCAGTCCCTATTATTTCAAAAATTGTTCTGATATATGCTTCATATAACATTTTTTGATAGCTTTTCAAATGCCCTTATCCCTCCAATATGAATTGACAATGTACTTTTAACAAACCATAGGTATTGGTAGTTGGTAAATATTGTGTGACCTATAGTGAAAAACCTGGATTCCTCAAAATAATTCTGGGCACGAAAAGGGCCCAACAAGTGTCATATATTGTTATTTTCGCTATGCAATGGTCGAATGGAAATCTACCCTGATAGTTGTCATTGCTTTATCAACTTCCAAGGTCTGGACCATTTCCCTAAATTATATTGAAGCAGGGTAAAATTCTCAGTCGCAATTTCAGAATTTTTAAAACGAAACCTGATCAATTTGTATTATACACTACACAATGACTGAAATTAATATGCAAGGTGGAATTGAATTTGTATCTCACCCTTTCCAAGACGATGCTGCGCCAAGATTTCCCCCATTTTCTGTCTCTTAACAGTGCATGCAATCCTTGTTAACACAACCTCCGCCCCTCTGGGAGTATTCATTATTATGAACAACTACATCTGAGATCCTCGAATTAAAATGAAAGCACAACGAACTGCTCTGAGCCACTCAAATACCTGGCTACATAGCGTGGGAGTAGCGGTAGCTATAACTATCTAGAACAATAACAGATGGAGAGGCACCCAGTGGCCACAGCTGCCGCAACTGGCTGGGCTCCGTGACGTTCATTCCTGGAGCCATTTGTTTCCATCCTTAATCTGCGAAACAAATAGCTCTCAATGAAGAGGCAAAGGCCCCTCAAGTGTTTTTTTTTAACGGGCAACAAGTGAGCAGCATGTCATCAATCACACAATTCGTGTTCATCAAGCTTCCAGCAACTCTGTTTTTAGCTGAAAGTAGTTTCCCAGGGAAATGCTTATTCTTAAGTGGAGTTTGGTCTAGTTTTCTTAGTTCATGCTTTGCTTTGACTTAGGAGCTAAGCTGAAGGCATTCACTTCACTGAGCAAATCTTCATCATTACATGGCGTGAGAAGAAGAGACTAATATCATACTAACTAATTCACACATGCGACATCATGGGATTACTACCCTGGGTGCACGTTCCATGGACACGTTCCATGGACCATTATACTATTCAAGGCTTGAACGTGCCCAATTCTGAATGAGAAGATGGAAAGGTTTAAGGATAATGAGGAAAATGGCTAGATGGTGACTCACAAAAGATATGGATGACGTATGCATAACCCTCTAGAGGCTGGACAATGCTTCTATGCCCTTTGACGTCACGAGTCAAAGATGAAGCAGAGACGACAAATTTATCAGGGCTTATTACACGACCTCTGTGATTTTGGGTGCTTTTTCTGGATATCCCAGTTCTGATATTCCTGCATATTGTGTGACCCCTTATGAGCAGATCCCAGCTGGATATCAGCACTCTTTGAGGTGGATATCAGCACTGTTTGGGGTGGATATCAGCACTCCTAACATGTCATAATTATGTTACATGTTAAAACCCACGAAATCGTCATGGTCAGGGTAGGGCTTGAACCTGCAGTCTGAGATCCCAAGTCCAACTCCCTATGCATTGCGCCACAGGGACTGACAGGTAGTGGCTGGCTACAACCAGGTCTTGATATGATACAAAGCCCGGTGCCGAGGTGTGTGTACTGATCGTGTATACATAACCACGGGATGCAGAAGCATTCAAATAAAAGCAAGCCAGGCCGGGCTCTGTCGAAGGAGACGCGGTGGTCTAGTGGTTAGCGCATTGCGCTCAGCCATTAGAGGTAGGCGGGACGAGCATTTTTTTTTTCCGTGACATGTACAGATATGATACAAAGCCGGGGAGGTGACGGCTGCGGGCTGTCAGAGCAAACCAACGGCTGCCGGGCGCCGAGCTGTGTGTACTGGAGGGTATCTCAAAAAGATTTGGAATTGATCCTGTCGGAGGTGATAATTCCAAAATTGAACTCACTGACCTTCTGGAGTGGATTCCCTCTTGTATTGTAAAGAGGGAGTCAGTTATAGGAGTGGTATAGGAGGGGTCCAGTCTCTTATTTTGCAACTCAACCTATTTCCGTGCAGTTCACTTGTAGCAGAAGTCAAGCAGGGAAGTCTGTTCTTAGGGTGAGAAATGTAGGAGAACTGCAGGATCAAATAGTTACAGTGAGAACTGGTTTCCCAATCTTTTTGAGATACCCTCCTGGTCGTGTACACACACTATGGCAGGCTTGGAGTCCCGGCGAAGGATTTTTGTTTTCAGCTTGTTTTTATTGATATTCTATTGATTATTTATTGATTTTTTATTAATTAATCGTGTAATAGACTTAGTAAGGTATGGGCTAACAGGCACCGAATGGCATGTATTGTAGGATATCGTAACTCGTGGCCTACTACGGGTCATGGGCTATTCATGGAATGAATCATGTAGTATATGAACACTTTTGTCACTTCCATTTCATTTCAGTAACCATGCTGGGTATTTCTCATAGTTTCTTCATCCAACGTCACGCTCTCAGCTCGCCACCATTCCGTCACAATCTATGCACGGAATGGATTTTCTTTTACCATTCCGAACAAAATAAGCATGAAATGGTGAGGAATCCGTGAGGGATATTGTGGTGTTGGTTGAAGATGCCCCCACGATTCCTGTACATTTTAAATAAATGTTTGCAATTCAATAAATACAAAACTAATAAAAACTAAATGAATTTCCTAATATGCATAACTTACATCTTTATTGAACAGCCACATATACAAATACCATGATGAACAGTGACAACGTAGGTATAAGTAGCGTAGCAACACGGCTGTCTTCCCACCTGTGGGTTTACGTCATGTGATACGTCATTCCATAGATAACGTCACAGTTTATTGTACAAGGTCCCTGACGCGATAATGTTATAATACAATAGTATACAAAGATTGTGAATCAGTAGAAAGGGGTTTCTTATATGCAGATGTTTCACACAAGCAGGCAGTAGGAATGAATGTGGTAGTATGATTTTATTGATAAAGATAAAGCTTCAAAGTTCGAGACATGAGATAACTTCTTCTTGTCTTAACAACTGTTAGTGATAAATTATATCAGTCAGATCATGGTAACGGGACTACTCATTTTGGTAGGTTTATTTGTATATTGAACAAGGAAAACATCGACAATCTTCAAGGCTCATTCATAGTAAAAATGTAATTTACATCACAATGCATTTGCATTTATATACAGTCACTGTGAGAAATCAACAGTCCCTATTTTCTCTCCTTTTCCCTAAAAATAATTGGATTCAAAGTATGAATGTCTTCACAGACCTGTATTTTGAAGGTCGATACCGATGACATGTGAAGTATTTATACATGGAATTACATTCCGGTGCAGCAATTAATGATGTATGAATGTGTATACAAAATTTGGCCACTTTGACCTAGAAAAGGCTATGATTTATAAACCCCGATTACGTAGTATTTACATATCTTGTGAACAATCACAAACTTTTGTGTCGATCAGGTTAGGATCGCGTACGTCAATACACGTACATTAGGAACTCACTTACTGATTAGGTACTCACGTACTTCAGTACTCACTTACTTAAGTTCTCACTTACTTTATTAAGCACTCACTTACTTACCTCAGCCATAACAGTCCATCTTCATCATAAACTATCATTCAGAATAATATACAATTTACATATACAAATATAAAAGCTATATACAATTTACTTTCTCTACAATGCTCATTGTGAATGAATGGCACAAACTGTTTGACTAGGATTGGACGATAACGTGTCCAAAATGTGTTGCTCGCAGTCAGAGCAAGGCACGTGTGTGGGGATGACTAAGCTATCCTGGATTTGGTGCCCAGCTGGACACAATGTGGTTCCAGCGTGGGGGACAACGTCTGGGTCCAGTTCGAAGTATTGGGCTAGTGGCTTATCCCTGTGGGTCCGGCAGAAGGTGGACGTGGTGCCCACCTGGCCGTACGTGGGCTCGGGCATCTCTGTGAAGGACGTGTCGGCCAGGCCTGACACGGGGCAGAAGTGGGTGGGGTCCGTGGAGTAGGGCCCAGCCTGAGTAGGGACTTTGGAGAGCGTACCCTTGAGGGTACCCGTGTGGGAGTCAGCCCCTTCCCAGACGTACGAGTACTCGTTGTCTAAGTGACGTGGGTCTCCTTTGCGGCCTGACGTTGTGGCACAGTCCATCTGAGGGCAGAAATAGACCAAGTGAACACATTTAAGATCAAGAGTCAGCAAGTTTCAACATGTCTCTGCTAGAGTGGAATGAAAAGGAAATAAGGAGTGGAAATGATAAGTGTCAAAAACATCTGTGTAGCTATCTATAAACCCATAGGTGCGTGCCCAGTGTTCATTATGGAATGTTTTCGTTTTTTTTTTCGTGCAGCAGGGTGCGTTATAGCTACAAGCAGGATGGAGCGGATTTGTATAAAAAGGCTAAAGATGAAGCACTCCGGCCACTAGAAGGGTGAGGCGTAGACTTGGGAAGGTGTGGGAGCTGGAGCAATGATAACGATCGGCAAGCAAAAATAAGCTCTAGTCAAGCGGAAGACATCCGAATCGGAATTGGTTTCGGGAATAGGCAGGCAGGCAGCGAGGTGCATAGTCGGTTCCTAATTGATATTCCCCAATGGACCCAGCAGTGCTCTAATAAGATGAATTGGTAACAAAACTATAGTTGCAATGGTGTTTTGTTTCACAGTGTTTCTTCAGTAGTTAGTGTGCAACATAGAGAATGTACAGTTTTCCTCTCAAAGTATCATTTCCATACAAAATATAATAAATATTTGATAATCACATCGATCTCACAGTCATTCACTGACCGAATTCATTCGGTGAGCGATCTCTGTTTGTGTTTTCTCTCCATAATATCCTAGAAAGACCCGTAAAAGAACCGATATTTTCTAAAATAGCCAGCAAAGGAAGCCCCAGTCAGCTATTTGGAAAGCCATCTTATGCGGCTTCGATGCTTTGAATCGTTGTGGTGGTGTTTTGTTGTGGATATATGACTCCTTGTATGTTGGAAAATCGAAGAAGCATGATATCCAGTACTGAAAGCCTGTCCCTGAACTCGTAACAAGTGACGGCCGGTAGTACCTTAGCTATATGATGATGGTGCCCCATGGCATCGTGGCCCTTGCCTTCACAGTTGGATTCTCCCATTGATATGACATCTTTCATGGCACTGGCTCTAGTCCGTCGTCGTGTTCGCCTGTAACATACAATGATAACGTGCTGGTTAGTTTTACCAGTCACACATCTGCCAGCCAGCATTCCCTCAATGATGCTCTCCTCCTCTTTTCACACACTTCATACATACTCTTGGGGCGTCTCCTTTCTCCCAGGAAAGACATGCTAATTGTGATACCTAGATTAGAAAATGGTCTTAGCAAATATGGGACCCACCAACAAAGCTTTACACTTTAAGGAGTAAAAAGACCTTTCACAGAATCAGGAAAGGGCGCCGCACACATCAATTGTTAGCCTATCCAATTGAGAATGGCTAAAACAGTGTGGCGTTGGCTGGGAGACACCCATCACAAATTAATGACCACCACTGATTGTGCCCAATATGGTGCATAGATACCACATGGGAGATTGTGTATCACTTGTTAAGGACTAATGACGCAGGGCTGCCATGTAATGTAGGATGGGAGGACCATTCCCTTTCTTAATGAAGCAACAGATATAGTGCCAATTGAATAGAAAACTATTGCTGTTGCACAAAAGTGTTAGGATGAGATCTACTATATTGTACTCATAGTATATCATTTTCCAATATTGCAATAACTATGAAACACACGTCGTAGGTGAATAGTCAATCATTCAATAAGCTAATATCAACTATACCTTGGATTCGTTGTCCAGCATATCTAGGATAAATAGATTGCATTCATGCAATGTACTATGATAGAAATGCGATGCAAGATGGTTATTTTAAAAAGTTTTCAGATATTCAATTCATTATTAGTATGTATACACTGTCTAAATCAAACTTTTTCCTTAGGACCTTCTCTGCTAAAATAAGCCTATCATCACACCTACCTGCGTAGCATAACAAGTCCAACGAGAAGAATGGCACCTCCAATTCCTAAGGCAACGACAATGATGATGAGTATTGATACACCTGTAATCAGAAGAATGGATACAATCTCAAGTAATCTCACTAATGACTGAGCACTGTCTCCCACTTGTGAGTGGGCAATTAATCATTCTTACGACAAGACAAGCGATTGAGATTTGTTCCACCTATTTGAATTGCATTCATCCCGGCTCCTAATCTGCAGTTCCCCCCTTCCTGCGTTTTCCTTTTTGGTACAGGTCTGGTGAACAGAGGGGTTGACTCATACAAAACCAACTAACAGCAAGATGGATTTAGCTGTTATTTATGTGCAGGGATTCCACTCCCATTTGAATATGATGTAATTTGGACGATTGTCTTGATACTGCATATTCCATCAGGATAATAAATGCCAGGGATGGGTCGTGAAACTAATTCAAAGAAACTGAGAGTGGGAGCCATTTGCTGGCGGTTGATGAATGGGTTACTCAATTCAAACTGGCAGCGTTAGACAAGTGATAGTTTCCTTAAACTAAATGTTGAAGTCCACATTTTCTGGGCAACATTATATATAAAAGGCAAATAACTACAACTTATAGATGCACTTGCAAGAAATTACGGAGGGAGCAGCTAGTTATTCTCATCATATATGCCTTTCTGGAAGCTAGGTCATTGAAGTATATAAAAGTGGTGAAATAATCATATCAAGCCTAATGTGAGCTCTCGATGTATGCTTGTATGCTTACCGACTGGAAATGAAACATCGCCAAACATCAAACGTTCAGATTCTTCATTCGCTTCTGGAAAAGGAAAGTAACCTGGAGGTTAATTCAAAAGGTCCTGGGATTTCTACCCCTGCAGTCTTTGCATAGACACATATCATAAGACCTAGCCAGTCTACCCTATCTAATGCAGTGGTTGCAGGCCAGTCAGGCACAGCAAGTCCTGAGACCCTGTCACTATTCCTTTTCCAGCTGTAAGATCACTGCAATCTTAGTGAAATAATTGCAAAGTGAGTTCACCTGAGTACAAGAACACTCCTGCTCCCAAGAGTGAATGTCCCTGCTGTATACATATAGAGGGGAGGGAAGACGTTTGCTGAGAGTCCTTGAGGGCTCTTCAGGCTACTCAGGCATGAAGTGCACTTGAATACTGTACGAGGACAACTGCACCCTATATATACTCTATAAGAAGCTCATATAGAGGGGGGGGGTGGAACTCTTTTGTAATCACTCTTGTGAGAAGAGTGTTTCCACTGCTATTCTTTAACTATGGGCCTCTTGCCCTTGTGTACAGTATGTTCTACTTGGAATGGTGTAGGAGGGCTGAGGCTAAGATCACAGCGATCTTAGTGCTGGCTGTGAAAAAGGCAAGACAGTTTAATCTTAAGATCACTTAATTGGATAAGGCAGAATTATTCCCAAGATCGCTGAGGTAGTGATCCCAGGACCTTTTGAATTAACCTCCAGATCATATATCAAAAGACAACCACACTAAATCCTCTTCGACTGGAGTCTTCGACAGATTTCTACACCTGTCATGTGTGCTCCCAAAAGTAATTATTGTTCTCTAGACTCGCCCTCTGCATTCCCCTTTTCCCTCCTGTCATACTCCTAGGTTCCACCATTTGCATGCCCCCACTGGAATCAGATTGCTTTTTATGTTTTTGCTGTTTGGAAATTCCAGTACGTTAATTACTTCTGTCGGATGGGGTCCCTATGGCATTTGTTTGTCTGTGCAGACTACCTGCTGCCTCCGGGATGATAATGGGTGGATGTGGGTAAGGGGTGGGATGAGGTAGGGTTAGGGATGAGATATGAACAGGACACTGGGTGGGTTGGGGGCTGAGAATAGCATTGATGCACTGAAAAAGTCTTCCTGACAAAGTGACATGTATACCTATGTCAACTTGATTTGACACAGAGAGCACATGTCATTGGGACATGTGCACATATGTCACCATGACAACTGTAGCACACAGTAATTCTCATATGATTTGACATGCCTTAAAATGCCATGTCATCTGTGAGTTGACTAGGGTCACAGTCATGTCAAAGGCACTTGACATATGATGGTTTGACATACATTATTGTTCTAGGATATTACACTAGATGGGGCAAACAACCATTTTGGTACCAGGATTAATCACTACCAAGAGGTACTACCAACACTTGAGGCATTTGATGTATCTGTGTCATTTTGTTCTCATGAAGAATAGATCACTAAGATTTGTAAATACTATCAATGAATGGTAGTGAATTCTATTTTATTGTTAAATTTTCATTTGTTATTGAACATCAAAATAGATACCCACAATCCTGAATTCTTCAACAGGAGAGGCTAGACACCTTATATGTGGGTCAGTGAAAATACCAAAAGATAGCATGCTAACCCACAATCTATAATCTCAGTATCTACAGTACATGGAGAAATATGGCATTGCCATGCACCTCCATGCCCTTGTCTTATGGACTGCATAGAGTCCTCAGTCAAGTAGAAGTTCTGTAGATAGGAAAAAGTGCCTTGTTGTTGCAAGTCTGTGGGACTATTATATCCCCTGCCTTCTATCATAGGCCTGCCTTGATTGAACCATTGGTACATAGCTACTGACTGCTCTTGACCCTTACATAATTGTCTCACAGTACTACCTAGCACTCAGGTGCATGGATCAGGAATATGTGACATGTCTTCATTATGCATGTCAAGTGGAGTTGACGAACCAAATGTGAGAGAGTCAACCTCTTTTAACATGCCTTCATACATGTCATGTGGGAGACAAATTGTGACCTGTGCAGTATGCGTCAAAGCGATCAGTGCTCTTCTCTCTGTGTGGATGTTTCCAGAATAGACTTCTTTCTATCTTAGGATATCTCTGTGTCTGTTGTTTATATCTTTGGTGCGCCTAAGACCACCTTCCATTGGAATATATTTTCATAGCTTCAATGGCAGTATATCATTTGAATAGCAGAAGGTGGTGATAACCAAATAAGTGTCAAGTAGCAACCTAGTCGATATAAATTTGATTTCTTTTAAAAAGACTACCTTGATGCATAGATGTAGAATCCATCGAAACAGTTACCAGGAGGGCATTACTTTTCTTTTACTCTGATTCGCATACTGGAAATATGGAAATCACAGCATAGTGAACCGAGCTTTTCGTCATGCTAATGGCATTTGGTGCGGTGCATTATGGAGAGTATATCAGTATTTTTCGGACACTTCAAGAGCGCTGTCCATAACATTGTGTAAATATTACCATTCAGGCATATCCCCTCCTTTTGATATGGTCTGTTATTTCACTATGTGTATTTAAACTAAAAGCTGCATTATAGATGAGTGAAATAGATATCTGGTCCCAGCATTAGAACTGCATAGAGAATTGTAACTTAGTCAGAGCTCTTTGTACTCAATGCCTTGCAATAAAACAAACAAAAAGACAGCTTGCTGAACAATTACAAAATCATTCAATGCTCTATTTCAAAGTCTTTGAAATCGGCTGGGCCCACATGATAGGGATGTGGTCAGCCAGGCAGCAAATACATCACTAAAAATAGCATTGATTTATTGGTAGGAGTCAAAAAGAGGGCGATTGTGTCCTGTGATATTACGCTACAATAGACGGATCAAACCAGAGCGGCCTAAGAATATTGCCCTTCTAGCATCCTCCTCCAATATTCATGTTCAGGCACGACCAGCTGGTGGTGAGGATGAGTGAATATGAGTATGTGTGTATGGGGGGGCTGTCTATCTTGTGAGGGCAGCAATTGGGGAGGGGTGGTTGCAGTGGCCATTGTGGGGAATATGGCTACTATTTGAGGTTGGGGGATGGGGTGTCTCTGCAGCAAGGGATTGGATAGCAGGCGATTAGTCTGTGGAGTAGAGATATTGTAGAAGGGGTGATGGGTGGTTGTAGAGGATTTAAGCTGCTATGTCAGTGAGGTGAGAGTGTGAAGGGTATTCTGCATGAGAAGATGGGGCACCATAGGTAGGGGATGGGAGGGACTTGTTGAGTTATTAACATGGGTTTACTAAGTCAGGTGTAGAAGCTAGAAGATGGGGATGGTTATTCTAGTGGAAGGTCAGAGGTGTGGTGGAGAATGGAAGAAGGGGTTGGAGGCTGGCAGGTCACCCCTACGCCTGGATCAATCCCTACATGCGATAAAGCGGCTGCAGAGGCCGAACGGGGACTAGCAGGCCACTTACAGCAGGGTAGGGCTTAGCATTAACGTCTTAGTAGGGCGGCATTACCTTTGGAGCAGTTGCCTATCTTGCCGAACCAGGCATTGCCCTTGCACACGAGCCGCCACCGCTCACCGGAAGTAGGACACCCGACGAGTAGCTCATCGTCCTGCCGCTTAATCCACATGTTGGGCGGTCGTGGGATATCCGCACAACCGATCACTGAAAGGAGTGATGGGTAGTATGGGATTTTAGAAATAGTCAATGTTTATATGGCAGGTCTCTTAAGCAAATACTGACCTAGCACTGATCAACAATGGTTGTAGACTACTTTGTGAGTCACCATGTACGCTAAACAAAGAGAGTTTCAGTTAACATTGATATATATATCACTTTGAAATCACGGCTTATCTTCTCTGCTATAACCCACATGCTATAATTATAACTTTTTAGGGGAAATAGTCATTAGAGTATAAACTATACCATTAATCTTATATAATTATCATTTTGATATCGTGCAATGTATAATAAAAAAGAGTATGGTTAATTAGAGAAACATTAGTTCTGCACAGTACCATAATTATGTCTGCTATTCTATATTATTCACATGAATGCAATGTAACTCTGCACATGGAAAATGCAATCCCCTAAATTAATCTGTATACGTACCTTCGTATTTGAGCAGAAAGGTATAACTCTCTGTTCCCGACAATTTAATCTCCACGTTATTAGATACAGATGTGTACACATGTTTTTCCTTGGAGGATCCCCCACAGATATCAACATTCCTGCCCGTGCTTACATCCCTAATTGTCGCGTATCTGTGTGGAAAGAATTACAGGTTTCTTTGTATTACAAAGGTAGTCATTAGGTGCAGTTCCATCAAAGAAAGCCTTGTTCAATCGACCTCACATAATGTGGTCTAGGGATAGACACACATTCCCCCATATCTCTCTATAAAGATACCTGACACCATAGTGTAGCAAAACACCTGCGTCAATTATTACTGTATGGAGTAGACTGTTGTCATGTTCATTTGGGATCAACATCATAATCAGACTATAATTGAATTATTCAATGGGTTTTTTTCCACTCTGGTGTTTAGTTATTGTCCCTTCTCTCACCCATAGATTGTCAAGGCTGCTGTCTTTAGAAGTTGCTAATACCAGTCATACACTCTATGAAATAGGCCAAGAACAAGCCTGCTATAGTCATTGAATATGGGTGTATCGCCTACCCGGTAAATATAAACCAAAGGACATTCAGAGTGACACAGAGGTCAGGGTTATTTAAGCCACGAGGCCATAAAGTAAGAGGTGGGGAAGGATGGCTCTGTTGATGCTAAATGCGTACATTCAATGACAACAGCATCACACAGTTAATTGAACTGAATGCTCCCCCAGTATGCAATAGACACATGATGGCCTGTGTTACAAGTCAGTGTTCATCAATATGGCTGGCCTATCCTACATAAATCAGTCCAGAATAATTAATATCGACCAAAATGCTATTTTCTCTATTCCACTCAAATAATAGTCAAAATTATTTGGTAAGAGATATATAAATCATTCAAATTACACACCATAGTGTTTTGATAACTGCCATACACGAGAATGCTTACCTGATACACGCAAGTGCTTCTGTGTTCTGATTCTGCTTATCAGAGAAGTCCAGGAGAGTAACATTGACCTTCTGGCCTGGTTTTCCCTCGATATACCACGGGCTACCATGGGACCCACACTCTGTCTTTGCCGCCTCTACACTGGAGAGGTACCCTTTAGGAAGAGGGGCCTTTAGATGTTTGGTACCTCTGCACGGTCCCTGCTCTGTCGTCACAACTGTGAGATAAAAAGAGAAACTCACAATCAACTCAGAACTCCGATAGCGTATGCAACTTGAACTATAGATGACAGTGAACAGAGTCGTGTAACTAATATGCTATGAAAGAGAGAAACGAGATGTTGCAAAGTGAGAAAAAAGGATGGTAGAACCTGCATTGTATTGTATATGTGTAAGCTTTGTAGTCCAGTACACACATTTTCAGGAGTAGAGGCTATTATTAGTACTCCATGTAGTTCGATAAGTATTCCTTTGAATGTGTGTTACAGTTACTCAGAAGAAAAAAACAACAATATTTGAGTTCTGGTATTTATTCTCTGCATCTCAAGCGGGTAGTGTTGTATAAAAGAATTTACAAATATAAAGTGGTTTTGTTATAAAAGTCGAATTGAATAAGATTTAGTGAAATAGAAAATGGCGGTTATTCCTTAGCTGAACACCAAAGATAATTCTGTGGGTTCTGATTGGGTTTTTTAAAATTACCTCTACCTAAACTAGCTATAATTAAATAGGCTTAGTTGATTCAGGTAGTTAGCCATCTAAGGACACAATGACTGCTTAAAATGCATGTTTACCTGGCCTTGTACCAAGGCAATGCCCGACAGTAACCCATCTACACTCCCTTGCTCACACCGGGTCAACCTTTGGAGGGTGTATCAGCGTTGCATTTCCGATATACTATAGACATACAATAGTTCATTGAGCAGCTATGTTGCAGAAAAGGGGTTAGCTCTCTACACTAATGTCAGACTGTGTCCTTCAGGATGCCTTACTCTACAATATTTACTCGTCATTATGGGCGTGGGCTGGAAATTAATTGCCACTTCTCAGCCAGACAGGGCTAATCGTACTGTGCCGCCTCTGCTTTTAAGCCTCTTCAAAGAGAACCGTATCTTTAGCCAAAAGCATCATGTTTGCCTGTAGGATTCATTTATAGCGCTCCCCTGGCTCACTCACACAAGAAGCCCACTGCCCTGCAAACACATCACTGGCTCCATTGGCAAAAGGCAATAGAATTAGGCAAGGAATAACGCTAAATGATAATCGGCTAGTGTTGTTGTGGGTTAGCCGTCCTAATGAATCATCCACACACACATCTATCTGGCCGAGGATTAAATCAATTTGTTCTGTGGGTGGAATGGCAGTGGTTGAGTCAATCTGGCTTCCCCTTGGCTTAGCTTTGCTGATCCCCAGACCCGCACCTCTGTGATAACGCATAGATGAGTCTACTGCAGGGCAATGGGCTCTGTCGGGTATATGACCAACTAATAAAGCGTCCCTTCTCCATTCATCATTACTACCCCCCAAGCTTGAGCAGCTCCTGGGTGCAGTAGCCTACATTGAGCAGCTCCATACCACCATACGCTCAGGGTCCCTTTGGTATATTGCTTCTCAGTAGGGAGTTGTGGGCTGGTAGGGTGGTAAGAATTGCTGGTATAGGGTGTGCTAGATCCCTCGTAAAAGGCACCACATCCCACCCAACAGCCCGAAACTGAATACGACTTTATCAATAGTCATTATAGGGGTGGTACTGCTCGCCTTGCCGCTGTCAATCATAACAATGGGATTATCTAGATTATAGTCCGCGGTGAGCTGCTCAGATATGCACGGTGGGGCAGATCTTGGGCAGTGAATTAAACAGTGCCGGGTGAATGTGGGTGTAGGGTGGTGGGGATGTCTCTAGTCATAGTTTCCTCCAGAGATGTAATGTAAGGGAAAGGGACATACTCCTACTTACAATGGGATTCAACAAACAGGCAGTGGACATTAAGAATTTGGATAGGCGAGTTAGGCCATCTACAATAGGTGTTAATTGGACCAAGAGATGCGGCCATACAGCTCCACCAGGGTCTCTCTGACTGCTCTATTACACCCCATCTAGCCCCCTTCCTCCCTATACCTCCCCAATTTCCAGCCAATCAGCGAGCTCTCACTAGTCTCTCAATCTCCCTCTCCTTCTTACCCCACCCATTCTCCTTCCCCACCCCTTGTTATTGTCTTGTGATACCATACTGCCCCAGGCCTGTGGGGAACTTCCGTACTGCCTTGTATGACGATCGCAAGGTTTTTTATTGACAGTTCCTAGCGTCAAACAAACTGTTTTTATTGACCGTGATCGGCATCCCAACCACCCAACTGCTCCTGGTTCTTTTGTCAAGCTTGCTTTCTTCCTCCCCGTCATGTTTTCCCCTTTCCTATTAAGTGACTACCATCCCCTTTCCTTTGTGGTTGATCTCGATGATGGCAGCCTTTTTTATTCTGTGTATATATTGTTCTAAGCAATGTGTAGTCGTTGCCCAAAGTACGGTTGGCATAATTATGGGGACTGCCATATACATGGGCCAATTGGTAATAGTTAAGAATCATCAGTTATATACACATGCTTATGTTTATTTATTTACTATGCCAAGGTATACTTTATGGAACTGTAGCCTTGTCATCTTAGACATGCATTATCCAAACAGCACTCGTATAGCTTACAAAGTCAGCAAAAAGCAGCGCTCCTTTTGTAAAGGACGTCACCATACTTTTAATGTGCTGTTCCGCAGAGAGGCCTTTACTAACCCCATACTACCCACTCTCACCCTCTCCTTCAATCCCTTCACTTTCCCTACACGGCTTATTTAAATGTCCATAGGGTATTTTATTTTCAGGAGTGCCATGTTACGCCTACATAGTCCTCTCTTGTGTTTCTGAAAATCGATTTATGTGGTGGCAGTGTAAGAAATAGACACCACAGGACAAACAACTATAATTGAGGCATTTAAAAACGTACAAAAAAATTTAAGTCGTGACTAACACTTATATTTATAGATTGGAAGCAGTAAAATAAAACCAGTCGCTTTGCTTCATGGGCCATGTAATGAGAAGGTTTTACCATTTTTATGGTAAGCTTAGGAGATTTAGCCAATGATATCATGCACATGATATATATATATATATATATATATATATATATATATATATATATATATATATATATATATATATATACACATATAATGAGATTCCTTCACGAATGCTAGTGGAGTTTAGGTTTGCCAATTGTGTTTCCTAGGTTAGGCTTGTGCATACTGTTCTCTCATGCATATATGCGACCAACCTATCACTTAAGGCTCCACATTGTAAGAAAAAGCTGCATTGATAAATTATTTAGAGAACGTATCAGATAAGGATACTTCCTATCTCACAGTATGCCCCACATCTATGCAATACGGAGTGAGTAGGTATATATAGAGAGGAATACTTAACCTTGAACAGACTTAGCACATAATATATGGCAGTACATTTGCTCATCCATTAGTAGTGCAGAAGGCACTTTTGTTCCTCCATGGATACAATGCCTCTGGTATGATATATAACATGCTACATAACAATAGCACCACTAGTTGTTGGGGAGAATCTCTCATATACATCATAAACACACCCTTATTCCCATACACACTCTAACTCCTACTGACCTGGGAGGCAGCTGAATCTGGCCTCGTAGTAGCTTTTTAGGTCGTCGTTGCAGGGCTTGGCGTCGTCGAAGATCACATCGGGGATCCGAATCTGGCAGCTCTGACGTGCCGAGCACCTGCGCTCCGACACGCCCAATACGTCGGCGTAGCAGCCTACGAAGCCGAAGTCGGTCTTGACGCAGCGCCCTAGACTCATACGGCCATAGAGGGCGCTCTCCATCATGATCACGTGGCCTGAGGGGCAGCTGGCCTGGAAGACCTCGTTGTGGCAGTACTCCCGGGAACGGGCCTCTGCAAGAAGGGGATGGAGAGGGTGAGCAAGCATGAGCGGAATGCAGTGTGAAAGGGCGCGGGTGGCTGTTGTTAAGGGGCAGAGACAAGTTGTGTATGGGCAGGAGAGGGGAAAGAAACAATATGAATACGCTTTACTTTACTTCGAGATTGCCTGTGATCGTTAGGCAGATAGTACTGTGAAATATGGGAGATATGACTATGGGGTAGTTTGGGATCACATCGCAGCACAAAACAAAAATACAATAAATGCATGTATATACAGGATAATCGAAAAGGACTCTTGCAAACTCAACTTCTACTGTCCTTTTGCTTTGGCTTTTTCATGAGGGGATCTATATTTAGAATGAATTGTTTGTATCTCTCCCTCTCTCCTTCATCAACAACAGTGATATCAACAACAACAAAATAAATAAACAGGTATAGCCCTATCAAGTACCTACACCTAGCTTTGTAACTACATGATAGATAACTGCATAGAAAAATGTATCCATCTTAGATGGTCATGAGCGTTATGCATACATCATACATTATTACACGATTTCTGTGACTCATGGTGCTTTTCCTGGATATCCCATCCTGATACCTGTCGATATTGCACACCATGATGCATGCATCATCACCTTGTAAGGTGTGCTGATATCCATGGATATCAGGCACCCAGTGCCTGTTATACATGGATATCAGGCACACCTCACATGTCATATGTCAAAACCTACAAGAATTCTATTGCCAAGGGCAGGGGTCGAACCCATACCCTCCTGATTGGAAGACCAGCTCCCTATGCATTGCACCACAGGGATTGACGAGAAAGAGTGTGTGTTTGCCTGTATAATATCATATACAATGCCATAGGTTTTACCTGGTTAGGGGAGGTCACTTACATATAACTAGTATACATTCAATGTGTGAAAATATCCTGCAGTCTGGGTTGTGACACCCCCCCCCCTCCCTACCTCTCTGTCTGCTATGGTAGGTGCTGACAGCTTTCAGTACTATGTGTGACTGGCCTGGTTATGGGTCAAGGTGGGAATGGATTGGATTACTACCATAGCTCTAGTAGCTGCCTCTGTGGCCAGATAGATATGACGTCACACTCACAGTCTGGTGCAGGTGTTCAGGTCCAGGCCTGGTCCAACCTTTTCCCTCTACAGAAGTTTTACAGCTGTCAAATGAATTTATCGATATTCCATTGATTATTTATTGATAATTCATTGATAAATCATGTAATAAAGCCAGTAAAGCCTACGGCCCCTCGTTTGATATCCTAGGATACAAGCAATTCGGTGCCTGTTAGCCCATACATTACTCCCTCAATAACAGCATCATCAGTACATCTCACATACCCAATGGGCCAATACAGCTCATGGTTGTGGATTGGTGTAGGCATTCACATCTAACATTGAATATACCAAGCAACAATATCTGATTAGGAGGTATATAGGGTCAGTAGTATGGCTAGTTTACGATCCAGTGGCTGTACACAGGCAGAATAGCCTTTGTGGTACTGGTTGTGTTATCCCTAAGCCCTGTGGTGACTTACCTCTGGCACGGGACTGGAGTAGAAGGGCTGGGTAGGAGGATTTGCCACTGGTCAGGGAGGAGACAAATTAGAATGGTCATGGTAAAAAGCTAGAGAAGAAAAAAGGTGATTGTGGAAACCACTGAAAAGGGGGATGAAAAATGAAAATCATAACCGTATACATACTGAGAGAGATACTTATAGTCATTGCAAGAATGCAAAGCTCTAAGTGAGAATAAATGATGTAGGTGATTTGAGGTAAGAGATATGGATTTGGGGATGAGACTGTTTGTTGGGTGTAGCCATACACAATGGTGTTAAGAGATGGATAGATGGTGAGAGGATTCTGGTAGGTCGTGTTGGTGGCTGGGCCGCGATCCAGTACAGAGGATAGCCTGGAGGGAAGGTGTCGATGGTGGGAGGGCGTTGGAGGCTGGGTTACGGGTGGGGGAGGATGGTTGGGGGTGATTGCCTTACGTGATCTGAATTATAGTTGCAGTAAAGAAGCAGGCTGTGAACAATACGGATAATTAACTGTTCACTTTCTTGTCGGCCACTGCTCCTACTACTCATACCTTGGTAGGAGTAGTATTAAACACCCACCAGCTCCCACCTAGTATAGTGCCTACCTCTCATACACTGGAGGTGAAATATGACGTGAGACTAAACCTATATTTACACTGTAGTCCCTACAGCCTAAGGCCTCTTGGACCTGGTCGAGCCAGGGAGCTGCCTGATGGATGTGATGTAGTTTTAATCCTTTTTACTTTGTCCCAGAGCAGGCATGGTCGTGGCAGGTCCGCAGGCGGGGAGGGAAGTTACTTGTCGGCCTACACTTTCAGAATAGGAGACATGGAGGAGGACACGCTGTCTCACCAATACTTCTAGGGCGGACACAAACAGGGCCCTGTATCTCAGCCTGGCACATCCAGTCGTGCCAATAAGGATCGGCAGCACTGCCGGAAGCTGGTATCTCCGCAGTGTACAGGAGAGGGAGGAAGGAGAGAAGGGGTTACCCTTATCTTATCTCCCGTGGGAGTGGGCTTCTCCATACATGGTCATGGCGGCCAGACGCATATGCCGGATGTGTCGGTGTATCAGTTAACAGTGCTGGTGCGGCTTACTTTTGGCATACCGTGCAGTCAGTAGTTCATAATCGGGCAAGCAGCTGAAGGCTCTCCCATTGACTGTTATTTATCCACGCACATATCTTACTCATTTCCCTTTGCTAGGCGATGACGCCCATGTATGTTATTGACCTGTTTATTGTCTCCACTCACGTCTCCATATCATCCTACTGTTATGTTTCGGTCGTTTTTTGTGCAGCTTATCTGTACCGGTTGCGATGACTATCCCTGTCTCCCTAAAACAGTATCGACATTTCTGAAGCCATCCAGAAAACTAGCTATATGTATGCGTCTGATACGACCGCCGGGCACCCCAGTTATTCCATGGCCAAAAGGCTTCGGGGAGTGGTCAATATGACATAGTTTGATCGCCCCACAAAGCCAGTCATTGCTACCGAGCTCATCGTAATGCAACATGTGTGTGATTCAAGTAGATGGCTCCTAGGGTAGCAAAAATTGGGAATCCTCTACCCCATGATTTGGCAGTATTATATCCTCTCCCTCCTCCTCCCAGCTGAGCCAGAATGACCCTCAACCCTTAATCTCGCACCTAGGTCATCCCCTCAATTTACAAGGGTCTATTTGGGAGATAAAGAGTCATCCATATGGCACCTACTTGGATCCTCAAAATGCCACGCCTTTGGCTTTCCCGGTGCCATCTCTAAATGTGCACTATACTTAGTAGTGTCATTAACGTCACACAAGGAGAGGCATTCTGAGAAGGGTGGATAAATAGCCCTGTAAGATGTAGTTGCCACTTGGTCAGCCAAACCACACAGACTCACATCCCATGGCACCGTTTGCTCTCTATTCTGGTCTGGTAGGCGTCCTCTGACACCACAGAACTGCTCATTTCCCTCCAGCCCTCTTGACCCCTTGTACAGTCCTCCCTCTCCATTGCCTCCTCCACAGTCCAGCTATACCAGTCTCTTCGTCATCAAACTCCTTCATCCCAGATCCCTCTTCCTGCCTACCCCATGCCCCCCTCCAGCCGGCAATTCCCTACTCTTAACCCTCCCTCAGTCACCCCTCCTCCTCCCCAATCCCCTGGCCAATCGCCGGCTGAGTGTGCAAATCGCCGGCCACTCCCCCGCCCGCTCTATCTTATTTCCTGTACGAGTAGCGGCCGTGATATATCTAGTTCACCGGGGGACGAAAGGTTGGACGACTGGCCGAGCGGATAACCGCCCTGCTGACTGACCGACCTCAAGTCCGACCCACGCATTGACCATACTACTAATGACACGTCTTCACCCTGCTCCACTAGCGACCTAGTAGAGCACTTCACTAACTGCTCACCATGGTACAGGAAGGTCTGTGAACAGCTTGGCTTACTAGCCGTCGGGCAAGGTTGGTCTGGTTAGCCTAGGTGTATATGCTAATACATTGACAAGACTTATTAGGCATAGATCTTGTGGAAACGCTTTCGGAGCAGTCATGAGGGCTGTCCTGCAGAACCTGACCAAAAGACATTGCTAGGATCGAGGCTGGGCTTTGTTGGCAATGGCTAGAGAACCACCTGTATCTTAGACCTTATTTGGTGATTTGGGAGTTTGGGGTAGATACCGTTATGGTGCCTCAATGAGGACAGATGGGGAGGGGTGAAGGCTGGTGGTGGTCCAGGGAAGGGACGGCATTGGGCGGGTAGCAGCAGGTGTCTGCCAAACACAACGCCATCAGTCACAAGACCTGTTTACTTACTGCTCAGGCACCTGTTCCTCCTGATCAAACGCCTCTTGAGACACCCCTCTGTCTCTCAAAGGCTATCTGTCTAAGGTATCGGGAGGAGTAGCAGTAACCTGTGATTTTTCAAAGAGAAGTTTAACGTTTAGGAACTTTGAGATTATGCGTCAATAGTAGAATTTTGATATTCTGCGATATATCTGACTTTACTGCACTGCAAGGATTTACTTTGTTCTGATAACCTCTTATCTGGCATAACCAGTACATTCAAAGTGATTTAGTTCCAAGTGTAAGGTAGTCACCAATGATGTGGTATTGCAAACCTAAGGATGTGTGCTTCCTTACTGTTGCTGTAATGTCTAAAGAACAGAGGTGGGGAGGAACAAAAGAAAAGGGGAATAGAATGTATGCCCAGCGGCGCTCCAAACAGCTTAGAGAATTGCGGGTACTGCTTGAGATTGTACACCGTAGGAAGCGACAAACGTACAGTTGTTTATTTTTACGAGCCCTCTGTGGTCGCTGTGGAGTCGCTGGGTAGGGATCAAAACCACAAATCAATAATCAAAAAGGTCTGGCAAAGTGAATGTGCCTCCAGTTGCTTTGAACTCCTTAGAGGCTGTGCGATGTATGAAGTAAAAAGCCCCCTGTTCTCAATTATACGCGAATGGCTTGCAGCTGTATTCATTTGTGTAGCACACACAACATGCCTCAGGGGTGAGGCATTGCTGCATTGACGTAGGCGAAGCATTGACTAAAACATTAAGGGCACATCAGCGTTCAGTCTGCATAGTCTGCACAGTCTTTACTTTATATAAGCGTAGGCGTAGTGTATGGAAACAGCGATTTTTCACAGGTCGATCTAGCTAGTAGTATATGAAAATCGACCGTATTCTAGGGCCAGAAAAGCATAGTGAAGGTCGACCTCCAGATATCTTCATTAGTATAAAATCCAGAGAATGACCTCCTACATGACTTCTACTATCTGGAAAGCTGACCCACATGTCATATTTCGCTACTGTAGATTGAGCTCCTTGAGCTGGCCAGTGGGGACCACTATTATATATAGCACACCAGACATTGCTCTGAGCTACTCCAGAAGTCCATTGCCTGACATATAGTAGAGGAGCAACAGTAAAGAAAAGTACTTTCCGTAGGAATTTTATGTTTATGGTACTTTCTCAGGTGGAATCTATGGTTTGAATGGTGCTGAAAAAGATAGGATACCGCTCAAATTTTTATTTTTTTTTATTTTGACCTATTTTCAGGATAATTATGTAAATTACAGTAATTACACCTTACTGAGAGATTCTCTTCCAAACGGATGGGAATATCATCAATCTAACAGCACCTATCCCCAATGAATCTCCTACAGGTAATATGGATATTTCATTTTGTCCAGTAGAATATTTGACAAAACAATATACAAGACTAATGGCTGGGTGGCCAAGGGCTCAAGATTTTGGGTCAGAGCAAAATGAATGTAAGCTTCCTTCCAAGGAATACAGACTCTTTGTATCAGTAGTAGGAAAAGGCTCAGACAATGCATGTTAACCCTTTCGTGCCCAGAATTATTTTGAGAACACTGATTTTTTCAACAAACTTTACATTGTAGAGGTCATTACCTATATCATCTCAATATTTAAGTACTAATTCAAATGGTAACGGAGAGGAAAGTTAAATAGCTTTCAGAAAATGTAATATGAAGTATATGCTAGAGTATTATATGAGTCAGTAGGGAATGAAGATGGTACACAAAATTGAAATGGGCTGGTTTGGATGTATAGGTGTCAAGAAAATCTCTTTTTTCATTTTCATTTTATTTTTGATGGGGAATAGGCTACTTTCAACTCATAAATCATTATTTTAGCATTACAAAGAAGGCCATATTGATTGAAATTGAATAAAATACATAATATAATTGGATTCCTTAGTGAAAATCCCATGAAAAATAATTTTTCAATATTTTTGGTATTTTTATCAATATTTTTGTGAATTTTCTCTATTTTCCCTCTATTCTCATGGCCAGAGCGCGCACTTTTCATGTATTTTAAGCCTTTTTCAAATCAATTTTTTCTCCCATAGGATTTATCAATAATCATATATCTAATGTACTATGACATATTTAGTACCGTTGGAAAGCCCTTGGCATCCCGAGTCTTCTGGTCTTAAAATTAGCTTAAATCGATTAATATTAACCCCATGGTGGCCTCTTGAACATATATACCTGCTTAAGAGCGCACTTTTGCTAATCTGGGCACGTAAGGGTTAACTGAATGAGGTCCAGTCACCTTCTGCACTCTGCACTGATATATACAGAGTAATGCAACTGTATCTCAATAACATCAAGGTGTGACTTTCAAATGGTTTTGTAATGCTGAGTCACGTTTGTGCATTTTCTTCATGACAATCGTCATTCATTGACATAATTCCAGGCAGAATATCATAATATTGGATCAGAAAGGGGACACGTGTCCGAAATCCTGTAATCCTGTTATACCCCATACACCCCACATATAAGACACATCCTACAATTCTTCTGCCAATTGACTAATTCTGTTGATATAGAACATGAAATTTGCATCCCAGAGCACCTCTAAATAGTGTTCATGGGATGAGAAAGAAGCTGTAGTCGAAAAAGGAGACATCGAGTGTAAGTTGCTGTGCAATATCTCTGTTGCTAGGTATAATAATTCTGTTGCTAGACAACCTCTGGATACTGGAGGATGTTGATTATCTCACCTAGGCACAATGCTAATTCAATATCTAACCTCCCCATGCATTGCTGCTGTAATTGGCACTTCTGGTATGGGAAAATCACAGAATTAGCCAGTTGCTAGGCAACCATCGCTAATAGCAAAAAATTGACAACACCTCCAAATTCCCTGTAGCAGATTGAGTGGGGGTAGGTGCTGTAAGATTGATAATATTCCCATCTGTTTGGAAAAGAATGTCTCAGGAAGGTGTAATTAGTGTAATTTACATAATTAGCCTACAAAAAAGTCAAAATCTAAAAATCAAAATTGGAGCTGTATCCTATCTTCTTCAGCACCATTCAAACCATAGATTTGTTATGAGAAACTTCCATAACCACAAAATCCCTACGGAATTACTGTTGCTCCTCTACTAATATTTACGTAGGGCCATGCGAGTCCCCAGCAGTGCCTTCTAGGGGCCTTCTGTCGACATGCTACCCAGTAAACACCATACCAAAATGTTACGTAGATATCTGGTATAACTAGGTATGGTTCCTACAAAATTGGTTTGAATTATGTCTTTCTGGTTGGTATGTGGACGTTCAAACATTAAGGTTTAAAACTACGTCCTATAGATACGTAGTATCTAAAAAACGTTTTCCTAAGTATTTTTACATTTTTCTCATACCAAAAAAAAATCCTTAAAATACAAAAAGAAAAATTGTAATGCTCCCAACATCAAAATCTTTTCCAGCTATGGGCTGGGATTGATCCCAGGACCCTTGAATTTGAGAAGCTTTGCTCTACAGACTGAGCTAACCAGGAAACCAATAAATCTGGCACCCAAAATATAACATATTCTCTTGGCTGTAAGTATAAGGTAATGCAAATGACCTCATGGACTTTTAACACGCATATCATCAGAATCTGTAGTACAGTGGTAGCAAGTAGGAATCTGATGTGAGAGGTCTGGGGTTCGAGGCTTCTCCTTGTTGGAAATTAACCAACATTTTTTTCAGTTTTCCCCTTTTTTAGGTAGGATTTTGGTAGGAAAAAAGTAGAAATATGTATTTGTGAATACTATGTAGCTAGAACGTAGTTAAACCTTAACGTTTGAACATCCACATACCAAGAAAAAATATGTAGTTACAACCAAAATTATACGTATCTATACCTCATACAACGTCCATATAGGAAGTTGTGTTTACTGGGTACCTCCTCAGCAGCCCTAATATCAATACCCACCCGTCTGTGCACACAAACTCCTCAAAATTCTCTGAAATAAATTTAGTTACAGAAGAATTCTCATGAGGCTTATCCTATTTCGCTATCGCTACCAAGCACTGCAGGCCCAGGAAATAGGAAGGCATCAATCCTCTCTGTGAGTGAAGTTAAATTTTCAGCTCGGCTTCTCGGCTTGTTATCCAGCACCATATTGTGGAAGAAATGTGTGCGGAGCTGCGCCTGCAAGGCACCTTTGTGTTTAAAGGTAATCTTAGTGATCAGGGGTGGCTAACCACCGTGGAGGCAGGGGCGCCGAGCAGGCCGGGGGAAAAGGCCAGTTCTACAACTCACACGGTATTTAGGGTGACAAGTGGGCCTGGTGGGAGCTGTTCAGGTCAGCTCGCCTGCTGCTCCTGAACTGCTCATGGTCGATTGGGAGACTGCCACAGCTCCTCCAATCATGGGTCGTTATGAGCGGGGGTGGCCGTCTGACCCACACTATAGCCACCCTGATTTGTCATCACTTGTTCATCCCTACATATATCAAAATGAAGATTGAATCTGATCGTTTGTGTTACAGAAAGAAACGATCCAGGGTATGTTCTGACTGACCTAGGAGCCTTTGTGAGACAATGTCCTACACTGCTTCACACCCGCCTTTCATAATCAGACACGATTCCTTTATCTCTGCGTCCTCAACCAGTTCACATCAAACTGGTGAACTTCCTTTGAGATGCTTCTTTTATTTGCTTCCAGAGATGGCATTTGGTCATGCCAGAAAAGAACATGATATTTACAAATGCTTTAATCCAAGGACTTAGTCAGTTCTACATTGCCAGCAACACAGCCTGTTCTCTTGCAATCTGGCACGACTACAAAGATTTTCTAATGATATTCCACGGAGGATAGTAAGGTCGTGTTGCCGTCTTAGCTGCCTACGATCGATCCGGCAGAGTACCCAGGGCGTCTACCGTCTCCCCTGTTGGTAGGGACAGGAAACCTTTTGGCTCACTTGTCTGTTCTCATGGGAAAATTCCAACCTGATAAACAGCAGTGTCCTTCCCTTCAAACACAACGTAATCCACGTTTTCCCCGCTTCTCCCACTGATGTCATTATTAGGTGAAAAAAAAATTCAAGCCTGCAAATTTTGTTATAATCGATGTCAATTTGTCTCCGATATTTCTGAGACTGTTAAACACTGGCATACATGAAACACATATTCACCCCTTGGGAAAGATAGCCTGTTTACAAAAATGGGAGTGCTTAGTCAGTCTGATATGGAACCACCACCTATTCTGATCCTGTATATATACATTAGAGTGTGGCATAGGACGGGGCGTGATAAAAGCTTGTAAGGTAGAAACAACAAAGTTTGAATTAACAGACAGTAATTTGACTGGCTCTGCGAGTTTGCTTCATCGGATTGCCTTCTCCCTGTTAACCCTCCTCAGAGGTGTCCACGTAGGCGGTTGAGGCTCAAAGGGAACACAAAACCACACAGGGAGAAAAATTGAAATGTGTTGAAACGTAATGTGAACAGAGGGTCCTCAGCCTCTCCTCCCCCACACTGTATCACCTCCGCCCACTCCCAGAGCTGTGCGAGCGCCCAAGCATAAAAGCTTTGGTGTTAAGCTTAGGGTCTTTCTCCCGATATTCAGCCAGAAAGATCATCGTTACTGATCAGAAAGGTGAGGTAGATATCTGTCAGTGTGTAAGTGGGGGTGGGGTACCTCCCATATACAACTGTCAGTACCTAGATCGGTACCTGATCGCTTGAAAAAATCAAGCATGTCAGTCTTTGAGGTGGAATATCGTGACAGATATGCACGTTTGTCACGATAGTCGTGTAGTGGAGACAGGGCATTACCCAGGTTGATGCGGCTCTCCCACATGCCTTACCCCCTCACTGCCACATGCCCTTACAGGGACCTGTTGTCACCTGTGGACAGATTATGTGCAGCAACAGCAGCATTAGGAATTGCAGCAGGCACAGCAGCAGCAACAGGATACGAGCAGTTGTTGCTGAGTTAGCAAACTCAGGATATCAATAGGGTTGCAAATAAAAGGTTGGGAATGAGACAATGGGGAATGACAATGAGTATGGATATAGCAGTACAGGAGGTACATTGATGAATAATCTCAATGAGTCTAGTTACAAGCATATATTAAATGTACTAGCGAAAGAAATTTAGAGAATCAAGTGAATTGCAATGCAATGGCAGGGAACATCTAGAGAGATGGAAGAAAAGCAAGTAATGATGGTTGTATCATAATGATAGGTTTTAGCAATACCCCTGTGTAGTTGAAATTTGAACACTATTCACTCCATGGTCAAAAATGGGTAAATTGTTCATTTGAAGGGATGAATTTGGCCGTGGATTACTAAAATCTGGGTGCAATTCAGCCCCCGCATAATACTAGCATGATGTTACCCTGCCTTTCATCCGGGTAAATTTACTTTTTTACACACCCAATTGATCTAGAACATGACATTAGGAATATTGCAGTCGTTATCAATGGTCTCGTCTGAATGTGATGGGTATGAGGTTTTCAATATGGAGTAGAGACTGCATCATCGATCTTAGCTGAGTAATGTTACTTGGGCCATAGTATCCTTTGGGAGTCGGTGGGGATATGACTGATCTTCTTAGTCAGAATGTATCGACAGCGAAGCTATATCTCTCTCCCCTGTCTGACTGGCAATAAGAGAGGCTGCAAAACTATCTTTATCAATGCTGCAATTTCTCGCTAGGCAAGACGTTAATCGCCCCAGTGCCTGCCCTACACCCCCCACATCGAGTTCCACATCGCCCTTCCCGTCAACCCCTTTAATCCTACCCTAGATATATCGACCAGCGACCAAGTGGCGGTAATTTCACATGCACCCCGTCATGTCAGTGGTCACTGATAATTGGCCTACAGACCGATGGATCCAATTAAATTACACATTCCTATCGGACACCTGCACGCCACCCCACAGAGAATATGTAAAGGGAAACTGTTCACGTGGCCATAGGGCACTAAGGGGTGGTTTGGGCAGAGGGGTATGTGTCGTGGATAGGGTGGAGAGAAGTGGGCAGACTGCTTGTAAAGTAGAAGGGTGTAAGGTAGGGTGGATAGAAGAAGAAAGTGATCAGCCTCATGACTGAAGGGGTTGAGGGATCTAGAATTGAAAACGGAATGGGATGAGGTCCAGGGTGAGGAATGCCAGTCAGGGGAGCTATGTGCACGGTATGGGTAGGTGTTATACAGAGGGGGACCCAGGCTGGGTGGGACTCGGTGGGTGGTTGAGTGGGTGGGTGGGTCTGGAGGCCATTTCTCAATGTACTACGACTGCACAAAGCCACTACGATTTAAAAATGCCAAGAATAAGCCAGGCTATCGTAGGAACTGCCCTACGACTGCTCACTATGATTAGCAGCTATGCATTAATTACATAAGGTTTAGTAGGGCAGTCGTACTGGTGCAGACATTAGGGACTTTTAGTGCATGGTACTGTTATGGCCAAATTATTAGGTTCTCACTACGATTAAAAAGTACAGCAGTCGTAGTGTGTTAAGAAATGGCCTCCAGGGGTGTGAGGGTGAATCGCCCCACACACCAGGACTACAGGCTTAATTAAATGGGCTCTCATTCTGGTTCAACGTGCCTAGCACGCTAAAGATCCCCATATTCAATAGGAACTTCAGAGCTGCTCTGGGAGCTACTCATGGCCAGCGTCCACCCATAGGTGGAGCAGATAGTGATCGCAATCCCAGCCACGCTGCTATTATGTCCAGGTCGGCCGATGGGAGGAGACGGGAATCGGCGAGAAGGATCATTACAAGGTGAAGGTCATGCAGGCTAACCTCCAGGGTCAGAGCCAAATGGGATGACATGGAGGATGGAAGGAGGTTCCCAAGAGGGTTCCTTTAACTATGGCTATGGTGGATTGTTTCTGGCTTCCTCTAGCCTCCCAGACAATGGGTCACATCGACTACATCGTGGGGATTAGGATTTATGGGCAGTGTAGTTCGGTGGGGTATTGCGGTTGAAGTCGCAAGAGTACCATTTGAAGTCAGTGGTTTCCAGAAATGCCTTATATTTTAGGGTTATCGATACATGAAAGGATGTCACTGTATATTTAACACGGTAATCCTGAAACAGCATCTATCTCACACATTGTTCTGCAAAATAGACATAGGCCTATATTTGAACAAGGGTGGTGGATGAAGCTATTAAACTACAATTTGAAGATGGTGAGGAGATAATGAAGATAGGGGATTGCTTTCACGACTACTTGCCCCCTATGCCACAGGTCTCATGTGGGTCATGTTAATATTTGAAGTGATTGCCTCATGAGATGGGCTGTGATGTGTCATATAAAGCCAGCAGAGCTGTTAATAGCTATAGATATTGGATATCCTACACATCAAAGGAGGGCAGCACTCTATGATTATATACCAAATAGGACCACTCCTCTGATGAATGGGGTGCACGGGAAGGTATTGAACTGTGGTATCATCACCCCTTTGTGTTGCGTTACAATCCCCTGTAAGGTGACTTCCATCAAAGGGGATTTGCCTTTAATACCTCATCTAAAAAGGTAAAATTGCTAATTTCCTCTGTCAGAAAAAAATCACAGGCTGGTTCAGGAAAACTGAGGAGTAAGCCTTCATTGGCAAACATCACCTTCAATGAAGAGCTTCCAATTGCTTCTGTATTTGACACTGGGTCAGACAAAAGGGACCACTCAGATGGGCCATCCTTTTGTCAACAATAACTGGCATGGTCATTCTCGCAAATAATGACAGGCAATCTCTGTCTGAAGTAAAGGGAATCAAAGTTGTAACGAGAATCGATAGTTCTCTGGGGGTCCTGTGGGATTAGACCAGGTTCGGTTATGGCTCCCAGTATCTCCACCCACAGGGAGAAATCTCCCCCCTAAGGGTCACAAAAGACACGGGTCTTTCTCAAACGACAAATAGACGGCATGGCCCGATGGTGATTGCCTGTTGGGCTGACAGGGCAGAAGAAGGACACATAAACGGGATGTCGCTCCCCTCCCCAACTACCTCTCAGACGAAATAAGCATGGTTCTTGAGGAATGAAAGTGGAAAAAACGAGGACAATGTAAAGGGATCACTGTGCTGGAATAGGTCAATAGGGGTGTCTTCTGCTAGGAGGAAGGGGAGGGGCCACCACAGGCCGCAGACTGAAGAAGCCGGGGCATAGAGCTTCCGGTCCACATCATGGGTCTCAGGGAAGATCAAAGGCAGCAGACCAATCAAGCATGTCGGTGAAAGCCCCACCTCAATGTGGCCTCTACACGCCCAAGCCATCGGGCCAAAATCAAACATCTTTGAGAAAAGGGAAGGAAAAAGAGAAGAGAGCCTGCATCAGGAACAGAAAAGAAACAAGGACTCACAAGCAAACAGCAGAAAATGACCCTTGCAGTGATGATGAGGAGTGCTGTGAGAATGAAATAAGAAATAGACAGACAGTGGTCTAATGGATGGTATTGTTGGTGGGCATTTCTCCATGGATACTGAGTCGGCTGGAGCACTGGGATTAGGAGCGTGTATGTAAACGTACCTTGGGTCATCAGCAAATGGTCAGTGACCACGACCAATGCCTGTGGTCTGAGAAAGCATTGGTGGGTCATTGCTGTGTGGTCAGATGGCCCTGGGGTCGGGTCAGTTGGGGTGGTAGATGCACTGGTCCCACCAGGGGCAAGGTGGGTGATGGGCGGGCATGGATGAATTTGGATGGAGAGGACAGGCAGTAGAGGCCAATGGGGAGGCACTAGTTGTTGTCATCAGGAGAAAGGCCCATGATTATGCTGACAGACCAGGCCATGTATAGCTTCCCTCGGGGTTGGGGGTCATTCAGGGAGGGCCACCAACCACAGCAGTGGTCAGGGCTAGCTAGGTCTGATCCGTTCTCTCCTGACTGGGCAGGACATGGAGTGATAGGGGGAAATAAGCATGGTAAAATGTAGACTGACGTGTCATATACCGTTCTGGGACAGAACTAACAGGGGCAACGCAGGACATCGCATAATATAACAAGGTGGAGAACCCAGGGGGACTTCATGGACCTATACACTGTGCATGATAGCAACCCCAGCAGGGGCCAGTAGGACATGTACAAGAATAGTGATAGGACCTACTGGGGACTAGAGAATAAAGGGTGTGTGTACAGCAAGGTACTGGAACCACACCAGTTTGGAGACAGAAAGGGGGAGGAGGTAGACTGCAGTGGACGTCGCAGGGGGAGTGGAGCTTGGCGTTGTTACGGTGGTGAGGGTGGGGTGGGCATGGACGAAGTTCGGAGGGGGCGTTGGAGACTAAGGGGCCGTTGGGACACAACTGGACAGGAGCAGAGACGACGCCTACCGGTAGTTGACGATGGATCACCGGTCACATGCAAACAGACACCCCTGGCCGACAGCCCCAACTGACAGCACCCATTCCCCCACACATCCACCCACCACCCACACAGGCAACCTCACATTATCACCATACTGTTTCTGCCAGCATTTGTTCCATAAATTGCATCCCATTCTTATCAGATCCTGGGCTCCACTTGCATATTAGTTGCCTTCGAATCTACACCTTATATCTATCCATCAGTGAAGGTCTCTTTACTCTCTCATCCCACACTGTCTCCGTTCCCACCTTCATACCCCCATCCCTACCCCTCCCGCCCACACCGGCTGTTATCAGAGCGGCAGTCATGTCGGCCTAGCGGCGGATCTTCTCATAGGCATTAGAGCACGCTCATATTCACGATAGCCCCCGTCGATAGCGGGCGTCGGCCAGGGTCCTGCGCGCAGACTGTGATTATGGCCCGGCCAGGGCAACAGGGGCCTACCTTCCGTCATCTATCTTCACACAACACACCCCCTGTCCTGGCCTTGTCCCTTAACCTGTACCAAGGCCCACCACCTCCATCCCTTGCCGGATACCCAGCCTGGCCCATTTGCTTGGAGACGACAATGGCATTAGTGTCGCCTTTAAGAAGTATTGATATTGTATTTGTGTCTCAACTCCCAGCGTCGTTTTCCAGTTGATCTTTAAACTCCAGACCCCTGTGATATACACTGTCCATGCTCCTGTTCCATAGGGGTGACAGGGAGACTATAAATAGGCTATCGTTATCGGATCGAAGAGTTTATGTGTCCCCAGGGAAATACAACTATATGCAGTACAAGTAGACCTTATCCCAGGACGGACTTGGGTCACAAAGTCTTGGTATTGCAGCAGGCCTTTTTCTATGGCATCCAAGATGACTTTTAACCCAAATGCCATGACACAGGATGCCAACTATGCTTCCTTAAAGTCTAATACTTTTAAAGTTATTATTCAGGATAGACCTTATTTGACACAGCCTTTCTCAGCTGCGGTAGAGGGAGAGAAAATCTACTTGTAGCAATTCCCAGAGTATGGATCATTAACCTCATCATTGGGCCCTTTTGTATAATGGAGGTCAAGGTAGACATAACAGCAGCTGGTTACATGGATAGAAGCGGGCTTGGTGGGGGGGGGGGCAGGGGGCAGGAGTTGTCCCTGCTCCAGAGAGTCACGCCATGATTGCACCCCCTCCCATAAAACGATCACACAGGAGGAAGGGCTATAGTCGTCAGGGAACCCCCATCTCTCCCACATCCTCAACCCAAACCCCCACACCCACTGCCACCGACTCCCTGGACGACTTTGCAGAGTCTGAATAAGATAGAGCAGCGTAGGGTCTGTGGAGCTCTGGTCAATATTCAGCAATACATGATACCCGTCCTGCAGTCAATAAGGACCGGTTATGCTTTTGTCACCAGACCAGGGATAATGCCAGCTGTGGTCAATATAGACCAAGCCCTATTTATACAGCTCTGACTTCAGTGGGCACGCAATATTGTCAGAGTGTCTTCTTATGGTATTAAATCTTATTTGGATTGCCTCTGCAAGGCCTCTCTCATTCCCATTACAAATTCACTATATTAGAATTCGAAATTATGACAGATGAGAATAGGATTTCCCAAGGCCAAGAAATACACGATTGTGATTGACAACCTGTAGGTCTACCTGAAATCTTCTGAAAGGGGGCATAAAGTTATGTTCTGATTGATGTGACATGTATGTTAATTTTTGCCCCCTTTTAGCTACTGGCTGGCCCACAGTACTTCCTAGTTCCCACTTTACCAATGACGCCTTCGATTTTATGCCTTCATAGAGGGCACAGCCAAATTGTAGAGAAGTGTGCTTCCTTAACCGATTCTAAAAATGGTCTTTATCCCATCTATTCTGCCCCCCCCCTGTGTGTCTGGTGCATATGGCCAATGACACAGTTACACACATTGATTAATTACTGTATGATTATGTTCTCTTGCCATATCAAATATGACCTTACCTTCTGCAATGGCTGAAAGCATCCATTACGCAGCACACTGTAAGAAGTAGGCAGGGTTATATTATAGCAAAATCCCTTGGCAACTTTGGTTCCAGTACATTTTGCTCTAAATCTACAGGAGGTGAACCACTGTAATTTTACAGAACAATTCAGAGTAATCATACAGTAACAGCCACTGTGACCATACAACAAGATCAATCAGTTCTACAGAAACATATGCTGTAAATTAACAGCAATACTTTCTGTGAATGGACAGCAAATATTTTTTTGAATAAACAATAAAATATACTGCAAATTTACAGAAACCTTTGCTGGCAACTGAGGTTCCAGCAACTATTGCTGTAAAATTACAGAAGCTTGAATTGTAGAACAACAGGAAGGGGTTCTGTTTATCAACAACAACTGTATTTTACATACAGGTATGTTATTAAAAGACACTGCTATATATACTCTGCTATTGGGCTCATTTCATGGTAATCATCCCCATAATATCATTTATGTGTGCGCTCCATGCATGCATTGATACTCTAAACCATGCATGCCTAATGAAGACCAAACTGTCTCCAATCCCAATGAAGTGATGCACTATTGAGGGTAAAAGAAGTAGAGAACCATTTCACCCAAACCATTTCATGGTCATTCAGTTTTAACACTGAAATAAACCAAAGGCAGGTAGGCCTATGTTATCTTCAATCCCAGAGTCCAGGGACTTGTATTTCAGATTTAGACACAGTTAAAGTGTCATGTATGCATATTATTGGTTGTTCCTAGTTTCTTCTAAGGTAACCTTGTACAATATCATTAGTGCACAATGCTAGATTGAACGTGTTGAGGTTATTATCATATTGCAATTCATTTATAAGCTCTGGGGATTGAGGTTTGCAAAATAAGACTATACATACTAAACATATGGTATACTACTGGCCTCATGTGGGGGAAAGTACATGTAAGGCTATTTTGGTAAACCCTTTGAAGGGCCACTAGAGTGACTGGCTGGCCTAGGGCATACTGCATACAGAGTAATTATACAGGATCACTCACTGTACACCTATATCTACACCTGCAAACCCTTGGTATTACAGTAAGAGTCACAATATATGAGAGTACATCACTTTACCCTGTGAGTTTAGAAGAGACATCTCTTTTATAAAACATAGACTTCTTACAGTGCAACTTATTGTCTCTATATTTTTGTGCATTTCAAATTGGAAACTGATATCATTGTACACAGGAACTGAGCCGTATAAAGTGTTGACGTCCCACGCAGCACATCACATCTGAAGTTAGTCATGATGGGCAAGATGAATATTTTTTCTGATGAAGCACAAAATATGTATATACAATGGCGATACTTTGCATCGACAGTCACATTTGAAAGAGGTTTCCATTGAGGGTAACTGAGTCTATATACTGGGCGTGTCAGCAATACGAAAATACACATCCAGAGAGGAACCTTTGTCCTTTTAATCACGTACCTGATGGCAAGGCAGAGGGCCTGTGGATCATGTCAATTAGAATGCATGTATTTGTCATAAAGGGGATATGCCTTTGAAGTATTGCCTGAGATAATTAATGACTAGTTGATCACTAGGCACCAACACAGTCGTAGGTGTAGTAACGGGAAGTTGCTGTGCTTACCTGTATTTCTAGGCAGTTGTTTGTGCGATTTCTCTATTTTTCCTCAGCCAATTGTTTACTCTATTTTGAATTATGACTCCTACGTGGTTAACCATAATATATTCTAGTCACGACCAAGTTGAATCAGGTCGGCAGCCAATGATGGCGTCACATGTGAAGGAAATGTTTTTGTAATCTGAATTTAATCGATACTGGCAATTTGTAATACTGTTAATATGCAGACGGAGCTGGCCATGTGTGGAGTTATTATGGGAGTTAGGAAGCTGGAAATGTGTGGGTTGGGCTGGGAGTATGCTGGAGGAGCTAGATCTGCGGCCAATATCGGCATGTCTACGTTGTGACTCACTCATGGAGGAGGTAGCTCCGTCCAAAGACATCCAGACAGGCGCTCACACACACACACGCCTCACCCGCGACCCGAGGAGGGTGCGGTAAGGCTATCAGATTAAGTCCAGACGTGCATATCATGTATACCCTGTCAACAAAATGATAGTTTTGGAGGGAGCCCTAGATGGTGCACTGGAATGGGAAAGGCTGGGGAAGGGCTGTGAGTAGTATACTGTAATGCCTATCAGCTGATGACCGCCGCAGCAGCGGCTTGGCAATTGTGTAAACAGGATATGCAATTATTTATATTGGCCCGCTGGGAGGGGATCAAGGGGGACTTGGCCGGACTGACGCCTGGGATTTGCCGGGGATCAATCTCCGGAGACCCAGGCAGGAGGCAGTCGGCACCCAGCTCCGGGGTCTCTGGTTAGCCCGTCCCCTCCCTCTGGTTCTCAGCTCATGGTATGGTACCCTCCTAGCCCTCCTTGGAGCTGGAATCCGACTCTCCTACTTCCCGATCCTCCCTACCCAACCACAGGCCCATATAAAGCCTCCCTCCCCTTCCCGACCCCAGATGATTGCGAGACCGGGTACAATTCCGGAGCGGCCATTCTCCGGGTAGGATCAATGGCACTATGCATTCGATGGGCAGGCACCCTGATAAGAACCTTTGCAGACTAGGGGCACCGGCTCCCAGTTTTTGTACTCCTTTTTTCCACTGCTTTATTTGGTATGGGGGGTAGCATCCATGGGGAGTTGGGTGTGGTGTATAATGTGACGTGCGGAGGTGAGGTGAGGTATACATATCGCTGATGAGGAGAGATGTGCATGGCCTTGGCCGTGCTCGGGTCGTGATGTACAGACAGAAACATCATTGTTCTCCTGCCATCAAATTGATATGGATTGCCACTGGCGTCAATCTTCATCTCCGCTACAAGCCCCAGCTTCACCCCATTCCCCACACATACCCAGCCCACTACCTCACCAATCCCACCCCATTCAGCTTGTCCGTCTGGGTTTATGCTGACTAACACCGTCACCTTTTCTGGTCTGAATGGCTATGTGGAAGGCCACATTACTTGCACACCTCCTTCATCTTTATGCCATTTCTAAGAATGTCTTCTTAGGTTGAATAACCTGTATGCCAATGGCTCCAGTCCTGTGGTAATTGCTTCTACAGGAGTATGGGGGATGTAGAAACAAGGCAATATGCTAAGCCTGTCGAATTAAAGAACCCATACAAAGGTCATAGCCATAAGGATTGTAAGGATAATGCCTATTACAGCTCTTAGCACTGGCACACACGAGTACTGTTTCTCAGTGTGACCACGTATAGTCATCGGTGTGACCCACAACACCTGCCGTCACTAACATCCTAGCTCAATCCTCCCTTCGTTCACCTCCTTCCTTTCACCCACCTCCCTCCCACCTAGTGGACATCCTACAAGGCATGGTTGTCGTAGCCTACCAGGCTTATCTGTCAGGTTCGATCAGCGAGGGCCGTAAATTGGCCAGTCGGCGATGCTGGGGGTTGGAGCGAGGCATCTCCAATAGCGAGATGATCAGGAGGGGGCTAGATAAGTGACAGGCACAGATTGCCCAGTAAACGCCTGTCTACTTGCCCCTTCTATGACACATACCACAGGCGACCCCTAATGGAATAGGGCAAGGCATTGTGAAAATATCGCATGAATACGTACATAAATTATCCACACATCCTTGGGAGGGAATGCAGGCCACGACCCCACTCTATATATACAGCAAGCACAAGGAAGTTGTTTCCGTAATCTTAGTCTTTAAGAGTTCGAGGAGGCAGAGTAGCTTAAAGGGAGAAAACAAATCTTTTAGAGCATAATATTTCAATTTCACAAGAAGAAAAGGTATTTTGGGAATTAGAAAATAACTTCCTAGAATTCTGCCTCAGTATGACATCATGTAACCTCATTTGTTAGTTTCATTCGATGAGCCAAAAGAGAATTAATTGAGAGGTGAAACCGTCAGTTAGAGATCCTATAATGGTTTAGTTTTAATGCCAAACGATGTGTGAAAAAATCATGAATATGGTCCTGTGACAAAGATTATAGAGCTTCATAAGGCATTTCCCATTAGCTTTGTCTAATAGCAATGATGGGGGTTGCCATTTCAACGGGACTGAATTGCACTGTTTTTCCCTTTTTTATGCTTATCGTCAGAGACTAATGCAAATCAGAATTGGGCCAGAAAAATGCACCGAGCAAAATGATGCACTTTCCAGGTTATAAAAACAACATTCGAGATTATCATGAAACAGAGGAGTGTAATTTACAGTTCCTGGATGATTTATAAACTGGATAGCGCGAGGTAGCGTAAATGATATTTGCCCAGCGCTGGCAGGCATTTTGGACGTGCATGCAATGGGTGCACAGATAACATCTGTAACCCTACTCAAGTGCCAACTCAGCTATCAGAGTATCTGGAGCGTGTTGCTCCTACGGTAAAAAGAACTGTCAGTAGTTACCCTCTTTTCAAAAGAAGTTACGCTCTGCTTCACCATTCAACTTGCACTCACCACATTAGTCTGAAAAGTCACCTGCCTTGTTTAACCCTTAGGTGCCCAAGCGCGCATAAATGCGCGGTTTTGGGCTTAATTACATGTATATTGAAAAAAAAATATCATCCAGATACTTCTACTGGTCCAATTTGCAAAGTTAGACCCTCTATAGAACGGCTATGACCTCCCAATTACAATAAAAACATCCGTTTTGCTTTATCTCCATTATCTCAGGCACAGAGAGTCAAAACTTGAAAATGAGCTGTCACATTATGTGGTTCATTAGGGGGCAACCCTCCAGGGAGCTATGATCTGACATGATACCAAAATTATGCAAGATCATTTACATCCCATTTCCCATACTCCCATTAGATTCTTCAAGAAATGTTCATATCCTCAAAGAGAATCCATGCATTGTTACTAACGAATTATGTTTCCTGAGTGGCAGTACACATGTAAGCAGAATCAGCAAGTATGCCCTACTGTGAGTTCTAAGGATTACAGGGAGTATGGCTATATACATCGCACAAGAGAGACCAAATGACAACAAATGTAACAAATGGAATGTTTCAGTTACTATTGTTACCAGACGTTAACAGAAATACCATGGCCTTTACTGAAAGTCTTCACTGAGTAATGATTATTCAAAAAAAAAAGGTGATGCAGAGCCCATATTCAAAATAACACATGGTGTTATCAACAAAGTGATAAAATCATGAAATTATGTAAAATCTTCAAATAATTCTGGGCACCAAAGGGTTAAAACAGAGAGAGCTGCACTACCAGGTACCTACTCATGTCACACACTCTATAGTATATTATACTGATTGACTTCTCCCAACTAGGTACCTACTCAAATCCCTCGTTTTTAGCACCATACTTACATGAACACTTGTGAGCAACAAAAGGGACAAGTTATAGCTACATGAAAAGAAAGGACTGGAAACAAGGGCATTTTTAGGCAGCTCTTCCTTTTACTATAGGAGCAACACCCTCCAGATATGGGAACCCATGGGTTGGGCTTGGGGGTTAGGGTTGGAGAAGGGGGGTGCAGAGCAGTTGACATGTCTTGTCACACATTGACTGACCTGACACCTTACAGCTTCATGCAAAAACTACTAAATTGATGTAGTAATGGTGTGTTTGTAATCTATATTCGCAGTCATGTCTGCAAAAAAAGGACAAAAAATTGACCCGTGCATTTAGTAGATGGCGTTTTTGGTATTTCATCCAACAAAATGTATTCAATGAATTGAACGAAATATTTTATCAAACAGTTAAATTAAATGTGTACTGCAATGGCAGCAATAGCCAAGATATTTAATTGTAAGTATAAGGGTAACCAGATGTGGTATATTATGTATATAAATACACAGTGCCATTTGCTACGATTAACATTGCTTGGCAAATACCATGTATACATATTCTATTATTAATGAGTTGAGATATTTCTGGGGGGAGGGGCAATTTCCAGTTACCCCAAACTGTAGTTCTCTCCACTTTATTGTAATTGTGTTCACAAAAAAGAATGAAAAAAATGGTACTTGTATATACTTTTCTGCAATAAAGAAATTGTACCAAAAAAATTGTCCTCAATGCTATTCTATGATCTGATTAGGTCAGACCCTACATGAGTAGCGTGTTTCTTACAGTAAAATATATCAACCAATTACCCCATTACATGTATAGGAAACAGGAGATTACCTACGTTTTATGTTAGGTGCATCAGAAATGTGCTTGTTAAGCCTTGATCGAGGCTAATGCTAGCTCTTTAAAGTGGGCCTTGTCCCTCAAAGTTCAGACAAAGTGGTATTTAAGGGGGTTGATTCTTGCCTCGTGATGTCCCCATGCATTCCTTACCATAACGACCGAGGACGCGCTACTCAGACCCATAGCAGGGTCGCCCCTGAGATGCTGCCTCTGTCGGATAACGTAATTTACCCTACTAATGTGTTGGTCCCCTAATGGCCTAACGAACTAATCTGATGCAATCGTTCAGCCCGATGGAGCCAATTTGCAAATGGATGCTGGCCAGTCCGACTGGACCCCAAGATAGTAGGGTGAGAGGGGAGTAGAGGAGACAAAAGAGGCAGGGTTACGAGTGGTTAGGGCCTAGTGTAGTGTGAGAGGGAGACTGGATTGTCGGGGCAGCTAGGCATCGTTAGAGAGTGGCAATGGAATGGCTGAATATAGTGCATTGAGGTCCTCAAGCTCCCACAGTCCATGAACATAATTCCCCAGTTAGCAGTACCTCAGTGTTTTGAAGGGTTCCCCATGTTCTCTTGGTCTGCTCTTCTTTCAGTGCTACCGTTGCCTCCTGTAAGTCGCTACTATCTCTGACGATGATACATCTGAGCTGAGGATGCCTGCCATCATACCACTGTTGTCCCTGAGAGCCGGGATAATGCACATCAAGGAGGTAGACGGTGCTCAGGTCGACTTCGCCTCAACACCCCGACGCCACCGAATCATTACGACCGAAATCGCGACAGGCAGGGGACAACAATAGGACGCTACGTAATTGGGCGACGCTTGGCAGAGGAAGTTGTTAGTGCGGATGTGCCCACTGCTTCATGGTGGCCATGAGCATTGAGGAGGAGGCAGTCTGCGGGCCACCGAGCGCATCACAACGTTGTCAAGACAAAATGCGACGGTCGGGAGCGGTGCTTTCTGCGCCCAACGACTTTATTACTGTCAATCGGAGTGAGCACAATGGGCACGTTATTTACCGAGAAGCTATGTGCCTCCCCCCCCCCCTTTTGCCAAGAGCCAAGCACGTAATGGGATAAAATGCACCGACGATGGTGTGGCCACATAGAGAGACCTGGTGATCCATATGGTCTGGGGTCACATTCAGAGACGCAGCCTGAATTGATTGACGATATATAACTCCTGAATGCAGCACAGAGCAGCAAGGCCACCCCATCCCCCCATTAGCAGGGGCCAGGGTGCGTCGCCAAGTCATAATGGTGAGATGGCCGGTAAATCTGCATATACATAACGCCTATTAGTCACCTGGGGCTGGTGCCACGCACGCACTTTCTTTCCATAGCCACAGCGACGACAAACTGATATGAGTGGCAGAGCAGAGTCAATAATATGTTTTAGTCTTATTGCAATACAGTAGAGTATCAAGTAGCCCAGTGTTTTGTAGTCATTTCCTCTGAAATCTGAATACTTAAAAGGCAATTGGGTCACAGGAGTAGGTTTGCCTTAACACAATTTTGGCATAACCGATGAATCCCCTCTACCATATTCAGTAGTCAATTCCTTGTTTGCCATTACATCTTTTCGTGTGTGTGTGTGATTTAGATATGGGGATTCACTCTCTATTCCACAGCATTGCACAGCTTGAGTAGGATGTAGTCAATGCTTTGCCATTGTCTTGCAGTCACAATGCAATGGAGAGTCTAGTGGCACATTGAATATTTGTAAAATTACGTCAAGAGAATGTGCTGGACAGCTAGTACAGAAATGTGCTAACCCCCATAGGGCATAGGGCCGTTTTCCACCACCCGACATGGTCCCACTATCGGCCGCGAGCTCCACCTCGGCTGACTGGGCTGCCATAGGATTCAATGGAGGGGCATGGTCTCTGTCGGCCGATGGTAGTATTCACTATGGGTCTATCGGCCAATAGAGGGGCCATATCAGCTGGTGGAAAATGGGCCTTACTTCATTCAGATCCACCCATCATCTCATTCTTTTTTAAAACCCTGATAACAATAATTCATTTTCTGCACATAATTTGGCAGTAACGTTTTGTATCTTGTTTTAGCAAGCAAATATTGAGCACTATCAAATAGGCCTACGCAATCCTTCCCATTGCCCTCTTATCTATAATCCATAAATATATATATATATATATATATATATATATATATATATATATATATATATATTCATGTATGGTAGAACATGGATGTACGAGCAAGATCTGACATATTTTCGGGTCATCAGAAACACATACAAAGAATGTCTTCTCCTCAGATGATAAGAACAGAAAAGATGCACTGGGACGCCAGTAAACCTTTGATGTCTAAGCGGAAGGAAATCAAGAGAGGCACAGTCTTTGAGCCTGATAGAGGTATATGGATTTAAATAACTTTAAAATTCAGCTTTGGTACCATATAGAACAGTTTTGTGTTGGAAGAGTTGTGGATGTCAACTACCATATTGGTCTGTATAGGTGCCTGGGCGCTCATTGATTTCAACCTGGCTCTACTCGTGGCCCTTATTCGAGACCAGTGCTTATTCAAGACTTAAATTATAGTGCACTTTTAGATTTCAAAACCCCTGTTCCCCCTCACTTATTCGAGACCGGCGCTTATTCAAGTACAGGCTAATCCTGTACGTATTTTTGATATACTTCATCCTTTTGAGAGGACACAAAGATGTTCCCTACGCCTAACTTTAATATCTCTTACAGATAACTAAACAATGGACCTTTAGTACAGGGTTGACTTGTGTAATACAATGGAATCCATTCTTGATTGCCTGGATATGGTCTTATTATCCTAGTTCTAAAGTATGTAAGCTATGGAATCTTATCATGTACAGGAATTTTCAAAGGTGTGGGTCAATGTATTAAGAACAGTAACACAAGCATTTTCAAAGGATAGGTGCAATCTATCCACAGTTGAATGTTTTCCAATCCTGTTTGTAGAATAGCTAAGAATAACCGGGGATGCTGAGAAGATTGCAGGTGTTACAAATGATGATTGGTAGCAATGGAGTACTGTGGAATGACCCTGCCTCCCCTAAAACACCTTTCTAGATAACTGCACACAGGTATATTATTTGCACCTAAATGAATTACATGAGTGTAAAGGGCTCACTGAAAGGAATGCAATGCCTCTGAAGTGTTTTAGAGGTTGTGTCTTTGATGAATGGTGCCTCTATCACTGCTTCCTTTTGTGGTACGTATCAATTGGAGCACACCCCAATGGAATCTGTTACATCATACTCAACAGGCTTGTTATAACAGCAACTGCTTCTTTACCAGACATAATGTATCTTGGTCTAAGTTTTATCAATAGAAGATAAGCAAGTTACGATACCTTAATATATGTAATATTCCATATTATTTTATCTTCTCATGTTATTCCTGCACACGCATCATCAAACCTTCCTTGGAAACCTCACCAGAAAGGTATATACTTCCAGAGAGAGAGAGGGAGAGAGAGAGAGAGAGAGAGAGAGAGAGAGAGAGAGAGAGAGAGAGAGAGGTGATGGCCTCGTGAAAGGAAGGGCAGTGTATTAGGAGTGGTCTATAAGTATCGAGTGTTGGACGTGGCAGAACAGAGGTTATAGCTCCTTCCTGGGGACCGATATCTAAGTGGGAGCTTTGTTGCGAGTACTACATGCCTTAATTAATCTGCCGAGGTGTAGAACGATCAATGCAAGTAGGCGGAACACAAGCGGTATGGGCGCATGGCGTGGCGATGGGCTGTTTGGTAAACGTCGTGAATAATACATACTCTGATTCCAATAGTGGGCCCAGGGGTGGCGTGAGAGGGCTAGGTCCCAACTATAATGGGGGATTGAGTATCGGTGGGGAGAAGGTTGGGCTATGAAGGTGAGGGCATGAGGAGGGGGTTGTAGGTTGATATGGAAGCTGGGCTCTTGGGTAGGGGTTGGTGGTTATGGGCGCGTGTGAGGTTTGAGGGGCATTAAGAGCAATATAGTACAAAACCGCGGAGTTTGGTCTCCCTGACCGAACTACTGGTACACCATTATCATCCACCCCCACTACCAACAACCATACCTATCGGCTCACGCATCAGCTCCTACTAATATATGCATCTTTACACAAACCCATTAGCTGCTGACGGACCCCTGTCACGTGAAAGCTATAACAGTGGTTTCTTAATAAGCCTTGGAACATAGCAAAAACAAGCAATAGAATCAGGCTCCATACCAACTCCTCAACCACGCACACAATTCCTCATGGCTGCTAGTTCTATGTGGATGAACTGTACGGACCAAAGAATCCCCTGTAGCATTGTGCAGTTCATATGTCGGATGTGTAACCAACAGAAACAACAAGTAAAAGATGTGGTGTGGAACACTGAATTTCGTAGCCATGAAACAGGTGTCCTTGGGCACAGTTTCGCTTTGCTGGAGGTGAAGGTGATAAAAAGTACATAAATCCTCTTCCCATTAACAGCTATGCACATACTCGAGGGAGAAAGGTTCTATGGATACCTTGCATGTCGACATGTAGACATAATGAGTAGTATGCTGTACATGTGCATTAACCGAATGTTAAAAAGCCCGTAGGATGACCTTCTTGTGTAAGCCATATTGCAGTTGAAAAAAGGTTACAACCCACACTTTTCAAACCTACCGTTTCTATACATTTTGCACTTTGCCGGAGGAGGCTATTGTTTGGATGAACAGGACCACATGCTATTAAAGTAGAAAGACATATATAGAAGTCTGAATCAGTTCCTACTTAGAAGCCATTAAGAGGAAAGTCCACATGCACCTGAATAGGATTACTTCTTCTGCACCGAGTCACTCAAAGCCTACTATTGAAACATGCTACAAATACACTATTACATGTCAGATCCTTGGGCAAAGAGAAGTCCACATCTGCCAATGTTGGGGACTGAAATTATTCCCACAAAAAGGAAAAGAGAAACATAAAAGAGAAGGCGAAAGGAAGACACTGTTGCCCAGGGCCATTGCATTGCATGCCACATTGAAGATGAGGGTGGCCTTTGCCCTAACCCTGGGATCTCCCTCTGTGAGATGTCCATAGATCTTTTTCAGTGGCAGAGGGGAGAGCAATCTATCTGCCTCTGGAGGTGGGCATACAGCACGTGCTGACCCATCAAACTGCTCCTCAACGCGTGCAAGGCGTGCAGATTCACGTGCCGACGTCAGACGGGTGTGCCATGACCACTAAGACCTGTATAACATAATGACTCTCCTTATAAGCAGATCACTTAAGGAACAGGGCTCCTGCTTTTATCTGCCTCTTGATGTACATGGGTATACAGGACTGATCATGTTCTTTATGCTAGGTTGATATGAGGGGTGGGTCATACATATTCTTTTTCTGGTCTAGCTAGCGATTGCTACAAAAAAAAGAGCGTATTAAGCTATAGTGTAATTAAAATAAATCCATCCTTCTGATCAAACAAAGCAGGACACTTTTAGGAAGGAAAACATTGGTTTGGGATTAATATTCCTCTACACACGCAACCAGAGCACAGTGGCCTGTGTGTAGAACTAGGATGGATGGTTATGTGGAGGGTAGCAGCAGCCCACTACAGTTTGGAAATGGAATTGCCTGAGCAGTTATTGTTTCCTTGATCACAATCAGTTTTAAAACGTGTTCGGCCTTCTAATGGATCCTGTGTCCAATGCTATCGATAAGTTGCATGCACCTGCTTCAAACCCAGTTCGCCACAGGGTGCTGCCAATAGATGGGGTGACTCCAATGGTGGATTTTTCAACGTTGATGGTGGTTTTCATGTAAGACTTATAGTTGTGGTTTTGCTGATGCTGTCTGTGGTTTTGGGTGTGGTGGTTGTGGTGAACGTCCAGTGGTCGACCCTGCGACTCTGCCATGGAGCCTTGTCGTGACGTCGGGGGAGACGCTGGTCACGACAGGCTAGCATTAGGTAAACACACAGAGTCCAACCTCTACCCTGACCAGATAGGCCTTGGTCTAACCCTGCACACTACCACCCCCTCCCATCCAAACCATCATACTCACCAGCCCTGCACCACAAACAAAAGATCCAACCTTCCACCCCGAGCCTTGGCTCTCCATGCCCAGTAGCCACTGTTTTTTTTTATCTCATACCACTCACAGAGACGAGGGGGTCGGAGTTGAGGTGGGAGGATGAGTGGAGCTCATGAATAATGTATAAGTTGTCAGCATCATTAGGGCCGTTTGTTTGGTTTTTCAGTCGCTGCACACGCTACAACGGTTCTACCAACTGAAGTTTTCGCTCAAAAAGTGGGTTTTGCAAGTAATTTCCCTGTGAAACATTTAGTACCCCTCATCAAGGAAATGAGCTCAGTTTGACTGTCGCACGAACCGTGCGTTTGTTCAGTGAGCGGCGGCATGGTTATTCACTTTTTATCCATACATTTTTATCAGCATAATTACTTCTTTTTACCAATGACCAATAAGGAAGAAAATGCCAAGCAAAACTAAGCCATTTTGCGAATTCCATTTTGTCATTCCCCTTCGCCACACTCAACTCAACTAACCGCCGCTTAGTAATTGCAGTAGCATATTACTTGGGAAGGTATGTGGCACAGAGGAATAATTGAAATCCTGGTGAATCCCCTAACGGCTACTTATTTTACGACTGCGGTGTGCTTGCAACTCCCCCTGTTGCCAGTGTATTCCCGAGATGTACAGCTCTGGTTTGAAGCCAGTGTGGAAGTCACTGCCTCTGACCAGCGCTGGCTGCATACCACCTGTGTCCCCTGCATGTTTTTTCTCCTTCAGTAGGGTCTGGCAAATGTCTCATTTGCATCAGTCTCACCTCCCTCTAGGGAAGCCTTCCCAGAGGGTGGGTGGGTGGTCGCCATCTGTTTTAGAGGTAGTTGGGGTGTTGGAAGAAGGATAGGAGGGCTTCTGGTTGGAAGGAGTGAAATAAAGGGGAGGGAAGGACTGGTTAGCCTGCCTATGAATAGGCAAAGTACTGCATCTTGATGGCAACAAAACTCTCCATCACTTCACAGTCAGCCCCACAAACAGTCTCAAGTTATTTATTTTTTTGTTAACACTAAGGTCTATAATGATGAAGATAATGATGATCAGTAGAAAACACATTTAAGCCATTTGGGCGCTATAGGCCGACTCTTAACTAGTGTGTAGCTCATTCATGAACACGTCCAATTTGATTAGACCATTGATTCTGGCACGACCCGCTAATTTGATTTGCCTGTTCCTATCGCCAAGGCGTGTTTGAACTGTGGCATCCCCTGGAGACATGTTCAGTGGTGATAGCAGCCTTCACTGGAGGTGAGGTTAAGGGCCGAGGACAAGACCAACGATCGCCTCTTCCAGGGCATGCTCCTGAGGCAAACGCCAAGGGTGGTTACACTGGAAAAAAGGCACCGGGGGCTGGCAGACCTAGTGGGTGCTTCAGAAGGGTGCTTTGCGCTGTCCTTCTCATAAGGGTATTATTGGTTAGAGGCTATGACGAGGTTGCCCCTTGAAATGTGGTTTTATTAAAGAACATCACATCTTCAAAGCATTCACTGGCGCCCACACCAGGGCCAAGGCATCCCGCCTGACAGCATTGCTCGGTCGATAGGGCAAACTGCCTGTGTTGCAGGGGATTTTAGAAGAGCCATTGTGTAATTTGCTTTTACCCGGTCGGGAATGAGTTTAGGCACCATCAGTAGGAAGATGATAAAGCACCTGCAGCTCTCACCCTTTCCATACCCCCACTGCAAATTGAAACCACTCAACTTGAGCCCAGAACATATAATCACATCGTCTGTTAGTGAACACGCACAGATCCTATATACCCACAGACCATCGATCTTGGTATCTGCCTATAGTGATGTGTTTGTTACATCCTATTATATTCATCGGGAACATATCCACACTGGTGCTCTTATTTGTGCGGTGTGCCATCATCAGCACCCAATTGGCAACTCAAGCCTAGGTTTAAAGCTGTCTCATATAACATGAACGCCAACGGCATTGCCGGCAAGGCTTCATGGTCAGATAGAATGGATTGCATATCCTTCACATCAAACGGTTTTACACTGCCTATAGAAAAGGCATGCAATAACTATTAACTTCCCGTTGGATGCAGAGTTTAAAAATGCTTCCAAATGGTATAAGTGATAGCATTGATGATCGAGATAATGTTTGTTACTTAAGGACCTACCTACACTCCCGGTCTACTTCCATGTAGATCCACTGCTGAGGTTAATACACCATTCTCAACAAAGACCTTTGATATAATATCCGATAGTACTAATAGCTTTACATATGAATGTAAGCAATGTCAACTGAAAGCAGGTTTAATCTATTTCAATTTGAAATAATTATGCTCTGTTGCCTGATGCTCTAAAGCATACTACACTATTTCGATACACGAGTGACCTCACTACCTATGCACTTTAAATGTCAGTCTGCTAAATCTCACTCATTATGATATTGCTCACATTCTTTGAAATAGGCTACAGCTAGTCTAAAATACCCCCCCCCCACCCGGCCCCCCACTAAGCATAGTTCAAGCAATACTGTATTATCTGAGACATCGAACGTTACAACAATGCTGAGTCAGGCAATGTATAACATTCCTTTCATTTCCAGACATTTTCCATGCGCATTGTTGCATTTGAAGCTTTTCAGTGGAAAGTGATAGGTCGGCTGAATTGAAGTACACCATTACGGTATGATTACCACTAAATAATGCAGCTAGGCGTTCCCTTTCACTCTTGAATGGCAGCTCCCGGTGACACCATGAATTATTCACATGCCTTCTAATAATGGTAGAATGATCTTGGGAATTAATGCATTATGGAGTCAATTTCGCCGCACGATTAAACACACGATGGAGTACCTTCAATCAGGTTCCATATAGTATCAGTCTGTGTAACTATTAGTTTATGGACACTGCATCTATGTAAAGAGACTCGGTGAGTGTGCTTCACCTAAATACATCATGATCAGACACAGAGCTGTGAACATCTCAATCTGCAGAGTGTGTGTGCATTAGTGGATGTTCTGTGTAGTGTGTGATCGCCCCCATAAACACCCACCTCGGAGAGCCTCCTATGTATTAGCCGAGGTCACATATACAGCACTGTTGGCTGAGGAGATAAAGCTGGCGCGACTATTGGTTTACTGATAAGGCCCCATCTGGCAGTGAGGGCCGCGGACGCCTGGGACCTACAAGAGAAGACCCCCTGATTGATGTGTCGGGGAATTCCTTCCCTCATGCAAGTTTGGCCGATTTTTGCCTCACAGGGGGATATGAGTTTAGCGATTGACTGAGTGTACTGTGGGAGACTGATGACCACAAACAGACCAAGGTGTGGAATTATGCAGCAGGTGGATCATTCGCGTGGTTGTGGAGGCAATTTTGTCTATTTTCCCGTCCCCTTTTACCACATGTTGCTGTGAATACTGGAAATAGTTTTAAACGTAGTTTGTACTGGTAAAAGGGTAGATCGCATGCAGTGGTGACTGAAAGGCGTTCAGTGTGCAGGAATGGTTGCTGTCATCCCTGTAAGTGCTAATGATGGATTCAATTTGTTAGTTCCGCCTGAATAGGCCACAATGATAATGGCTGTCTGGGCGGTGGGTCTTACCGGTGCAGTCATAATATCATTAATGTGTATTTGTAAAGATAACACACGCCCTGCTACGTTACAGAACAAAAGGAGTAGGATAAATCGACAGGAAAACGGTGCCGAGACTGTGTAATATTGGTCCATAAAGATCAAGTGCATAGAAACATGGCCGTGAATTATCAGAAAGGATGTCATGTGATAGGCGATAAATTGGCACATTAGCTAAATGGGCATGAAGATAAATGTGACCAACAATATAGATAAATTGATTCTAAATGTATCACTTATCCAATTATCTCCAAGTTTATTATGTGAGGAAATGGTGTGCATAGTGACTAAGTCAACAAGCCTGTGTTATTTTTATATGTAGGACATTGGCAGGGGCGGCGTTGGGGTCAGTGGAACGCTTGGCAATTTACTGCTCAACATGTGACACCAGCCCTGACACGCCACATAAATATTCCACTCCAGGTCGAATACGAGAAACTGTATTACCTTATACTGCCTTTCCCTGCCTGCGATATAAGCCTGTATGCAATCGATAATCCTTCGGTTCAGCACAGGTCTGGAAGAACAGCTTATCCCCAACCCCCTCCCACCATCATCTTATCCCTATCTCACGTCTCTACTCCTTGCCTGCAACATGAAAACTGTAGCAGTATCAGCCCACCGGGGAAGAATGGCTGATATTACTTCTCAAAGCAGAGGAACTCCAATAGCTCATACACCATTAAAGGAGAGATTATGTACGTCCAAAGCAAGCAGCCCTTTGATTCACACCGCCATAAAATATTTCTTGGTACCTTTTATCTCATACACAGACGCCGTTGTACGATATGGTTTACTTCCCCCTGGATGCTTTTATTACTGAACGCTATTTTGTGCTGCTGATCCGTTGCATCCACCCAGGGTTATCTTTATTTACATACCTGCCCTTTCTATTTATAGTTGGCCTTCTCCCCTATGCCCCTTGAATATTGTCTAGGTGGTCGCCCTATTCCTATCTGCTTCCAGCTGTTCTCTGTGTCCCCATACTCTCTTGTCATGGTGTGGGTAAATAAGAACCTCTCGCCTACTAACATCCACATAGGAATATATGGTCCACACACTTCATTAGCGATGGATCACAAGCACTCTGACAAAAATAAGCATCCTTGAGGGATGGCGGTGGGCCTAAACAAACCTAGCGTCGCGTTGAGATGACAGGCGTAGCCAGAGGGTCCCCCAGGGAGAGGTGTACTCCTAGCTGATGGTGGAGGCCCTGTGGAGCGGCATGATGGTGGGCGCCCATTGACAAGAATTACCTTGATCAAGATCCACAGATTGAACCACGCCCAGGGATCACATCAAAGCCGAGAGCTGCTCCCCTCTCAGCGAGTGGCCCTTATACATGGGTTTGGCCGCGATCCCATCCAGACACCACTGGTCACCCCCGCCCCCTGCATGTAGGGTCTGTCTGTATGCTCACTGTGATCCCAATACCACGCCAGCCCCATACATCCTCTCAAACCTATAGTCTATCCATTGTTGGCATTGACCTCATTGTCAGGAACGCCTTGTTTTATTACTGTCACCCATGGTTTGCAGACACTCTATGTGTGCTCCTATTACAGCCAAAGACTATGCTATCAAATATACCATTTATTTTCCTGTAAAGATATGACCACAGGAGCAGGAATATAGGAGAGACTCGGCGTCCTTCCTGTCAGTATCTATGCCTATACCCTTGAAAGCACCAGCCTCCTACCCTCAGCAATCTTTCCATCTCCTGTCCAGTCCTCGTACGTCAAAACCCAGTCGGTTGCTATATATATATATATATATATATATATATATATATATATATATATATATATATATATATATATATATATACACTTGTGTACAAGCTAGTCATGGGCTTGCTCCAGGCCCCCAGGGAGATGCATTTTGAATACTGCATGTAGGTGTTGGTGCTACATGCTATATAGTCTATGCACCAGAGGCAGCTGGGTAATGTTTGTTGTCTGCCAAGTTTTATGCGTTTTCCATGGGAACACACTAGTACAACTCCTGAGTCCCTGTTTTCTGTATTCAAAGCGTTAGCACCAGCCACTATATTTTTTTTTGTGCTGACTTACATCGTGCTAGCTAGTGTTATGTCTGGTCTTTATCACTCAATGTGTGGCCTGTCAGGTTAGCAAAGCAAGCTTTTCCAGACTGTCCATACAAAGTAAGTATAATAAGGACGTGTATAATTCAACAAGCCACCAGGGTAGTATATTGAAAAGACTCGTGGACGATGTGCAACATCTATAGAAGGTTACTGAGCATTTAAGTTTTGCAAATGCATGGTTTTTCATGTTCAATACAATCCTTGATGCCATTAGTGAATTACAAATTCTAATACCACAGAACATCCAATTACTAGATCGCCTGTCTCGCCCCGGATTACCTTAAATGTTGCCATCTTCAATCTTTAACCAGACGCCGATTTAGCGCGTTACAAGTCTACCTCTCTCCTGTGTTCATACAAAAACAAGCAGAGAAGATCCAACGTCTGATGCTAGTAGCCACAGCACGAAGATTGCTGTTGACGCTCCAGGAGCCCCGTCTAGGCTGGCTGTGATCGTCGCCGTACTGAGAGTCATTTGAGGAAGCCACCCTCTGTGAAACATACCCCAAAGGGCCATCTGTCATTTTAACAGGTAGTCCATGCCTACATCCTTTGAGCATACGCTCACTAACGTTTTATACTAACCCCTTTGAAACCACCCGTCTGCCTTTGCTCATCTCCCATGTCATAATGTCTAAACTATAGTGGTCTCTCGAGGTGATGTCAAATGCTTAGAATAAGCTTTGAATATGCTCAGGAGGTTAATTCAAAAAGGTCCTGGGATCGCTACCTCAGCAATCTTGGGAATTATTCTGCCTTATCCAATTAAGCGATTTAAAGACTAGACTGTCTTGCCTTTTCACAGCCAGCACTAAGATCGCAGTGATCTTAGCCTCAACCCTCCTTCACCATTCCAAGTAGAACACACTGTGCACAGGGGCAAGAGGCCCATAGTGAAAGAATAGCAGTGGAAATACTCCTTCTCACAAGATTGATTACACAAACACCCCTCCCATATCAGTTACTTAATAAGTATATGGTGCAGTTGACCTCGTACAGTATTCAAGTGCACTTCATGCCTGAGTAGCCTGAAGAGCCCTCAAGGACTCTCAGCAAACATCCTCCCTCCCCCCTATATGTATACAGCAGGGGTATTCACTCTTGGGAGCAGGAGTGTTCCCTGTGAGTGCTCTTGTACTCAGGTGAAACCACTATGTAATTTTTTCACTAAGATTGCAGTCATCTTATGGCTGGAAAAGTAATAGTGATGGGATCTCAGAACTTGGTGTGCCTGACTGGCCTGCAACCACTGTAGTAGTTAGGGTAGACTGGCTAGGTCTTATGATATGTGGCTACGCTAAGATCGCAGGGGTAGAAATCCCAGGACCTTTTGAATTAACCTCCTGATACCTACTTGACAATGGATCGAGAAGCAGGAAATGAAAAGGTTTAGAAATACTTACTAATAAATGGTCTAAATAGAGTCCATAATATACAAACAGACATTTTATGTATACTATACCATAGCAAGTATTGACATACATATTTATATTTGTTAGTACTACATTTCCCAAAGGGAACAGCAAGGGGTAGAAATCCCAGGACCCTTTGAATTAACCTCCTGATACCTACTTGACAATGGATCGAGAAGCAGGAAATGAAAAGGTTTAGAAATACTTACTAATAAATGGTCTAAATAGAGTCCATAATATACAAACAGACATTTTATGTATACTATATCATAGCAAGTATTGACATACATATTTATATTTGTTAGTACTACATTTCCCAAAGGGAACAGCAATGGCATCAAACCACACATCAAATGGTGTCATTGCTAAGAGGCCTCAGGACATGTTAAGGCAAGCGAATCGATCATACTGTCATACTCAGAGCTAGGCTGAGGCCCAAGGACATAAGTTGGATGCCGTAGGGTGCATTGATACATTGCTGGGTTATTGCCAAGGCTTTGTGCTCTTCAACATTGACATTGCCATTCAGCACATCTACATTGACCTCAACGTACTGACCACTTTAATTATTCATAGGATTAGGGCAGTGGCTGCCATTGACTTGGGTGGTACTATCTAGCTAGCTCATAGCACCACTGTGCATCTCCTCCCAAGCGTCTAAACATGCGAATGCCTCCCTTGAAATCTCTGCACGGTAATCGATTGGAACCTCTGTTTGCATAAATTCCCAATTCTAACAAGTGTACAAGTCATACATGTATCCATTTAGTCTGATTCAAGACCCGTGTAAAGCAGTCAGCGACCTCTCTAATCACCCCAGCACTTTGAGAACAAGTCTGATTAACGGTAAATTGATTCAGCCGTTCTAATAAGACTTGCATTAACACGAAATTAAACTCCGTCGTACCCCGTTGAGTTGGATGTGATGCCACAAGAAGCGGGGAAGCTATCTGATCAATGAATTTCAATATAGTCGGGTGACTAACGGCAGCCAGTCATTAGTCAACTTTATAGGATCATTAATGTTCTGCGAGCAGGCTTGGAGGTTGGATCTAATTGCATAACGTTGATGGGTTCAGTATGGGCCTTTGCATCCTATTGATTATAAATCAGTGGCAGGAATGACGCTGATTGGTAGCAAATTCCAGCAAGCCTTATGCTGAAATGTTGCTCCTGCGCTACTGGTGGCAAAAATGTCCAACTATGGCAATAACTAGTATAAGATAAACATGAACAAAGGCGCGGGCTCTGGGACCCAGCAAATTGTTGTGACTCCTCGTCAACCTGTGTGAAGTGGCTCACACATGTCGCTAGATGGAACACGACGTCGCTATAGCACAAGATCACCAGGAATAGCAATGGTGGTGATCACATGGCCTCACCTCAGATGGCGAGGATGGTGATCACTCAGACTCACCAGGGATGGCGACGCGGGTGATCACTCACCTCGCTAGATGAAACATGCACCTCGTCATAGCACATGTTCACCAGGGATGGCGAGGATCGTGATCACTCATCCTCACCAGGGATGGCGACATGAGTGATCACTCATCCTCACCAGGGATGGCGACATGAGTGATACCTCGTCATAATGCACATTCACCACGGATGGCAAGGATTGTGATCAGTCACCTCGCTAGATAAAACGCGTACCTCGTGATAGCACAGGTTCACCACAGATGGTGAGGATCTTGATCACCCACACTCACCAGGGATGGAAACACGAGTGATCACTCACCTCGCTAGATGAAACGCACACCATGCCATAGCGCATGTTCACCACGGCTGGCGAGGATCGTGATGACTCACACTCACCAGGGATGGCAAGGCGGTTGATCACTCACCTTGCTAGATGAATCGCGCACCACATCATAGCGCAGGTTCACCATGGATGGCGAGAGTGGTGATCACTCAGACTCACCAGTGATGGCGACGCTGGTGATCACTCACCTTGTTAGATGAAAAGCTCATGATCATCGACATTGGTAATCATGCAGCCTCACATCTGCCAGATCAAAGTATGTTTTGCCAGAGAAGGTATTGCCATATATATCTTCCCTCTAACCACAGACAAGGTGTTCATGTTGATATTTCCCTATGTATTTTTCCTGTAACCAGAGAAAAGGTGTTTATGGATAGTTGCTTTCATTTTAGAGATACCTCTATCTAAATTCAATTGATATTCTCTCTATATAATCTTGTTTGATTCAACTCTGAAGTATTACATGGAAATCAGTGTGAAACAAAGCACATTTGATACGTATGGGACTTATACTTCATGCCCACACTTCCTAGATAGGCTACATGTGGAACAGTGGTGCTGTCTCAACACCTTTGGCAATGGTGGTGATAAGTTGCCACTGTGAGTGAGAGTGAGTGACAGATGATGCAATCCTCAGAGAGCATTGACTTGGAGTGACACAAATTCACGCATTGAGTGAGACAAAGGTTGGCAATGGTGGTGATAAGTTGCCATTCTTAGTGAGAGTGAGTGACAGATGATGCAATCCTCAGAGAGCATTGACATGGAGTGACACAAGTTCACGCATTGAGTGAGACCAATGTTGGCAATGGTAGTGATAAGTCGCCATTATGTGTGAGACTTGATGCCAGTGGCAGGGGAGTGGTACATAATCACACAGTGAGTCAGATCCATGTTGGCGATGCTTGTGATAAGCCGCCATTCTGAGTGAGAGTTGACAGGCAGTGGCACATACTCACGCAGTGAGTTAGATCCATGTTGGCGATGGTGGTGATAAGTCACCATGCTTTGTGAGGGATGACAAGGGGTGGCACATACTCACGCAGTGAGTGAGATCATGTTGGTGACTGTTGTGATAAATTGCCATGCCATGTGAGACTGACACACAGTGGCGAAAGATGACGCAGTGAGTTATCACTCAGAAAGGAGTCACCATTGATGACCAATCATGGCGACAGATAACGACAATTTGCTGGGGATGTTTTGAATTAAGCACATTGCTTATCACGAACCATGTCTTTTTTAACCATGACCTTTAACCTATCTGAAATAATCTTTTTTTTCGACAGCCTGTTATTATGGCACCCACGCCTCTCGGCAACAGATCACGACTTGACTTCTTCTATGAGCTGCTCTAGGTCTTTTGCTTAACAATGTAGAGTACATAAATGTAGGGTCTTTATTGCGTTCCTCCAACAAATTGTCTGACTCAGGGCCAGTGCACATTCACTGTATGTAAAATGAGATATGTACTTCCGGAGGCCTGTAGAAAAAGGAGTTGCTCACGGATGCTCGGAGAGGATATTAAGAGAAAGTGTCCCGTCCCTCCCCCGCCTCAACAGTCACCTGAGATGAAATAAAGTCGGTGGATTAACTCGCAAGCCCGAGCAGCTCCTCCCACACTCACAACGGCTCCTATTACGACGTCCAGAGCCAGTGAGCTACTCAGGGGGAATTCATAAACATGAAGACACAGCACCAAAAGGGAAAGAGGACACATAGAGTGAGCTGCTCAGTGCCTAAGAGAGAGTCATACACGTGAAGGCAGTGTGAGAAGTAGATGGAAAGAGGGGTGTGGACGATTAGGCAGTGGATAAGTGCCATGATGGATGGCTAAATAACCAAGTAGCATATGGCGATGATGGAGGAAGTGGGTTAATCAAATGCACGGTAAAAGAGGATTAAGATAACTAAGAAGAATAACAAAGGGTGGGAAGACTGAAGAGTTCTCTAATACAACAGTACAACCGCAAAGTGAACTGATGTGACCACTCATTGTTCATAACGGTCGCCTACAGGTTCCCTTGAGAAACGATATGAAGGTATAAATAATAAAAAAAAAAATATAAATCAGTCCAAAACACCATGCAGTGGCAGTCTCCGAGGGGAGGGCACTATTGGAGCTGCTCTCTCAGCAGTGAGCTGCTCCTGACAGCCTGGCTGCCTTTAATGGAGCCGACACGTGAGGTAGATTGCAGTTTTATCAGGACTGCCGTGCAGCTGGGTGGCGAAATGATAAAGCCGTTTTTGATTTGAAGCGCTCGGGTTCGCCGCCCCCACCAGCTCTGAGCAACTCTGAAAGCTACTGATCTGCCGGGCAATACCTCCTCCCACTCCTTACACACACACCTATCCTCATGTCCCCATCCCAACGCGGATCTGATCCCATGGTGCGTGCGTGGCAATGCTGCGGTAGCTGCCAATCAAGTGTAGGACGAATCAATTGGCGCGAATTTTCACAGGAGACTTTTGGGGGTGCTATGTGAAAGGCCCCTAGTCCTCAGAAGTGGTGACGCTCAGGCCGTGCTAGTCATTAAAGGGGCAGATGGGAAGAGAGATGGGGATTGAAAAGAGGAGGGGTAACAGAGCTCCTCCCATTGCAACTGGAGGGGGAGGGGATGCACAATTGCTGGGGACCGCCTCCTATGTCCTGCCTCCAGGGGATGGCCAGTCATTGACATGGAGAGCAACTCAATGCTTTTTGCCTGATGCTAACTGAGAGGAGGAGCGAGCATAAAGTCCCGAAATGGAAGAACAATCCCGTGTGGCCAAAGCTAAACAATAGTGGCCGTGGACGACTGACAGGCAGTCGCCATGACGACTGGTCACGTGATAGCTGTTGACATCACATCCTCCTGGCAGAGTATTCTGGGCCGGTAGTTTGCGGACTAATTTGTTTGGCGCATTAAGTGGCGGTGACGGCCCCGAGGGGTGATTCGTCCCCATGTTAGCATAGACAACAGTGCTTGGCTCGGAGTAATATTGGAGAGTGTGGCTGCGGCCGTTTGAAGACAACTGACACCAGCCAGATGAAAAAGTAGACCCCAGTGTCAATGAGCTCTAGTGGATGAGGGTGAAGTGTATGATGATTTGTAATGGAAGGGCCCTGATAGCTATCACAAGTGTCAATCAATAGAGATCAATGCTTGGCAGACCACAAGGCCAAAGACAGAGTACATTATGCAGTAGAGTCTAACCCTGGTCCAGGAGACAGGCAGCATGGGCAAACCTGAATTTAAAGCTGACAACAACAAAGGTTCCCTGACGTCAGTCAGTGCCCATACCATCCTTTTGTCTGAAACTAATTGACGCCCTGCTCTGAGAGCTCACAGGGAACGGTGTGCGGGTACATGGTCCCTCTTCCCATTAAACTTCAAACAGATCCAATAAAAACAATTTCATCATGGGGGAGTTTACAAAAGGAAAAAAGTACAAAAGCTATTCTGGGTTGCACCAGATATCCCTCATGCGGATGGCATCTTTTGATGGCAAAAGCACATGTATTTCTAAAGGATAAGAATATGATATGGATACTAGATTCTGGAGTATAGAAAGGGGTGGATCTATTCCATATTATCACGAGCAGAAGGTTCACCTCCCGGCCCCCGCACTTTCTGTATCAAGTGACACCATCCTCGTTACCAGAAATGAAAATCATCCCCTATCCCCTGATTTTTGAGCAAAATAGGTACCCTATTTTCAGTTAAATCACTGACTTTTGAGGCCTTAAAATGAACCCTATTTTTGAGAAAACACTGATATCTCTAGAAATTCCACCCTTTTTATTGTGAACCACTGACAAGTAATATCATTCATATCACTCCCCAAGTAGACCTCTGAATGTGGGTCTTTAATAAAGATGAAGCCTTGGTTAGATTTAATTGATTTATACTTGGTTGTATGTTACCATGATTTGTTCCCTAATCATCCCTTTTTACCCCCCCCCCTTGTTTCCCTATTCACAGACTCCTCTTGGAAATATGACCCCTATCTTTTGAAAAACGCAGACATGCAGAACTTGATAAATTAGACCCTTTATCAGTGCTTTTGGTAACGCGGATGGTGTCCAGCAGATGTGGAAGTGCGGGGGCTGGGGTTCACCTAGTGCGACCTTGGCTCTATTGTTCAAGCCTTGCAATGTAGGGAGTCGGCTAGCGGAACCTCCTCAACTGAGGCCACTAAAAGATTAGTTTCTAGAGAGTCTTTCCAGCGCCATCCCACGCCTGTAAAACTAACTGGCCTTTGGCACTGCCCAGTGTGTTCCCATAACTCAGCCTACTAAGGGGCCGTTAAAATGTCAGCGAGATACTTGCAGTTACTGATGCTTAACACTTCTATCCTTCTTTTCTTTGTCTGAAATGTATGTATTTCATATTTGCTGTTGCAGTTAGACTTTAACTTAATATTCATTCTCAAATGAAATTGGTATTTTGATGATTATGATGACTCAGAAGGAGTAACACATAGAAAAATATAGTCATAACATTAAATGAGTGAAATCACGTTCTAGCTGGGTCGTCTTACTGAAAGACATCGTAAACTGGGTGGATGGGAGGGTGGATTGTAAGTTAGTGGAATTATGGATGGGTAGCTGAATATTGTATATATTCAGGCGGTTGTGTGTGGTTGGGGTGGGTGTCCTCCTGCTGTCTCCCCTTCCCTTCCAGGGAGTCCTGGTGCCTGACTGCCTCTACCAGAACACCGGTGTCTGGGATCTGCCTACCACCCCACCAGGAGCCTTACTGCACGTTGAGATATGGAGCCAGTGCGATTGCGTGTGGTGAACCCTTTCGAATATCAAATAACGGCTGTATAACCGAAGGCAGGCCGGAGATGGATGCTCTAGTCGCACAGACGTGGCCGTTGGCTGAGGGAAACTGGAACCGATCGCCCATTTACTTACTCCCCTGGGAAAGTGTGGTGGGAGGGGAGACTGTATGACCCTGCGATATGCACATGCCCTTTGATTAATGGGAAAGGTGCAGAGGCAGTACTTTACACTGGAATACTATAGGTATATAGAAGCTCCAGCACTGACAAGTTATCGACCAGAGACAAGCCTTTAATGGAGGCCCCATCCTGTATGACATTAATATAATAGGCACTAGTGTATATTTAAAATTGACATAGTTCGCCATATTGTATATTTACATGGGCGGCCACGCGGCTGTCATGCTCTAGTGAACTCCGCTATAGTGGAACAATTCCACCTCCTCATCCTCCCTGCACTTAAAACAAAACAGAGGCTGGCTGGCTTGGCACATACCACAAGCTGTTCATAGTGCATTAGGAGTGGAGCTGCCAATCGGTGGACGCCTGTCATGAAATTGCCTGCGTTGTACCCTTGCGATAAACATTTAATTAGGAGCCGGCAGCCAGAGCTTTTATCTATTAAGCCGCAAGTCCTGGCGGGGAACGCGGGGCGGGTGGGAAAGGAGTGGACAAGGCAAATGTTATACATTCATGACTGCCCCTGCCGGTGCCAGAACTTCTGCATCAAAACTACTGGCCACAGGCGGGACTTGCTGTGTAGCCTTTGTTGTTTTGTCTCCAAAGGGTAGGGATTGACGGATTTCAACATCAAAGCAGAATTCAAACCTTATCTTCTGCCGAAAGCACATTAGTCCGCCATATATACATTTCCCCCCACCACTCCCAATCATAGATTTTATCACAGCCATCTGTTATTTTGTTTAATGTATTATGATGTTTATTTACCAGGATCAATGCTATCAACTCTATCCTTACCTCGCCCACCCCTACTTAGCCAGGGTGAACCCTGGCAGACTTGAAAGGCAACCCATTAACATCAGCTTTATGGAAGGTTGAAACAACCATTGGAGAAAGAAGAGGGCAGAGGAGGGGGAGGTGACGACCTGGGTGCAGTAGGAGTGGAAGGTAAGGGCGGGGAGGTCCTTTATAGATGCTGTCAGGCTTGGTATTCGCCCAGGTGTCCACTCCCAAGCACCCGTTTCCATAAACTACACACAGAACCCTGCAGGTATCCCTGAACTCTGACACTACCATCCCATCGGATAAAACATACAAAACTCCCACTATCACCCATCCTAAATCCCCTGATAGCCTGATGGTTCCTACCTACCAATGGAAGAGATTAATCATGTTCTTACCGTAGGCAATAGCGGTGAGAAGGTTGAGGGAGGCGAGCAGGGCAATCACCCTGGTAGCAGAAACGGCCCGGGGCCACTGCACCGATCCCAAGTACGTATCCATCTCGGAGCCTTGGTCGCGAATTATATGCTCGACTAGGTGGCTTGATCGGCGTATACCTCCAGCAGTCAGAGTGTGAGGCACTCACTCATCTGCTGTCTGGAGAGGAGAGTGAGAGGTTGTGTGTGTAATTCCCCCTCTACTAGGCGCCCAGAAGTAGGTTTGTGTGTAACCTCTATGAGTGGGTACCGCACTGAAGAGAACTTGTGGAGCTACTCAACAGAGGTTTTGTTTGCAATCTGCTGGGCCAGCAGCTCAGTGAAGTGAGTTTGCAAGGCCTTGGTGCTTTACCTCCTGCAGTGTCCTGGCGGTGTTTCCCAGTAATCAGCTGGTGTATGGATTGGGTGGGCAATGAGTGGCTCCTGTGTTATCTCTAGTATCACACGCACTAAGAGCAGCTCGCCCCTTACACAGGTGAGCACTGGGGATGAGTTAGGTCCTTCAACAACACTTGGTCGCAGCTGGACAAACTAACCTCCTGCATCATGTGTGAGGCAAGGCCCTCCTCCAGGGTGATGAATGGCTGACAGGTATTGCTCAGCCTCTGCTCCAGCACTTCCTAGTCCTCCTGTGGTCAGTACTGGCTCACACTGAGAAGCGCTGTGTGTGCAGTACCGCTGCCGCGAGCACGTGTGAGCACTTCCTCTGACTATAGCCAACTGAGCTGCTCTGGACGCCGCACCCAGTCCTCTAGGTAGTCCAGTGTGGAGTGGGAGTGGGAGGGCTGCAGTAGCGGCAGTGTCGACGTGGTGGCAGTAGTGGTTAGGCGGGAAGAGGTAGGCAGTCACAGACTCACCGTGCGCTGGTGAAGGGAGAGGGGGCGACGGCTGCTGGAAGAAAGGGAGTGAGATAGAAAGGGGTAGAGAGGGAAATGGTGGAGGTGGTGGTGGGCGGCTAGTCACGACAAGGCCTGTCACCGGCTTCCACAACTCCACTGTGGGCGGGCGGCAGACGGCACAGCAGGGCCCCGATCGGGTATCTGCCTCAAAGACACGCCTCTCCCACTCACTGTTTGACTTTTTACATCCTGCCAACCCAGGAGCAGAAGGAGAAAGGGAGAAGCTCGCTTACACGTATGGAGTCGCTCATGAAGGACTTAGGCCTTCGTGTAGGCCCGTGTGGAACGTACGCAAGCTGATACGCCTCCCCAACTCCATATACTACTACCACTAGTAGTAGCATTAGAGTAAATGTAGTAGGAGTAGTAGTAGGAGTAGTAGTAGGAGTAGTAGCAGTAGTAGTAGCAGTTGTAGGAGTACAACTCCAGCTATACTATTACACTATTCAATAGTATTACAGTGTACTACTATCATATGCAGTTCAATACATTATTCATTGTTCACACAGTCATCTTCTTTGCCAGCGCAGTGGTTCACCTGGGCCTTATTATGCTGCATGGAATACAACGTACTGCTCCATAACAATACCTATAACCGATAAAATTATTTACACCCCCTTATTTTTGCCAGCAGCGTTACCGCAGCAGCCCTGGAGCCTGAAATTTCTATCTTCACACCCACGCTGCCCCCATACCACACTCCAGTCCCAGTATTCTAACGCACAGGGCTCACTGCAATCGGATCGCAACCTCATTAATGCCACCATTTCCCCCTCTCATCCAGGGCATATCGGGCTCCCAACTTGAGAACACCTGTTCCACTCTTCCCATTCATCTCATAGCTAAGAGCAGAGCAAATGTACTCAAGCCACTTCTTTGTTTATATCAATTTCTCTTTTCTTTTTGTATTGATAGAGCCTCATCAGCTGTTCAATATAGTGAGTGTTTCCGGAGTTTGTCTCATGACCAAGTGTCTGAGTATCTAATCATTCGAGAATGGTTGTTATAATTAGTGTACAGTTATTACTGAAATTAGTTTCCTGAATATTTTAGTCATTTTCCTGAATACGCACCACGCCCTAATGAAGACCAATGATTGCTTTGGAAATTGGTGTTGTATTCCCACCAATTGATATGGTGCACTACATAATACATAATAGTTCACTGAGTGCTGGCTGAACCACAACTGATCAAGCTATTGGTGTACAGTTTCTCTTACATTAGTCTCATCATAAATAGACAGCCCTGTGGGTTTTATGTGAATGATATCAGTATGTAGCTTTTGCACTCAGAATATAGTATGCAAACTTGAGTGGCTGGCAGCCCCATGGGGTCCATATAGCCAGCCAAGCACGGTGGCCTTTCCTTCTAGAGCACGGGTGGGATATATTGAAGGAATAATAGAGGGACGTGGCCTTGTTTCGTATTCCCAGAGAAGCGGGCAGCGGTCGGCGGATATTGGCTGGGGACTGGAAGGGAACAATAGGCACTGGGGTTAGCAGGGGGTGAGGGCAGTGCAGGGAAGTTAAGGTTAGGAGAAAGGCAAGTTAATACAAGAGAGAAGAGAAGGGAGGGAGTAGGTGGCTATATGAGTGCCTTTGGTACGGTTGCTGTATATATGTGGGTGGTAGGCGAGCTGAGTGTGAGTAACTCCGAGTGACTCAGGACCCTGAGGGAATTCCTGCACCTCGCTGCCTGCACCAGAGTGGCACTACAATCATCAACAGGGAGTTCGTGAGTGGAGAGGGGCGGGCCGTCTGCCAGTCTGATCATAACGTCCTTATCCCTCACCATCGGGACGAGTTTCTAACAGCAGTTCAGAGCTGCTCGTATCGGCGGCCGTGTTCAGTTCACGCTTCGCCGCCGCCGAATAAGAAGCCGGCCGTCCGGTAGGGTGCTGGTTTCCTTGTGCCGATTCACTGAGGCAAACAATATCTTGTCACTGGGGATTTTTGCAGCCTGCTTTGCAAGCCGCTGGTGGTTCCAATGAGGTTAGAAATGATGTCTGTTTACGGGCTGGGTGGATGGACGTACGCTCCTACCGTGTAGTTGAACGCCTCGGAGCATCAGAGCTGCTCCTATAAAGCATGTGCTGCTGCCCTAAGGCAGCTTCATAGTCTCATAAGAGCGCAGGTGGGTTTGGTGAGCACTTACAGTGCTACGTGAGGAAGGGATGTAGTTTAGAGCTTTTCTTTTGGATGTTGAGGAAAGTAAGGTAACAGGGAATAAGTGACAATGATAGAGTTAACAGTGAGGAAAAAAAGACAGTGAAAAAGGATATATCCGTGATGTCGAGTGGAGTTTGATTATAGGTCATTTTTTCTTTTTGTCAAAGAGAGGTTCTTGATGTCATCTTAAAGGGGGAAATGGAATTGACGCGGTGACAGATGGAGCCGATTCCACTGAAAGAAACAGAGACACCGGATCAAATGAGAGGAGGGTAAAGGGAGACAGTGATAGGCAGAGATAACGAGATAACATGGGGGCACAGGCCCAGACCAGAAGGAGAGAGACAGACAGACAGTCAGCCCGATTGACAGACAGACAGAGAGGGAGAGAGACAGACAGAGACAGAGACATATATGACAGAGACAGAGATAGAGACAGGCAGAGGTATAGTCGGACACTCAACGGAAACAGAGATGCAGCTCTAATGACAGAAAGGCAAAGAGATAGTTGGAGACAAAATGGGGAAACAGGTGCAGGCACTTCATAGATACTGGTTTCCAGCAGAGGAGAGGAAATATAACTGAAAGGGGCACAGGCTGAGGCCGTGATCGAAGATAGGGCTTTGCTAGACATTGCCCTTCTCTAGCTACTACTATGGCAAGAGGGTTTCTCCTGCCTGTACCACCAGATGGCGCAGGGGCTGCTATCTAGATCAATAGGGGGTCGGCCATTTGTACGCACGGCACTGGTCTGTAGGGCCACGTGCTCACAATGTAAACTGATGGGCACTACCCAGACGGTCCAAGTCACTCAGCCTACCAACCATCGGACTACTCCCCCCCCCTGCCCCCCCGTCCATCTCCCACCTCCTCCCCATACCCATCAAGACTACCGTTCATCACACAATACGCCACCTCAACAGGCCTTCATTCACGGTTCCTTTCACTTTATGATGCCTCATGGTTGTCTTATCCTTCACTGTCGAGCCTTTCAAAGTCAACTCCAAAGGATGAATACAAGGCTTAAACAAAGCTGGTGGCGATCAACTTTTTGTCTTTTCTCCGGTTGAGGATGTGCTCTTTGGTAAATGGTTTGCTCTGTGTAAGGAGTGAGCTGCCTGGAAAGGGTAATCATGGTTTCTCCTCTTGCTGGAAGACTAGGACCCTGGAAACGGCAGCAGTCTTTACAGTGGCTTGGAGATGGAGATGGGTGAGGGAGGGGTGTACTTGGAGGGGCAGAAGAATGGCACTCATCTGTATCGACGTCTTATGCTTACAGATGCTTTTGTAACTGAGCTTTTCATGGCCGATGGTCGCTTTGTGCTGGGTGCTTTTGTGGGTTCTCTCAATGAGTCCAAACCCCAGACAGAGCTGCCAACAAGCTGTAGTATGGCCTAACAGCTCAGGCATGGCTACGTGTTAGACAATATAGGCTACATACTGACCTACGTCAGCTTGGAGCATCATTGTGGTAGTTGACAGGGGTAGGGTGAATGTATGGGCGATGAGAGGCAAAGGCAGATGATTGCTGGGTAGTGTGTGTCGATGAAAGATAACACAGATAGCTTTGTACAAAATAGGGTAACATCATTATCACATAGGTAGTATGCAGGAAGTGCACTACCGGTAGTGCACTACACTTTGGTTTGGCCATGATGAGGAAGCTAACCTGAGTAAACGATCTCAATAAATTTTGTGTGTGGGGGGGGGGGGGGTATTTATGTAACTACATTATCGATTTGTACATATACCACCATAAATAAAAGTATCATCCTCTTGTTGAGAAAATTAGATGAAGGGACAGGAGAAGGAATGGTAGGGTAGGGGGGGGCGGAGGGGGAGTGGCTGGGTGGACAGGGAGTGAAGGCTTACCGCAGGCTAACCCCTACAGGAGGTAGAATGTCCCGCCCAGGGGCTCCAGGGGGACCGGCCACTGTCGGTGTCTATCTCCGCTGACAATCTGTTTGGCCCCGTTAAGACGCCCAAAGCTAGTTAGGAAGGGGACTCATGCCCAGCTCCTCCCCGGAGACCCATGCACTCTCCTGCCCGCCACTGGTAACACTCACATTTACCCGAACTGGCCAAACCCCTCCATGGCAGACCGGTAATGGCCAACGAAAGGCCGGCATCATCAACAGCCGAATCACAAAGCCCACAGCCATAGCAGACATAGGCCGCTACTGTGAGCAACTCTGTGTAACAATGAGCAGCTCAAACTCCATCCCACAAAAGGCTGAGTTACATGCTCTAAAACAAGGTAAAATAAATGAGATGGGGATGGTAATGGAGTCCTTAATCAGACATGCATTGATAGCAGGAACCGTAATAACATCGGTGGTTAATTGACACGGAGATAAGGGACATTAATAACGTGGCTTGCCCCGCAGAGAAGGAGTTGTATCGATTGGGTTTTTGGCTCTCTACCAGCAATGCCAACCCTACCTATCCCTTTGGGTAAAGCTTGTTTGCCAGTGGCGTACCATGTTCAGATCACATTCCCTTGGTATACATATCTAATGATGATCGTTTTCATATGAATATCATTTTACACAAGCGAAGGTCAATCAATTAAATGTTATCTAAATTTTCTATCTGTATTTCAATAGAAAATACGCCGTTTTAAAGGTTTGGGTATCAGGTAAGGCCTAAAAAAAAGTTGTGTTTCCGGTAACATGGTCTAAAAAGTTCAGGTCGGTAGGTCGGATTTTATTTTAAATGTTTTTTTTTGTATCCAAGGTCTCACATAGTCATATATTGCTTTTTTTCACTGGTGATTGTTATAAACGTTGATTTCCTGCTTGGGATATAGAAATCAATGGGGAAATGTGTGCATATATGTCAAATAACAATTTCGGAAGTGAATCTTTGAAAATTTTGAAAAAAATGTTCAAAAATTGGGAAAATTTTGAAAAGATCTGAGGTCGGTCCCTTTGAGCTGAGCACGGTCGGGTAACCGGAAACAAACTTTTTTTTGGCCTAAATAAAAAGATCTGGAACAGGGTCAATGCAGTTTATGGGGGTGTCTTGTGATATCTCATTATCAGCCCTGGGTAGGCCTACATGATGACTAAAGACTAGAGGCAACCACGCCTATGGAATCACATTATGTCCTTATTGACAGAGTATCTGTTAGGCTGGGGAATAACTACGAAACTCTAGGTACTCTTTCCCTTTTATCCCTACAGCATTTCCGAGGATCTGTAATCATGATGAACACAATGTACTGTGGATAAAAACAGGAAGATAAGGACGCAAAATTAAAGTGTGCAGCTGTTCCCCTGTCATCCTTTTTATCATTAATGCTATCCCAGACTTGCTCCCTGTCTGGTTTTGAGCAGTCGGTGCAATTTTCAGATATTATTGCCCAACAGTCCATTTCCTCTGAACTGCATACATAATATGTGGTGTTATCAAAGCTCCGGACATACCGGTATTAGTTCCTTGATAGTTGTAAGTTACTGTGAATAAGGCACATTCATTGAATGGATGTTTACCTTGTCTTTGAAGTGCACAGTGATGCCATTCACCTTTGAATAAGTGAAAACCGGTGTCGTGACATGTGCGTCTAATATCGAGGCCATGCTTAGAATTTTATAAGCCCATGTCAACGGACTGTTTGTTGCCCTGACCTGTCTTCGGCCCGTGGTAGTACCTTTATACAGTCCCCTTATAGTGGTGTGCGTGTTACAGATCGAGAGGTATAATATTACATGGTTTATTGGCCGCTCGGCAGTGTTATAACTAAGATAACTTAACCTATCCGAAGGCGCCATTTCCATATACTACTAATCCACACAGAGAGAGGTGCTATAGGAAGTAGTAGCGTAGTCACGTTATGATCTACCTTCCTGAAAGAGCCATTCCAGTATACTACTATGCCGGACAGAATGCAGTTTCAGTGGGGAATCCAACTTTTTGACATACTACTCTCTCATTCGGGAAGGTAGCATAGGGAAAAATGATTTGTAGCTGTAGTGACATCGCGAAACTTCTTTTCTGACATAAAAACATTTCAGCTTCAACGAGACTTTTCCATCTTCACAAAACAAGTACCTGTCAAATTCACCATCCGACGTCAACGTTGGACACGATGGAACATTCAGACGCACCCTAGGTTGATGCCAGACATATCAGGTGCTAGGGGTTCATTTTCACTAGTTTAGTACTAACCTAAGGTAGTTTTACCCTGCCTTTAAAACACATCCCCTCTTTTGTATGGTTTTATAAGCCGCAGTCAGCCTCAGATTTAGTTATAAGCCATGGATTATACGTGAGGTACTACGGTAAAATCTTAATACTTATTACAGTAGTTTTATGTATTGTAATAATCATTACAGCACGCTGTCTGGCTTCTTTGAATCTTGCTCAGCGGTGCATCAGGCCTTAATTTTATAGTTTTGAAATAGTTTACATCAAAGGGGAACCAATAATTGAGACTTCGTGGGATACAGGCATACTCGAAAGTCTGTAAGATACGTCTACAACTTCCACAATTTTCCCCTTGCAAAATAAGTGAAGCATTAACAATTACTCTGCTACACCTTTAGAAAATAAGCGCGTCGTAGATTTCTACAGGTAAACCAGCCATATTGATTGAGAGCTGGTTCTCCTGCATTAAAACCGATCCCCGTGAAGAGGTCTACATTTATGACAAACATCATCCCATACTGAATTCATAAATCAGAGAGCATATTGCATTTGTTAATTGATATTTCCACCCTTCAAAAGCCGCAGCCAGATATAACAGGCCCATGAGGGATTACAATGGTTGTCAGTTGGGCCAACTCCCATCACTGTATATTGATTATATGGGCGGGAGGGGCTTAGGCTCTGGGGCTATGAGCGTTGATTATTATCCTGCATTAAATCACAATTGATAAGTTTATCTGATCCTGGATCATTCAGCTGGGATAATGGTCTTGGATACTGGGTCGTCTGTGTAGTTTAGCCTCTGACAGCGTCCAATAATTGATTCAATTAAGCAAATGCTATAAACTATAGCACATTACCGGGGTCACACTGAGGTGTGCAGGGTAATTAGTCTGCCTCTCTTCATCAAGCCATTTCTCTGACAATGACAGGTATGGGGGAGATAATGAGAAGGACGCTCAGTTCATGGAACTTTTTCTATCTGTACTTTTGGCAGATTCCATGTTGTGACCTTCCAGTTTATGGCCTTCACAGAAAAAATATTAATACTCACTGTGAGCCTGATGTTAGCCTCAGGCAAATGTCGCCAAAATGAGTATATTTTGATACTCAGGGTGAGCCTAGGGTGTAGGCATACTCCAGCAATACCTGACACTCTACTCCAGATTGTTTATGGCCTAGCTGTACCCTCTCAACTGCCCTATGTATACTCTCACAGTACAGGAGTCTCTTTAGAGACAGGCTCAGGGTCAACTGGAGTAACATAATAGAAGAGAATAGGATATTGCCTAAGTATCTCTATGAAGAGGGTCAGGCAATACTGGATCCTACCTGAACAGGCTCCAACATTGCAGGAGTCTTTCTTACCAATGGTGTAATGCACTGCCAGAGTATCCCAATACATAAGATCACACTTTGCTGGATTCTACCTTCAGAGTGAGTCCAGCAACACCACCCAGTGGGCACAACCCCACTTAATGAGTTACTAATCAGCACTGCATTGTAGGGCTTACAGACAGTCTTTAGAAATTGTAATGGTTATGTAGCCCTGCATTTGTAGCCCTTATCAAACTACTAAGCTGTAGGAAGTATTAAGCCCAACACATAAGTGGTTCGTTAAACACTATAAAGAAATATAGAAATTAAGATCACCGTATGACAAAAGCCCATTATTTCATACACACAAGGATTCCAGATGGTCGAACATTAAACTTCCTAAGGCAGTCTAATTAATCGATGAATAGTTTGTGCATTCCTGGTTTCAGTGTCCTTATTGCTCCTTGGTGGGATTTGAACTGGGTACCTCCTTATTGTGACTCCTATGTGCTCCTATCTGTGCTAGCGGGGCAGGTGTTGAAAGTGGCACTATCAGTATGACATTTCAACCATAGACCTCAGGGGCCTAGGAAAAGGGGGGGCCAGGGGGGCCTGGGCCCCCCAACCAGAAAGCAGGTGGGGCCTGAGTATGTCTGGGCCCCCCCAAAATTTGCCAAGAGTTCATAATAAATTGAGCACGAAGCTAAAACTTTGCATCTCAAAGTAGATTGATATAGTAATGAGATAAAGAAAATGGGGGCCTGGGCATCAAATCAGATCTAAAGTTCATCAAAAATTACTTTTCTCCACAAATTTTGTTTAGGTATGTATAGGCGCTATTGTGCTTGAGCCGTTCTTTCAATATGGTTGAGGTCGGGCCCCCCCAATGAAGATTTGCTTCCTATGCCCCTGGACCTACTACAGTGAGATGTCATTAGTCATATGAGGCCCAGTAGACTACTAGGAAACACAGACTGGATTGACCATAGTAAGGAAAAATGGCTATAGTAAGGACAAATGGCTACAATGTCCTCAGTAAGTATGGCACAGTCCTACTTATATGCCTATTGCAACCTGGCTCACCAGTTTTAGAGGTGGCACAGCGGTAAGATTCTCGCTTTGCATGTGAGGGGTCTCAAGTTCAAGTCTCGGTGGTGCTGAGAAATATTTTTCATTTTTTTCAGTTTAATAGGAAACATCTCATCTATTTCAGTGTATTTTTCTAAGACCTAACTTTGTAACTAATTGGAATAGATGCTTGCTTGAAAACTGACAGAATCTTCAACATCTGCCAAGTCAGAAAATAGCAAGAAAATAAATTGTTTGCATAACAAAAAATTTCAGGTTGAAAACTTGCAGCTTTTGAAGAGCATCCCTTGGCTGGAATCAAACTCAGGACCTTCTCATATGAAGGTTAACTTGTTACCACAACACTATCTTGACTGTGTTGAAAGATCTCCACTTGAAATCTCATGTGATCTGCTCCCTCTGTGTGTTGAAAGCTGGTATTTTTTCCAAGCCCCAAAACATTAGAAATATGCATGGGACCATATGTCACTTTTACATTTACTGCAAAGATATGATCATACTCTAAATGTTTTAGTGATTAATTCCTATTACTTTCCTATATAGATAAGATTATAATTATTCATAGCTATCATGGTTACAAGGACTAGAGGATAATAGAAAGGATATTGAGTATGTGCAAAAACGGGTGAGGGGGGGGCTTAATAGAGAACAATTTTCTCACAAACCCATTATGAATGCATATTCATGCTCACATTGTAGCAATAAGATTGACTTACCAAGATTGAATTTACAAAAGTTCTCAATGGGGCTTGAACTTACCACCTTCAGACGCAGAGTTCAGTGCCATATCAACTGAGCTAATGAGGCACATGGTGTGGTTGGTGCTAGGATATGATATAATCTCAGACATCAGTGTAGGGGCTAGACCCCTGCTTTGCTGGAGTATTCACTTAGATTCAGACTGAGTATGGCACCATGCCTGAGCCTTGTGCCATACTCATGCTGATCCTTTTTCCCAATGTGTGGCATTGAAGCAGGCTCAGCATGAGTATAGCATGTCAGGGGAGAGCCTCTAGCAGAGGCTCTCATGATACTCAGGCAGCGCCAGAGACTAGCTGAAACTCAGGCCGATGCTCTTTTTTCCGTCAGTGTTTTTTTCATTGGGACATGTTACACCGGCGCCCACTCACTGTCAGCTGACTACTCTAGAACTCGATATTGGGTTTATCAGTTTAAGTCTTTCAAAGTTTTGGTGTTGCTTTCATGATATGTTCATACACTTCTGACATTCTGCCTATCCCAATGTCAACATCGATGTCGGTCTGTCTATGTACATGTTTCTGCTTTTGACAATGTCTGTCTGGCTATCTGTACGCCCTTCTCGCATTTGTCCCTTTCCTTCCCCTCCCCCCTATGATGACACCCCAACTCTATAGTAGAACTGTATTGTTCCATTGCATTTCTCATCTCTCAAAGACTGCAGTCAAGATCGCCACTCCATTTTCATTCCATAACATTCATGAACATTCTCAACATAATAGTATATACCATATCATCAAGAAGTTTAGATACTATAGGAAGGGTCACTGAGAGAATAGTCTATGGGTAGAGAGTGACAGGCCACCCCCCTCTACCCCCCATGAAACTAGGTGCCCTTGTGCCTTTATTGCTGATTTCTATAGAGGATTAGGTGGTTTATGATATTCCTTTATCAGGGTGATACTAAAGGGGAAGAAGGAACCTCCTAGACCAGAAAATCCTGCTGAATCCAAATTTTGTGATTTTGTTTCTCAGAAATTGATTAAAGTACCCAAAAATGAGGTTTGATGAAGAAATTATTTCAAAGATTTACAAAAATAATAATATTTAAAATGATGAGAAGTCTTTACAGACATAAACATGTAAACAAGAGTTAGTACCTCAATGCACATAATTATCCAAATGCCTGCCTTTCTCCCAATCTGACAAGTATTCTAACTGTACATTACTCTGCCTATCTCACATACTGCCTATCCCTTAGTCTACCTATCACTCATACTGCCTATTTCTTAAATCCAAAGCATCTAGAGTTAAGTAAGGCTATCTCCCAAAAGGCCTAAATACTAAAGCTTACTCCTCACTTTACCTAATCGTCTCTGGTCCTAGTTTCCCATAGTTTACCTATCCTCAATCTGCCTATCATTCATTTTACCTATCCCTCATGGTGACTATCCCTCATACTATCATGTTCAAACTGTATTGTTCATCTCTTTATTTAGGCCTAACTGGTTAACAGTACAATGCTTATCATATCTACCATTTTGATCCTACCTATCCTTAACAATGCCTATCCTAAGGCCTACCTATCCTTCATTACATCTATCCCCCAACTCTGCATATCCCTCATATTTGACTTGCAAATCTGTCCCTAGCACCCATGTTTTTTTACATTTCCTCATAATATGAGACCAGGCAAGCAAAAACACCCCTCTCCAGGGAAATTCATTATCACAGTTCATCTCAAGATCTTTAAAATGAGACATCATTGGGTTAAATATTGCTAGTAGTTATGTCAGAACCCCTCTTTGAACATAGGTCGTTATTCATATCTGAAATCGATGTTTAAGCTCTAAATATATTATAAACCATAATAATGTCTAAAACACAATAAATCAGCCTTTTTCATCAAAATTACATAATAATATGGTAATTTTTATCATAGATTTTGATCTAGATGGAATTTTCCATTTCTGTTTTCAGTTTTGGGTTTTCAGTTTTGGAATGGTTGCCATGGCAACCAGGAACAGGCATATAGGTTGATTTCTCATGAAAAGTGTCCTTTTTACCATCCAAATATGGGCCATTTCTAACGAAAATGGTGCATTTTAAATGAAACCCTTGAATTCTGCATCAAAAATTAGCTTAATGTATTTTTATAATGATTTTAGAGTAATTTTGCCCTCCAATGCCCCCTGGTGGCCAAATGGGGAATGGTACTATCTGTGCCTATCCCTCAAGCTGGATATTGTTCATACTACCTATCCTTGCTAACAATCCTTTTGAATGCCTATCCCTCATGCTCTCCACATGGCCTTCTTATCATCTCAGCTCAGTCAGTCTACCCCATTCTCTCTATATAATATTTCAACTTGTGTTCCAGGTCTATGCCTTGTGAAATATACCTATCCCCCATTATGACTATCCTCCATTCATATCATTAAACTGAAAGATATGCAGAATGAATGATAAGTAGATGTATAAATAAGGTGGACTGTAAACAGTATGTTAGGTGATAGGTTGACTAAGAAATTAACCTACCTTCATCCTGATGATGGTAGGTTAAGAGTGTTTAGATGGATAAGAGAGCTATATAGAAAGCATGGGGGATAGGTAAAGATGGGTAGCGATTAGCAATTTGAGGAATAGGCACAGAGTACCTTGTAAAATGAGCAAACATAAAAAAAAGAAAACATGGGTGCTAGGGACAGATATGCAAATCAGATATGAGGGATGTGCAGAGTTGGGGGATAGGTACAATGAGGGATAGGTAGGCGTCATGATGGGCATTATTAGGGATAGGTAAACATTGAAATAGTAGACATGATAAGGAATGTACTGTTAACCAATAAAGGCTTATATGACAGAAAAACAGTACAGAATAAACATGAGGGTCTGAGGGATAGTCACCATAAGGGATGGGTAAAATGAATGATAGGCAGATTGAGGATAGGTAGACTAAAGCAAAGAGGGAACAAATAAAATAAGGTAAGGTGAGGGGTAAGCATTATAAGTTAAGCCTTTTAAGAGATAACCAGATTTAATTGTAAATGTTTTAGATTGAAGAGATAGGCAGGATGAGTGATAGGTACACAAGTGATATGCTGTATGTGGGATAGGCAGAACAATGCACAGGCACATAACTTGTCTGACTTAGAGATAAAGGCCATCATTTTTGGATTTAGCAGGATATTTTGGTTTGGATGGTCCCTTCATTTCATTTGGTATCCCTTTCATGAAGATACATGTGGATCAACACGGGAAAAGGTACGCCCGTGAGGGGGTGCACGGGCGTACCTTTTATCGTGTTGATCCACACATGATAACCCCCTTACACTACTGAACACACAAGGTCACCTAGTTTCGTGGGGGGGGGGCAGGGTTGGCCTTCACTATAGGACTGTATGGACCGATCCATCCTATGCTATACTATTCTTGATATCATCCCCGCAGTAATCATGGCCATCAGAATGTATCACATATACCACCTCATCCATCTGTACTCGTACTGATACATCATATCTAACGACTTCTTCACACCTGCTTCATGCTCTCCTTCCTATACATACCCCATTACCACCACACATTTCAAATTTACGCTAGTCTCATTAGCCCAGCGGGTCTATTGTGGCACTAATAAGAACATTCTGAGCCCTACATAAGTGGACTAAATGCATGGCTTGAAGTATGTGAAGTACTTCTCACCTGCTCTCTGGCATAGTTTCGGAATCATCTCTCTCTCCCTCTCTCTCTCTCTCTCTCTCTCTCTCTCTCCATCTCTCTCTCTCTCCCTCTTTATATATCTTTATATATTTATCTATCTATCTCTATCTCTTTCCATCCGCATTGAATCTGATAGTATGTTCATATTCAGGTGTACTTAGTAAGGATTGCAATGTTCCTGTTGATAATGTGGTACACTAAAGAACTCAGTTTAGTGAGACTAACACCTCGAAAACTATGCATTGTTCACCAATTTGTGATACTCCAATAACTCTCTTTAGCTGTTTGTCTACCCCTCCCCCTCCCTATCATTCTGTTTGTCTCATGAGTACCCTTTGCGACATACGCGTAGGTACGAAGCTATTCACTGTACAATTCCAGTTATTGTGCTCTCAACCATAATTATTTGCAGATCATTATATTGGTATCTTACCCTATGCAGAATTCTATGTCACACATTGCAACCCCACCATTTGATGCAGCACAAAAAGTATTACCTTCATAAAGAGCACGACTATGATTTTACCTCTTCACACTTATCACCTGCCATATGGTGTCATTAAATCCGATCAGGCAACATTTCCTATCCAACTAACCTTTCCTTCCTCCCTGCCCCCGGCACCAAGTTTTACCACAGTGTAGTACCATCAGGTGGTGTTCGTGGAATTACGTCAACAACAAAATCACCCGGGGCCACTCCTGGAAAAGCTGCACCTCAGCTGGGCGGTTAACATAATCTTTTTGATGTACTGCTTTTTGTTTCATTTTATTTCATATTTGTCAGGTAGGGGAAGTTTGGTACCAAAAAATCCATAACATCTGACAACAAGATTGCGTGCAACTACCACCATTTCCAAAGATGGTACTAGCTTATAAATAGTATGGGTGCAGATATCTCTCATTTCTCCCGTCACCATAGGAGTAAACACCCAGACAGCCCAGAGGAGAAAATATTTAATTTCACAGATGTGATAGTGAAACTTCTCCTCCATGGTGTGGAGTTGTCAGACATCCCTGACCACTTTTTCGATGTTATCAGACTCTCGTGCGGTTGAGCCAAGACAAAGGCTTATCTCTGTTGGCAGATGGGGAAGCCTCACCGGGAGTTAGGGAGCGATTCCTTTAAGAAAACCAGCATGACAAAAACACCTCTGTAACGAAGGCAGCAACCTTGGAGTGTCTACTCCCAACGAGGGGCTGGTTGATTGACAGTCTCATTCCACATTAACCGTTTCTTGCCTAGACAGACGGGCATATGGTCCAAAGGCCTGCCTAATTAGATAAACATTTATTTATTTGTGAATAATAGACGTACACCAGAGGAGTGGTTTACATTGTGAATGCACTGTATTTGCACCTATTCATTTGAGACTATACGCCTCTGGTCCTGGTGTGTTATTTCAGGGATATATCATACAAGGTTACTGTGTAGGGAGTTAGTTCTTGTGAGGGGAAATAGAATGCCACTTTCGGTGTACTTCTTTGATGTGACAACTTGCCTGGGTGTGGTTGAAGATAAGGTCCAACATTGGTATTGTGGGATTCCTATTGGGGCCCAATTTCTGTAGAATTTGTTGGGACAATGTAATACTTAACATATATAATATGTTAAGATGTTTATCGATTGGCTAAATTTATCATTGTACCACACCCTGACATGCAAAGAAGGCATTATGGCCATGTACGGTCTAAGAACCTATAACCATTTCTTAGCTGTCTTAGGGTCAGAGCACTTGGGCACGCCTTCTTTTTCCTTAATAATTTCCTCACCGATACCCCCGTGAAGTATGCCCCATTTATCATAATCCCCAATGATCAAATGTACTGTTCACACGAAGGTAAAAATTCTGTAATTGCTTTTAGATCTTCAGTGGATCGCTCCCCATCGCGAGACCTTTATTTTGCATGTTGCTGTTTCGACAAGCGTCGACTGTTTAAGGGATGCTCACCAGGGCATGGTGAACGACGGGTATTTGAACAAGCGCATTAGGAAAGAACTATGGACCTCTCTATGGGCTTTTTGTACTTGTTGTTAGAAAATGTTCTCAAGATCCAATCAAGACATCAAAGGTTCCACAAGCCCCCGAAAAGACAAAGATCTGTAATCAATTCCTGCCTCGAATACAAAATCAGTATGGAATCTTTTCCTTTCATAAAATACATAATGCACGTGGTTTGGCTACAAAATAGTTCCCGTGCATCATTTTGTGTTTTGATTGGGACTACTTTCAATATTTTGAAGCGCCTCTCCATCCAAAATAACATAATGATTACCTCCATTTTTCTTATTTCTATGCTGTTCTACAGAGAATGGCACTTAAGTTAAGCATCCATTCATGACAGTATTCTCAAAATACTTGGTTGTGGACTAAAACGATGACATGGAGCTGGTACATTCTCAAATGATATTGTCTTCCCTATACCTTAGATTAAATATTGCTGGTTGACAAACATAATGATCAGGGCGTCTTTGGCTTAATGAAAGATCAATTACTGTGGTCAATTGAAAAGTATATCGAGTCAGCAATTTAGGATACCAAATGCCCAGCATAGTATGGGTCAAACAGGTACGACCATCCTAATTGATATCATGTACACTGGAAACTGAGCCTACAAGAAAGTAGTTTGTGCAGACTACAATGCTGTATCCAATGATCTTGTGAGCAGTTCATTGATTGAGAACATGCTTATCTACATCAACAATGATGCAATGGCCATTTCTATACATGTAGGACATGGATAACTACTTTTTTCATTTGACTCACATATTTTTTAGGAAGCTATGTGGTACCTGTATCTCTAATACGTTAACACCATTTTTGTGTTCGAGGTCAGGACTAGAAGTCTATCAGTTCAATTGGCTGTCGACTTGCATGCTAGACCATGTACATTGTACTGATGACAAAACCTCTAATAAAGGCCTGACAATGGTTGGGGTGGGAAATCAAAAAAATTAATGGAATTACTATTATGCAATCTATGAATATTAGAAATGATTTGAGAGTCATCAAATAGTGTACCCGGGCTAGTTATATAGACGCCCCTGCTTCCTCAAAAAGGTAGTCAATTTGAGGACTTGAGGTCCTCAATATGAGAGCCCAGTACTCTCCCCAGTAGTGAACAATTTGACAACCTGAAAAAGTCTGCATAGACTAACCTTTTCATCATCAGGTATTTGATGTACGGTCACATTCGTACTACCGCCAATTAAATGAAAGAGGTTACTGCTACAACATTGGTCTTTGTAACCCAGCAAATTGTCATGAGTCCTCGTCAACCTGTGTGAAGTGGCTCACACATGGCGCTAGATGGAGCATGACATCCTTATAGCACAAGATCACCAGGAATAGCAATTGCTATGCCATGTGAGTCTAACAAACAGTGGCCAAAGATGACGGAATGAGTTATCACTCAAAAAGGAGTCACCATTGATGACCAATTATGGCGACAGATGACGACAATTTGCTGGGAAAGGTAAAGGAAAGAGGAGATCTTTGGACTACCCTTGGAAAACTACTTTGATGATTTTTTTGTTCTAATAGAAGGCCAATGTCGCTCTAAAGGATGAAAGGAAAAAGTTACGATTTTAGCTGCCTATGCTCCTTTTCAAAAATGTATTTTTTCAAAAGTGTATTTTTCATTTTATTTTCGTGTCCATTTTCTTTCGGCTTGTAAAATAAAGAGTCCCAATCAATCAAAACAAAATATATATAAATTTTCAAAGCTCTGCTACCAAGTGTAAGCTGTAGTCATTGACCTCTGCCACGCCATTGTTAATGTTGGCTGGCTACCTGTTGTATATTGAGGACAATGTATACAGGAAGGCCATGCCTAAGAAGTTGTCTGTCAATCCCCTGGTTTCACATTTACTCACAAGGGAGGGGGGGCAGCCTTTCACCCCAATGATCAACCTGTCTCTCTTATGTACACATGTTTGGATATAGTCTGTGATTGGAGAACAGAAATACTCCCATCTAGTGGAGCTCAAGTGAAGCTCTCCCCAGGATATGGAGAGAAACCCATCAGGCATGGCCTGCGGGTATATGCCCACAATACGTGCAGGGCACCAGCGTATTGTTAAGGCTACCTGTTTTGTTTACACTCAGTGGGCAGAACTAGCCATTTGTCATTTTTATCCTTCTTGTGAAAGAATAATACCTGGGCATACTGAAAAGCAAAATGAGACGAAATGAAAGTAAGATTGGTTAAAGATATCTTTGTAAAACTCATGTCAGTCGTCTAGATGATAGTTACTAATGACATTAATGATTAAAACAATGCAATTCACAATCTATATCATGTTCATCTGATAACAATTTCGCGCACATAATACATGGCTGTGATATTAGATATTCAGAGAATAGAAATTCACTGAAAATTACAGTACATACCAACATGTGGGCGTTTCTAAATACGATTCGATGATTATTAATGCCAAGTTAAATCAAGAAGCTGAATCTGGCACTTTAGCTTATCATTAATTATTCATTCCTCTTCATTAACAACCTCGGATTCCACCTCCACTACTGATATTGAGCTGGAGGAAGATGATCTAAATGGAAAAGTCTGGTACATCACAGAGTTGATGGAGGCAAATCTCTAGAGTGGCAAATGTGTTAGAGGATATGAATAATGTTGCATAGTCTACACTGCAAAAATGGTGTTTAGATTTTAAACATGTTTAGGTCTAAACACGTTTAAAACCTAAACATATAGGTCAGTTAGGTGTCTCATCGACTAAACATTTAGGAAATGAACACTTTTATTCTAACTACATAAACATTTATGTTAAACATGTTTAGATGTTTAGATTTGAGACAGTTGAATAATAGGTGTTTAGAATTAAACATCAATATGTTTAGATACTTGGATGTTGAATCCACACCAGGTAGCAGCACTACCTTTGACTGGACTATCTGCACACAGTTATAATCAATTGTTGTGACAAATGTCCCCAAATCCCATGTTTATCATGGTTTCATTTCATAGAATGTCATGTGAATAGAAAGGGCAATAGAAAATTGACTAGATTCACCTCATGTCGCCATCATTACCATAAAATAATCAATAAACTCCATGACTGACACCTATTTGATGTTATTATGGAATAGATAAGGCAATGTCCTTCCTGCCAAGCTGTTGTACGCTCTCAAGTCTCTCATTCTGATGCAGTGTGTAATGTATATGTACACATATATAGGTGTGGCTGACATCTTTCTAGACTTTGACAAGTAAATACCTGCTGATGCCCCCCCAAGTAAATGAGAAAAAAATATATATCTCTGTTTTTTAATGCATACATGTCTGCAAACCTTAACTCTCCATCAAATCATTTAAACATCTAAACACAAAAATTCTTAAACACCTAAACACAAAAATTCACATATCTAAACACAAAAGTTTTAACTTAAACACCTACATTTCTAAACACTTGAGCTAAGCACATTGTTTGGCTAAACATGTTTAGGAAATTAATGTGATTACAAAAACGTTGCAAGAATGTGTTTAGAATTGTGTTTAGGATCTAAACACCATTTTTGCAGTGTATAGGAGATTCTTATTCTTTTTATGCTACTGCATTCCCATATTGCTATAGTCGCTGCCGATGTTGAATATTTGTCTACGGCTATTTATACAACATTATTGTTAAGGATCTAAAATTGCAATGGTTGTACACTTGTACATCTGGACCTTGGAACTCCTTGCATTCCATCAACTGCACTCGAAATATGGTATATTTATCTGAGCCTTCAATGACGCCATTCAACATAGGCCTAATGGACTTGTCACTGATTAGGGCGATTGTATACCTATGATGTTGAAATTATCGGTTAATGCTGGGCTTAAGTATCCCTGCAATTAACAAACTGGTATATTATGTAATATGTACCAGCTGTTATGAAAATACTTGCCTGTATGACCGAAAGTAGGCCAAAGGACCCCGAGTTACATAGATAACTATAGAGATGATGTGCTGTTGCAGTACCCCACTTTGGGAATGGACATTGTCTGTGTAATGGACTAACTCAGCAGATTTTCTCAGTGCCAGGACTGACGTTCCTCTTCCCCTGACAAGATTGGTTATAAGAAATCAAAGGCTATCCATTATCTGAAACCAGGAATAACCAGGTCATTAGCGCCTAGTTTTTAAGGTTTGTCCATTGATTGGTCATATGGGCGTAACTCTGTTATGTTAGCTGATACTATGTTTAGGAAATCATGTGACACTTAGTTAAAGTCCATTATTAAAATCAGCTTTGTTATAATGTTAACCGATGATATGTGTTGGAAAAATCATCAATGAAATCAACATTATTGCAGGCAAAGGTGCACATGTCATTGGGTGTTTTTTAGACGCCGCTGAAGTAGCCTAAACACACTACATACTGAAATACCTGTAGTGTAAACAGCATAACCTTATATCAGCACCCCCATAAGGATGGACCCTGCCCCGTGTACCACATATCCCTAATGATACAATACGCCATATCATGGTCACGTATGGCAGTCGTCAACAGCGTCCCGATTGCCTTTTTGTTGAGAGGTGACCCCGCTACAACACCACCTGCCGAGGTAGGGCCATCCCCGGCCGCCGATGGCGGGAGCAATCCCCATTTGACAGGTGCAGCAGGCCTTCTAAAAGCCCCCGCACCTGACCTCCGGATCAGGAATCATTCTGTCAGCCAGGAGGGGTCAGTCTTCTAACACTGGCCATTATCCCGACCATCGGCCGCGACTCATAGCCGCGGTTCCGGAGTGCTACTGCCAGTCGGCTCTGCCACGCCCCGACCCTGACCATCATCTAAATACGGCATTATGCCAGCAATTTGCTTCAGCGGCCCAATGTGAGGGGCTTGGTAGACTTGTGGATGGATGGGTGGGGGGTTGGGGAATGGGAGAGCGGGGAGACCATCAGGGTAGTGGCTTTGTTGGGAGGCAAATGAAGACTGAATTTACTGCAAACACTGCCGACCTTACTCCATTACGGACATTGCAGCGGCGTGGTTAGGCGCCAGTCCCTGTTTGAGTCTGAAAGGGTGGGGCAGGGTTTAGCTATAGGAGTGGGTGGGAGGGAGGAATGCATGAGTGTTGGGGGCGGGTAGAGGAGGGGTGGGAGGGATGAGTGTACTATATTGCAGGAGAAGTGAGTGAGCTCTGGGTGATGTAAACGCATGCATTATGATGGACAATGGGGCTCAAATGGACGAGATCTCCAAAGGTACAAAGCCGCCTTAATCTATCAGGACAACCAAGGTATATATATTGTGAAACAAGGCCATCCTTCAAATGTTTAGGAAGCAAAAGGGTATCGGTTGTGGGAGGGGGGGGGGGCTAAATATATTTAGGCTTGTATAAGGGACCTTCCCATTATTGTGTGTACTTATCATAAATAAATATCTGGGGGGGGGGGTCCTTGGTCATTTTTTGGGGAATATTTTGGCTAATTTGGAAGACGTCTCCATTTAAGCCAATTTTTAAGCCAAATTAAAAATTTAGTTAGTAAGAAAGAAAATTAAGGTATCTGTGGGACCTTCATGCTACAAACTGCCTTTATCCCTCAGAATAACATTATTTTGTAGGAAAAAGGCCTGGGTACAAAATTGGCATTACAGCACAAAATCCTTTATCCCTCAAAATGCGTTATCCTACAAAATCATTTATCCAATAGCATACCCTTATAATTACAGATGGCCTCTATGGCCCCTTTGTGGTGATAAATGAATATTTCTGACCACCTTCATGAGACTTTCTATGTTTGATTATGCATTTGATGGTGTTAATTTGGGCCATATCTATTTCTTCAACATATATGGGTAGACATAGGACCAGTCTCAGGGTTTCCATCCTTTATCCAACAAAATCTTTAATCTAAGAAATTCTTCATGATACCATCCTGACAAAGCTAAAACACCAATTGTTTGGACTAAACTGCCCACTGAGAGGCCAAAATGTTAGGGTGCGAAATGCTTTTACTGTTTTTGGAGCTTTTGAATGGCTCGTATATCAAAATGTCTTCTGCAGAAGATAATTCCTTGTATTACATCCTATAAGTTGTATCCCAGTTTTGATTTTAGTTTTGATGGAATGTAATCTAATATCAATTTCCTCAGGGGTAAGGTATACTTCAGACCATTGAAATTCTTCCCTCCATTCAGTTAATATCCTTGTACCATTTCATCTGATCTATTTTGGTAATATCAAAATCATACCTTTTGGGTAATTTCTATTACTGTTTGCTCGTCACAATGGTTGTTAGCTCACTGTGTGTTAGAGAGACTCAACCATTAATCTCTACCATATTAATGATAATTGTGATATGTATAAATGGTTATCTTAATGATTCTTCACAGAATAGGATTTTCATCAACTGGTACTTGGTAATCTACTTCATACAATCCTTTCACCCATATGATTCTCCGGAGGGTCACAGTTCAAGACTGGGAGAGGCTAAGTGCAAGACCCCCCATCACATATGTTCATGATCAGTGAAATTTATTAGACCATCTATCTTCTTTTTCCAATGCAGATATTAGTCAGGTCATCAAATATCAGGTAAATTAAAGGGTTGTTAAGCTAGATGGTGAAAAAATGTGAGATACTAACAAAAATGTATAGGTTTGTTAGCATCTCACAACCATCAGGCTAGATACCGACAAAACTGTGAGATACCAACTAAACATGTCCAGATGGTGACAACAGCGGCTTTTGTCACCATCTCGCAATGCAATCAGGCTAGATGGTGACAAAATCGCCTAAACGTCACAAAACCCCTGTTTTTGTCTTTAAAACCTACCCAGCAAATTGTCTTGAGTCCTCGTCAAGCTGTGTGAAGTGGCTCACACATGTCGCTAGATGGAACACGACGTCATTATAGCACAAGATCACCAGGAATAGCAATTGCTATGCCATGTGAGTCTAACAAACAGTGGCGAAAGATGACGGAATGAGTTATCACTCAAAAAGGAGTAACCATTGATGACCAATCATGGCGACAGATATAGACAATTTGCTGGGCCTGATCTTCAAAAGAATTACCCATACCATAAGTTAACTGAAAATGCAGTACTTTATATATAGTTCGTTGAGATAGTTGTTGTACCTGAATCTCCACGTACTGTATTGACGGTCGAAGGTCGTCTTCTTTGCTTCCGGAGCATTGCGTGTACTGTGGCTCGGGTAGAAGACTCATGAGGATAGACACTGGAGAATGTCCGCACAGGTGGTCGGTGTAGGCAGGGTGTCTACTATGGGTGAGGGGACAGAAAACGACTGACAGTAATGGCGGGCTGGCCACTGAGACAGGGACACAACTCACCGAGCCTGCTGCCCTTCCCCACCCCACACCCTGGGTAGTAGCCACCCCTCACCCTTAGTGTCTGCCGGCTTGCTTACTGCTCACAACCTGAGAGCTGCTCTTAAAGTAAAGGCAGGCTAAAGGAGAAGTTCAGTCTGTACCACCGAAGCCCTGGATGCATTTTTCATGGCTTTGGTTCATTACTGAGTCTCTCTCAATGTTCGCCCATTTATAATCATTCAAGACACAAACACTGGAAAGAAGGAAAGTAATCTTAGCTCTTAAAATTCAAAATGCGGTGTTAACACGCATAGACTCAGTGTCGTTCTGCAATAAAGTCTACGTAGATGAAGTTCTGCTCAATATTGAAATGAATTATAGGGATTTTCAAGGACTCGGTCTCTCTCTGTCTTCAGTATTGTATAGCGGAAATTATATTTGAATCGTCTCTGTATCCAATAGCAACCTCTCATGAAAACCAGCAATTAGATATCAAAAGAAGAGATTTCAATTGATATGATGCGTCTGGACCCGCATTGCCTGCTTTTATGAAATATTTAATTAGGCTTCCCCAAACTCGATCGACTGAGATACTACCATGCATTTGGCTGCCAGTAAGAAATATACTTAGTCTAATCGATCCTGATCTATCAATTGGTTTCTTACTTTACGCACGAATCAATTGTAACCAGGCACGTTTTGAACCAAACTACCTCACTACCTTGACCTTAAAAATCTTTTACCAGACCCAGTCGCCTTTATTGATTGACCAAAACTTACTTTTATAGCACACTGAGAATGTAGTATTAAAAAGGTCATAGAAAATTGTGTATACCTGAACGTGTGGGCGTTGTAATCTTCTCTTGAATGGGCCTGGCCAAACTTACAGCGCTGTATGATACAGAGTGAAAAGATTATAGGGGTCGCCAATCCAATTTTGGTTTGAATTTACTCCTTTCAGTTGGACAATCTTGATCACAAAGGTAGTCACCCCTTCCGACCGTAATTAAGATCCAAATAAGGCTGATACGCGTATATCTGCACAACTAACCGCATGGATATCTTCACTATATAAAACACATCTGCATCAACGCTGAATTCAAGGGAGACGGTTAATCTGCTTATAAATGTACAATATCTTTATTTATAGAGGCGGCCTGTAAAGCAAAATTATATATGGGCGAAAGCAAAAGCTCTATGCAGACAGACCAACTGATGCCGGTTTGCATCATTGAGTAATAGGCTGTCTTAAGGAATGAGCTCTTTACAAGTATTAATGTATTTCAGCTTCACCAGAAATTGCTAGAGCATACCCTCAGTCTGACTTCCTACAATAGGGAGTAATAATATATTTCTGGGGACGCCCTGTTACATTGATAGTCATACTTAACGCCATATTGTATCTCCCTGAAAGCAAATTATACACTATTATAGCATGCTTATCGAGTTTCGGCACTGATTTGAGTGCTAAAAGTGGAGTTCCCATATAACGAGATAAAAGAACCCAAAAATGACGGCGGACCGACATACCTAGATGACCAGTTGACACCAACTTAATTCCTCCATTTGTGAAGTAAATATACCAAATGAAATGATATACTTTGGGCAGAACATCCTTGAAACCTTACTCTACCTCCCTGTCAACTAGATTCCTTGATACTATAGCTGAATTTAATATAAAAAAATTGTAAACTTTTGAAGCAGGGGACTGGCTGTGCGTCTTCGCCATTACGTTTGTCAACATGACCTCTTGGGCCATCTGGTGTATAGCCTATCAACTAGCCACAGGCATTAACTAAATAGAAGAGGAACCATAGTGAACCCGTATAAAGCAATGCTACTACTACCCCTTCTGTACGTTCCCAATGCGAGTAAGTTTACAACCGTTAAAGTGGCTCAGCCTGGTGTATAGTGATTGAACTAGCTATCTGCTCGGATCAACATGAAACCAAGATGGCGGAGGGCCGTCTCGTCGACTCACAACAGAAACCAATGGATTCTATCAATTTTAAAGGTATATAAAAATATAATTAATGGTGGAAAGCATGCTATAAATGCAATGTGTAATGATTAGACTTGAACAAGTTGACTTTAGGGGTTTGATAAAAGCATTTGCTTATGGCTCATGCTTTTATCACCCCTAAAGTCAACTCGTTCAAGTCTAATCATATATATTACATTCATATCCACCCTCTCTTTTACCGTGTAATAGGAAGATGCCGACAGAAGACGGCATATGCCCCTTCATTGTTGGTCATATAGGCCAATTGCTGTTCCCTTGATGCAAATGAGCCAAGGTCGACATATGAGATACATCACCTCCATATGCCAAACAATGTTGCTCCTGCCCCTGCCATATACCTCCTTAGTATCAGAGCTTTGCAGCCAACTATAGACATTAAGAGGACACGTACGGATAGGCCCCACCTTAGTAAGACCGCCCCACCCCCACATTCCCCCAGATGATTGAGCTTCCCACCAACAGAAGCCAATTCAATTCTCATCGGTTTTCACTGCTGCTAATATAGAGCTGTGTACATAATCTGCAAATCTCTGCCCGACGTCCGGGCCGACTGGGCGGCCGCCGGCCAGGCCCTGTCGGCTGGCTGCTGAGTTGGGGGCCCCATGGGCCACCCTGGAGGGCTCCCGTCACTGTCCAGCCTGAGATGGATGGATCGACAGACCCTGGAGGACTCCACCAGGCTTGGTTTGGATCGGAATCCAGCCCCCTGCTGGCCCCCATGGTGACCTGGGATCCTGGTGCATATGCATGTTGAGGGCATAGGAGCAGTCCTTAGTGACGATGGGGCGGGCTGTGAAGCAGGGCAGCGGGGATGGATATGGACCAGGGTCAATACTGCCGTTTTTGGTTGCGGGAAATGTATAAACAAGAGAAGGGGAAGGGGTACTTCTGAAGTGCCTCATTAGTGTCATAATTACGATGTGGATATGGTATATCGCTTGACAGGAAGCATTAATGGCCAGGAGATAATTATTTGTATGTGTGGCATGCATTTTATTGATATAGGTGATTGCTATTTCTATGAGCAAAACACTTACTCAACAAAGACAGCTAATTGAGTGTCCTACTTTTAAAGGTGATTTTGGATTATGAGATTCAAACATTCCTTGGCACCTTCCTTCAAAATATTGTATGGCACCATACTCTCAAATCGAATATCAACATTTAATTCATTTCATGAAAGTGGAACTAGATCGATGCTGTATACTCTCTCCAAACACCACAATTTCCTTGTAGAGTCCACTGTTGCTTAACCCGCTTTCAATCGTATACTTCGCATTTAAAGTTCTCCCTATCTAAACATAATCTATTTTTATCTATTGGCAAATACTTTGACCAGGTGACTAGATGCGATGTGTAGGGGCTCATGGAGCGTTGTATATAGTGTTTGCTCCCTATTCGAGAGGGCAGGTCGATCGGTGCGGTTACCACCAGTATTACCAAAGGTTGCTTCGATCTCTGGCCGAAGAAATTAGACTTGATAGAAACAACCACTTCAGATTCAAAAACTCGAAGTCCCATCATGATGATGAACACTTCGCTTCGAAGACATGTAGCTACTACTGCTAGTACTGCTACAGCTACACCGATTACAGATAGGAAGTCACTCGAGGGCTTGAGTACATCTATATTTGATGTAGGAAGTCAAAGCCAAGGATTGACTGCAAAAAAATACTTACGACAGCAAGCAATCAATCGAGATGAGATGATGAGACATGACCAACAAAAGAAGTGGGAAAATTCTGAATGCAAAGTATTGCGTCTACGAAATCTCGAAAAACAATGCGAGAAATACGAATATGAACAAAAGATCCTGTTCTTCACTCTGAACAATCTTGAACAGAATGCGCTGTAACGCATGGTCTCCCGAGGAAGCACTGCCACACCTGGTCAGATGTTTGAAGGCCGGACAAGGGAAGATAGCAGTGGTCAAATGGAATGAAGTCTACAATGAATGTGGCACATTCACTGATTTAGTTGAATTTGCGTGTACTACTGTACAACTTGGTGACCGAGGACCCTATGATGGTTTTCAAGAAACGGACCCAAAAGCCTCATGAGACTTTCAGGGCTTTCGGATTCGAACTACAGACCTTATTACATAAGGCCCGCCCCAATGTTGGCCTAAATGAGGAATACTTCATTAACAACCTACTACCTCATTTCATACAAGGACTCAGGGACGAGAAACAGCAGCAGGCCGCCCTAGCCGCGTGGAAGGGGAAGAATGTGGGGCTGACTGACCTCTTTGAGGGAATAGACGACTTAAACAAGGTTCGAACCTTGATGGCAGGAAAAATCCCCATGAAGGCGGCTGCCGCTGCTATGGCCCCGACGACTCCAGGCTCCTCCATGCATCAGGCTGATGGGGGTGACTCTGATATCGAGGTGATCGAGATCGAAGAGGAGGATGGAAGCATCTCTGCTGTCCAAGTGAAACGAGACATGAAGAGGAAGTATATACCTCGACAAATGTTCAGTAAAAAAACTCCTGGTCGGGACATCAGACTTAAGGCTGAGCCTATCCCCACGGAGGGAACGAACTCTCGAGGTCTGAGGTCCTCCTCACTGCCCACTCCGACAACATCCAACACTACTACCTCTGTTGCCACTCCAGCACAGATGGATGTTACTAAAATGATGGAAGAAATGATCAAAACATTCACTGAAGCTATGACCATGAGACGGCCTCGTCAGAGGTTGGACCGGTCTCGGTTAAGATGCTATAGATGTCAGGAAATGGGCCACTATGCCCATGGATGTACAGCTCCAAAGGCCATTCTCGCCCGTGTAACGGCTGTCCAGGAAGGCGAGGGTGAAATCGGGAATGAGGAAAACTAGAGGGGGTCACATTAAGGGCAAAAGATGTGATCCCTGAAAGGAACTGCCAAAATACCAGAAAGGGCAAGATCGAACTATCCAACGAGCCAATTTCTCCTGGGAGTCTGGTAAGTGAGAAGGATCCTTTCACTCCAGACGAAGCCAGGAGCTTTGATGTGTTGGCGAGTCAGAGGACTCAAAGCCAGAGGGAGGAATCCTGCATCAAAGACGAGGAAGGGTGGGTCAGAGAGCTGGCCCGGGTGAGTGCGACACACCTTCCCCCAGACCATCCATGCGTGGCCTTTTTAAAAGGCTTTGGATGGGAGCTCGGCGACTCGGAAGAGCAGGTTCGATTTGCTGAAAATCCTTCCCCACTAGTAGGGAAAAGATGGTACGTCACTGTATCGGTGAAGGAACAGGTCGGGGAATTCTTGATAGACACTGGTGCCAGCCATGCGTGTGTCTCCAAGAAGTTCTTCGAACTGATGTTGGGCAAGCCCGATGCACTCCCTGTGGGTGTAAATGCTTGCACGGCGGACGGTAGCCGGATGCAGACTTTTGGTAAAACCTTCATACAGATCGGAATGGGTGGACATGACTGGATTTCGCTAGCCTGTATAGTGCGGTGTTAGATCCCCGTCATGGGTTGTTGAAAATTAGGCACCCGTACAACTGCGAAGTCTGCTGTGTATTGAGACATGTGTCCTCTGTGGCGACTGTAGTACAGACAGTGAAGATCTCTCCGGGAACTACTTGTGACGTGTTGTGTTCCTCAAACTCAAAATTCAGGGGAGCCGACGCAGTGTTCGAACCAAATCCGGAAAGCCTGAGTTCCCTAAGATTGGAATCTGTCGACACCCTTGTCAGTAGTGGAGCTTGGGCGGTTATTCCCATCACTTTACCTACAGAAAGATGAGCAGGTGGGACAGATGTCCCTTGCTGAGTGCACATCCGAAGTCCACTTCGAAAGTGAGGTTAACCCGAAGTCGGTGATGAAACTGACAGATGAGCTTGACAAGCTGGTGGACGATTCCTCGTAGACCAATGCTGATGAGAAGAGAAGGCTTCGAAACCTGTTGACAACCTACTCTCCCGCCTTTGGCCAGGAAGGAGGTCCAGTGGGTAAGTCCTACACAGCATTGACACCGGAGATGCCAAACCCTTCAAGATTCCATACCGGAGGTTACCTCTGAAAAAGAAGCTTGAAGCAGAAAGGCAGATTATCAACCAATTGAAGAAGGGGGTAATTGTACCTAGTACTAGCCCTTGGTCTAGTCCTGTTTGTATGACTACAAAGAAAGATGGAACCATAAGGTTTTGTGTGGATTACCGAAAGCTCAACGGGGTAACTAAGAAGAATTCTTATCCCTTACCTCAGATAGATGAGACCCTAGACTCCCTTGGGGGGAATAAGTATTTTTGCACCCTAGACTTGCAGTCTGGATATTGGCAGATTGGAATGAAACCCGAGGATATGGAGAAGACTGCTTTTTTCGAGTGATATGGGATTGTTCCAGTACAACGTATTACCCTTTGGGTTATGTAATGCACCAGCCACGTTCGAAGCCATGATGGAGACCATGTTAAATGATCTATTATAGAAACTTTGCCTGGTATATCTTGACGACGTTGTCGTATTCGGGAAAACGTTCGAGGATTGTGCCAACAATCTTGAATTGGTCTGAAATTGAATCCAAGCCAATGGATTGAAGCTTAAACCTAGGAAGTGTAACTTATTTAAAACATCTATTACCTACCTAGGTAGAATCATAACACCTGACGGCATTCATGCTGACCCCTATAAACTTCAATCAGTTTCCCAATGGGCTAAGTCTGAGAATGCCAGAGAGATACATTATTTTCTGGGGTTTTGCTCGTACTATAGAGACTTTATCCTGAACTACTCCAAAGTAAGCTATCCTTTGCAGATAATTGTGCATTGGACTCCGGGTCAGGCTAAAGAACGTTTCCCATGGAGTGACGAGCAAGATAAGTCTTTTCAAGCTATAAAAGACTTATTTGCGAATACGCCAGTGTTGAAATACCCAACTTCGGATGGGCATTTCATCCTCGATACAGATGCCAGCAATGATAGCATAGGGGCAGCCCTGTCTCAGGTCCAAGACGGAGTCGAAGTTCCTCTTGCTTTTGCAAGCAATACTTTGAATAAAGCGCAAAGAAACTACTGCACCACCAAACGTGAGTTATTGGCTGTGGTGGTGTATACTAAAAAGTTTCGGCACTTTCTATGGGGTTCTGACTTTACGTTGAGAACAGACCACTCGTCTTTGAAGTGGCTTTTGAACTTCAAGGAAGCGGAAGGGATGATTGGGCGCTGGTTAGCTCATTTATCTTAGTTTGGTTTGGTCCCGAAGACCAATACGGAAGTGTCAGAAGATCGACTGTGATGATTGCGGGGCACACAACGCTGTGCTAGCGGGGGTTCGAACCAGAGGTAAAACTCGGAAGGTCGAACCATTGCCCGACCTCTGTGTGAAGAACGTTGTTGAATGGTCCCCAGAGACCATCCAGCAGTTCCAACAGAGTGACCCTGCAATAAAACAAGTTATTCAACTACTTAAGAGTGGTAAGAGGCCAGAAAGGCCAGCCATCTCTATTGAAGATCGAGAAACCCATAAGTTTCTAGCTCAGTGGACCGAGCTGGAGATGATAGACGGGTAGCTTTGTCGTTGGAAGACTTGTCCTACCAAGGACAAGATTTTGCAGATAGTGATCCCTATGGCAATGAGACGCGACATCATGTACTTCTGTCATGGCCACAAAACTAGTGGACATTTCGGGAAGAAGAGGTTGCTCAAACGCCTTGCGAGTCGCTATTACTGGCCTGGAATGAGCAGTGATATCACCAGATGGGTTATGACTTGTCCTGAATGTGGCAAGATCAAACCCGGGCCAGATATGGGCAAAATGCCGTTGATGCAAGAACTGTTCGGGGTAAGATTTGTCCGAATAGCCATTGACATCATAAGCAGACTTGAACCCATGCCTCCTGGAAACACCTGCATGAAGGTAGTCTCAGATTATTACATGAAGTACACTCGTGTATTCCCACTGCCAAACCACAAAGCTGCCACTTGTGCTAGTGCATTTGTCAAGGGATGAGTCCTACACTTGGGCGCACCACTGATGATGCACAGCGATCAAGGGAGGGAGTTCGAGTTGAATTTATGGCAAGAAATGTGTCATTATTTGGCGATATGTAAAACTAGAACTAACCCGTATAGACCTCAATCTGACGGTCAAGTGGAGAGGTTCAATCGAACATTGATTCAAGTCCTAAAACCCTTGGTAAAGTCATGCCAAGATGATTGGGACGAACAATATGACTTCGTAGTACATGCTTATAATAGTATTGTACACGCCTCGACAAACTGCTCTCCAAACCTTCTAGTGTTTGGAGAAGATATAATTATACCTGCAGACTTGGTGTATGGGGTGGTAGGGATTAGTCCTAAAGCCCCCTGCACCGTACTGTTTGTAGAATCATTAAGAGACCACTAAAAACGAGCTTACGAGCTAGTTCGAATTGAACTAATGAAGAATGCTCGATGGCAGAAAGTTGGTTATGATACCAATTTGAAGCATCGACATTTCAATGTTGGTGATAGGGTATTCTGAATTCATGAACCTCTATCATCATGTTGTGACGAAGATTATTTCTGAATCCACCGTTAACCTATTGAGTCTACCAACTGGTAGAACCAATAAATCAAACGTGTGCAGATTACGACGTTGGAGAGGCAGAAGAGCAGCCAACGCCGAGTGTAAAGAATTGACAGAAAATTGGAATAGGGAGAAAGACGAGATCCTTATGAAACCTAAGTGTTTAAGGACACCGCCTGGAACAAGGAAAATGAATAAGAAGAAGCCTCAAAAGGCTACACCGAAGAAGGTCAAGAGAATCAATGTGAATCTAAAATCTGATCACAAGGAAAATGTCTCGCCGGGACACAGGAGTAGGGGTAGGAAAAAGACGCTGGTATCCCCTGAAAAACCACCCCTAGCTCCTGGGTTGAAAAAGAAATATCGAGTAGGAGAGAGACGCAGCCCATGACTTGCCATAAGGTCTGCCATTACTTATGTCCTGTACTGTGTAATGTTATTTGTTTTTGAAAGTTGAAATACTTTGAAATTGACTGGAAGTAGGGCCGGATGCACCGAATTACCCTGTTCATGGTTCCTGTGGGTGACAGACAGCAAAGCTGACATGCACGTAGGATACTTCATGTTTTTTCTGTTAAACTCCCGATGATATGAACAGCGTAGGTACCTACAAACGCAATGACCAAACGGAGAGAAGAACCCTCGAACTACCACGGGCGATGTAGCACCAGTTTTTGCCACGGCAGGAAAGGTGGCGTGCCGGTTAAAGACCGGGGTGGCGCAGTCCGCCCGTGTGCATGCGCACTGTGACGTCGAGTCTTGTTGTGCACCCATTTTCGCTCACAGCACGCGTCCCGCTCTTTACGAGACGGACATGCTTTTGGCAATTGGATAGTTCCAAACGGGTTAACTCCAATTCTTTAGGAAAGCGGTAATACGAAGACTTATCGAAGTAAGTTAAAGTAGAACTGACTGCTCTTGGGCCCTTTATAATGGCCCAGAGCCAGGTGAAGGGGACCTTAAACGCCAACCCCAAGGGACATCCCTTCCCAGCCACTGACTCTGAGGAAGCAATGGACACTTCAGAAGTCCTTGCTTCGACATCGACTGCTACTGATGGCTCTATGCCAGCCCCACCGACTCAGCCCCACCGACTCCTGAGGGACCAAGTCACCGTTCCAAAGTTCTTTTGAGCGTAGGAACAGACTCCCGAGTGGAGGTAGTGATGCCCGAACCGGCCAACGCCATCCTCGAAGTGCCAGTCACTGTCCCCGGACTCGACACAGCACAGAGGTGATTTATAAATGCTATGAAGGGGTACATCCGTACCGCTTCGGGAAAGGACCGTTGGATTGCTCAACGGATACTTGGAGGCAGAGGTTTGCCACCAGACTGCATAGCCTTGGACTTGCAGATGCGATTGGTTAAAGGCGTATCCGACATCGGAAAGGATACCTACTGGTGCGACTACTTCAGCCTAGCTGAGGCCATGTGCGGCTCAGACACACTGACCCAAGTAGTCAATGAGATCACGGAGGACGATAGGATTCGAATGTACCTTGATACTCCGCTGCTCTACGGATTGATGCCGATAGACGAGCCACTGCCCAGCATTTACCGCTGGGGACAGAAGCACCCCCCGATCCAAAACCGAGAGCGTACCTACACATACCAGATGTCCAGCTTGCCAGTTCCACCATCCGAAGACAAGCTGTTGAAGGATGAGGAACTGGTGAAAGAGGACACCCGAATGGCGAAGGAGTCTTCCCGCGAGGACGCTGACGCCAAAGCCGTGCCAGATGCCATCCGACCCGACCCTCTTGAGGAGACCCTAGAGGACCTCGAGAAGAAACAGGCCGAGATGGAGAAAGAGAGGAAAGCACTCCTCAAGAAAAAGACCGACTTGAGGAAAAACATTAAAAAACTCAAGAAGGAAAAAAGATTAGAAGGAAGGTTTCAAAGAGATCAAACCTCGACGAAACAAGAAGCAACTCTCTAAGAAAGAGGTAAAGGAGGATTCCGACATTTATGACTCTGGTGCGTCCACCAGGTCTTCCCGAGCTTGGAACAGATCAGGTTTGAAAGTGACCAAATCAACCTCACTCGAACCAGAGAAGGCCAGTGCATCCTCGAAGTCTACGACTCCGAAGAAGGCACAGGCCCCACCACCGGTCCCTGCCTTCGAAGTCACGGAGGAAGGTGAGATTTCCGATTTTGAAGTCGACGGGAATGGGAATGGCGACAAGGACAAGTCCTTGGACGAAATGAACCGACAACTGTTGGAACACATCGACGAAAATGACAAGACCCTTGAGGACGCTACGACTAGAGAACAGAAGGAGATCTGGTCTAACACCAGGTCTGGCTTTAAGAAGTTCACCCCGAGGTTCTTCGGCCATTGTGAACTTTACACTGATTCGTACTCAATCCCGCCTGCCAGTAATTGTCATGACGAAAGTGATGACAAAGACTGGATGAGATCGAGTACAAACGATCCAGTCCCTTCGAAGTTCTACCACATATGGGTAGCTAGTTTGGGTGACACTAGGACCACGAGGACCTACTACAGCTATGAACATAGGACGAAGCTTGGATACGCTGTTTCGAACTATAGTAGCCGACGGAGACCGTGCCCATTCAAGTTATGTGTCACCTGGATGAGAATGAGAAGAAGTGGTCCGCTAAGGATCGCTTCTATCATCATCCCGCGGAGGCGCACATGCATCATGAGCTGATCTACCGCTGCACTAACGAGAAGAACGAGAATAAGAAATGCAATGGCTATGTCACCCGCCGGCGCAGACGCCTGACAGAGCACATTGTCAAGAAGCACGGACTCAAAGCCGAGGAAGCCATGACTCGGGTTAAGAAATTGCATACCAAGCTCATGTCAGCTTGGTACCATATGAAGCAGAAAGAGTGAAACGATCTCCTCATGACTACGGAGTACTTCTGCCATTTTACTGAGGGCAAACAAGATGCCTACTTCACGAGAAAAGTAAAGTCCCATAGGTTCGACATGACTCCTGAAACCCACTGGGAAGTAATGGTCATGAGGAAAGACTGGGATACCCTGGATAAACATGGCAAGGCGAAGCCCCACCCCGGGGTCGACCCTTGCCAGAATGATAAGAAGCGGTCGAGATCCGAATCGCAGTCACCTGCGCCACCAGAGGCATCAGAGAGGAAGCGTTCCCCCACCCTCGAAGAGATCATGTCCCAGACTGGTCCTCGAGGTATGGAACAAGTTTCCCCACTGATGCGACAATCGAATGCTGGGGACTTCCTGACCTGGCTTCAATCAGGGTCCAAATATAGCTACAATGACTGGTTCTAAGGCTGGGTGGATCAACCCCAGATACCCCGACACCAATCACCGTAGGATCGAACGTGCATACTACTGCACAAGTTGTAAAGGGAGACAAGAAGAAAAACGACTTCCCTGCCCTGCAGACCATGATGACCCCTGGTACTGAGTCTCAGGTACTGACTGCAGGAGGGAAGGTTCGAGGCTCGATGGGCCCTCCTTCAAACCCAGCTCCGAGCGCTAAGGCCAAACACCCCGGCCCTGGTAGGGAGGTAGCCATGAAAGACCCGAACCAACCACTGCCTGTGCCAGGTGTGGCTGGTACTGTGCCAGCTGCCACAACGGCAAGCCCAGCTCCGAGTTCTGCAGCGGGTAGTTCAGTGCAGTCCAGCGAGGCAACTGGCAGAGAAGGTGCTCCTGCACCCCCGCCACCTTCCAATGCTGGAATGTACTGGCGTCCTATCCTGCACCGAGTACGGAGTTCTACCGACCTGGACCTCAGGGATCCCGATGAATACATAAAAGAGCGATGCACTCAGTCGATCGCGATACAGAAGGAGGTGTTCGAAGCCTGGCAAGAACGCCACCTTAACCAGAGTGTCACGTACCTCTGCAGCATGACTGAGGGCGTTTTTGAATCCCTTCACTAGATCCAGCGGAGGGAAACTGAACGGATCACAACTGAGGCTTTTGCCAAAGTTGATGAGGACTGTAGAGAGAAATATGAAAGAAGCTGCCAAAACAAAAGGCATGTATGATTTGAAGCTTCGAAAGCTAAGGGAGGAGATGGACTCTATGGAAACTAAGTTCATGGGGGTGTTCGGGTGCTTATTCTCCGAGTGGGATAGTACCCCCGAAACTGCCTTCGAACTACTGATGAAGCAGCAAACGAGGAGCAGCCCTCTCCAGCTAGGGGTCCAAGAGCAGCAGCTGGATCCGCCGCTTCTGCCACTCCCAATGTACCCAAGAGCTCGAAGTCAGACCAGGCTTGCGCCATGGAGACTTCGGAGAAATAAACTGATTAGCTACTGACCCAACCTGGAGACCCAATCTTTTTTTCTCTATGTTGGGAGTTCTCCAGACCAATCTACAGGAGCCTTGATGACCGGACGGATGCAGACTCGAATCGCCTTCAATGATCTACATCTTCCCATCTTTATCAGGGCACAGCACAACAGTGACGCGGCTTGCCACCGCCAAGTTCTACCAACCCGCCGAGTGGATCTGCAGACGAGCAGTGAAACGAAAAAGAAGACATTCAAAGTCTAATTATTATTGTACGGATGGACCCACTACACTGGTGGGCCATCTTTAATTACAATATCGATATATATGTATCTATTATCTAATAAGTGGGTTCATACTTCCCCACATTTTGTATCTATTTTGCTATGTTTAGTTAACTCATAAAGGTGACTACTACTGTATAATTATGTGTATATGAGTTGATCTCATATTATAAAATATATGTATATTTTCTAAGTCACTAAATCTACACCGTCCGTGTTCTGTAGTTAGACATAGTCATAGCACAGTGTAAATAGGTACTTATATCTTTATATAAAACTAAATCAGTTCGACGGACTGACCAAAAAAATGTTAACTCATACGTGAGTTCAAAATTTTTTCTATAGTAGCCGACGGAGACCGTGCCCATTCAAGTTATGTGTCACCTGGATGAGAATGAGAAGAAGTGGTCCGCTAAGGATCGCTTCTATCATCATCCCGCGGAGGCGCACATGCATCATGAGCTGATCTACCGCTGCACTAACGAGAAGAACGAGAATAAGAAATGCAATGGCTATGTCACCCGCCGGCGCAGACGCCTGACAGAGCACATTGTCAAGAAGCACGGACTCAAAGCCGAGGAAGCCATGACTCGGGTTAAGAAATTGCATACCAAGCTCATGTCAGCTTGGTACCATATGAAGCAGAAAGAGTGAAACGATCTCCTCATGACTACGGAGTACTTCTGCCATTTTACTGAGGGCAAACAAGATGCCTACTTCACGAGAAAAGTAAAGTCCCATAGGTTCGACATGACTCCTGAAACCCACTGGGAAGTAATGGTCATGAGGAAAGACTGGGATACCCTGGATAAACATGGCAAGGCGAAGCCCCACCCCGGGGTCGACCCTTGCCAGAATGATAAGAAGCGGTCGAGATCCGAATCGCAGTCACCTGCGCCACCAGAGGCATCAGAGAGGAAGCGTTCCCCCACCCTCGAAGAGATCATGTCCCAGACTGGTCCTCGAGGTATGGAACAAGTTTCCCCACTGATGCGACAATCGAATGCTGGGGACTTCCTGACCTGGCTTCAATCAGGGTCCAAATATAGCTACAATGACTGGTTCTAAGGCTGGGTGGATCAACCCCAGATACCCCGACACCAATCACCGTAGGATCGAACGTGCATACTACTGCACAAGTTGTAAAGGGAGACAAGAAGAAAAACGACTTCCCTGCCCTGCAGACCATGATGACCCCTGGTACTGAGTCTCAGGTACTGACTGCAGGAGGGAAGGTTCGAGGCTCGATGGGCCCTCCTTCAAACCCAGCTCCGAGCGCTAAGGCCAAACACCCCGGCCCTGGTAGGGAGGTAGCCATGAAAGACCCGAACCAACCACTGCCTGTGCCAGGTGTGGCTGGTACTGTGCCAGCTGCCACAACGGCAAGCCCAGCTCCGAGTTCTGCAGCGGGTAGTTCAGTGCAGTCCAGCGAGGCAACTGGCAGAGAAGGTGCTCCTGCACCCCCGCCACCTTCCAATGCTGGAATGTACTGGCGTCCTATCCTGCACCGAGTACGGAGTTCTACCGACCTGGACCTCAGGGATCCCGATGAATACATAAAAGAGCGATGCACTCAGTCGATCGCGATACAGAAGGAGGTGTTCGAAGCCTGGCAAGAACGCCACCTTAACCAGAGTGTCACGTACCTCTGCAGCATGACTGAGGGCGTTTTTGAATCCCTTCACTAGATCCAGCGGAGGGAAACTGAACGGATCACAACTGAGGCTTTTGCCAAAGTTGATGAGGACTGTAGAGAGAAATATGAAAGAAGCTGCCAAAACAAAAGGCATGTATGATTTGAAGCTTCGAAAGCTAAGGGAGGAGATGGACTCTATGGAAACTAAGTTCATGGGGGTGTTCGGGTGCTTATTCTCCGAGTGGGATAGTACCCCCGAAACTGCCTTCGAACTACTGATGAAGCAGCAAACGAGGAGCAGCCCTCTCCAGCTAGGGGTCCAAGAGCAGCAGCTGGATCCGCCGCTTCTGCCACTCCCAATGTACCCAAGAGCTCGAAGTCAGACCAGGCTTGCGCCATGGAGACTTCGGAGAAATAAACTGATTAGCTACTGACCCAACCTGGAGACCCAATCTTTTTTTCTCTATGTTGGGAGTTCTCCAGACCAATCTACAGGAGCCTTGATGACCGGACGGATGCAGACTCGAATCGCCTTCAATGATCTACATCTTCCCATCTTTATCAGGGCACAGCACAACAGTGACGCGGCTTGCCACCGCCAAGTTCTACCAACCCGCCGAGTGGATCTGCAGACGAGCAGTGAAACGAAAAAGAAGACATTCAAAGTCTAATTATTATTGTACGGATGGACCCACTACACTGGTGGGCCATCTTTAATTACAATATCGATATATATGTATCTATTATCTAATAAGTGGGTTCATACTTCCCCACATTTTGTATCTATTTTGCTATGTTTAGTTAACTCATAAAGGTGACTACTACTGTATAATTATGTGTATATGAGTTGATCTCATATTATAAAATATATGTATATTTTCTAAGTCACTAAATCTACACCGTCCGTGTTCTGTAGTTAGACATAGTCATAGCACAGTGTAAATAGGTACTTATATCTTTATATAAAACTAAATCAGTTCGACGGACTGACCAAAAAAATGTTAACTCATACGTGAGTTCAAAATTTTTTCTTTCGGGTAATTGTGCTAATATGTTCTTGTCAAATACAACATTTATCATGTATAATCAGGTATTTGTAACATGTATATTATAACAGATGTTCTTCGAACTATTGTTGTATAATTTAACTTTACCTAACCTCAAAGTTAGAAATTGTATTTCACTTCGAAGTAGTATATAATATTTACTACCATAGGTTTGTTAATATAATAATGTTACTTAATTCCTATATACTTCGCTCCACACTACCATTGTATAAATACTCATTTCGAGCCCTATTATGGTTTCTTTAGACTATTTCCTATGGGTTTTCTATCCTAGTCATATCCGATGGGGGTAGTGTAGGGGCTCGTGGAGCGTTGTATATAGTGTTTGCTCCCTATTCGAGAGGGCAGGTCGATCAGTGCGGTTACCACCGGTAGGACCAGAGGTCGCTTCGATCTCTGGCCACTGCGGGGTGGTGGCAACACTAGTCTTCACTGCTCCAGTCCCTACCTGGGTCCGCGTAGGGAGCTCAGTTGATCTCTGGCTACTGCCAAGACAACACCTGAACAGAATCGAGCTATACCTATAGCACCACTCCGAACATATGTAACTCCAAATAAACATGTGCTGGTTGCACTAACCCGAGCTAACTCGTCTGGTTTTACTTGACATTGATATCTCCCAAACTAGATCGAAGTTAAACAAGAACTCGAACCATTACAGATGCTTTGTTTGGTAATGCCAAATCTTTATGTGCCAATTTAAGACTATTGATACAGAGAGAGAATAACACTGATTGCTTTGACACATACTGCACAGGTCATGATTTGTCTCCCACATGACATGTATGAAGGCATGTCGAATGAGGTTGACGCCCTCACATTTAGTTTGTCAACTCCACTTGACATGCATAATGAAGACACATCACATATTCCTGATCCATGCACCTGAGTACTAGGTAATACTAGTCAAGGCAGGTCTATAATAGAAGGCAGGGGATATCATAGTCCCACAGGCCTGCAACAACAAGGCACTTTTTCCTATCTACAGAACTTCTTCTTGCCTGAGGACCTCTATGCAGTCCATATGACAAGAGCATGGAGGTACATGGCAATGCCATATATGGCTCCATGTACTGTAGATACTGAGATTATAGATTGTGGCTTAGCATACAATCTTTTGGTATTTTTACCGACCCACACATAAGGAATCTAGCCTCTCCTGTTGAAGAATTCAGGATTGTGGGTGTCTATTTTGATATTAAATAACAAATGCAAATTTAAAAATGAAATAGAATTCACTACTATTCATTGAAAGTTTTTTCAAACTTTAGTGATCTATTCTTCATGAAAACAAAATGACACAGATACATCAAATGCCTCAAGAAGAGAATGCACCTCTTGGTAGGGATTAATCCTGGTACCAAAGTGGTTGTTTGTCCCATCTAGTGGAATATCCTAGAACAATTATGTATGTCAAACCATCACTAGTCAAGTGCCTTCGACATGGCTGTGACCCTTATCAACTCACAGATGACATGGCATTTTAAGGCATGTTAAATCATATGAGGATTACTGTGTGCTACAGTTAGGCCAAAAAAAATAAATTGTATGTTTCCGGTAACATGTGAGCCAGCAAGCAGAAAGGACAGTTACTGCGGGATTTGGTACCAGATTTAGCCACCAGGGGGCACCACTATGGACTAGAATAGGAAAAATAGGACTAAAACTGTTATAGGTTACTTTTTTTATGGAGAATTCAATGGTTTTTGATAAAACGTTCTATTTTGGGTGAAAAGGTTCCAAATTTGGCATGTAAAAAGAATGTTTTTGGGCCAAAATAAGCATTTTTGTTGATTTCTGTTGCCATGGAAACATGATTTTCATTCTAAATAGGAAAATCAATGATTCCATTTGGAGGAACATCCCACAAGGTTTACTATGGTGAAAACAGAATGAAAATACCATTTCTAGATCAAAAGTTATGGGCAAAAGAATAAAAATTTATACGAATTTAGCTAATTAGCATAAATTATGCTAATTAGCTATATATCTCATGACCAATTAGACATAGAGCTTATTAACATTCTTGAAATGGTCACACCTACCCATATCTAGCAAGCCATTCCTCCAAAACTAACAGGAGTATCTTCTCATGCTATGTATCACTGTAAAGCTAGTGATTTGAATTTTAAAGTTGACTTTTAGCACGGAGCACCCTTTCTCCTTGCCTCTACACACATAGCCAAAAAAGTTGAGGTAGGTAGGTCGGATTTTTTTTTTTTTTTTTTTTTACCTCAGACCTTATCAAGGTATACATTTGTATTGAAATGAGGATATTATAAGTAAGTTTTTTTCCTGTTATAATGGGAAATAAAGGATTTCTTCGGAAATACCATAACAAACAGTAAACAAGGGCATATATCTTTGATCACTTATTAAACTGATAAAAAAATTCAAAATTAATCAAAAAAAATGTGAAAAAATGCTAAAAATTTAACAAAAATTACCCAAAAAATCTGAGGTCGGCCCTGTTTGGCTGAGGTAGGTCGGGTGACCGGAAACAAACCTTTTTTTTTTTTTGGCCTTATCATGGTGACATATGTGCATATGTCCCAATGACGTGTGCTCTTTGTGTCAAATCAAGATGACATAGGTATACATGTCACTTTGTCAGGAAGACTTTTTTCAGTGTATCCAACAGAAGGAAGAGTGTGTTGGCAAGGTTTTTAATGTTGCATCTTGAACCTTGAGGATATACTTTATCCCTGTGTTATACCATGGTTATGGCTGATTTGCATATTTTTGTGTTCAAGTTTAATGATAAAAGACGTTTGATTAACCATGGCTAGAATGAACGATGTTTGACACCGCCATCTGGTGTATAGAGATAGTACTACCCTCTATGGGGGGTACCATGGTATAAAGAGCATATGTTCACTTTATTGATCCACTCGTTGACTTTGGGCACTTGATACAATGAACTCGGGCATATAACGCCCTCGTTCAATTCAGGGCTGGGCAACTGTCGCCATGTAGCCAAAAAGTGGCGACAATGGCCTTGAAATTGGTGTCAGCTTATCATCAGATTCTGGGCTTTCCAACAGTGAAAGAATTTTTAAAATATTCACAATAGAACCAAAGTTATGGAGTGATTCTCAGAAGTCAGGAGAATGTATGTTCCTAAAATTTCTTTAAAATCAAATGAGATATTTTTATGACTTGAATTGGATGGGGGGGGGGGTCTGATATACATTTCTCAGTTCCCCCAGTTCCACACTGCCCTCGTGGTCACCCTCAGTCCCACCATTCCTCCAGCCCCAGTCCCACCATTCCTCCACCCTCAGGCTCACCCTGCCCTCAACCCCCAGTCTTACTATTCCTCCACCCTCAGTCTCACCGTGCCCTCACCCCAAGTCCCACCATTCCTCCAACCTTAGTCTCACCTTGCCCTCAACCCCAGTTCCACCCTGCCCTTGTGGTCACCCTCAGTCTCACCATTCCTCCATCCTCAGTCCCACCATTTCTCCACCCTCCGTCTCACCCTGTCCTCACCCTCAGTCCCACCATTCCTCCACCCTCAGTCTCACCTTGCCACTCAACCCCAGTTCCACCCTGCCCTTGTGGTCACCCTCAGTCCCACCATTCCTCCACCCTCAGTCCCACCATTCCTCCACCCTCCGTCTTACCCTGCCCTCATCCCCAGTCCCACCATTCCTCCACCCTCAGTCTCACCTTGCCCTCAACCCCTGCCCTTGTGGTCACCCTCAGTCCCACCATTCCTACACCCTCGGTCTCACCCTGCCCTCACCCCTGGTCCCACCATTCCACCACCCTCCGTCTCACCCTGCCCTCACCCCCAGTCCCACCATTCCTCCACCCTCAGTCTCACACTGCCCTCACCCTCAATTCTCTGATTTATATTTATTGATAGTGAATCCCTTTAATTTTACCTAGATGAGCTTTAACAACTTTCAAGAGAAATAAAACTTGGAAATTTCACACCTCACACCTCAAATCAGGGAAGGTATGTTAAATATGTACCATATTGGTCTATAGATTTCAAAATTGACAAGAGAGAGGGAATGCCAGGGAAAATATTGGCTGTCCTTAAATATATAAACCAACCCCTTAGCAGTGACTGGAAATTATGTGTCAGTATAGCTCTCAAGATGCACAAGAATGCATCAAATGCCCTTCAAAATTGATTTTTTTTCTGGGGGCCATGAGCCAAGACTCCCAAGTGCTTTGCTGCACTTGCCAATTCACATCTCTTCGCTTGAAAATCTCATCAACCCATTGAGCTAGGACCCTGTTTAGGATAGCCTGTGTAATGGAAATGCATCATTGTGTAGAGGCAAGGAGAAAGGGTGCTCCATGCTAAAAGTCAACTTTAAAATTCAGATCACTAGCTTTTCAGTGATATATTGCAAGAGAAGATACTCCTGTTAGTCTTGGAAGAATGGCTTGCTAAATATGGGTAGCTATGACCATTTCCTGAATGGCAATAAGCTCTACATCTAATTGGTCATGAGAAACATAAAAAAATAGCATACTTTATGCTAATTAGCTAAATTAGCATAATTTTTTAATTCTTTTGCCCATAACTTCTGAACTAGAAATGGTATTTTCGTTCTGTTTTCACCATAGTAAACCTGGTGAAACATACCTTCAAATGAGATCATTGATTTTCCTATTTAGAATGAAAATCATGTTTCCATGGCAACAGAAATCAACAAAAATGCCTATTTAGGCCCAAAAACGTTCTTTTTACATACCTTGTTTGGAACCTTTCCACCCAAAATAGAACGTTTTATCAAAAATCATTGAATTCTCCATGAAAAAGTACCCTAAAACAGTTTTAGGCATATTTTTCCCATAGTGATGCCCCCTGGTGGCTAAAACAGGTACTAAATCCCGCAGGAACCCCCATTTCTGCTTGCTGGCTCACATATTCCCTCTTAAATCAAAAAATATCTTGGGGGCATACCAAAAGACCCCCACTTTGCTTTTACATTTGTACTGGGTATGCCTTAATTTTGTCACTATGTCAGGCCATTCAATCACATCTCTTGGCCAAGAGATCTTAGCCCTTTCCTCAAAATTTGATCCGCTCCCGAATCTTATGTGGTCCATCCCCGGTCCTGGGCTACAGCCCCTCGAGCATTGGCTCCAGGATTTTCAGATATGCCCGGCCCTGAATTCATTGTATCTGTGCCTAAAGTCAACTCGTGCATCAATTAAGCGTATATATCCTCTAAATAGAGGCCCAAGTGTTAGACCTAAATTAGGACATTACCCAGCAAACGGTCGTGACTCCTCGTGAACCTGTGTGAAGTGGCTCACACATGTCGCTAGATGGAACACAATGTCGCTATAGCACAAGATCACCAGGAATAGCAATGGTGGTGATCACATGGCCTCACCTCAGATGGCGAGGATGGTGATCACTCAGACTCACCAGGGATGGCAACATGAGTGATCACTTACCTCGCTAGATGAAACACTCACCTCGTCATAGCGCATGTTCACCAGGGATGGCGAGGATCGTGATCACTCATCCTCACCAGTGATGGCCACATGAGTGATCACTCATCCTCACAAGGGATGGCCACATGAATGATCACTCACTTCGCTAGATGAAGAGCACACCACATCATAAGGCACATTCACCATGGATGGCAAGGATCATGATCACTCACACTCACGGGGGATGGTCACTCGGGTGATCACTCTCCTCGCTAGATGAAACGCGTACGTCGTGATAGCACAGATTCACCACAGATGGTGAGGATCTTGATCACCCACACTCACCAGGGATGGCGACATGAGTGATCACTCACCTCGCTAGATGAAACGCACACCATGCCATAGCGCACGTTCACCACGATTGGCGAGGATCGTGATGACTCACACTCACCAGGGATGGCAAGGTGGTTGTTCACTCACCCCGCTAGATGAATCGCACACCATGTCATAGCGCAGGTTCACCGTCGATGGCGAGAGTGGTGATCACTCACCTTGTTAGATGAAAAGCTCATGATCATCGACATTGGTAATCATGCAGCCTCACATCTGCCAGATCAAAGTATGTTTTGCCAGAGAAGGTATTGCCATATGTATCTTCCCTCTAACCACAGACAAGGTGTTCATGTAGATATTTCCCTATGTATTTTTATTGTAACCAGAGAAAAGGTGTTTAAGGATAGTTGCTTTCATTTTAGAGATTCCTCTATCTAAATTCAGTTGATATTTTCTCTATATAATCTTGTTTGATTCAACTCTGAAGTATTACATGATAATCATCATGAAAAAAGCACATTTGATACGTATGTGACTTATACTTCATGCCCACACTTCCTAGATAGGCTACATGTTGAACAGTGGTGCTGTCTCAACAACTTTGGCAATGGTGGTGATAAGTTGCCATTCTGAGTGAGAGTGAGTGACAGATGATGCAATCTTCAAAGAGCATTGACTTGGAGCGACACAAATTCACGCATTGAGTGAGACCAATATTGGTAATGGTGGTGATAAGTCGCCATTTTGTGTGAGAGTTGATGACAGTGGCACACACTCACATGGCGAGTGACATTCATGTCAACGATGGTGGTGATAAGGCGTCATTTTGAGAGAACATTTACTAGGAGTGACACAAACTCACGCAGTGAGTGAGAGCCATGTGGCAATGCAGGTGAAAAGTCGCCATTCTGAGTGAGAGTTGACAGACAGTTGTACATATTGACGGAGTGAGTGAGATCCATGTTGGCGATGGTGGTGATAAGCTGCCATTCGGAGTGAGAGTTGACAGGCAGTGGCACATACTCACATAGTGAGTTAGATCCATGTTGGCGATGATGGTGATAAGTCACAATGCTTTGTGAGGGATGACAAGGGGTGGCACATACTAACGCAGTGAGTGAGATCATGTTGGCGACTTGTGATAAATCGTCATGCCATGTGAGACTGACACACAGTGGCGAAACATGACGCAGTGAGTTATCACTCATAAAGGGGTCACTATTGATGACCAATCATGGCGACAGATAACGACAATTTGCTGGGTAACAACGACATCCAGTTGGTATAAGGTCAATGGTTGCAATCGTCTGGCAATTGTTCCTCCTAATGTAAGATAGGGAAGTAGTTTTCTCCCGAGCAGTCACCTCTAGAATAGACCAAAACAGATAGTGGCAAGACTTTATATGTAGTCCCTAAGTTAGAAATTTGCTCCATTTGACAACATACTTCCCTCCTATATAGGCATACACCCGCAGGCAGCTTCTGGACACTAGTTCTCTCGATCTACATTAGATGGAGATTTTCAATCTCTAAATACAGATAAATAGGAGGGACAAGTAGACCATTTTAATAAGAGAATTGCCTGCAATGTATAAAATAACTGTTGAATCTACCAGGGTTCCCCGAAAAACTGAACAGTGGAACACCGTTATTAAAAATCACTGAACCATTGTAGTTTTTACAAGAGGCCCCATGTGGCAGAACAGTATAGTACACAAAAGGAATCTCTGTGAAAATAACGATAGATGTCTGGCAGCTTTGGGTCGAGGAATGCGCCGTTATTTTGACTTTTTTTTTGCAGTCTGTTGCGAGTGGTTGTGAAAACAAGAGGTGAGTAATGGGCATTTGTTCCTTATCTACATTTTGAGACTTAGGTCCCATCCCATCGCACAAATTGCCCCTATCTTGCAACAAAACACCTTCTATGTTTAAAGATTTGAGACAGCTACATTTGTCCTGTTTTGGACTTCAAGGTGCCCCTAACACTACCAAAAGAACCCTGTCCAAAATGTTTGTGACATAGGATACTTTTTAAACTTTTGGCGTGCACACAGCGCACTTGTACAGCTGCTGTAGAAATGATCGTTGTCGGAGAAAATGTGGATCAACACGGCAAAAGGTATGCCTGTGATTGGGTGCGCGAGTCTATCTTTTACCGTGTTGATCCACAAATACTGCACTACCAAATGCCCTCTATTTCTCCCCTGATCTAGTAATATTCCAATTCAACAACTTAGAAAACACTTTGTTTTATATTGACGAATTCCTTTACAATTATCAAGTCACTTGTAACTGTTCTGTCTACCTTGAAGTATACCGGTACTTACCACACATAAATGCCACCACCTAGAGTTGTCGGGGGTGGTGAATAAACGGGAAATATTATTACAGTTCACTGTTTGCAGTACATAGCTTTCATTTTTGGAAAACAGTAGGAGCTGCTGTTAGTACAAATATAATGACCATACAGTAGCGTGCTGTGTACCTAGAACAGGGCAAGTAACTGCCCATTTACCATTTGGGCTGAGAGTGTTGGTCAGACGATATCATAATGAGGGTTCCACTCTCAAAGTCCTATGGCAAGAATAAGCAGTCTCCAATCTAGGGTCTAGAATTGCCCGCGGCCATTAACAGGAGAATTACCTTGTGTTTACTAAGAAATAATTGACCAAGAAATAATTGACAACCGTTACAACTGTCCACCATTAGTTGAGTTATGATTCATGAATTTGAAGGGGGGGAAATCCTATTTTAAAGGGAATTTGAATCCACGGGAAGCTTGCGTGTCTGCAGCCATGTCCTGGATTCAGTCCGCCTTATTCCATTGATATACGCGACAGATGCTACCTGTGCTAGTGTGGTGATCTGCCCCTGTTGGCCTGAAACCTCATTCACTGGAAGTACTAGCTACCTTCATGAAGTATACCGCTCTGATGGCTTCCCCCTGAGCAGCATATATGGCTTCAGGTGTCGACCATTTTGTGACAGATATGATCCCAGTAAAGATAGCCAGCCTGAAGGAACGCACCTGAAACCAATGTGTTAGCCAGGTACACTCTTCTTGTGTTTTAGGAGATGAACTATAGGCTACTGCAGGTGTAGATATCAGGGGATTTAGTGCTTCAAACATCCTTGACTCGTCCTTTGGACCCTCCACCAAACTGCTCTCCTCTGTGGGATGTATGTTTGCCGTGGAGAACAATTGAATTAGACGGGCAAGATCTCTGTTGGCCTATAAATAATAAAATTCCAATTTATGCTCGGAGAATAACATACTGATTCCAAACCAGCCACCCACTAGTTCTAATTGTACTTGAGTTCAGTCGCACGCACATTACTGGTCAGGTTTACACAGTAAAAGCCTTGTTTATACTGATAGACAGTCTGTCTGAAAGATGTCATGACTTGTGCACAATTGCTAATGGGTATGGTTATCACTTTAACAATGTAGAAAGCGGACATTCATCACAAGGAATTTAGTAATGAATGTGCATTTCCAATGGCAAACATAGTTTCGAGGTGACATTTACTGTATTCTTTTCTTAAGACAAGAGGCAACACTTTCAGAGAGAAAAAAGGAATTGCAACGAAAACATCAGTATCTAGCCATGTTGTAAAATGAGATATATGTTGAGGGCGTGTCATAGTGATCATATGTAAGGGTGGATGCTTGGTGCTATCCTCACATGATTATAGGACGTAGGTTATTCTGAAAATGTGAAATCAATTCGACTATTCTATTAATATGCATCCCTCAGGCTCTTTCCAGTTGAGCATATCTTTTATATATACCGGTAATAGACAATGCAGCTCATGGAGATATAGTCACATCGATAGAGTACATCTCACAGTATAGCCTTCCTTCACTGAGCCGCTTTGTGGCCTGTTGAATGTTGCCTGGCTTGGACATTTAAGGCAATGTGGACAGACTTTCCTCATCCATCTTAGAGCGGCCAATCGATCTAGCGTTCTAGTGTGAGGTAATTTTCAAGCCAAGTGTGAATTGCAACGTAAGCTCGATAATCTTGCACCCACTTGAAAATACTTCAGATACGGTTTACGCTGGTTCCTCCAGATTTACGCTACTGTAGATTTAGAAAGATAAGTAATCATGAAAGGGGTATCGACAAATAAAAGAGAGGCAGACAGAGCTTGTGGTGAAAGACTGGATGTTGACAAACAAGGGCTCGGATGTTGTCAAACAACAAGGTTTTATCTTCTGTTGACTCAAACCCTTCTAAAATACGAATTAAAAGGGGAAGGAAATCTGCTCGCCGCCTCAGCTTCCGGAGGAAATGCACTGTTTCCGGTCAAAACCAAACGTTTTCTAACCTCAATGTGCTTTTTAATGTGGCTGGACCATTAAAATCATCAAAGTGTCCAACGTTATTGTTAACCTATCAAGTCTCTTCAGCGTGTCTTTAGTCCACGTCTTCTGTGCACAATTGGCGTAAGCGTTCCTCAGACCATTTTAATGGGGATGTGAAAAAAGAGAAGATTTTCCATAACAATATTAAATGACTGAGTGGAGTGGGTTTTAGGGGCAACGGACAGTCAACAATGGTAAAAAAAAATCACAATAAAGGCTCGTGATCAGTGTTTTTAAAATCAGAAGCAGTCAGCACTATAGGAGACTATAGAGCCTCTAAGCGTATTAAAGGGATAAGGTTGGTATTGTATTTCATCTCCTTTTAATCCTAGACACAGCAGAGTGTGTGATATGGAAATCTTTCCTGAATTCTTTGCCCCAACTGTGGCTGCCTGCACGGGAGGGTTCCTTGTCTCGTGGGGTAGTCCCTAGGGTGTTAGATGAGCCCTTTTGTTACCCCTACCCACTCCCTCACTTGTCTCTCCCCAACCTACATGCCTTTCTCACCCCCTCTCTGGGTAGCCGGGGAATGGCGTAGTGAATCCTGATCCATCTCGAGGTGTCAATCACTGATAGTCGCGGCGGTGCGGGAGAATTCCATTGAGAAGTGAGGGGCACACAGGAGGAATAAAAAACAGGCTCTGCCGCATTTACAATCTATATGGAGTTGGTTGTAGGGAAGGCCGATTTAGTACTGTAGAGTTGAAATGACAGACTCCGGCCAGCCAATACTCCATCGTGGTTCTTTGTCGTTGGGGGAAAGCTTTCCTTTGTCCCCACTTGAGATACTAATAAAGGGATCAAAGGTCTACAACGTCAGTAATTTGTTCCGTATGTCACCTCTAATGACAGCCTGGAGACCAATATGTTCTAGAATGGGATTTTTTTATCAGTAATATTGCAACAGAATCTATCGAGTCCTTCAATAATGAGGAGATCATCGTTGGTCGGGAGTGGGGTACATGTTGGCTATAGAACCAATATAAAAACAGGTTGATACCACTTTTGGCGAGGCGTTATCAACACACAAGTGAATTCAGTCTATTTGGGAATTCGATTCTGAAACCAAACTACCCATGGGATTAGTGACTCCCATTTTCCGACGTGTCACAAGTTGCTTCCATTGTCCTAGAGGAAGATTGATGAGGGCCACGGAGTCCCTGAGTTGACAGAGATTTTACATTGAAATGATTTTCAAATATGGGGGGCGGCCACCACATATTCCCTTGACATTTAATTAGTTATGTCTCTACCCTACTTGTTCCCACACTCATTTAACTGTTAATTAGACTGTACGGATGTGTTCTGCGGAGGGACCATAAATTCGCCTCGCCACTCATCTCTCTCGCAGTAATGTCAGAAGTAGGGCCTAAAACTATTGAAATGTCATCCAGGGCAATTCGTTATTACTGCTCATGCCTGCCACTCCCTGGCCGATACCCATCTTAATATCAACTATGACGCAATCGTTACTCTGACTATAGTCATGAATTAAGTCCCTTTGGTGGCTTTCTTTGCAGAAAGGTCGTGCGTGACTCCGTACAGTCTTTTTTTTTGCGCATGAAGGAAATATCAAGGAGATGCTATCATGAAAAGACCCTTCATGAAGTCACTAAAGCCAACGTGTGAAGAGTGCTAAGGCAAAAGAAAGATGAATTATGGCACCATCAGAGGGCGTGACCTAGATTCATGTGCTAGATTTTGGTCACTATCTAATACTAAAGACTAAAGTGAAAGGAAGAAAGATTAAAATGGCTTCGGGAATGGAATGATTGTCTCCATGATATTCAACTGTAGTTAATCAGATGACGAAACAACTCCCACCCAGTGGGCACAGAACGTTGCATCAACGTTGACAACCCGCTGATATTGTGTTGATGATGTTGATCAACCTGTCTTCAACACCTTTTCAATGATTTTATTTCAATGTTGTAAACCAACACCATTTCAACATCCAATCAACAGTTGATATATCAATGTTGAAAAATTGTTCTCAATTCAATGTTGACTCAACATTGATTTGTCAATGTTGAATCAACAATATTGATTTCAATGTTGATTCAAAGTTGATTCAACATTGACATATCAACAAAGAATACCCTAACAAATATCAACGTTGTTTCAACATCATATTAATGCTGTGTCAACATTGAATCAACATAGAAATACAAACGTTGAATCAGCACTGATGGTTAGATGTTGAATCACAGTTGATTTTGATTATGTTGTGTCAACTTTCAAATTCAACTATATTTCAACCCAATATCAACCGTTGATATGCAAACATTGCAAACATTGTTTCAACACTGAATCAAAGTTGATGTGCCCAGTGGGCAGGGATATTGGTTGGTCTCACTACTTTTAACGTCCTTCGAAATTTAATTGGTATTGATAAAAAATGACAATTCGATTTAAATATATCAATCATGAGATGACATGCACGAGCAAGAATGAAAATATGCTAGAACCCATTTCAAATCCTCTGCTGGCTGCACTGAATAATTTAAGCCTTCGAACTGCTTTGTGCATACAACTACGACAAAAAAGTATTTACACAGGCAATGCCATCCAATCAATTTCTATTTTCTGTTGATTTTAGCTTAAAACAAGGGCAATCAAATAATGGGAGGAGCCGATAAGCTGCGATTTGGAGATTTTGTAGAAACGATCCCAATAATCTCCGAAAGCCCTAGATGATAAAATAAAGGATCCCTGTTTTGATGCTTGATAAATACAACGTGGTACACGGTTCTCTGCATCGGAACAGACTAACAACATTGACTTAAAGTCCCTTTTTTGTTTCAAACTAATGGTACCGATAACTGGTGAAATCATTGCGGTTTGGAAACTGATGACTGAAAGCAGAGAAAATCTCAAGGGTTGTGTGTGTCTAGGACAGTGTAATATGAGTCAATTTTGAGATATCAGATTTCAGATAGGCATGCGGCCTGAATACCCTGAAGGCAAGTTGGGTGCGAAAGAAGAGGTTTGGGTGGGTCAAAATGAGGAAAAAGGGGTGATTTACGCAGAGCTGGATCCCTGTGGTAGGCAGCAGAGAGCACAGAGCACAGAACACCACAGGGGGGCATGGGGGTTCAGGCGCCAGCATGCATCATGTATGTGCATCTGCTCGCACAGTCCACCACCCCTGAGACCTCACGAGACCTCTTGAGACCTGGAAAGAAGCCACGAGAAAGGCTTGAGACCCAAGGCCCCGGCGCCGCGGTATTTCATTACGAGGTGGCGTCGGGACCAATATCGGCGAATCGTCCTCCATTGTGGCTAACTTTATTTGCAGGTATACAGGGTGGCACCTGCGCATGATCTGCTTCCCAGAGTGGGCAGTTGCTCCGCTGGCAGAGATTGTCAGAGGTGAAGTGGACTGGGAGTGTGATCCGGACCGCAGTCCAAACACGTGGCCGACTGGGATGAAGGCAAGACAATCACCCCAGCGTAGGTGCTGGAAAACGCAATAAAAATGCCTGACATTGTCACAGGCATATATGCAAAAGTAATAATTTCATATCTGCCCCTTTGTTGACTATCTTGGGAGATTACATTGCCCTGACACTGCTGATACTACCATAGCGATGAAGGCTGCCTTCCGGTGGCCGACTTCTCATCCAGAATCGTCACCGACCCCTAGGGGACGAGGGCGTCAGGTAACCCAATAGCGGCCCGCGCCGCAGATCTGCCACTAACTGTAGCGTGACTCAGGCGTGAGAGCTGCTCGGATTTAGCAGCCGTTAGGGCGTGAGCAGCTCAGCCTCTCTAGTCCCTGAGTGCGCTGCGTAACCTAATAGTGCCGGCAAGGCGTCAAGACAATAAGGCGGGCCTCGTTTGTGGAAGATATAGGAGTTGCAATACTTTCCCCAAAGAAGTTCTTCTTTTCAGATGAACCACCTCTTGTCAAGGGCAACCAATATTGTTGAGGCAGTGAATTTCTCTCTTTTCAAGCCAGTTGTGAAAGCGGTCCTATGCTCGGTGTTAGACAGGTGGAAATTTACGTGAATATAAACACAATTTCAAAGAAGGTCATTAATTCCGTCGCGCCGCTTGGGCTGTTTCATAGAATAAAGGCTCAAATTATGGCACACCCGTTAAAGGTTTAATAACGTCCAAAGATTATTCTCAATGCGATTTTTGTGGCGAGCTGCTCCATTGAGCATGTGTGGTGGCATTGGGGCGTATAGTAAAAGCGGGGCAGGCAGGCGTGATTCGAGGGCAATATCCCGCTTTTCCCCTCACCAGCAGGGAAAATTCCCACTACTACACAGAGAAAAGAAGACTGATCACTTTGACACATACTGCACAGGTCACGATTGTCTCCCACATGACATGCATGAAAGGCATGTTGAATGAGGTTGACACTCTCACATTTGGTTCGTCAACTCAACTTGACATGCGTAATGAAGACAGTTATCATGATGACATATGTGCCATGTCCCAATGACATGTGCTCTATGTGTCAAATCAAGTTGACATGGATATACATGTCATTTTGTCAGGAAGACTTTTTTTCAGTGTAGTCAGTGCAAGTAGTATCAGTAAGCAACTGAATGAGTAGCTCCCAGATCAAGTCGGGACTGCACGGGACTCAGGCCAGTTGAGGCCAGTGTGCTGGAACACTGGCATGACACAATCGACAGAAGAACCAGTCGCCAAGGGACACGTAGCCACAGAGCTCAACCCCGCCTCAGCAGATAAACGCAAATGAAGGCCGGCTTAAGCAATTAAATCTGCATGCGCTGCGCTCCACCAGCCAACTAGTGTTTGTTTTGGGGAATTGCTAAAACAATTAATAAATTATGGAACTTGTTATCTCCTTATGTAGTGCAATACCCACGGGAGCATCTGTTTTCCCCTCCGTCTACTGTGCTGTTGAAGGGTGGAGGGGGATGTTGTGAAGTGGGTTGGGGGTTCTGTGCGAGTCTTCCTTTTTTTTTCTAGGGCCCTAATCCTAATCATTGGCTGTGGGATGTTTACAGGGGTTTTACCTAATAGTCTGCAGGATTTATGGCCTTGTGCAAATGTTGGGCCTCTGGTAGAGACGGCCGCTAAAACCTACTGCCGAGCTAATCGGTAAACCAACCGTGTTATGTAATATGAACAAATGCTCAGCCCGTCTAGCCAAGGCCAAGATGATTTTTCAAGAAGGCACTCCAATACAGATGCACTGCTTGCATGTGGTATCAACGCAATTGGCATCCAGTAAAAAAATACTAGCTGAGCTGTAGGGGCCTCGGTGGCTGCGTCAGGAAAGCTCTGTTGTTGTACTCCAAGGGTGTATTGGGATCAGATTGTAAGGCAAACTGCAGTGGCGTGACGCGAGTGAATGCCAGTATTTCAGGTCTTAAAGGAGAGCTGAATGTGGATTGTGAATCCTAAAAGCACCTCTGTGCATCCCTTCTGCTCTGCCTTGTTTACCGCAGCGACAGCCACGTGAATGACCACAAATGAGACGGTCCATAGAAACCTGATTGCAATATATCTTCTCCATTTTCAGCCTCTCGGGTATAAAAACATAGCTAGGATAAAAAGAGCTCGACAAAAACCCTCATTCCCAGAAAAGAAAAAGAACCAAAACGAAATAAAAAAGGTTCAGTATGATGCTATGTCAGTGGCTCAATCTACTATGGTTCTTAGAAGAGGCAAGACTGGTGAATCTGCTAGCGTGACTCAAGCTTCTCGTGAGCAGTTCTGACCTGCTCTAACGTGACTACTGCTGTGTCCAAAGGGACGAGGAGGGTGGTAATCGTTACCGAGTGGCCTCTGTCCCCAATAATTCATCAGAGTTATTGTCTAGCACCTTATCTGTAGAACTGTTGTCCTCTGCCGCCTGGTCCCTCCCCTATTGGATAGAGATGCCCATCGCCTGTCTCCCTTTCCCTCTGTCCCTGGGAAGCCATTTCAAACTCTAAGATGTCCTCAGCAGAGGCCAATCCTATATATCCTCATACTCTGCAGAGCCTTCTAGAGAAGGGTGGGAAGAAACCCCCTTGGGGAAGGGAGAAAATGACTCTTGGACAAAGGAAAGACAATATGGACAAAAGAAAACCTGACATTAGTGGCATGTGACCAAAGCCCCATAATGGGCATAATTTTGGACAGAGCAAACCTTTACTGGGGTCAAGATGTTTGCCAAACTTGAGAAACATGAATCTTTTACATACGCAATTATTCTGTATTTGTAATACAAAGTTACGATTTGTTACTAAAGTGATAAGCGCTTAGATGCCCAGCAATTATTCCAATAACGCCCGTGATAACGTAATTCTATTACTATACTACAACCTTGGAATGTCTTTTTTTATATGAGACACCAATCACAGTTCACTTGTAAAGAACATAGCCTTATGATATTGCGATTAGATCCAGCTACAGAAAAGAAAGCACAACTGCATAAAATATTTAAGGACATTAGCATTGTCAATATCGCGCCAACAAGGCCGGAAACACAGAGAGACGCTTACAGAATAAAAGGGCGCTCAGATGTAAAAGAAGCAGTCACGTGGAGAGGCAACCAGCAGCCATGCGACACGGCGATAGGACGGAGAACAGGGAGGGCCCTTGAAGAACACATAAGGCCAGCCTCTAATGCAGACCCTACCAGACAACCAGGTGGGCGGCACTAAGACAACCAACTGTGCCCTCTTTTGGGACAATAGATTATTATTCGCGACTCCCAGCTAATCTGTGTTCACGAGAGGCGCTCGTTTCCTGCCTTTGGGCGACTGTCAAAAAGTAGGCTCTATCCTCTGGCAGCGGAGGCAGTTCTAGTGGCTGGCGCTGGTTGCTAGGATCTCGAGCCTGATGTGTTAAATGAGCATTGACATAAATGTCCATGCTGTGTACCACACCCCACTAGATAAACAATATCCATGTCAGACAAAATTGTGAAGCTGTAGTGCCCTAATACCGAGTGGGGCTCATTACCTGGCACTACATATATGTGTAGGGCCAGCTAGACAGACTGTGAAGTGGCCATTATGTGTATATATAATAGCGCCATTGTTGATAAAAACTGACAAGAGGAGCTTGTTGGTTATTGGTACTGAACACTGACTTCCTTGTTCTATAGAGAAAGGCTGTGGTTCCTTTTTGGTACCTTTTCTAGATTCTTTCTCATCCTCCTCTAGAGAATAATGTACCCACTGACCGTGCCTTTTATGAGTGCATATTCAGAATGAAATAGGATCATTTCTTTTGATATTACTGACATGGTTCGCATATCGATTCTTAGCAGCTCTATGTGCATCCTATTGCACTCTTCTAGCACACTGTGCAAAGACAAAGAGGGACAGGACACTTGTAAGCACTGAAAATTGAATTATATATACATAAAAAGCCTGAAATATTTAAATGCAAAAATGTATTCATACCAATTGACCAATTTCTTGCATGTTATCATTCTCATCTACTTAGAATTTTATAAGGTATATGTGGTTTATGATGAAAATGATTCTGACATAGCAACAAGATCCTAGGAATAGAATACCTATGTACAAAACCGTTTATCACACGCCTATCAATTCTGAGTGAATAGAAACTGATTGCCTCCCCATTAGATGGAAATGAACCTCAAGAACAGTAGAAACGACTTAGGAGTGGCATTAGAGCTCCATTCGATTTGACTTATGAGGCTCGTGACAATATTTATATGAAGGACAACAGACTTACTTTCTAATGTTGAAACCTTGGGCAAACTCGTTGATGGTTCTGCGTATACTATCTAAACCTTTTCCCGGTCTAGTTAGCTATGATTGCGGTTCCATTTCAAAACCTTCGTAGTAAAAACAGTAGGCCATACATCATTATTCTCTTTGCAACGCCAGAAACTTCATTAACGGCAAGCCAAGTCATGTTTCACTGACAGAGGGCTAATGGATCGCGTGTTGTTAGTTAAAATGAGAAGTGATTTAAAAACCAGGCCACTTAGACAATGTAAACTGAATTGCCAATGGATTGGTTTGCTCGTCTGTAATTTGATCAAATGCTGATGCCCTAATGGCTGATGAACACATGCTTCTCCAATTTCCAGTCCGCGTACCAAGGACAATGCCCTGTCAATATGTCTGCTTCGACCCAGGTATACTGGTTGATGGGCTTGAAGAATGAACTTCTGATTCAAAAACGTTTATTGAATCTACCATGTATGCAGTTCCCATTGAAATAGAGTTTATGTACACATCAAGGATTTAAGCCACCCGAAATGGTTGGAGTCTGCTTTATCTATTTGGCCAACATTGAGAGATTATTGACAGTGGGTGGTTATCAGAGAAAGCAGCTTGATATGTCCTCTATGGCATATCTAGCAAGAGTTAAGTTGGATGGAATGTACACATGCCCATATGATACGACGTTATCAGCCTATAAGCCTGTGTGAATGTGGTGCTGTACAAGAAAGATCCAGCGTAGAAGTCGATTGAGGTTGCACTACCCTGCCCAGCAAACCAATGCCAATATTAGAACTCTTTATACACTTCCCAAGAATAATGTAGATGTTCGTTGATTCCTTTTTTGAAGGATGGAATTGATACGTATCAACTTCATGACTCCGATGTCAACAGTAGGTCAATTTCGCGCCTCATTGATAGGGAAAACATATTGTTATTCTAATCTACCTGTTCGAGCCCTGTAACATAAAACTGGACATCGGCATTTTCTATTTTCCCTTTCTTTCTTTTTTTTTGTGCAAGTTTACTTCAGTGTGAAGAAAGGACACTTAAATAAACATCCAAACTGAGGACACTTGCTGTGTATCAATCTAGCATTTTCAAATACGCTTGATAATGGCAACGAATAGTTTAGCAACCACTCGAGGAACGCACACACCCACACATCTAGAATAAGTGGATATCAAATATTCTGATGTCTGCTTGACTTTTGGAGCATATTGTTCTTGTTATTGTCTCGGATTAATTCTGATAGGTTATTCACCGTGGCGTGATGTTTGATAACTGTTTTAAGGTAATATCATACACCTACGTGGACATTCCTTACTCCCAATTAATCATTAATTTAATGTCCACTACTTTAGCTTCAATGATTCATAGATATTTCATTCAGCACAGACAAAGGAGTCTAAGTTTACTTTTCGTAGACAGCCTTCACTAGTTGGACAAAGATTAGCATTGTTTGATATATTTAGACCAGAATTTTCAACATGGCTCGGAGCTCACGTGCAAAGCTAAGAGGTTAGGTTCTGATCTATGTGTATGTACCTCTAAGTCTGGTACGAATAGGCTGGACTTCTGGCCATTGGTCCTCTTTGCCCCACCCAAAGGTTCTGCGCTCATAATCTAAAGAGCTTATATTTAAATCCAAAGCTACACTTTGTACTGAAACTAATACTGTGAGCAACCACAGAGAAGGGATAATTCACTTAATTTAATTAATGTCCGTCTCCTTTCTCCTGATGACTTAATGGCATTATAGTGAAACAGGATCTAGACAGAAATGCCACCGCTCATCCTCATTATGTGTTGATGCTACTCCCTATTATTTTGTTTTAAAATGGACTGATGGCCAGACGTTGTGGGTATACATACAAAGGCGTACTATATAATCTATGTGGAGAGGTAGAAGTATAGAGTACTCTGTCATGCAAGCTTGGCAGGCAGTTTATTTTTTGTTTCTTTTTTTGTTTCTTTTTTTTTTATCTTAGTAATTGTTGATAACAGTCTGTACATACGGTAAATCCCAGTGCGTCACCCTGGCGCTCAATAAATCATTTGTATACCTTTTAAGGAGGACATTGTTTTTTTCATGTCATAGTAGGATCCTGTTTCATAGTAAGCAATAGATATATGCTATATATAGTACATAAATCCAGTGCATTTATATGATATGCCCCTTAAATCAGCCTATGCGTAGATATAACACTTTTCTTAGAAAGAGACTTTTGGACATATCTGTGGTACTGACACTAATGACGATATCAATCTATATATGTGACAGGACTGCGAAAAGGGCCCTTAGTGCAGGGTGTATTAAGACCCCTATTCCCAGTACATGTCATATATATATATATATATATATATATATATATATATATATATATATATATATATATATATATATATATATGTGTGAATCAACACGGTAAAAGGTACGCCCACATATATAGATGATTTATCAATGATATCATGAAAGACAAGTATGCATAAATTATAAAACTGAAGTATTCCATGTTGTACAAATGTCGTTATCTGAGAACATAGAACAGGGATGAAGCACCGGTTGCTGCACTTTTTGAAAGTAATTAGATTTGATAATTATCTTCCACCTGTGTCCGGATGTGGAACTATCATAGAGCCTGACAACCATACAACAGTTGTTTTTTTATTCTCGAGATCCGCTTTATAAATAGACACACGGGAAACTCCTATCATTTAACCCAGATTATACTAACGACATACATGTAGGTCACTTACAGTACTATAAAGGACACATACCCCTCCTCTTAAAGATCCCATATAAGTAAAAAATCAAGTTGCCAATCAATTTTTGTATGGTTGCCATGGCAACCAAAATACTACAAAATCTGAAAATAGGCAAAAAGGCATATTGGAAAAATGAATCTGGTCATTTTATCAGATAACTGAGTGACTGGTATTCAAAATTTATTTGATTTGGAAAACTATTATACAAGTGTATGCATGGAAAATCTGGTTGTCATGGAGACATAACTTCCTAAGATATGGCCTTTTGTTCAAAATTGACATATATATAGGTCATTAGGAAGAAAGGGGGGTCTGGTTTCCTATGCATAGGAAATGTAGTTTGTATAGATATGAATTAGAATGTTGTCACTTCATATTTCCATTATGGCTTAGCCTAGGTTTTTCAAATTTTGAGATTTGGTGATGCTATATGACCCTCATAATTGAATGTAATATGGGTGACCTTGCTCAAGGTTAAGGTCATCAGACTTGACCTTGAATATACACAGTTCACTTTAATGTGATGCCTATGGCATATGAGAATCCACACAGTGGATTCTCCTAACAACCTACATGTAGGTCGGTTTTTAAAACCCTATATCTCTGGACATTATCATCCGATCACCACAGAATTGGGAATGGTGCTTATTTAGGCATACAGGACATTATGTACAAATTTTCAATCCTCTTATGCCAACACTCTGGCTTTAGTAGAATTTGGGTTAATGGAGGATGTGGTTCTGGTACAAGTTTTTATTTTTCTCTGTTACCTACACGTTGCAGGGCCTTGGTGGCTAAAATATGTCCAAGGTATGGTTACCTCCAATGTGGATTGACATTCAACATTATTATTTTATCACAGGTTTCAGGAATCACCTGTACATATGATATAATTCAACAATTAGAAGGCTCCTTTGTTTGACAGGAAAGAGGAAAATAATCCACAGAACATGAACAAAGCTGTCTGATTTGCAGTACTTACTATGATCTGAAAGGACAGGTGCATACAAATGGTATTTGATAGTAGCTTGATCATAAAGATCATTGTGCCAGGATATTAGGCACCTAGATACACCAGTTTTATTCTACAACATCTCAACTCATTTATATCCAGGATCTCTTCCTACTAGCCACCAACAGCTGATCAACAAACTAATAATACTCACATGAAGAAGAGCTGAATGGTAGGACGTCATAGAGACTTTATACAGTTTCAAAGTTCTTACAAGTAATAATTGGAGAACAAAAAGGAGCCATTCTAAAGAGCAATCGCAAAAGCCACTGCGCCACAGAAATAAAATCTGGGCCCATTGTAAATGTTAATCTTTAATTTTATCCTGGTGTTCCGGAGTCATCTGACCGACTTGAAATAGGCTGAGGTGTTGGAGCGAGGTTGAGGTTTACTTATTTGCATTGCTAGTGTTAGTTCTGGGCCACGAGCCAGGATAGAAACACCATCACCATCCCCTCCCACCCCGAGGCTAATAGGCTGGGCCTCCAGGGTGTTACATGCAAAAATGGGCAATTATCAATCACGGCCGTGACAAAAATAAGTGTCTGAACACCAAATGGGTGGCGTCATGAGCATGGTTGCGCCCCGTGTCATTTTAATCAGTGAGCGTCCGATTCAATCAACCAGCCTACTCATCTTGAAACAGTTTTAGCTTGCCGACTTCTGTGCCACAGGAAACTATGGGCGGCCGAAACTGATCAATTCTACCTTTTTAGTACGATCAATATACTGTTGAATGGAAGAGCCAATAAAGAGATACAAATCGGTATGATTATGTCGGGGCATTTGTCTGTATATCAATACAATATGATCCGTTCTCTCTGTTTGAAGCAATAATCTTCCAGTATTGCAGTTGACAATGGCCTTTTTTCAGTTTCTCATTATAAATACTACCATCAAGAATGCGGCTGTGGGAAGCGCTGCGTTATTAACATCATCCAAGACAACAGCTGTGAAGGAAATGCACGGCCACGACTGTGTGGGTTGGCACAGTAGGGAGGGGATTGTTTTTTAAAGGAGGGGGAGGGGGTATTGCCTTCTAATCTGGTGGAGGGCCTAAATATTTACACCACAGCAAGGATGGTCTTTGATAAATAACTCCTCCGCATGGCAGTGGTTTGACCCCTAATTAAGAAAAATATCTTGGGGGGTGCAGGGGTGGTATCTGGTCAACAATGAGTGGTCCAATCTAGGATAGCAGCTCGGTTATTTAAAACGGGAGAAGCCCACGTATTTGCCCCCATGACACTCAAACTAGGGTATAGATAACTCGGGGTTGAGGAGTATAGGGCAAGGGGTAAGTCTCTGACGATGGTGCTAACGTCAGAATCAGGGTTCTGGGCTGCATTCCACAGACACCCACGTTAAAAGTAGAGGCTAGAACAGATTCTTCCAAATGTCAACACCACCCTCTCTACCCACCACTCTAACGGCGGCCGAGAGGCGGCCAGAGTTGACATTTAACAATATTGTGCTAATTCCATTAGGTAGTCATTAAAACAGAGCCTTCAGAGAGAAGTGGGCGTTTCTAAGATCATGCTGAAATCTTCTGATGAGCACCCATGATGGCGACCACCTAGAAAGTATTATTCTAATGTGGACTCAATAGGACCATGAGATTTAGGATTAATCTCATGTCTATCGGCATAATCTAGGTCACAGTCTGCCTTTAAAATCTACGAAGATGGGTAGCAAGTATTTAGATGAACCAGGGTCGTCATATCACCTCGCCTCAAAGGCATTTAGCACAAGTCTCATTATGTTTATTAGATCTGGCTCAGACTCTTAAAAAGGCGCTAATTTGGCTTTCATTGCTAATTACGTATGAAACTCCAGTGCTTTCTTTCTGCGTCCCTGGAACGCGATGTAAAATCCTGACTGACTTTGTTTCAATGGCAATCCATACACAAAAAAAGGGGTGACAAAACTAGCAATGACATGCGCTCAGGATCTTCCATTGTCCTCTTCATTGTCTATACCTTCCACCATGGCCATAAACCTTTGGTTAGGGTAGACTAGAGGAGTATACTTGGTCCTTAGTACACTAGGGTAGGCTCTAGTACTTTAAAGGGGACAGTCACCTTTGTGAACCATTAATACCCAAGGTCACTGTGCCCTCTACCAGGGGCAAATAGATTAATAATGCAGACCTAAATGAATATCACATTTCATTTCTGTCGATGTAAGTAGACACTATACTCATGTACTACAATATTGATAACTGTACCAAACCAGATATGTGATATGGTTGGTTTTAGTATAACCTTGTAGGGTTGTGCATTGATTCTGTTCATATGGCAATATGGCTTGAAATAGAATCCACCATTATCATTTGATTTGATTGTAAGTGTACCCTGGTATCACACAAAACATAGTACACTTGTGTTCAGATTACTACGGAACCCCTAAAAGGACATACTAAAAAGATTTATTTTTTCATGCAAAATATATTCCTACGGGTAAAGGAACATTCCTGCGGAAACAGGAGCATTATTGCGGAAACAGGAACATACTAAAAAGATTTTTTTCATGCAAAATATATTCCCGCAGGTACTGGAAGATTCCTGTGGGTACTGGAAGGTTCCTGTGGGTACAGGAAGATTCCTGTGGATACAAGAATGTTCCTGTGGACACAGTAGCATTCTTAAATTTTGAGTTTAAAACATGTAAAAAAAATTTTTTTTTCAACAACAACTATTCTTGTGGGTAGAGAAATATTTTTGCAGGTACAGAAAATATTCCTCCAGGTACAGAAACGAGTCTTGCGGGTACAGAAACATTCATGTTGGGGCTTGAGGAGTTTATCATCATTCAGTTTCCACAAGAACTGTTCAGTATCCGCAAGAATTGTTTAGTTTACACAAGAATTGCTCAGTTTCCACAAGAATTGTTCAGTTTCCACAAGAATTGTTCAGTTTCTGCAAGAGTTGCTCAGTTTCCGCAAGAATTGTTCAGTTTCTGCAAGAATTGTTTAGTTTCCACAAGAATTGCTCAGTGTCCACAAGTATTGTTCAGTATCCGCAAGAATTGTTTAGTTTCCACAAGAATTGCTTAGTTTCTGCAAAAATTGTTCAGTATCTGCAAGAATTGTTTAGTTTCCACAAAAATTGTTCAGTATCCGCAAGAATATTTTTTCAGTGGAAATTTTAATTTTGGTATGTCCTATATGGGACTCTGTAGATTACTAGATGGCATAACAAGACTAACGCCACTATTATATCACGATACATATGTTAATGGCAAGCGTACTATAAGTAATGCAAGATTGGAGAACGATCCGGATTTAGAAAGCTATTACAAACAATGTAGTGTATGTAAAATGTCTAAGAATAATTATAGTCATATCGACTCAGTTATTCTGGAAACCAGCAGCTGCCTTTCCATCCTCTAGTAAACATGCATAGTATATGAGTCTATCCACTGCACAAGGAGGGCTATATATGTGCCTATCTGAAGTCAGTTGAGGGGGTGAAAATAAGCTGGTGTAGTCAATACTGACTATAGGTTTAATCATCAGTGTATGAAGATGCAAATCTGGCGTTAGTAATCAAAGGGAACATATTGCTATCAGAAATAGCTGGACTATCTAATACAAACTTTAATTGTGAAATTTGATTCAGATCCACAGGACTCCAATTGACTATGGCACATTGCTTGTACTCACAATAACGGCAGAATTAATGGCAAGTGGTGAGAGTAGCTAGAGGGGTATCCTATCTAAAATTCAGATTGGCCTAAATTATAAAAGTTGTTTTCAAATCCATAGAATTAGACTCAATTCAGTATGAGTAAAAATGAGATTTCAGTCACGTAGTTCTCTTAGTCACCAAGACTCTCATGGGTGCATATAACATTGAGAGGATTTAGAATGAGCCAAAGTGGGTAGCTCCCTTGGGACATGCAACCGCTCTTCTGTCAATATAATCTCATTTATGGAAATGTTAGCACTTGGTATTGCACTTTAATCACCCATATTCACATTCTACTCCATGATGCCTCACGCCCTTGATGAAAATATTGAAAATTTGTTTCAGAACATAAGGAACCTCTGAGAGTCGCACTTAAGATGAGCTGAAACTTGTCTTCAGTGTTGTTGCTCGTACACCTGTCTAATGAATTGCCCATTTTCTCGTATATGTTTAACAAATCCTCTTATTTTTACCAAATAACCCATAATTTGATGATGTCACGAGAAGGATGAGAGTAGTAGACATACGCATCACGCGTGACACATTCATCCTAGTCAGCAGAAAATAAAGCACAATTATTAACTCTATCAAAATGTTTATATTTGTACTAAAGTGCGCAGCCTCTACTGTATTAAAGGTAAGTGATTGTCTGACCAGGATGCTCTGCCGCAGCCAACTGTACTAGCCGTTACATCGGGAATCCTTACCCACACGGCGCATAGGCCCAATGTTAAGCCACAGATTAGTGCCACACAAAGAGGCGGAGAAAAGGTTTTGGGGAATAAGATATGTTGTGTTACTTGATCCTATGCCAAGGCACATGTCCTCCGCCCACTGACATCTCTGGCGGCAACCTCACAGCTACATAAGTCCAAGGCCTTAGACCAGGTTCGAGAGACTCACCCTTTGACCAATACCTTACTTAAGTCTATACCTCACTCTGATGCTCCCCTTATTTGAAAACCTCTTTTTGGATGGGGTGATTCCAGTGGACTTGAGGCCGAAACTAGGGGATTGTCCACAGACACTAAGGGCGTCACAAGATGGTCGTTTGATGGTGAACGGGAGGGGACGGTGGAGCTGTAAGGGGGTAGCTGGTAAGGGGCGGGATGGATAGGCCTTGGATGAGGAGAGCCGCGGAGAAAGTGGCTGAGACCGGGGTGTCCCGGGTGGCTATCCCGAGACGGTCGGGTTGCTGGTCGTACCTCGCCCTGCTGTGCCCAGCGGCCTGTGAAATTGACAGAGTAGCCTTATCAGTAACCGGGCCTGATCATGGTAGGTCTCGCAGCTAGTGCTCAGCAGCCAGGGCGCCATTACCATATCTCTCCTGCCTCACCCCTTGGGGGTGCCTTACCCAATACTACTACCCACAGCAAGAGGGCGCACCACACAAATTAAATCACGTCAAAACTCACGACTCCAACGGCCTGGAGGTGGGTAGAACAGGAGTCAGGAAGGCTGGGGTAAGGCACTTGAAGCATTCCCTCGGGGTCATTATTATTTGGGAATTTATGTAGATAAGGGGTGCGGGATGGTACCAATAAGTGGCCGTCAGACTGGGGTGGAGGTGGTGGCAAGTGTTGGTATCTACCAGGTCTACATCTGATATCAGTAGAACCAGTTCCAATATAGACATCCCCCTTTCACCCTACCATGACAGCCTATGGTGACATTACTCGTGTCATTCTATGAAGATAAGCGTAATTTACTGACGAGGACCTTATTGCTCCAAAGGAGGAGCCACATCATATGGAAATCGATAAAGGCAACGTGAGTGAACACTGGGCTGTGAAAGGAATGAAGATGTGAGGGCAGAGGATCTCGAAAGAAATCCCAGAAACGATTGACCCCTTTCTGAAATAATTAGTCAAATTGCGAAGGATTACATTTATTTTCCATGCAATGATAAAATGAAAGCAGAGTTCTCGTGTTTATCGAAATGTCAATGAACAGCGGTAATTGAGATGACATAACGTTCGCCGCGGTGTACTCTCATACTGAACTTTTTACTCAGAGGGACAAGTTGGAGAACGCGATGGGAATGAGTAATGCACCAAAAAAGAATAGGTAGAGCCTAAAAAGAATGATCAAACAAGCCAAGAAGAAGAAATATCATACCCCGGGCCCAAAGATCAGTAACTGGGAAGCCCATGGCGGGTGCTGTGGGCTGCAACCGCAGGGTCATGAATAAAAAAAGTTGATATTTTTTTCCTAGCCAATGTGGCTATGGAATGGCTAACAAGCTGGCCAGGGCATTGAAGGTCCCAGTGGAGCGAACACGAAGCGGCTAACTAAAACCCAGGAGGAGGTACGTTGTCGGTCTTCAGTCAGTGGCATAAATAGCACATGTCAATGGTGGCTGTTGCTTGGTATTGAACCTCCAACGGCGGCCGACGCCCTCACTCTATACCAACCCCTTGGCCACACACACACCCTCTCCAGGAGAATATTTCAAAAGATCCTATACGATGTCCACTACCACTTCAAATTATGGGGAAGCCCTCGCTATGATGCTGTTGCAGACCTACGTTAGTGATAGTAATGCGTATACCCTCTACTAAACCCTATGTTATATATACTTGTATGAGAAGTATAGCGAATGTCTTAGATAACTTTAGAATCTACGATCGTATGTACAATTGAAACAGACCCCTGGTGGTGGCGCATCTATAGCAAGAGTGGAAGGAGGCTGGTTGTTAGCGAGGCAGCATTTAATGTAAAACAAACACTCGATAGTATTGATGCCCGGCTGGAGGCGAGTTGACCAGGAAACAAAAACTGCCAACACACTTTCCACCCACTTGGTACCTTTGTAGGGTTAGCAGCATGCAAACATTTACATAATGCTGGAGGAGCTAGACCAAGCTGAGATGTCATTGAAATGCTTTCCGATCGATATGTTGTCGTAATGGATTCAATCTTGAATGGCCGCCACCATCAGTCTGGTCTGAGTGCACAGTATAGCCAAGGGCTAATGCTAAGGAATTGTGAGTCTGGACAATTGAGTATGAAAAATGCAAACACCTTGAGGAAAGATCCGGTCAAGGATCAAGGATACCCTTCCAATGATACTGTTTTGTACAGGGCTTTCCCACCTCAAACATCGTGTATGGCAGAGAGCCAGGCTATGTGGAAGCGACCCAGAAGAACAGACAATGAACATGTCATGTTTCCAGCATATTAGGGAGATGTAGTTGAGCGCATTCATATAAAAGTAGCTGGAAAGGCAAACTGTACTACAGTGAAGATAACCTCATTATCCACTACTTATATAATACGTTCGTGTACTTGGTGCCATGTTCTATGGATACATATTTTTGTGGTCTATCCCCACTGCCAAGCTAACACGATCCTCATTATCTCCCGAGCAAAACTTGGTAATCTAAAGTGAGCGAGGCTGTGCACGCATTTCTGGTGCCCCGAAATCATGCGCAATTTCATTACATTTGAAAATTGTTCTATTTGATAAATACACGTGAATTGGTGACCATTCTAATGTCCATCAAAGTTGCGATTTAGCTACCACGACAACCATGTATTTCGGGGCCTGAATCTAATCTTGATTTATATGATTGAAGGCATACTTCCCCTCTAAAGCATAAATCTAAAACGTCTTTCTCAAAATAAATCTCTCTTGTTCTCTCTTTAAAACCGGTATCTGAGGCAATGCCTATACATTAGAAAGAACATCGACCATAACTCTTATTAGGCATAGCATAATTAGGGAAATAGCAAACTATATATCATTCAGAGCTGTTTAAATTACTCATGGTAAAACACTGTTATTAAATGGCTTACATCATGTTGTGGTTGTTCTGATACCCTAATTACAGTTTAAGTTTAGACGTCCAACTGTGAATATCAAAGTACCAAGGCCATGCTCATATCAATCGATATACGGTGACATAGCAGAGTACTAACTCTAATTCTAGCGAGCTGTTCCCGGCCTGACAAAAAAACATGTCAGGAATCTAGTGTGAGGCTACGCCAACGAAAACACCCTGATAGTATGACTAGGTTGGCGGTTCCCTTTAAAGATACTGGTACTCAGTTGTATATCGGTACTCAGTTGTGACCGTATATCGCATAGAATACAATTGCCAATAGTAGAGAAGAAGTCCAATCACTTATAGTAAGCAAATGAGAGTGAGCATACGATGAGTAGATTTAAAAGAAAGGGCGGATATTATTCACAAGGGCTTATAAATGGGGCCGGCATTATATCTCATTGCACTGACCCAGACTGTAGTACGGATTACGTGAGAAAATGGATCAGGATGTGGCAGGTAGTGTAGAGGCAGTCCATAGATCAAGGATGTAGAAGATAGTATATATTAGTGTATTCTCAGCCCGTAGTATGTAGTGCGTCTCAGAGTGTGGCTATAGCTCAGGCTGCAGGGAGTAGTACATAGGAGTACGGTACGACCAAGGCGCAGGCCGTATTAAGTAGTATATATAAAGAAGCTGCCTAATGACCCAAGCTGTAGAAAGTTGTGCATAGAATTGCAGCAATGGCTAGGGTGAAGTAAGTAGTATAGGGATGTGGCAATGACCCTGGCTCTAGTAAGTAGTATATAGGAGTTTGGCAATGGCTCAGGCGGTAGTAAGTAGTACATAGGATTGCAGTAATGGCTCAGGGTGAAGTAAGTAGTATATAAGAATGTAGGATTGACCCTTGCTCTAGTAAGTAGTGTATAGGAGTGTGGCAATGACTCAGGCGGTAGTAAGTAGTGTGCTGGAGTGAAGTAATGACACAGACTGTAGTGGCCAATTAGTATAGGGTCATGTCAATATGATAGTAAATGAGGAACCCAGGCATTGGCAGGTGAAATTTCGATTTGTGGTAAAGAATCTCACATCTACACATCCTGCTACAGCAAAATGATTCAAAGTTATATCAAGAATATGCGGATAAAGCAATAAATTATATCTACAGATATAGCTTATAAAATAGTCCACTTTTATTTAAACTATAACCCACTTTCATGCAGTATAACAGAATTATAAGTTTCTACATAACAAATGTAGATATTAATTTTCTTAGGCTAACCCTTTGACAATTGTGTCGACACTACACCTGTGCATGTGACATACATAACTGTCTCGTCCTTTGAATATCGTTCAGTTTCCAGATAACATCATTGATCCACCAATTCCAGTAACCCTTGTTAAAACGTTCCTTATCAGCCTGCGTGCAGACGTGTGTGCCTTATCAGCGAGGCAGGTGTTTCTTACATGGAACATAGTGGCGTATCGTGTTGGTACCTTATATCCTCCCCTGTCATCTCACCATGCCATGTGTGGATACAGGAGAAGAACGGGGGTAGGGGTAGAAGAAGAGCTGTCTATCATGTAACCCAAGAACTATGCCGTGCTAGGTATATCAGAGAATAGAATTGTATCCTGTTTCACTGTTCCCAGTCTGTCTCTTATATGACTTGTTACTATGAAAAGACTCACAAAATCATATGTGAATACTGGGTGAACTCGGAAGCGAGTGAGTGAGTAATAGATGTTTAACGCCATTTCAACAGCTAAGGTCACATTCATGGCGAGATCAAACTTTACACAATTTCACAGAGGAATGTGCCTGTGCATATGTGCACCACGCACAGCCGAGGGGATAGGAAAGAGGAGATATAGACCCTTTTAAGTTGGCTAGGGAAGCCCAGAACTCGGAGGAATGGGGTTGAATGAACATTGTGTTTTGATAGCAGTACAGTGCATGACCTACAATACTACTTTCAGTCACCTGGGTAAATCAAGCTCAGTGATAAATGTATCGCAAGTAATTTGTTTATGGTTGCATTTACTTTACAATTTCTCATCTCTCTGTATGTTACTATCCCCAACACGGAGCACCCCATAGGAGCTGCTCGTCTAACGTGACAGGTGGGTGGGCCACGTGCTTCCGGGCGTGAGTAGCCCGAGCTAGTCACGGCTGACACTATCATCACGCATAGCACGTCACAATCCGAAGTCCCCTGACTCCCCTACACCTACCATCAACTGTGCACACTCAGCATAATACACCCACCCGACTCTTTTTACATCCGGCTCTCTTAATGTAATTTACACAAGGTGTTTCCCACTCCTGGCGAGGATTAAAGGAAATGGGAGTACATCAGGTGATTGTGACTTACACCAGAGTTGTGCTGTTAATGTCTTCAGTTGATGGCTAATGCTAGCTATGGCGTCCATACATCCTCTCGGTTACCACTTTATAGACTATGTAGTCTTCTTCTCAGGGAACCAAATAGTCTATGGATGGAATGCATAGTATAGCATGTATATTTACTTTCCCCCTAAGTCTTATGGAAGTGTAGGGGGACGGGTGTACGGGGTCCAGGGGTCGGGAGGGACTCAAGGCTACACATAACGTTCTAAATCTTGAAAATTTATTCTTTGAGCGGATCAGAAATTATGTCATTTTGATTATGAGGATACGTTCACAAACTAGTAGAACTAAACCTTTATCCGATTCTCCAACGCTGAATCAAAAACATTTTGATTTCTGTAAAATTAACATTCCTGTCAGAATCTGCAAGTAATGTCAAGCTAACACAACTGTTCAATTGTATTTTGTCCAGGGAGAATGGGGTTCTTTCATGGAATCAAAATTGGTAGTAAGAAAACCACGAACAGCGCCAAATCTTTCCAACCTTGAACCTCTCCTCATAACAACTGTATATCCCACGTCTTACATCTCAATATCAGAAAGATATCACTTTGTACACACATACACCGACCAGTATTAAGAGGCATTCCCGAATCCCCGCTTAGTCCATAGCTCAGATAAAAGACATGGGGTTCCAGCTTAAAAGGGATGCCATACGCGCCCTTACTAGCCCTCCCACTTTTATGACGACTCATGTAATTTGGTGATGACTGAAGTCTTAGAAGTGCTGGAGCATCTGAAGCTAGGTTGTATCTAGGAATTCCAGCTTACATATCTCTGCCTAACCATCCTGGTTTTATAAGAGAGAAAAGGTAAGTACGGTTTGTTGATGGAGCCAGGTTTCTTAGTCATAATTAGACAATCATATTTACAGGATGTCAAAGTCATTTTCTGTTGAAATACTTAAAGCAAGGGAGGAAAAGCTTAGATATGTCTGTCGTTGTACATTTGTATGGCGTAATTATGCCAGTGAATAGAGATATTAACATAACATTACTCTGCATTGCCCATTTCCATTTTACGCAAATATGAACGTTTGATCGGATTCTGTGAATATAATTTCATGATACTCATCTGGGGTTGGAAGTGAGCGTTTACAAGCTTGTATATAGGTATCATTGTCTTTTAGCATAATTTGAAGAGGGCCAACCTATGTAAAGGTTGAAGCAACAATCAAATCCGAGGAAATATAATTCGAACTCATCCAGAAGAGGAAATTATGTTGGAGGTATTTCCGAAACTTGATAATGTCGTTATCAACGTCATAGTCGATGTAATTGGTTCATAATGGCTTTCTCATACAATATAGCCATTAGCTTATCTGGCACTATTAAGTTAAAGGGAAGCGGTAGATTCCAAATAGTACCTTGAAGTGCTCATGAAGATGCTAAATGTCGCTTAAATGTTACCCATAATGTCAGACTTCTGTGTTTAGACGTGGTACAATATCCCATGGAAAGGATCATGTCCCTGGGGAATGCCCCTCTCCACAGAGGTAGCTAAAATAGAAATTCAATTCCTGGCTAACATTTTGAAACCTCTATGGCACTGGGTCACTTTAGTTATCAGCATGCCTGCTTAAGGTCCTGGACATGATATTCTAAAGTGTGGAGTCGTGACCTACAAAAATTGCATCTCACATTTTTAAGATGAATAACATATCCCTTTTTTTTTATTCCTAGAACATTATGAGAATCAATGGAAAACGTGCCCAGGCTAGACAGAAAACCTGATCAAACAAGTGAAATGGGTGCAGTTCTGTTTCCAGGACAGTGGAAAACAAGGCAGAGTGTAGCCTATATCATAGTTTGGAACACCTCCCGTGGGTGCTTGGACGTTACATCAGAGGCTCTTTAGGTCAATTAGCTGAATGTGTAAGCCTACAAATCACATGTCCAATATTTGAACAGTGCGTGAACATACAAATGATAAAAGCATACTCATATACGGTGGTAAAATATTATTAGACGTGGCAAAATATTATTCTCACCCGACTGAATGTCGGGTGAGAATAAGTTACAAAATATGTAAATGTCACCCCCACTTAGATGTATGAGAGGCTTGTATTGGCTATAGACAATTGTAGCCAGAAAACGTCCTTGATCACCAAATTTCTTTATCCATAATGTCTGGTGAGAGTCATGTGAATGGGGACTGCTTCAGTTGCGTCTATTCTATGACAGCAATGCACCAGCAGCGGATATTGGACCATCTCAACAAGAAGGGAGATGCTGGGCCATATTGTCATGACAACCGCAAATAACATCAGGCCTTTTTGGGGGCTATCTCCTCCCAAACATCACTTTAGATTAACTTTGTCGATTCAGAGCGTGGCCCCTCGTCTTATTACTTCCCGGGGCCAAACCCAATCATGTTCTATTTCCTGTAACTAAAGGCATTCAACATCATCAAGAAAACCATGCCTCAGATGGACAAATCAGCCTAGGGAGGAGGAGGTGGGGAGTTTGTGGTGGAGGTTAAGTTGGTGTCGTCTTCTTTTGGGATGGTTGCTGATATTACCCAGCGTGGGCGTATAGCAGCTAGGAGCGGACATTACGGACCTAACCTGATATAGGTGGATGCTATTTGGTAGGGCCACACCGTGTCTCTACCGTGCCTGCCTCCTTGGGCCAGCCCCAGACCCTGAGGCAGACGCAGCATAGGTTTCCACTTTGGTCACACGTCCCCAACTAGCAGCCAGGATATTTGCTCCCATAATGCCCCATAATGGACCCTGAATACCCTTAATGGCCACTTCCGCCGCGCCGGCAGTGCCCTACTCCAACGTCTTTGTCCGTCCTGCCGCCATCTCTTTTTTGGGCCCTGACCCCTGGCTGACAATAGAGAATTGGCCACTCCCACCCCCTCCATCTAACCCCTCCTATGCAGCCTACACCCTCCCACCGTTAACACTAAGGAATGCGAGCAGCTCAAATGAGCAGGACAGAGAGGGTGGCTTCTAGAGTCACAAGGGAGTGACTCCTACTTGACAACGGCCCCTTTGTAACAGCTTTGCCTTCACGACCCCCACATGCTCTCATGGCGATGCCAAAGATGCCTTGTTTCTTCCATTCATTATCGCCCATCACCAATTAGGGGTTGGCAGCGACCAGCGATTGCAGGTGGAACTGCAGACATCTGAGAATCAATATCTTGAGAAGGGACCCCAGGTCGAAAGGTGGGTCCCCTGAGGGGTAAGACTCTCTTCTCCACCCACCCCTTTAGCAAAGGCCACGGATGCTTTTCTCCCTCTGCATGCCCTGGAGTAAGAAGGAATGGCCGATCAGGTCGACCCCTCGATCTTTATTCATTGTGATATCTATGGGAGGACGGGTTGTGCCCTCTGGCCCTGGCCGATCCGAGGGGATGTCGATATGACAGCCATCACAGGTGGAGATTCCATCAGCACAAGGCTGCTGCTCGGCAATCACTCGCCATCAATACCCTGGCACGGGCGAGCCTGGCCCCTGAGCTTCTCTGTGGGCTCTAGACTAGTGGGGATTTGGACACAGGTTCGTGAGGATGAAAGCTGAAAGCGCTCTCTCAGCTCTGGTCGCCCTCACCGTCGGAGATGAACCTCTTCTGTCATAACGGCGCCTAAGGCTGTCCAAGGCGCTGCATGGGTGGTAGTGGTTTGGTCGGTGTGTGAGTGGGGATGGGTGGGTCGGTAAGAAGGGGAGTATGAGGGGCGTTGAGAGGAGTAAGAAGGGAGGGTTCTTGGTTGGGCCACCTCTTGTTATTGGACAGATATCAAGTACATCGTGTCTTATCTCAAGACATGAACTTGCAATTCACACATATGAACATTGATGGTATAAACTTTCCATAATACTACTCTTTTTAAGCCATGGGTAGAACCAGCAAAGTTGATAAAAGAGGTGGGGGAACTGCATTGTCAAATCTACAGTGCTGCCTCTAGAAGGAATCTATTTATTAGCAAAATATATGATGTATCTTTAAAACACTTTCAATCTAGACATTATGTCAAAAGGTGATGAACTGTGGAAAGTGATGTTTGTATTAGCTTTTCGTGATGAAATTCTCTCCTACACTCAAAAGTATGTTTTATTCCATATCCGCCAGCATGTGGATGACTTATACATTTTACATCTGTTACTTCAAGACATTAAAGAAATCAAGTTCCTGTCAATTTAAATGACAGTTACGTAAGATCACGTATTGTATGAAGAAGCAGGTACCATTCTTTCCAATAGAGTCATATGGTAGAACCATGAGGAATCAGAAATCGAGAGTTCTCATGCGCTAGGTTAAAAAATCCTACAAAAACTCGTTTGGCAACAAACGTTTCTGTCACGTTGAAAGGCTCGCTCAATACTGGGCTAAAAGTCAAGGCAAAACCTGTTAATGTCAACTAAAGTGTGCCCTCAATTTCAGAGATAATGATCATGCTCTGACCAGGAGGGTCTTGCCAAAAGAAGACGAGGAAGAACCTTTGAATTTTTTTTCAGAGAGTACTCAGGAAAATGTGTATGGCCTTCCTCATTTTCATGGTGTTGACAAAAAAAAAGATACAGCAGAATGCATGGAAAACTCTTTTTGGGAAGTGAAAAACTTGCATGTTTTATCCAAATGATTATCAAAACAGTCGTTCAGCAATGCAAAAACGTGCACTTTTCTTTTTGGTTTTGGGTTGACGTTTTCTTTTTGGCAAGACCCTCCAAAACTATTACGTCAGCCAAAACCACAGTGAGAGTTGTGGTCTCTTTTTAACTAGATCAGAGGCACGTACAGCTGCAGAACTTGGAAGGTATGCAACTTATTGATAATTATGAGGAAAAAAACTCAAATGATAATGATTCTCTCTCCAAGTGTCAAACTTTCTAAAACCGGTCGCAATTATTCGGCATACATGCATGAGTTGGTCGCAGATATGCCGATTTCCCGACGCAAGCCCGATGTGAGAGGGTTCAAGAAAGCTTGGGAGTTTTCAATTATCGTCTCAGGTTCGGTTTTGTAAGGCTGCTTTTGCGATTACTCGTAGAACGCAATATTAAACAAAAGAGTCATTAGTGTCCATGAAAATTGCGTTTGACCACAGTCCATGTTTGTTGTCATGTTATTCAGTCATTGTGGTTCGATAGAAATCTGGAACTCAAAATTCCTCTAATAACTAAAGAAACAAAGGAAAGAAAAGCTGATTGAACGCAATTAACAAAACTTCGCCAATAGGAATCTACTCCCCACACCAGACCCTGGTGATTATAAATAGAGTATTCACTTCTTATCTAAGATCAAATTTAAGCCTTTTGAAATAAATGTTGCTAAGATTATACTCTAAGAGAATCTAGGCACAACTGACATTAGATTATTAGTTACCAATTGATGCATCAGGAAATCCAGAATATCTAATAATTCTATTTATATCGCCTTTTTTTACTCAATCTAACCTTTGTTCTCACATAATCATAATCGCAGCTCTTAAGTTCACAAAGGTCACTTTTTATCTTCAAAGTGAACGGTTTGTCAGCAATTCTCATGTAAAGCTTTGATTTTCCTCCCTCGAGGACTCCTTTAACATTCCCAGGATTCCCTTAAGCTACTGGTTATTCTCTATAGTTTTGAGTTGAAAGAAACCTGTTACAGTGATCTCCCTGATAAACCAGCTGGCTCAATATAGTATACACTGTATCGAAAACGAATGTTGTGGGTTAAGATTAATCTTCAATTGATTATCAGTTGAGACCAAGACCTTTCTGCAATCTTCTAGAGTTGATACTATCTGTGAAGTATCACATTTATGCAGTGTCTCTGTGAAATGTAGAATATTCTGTGAAACGTCTTATAGTACCAGATTTACTCTGATCTCGTTTATTTCTATATATTTTACTTCGTCCATGTTCTGAATGTTAGCATATTATCTCTGAAAGAATTGATTCTAAGAAATAGGAATGTGGCGACCTTTACACCTGTCAACTAATTACTGTGTAACACAGCTGGTCACAACATGTGCTAATAAGGGCTCCTTGGGTGCTGGACAAATAAAGTGGCTGACACAAGCAGTTTAGGCATAGTGCATGTGTCTGGTGGCGTGCAAGTTTGGTAAGGTCCTTGATATGTGTAGGTGTAAATTGCAATGTTAAAGGTACAGGCAGCCCCTAGCTTTGCCTCGCTGCCATTTATTTTTATCTAAGGAATACCGCGCAAAGCACCATTACAATTGTTTGGTAGCACAACAGGATATAGAATAGAATGCTTCGAAGATGATGTTGACCAGTGAACACCATACAAAAGCACTACGTAGCTCCCAGGTAGATCTGGCACACAGACCTTCAGTATATTCTACCATTCCACATCATTTACAGTGGACATGGTGGATTGGTCTAGCTCATAGAAGAGGGAAGTGTCATCCATATTGTACACCTTCACTTTAATCTGCAGTCTCTCTCTCTCTCTCTCTCTCTCTCTCTCTCTCTCTCTCTCTCTCTCTCTCTCTCTCTCTCTCTCTCTCTCTCTCTCTCAATGGATCCTTTGCCTGGAGATCATCTTTCTGCCTTTGACAATTGATAGCCATATTTTAAAACAACCCAGGGTTTAAACATTGAGCTGCTCACCACAGTCACAAGTCATCTATTGCATCTTTTTAACAGCAATCACAGACTTGACCACTAACTCTGTAACTCATTTTGAAGGAAGGTTTGATTAACGTGGGGGAGAAAGAAAAGCATAGTATGTTGAATGGCTGTGATGGATACATAACTACGAATGGACAGAATACTTAATGGGGGGTTTATTGGATGTGGGACCACTATCAAGACATCTGACAGATAGACACAAATTAGCAAGTAGCTATTAAGATCAAACTAGCCATTTTAGAATATTGGCTGGCAACCTGCCCGTATATTGGAGACATGATACAAGAAGTTACCAGTCAATCATGCCCTGTTTTCACCCTCACTCACAAGGGGCACCCTATCACCCCAATGCTTTACTTGTCTCTCCTATACAGATATTTGGAATATAAAGTATGATTGGAGATCTCAAACTCCCATCTAGTGGAGTTCAAGGAACTATTCCCAAGGATCTGGGGAAAAACAACCCCCCATCTCCAACTTGAGCTGTCATTTCACACATTTACTATTTTGTTCTTGTGTTATTGTGGCCAATAATTTCACACAACTAGACTGATTTTCTGGGATTGATCATCTCTTAACCCAGCCAGATTCTCACTGATCACTTCAGAATCCGAATACTTTAGGTTTACTTTCAAAAATTATCTGTCGTTTGAGGTCTGTTCAATGATCTTAGCACTCATCATCCCCAGTAAGGGTAAGTAAGTCTGTAGTTCCTATCCAGATCTCTATTCTATTTAAACAATGCTCTAGCATAATCATGACTATAGATTCTCTTTACCATCAAGGTTCCTTTTCCTAACCTACACTACTATTGAGAATTGTATGTTGCAATTCATTCTTGAGGCAAGACCATACATTTATCTCTGACTATCTCCAGAGATTTGGACATGGTGTTCTATATAAAGCTGCAGTTGCTAGGCAACCACATGACATAGCAACCATTTACTACCTATGTTCATACTGTGTGATGTGCATGAGGGAGCTATATGCAATTTGAAATCAGTGAACTATGTCCTTGGGGGGAGACTATGCACAAGACATAGTATATGCTTACAGGTATGAATCTAGGCATTGTTGCTATGCAAAACTGCTGTAGCTAGGCCACCACACAACCTAGCAACCTTTTATCACCTATATTCGTAGTCTATGATGGAAGTCATAGAAGAGTTACATGCAAGTTTACATCAGGGGAGTATGTTGCTGAAAGGAAACCATGCAGATGTACACATTCAAGCATATTTTCAGGCTTTGTTGCTATGCATAGCTACTGTTGCTCGGCAACCACACCACACCACCTAGCAACAAAACAAAGGCACCACTGTATTCTACTAAACTGATTTATAGGGGTGGGACCCACCCGAAACTTTCTAGACTGCACATATGCAATTCAAAGTGACATTTGAATATATTATCGGCCATTTTGAATTTCAGCCATATACAGCCTCACCATTAAATTTTTTGAAGTAGAAACATGTATATTCCGAATCAGCACCCTTGAAATGGAACAGCATTGTATTGGCTCAAGGTAGTGTCTTCGCTTCCAAGGCAATAACGTGGGTCATAGTCAATAGGAAATGCTGCAAATATTACTCAGAAGGTTTGGCCTACATAAATCATATTAGATATTGTGGTTAGATGGGGATAAAAGCAAATTTAATACATGTATCTGGAGTGCATTTAAAATTTTCAGTTAGAAAAGGAACTTTGTGATTTCAATCGTCCTTCTTCCCAACCTTCTGATACACTCAGATCTGAACTTAAAAACATGTATTAGGGCTTAATGAGAGGCTTATTATGTCTTCTTTCCAACAAGACCAATAGCTTAAGGATCCAGACAAGGTAAGATAGTCTGAGAGCTTAGGAATTGAGCATACCCCTTAGCATACCCCTTGAATAACATGGTAGCAAAATTGACCCAAAAGTGGTCTGAACCCGCACATGGATAATGAGCAAAAACTGGTAGTGCATCCCAAGATAGTCAATGTTAACATCTTGAATCTTGTTCAGGGGACCCTAGGATCGAAAAAATACCTGCCACGTTGGGATGTGGGGGGGGGGTGCATGGTGGGCCCTATCAGACCCCAGCCTAACTCATTCTACCAAATTAGTCTGAATTAAGTTTTTGATCTTGGTATGTGGACATTCAATCGTCAATGTTCATTCATGATCTACAAACTTAGATGTTTTTCTACGTTTTCCTCCTACTAAAATGCTACTTAACCCTTTCGTGCCCAGAATTATTTGAGGATTTTACATTAGTTAACAATTGTATCACTTTGTTGCTAAGACCATGTGTTATTTTGGTCTGGTAACCATAGTTACTGAAACATTCCAATTTTTTGTAATTTGGTAGTATTTGGTCTCCCTTGGACTATATATCCATAATCCCTGCAACCCAGAGACCTTATAGATCTTTCAAAGCTGATTCTGCCTGCATGTATACTGTCACTGAGGAAAAAAAATGTGTTAGTAACAATGCATGGATTATCTTTATGGATATGAACAGTTCCTGTAAAGTCTAATGGGAGTATGGCAAATTGGCAGAAAATTGGGTGTATATGATCCAGAATCACTTTTGGTATGATGTTAGATCTTAGGTCCCTCTATGGTTGCCCTCTAATGAATCACATAAGATAGCAGCTCATTTTAAAGTTTTGACTCCCTGTGCCTGATATGTTGGAGATGAAACAGAATAGTCGCATCCTAATTGTGAGGTCATGGCCTTTCTAAAGAGGGTCTAACTTTGCATATTGGACCAGTAGAAGTATCTGGATGATAATTTCTTTCAATTTACATGCATTTAAGCCCAAAACTGCGCATTTAAGCGCGCTTAGGCACTTAAGGGTTAAAATGTATATCACTAGCTTTTCAGTGATATATTGCATACTCACATTAGATTTGGAGAAATTGTTTGCTAAATATAGGTAGGTATGACCATATCCAGAAAGTCAATGAGCTCCAGGCCGAATTGGTCATGAGATACATCTATAATGAGCATAATTTATGCTAATTAGCTAAATTAGCATAAATTTTCATTCTTTTGATTGATTGATTGATACTTTTTATTGCATGGAATCGCCATTATAGGGTGGCGTTTTTCAGCGTACAGTTTGGCCATTTCAAGCAGAAGAACAGAATACAAGTAAAGTCATCTACCAAGGTATATGGATCTTGTCTTTTAGAAATTTGGAAGAACACAATAGGTAATTTGTATTTAATAATTAACTCTTCCTTTACCCATTACGCATTTATGCGTAGTTTGGGCCGATTTTGGCCGATTTTTGACCAATTTTGAGTACTCTGTTACTCCCTCAAAATCCATTGAAACTCCTAGATTTTTTTACCAGACCCAGGTGGAGTTGGGTCTTCCACAGAGCCCAAAGAATTAGTCTCTACCTCTGATACTTATTATATGGCAGTCTTGCAAACTTGAGACATAAATTAATATCACCTCAAAAGTTTTCCACAGATTTAATCAATATTTAGGCTAAAAATCATGAAAAACTTCAGAAAACACTATTTTTTTGGTGAAAATCTTTTTTGTACATTTTTTCATGCTGAACAAAATGATATCAAAATTTTCAGTGTATTTTGATGCATTATTGGTAATTTTGGTTGGTTACCATGGCAACAGATATCCTAAAATCCTGAATTTGCATAGTTTTGGTAACCAAAAAGAACTTTTTCTAAATATCCTTATTTAGCACAATTCCAGAAATACTTCATATTTCCTACAATATGCACTTTATTTCATTACAATTGATACAGGGAGTGCTGAGATATTATAATTTGAAATTTGGTTGAATGATGAAATTTTCTCCTCAGAACACCACATTTGTCAGACATTTCTCAGCAATGCAATGTAGATAAAGAAAATGTGGGTATTGCACTTTCCGATCAACTAGCCTGGCTTAATCCATCACAATTTCCTTTCTAATTGGAATTTTCACACAATTCTAACAGTTTTTGAGAGGTCACACCACATACTACAAGCCAAAATTTGCCCTAAAATACTCTGGTAATGGAAGAGTTAAGTAGAGATGGCTGCAATAGCTAAGGTCTTTGCTGTGTCGTTCATACCATAGTGAATGATATTGTGCTATAAAGTCTGTAGAGTTTATGCGTTCATGTGCAATAGCAGTCCTCGTTTAAATTCATGAAGCGTTGGTGTTTTCTGGAGCGCCTCAGGCAGCTCGTCCCATGCCTTCACTCCTCTGTAAAATGGTCCTCGCTGATAGCATGCAGTTCTTGCTCTGCGAATTCTGAACTTCACCTTTGGATCGCCCCGTGTTCTAGCAGCATGTGCCAGAATCAAGTTGTCGATTTTTTAGCGCTTCCGCATCATAATCAGTAGTTGTCGCTTCCGTCTGGTTTCTAACATGTCCAACTAATTCATTGTGTGCATTTCTGCAATACTATTGCCCCTTACATGCAGTTTGCAACATATCCGAATCGCTTGGTTTTGTAGCCGTTGTAACTTATTTAGCTCATTGATCGGGCCACCACCAGTATAAAAACTCCAATAATCATATGTAGGACAGATGACAGATCTATAGATTTTAAGACAGTCCTCTTGATGAACAAACTTCCTAATTTTTGTGAGCTTGAATAGTTTGTTGCCCATACTCTTCTTAACTTTGTTGATATGAGGCTGTATGGTTAAAGAGCTATCTAAGTCGACACCTAGATAACAGTACTTGTCAGTTACTGGCAATACACTATTGCCCATATACAATTCAGGGTTGCCTAGCTGTTTTAGCCTGTGTTTAGTACCGAATAACATTATCATTGTTTTTTCAACATTGACCGTCATGTGATTGCGGGGACACCATTGGTGGAAGGAATTAAGATCTGTTTGCATTTTTATACAGGTTTCATCAAAGTTTTCACCACTCACATATAGCACAATATCGTCCGCATATAATACAACTTCAGCATTTGTCAGGGCATCACAGAGATCATTAATGTAGTATGCAAAAAGTAAGGGACAGACTGTGGAACCCTGTAGCACACCCAAATCCACTGATGCTGGTCTAGAGAGTACACCATTGGCTATCGTACATTGTTGTCTGGAGGATAGAAACGATCTTAACGATTTTTTAATATTTTGGTGTATATGTAGTCTATTTAACTTCGTAATTAGAGTAGGGTGGTGTATAGAATCAAAAGCTTCAGAATAATCGACAAAGCATGCTATTGTTACATGGTTATTGTCACATGATGTATACAGATCTTCAACTACATGCATTACAGCATCGCTGGTACTTCTGCCCGGTCGGAAACCATATTGATTTTTATGCAGAATGAGGTTATCTCCTAAATGGTCACTAACAACTTTGTAAACAATTTTTTCTACCAGCCTTTCTGGTAGGGGTAGCAATGTAATAGGCCTCCAGTTTTTAATTTTGGTTGTATCACCCTTTTTTGATATAGGGACAAGTGTTCCACACGCCCATGATTTAGGGAATTTCCCCGTTGTTATGGACAGTTTTAACAGTGTGATTAATTGGTTAGTTAGTAACTCAAATGCGTCCTTCATAGGGCGACTACCTACCGCTGCAATGCCGGAGGACTTGTCAACACAAATAGCATTAACCATCATAGATACAGTGTCATGAGTTATCAAATGATCAATATCAAGGCCGTCTAGGTTATCAGCATTTTCAAACTCTAAAGGGTCTTCATCCAGAATATTAACTGGGATTGCTTCATCCCTTATAAGGTGCTCGTAGACTTTGCTACCTATTGTGGCATAATATCGATTTATGTAATCAGCAATATCTTTATAGGGGACAACAACTTTTGATCTAGAGATGGTATTTTCATTCTGTTTTCACCATATTAAACCCCGTGAAAAGTTCCTTTAAATGAGATCATTGATTTTCCTATTTAGAATGAAAATGCTAATTCTAGATGTATCTCATGACCAATTAGATGTAGAGCTTATTGCCATTCAGGAAATGGTCATAACTACCCATATTTAGCAAGCCATTCCTCTGAGACTAACAGGAGTATCTTCTCTTGCAAAAGCTAGTGATCTGAATTTTAAAGTTGACTTTAGCACGGAGCACCCTTTCTCTTGCCTCTAGACATATATTGATGTTGTGCAAGGGAGTATAAGAGGAGAGTAGTTAGAAATGGTTTATTGTAAATAACAAGTGTTAAATGTAATAATGTACATAAGTGTAGACTGCAATCCATAAAGAGTTAGCATGGTCCATAAAGGATTAACATAGAGGTGAAAGAAGACTGGGGAGAACCACACCTGCAAGATAAAAAGAGATTGGTAAAGGTTAGAAGAATCACATAAACAGGATATACCATACACCCTCCCACCTACACCGACCAGCCAGGGAGCTTGTCCAAAAGGTAGTACAGTCAGAGAATAAGAAGGCACCTTACAACTAGCATAATAATAAGATAATATTAACCTACATGTAACTACCAGCATAAGCGGCCCAAGGTAGTAAACTGGGCCAAAGTATGATTATAAGTTATCAGGGGCATAAGGCGTCCCTACCTGAAGAATAATGCACTAGTAAAGGGACAGAGGGATACACATAAAGGACGATAAAGGAAGAGATATATTATTATTGGAGTAAGATAACACACGAAGCTAGAGGGTCGACAACTAGGCGATATACTCGCGGAGTTAATCCAATAGGAGAGTGCACCAGCTGTATCATCAGTAGCACTATGTAGGATTACGAGTGTTAGATAAAGCTGTAACTTAAACCTCAGTGGTTACCGGCAGAGGTCTCACACACACACAGACATGAGGTCGACATGCAATTGAAATATATACCTATGTTAAGGGTTAGGATGAACTCTAATACACCACAACAGGAGTTAATGTGATTATGGATTGTATCTTCACCTGGAAATGGAATGTTCAATAAAAGGTAACCTATAATCCAGACTTATGATTGTTGATTGGGTGCATTAGTATTCTACCAGAGCTACTCCCTCTATAAGGCGCTGATAATGATTGTAAGTCATAATGGAGCAGAAAAGGTAACCCAAAGTCTTATAGCACAATGTTAGCACGATGACATCAACATAGGAGCAGAGAAAGAGGGATGCAAAAGAAAATTGCCATGAGGGAGAGATCTAATACTGTGCCTGGAGAATTCAACTTAGTACATGGTGTTTTGAAAAGAAAGATAAATATAATGCAAAATATGTAAGTGTGCAAAGTATGAACATCAGACATAGTAACTACATTGCCAAAAAACCTCTTATCATAGGAGAAAAGCCCACCTCAGTCTCGAGCGTAAATGTCAGTTATCCATAATAACTGTGGTAATACCATATGTCATACCTTAAATGACTATAGAATGCAATATTAAGGACATAGACCAGTCTGAACCAGTCTGTATTAATTGGTATAATAAAACAATTTGAGTAATTATTTCTCCAGAATATTAGTGTATTTTGCACACAGGTTATTCCAGCAGTTTATCACTCTAAATTTGCCTGCTTTACCATATACAGGATGTTTGATGCGAGTGTAATGGTACCTCATACTGTCGAAACGCCTGGTTGGTAAATCACTATTGTCAATGATATCAACATTAAGTTTTAGATCATAGGCATAGTAAATTAAGTGAATATTCCTTCTCTCTCAGACTTTTGACTTTGGCCCTATTATGAGTTTGTCTAGTGGTCATGCTTGGGAAAGGTCCAACCCTTACATTATATACTATTCTCAATGCCTTGTTTTGAAGGAGCTGCAAGTCTTTGAGTTAGTCCTTACAGTTGTCATCATAGATTACATCACAATAGTCATAATGAGGAAGAATGGTGCTAGTATAGATATTCAGACCAGTATTAACATCTGTATACTTTCTCATTCTAGCTAACTGTATAACCTTGGTTTTTACCCTATCATATACAGTATTAATATGCTTATTGAAGGATAGGTTATTATCTAAAATTACAGCAAGATATTTGAAGGTTTGTACTTCTTCCAGTTGTACTCCCCTCATATAGAAATTGGGATGTATGGCCAGTGGTGGGCCAATGAACCTCTATTGTGTTTTATCTGATTTATCGTAAGACTGTTCATAATACACCAACTTGACAACTTGTTTAAAGAAACTTGTAGCTCCCTCGGATCAGTGGAGGAAATCACAGCATCATCAGACTATATTGCAGTTTCCTACCTGCTTCACCAGGTCATTTATATAGATAATGAACAAAATAGGACCTGCTGTTGATTCTTGTGGCACTCTATACTTTTAAGGCAAGGTCTTAGAAAGTTTGTTATTCACACCAACTTCCTGATTCCTAATTGTCCGGTAGGACTTAAACCAATCACATGTATTGTCACTAAGTCCATAATCAGGTAATTTTTGTATTAGTATGGGGTGGGGAGCAGTATCAAATGCCTTTTTATAGTCAATAAAGATAGAGAAGGTAGTTTTCCTATTTTTAAAGTTTTCATAAACGATATCCAAGTAAGCACTAACAGCAGATAATGTAGAGTGATTTTTCCTGAAACCATGTTGGGCACAAGTGATATAGTTTTTGCCTTCCACATAATTTTTAAGCCTTATAATAACTAATTTTTCAAGAATTTTGCCAGGTAGTGGGAGTTTGCTTATGGGCCTTAGATCATTCACAGATTTGCTATTTGGTTTCTTTGGTATGGGGGTGACAATGGCATGTTTCCACACATCAGGAAATCTTGCATCTAATAGTGATTTTATTAACCCTTATGTGCCCAGATTAGCAAAAGTGTGCTCTTAAGCATGTATATATGTTCAACATACCACCATGGGGGTAATATTAATCAGATTAAGATAATTTTAACACCAGAAGACTCATAATTGCAAGGGCGTTCCAACAATACCAAATTTGTCATAGTGTATTAGGTAGGTAATGATTAATAGGTCCTATTGCAGAAAATAAGGGGTTAGAAATAGGCTTAAAATACATAATAAGTGCACTTTCTGGCCATGGGAATATAGGGAAAATACGGAAAATTCATTAAATTCATGAAATATTAATGAAGATCCCAAAAATATTGATAAAATAATATTTTTTCAAGTGATTTTCCGTGAGGAATCCAATTATGATGCATATTTTTTTCACTTTCCATCAATATGGCCCTGTTTGGAATGTCAAAATAACACTTTCCTTGTTGGAAATAGCCTATTACCCACAAAAATGGAAAAAAATTGATATTCTGGGCACTTTCATCCAAATCAGTCCTTTTCAACTTTTTGTGCCATCATCATTCCTTACTGACTAATATAATACTCTAACCTATGTTTGATATTACATTTTCTGAAACCTTTTTTACTGCCCTCTTTGTTACCATTTGAATCAGTACTGTAATCTGGACATAATATAGGTAATAGCCTCTACTATATCAAATTTGTTAAATAAACCAGCTTTCTCAAAATAAACCTGGGCACGAAGGGATTAAAGATCACCGTAAGCTTGCTACAGTCGCAAAGTAATAACTGCTTAATGACGGAGGATTTCATATTCATGATAGCAGATGACTTAGTGACATCAATTTCAACAAAAGCTTTTTTGATCTCATCTTTATCAAACAGAGTAGAAAGTAGGTCATGCTTTATATGTATTGGTGATATATTGCTCCTATATAATACCTTGGGTAAAACATCTGGAAGTATTTTACCAATTTAGTGAAAAATTTATTGATATAATCAGGGATTTGAGCGGGACCATATTTGTACCCAGTCTCGTCATCAATGAGTTGATTTATACAGACACCTTTATATTTGGGGAGCAATTTTCTAACACCTCTCCAGAATTCATGAGGATCAGTTTTATGCTTTTCCAGCAGCTTGCTCAGGGTATTCTTTTTATTAACAGCAATAGCAATGTCAACTCTTTTGGCAAACATATCATCAACAGCCCTGTTACCTGGGTCATTGTACAGCTTGGCTTGTTTATAAGCATTGTCACGGAGCCTCATTGCACCTATGATCTCGTTTGTTAACCATTCTGGCTCATCTACTGACACATATGTGACCCATCCTTACAAAATGGTATGGAAGTCGCACATACAAAATGTTTAGTTATTGGCATATTCATTTACAGCTCATGAAGAGCTTTCATTTGGTATATAACACTTGCCTATTTGAACCAGGTGGTCCTCTAAGGATCTTTCGTCTGTAAATTTAGTCGGATGAATTAAAAATTGATTAAACTGAGATAATTGACATTTTAAACATATAATAATTTATGAATCCTATATAATTCCCATTTAATTCTATATAACCAAGAAAACTATAGCTATGTCTTCTAGGCATTTGGGGCTTAAATTCAGTTTAGTAGGCAAGGATTCTGAAAGATATCTACCCATAGGTTAGAAAAATGTAAAAATATCAATTTTAAAAAATATGATATTTTTGACACTATACCACTTGAGAAGCCTATATCTAGGCTTCTAAATGTGCGACTTCAGTACCACTTTGTTAGGATGGGTCACATATGTCCTCCTCAGGGGGGCTGTAACACTTAATGCTTTAAGGAAGTTAGCCATATAAATCGAGCATAGCCCATTGACATCTTTGTGATAGTTGTAGTCAACCCAATTGCTATTGCAAAAGTCATGGTGAAAGACATTAATATCAAAATTTCTGTACACCCTAATGGTTTTAATTCCTTAGGAATTTTGTTTCTTTCACATTTTAAGATTAGAAACACAGGCATGTGATCACTCAGGCAAATATTAACTGTATCATGGTGACTTACATATAATCACAGTTTGTATACATATGGTCAGTAACGGTTTTGGATATACCTTTTACTTTTGTTGGGATTGTAATAATATCATACTGCTTAAGACCATTAACATTAGTTTTTTTCTTAATAGTTTTTTTATCTATGTCAGACAGTGTAAGTAAATCAATATTAAAATCTCCCATAGTTACAATCTTTCGAGTGGGTACAGTTTTATTAAGTAGATTAATTAAGTAGTCAATAACATGTTGATTTCCTACCTCAGGGGCTTGTAGACTAGGATAACCTAATATATATATATATATATATATATATATACATAGCTTTATGAATCTCTAGGTCAATAGTCAAAACTTTATAATTTGGAGTTATTGCTGATTCAAGCGGACATTAAGTTATGATAGAGTCCTCTTTAACATAAAAAAAAGTAATCTGCCACAATCTTTATCAACATAAGAGTGTCGATCCAGCCTTATAATATTATAGCCAGGGTATGATACCATTGATGTATCATGATGCCTGTCTAGCCATGTCTCACAGACACCCATTACATCCGCATCTGGAAGAGTGTATGAGATTTTAATAGTTTTCCCAAATAGACTGCATATGTTAAAACCAATAAACTTCAACCCTTTATATTGGCTGAAATCATTTACCTCAGAGCATTCACTCATCAGGTCCATTTATGCAATTCTGGCAGATAAGGCCACATCTATATCTTGTAAGTGGACAATGGTTAAGATGAAAAATGAAAACACATGGGGGGAAGGGGGGAAAAATAAATCGTTCTTATGGTGTGTTGCTTATAACTAAAGCTATGGGACCACAAAGTTGTGATATAGTCAGTGTGTGTGTGAGACTGTACACATGCTATAGTTCAATTCCCACGCACATCCAGGGCATTGACATAGTTCAAAAGGTCTGTGGCAGAATTCAGTAGTAATCCTATAGTATCCTACATATAGGCATACACACTAGTGGATACTTGAGAGAAAAACACTAATAATTCCAATGTAGTATCTCATATGGAATAAATCATGTTTACACAGTGATTTAGTACTTCACCTAATGGGGGTCGGTCAGTCAGTAGGTCAGTATCGTTTGTAGTGCACTAGTAATACCAACTACACTTGGCACATCAACTGATCACATTTAATCGGGTATTCAACCCTGAGGTGCTCCTTGGTCGGGGGTTGGGAATGCAGGCTGTGGTGGCACTGGGTTCAGATTTTGCCCTGGTTGTGACTGTTGTTGTGGCTGAGGGACCAGGATTGGCGCTGGTGTTGGTCCTGGAGGTGGGAGTGGGGGTGGGTAGCGCCTTAGTAGTTCAGCACACACTTTTTCAAGTACCGCCCCCCCTCTATTTTGACCCTTAAATGATCTGTCAGCAATCATCTTGCTCGTAATAGCACACTGGCTCCCCCATACAGGGTCCGGCGTACTTTCAACTAATTGCTTGTTGACCCTTTGGTCACATAATAGGATTGCCCTAAGGCTCTTGTTTTGTTTGAACTTACATATGTTATACCTGTACAGTAGGTCTTCTGTGGTGTTCTGCAAATCAGGGATTGTAATCGATTTCACCTTGCGCTTGACCTCGAAAGGGTCTGCACAAGAGAGCACCTGTTCTGGCGTAGCTGTAACCCCTACAATTCTACACTTTTCTGCACACAGCGCTTGCTCTACTGAGCAATAAATTATACCATCCAATTCTAGTAGACGACTGAAAATGTTTGAATATGGGCTCTGTGGGCCATGGTATGCGACAAAGTCATTCCCTACTCTTGTACGTGCATTTTTGAGTCTGAGATCATGAGAGAGGTCAGAAAGGGTACTGTGGTGGTAGAATCTACCCTGATATACAAGCCCCCAACCCTTAGGTGAAATTTGTTTGTCAGCGATAGATGCTAGTTTACAAATCATCCTAATGTCTGATTTCTGTGCCTTTATGGTCGGATTTGTATCCTCTGAGACGAAAATGTTCTAGGTATCGAGCAGCTTTTGGAGCCTGCTTTTAGACGTCATAATTTTGACCCTAACCTCTGCTCTTAAAAAGGTCACAGTGATGGGCCTATTACGCCATGTTATAGGGCCGGTTCTGTATGCAAGATTAATGCTAGTGTATGTTAGGTTTGGATGAACCTTAACTAGTATGTCGAAAGCTATGTTGTGGCAGTTCTCATGTTTTGAGTAGTCTACACCTTCTATAACTACATGCTTCCTCCTTGTGTTATGATCCAAGGTTATAATAGCCTCTTTATTACTTACAATGTCATGCTTAGTAAAGTTGACTTCTCTAGATAGGTCATCAATGTAGTCACCCTGTGCATCTAATCTGCCTTTGTTTTCGGTGTCATTTTTACTGAGCCTCTTAATCTCATCATGGGCAAAATTGAGTGATTCCTTCAAATCCCTATTCTCTTCAATGTCACCCCTAACCTCTCCAACCTCTATCTTTGTGTCATGGAGTGTAGTTTGCATTGCCTGTAATATGTCTGTTATTTTAGTCCAGCCCTCATCAACATCTTTTGTGGTAGCGTGTGTCTTTCTATTCCTGAACTCATTTATCCACCTGTCAACCTGTTCACCACTGGCAATGTTTACAAACTGTCACTGCACACTGTACCAGTCACTGTCACTAACCCTGGGTGCCACACAGAAAAGAACAAAAATATGACTTACACAATATATTAACACTCTGTCTCCAGTGTCCGTGTGGAGCTTATGTGCTTATAATAGTCCTGTCCAAAGCTTATCACACTCCTTATAGGATAAGTCCACTAATTTGGAAGTTTTGTGGGAGCCCATGCTCAGTGTCCGCTACTCCTGGTCCGCCATACCACTCTCCATCTAACGTAACTACATCTTAACGATTGAACGTCCACGTACCAAGCAAAAGTATGTAATTGGCACCAAAATTCCATCGTGCATCTACAAATAATTATGTGTTTACTGGGTAGTAGTCATGTTTCTCTTCTTTCATGGGGAGTGAAGAGGGAAATGTGAAAGGTTATGTCGTGTTTCGCAATGTTGTTCGTAATTTTGAAAGCTAAGCCATTTTTGTCTGTCCCACCTACACAGTTTTGTGTGTTCACAAAAATATGGGTAGAGGGGAGCGTAGGTGTAGTCATGATTTCTTCCATGACGCCAATACCTAGATACAAACAGGACAGTAAGGCGTCATGGCCAAAAAAACACGAAGGCGGATATTTGCTAATTAGAGAATACTTGAGGAAAATGTGTCGAATTCCAAAGGCGGTGTCCTCGCCTCAAGCTGAAAGTCATGACCCTGGTCAACACCTTTACACTTTCCTCATCCTTTCTGAACGTACATCAGAACGACTTGTCTCATCTACGGTCATCTACTACGTCAAAAAGTACACTTCTCAACTCCGCTCCTCAGAAGAGTGGCATTTTCCTCTGGAGGCATGTGCTTGCAATTCCAAGGTTAGCGCGTGACCTAAGAACAAAGGGACATTAAGAATTAACAGTGGTACTCGCAAGTTGCAGGTGCCTGCTGCCCTCTGGGTGGGAGGTGATGGGATGGTGGGTGGCTTAGGAGGTTTGGGGTGGGAAGCTAGGTGCCTGCCCGGCCTTATACTGGCGACCTTTACTCGGACGGCCCAGTCTCAAAGGTCAGCCAAGACAAGCAAGAGGCAAAGGTCGGTGGCGTGCTCCATAAAGCGTGCCGAGAAACGTGCGGCAAACCAGATGGCTCCAGACAGAGATGTGGCAGGCCAGAGCTTCTGGCCAGTGTCGCCAAGGTCCCACAAGTCTCACCCCTCTTGCAGACCTGTGCCACTCCCCCAGCACTGCAGCAGCAGTCCATCCCGCGGCTTATTGCCCATAGACCTTCTGGTGCTCATTCCCCGTGCAATATATCTCATATAATATAGTTATACACTGTTATACGGTGGTTGTGGCTGTGACATGGAAGGCCCTACCAATGGTATCCATAAATTATCCTTCGACCTAGACCTAGACCGCGCAATATTCGTCCTCCCCCTAAAAAATCATCACACAGCCTTTCTTTCTTTTTTTTTTTATTATTACAATCGCATAAGTATATAGCTAATGGTTTTCCATAATCTCTTGTTCCATCATGCTACACAGTGTCGACAGTCATTTTGTTTTATATGTATCCTTCCCACTCACAAGCCATGCTGTCTTCAAGCCTTGAAATAGTTAACTTCACTTTCATCCTGATCTGTCAGAATCATTCCATACAAAAGACACAAATACACAGGTTTACTGCATGTTCAAACAATGTGCGAGGGCGTATAATCATTGTAGCATTGTTCCCTTTTCTAAAAGCATTGCGTTTGTGTTGGTCTAAGAGAGAAATTGCTCCTTTCCTTTATCATTAAAGGTTTACATGCAGGTAAAAGGATAGCACTGCCTAGCCCACTCCGAAGGGACCTGTACGTAGGTGGGTAGCAGGTAGAAAACAGAGTAGCCGTTGGCAATGGGAGATGGGTGTTGGATGACGGGAAGTGGACGGGAGGTCGTGGAGGTGGATGTTGAGGGACGGCGGTCGGCCTGGGAATAGTACTTGTGGTAATGGATGTATGACCATGAGGTGGTGCTCAGACCAGAAGGTGCACCACTTGGTGGTGAATGGCACCATAGCAGGCTCCTCCAGGGGCCTAAGATGTAGCACCACCTCGACTGGCGACAGAGCTGTCTTGGTATATCATATGGAAAGCTTGCAGCCAATAGGTATGGAGTAATGGAGGAAGGATGCGGCAAGGTGCAATTCTGCCTCTTAAGTACAGCTAAACTGTAAAGTAGGGGTCTGAGCTGCTACTATATGACTCACCGGTGGGCGGTGTATTGGTGGAAATTACCCCTGCATAGGGTGTTAATTGGGGGCCTAATTAACCAGGAGAGAGTGCTGCTGCCGCAGGCTGTATAGTGGCTAGTAGTAGCAGCTAGTGGGAGTAGGAAGTCGCTGGGTGATTGGGAGTAAGTACCTGGTCAATTAGGGCAGTTATTGGTCAGAGGCGGACTTTTGTAAATACAACCACATCACTGTAGTGACACCTACGGCCACACAATAGTTAGCTACCCCTAGATGGAGATGGAGTCATCGACTTGCCTGGAGAAACGGTCAGGGACGCTGGTTGTTGTTGTGCCTCGTCGGTGACATTAGCGTAAGGTGGACACTAAACCCAGGAGCGTTAGACACGCCATCGTGCATTTAGTGGGGACGGCGATATATTGTGGTAGTGTCCCTGTTGTGAGTACTGGCCGCGGCGTATTGGAAAGAATTAGCATGGAGGTTAGGTGGAACTGACGATACTGAAGCTAAACTTTGTACATCAGTAGATGGCCGATGCTGAGCCAGAATGCCAGGCAATGTAGTGAAATCTAAGTCGTGCATCAAATCAGTGGTCCTAATAATAACCTGCTACAAAAGGAATAATCAAACAAGAGCAAACATACCTGATATAAAGGAATGAAAAGTATAATCTGGTCAGTGTTGAACATAAGCATGCATATTTTGCCAATTGCAATTGCATTTCTTGACTGTTTTTTTTTCTGTGGAGTGTCCAGATTTCAGATACCCTTGTAGTGATCTTGATAAATGTAAAATGCGATGCAATGAATGTAGTCGACTGTTTTGAAAATTATGTAGTGGGACAGTTTCAATGATTATGCAAAATCACTATATGTTCACAAAATTTCAAGACCAAAATTAACCATTTCTTAAGAGAGCAGTGGCGGCAACCAGCAGCAATAATTACTTCCCTTTCTTGATTACATCATTAGGATCTAGATCCCGCCAACTAGCTACAAACAGACAATAAAAAGTCCGAGGTTGCGTCGCTGCCCTCTGCAGCACATCGCGTGTGTACAGCAGAGAGGCTGCTGTCGGGCATCACCTGCCTCTATAGGGCTCAGCATCTCCTCTGTATCCCCTCCTTTACCGTCATACTGCACTGACCTCTCCCCACCGCAAGCAATCCTATACACAGACACATCCCATTCAGTATAGCTCCACAATAATAACACATCCATCTAGATGCCTCCATAGATGCCTCTTCTATCATCCCTATTCAGTATCAGTACTTATCTGCTATAGTACAAGTATAAGTCTTAATCGTTACAACGACAGAAGCTGCCTAATTCTGCTATACACCAAGTATTACTCTCTTCATCATTACAATCGCAGAAGTAGTTCGATTTAATGCCTGACAAAATGATGCATTTATAGAGATTTGCTTTGATAAATCCTGTTGTGGATTTTAGCTCATAAACTACTGTTTTTTTCTATCTTTTTTTTTTGTCAGTTAAAAGATTCTCTATACAAGGCCATTAGGCACAATACACTGTCTCCTCAACCAGCTCTTAATCCTAGATATAGAGATAATACTTGGCAGACACTCCCTATAGGGCCACAGCCGTGCTCTCTCTCTCTCTCTCTCTCTCTCTCTCTCTCTCTCTCTCTCTCTCTCTCTATCTATCTATCTATCTATATATATATATATATATATATATATATATATATATATATATTCTATGAATTGGGCCTGAGGAGGTGTTTTTAGGCCCATACAAGGGCCTAATTGGCAGGCCCTAGACGATTGGCTTCTCTGCCTGTATGACACCACAGGAGGTCGTTACACAATCAAAGAGAATAGACCAATTCTCGTTGTTGATACTCCAAACCGTTACACAAATGTTTTCTCGTTGTGATTTTTGGGGTAGAATTTCACAAAGAGAAAAAAAGTGTTACACAAATAAAAAGTCGTTATGCAAAAGTCTTTGTGGCTTATCTTTAATGTCAACAACGAGAAAAAAAAAGCAGTTACTCCAGAGGTACTGCCTTTTCCATCTTTAGCATTGGTTCCTATGGGGACCTTTGTTGTAGCTATTTCTGACATCCTATGTTAATTCTAAGGCCTACCTTGAAAATTTCTGACCTTATTTTGTTCTGGTTATTTACTATTCATTCCACGATCTGTTCTGAACTCTCCTATTAATTTCACGATCTGCTCTGGTCATTTCTGATCTCTCCTATTAATTTCACGACCTGTTCTGGTCATTTCTGATCTCCTATCAATTTCATGACCTGTTCTGGTCATTTCTGATCTCTCCTATTAATTTCATGACCTGTTCTGGTCATTTCTGATCTCTCCTATTAATTTCATGACTTGTTCTGGTCATTTCTGATCTCTCCTATTAATTTCCTGACTTCATCTGATTATTCCCCACTTCTTCAAGCTATTTCAAACCTATTACATCCGTGAGATACTATTAGGTTAATGTAGTTGCACAAAGAGGTCTCTGTAGGTTCAAATAACAATGTGGAGCCATCTAGCGGAAATCGTGGGAACTACCGTTTCGTGATTTCAGTGTTGATTTTCAGAGAAAATCTACAATCTGTCCCTGTTTTCTCATTGTAATTAGGTAGATAAGATGTTAAAGCATCCATGTGAAACTTTACAGCATGTAAATCGGACTAGAAATAAGGATTTTCAACAGGAATCATCAGAGATATCATGGGACCGAAAATGGGCAAAAATCTCGTTGTTGCCTAAGTAGGTCAAGTTACACTGGTTCCCAGTGCAACAACGAGAAAGCAACAACGATTCTCGTTGTGAAAAGGCAGAACCTATTGTGTAACAGGTACAAAATAATCACTTAGTGAAAATCGTTGATTTAAGAGGATTTTCAACAACGAGAGTTCAATCTTTGTGTAACAACCTCCAGGTCTCCTCAGCACTGGGGTGTATTGTAAGCTGCTCAAGGCATCTAAAGTAGCTGTATATATCTGTGGCTATCTGACTAGGTTCAAGGTTTGAAGTAATATTATTGACAAATCACAGGTTACATACTAGTGGTATAGTTATGTCAACAAATGGGTGATACCTTGCTTTTCCCTTGTTACAATCAAGACTATACACATATGATAAAAAGGTGGATGAACTTCGCCAAATGAGGGGCAGTGGCAGAGATAGAAGACGAAATGATTTGCTCCCACCGGACGCTAGCCTAACAGCCATAATCAAATCTGTCAATGGTCTGGGACAACGCTTCAGTGACACTGAGGAAAAAAAACTATGGATTACTTACAACTCTAGAGAAGGTAAAGTCAACGATGGTTAAATTGGAGAATACTTGTAAAAACACTACAAAAACTTTAACTGGTATCCAATCACGTCGGGTATACAGAGGGTACACTCTCAGGCATGACAGCAACACTATCTGAAACGGAAAAAACTATGAAGCGCTTGACAGTAGTAGCTCAGGCCCAGACTCGAGTCCTTACTGATCACTCTGCTAAATTTGAGAAGCTTTAAGCCAACTACAATAAGAAGGTTCTGATCATCAAAGGAGTAGAGGAGAAATACTTAGACTTACCCCAGGTAATAGCACAGCTATTTATAGACATCAGGGCCAAAGTTGGTGTTGACACTATTAACTCAAAGTTTAGGGAAGGCTCAGCACCTACAGAAGGTCAAGACTGTATGGCTAAGAAGCCCACCATTCGCCCTATTAAAGTGATTTTTCACAAGATTACCACCAAGCCTTAAGTGATGTCTCTGCTCAAAAATCTGAAAAATAATGATACATCGAGGTCAGTATCTATTGGCGACAAGTTAACAGCAGAGGAACAATGTAATTTCACTGACTTAAGATCCATTCACTTCCTCGCACAATCTCTTAACTACAACAGCCAGCAACACCAGAAATATGTTATAATAGAAGGAAAGTCCTACACACATGCCATGCTCAACAAAATCCCATTGCTGGACATTAATCTTGAAAATGCAACGACAGAGTACACTGACGACGGTCTCATGTTCAGATCCCAACATAATCGCCTATCTAACCTGTTTCCAGTAGAATTTACGGTGGAGGGGGTATCTTACAATTCATCTGAACAAGCTTTCCAAGGCATAAAGGCAAGGATAAATGGAAGAAAGGATATTGAAGAGCTCATAATGAGTGCCTCGTGCCCCTATGTGATAATGGAGTTGGGAAAACAGGTTCAACAAGGAGTTGACTGGTCCAAAAGAGCTGAAGGCATAATGTACTGTATAAACAAAGCAAAATTCAGCGTACCCTTTTGTAGAGATGCACTACAGAAAACAGAAGGCCACTTATATGAAGCATCTTTCCTCCCTGTTTGGTCATGTAGCTACCACCTAGGGCAAGCGAAACATTGCTATCAGGGAAACCTAAAGGCTAAAAATCTCCTTGGAAAAGTTCTGGAAAGGATTAGGACAGAACAACATCCCCCATCTCTTATGATAGAGATGGGGGATGGAATGAAGATGATGAGTATTCAGAGAACGATTCAGAGAATGCTGAGTATGGAGATGATAGTGATCTTGAAGAACATGATACTTTTGGTGATGAAGAACTTGAGGAGCAGGAGGAACAGGTCACAAATAACCTACAGGCTACACCAGTCTAAATTACCAATTGACTTTCCTAACCAAGGCCTAAATATTCCTATGTGAAATGAACATACATTTTAACTCATTGACCTTATGCACTTCCAAATCTGTCGAGATGCTGTTGACTTAGCACTATAATTATTCTATTTTGGACGCGGTAGACCCTTATAATGACAGCAGTGGGTCAAGACAATCAAAAGATCAGCTGTTCAATTTTGTTTTCTCTCACAGGTATATACCAGCGTCATATGTGCTAACGGTTTAATAGTATGCCTATATGTCATATAATTTTCCCCACTGGTCGGCCAACTTTAAAATCTTTTTCTTAAATGAACCAGGGCCCATCTCAGATTGACATCTACACATTAGAAGCATGGGTGGCCATAGTAGCCATAGATTGAAAATTTACAAAAGTTATATGTTGCCAGTTATCGATTATTGTGACATATTATATAAGGGTTCCACCTGGAAGAACTGCAACACATGCGGAACAAGTGTATCAAAACCTGCTTATCTCTTCATATCCTCACCTCCTCAGCTCAAATCCACATAGACGCCTTACTTCCTACTCTTGAAATGAGAAGAGTATTCCATATAAAGACTTTTGCACACAAGAGATAGAAACATGCCCAATTTGTTAAACCAGCAGTTAGACTCACTAGACTAAATCAAGCCCCAGCATTATGCTATCCGATTCCCAAATGCACAGCGTTTGCAAATTCTCCAATGGTTTTAAGTGCTCAGGCCTGAAATGCATTAAGTGTATTGGAAAGAAACATGAATGACCATAATATCTTTAAAAATTCTGCTAAAAGTCTTATGGTGGCTTCTATACTGACTTAATGCCTCAATGTAATCTTGTTGTAGGCGCCCATGATCCAAAGGAAGTCATTTATGTTAACAGTTTTTTTTCTTAAGGCGTGTCAAACTAGCTAATTGTATACTGATGGTTGCCTTTGCCATTTCTCTCAACGTTAATTGTTATCTTTTCACAAATTGTTTCATCTATGGTTTGCTATATTTATTCATTGATAGCATCACTCCAACAGTTTACTGATGATGCTATCATTAACTTTGTTGACCAGTACCAATTTGTATCCACAAGGATCGTCTTACTCCAAGAATGCTTTATGTAATTTCTTGTTTGGTCAAATAAAAGTTTAAATCGTTAAAAAAAAAAGAACTTACAAAATGAGATGAACACTATACAACAATAATACAACAGAAAGAACCATATATACACACACATAAAAATAAACAATCTAATTCAAAAGTCTACCAAAAAGAAAGCATTAGGCTTATACTACAGTCCGTAGACAGGTATAGTACATACTTAGTGGGAGCAAGGGGTTGGCACATCTCGCATAAGAACAGGAACAACAGGAGTATGAACGGTTATGGTCTGGCAACTGTAAAAAGCTTGTCAGAGATACTGATGTATTATGAATGTAAGACCTGAGAGCTTTGTGTTGATAATGGATCAATTTACATGAAAACCAGAACTTCTTAAAAGTGGAAATAAAGGATTATCTTTTGCTACCGTTTATCAAACAATAGCCAGAAAGATGGACTGTAATAAGAATAAACCAAGCTGGGACATATTTCCTTTCTTGTAATGAATGGTTAAGTATTTAAGTGAATACCTCATAGACACAATAATCATCGTCTAGTCTTAGAATAACTCCCTCTGTACATCAATGTACATCCAGAAAGCTAGCATTATTATAATGGTATCATTACTGTAAGTTGTGTCATCCAACTTGTGAAATCAATTTACCGAAATAAAATGAAAATAGATCTGTGTTATTTGTAAAGGCAATGATCTTTCCACAGAAAACGCTTGGATCAGCCCTTGAATAGCTTTGTGTGTTGGCTAGAACTGCTTCAATGTCCTTTCATGTGATCAACTCCACAGCAAATTGTCGTCACCTGTCGCCATGTTTGGTGATCCATGGTGAGGCCTTTTTGAGTGATCACCCATGTCGCTAGATGAAATGCGCCGTCGTTATCTTGCATGGCATGGCAAATTATCACCGCTGTCGTCAACAATTTTCTCACCAACCTTGTGACTGTCCGCCACTGTGTGTCACCTTTTACTCAATGTTGTGACTATTCACAGTTGTTGCCAACATTTTTTGTCACTCACTCACTGTCAACTCTCACTAATAATGGAGAATCTCTACCACTCTGGCCATCATGATTATCACCCAATGGGTGACTGTGTGCCACTCATCATCAACTCTTACTCAGTGTGGTGAAGCCTCACCACTTTCGCCAACATGATTCTCCCTCACTGTGTGACTATGCAGCCCTCACTTTCACACAAATGGTGGAACCTCACTCATTTTTCTTCTTTTGGTGTTCAGGTAGCAGCACTGTTTGATGTCTGGACCGTTACGGAGGTGTGGGCGTATATCACTCCCAAAAAGTATCCAATGTGTGCCTTGTTTTACATCAAATTCCATGTAATTATTATGAGTTGAATTAAAGAAGACTACAGAGAGGAAGTATCAATTGAATTTACATAGAGGTATCCCTAAAATGAAAACTACTATCAATAAACACCTTTTCTCTGGTTAGAGGAAAAATACATAGGGAAATATCAACATGAACACCTTTTCTGTGGTCAGAGGGAAAATATATATGGCAATACATTTTCTGGCAAAACATACTTTAATCTGGCAGATGTGAGGCTGATGATGTGTCTGTGACCATGAGCTTTTCATCTAACAAGGTGATTGATCACCAGCGTTGCCATCACTGGTGACTGAGTGATCACCAAACTCGCCATACATGGTGAACCTGTGCTATGACAAGGTGCACATTTCATCTAGGGAGGTGAGTGATCACCCATGTCACCATCCCTGGTGAGTGTGAGTCAGTCATCACGATCCTCGCCACTATGGCATGGTATGCGTTTCATCTAGCTAGGTGAGTGATCACTCGCATTGCCATCCCTGGTGAGTGTGGGTGATCACGATCCTCGTCATCTGTGGTGAACCTGTGCTATCATGAGGTATGCGTCTCATCTAGCGAGGTGAGTGATCACCCACATCACCATTCCTGTTGAGGGTGAGTGATCACAATCCTCGCCATCTTTGGTGAACATGCGCTATGACAAGGTACATGTTTCATCTAGCGAGGTGAGTGATCACCCATGTCGCCATCCCTGGTGAGTCTGAGTGATCACCATCCTCACCATCTGTGGTGAGGCCATGTGATCACCACCATGGCTATTCCTGTTGATCTTGTGCTATAGCGGCATCTTGTTCCATCTAGCGACATGTGTGAGGCACTTCACACAGGGTGACAAGGAGTCACGACAATTTGCTGGGTCTAATGAGCTCTAAAAGGGTTCCTGTACGAGTAGAACCAGCCCTTCCCTTACCTACAAGTATGCACGATCCCTGGGGCCCTTTACTCGTGCCCACCATTTAGAAAGGTCACTTACTAAGCAGGGTAGGTCATAGAACTCAGCTTCTGACGAGAAAGGGAAATTCACCTTGAATAGTAGAGGCATCAGCACAGGCTGTTACCTCCACCTTTTGCGAACATGTGTTACCTTCCCCCGTAGATTACCCTGTATAAAAGGGTTAAGGTACCTAGTGGGGATAGAATAAAAGTAATGAAGTTTTTCGCCATATTATCACTAGAATCCCAAAATGATATGAACTGTTCATTTATGCAATAAAAATGTGGGGGTCCCAGGCATATTTCTGTGATACAGAACATTTAGTACCATATAGGATTATACAGCAATATGTCACATAAATCCACAGATTCTTATCCAACGGTAATTACATTCTCTTATAATTTCCTCAGCACTTGGATTATATGCATATCTTTGCAGTGAGTATAGTTCTGACATATGGTCCCAGGCATATTTCTAATCTTTTCCATGATTGAACATTTTTCTTAAGGGAAATAGGTAGAATAGGTACATGTATCTAGATTATATGGTACCTTCCAAATCCCCTACCCCAGCTGCCTCTGTTTCTCATAATTTCAAGGTTACGTCTTTCGGGGAGAAGCGCTAACGTGGCGCCAATTTCGCTTGTTAAATATGAGCAGGTAAACTTTCAACTTTCGCCGGTACCAGGAACACACTTCCGATCATACCGTTTCTCCTCGAAAGGGTTCACGTAATTTCAATAGAGTGCAGGAGACTCCTGGTGTCCAAATGGTGAACTAACAATCCTCGCCAGCCACCTTAAGTCATTCACTCTGTGTTAACTGGGCTAGTCTAGTAGAGGTATATCTGCAATACTGCTGGCGAAAAATCTACTTTTATGCGACAATAAAATTTCGGGGAAAAGCTACATAAACCACTTGAAAGATTCATGTTCTTTGACTGATATATTCACTTTAACATCACATATCACAGCTATTGAACAGCAATGTCGACCAACAGTATGTGGTCTCGGAATAGAGATATTATTTTGATTATGAATATGCAGAGATGCTATTGCAATGAGGCACTAAGACTACCACGTTGCTAAGTCGTATGGGCTATGGTTCTGCACTGGTGGTGAAAGGCTAGGAACAGGTCCTATCACTTAGACTGACATCCGAAGTGCACCGAATCTATGCTTTCTAAAGAAGCTTATGTAGAGTTCAAAATAGATCTGAGAGAATAGAGAACCTTGAAAATGGCCTCTGTAAAGGATTCGTTCTCAGACATCACAACCAATATCTAATTTCGATCCAAAAATAGCATTGGACGTCTTTCTCTAATTCAAAGAACCCCTTTGATATAATGTAATCCATTCTGAGTACATTTAGGAAATACAGGAAGGGGTATCAATATCAGTAACGAAAATATGAAGGCTAGGTTAAAGGTATAAATTGCGAGTTGAGTCGTATTCCCCTAGGGGAATAACGCAATGGGTCTCATGCATATACCAATGGCGTATGCGTGGGTTTTTATTTTCATCTTACCGGACAAAACAAACAAAGGCACAGAAAACACAATCTGAATATGTATAGTCATTTAATCTCTCCACGACTTTTTAATCTGTATAAAACAAACATGACTGATAAAGCTACATACAACCAGGCATTTCAGTTCTGAATATTTGGTATATCATAGAACATGAATTTTGCGAGTTCATATAGCAGTACATGACTGTCTCCTCCTAGCGTAATGGAGTATTGATTAAGCAGTTATCAGTTTTGAAACTGGAGATAATATATAGGAAAAAAACGAATCAGCTCAGCATGGCGAGCAAATTGAGCGGAGGTGGAAGATACATATAGAAATCGTGGCAATAAAATGATGACATTGCTGTTTATCTTTTGATTTGCTGAATTGCTAAGAAGAACACTATTGATCAGGCACATTTTAGACTATAGTGTGCTTCTAAAATGTTTATCAATTCTTAATGCCCTGTTCTGGATTAATTGTAAATCTTGGGCATATGTTGCTTGGTGGTTGTCCCATATGATATCGGCATAGTCAAATATTGGTAGGATCTTACTTTTATACAACTTAACTGCACCTGGTACATCAAGATATCTCCTAATCTTTGCTAACTGGTGCACCCTAAACATGACATTTGATTTGGTTTTTTGCCTCTGCTTATCAAAAGACAATTCATCATCTATCAATACACCAAGGTATTTAAACTCCTTAACACGTTCTAGTTGCTGATTATTTATATCAACCTGGTTGTCATTCGTATCTTCACTATTTGGACCAAAGTGCATCCATTTTGTTTTATCCTTATTGATAGTCAACATGTTGGAACAACACCATTGGTTCACAGCAGGAACCATCTGTCTCATCTGTCCAAAATTATGCACTGACATCACAGCATCATCAGCATATAAGACTGTTGAACACAAGGGGAAACATGTTGGCAGTTCATTTATATATAATGTAAACAATATGGGACCTAGTATTGACCCTTGTGGTACCCCATACTTCACTGCCTTTACCTGTGATACAGAATTATTTACCACAACCCTCTGTGTTCTGCCAGTTAAGTAGCTGGAGAACAAACTACAAGTATTTCTTGATAAACCCAAGTCTTTTAATTTATTTATCAGCAATGGATGTGACACAGTATCAAAATCCTTGGAATAATCTAAGAACAGGCTATATGTGTCCTTATTCTTATCTATGGCATTATACAGACAGTTTAGGTATGTGGTAGTTGCAGTTAATGTGGACCGTCCTGGCCTAAAACCATGTTGAGTGTTGGTCATAATATCCCTTTCCTCCAAGAAACCTCTTAACCTATTGGCCATTATTTTTTCAAAAATCTTTCCCGGTAAGGGCAAAAGACTTATAGGCCTAAGATTAGTAACTAGTTTACAATTCCCTTTCTTGAGACATTTGATGTATCTGTGTCAATTTGTTTTCATGAAGAATAGATCACTAAGTCCTGTAAATACTATCAACGAATGGTAGTGAATTCTATGTCATTGTTAAATTTGCATTTGTTATTGAATATCAAAATAGACACCCATAATCCCTAATTCTTCAACTGGAGAGGTTAGACACCTTGTGTTTGGGTCAGTGAAAAAACCAAAAGATTGTATGCTAACCGACAGTCTATAACCTCAGTATCTTCCTTACATGGAGACAGATGGCATTGCCATGCACCTCCATGCCCTTGTCTTATGGACTGCATAGAGGTCCTCAGTCAAGTAGAAGTTCTGTAGATAGGAAAAAGTGCCTTAGTGTTGCAGGCCTGTGGGACTATGATATCCACTGCCTTCTATTATAGGCCTGCCTTGATTGAACCATTAGTACATAGCTATTGACTGCTCTTGACCCTTACATAATTGTCTCAGAGTATTACCTAGCACTCAGGTGAACGGATCAGAAATATGTGACGTGTCTTCATTATGCATGTCAAGTGGAGTTGACGAACCAAATATGAGAGCATCAACCTCATTCGACATGCCTTCATACATGTCATGTGGGAGACAAATTGTGACCTGTGCAGTATGCGTCAAAGTGATCAGTGTTCTTCACTCTGTGTACTTACTATGACCTGAGCACTTGCCGACCCATGTACGGCTAATACTCCCATACTGGGAAGCCTGAGGTGGAGGCGGGCATGTCAAATACATTTATTGTGCAGTGTTCTGTGCAGTTGTAAATAAATAGTAGTTTCTGCATCAAACAATATGGGTGTGTAGGTTAGATTTTCTCAGAACACAGGTAAATGGCTACAGAGCACGGGTATATGGCCACAATATATGACCATAGCAAATAACTATAGTAAATCCTCACAGGAAGGTATGGGTCATATTCGAAGCTAGAACCTCCCCTCACCTCCCCAGCCCTAACATGCTGGGTAAACAAGATACTACTCTGACAGAGTTTGGGGTCTGCTAGACCAATTGATACAAGTGGCAATCCTGAGTGAGTTATAGATGTTTAACGCCATTTCGACAGCTAAGGTCATATTCATGGTGAGAACGACATTACACAATTTCACAGAGGAATGTGTCAGTGTTCACGCATATGTGCACCACACACATCCTGAGGGGATAGGAAAGATGAGAAGTAGACCTTTTTAAGTGGACTAGGGAAGCGCTGTGGCAATCGTGAAAGAATATGACTTGAAAATAACGAATTTTAAGATTACAATAAAAAGAAGTTTTTTCAATCCTTTCATATAATTATTTCCACAACAATAACGCTACGTTGATTGACAATTAAATGATGTTCACACCCTGTTATCATGAATATGAAATTTTCTAGGACACATCACTGAAGTGTTCTTGCGATAGAAGGGGAACTGTTGCCCGAGTCAACCAACAACGTCTACTACTACTCACATTATCTTTTGGCAATTAGCTCTATTATCACTCACAATACTGCAAGTACAGAAAATGGAAGTAAGCATGACTTAGCTACTTAAAACTATGGTCAGTGAAATAATCTAAATTCCTGCTTGCATCTTTCCCGTAAACTTGAGTTAACAAAACATTTCCATACTACAGGTAATAAGTATTGGTGTTACATATATCTCCGGTGCCCCAAAGGTTGTAGTGCTTGATGCATTTATTGCCCCCTCCCCGCATTCTTGATCTTTTATTTCAATTCAATCATCTAAATTGAACAAAAATTAGCGGGACCATAACCATGTACAAAGCACAATATTTCTTTAGTCTACGTCATCCACCTTACAGGGTAAACGAATTAACTAGCTACCCTATGATGCACAACTGACTACACACTGTAAAGAGTTGGGGTTAAATAACATCATCGTTCTATGTAAATCAACAGGGGAAAGAGCAGTATTCTGAAATACATTGAGTGTCACTGTTTAGTGACAAGCTTCTACCTGTAGACACATGTGGATCAACACGGTAAAAGGTACGCCTGCGCACCCCCTGGCGGGTGTACCTTTTACCCTGTTGATCCACACATGTGTACAGTGAGTTGCCCTGTATAATTACTCTCTTACACCCTAGCTTGGCCAGGCAGTCACTCTGCACCAGAGTGACCCTAAAAGGCTTTACCAAAATAGACTTACCTGTAGCTATAGGTTCTGCTACCTGGGGACAGCAGTATCCACCATTTGTAAAGAATGCATATGCTATAGTGCCACCTCAATCCAAAAATGTCCCCAGAGCTTATCAATTAATTGTAATACAACAGTAACTTCATTGGGTTCAATCTAGCATTGTGCACAATAAATAATGTATAAGGTTATCTGAGAAGAAACTAGGAACAACCAGTAATATACTTCAAAGACACCACACCTGTGTCTCAATTGTATATACAAGTGCTTGAAGCTTACATAGGCCTACCTGCCTTTAGGTTAGTCCAGTGTTAAAACTGACTGACCATGAAATGGTTTGGGAGAGATGGGTGTCTACTTCTCTCACTTCTCTCGTTCTCAGTGATTACACTTCACTGGGATTGGAGACATTCTTGTCTTCATCAGGCATGCATTGTTTATAGTACCAATGCATGCACGGAGTGCATGCATAAAAAAAGAATTATGGGGATTGTATCATGGACTCAGCTCACTGGTAGAGTATATATAGCAGTGCCTATACATATTATACAATACAGTTCCTGTAGATTAACAGCACCTCTTGCTGTAATTCTACACACCTATTCTGTAAATTTACAGCAATAGTCACCGGAACCTCAGTTGCCAGCAAAGGTTTCTGTAAATTTACAGTATATTCTGCTGTTCATTTACAGCAAAGCTTGCTGTTCATTTACAGACATATTTATGTAATTCTACAACATAATTATGTTGCTGGTAATTTACAGCATATGTTTCTGTAGATCTGAATGATCTTGATGTATGGTTACAGTGGTTGCTACTGTATGATTACTGTGGATTGTGTTGCAGAATTACAGCAACTCACCTCCTGTAGATTTACAGCAAAATGTATTGGAACTAAAATTGCCAAGGGTTTTTGCTGTAAAATAACCCTGGCTACTACTAACAGTGCAGTCTAGACAGTAGATCCAATGCCCTACAACTAAATATTTTGTGATTTCGCTACAGTTTTCAGAATTACCTATGCCTTCTGTGACTGTTGTTGTTTACGCCCATTCTACTATATTACAAAGAGCTCTAACTATGACTAAGATAATCACAGATCGTCTGTATTTCCTGATGTCCGTATTGTCTACCCCCTGAGCTCTCTATATGGCGTGCACAAAAGTCGGACCGTCGTGAGGGAATCTGTTGGGAATGGTGAGCTGCTCTGAGATCGGTGTGAGTAGGAAGAGCAGCTCATGTCTTAGATTTGGCTCCAGGAGGTGGCACGTGGGCGGCATTGTGTCTGCACGACGTCCAGTGTCCCATATCCCTGTAGTGTTGTTAACAGCTGTGAGTCGTTGCATCACACTGTATCCTCGAGAGCTGCTCGTAGTGTATAAAGTGCTCTTGCATTCATTCCTTTTTATGGGTCTAGACCCCTAAATTCGACAGGGTGACATGGCCATTTCTTAAAATCGACATGTGACATGGAGCTTAGTGACAAGGACATGGAAAGGAAAAAGTTAGTGACAAGAGACAAGGCCTTTCCTTAAAATCAACATGTGACATGAAGCCTAGTGACAAGGACATGGGAAAATAGAAATTTAGTGACAAGTGACATGACCATTTCTTAAAATCGGCATGTGACATGGGGACCCCCCATCTAGACCCCCCTTTTTGCGGTCAAATCTTTTCTTTTGGGTCTTTCTTTTTATTCAGGAGCAAACAGTACTCAAAAAATCACCTGCCGACGTTTTCTGATGAATTATATTTGTCAGCCACGACTCATGGAGGTGAAATTGACAGGATTCAGCCCAGGCACTCCCCCCCCCTTTCTTCTTTATTTCCCCTAAAAAAGCTGGGGTCGGCTTTGCCTTGCTATGTTATAGTAATCCATGCTATCCACGTGTCATGTCCCATCCTGAGAATTCAATGCTAAGTAATGCAGGGGTGACCCACCTCCTGTTACAGTATCCTATCATTTTAGCAAGGGATATTACACATAATAATTATTATCAACATCATTGCGATAATCATTCCATCATGGTCTGTGAGCAATAGCCACAAGTCTGAAACTATAAGGAACATTTCCTCTTAGTAATGAATTTGCAATACACACAAATCTGAAACCACAAGAAACATTTCCTCTTGGCAATGGATTTATCTTAAAACACTGAAAACCTACGGGATCCAAAACTCGTCAATGGTGACGACTTTAGGTCCTAAGGTTGACAATACCAAAAACTACAGCCTTAGGTTGTCAGTGACGACCTAAAGTCGTCACTATGCCTGTTCTTTATAGCATTATATTCCTGTATAGATATTACATATATATAAATGGTATTGTCCTTTGCATTTTCCCAATATTATTCCTTTAATTATATCTCGTTACCCCACCTACCATCAAAGAGGTTATTGTGGGTATTCCCAACCCACTATCTTGGGTTCAGTGAAACAGTATGGTGTAGTACATTGTGAGTACACCCATCTACACATATTATACCATAGGCATACTCAAATAAAGGGTCATACCCTAGCAATATCCATAAGAAAGGTGTCATTACCAGAATGATCCATGTTTTATCTATCCTGTATACTTAACATTTCCTACCTTTCACAAGAACATTTGTATCAATCATTTCCTATATTCTCCTTTTCATAGTAGACTATACAACATGAACAATGTAAATATAAGGCTCAATGTACACCCCAGGGGACATCATTTGTTTCAAGGAAATGCATAGTGGGGACCTCTCTCATGGCACATATCCAAACTAATAGTATATCCAAGGTGGTCAGTATGATGACTTAGGGTAGTCATAATGACCTGACGACCTCCTGACGACCCTAAACTTGTCATATATGACGACTTACCAATAGGGGCGGGTTTTCAGTGAAGAACCCCAATAAAAACACTCCCAAACCCACTAAACCTACTCAGGTAACCATCAGAGGGTACGATTCCAATCATATTTTTTTTTACTTAACTCCTTGAAAAAGCTCTAATCCAAACAAGCTTCAGAAGTATGAGTCACACTCGTTTTCCATAACCCAGATATGATATCCACAGGCCGTCCTTCTCCGGCTAATTAACCCAGCAGGCCGACTACAGGCGTAGGATCCGGCTGCTGAACGCCTACATCTACCCTATATACTGTAGAGTCAATCCCTTAATCCTCTCAACCTACCTGTCAGTAGGTGTATCTGATATTACGCCTACCTGTATCCCTGATAAGACTAATATCCCCCACCCAAACTACACTGCCCACCCTTCAGTACTGTGCCACGCCATGTGGGCAGAGTGGGAGGAAGAAAAGCTCTTCTCATCATAATGTTTGTATTACATTAACCTTCCCTAAATTTTTCTCCATACATTTTTAGACTGCCTTCAGGGATATTGTGTACAACAACAGGATATTAACTCTGTGGTGTAGTGTTAGTACAGCTATCCAATCCCCTGTAGGTCCATGTTCAATGGAGGAACCTCTCGTTATTATTCATTTAGAGTGAGGGATTATGTAGGGTAAAAGCACCCATTTCGGACGCTCCTATCCACACAAAAGGTGACCATATTTTGATGTGCAAATCATGTACCTTAAAATATAGTGAATCCTACTTCACATTGCACCAGTTGATACATGATACTTAGCCATCAATATTCATAAAGAGGTTTTTTTTATAAATCTCTCCAATACATATGAATGAATAAACTGTACATATTTTGTCTACAGAACGTCAAAGGTGGACTCTATGTTATCTAATTAATAGATACACAATGGGCCACTGTATGTAAACTATTCTTTAGGGCCATGTAGCAGAACATGATATGGAATACTAGCTCATGTAATACTCCTCTCGAGAAAACTCTCAGATGTGTAAGTTTGCATCCCTTAAGCAGGGCATTCTACAGGCTTAGACTGAACATTTGATAAACTGTCAACCTTATCGACAATACAAGGATAAGTATTTTGGTTTGTTCATAACTTGTCGCTTTCTGTATCTCAATCTACTTCTAAGCTATAATTCTATAATTCTGTCCTGAATTAAGATTGACAAGAAAATGTGACACTGACTGAGGAAATGGGTCCTAAATACTGTAATGGAGACGGTTATACGAGTACGGCGGGGATAGACGGAGAGTCCGGCGGGAGATTCAGGTGTTAATGTGCGGAGCCGACACCGGGGGCGCCCCGGAGGGCAGAGGTGGCCTTATTTGGAAAAGGGGGAGGGGCATGGCGTACGGTGTGACGTCACAAGTCCGGATGGTAGTATATAAGGAGGTGCAGAACGGAAGGAGGGGGTCGGTGAGTTCGGAGTTCAACAGAGCAGATGTATGGGGGCAAGGCCGGAAACCGGGAGCAGATCCGCCGGAGCGTAAGCAGTATAGCCGTCCGCCGGAAGAGCTGAAGCGAGCTGGGTGGCCCGATACATAAAGTTATAAGTGATAATCGATGTCCCAAGCCCAAGGGCAGGCCGGGTTGTGGCCTTTGAATAAATAATCACAGTAGTCTTCGAACTTTACATTGGTGACAGCGGTGTAGTCCGAAACAGGCGGTTTCGAACCCGCGCGGTGAATATAGAACGGGGATGGCGTCAAGGAAAACCCCGGCGACGGGGGAGGCTAGAGCGCGCTTAGAGGAGGCTTTGGGAGCCGGGCGGCGCGGGAGTTTATTGGATATGTCGGAAGAGGGTGTTCTGCTGAGACGGCCCCTGGTGGGCGATAATAGGGATGCGACACCGGGAAATAGTAAACGAGGGACTCCGGCGGGCCGGCGGGAGGAGGTTCAGAGTCAGTTCAGGGATGTCTATGAGTCTTGGAGGCGGGGACTGGCGGGCTCGGCGGGGGAGCAGGCGTGGAGCTCTGGGGACCCACAGGGGGAGACAGGTTCGTCCGGGGCAGTCAGAAAGTACGGAATAGGCGTGTCGCAAGATCGCCGGGATTCCGGTGGTAGGAACGGGCACAATGACGCGCCTGAACCCCGTCAGGATCGGGGCAGTGAGGACGGCTGGCAGGCTTTACCAGGAGATCCCTCAGGTGGACAGTCGGAGCGGGGGTCCCGGCCCTCTGGAGGGGGCGGTGATAACAGGAGGGTGGAGAAACCAGCGGTCATGCCTGGTAAATATGATGGGACGACGAATTTGGATGAATTTTTGGCCCATTTCGACCTGTGTGTTAAGGCGAATCGTTGGACATTGGAGGAAGCGGGAGTTTTTCTCGGGATTAGCCTGTCGGGGGTTGCACGCCGGTTGCTCTCGGCTGTTAACCCATCGGAGGTCGACGGGTATTTTAAGTTGTGGGGTGCCCTGGTTAATAGGTTCCAGCCGCCGAACCAGGTCGAAAGCTATAAGGCGTTGTGGAGGACGAGATATAGGCAAAAGAACGAGTCCCTCCACATCCTGGCAGATGACATTACACGTCTCACTCGATTGGCTTACCCGGCCGCCGACGCCGCTACCCAGGATACGATGGCTAAGGATCGGTTTTTGGAGAGTTTGAGGGATCCCCAGCTGAAGGCGTGGATCTTTCAAACGAGACCTAGGAAGCTGTCTGAGGCATTGGAGACGGCTGTGGAGGGGCAGGCCTTCCTGGACGACAATCAGCTGTCCGACAGTAGGGTGAGGGCCGTCGACGATCCGCCGTCTGCGATGTCTGCCCACCCCAGCCCGGGGATGGAGGACTGGTTGAAGTCGAAGCTCGATGCTTTCATGGCCACCGTGGAGGCCAAGTTCCAGGAGGGCACCGGACGCTCGCGCTCGTCGGCCCGGCCGAAGGGCTGCTTTGAGTGTGGGGAGGAGGGCCATTTCCGGCGGAGTTGCCCTAAGTTCAAGGCTCGGTTGGCATGGGAGAGTCCCAGTAACCGTCCGGCGGAGGTGAATCAGGTGACGGGAAACTGGTAGGGGTCTCTTCCGGCGGCCAGGAAGAGGCCTCAGCTGCTAGGCCGTTGGAGTGGCGAGGGCGCCGGGAGCGCACCGGGAACGGATTGGAATTGACAGGGCAGCTGTGGGGTAGGGACATACAGCTGCTGGTGGATACAGGAGCTACGGTTAATCTGCTGTCGGCTAAGTGGTGGCATGGAGCTGGTTCTCCTGGCAACTTGCAACAGCATAATGGCCGCCTGACAACAGCAGATGGCACGCCCATCGAGGTGGAGGGGAAGTTAACTACACTGTTGAGCGGCGGGGAGGCAGAACGGCCTATCAATTTCTTGGTGGCGGACATCAGTGCGGAAGGGATTTTAGGGGCCGAGTTCGTCAGGCAGGAGAGGGCAGTGGTGGACTTGGCAGGGGAAAGGCTGTTGTGGACAGAGTTTTGCACCACCAAGTGTAGGGTGGTGAGTGACACGACTACGGTGCTGCCTGGTCGGCAGGAGACTTTGATAGAGGGGCGGTTGGAGGGGCCATGGGCGCCGGGACGCACAGGTGTGGTGGAAGGCGTAGGGGAAGTGGAGCTGAATCGGGGATTCAGAGTGGGACGGACCTTAGTAAGCCCTGACAATTCTCTGGTACCTATCTTGGTGTTCAATCCGGGCCAGGACCCGGTGACACTGTATGAGGGCATGAACTTGGCCACTCTGGATGGAGTAGAGATGCCCCACCTGGTGGAGCAGGAGGACTCGGTGCAGGTCGTGGGCTCCGGACCAGGGGGAGGCGAACCGCCTGGTTGGTGTGTGGAGTTACTGAAGGAGTCCCCGCTGGAGGACAGGGCACAGTGGGTAGACATGCTCTGTCGCCGCAGGGGAGCATTTCAGCTAGCGCCGGGAGAACTGGGGCACACTGCCCTAGTCTCCCACCGCATTGACACCGGGACCGCCGCGCCGGTGAAACTCCCTCCTAGGCGATTGGCACCCCACCGCCGGGAAATCGTCGATGTTGAAGTAGACGCTATGTTAACCCTTAGGTGCCCAAGCGCGCCTAAATGCGCGGTTTTGGGCTTAAATACATGCACATTGAAGCAAATTATCATCCAGGAACATCTACTGGTCCAATCTGCAAAGTTATACACTCATTAAAACGGCCATGACCCCCCTATTCCAATGAGACCATCCATGTGACCGTATCTCCATCACCTCAGACACAGTGAGTCAAAACCTGAAAATTAGTTGTCATACATGTGACTCTTTGGAAAGGAATCGGCCAAGAAGATAGGATCTAGCATGATAGCAAGGTGATGCTGGATCATTTGTCCCCTATTTCCACACTTTTGATAGACTTGCCAACCTTACAACTAATCTATTCATAGGAATTGTTCATATCGATGTAAATGATGTCATGAACTGTGACCAAGACATTTTGCACCCTGGTAGTACAGTTGAGTATAGTAATGCAAATATCACACACTATATGAGATTAGAGCAGGCCAGCACTAAAGAGGCTATATACTAATGAATAACAACAAAAGGAACATTTTGGTTGCTATGGTAACCACACTCAGTCAGAAATTTCTCTCTTAACTGAAGGTTGAAGTAAAAAAGAACCAGGTACATCATGTGAATTCCATATCAAATACCTGTTCAGAATTATATATACATGGTCTTCATCACTGGGGTGATGTACATGTGAAATAAATGGAAAATCATCAAATAATTCTGGGCACATAAAGGTTAAAGAAAGGGGTCATTGAGCGCAGCCATGGACCCTGGGCGTCGCCGGTAGTACTGGTTAAGAAGAAAGACGGCAGTATGCGGTTCTGCGTCGACTACAGGAAGGTCAATGAGGTCACCGTCAAGGACGCCTACCCCCTGCCGAGGATTGACGACTCTCTAGATTCCATGGCGGGAGCACGGTGGTTCTCCACGTTAGATTTAGCTTCGGGGTACTGGCAAGTGGAGGTCGACCCGGCGGATAGGAAGAAGACTGCGTTCACAACCCACCGTGGCCTATACCAGTTTGAGGTGATGCCCTTTGGCCTTTGCAATGCTCCCAGTACCTTTGAGCGGCTGATGGAGGTAGTAATGGAAGGGATGCAATGGTCGGAGTGTCTGGTTTACCTGGACGATATCATTGTGTTCGCTCCGGACCTGGAGACCCATCTCCGGCGGTTGGAGGAGGTACTGAGGCGCTTGGAAGACGCCGGGCTAAAAATAAAGCCAGGGAAGTGCCAGTTGGTTCGGCCCAGCGTAGCCTTCTTGGGTCACGTGGTGGATGAGAGGGGGGTTGGCACCGACCCTGAGAAGGTCTCGGCGGTGGCTGAGTGGCCCACACCCACCTCTGTCTCGGAAGTTAGGAGTTTTTTTGGGCTGTGTGGGTACTACAGGGGGTTTGTGGCCGACTTCGCAGCTGTGGCTGGGAAAGGAGCTGCGCTGAAGCTTTTCATGCCCTAAAGGCGAAACTGGTGGAGGCACCCATACTAGCATACCCCGCCGGAGAAGGCCATCTGACTCTCGACACCGACGCCAGCAACCTTGGCCTGGGCGCTGTCTTATCGCAGGACCAGGGGGGCCAAGAGAAAGTCTTGGCCTATGCCAGCAGGACTTTGAATAAACCGGAACGTAACTATTGTGTCACCAGGAGAGAAATGCTGGCTGTGGTGTTTGGTCTTAAGAAGTTCCGCCACTACTTAGTGGGCCGACACATAAGGATACAAACGGACCACGCCGCCCTGCGCTGGCTTATGAGCTTTAGAGAACCGGAAGGGCAGGTGGCTCGGTGGTTACAGTTGATTGGGACATATGACTACACCATAGAACATCGGCTGGGTAGGTTGCATGGAAATGCGGATGGACTGTTGCGCCGACCATGCCATCAATGTGGATGGGGACCGGAGGGAGGCCCCCAGGAGGGCTGCTTCAGGGTGGTGACAAGGGCTCATGGGCCGGTGGAGGATGACAGCGAGACCGGGTGGAAGAGGGCACAGGAGGATGATCCCCTCCTGGCTCAGGTGCTAGCCTGGAAATTGGGGACGGCGGAGATCCCGGCCGATGGGGAGTTGGCCAGACAACCCTATGCCGTGAGGGCCCTAGTGAACCAACTGGAGAGATTTGAAAGGAGAGCCGGGTGCTTAGGGCGGATCTGGTGGTGGTGCCAGCAGCGCGGCAGGAGGAGGTGATGGGGGAGTCACATGGGTCGCCCCTATCGTGCCATTTCGGCCGCGACAAGTCAATCCGGCGGCTTCAGCAATCTTACTACTGGCCGGACTATAGGAGAGACATGACACGGTGGTGTGCGTCATGCACCGCTTGTCTGCGCCGGAAGAAGACAAGGTGATGATGAAGCACCAGCCGGTGGGGTGGACTATGGAGCGGGTGGCTATGGACCTGATGGGCCCCTTACCTAAGACCCCCAGGGAGAACAAGCACATACTGGTGGTGATGGATTACTTCACCCGATGGGCGGAGGCGGTGGCCCTACCGGATCAGGAGGCGGTGACGGTAGCTCGTGGTTTCGTAGCTGAGGTGGTGTGCCGCCTGGGACCGCCTGCCGTGGTGCATTCTGACCAGGGGCGGAACTTTCAATCCGCCCTGTTCAGGGAAGTCCAGAAACTTTTGGGGTCAGTCCAGACAAGGACCTGTCCCTATAACCCAAAGTCTGACGGCTTAGTGGAGCGTTTTAATAGGACTCTGGAGGCGATGCTCGCGATGACGGTGGAGAGCAATCACACCGACTGGGACTTACAGTTGCCCTTCGTGATGTCTGCATACAGGTCCTCGGTGCAGTCGTCAACCAACCAGACGCCGAATTATCTGATGCTAGGCCGGGAAACCCAGGCTCCACTGGCGCTGCTCTATCCGGAAAGGCAGGTACCTTACCCCGTGGACCCCCGTGACTTTGCAGCGGAGATGCAGTATAGGATGGCCCAGGCTCATCAGTATGCCAGGGAACAATCAGGCACAAGTGTGAGGCAACAGGAGAGATCTTACTCGGGGAAGGTGAGAGGAGAGGCTCTGGAGGTGGGGGACGAGGTGTACTACCTAGTACCCAAGAGGGAGATAGGTAAGTCTTCTAAGCTCCTCCTACCCTATACTGCTCCGTGGACTGTCGTCAGGGCCCTAGGCGGCCCTGTCTTCGAGATCCAAGACGGCAGGAGCAAGAAAGTTGTTCACCGGGACCTACTAAAGAAGGTCCCCCGCCGGGATCCTGAGCGGGAAACGATTCGGGTGCTGCGTTCCTGTCCGCCCCTGCCGGGCTCCAGCGAAAATCCGGGTACTTGGCCGTTTCCCGCCCTGCCGGTTGTGACGTCACCAGGAGACGTCATGGACGTACGTCGGGTAGATGACCTGTGGATCGGCCGGGGCGCACGTCTCTGGGCTTCCTACATCCCGTGGGTTCTGAAAAAGAAAGAAGGAAGTGTAATAATTGCATAGAAACACATCTCCGTGCTAGAGTTGATTGAATGGGAGGGGCCAGCCGGTGTGAAAGGGGCGCACGTTGGTGCCACGGGCGTGGGGAAAGGTAGAGGAAGGGTACACTTACCTGAGAGGGGTGCTGGCGACCTTGGGGGAAGGAAAGGTGGAAAGGGCCACGGGTGCCCGGATTTTTCTAAAAAGGACTTCTGTGAAGGGGGAAGGGGGGTCCGCAGGGCTCCTAATCCCATCCCTGGTGGGTCAGCGGCCCCCCGGGAGGAGCTGCTATACGCCAGAGATAACGAAGAGGAGTGGTTCCTCTCCAAGCACCGGGGAAGTGAGGTTCAGGTCCTGCGGTGGATCCCGACGCTGGAGCCCCCTCCGGCGGAGGGGCACTGGTATAAGGGGGGAGGAAAAGAGAGCCGACACGACATGTCTATTCGGATAAGGGACATTGTTTTAGACAAGAAGCGGAGACACGAACAGGAGGACCGCCGCAGACGGGTGTGGGGCCGCCGGGAGCCCTAACGGGAAGACGTCTGGCAGCGTGACCTCTTTCCGCAAGAAGTAGGTCACCACCCAGAACGAGGCCAGCGGCCATATTCAAACTGGCGGCAGGCAGAGTACGACCGGCGTGGCGGCGGAGACAACGAGAAATCCAAGTTTGTGTCGGAAATGGGCCCCAAAAAGGACGTCAAGACCAAGAGGGGTGACAAGGAGAAGACTCCTAAGAAGAAGTCGCCGGCCAAGAAAAGGTATGCGTGTCCTGAGCCCGACTGTGTGGTGACAACGGGGCGACTTGATACGCTCAAGCGTCACCTCACTCTGCATGCGGGAGAGGGCCCCGGGTGGGACTGCCCCGCCGGCGGGTGCGACTTACAGGTGCGGGGGAAGCGGCATAAGGAAATGTGGCGGCACATGTGTGCAAAACACCCCACCCACCCTTGGAGTGTATACGCTAACGTCCCCGACCCGGCCGACATCAGATACCGCCGTAAGGTAAAAAATCATAGAAGGTTTGCATATGACAAATTTGAAGGTATTCCAGCCCCTACTCTTCGAATTTTAGTTTCCCCCTCTATTTTTTTGGCTCAAAGTGTCAGGCTGGATGAGATCTTTGTGTTACATATGGGTTCTGATGGTCCCATATGAATATTTTGGGCTCCAGGGGGTAAAATGGGCCCAAAATTGTCTGGGCGAAATTGTGTCTGGGCGAATGACATTTAGGGGCCTAAGTTACAAGCCATGTTGGGGGTTTCATTTCCTACAGAAACAATCATCATACCTCCATGAAAATCTCAGGTCCAGACTATTTTGACCTGTAGATTAAGAAAATCACATTATCATTTATATCAGATGTGTCCTTGCTATCATAAAAGAAGCATACTTATAAGAATTATTTTTCATGATTCTGGGCACATGTCTGGGCGAATGACATGTGAGGCCCCATATGCACACTTTCTATGATTTGTGACCGTAAGCTGCCCGAACCCTCCCCGTCGGAGGCAGAAGAGGAGGACGAGCCGGGAGACTCGGGTCAGTCGTCCCAGCCGGCGGTAGCCAGCGTTGTGGTGGTGCCTGGCCCCAAGGGGAAGAGGACCGTCGCCAAGTCATCGCAGCGGGGTAGGGGAGAGAAGAGGGGTGCCACATCATCCCGGGAAAGTAGTTGGGAGCGGGACTCCGTGTGTGTCATTGGGGACGCCGGAGAAGAGGACAAGGTGCCCTAATCAGAGAGGAGGGGGCTGTCTCCCGCACAGAAGTCACCGCGATCCTCCAGTGCGGTGGCAGTGAAGAAGGCCCGGAAGGAGGAACAGTCCAGCGGAGAGGCGGACACGGCGGTGGGTACAACCGGGGACCTTGACGAGACGGTGCTCACCGACTTGCTAGGGGGGGGGGCAAGATGGACACCCTGGAAGTGCCAGCAGCGACGGGTGGGAAGGAGACCAGGTCCATGGTGACCCTCACCGGCGCGGAAGGGGGAGGGGCGACCTCCGCCGAAGGGCCCAGTATGCAGCAGCAACGGTCAGTCCTAAAAGGGACGGATGGGGAAGGCAAGTTCCCCGGTAGCCTGGGTCCCCAGGAGAGGACCCCACCGCCGGGAAGCCGCCTGCAGGCGCTGATGAGTAGCCACCTGATATCGCCTGTCCACAGGTCAGACTCCCAGCAAGTCACACCCCGCTGTGAGTCGAGTCCAGCACCGTCGGAGGGGGCCTTGGAACGGGAAATAGACAGGTCAGACCGGGAGCTGGCCCAGCTGGGGGATGAAGCAGCGAGGAGGCGTGTACTGGCGGCGGACAAGAGAGCCCTGTCCACCCCAGGGCTCTCTTGACCACACCGGAGTCGAGTGAGGACGAACGCTCGGGCCAGGCAGTGGTAGCCGGAAAAGGGGGGCCATTGAAGGTGCTGGAGAGGTCACTCCTTTCCTCTGAGAGTGGAGGCTCGGCGGAAGCGGAGACGGAGGCACCCGGTGTCTACCTTCAGGGTCAGGTGTCAGGCGGGCCGTACCCACAAGGGACCGGTGGGAGGGGAGAAACGGAGAGGGACGCTAGTAGCAAGAAGACAGAGGAGGGGCGGCCATCTAAAGAGAAAGAGAAGGCCAGTAGGGAGAAAGGGAGCGTGGAGGAGGAGGACGCTCGCCAACAAGGGGGAAAGAAAGAGGGGAAGGAACTGCCAAGTAAAAGGGGCGAGAAGAAGGCAGAGGAGGAGAAGGAGAGAAAGAAGTGGAAGGAGGATAAGAGAGTGGCTGATGAGAAGGAGCAGCAGAAAAAGAAAGAGGAAGAGAAAAAACGGGCTGAAGAGAGAGAGCAGAAAAGGAGGAAAGACCAGAAGAAAGCGGCGGAAGAGAAAGAAAAGAAGGCGGCGGAGGAGAAAGAACAGAAGAGGAAAAGAGACGAAAGGAAGGCAGAGGAGAAGAGACAGGAGGAGAGAAGAGTGGCAGGGGAGAAGAAAGAAAGAAAGAGAAAGGAGGAACTTAAGGCGGCGGAAGAGAGGGAGGATAGAAGGAAGAGAGAGGAGGCGAAACAACTAGAAGAGAGGGAGGAGAAAAGACGGCGGGAGGAGAGAGAGGATAAGAAACGCCGGGAGGAGAAGAAGGCAGAACGGGAAAAGGAGGAGAAGAGACGTCGTGAGAAGGACAAGGAAAGACGCCAGAAAGAGGAGGAGGAGGATAGACGATGGGCAGAGAAAGAAAGATCACCGGAGCGCGACGGCAGAGATGAGGCGATGGGGGATGCCGGTGTGTCACGGCCGGGTAGTAGCCTGACTCCGGGCGGGCCCTCGACAGGGGCTATGGCTCCACCACCACCCCCACTACCGGTAGTGCTGCCCATGGGGCCCGACGTGTGGGGTCAGCTACAGAGGCCAGTACCCGGAGTAGGAGACGGTTTCCCCACCTACCCGGTGACGATACCATGGCTGGAGGACAGCCCGGCGGCGGTTGATAGATGGAGAGCGGGGAACCAACCGGGCGAGGAATGGGGAGCAGTTTTCCCTGTCTCCGGTCGACAGCACAGGTGGGAGGATGTAGTGGGGGAGGATCTGGTCCAAGTCAACCAATTGTACCAGACGGTCTTCCGCCGGCCGGTGAGTACGCACCCATCACCTCTAGAAAATAGGAGTAGTGCATCACCTCTAGAAAATAAGAGTAGTGAAGCGACGCTGTCTGTTGATGAGAGAATCAAGGAAATGTTGTCAGAATAAGGGGTGGTGACTGAGTGGGGGAGTGATCCGGGGAGCGCCGGGAAGGTCTCAAGGGAGGGCTGGGAGAGGAGCCTGTCAGGGGAGCTGTACAAACGGTGTCTGTTGCATTGCAGGTGAGCCGGAGAGGAGGACAGCAAGGTCTGCCAGCGCGGTCGTCCGGGAGGGAGACGCCTGGGGGCAGACCGGCAGGAGAGGAAGCCACCGGAGAAGGGACGAGCCGTGAGGGTCGGCGTTGAGGAGGTTCACCCCCAGCACTCAGGGCGACGACGTCTGTAGGCCAACAGTGGCCACCTGTATATAGTTCTGTTCTGAATGTTGTTAGGCGGGACTTGTGTAATGGTGGATTTCCACCGGAGGACAAGCCAAGGCGCACGCCGGTGCCGGTAGGATTAGGAAGACGCTGGACATTTTTATTTTGTGTATAAAGAGATGAAGGAGAGTTATTTAAGTCATGCTACGATGTTACCAGAATTACTTGTACTTAGATGTTAAGTGTTATGACAACATACCTGTCATTGTAATCCGATGAGGTCGATGTTGTAGAGGTGCCGTCAGGGGAGGAATGTCCAGGCGCCGGGCGGGACGGCTTAGCTGTTAAGTGTTAGGAAAACATACCTGTCCTTGTGAACCGATGAGGTGGATTATTTATGCGGGTGTTGTAAAAGTGCCATCGTAAGAGGAATGTCCAGTCGCCGGGCGGGATGGCTTAGGAGTTAAGTGTTATGGAGCATACCTGACGTTAGAGAGAGGCGTAATTTGATACCTACAGAGGCTACATCGCCGATGTTCCTGTATCCTGTCATTGTTACCATAAGATTATTGAGATGATTGGTTATTTTAGTATGGAGAAGGACGGACACCCAGGCCGCTAAGGCACCCCGGCGGTTGTGAGTAAGGTGGGAGGAGTGTAATGGAGACGGTTATACGAGTACGGCGGGGATAGACGGAGAGTCCGGCGGGAGATTCAGGTGTTAATGTGCGGAGCCGACACCGGGGGGCGCCCCGGAGGGCAGAGGTGGCCTTATTTGGAAAAGGGGTGACGTCACGAGTCCGGATGGTAGTATATAAGGAGGTGCAGAACGGAAGGAGGGGGTCGGTGAGTTTGGAGTTCAACAGAGCAGATGTATGGGGGCGAGGCCGGAAACCGGGAGCAGATCCGCCGGAGCGTAAGCAGTATAGCCGTCCGCCGGAAGAGCTGAAGCGAGCTGGGTGGCCCGATACATAGAGTTATAAGTGATAATCGATGTCCCAAGCCCAAGGGCAGGCCGGGTTGTGGCCTTTGAATAAATAATCACAGTAGTCTTCAAACTTTACTTGGCGTCAACCTCATTTTATTACAATACTAATATAAAACCCAAGTCACAGACATAGTAAACATTCATTTTATACTAGGGCAGATGAAAATGTTTCCTCAAAGTTCTATTATGTAGATTCAAGGACATGGATTCGTCCGGGAATAGGTGTTCGGTGAGGCTACTGCCATGCTCTGCAATTAGCTAGGTCTATCATGATACTATCTGCGCTAGCCTTTTGCTAATTGTTAAGGAGAAAGCCTCATAACATACATAATATATCAGCCATCATCAGAATCTCATGAGGGGAAATCTCCTAAGCTACATTCCTCGAATCAGCAGTTTCCAGGTAGCGAATGTATTTATGAGATAATCTTCTTCATACAGGTGTAACCATATTTAGAATACCACCATGGTTAAAACTCATTTAGGGCTAGCATCGACTATAGTCGACACCATGGTGAGCCTAGCGTTGACTATAGTCGACACCATGGTAGGCCTAGTATAGACTATAGTCAACACCTATTATGTAGGATTTGTATAGGAATTAAAAATAGGCTTTTCCTCTAGGAACTATACTTTTTAAGAGGCCGTCCCCATGGCCAGGGCAACCAATTTTGCTCTTCCCTTAAAGGTTTAATCTGCCAATTTGCATCAAGGACTTATTTTTCTTTATAGCCCGGATTTATGATACCAATCCATTATAGCATAATTGTCCGACAGATGTATCCATAGGCCTATATAATGGGGCTTATCTACTGAAAATGTAATGGATGCTCTGTGTTCCATAGCTTTGAAGATAACGAATTTATCAGTAATTCCAGGTGGCTGGTTTCCATATGTTTATAGAACAAGAGTATAATCATCTACTATGGTTCTTATACAGTTGATTCAATTGTGGCAATCACGTAATCTAAACGGGTTCTTAATGGCCTAGTCATTCATCATTTATCATTAATTGCATGCTTGTTTCCCTGCCCAATCTATAATGACCAACAAGCGTGTATATTAAATATGTGAGTTTAAACAAATACACTCTGGTCTTTGAGACGTTAAATCAAGTATATAGTAGTAAGAACAAGTTATAAGGTTGGTAACCATGGCAACCACTACACATGGAGGTTCAATTACCCAAAAGACATTACCTAGCAAATTGTCGTGAGTCCTCGTCAACCTGTGTGAAGTGGCTCACACATGTCGCTAGATGGACCAAGACGTCATTATAGCACAAGATCACCAGGAATAGCAACTACTATGCCACGTGAGTCTAACACACAGTGGCGAAAGATGAGGGAATGAGTTATCACTCAAAAAGGAGTCACCATTGATGACCAATCATGGCGACAGATGATGACATAGTAACCAGATACATAGTAACCAGACATAGTAACCATACACAAGTGTGTAAACATGAACAATGAGATATATTATATGTGTATGAGGTAGTTTCTACTGGGCAAACAGGGTAGACATCAAAGATGAAACACATGATGAAGCTACAGAGGGAACATATGGTCTCATGCCCATGATTGATGACCAGGTCCCACGCTTGTGAACGTCTTTCGGGTCAGTACCAGCATATACAGCAGCCTGTGATCCACCCCTACGGAGGGAGTGACCTGAAAATTTATGTCCATATGAGCATACCAGGTACACCAAGCCATCTCTAACAATGTCATTCAGAACAGATGGAGTAAATGGTTTCCCTGAGAACAGGATGAAAGCTGGTGATGAGGGAGAGGCAGGAATTTCTGAGTGAACCTTTCCCAGGCTGCAGTAGGGCATGCTGGTGAGTTCTTAATCCTTGGTAGTTGTAGTATGACTGGGGTTGACCCAGGTGTAATTGTTTTAGATGATCTAATAATCACATGTATTCCATCATTAGATGTGATGATATCACCTCTGGACAAAGTATGGGGACCAGACCACAATGACACAGTAGGTGACAATAAATTAGAGGCTCTTAAAAATGCAAAGAGGCTGATATACAGTGCAGCTTTTATGGGTGATGTATATTTTGCACAGTCCAGATATTGGCACACACTGACTAAGTCCTGTGGTAGCAGAGCGGGTACAGGTGTGGGTATATGAGGTCTAAGTACAGTTGCACCCTTATGAACACAGTTACTCTTAAAAGATGACAGGGCAGATGAGTCGCCCCCACGAGTGTCAATTCAATTTTTAGCACTAGAGATGTAACTTCTACAAGAGCTGGGTGCTGACAAAGAATTGGCCAAAAATTGATTAAACATGGCAGCATCAGGAATTGAAGGGGTGAGTACATCTATGGAGTATGTGAATGCAAACACAACATAGTATGTTGGCTGTTTCAGTCTGTTAAAGTGTGTCTTATCTGAGACTGATGCATTGAGTGATGCAAGAGTTTGATCACCGAGAGGACAAGCTGAAAATATTCAAATAGGATCAAACATGAGGAGATCTAGAGATGGAGGGACCTTTGTAATGCCTCTCTTTCTGACCTCAGAGTGAACATAACAAGATGTTAAGGCATCATGAGGGCGGCTGAGGGCTTCTGCTAGTGGTATAAGCTCCCCTTTTTTATGTTGTTTGAGTAGGAGGGAGTCACACCTTGCTGCCTCCACCCAGAGCTGACGTGCACACACTGCCAACACAGGGTCAGTGGCACATCCAGATTGTAGTGCACTGCTTGATGCCATGTTGTCAGTGAATATGATCACCAGACACCCACATGTATCATCTGGTAGTAGGCTGCAGAAGGCCAGTAGGAGGTTAAAGGCCTCGAGGTGTACGATGAGGGGGTAGAGTGCTTTCTGAGCCGGAGTGTATATGGTCTGGTAGTATTTAGACATGGAATTACCACCTCCTGCCAACAATGTAGAGTCACACTCAATCTTGATCTGGTGAAGTGAGGGTTCCAGAAGATGAATGCCGTTTGAGAGGCGGGTGTAGTCGTAAAACCAAAGAACATCCAACTTGAAGGCATTGGATATAAAGACTGGGCCAGGTACTGGGGCACATCTCAGGACATGGAGTATCCTGCACATAAACTTACGGGCACATGGTATGCATTTTGTTATGTGTGTAAGTTTTCCGATCAGGGATTGTATCTTCTTTGTAGTATCATACTTGACCTTTCCCCATTTCAGGCACTCACCTTCAATGTCAGAGAGCTTTTGGTGAGAACTGTTAGTGTCATAAGGTAAGTATCCAGGTGAAAGCCAAGCCATTCCATAGCAGTGGTAGGTGGCTGACATTTCTGGGGTGACAACTGGATACCTAAGGTCTGTGCTAGATCCAGGAAGGCCTGATAATCCTTTTGGGCTTGGGTGAGTGTGGCAGCAGCACCACAAAAGTCTTCAATATATCCAGGTAAGACAGGTCAAGTACAACACATCGGTCTGTGGAGTCTCTCTTGGGTGTTGTCATGAGAGGTGGATTATTACCCCAGGGGGTGAAGGGTGGGGCTGTAAAGGGGCCTTATAAACCACCTAAGCACAACTCTTTGTCGATAAACTTCCTTGTATCAGAAGGGTATCGAGAGTATAACCCATGGGGCAGCCATACCTCAAATAGTCTTTTAGCTGAGTGTCATGATAATCTACCAACAACTTATCACAGTTCTCAAGATTGAGGGCAATAGGGAGTGTGAGGCGGGCACTGAGATGGTTAGGTAGTTTTGAGTTTTTAACCACAGAGTATAACAGAGCATATTGGATAAAAACCTGCCATTGTTCAGGAACAATAGCAGGCCAAAATGCATCCTTAGTAGCAACAAATGCATAGGGCACTGGGCCAACTAGAGGGTCAGTAAGTAAAGTGTCAAGGCATGGGGTATCATCACATGTATCATCTTGACCAAATACATATATATTCAATGGTAGTATGATCCAGTAAGGAGGGGTCATGCTGAACATCAGTTGGGGAGACCATATTACAGCCATCATTATAACACAGTGCTGAGTTGTGTTGATCATTTGGTAGTGGATCAAGGGTACACACATGAGTAGTAGTAGTAGTAGTAGGTTGACACCAATCCAAGGTACATGTGCTACAGCACTGATCATGTGGTAGTGGAGCATGGTGGAGGTGTCGATGTGGTATACTCGCAGCACTGTGTATAGTAGAGGTGCATGTAGGCACCGAGTAAGAGGAAGCAGGTTGTAGGTCTGAACTACCCTGTAAAGTCATGTCCACTAATATGAAGTCATGTGGTAAGTCATCACCAGAGGAGCCGGTGGGTTCCGGCTCATGCGTGAAAGGATGATGTGCCCTTGTAGTTGGTCTTAATATTGCAAGATGTAAATGAGTGAGTATAGATCAGCTGAAGTGTAGACCTGCACCAGTTGCAATGGTGACCATTCTTGACACCAGCCACCAGATGACCATCTTCTTTTGTACAACCAGCCAGGGTATTATATGCCTCACACACAATATCAGAGCAGCCCACAGCACTAGGGGCAGATCGCTTAGCTCTGTTATTGTTGCCTTTGGCTTAGTTGGAATTCTGTCGATTGTTATTGTTGATGTTGGTATTTTGGTTATGCTGAGAGGATGACTGTTGAGTAGAGATGTGTTTTGCTACTGCTCCTGACTTGGCAGCAGATTTGGTAGCAGCAGATTTAGCTACTGCAGTGACAGAAGCAACAGTAGGGAAGAGGTGACCTTCCCTGACACATGACAGCTCTGAGCGGGGTGAAGCAATAGTGGGGTCAACCCATAAAGGGTTAAGGGGGTCAGACCACCTGATGGTGACTTCAGCCACACCCGACATGACCTCCCCAGACCATCTCCTGACCTGAAGCCAGTCAAAGTCCTTTGCTTCCTGTATAATGTTGTGAAAATTCTAAACCATCTTGGGCCTGTTTAGACCAGGGGTTTTAGCATCATTAGGCCATAAAGGTATTCAGCCAATTTTAACTGGTTGAGAGAGGTCTTAACCCTATGGTGCCCAGAATTATTTGACAATTTCCTACTAATTTCACATGTATATCACTCTGTCATTGAATACCATGTGCTATTCCAATCTTCTGTTTTGATATGGGCCTCTTATCAAATTTACTGATTATGAATGCCCTTGATTTATAAGTCTTTCAGCTCAGATATGAGATATCTGGTCCAGTTTGGTTGCCATAGCAACGAAACATTCTATTTGTTGTTGTTTGAAAGTATTTAGGCCATTCTGTGCATAATCTCCATATTCCTATCAAGCTTGTCAATGTTTTTTCCTACTGAATAGGAAATAGATTATGGTTGTTACCATGAAAAGATTGTTATGGATCAGAAAGATTTCAATCAATGAATAACATAGTACAATGGATAACTTCTAATTCTTGAGTGACCATTAGGGGTAATATAAGCCAGCAATAGCTTGGTGCCATGGTGCTTGCTGTATGGCAGGCTGACCCTCTAATGGGCAATATATTTTCATGTTTTGACTAACTGTTTTTGAACTAATAAAGAGACAGTCACATGGATGGTCCCATTGGATTTTTGATGTCATGGCCGTTCTGTAGAAGGACTAACTTTGCAGATTGGACCAGTAGAAGTATCTCAATGACAATCATGCTTCAATGTACATGGACTTAAGACCGAAACCGCACATTTAACATTTAAGCGTGCTTGGGCACCAAAGGTTAAGGCGAGTAGGACCTCTGGTGATATAATGATGTGGGTGGGTGAACTTACCCCTAACACCTGATATCTGCTGAGCAGTATCCAAAAGGGCCTGAACATCTGAATTGACAACAGGATCTGTGCAGTGATCCATAGAAGCAGGCAGGTTATTAGATGGCACAGGCAGAGGGGTGAAGGTCTGGAGAAGTGCCTGAGCAGTGGGCTGTATATGCAGTGGGTACTGGTAGATAGGTTGTGTAGACCCAGAGTGAGCGAAGACTTGTTGAGGTACCGGTACAGTCTAAGCAGGTACAACTGCAGGCGGGTGAGTAACAGACTGAGTACCATAAATCTGAGGTGTAGACATCCTAGTATGGGCTGGTTGGAGGGGTGCAGTGTTAGCAGGCACTTGAGTAGCATCAGGGAAGACAATAGGAGTGTTTACTGTGCCATTGTTTATAACATCTGACACACCCAGTTGAGTGCCAATCTGAATGCCCCCATTGACAGTGTTGACAACTTGTGGTGTGTAGACACTGGGTGCATGTGTACTCATGGCAGTCCTGTCGTACGGTGTGGTCGCTCTAGCGGATGACCTAGTAGAGATTTTACCACCACCAGCGGTGTTAGCGGTCACAGCTGGTGTCACAGACGGATTGACAGGAGCTGGTGGGAGCCTTGACAGTATTAGTTTTGTGGTGCTCTTGACAGATGCCATGTCACCTTCAAAATTTACTAACCGGTTATCGAGATCATTGACTGTGCCGCCGAGTTCTGCAGTGGTCCACTTCTTTTAGTCTTAGATGAAGCCCGGGAGCTGGTAGATGTCGGCACAGGAGGCATTTTAACTTTAGAGGTGAAATAACCCACTCAGAGGGGCAATAATGAAGACAAATTTCCACGATGACCATGAGGGACCACAAATGGCGTCCAAGGGACGCAGGTAACCAGCGAATTAGTTAATGAGCATCATTACAGGTGGAGCTAGTGTTTGTTTCCCGCTCTTGGTCCCAATATCTGGGAATTACCAGTAATATAAATCTGTAACTAACCATGTGATGAGATCAATGCCTTAGGGTGTATCCTTTTTATGACATAATCTGTTACTACAATTAAGTCATGCCTTATCTTTATAGCTGTTTATGTGTAGTGCAAGATCAGTCGTATAAATGAGTCAAACTGCTGTCTTTTTCTTTATCAAATAATAACTGTATTATAAATTATCTCTCTGCTGTGTCGAATGGTGAGAAATGGTCTTTGGTTTCAAGTAGAATAAGACTTCTTCCAATACCAGATAAAGAGGTGTTCCATATTACACATTTAGAGTAGATAGATTGGTGTTTGTTTTCAATCCCAATTCAACCAACCACATCAGTTACTCATCTAATCTATCCCTTTAGTTTATAAGTATAACTCTTACTCTACTCCTTTGGTTTGTATACACAAACACCAAACTTACAGAGTGCGACAGTGTGCAAGGCTGCAACATCTTCTTTTGTCAGAAATAAGAGCTGTGGCAATATTAGGGACTCATTATTAACCTTAAATCCTCTTCATTTATTTATTTACGTCCAGGACTCTTGTTGACAAAGACAATTAACATCACTATTTCCCCCTTCCATTATCAATCGTCGTGATTACGTCAGTCATCAAAAACATCTCTCATTCACTCCCCAGCCCCGCCCTCGCCAACAAAGAAATTTTAAAAACATAGCTTAACAAATCAAAAATTACCACAAAGGACTTTTAATAGAAATAACTCCAGATAACCAAGCCCGACCCATGTAATGATTGAACAGCAGTCAAACCAGGACAGAAAAATCAAAACTGCTTCTTTTTGAAGGATATAAGAAATCTGAGGCTGTTTTGGATGACATGACAGGCTGTGGTGATGAATGGCTATTTCATTGGCCTCTGAGCTTGCTGATTCCCCCAAGTGGGAGGCGATATTGGTGGGTTTGTGGTTGTGGTGTCTGAGATGACATGGGATTTCCTGGGCCTTTCCGCTTTTCCAATCTCTTCGTTTTTGCAATCACCGCTGATTTTTTATCAAGGCATCTGAGAAAAAGCCACCAGTTAGGGAATGGGTGTTTATCTTATCGAAATTTCCCGGTTTCATATCGACATTGTGTATGCAAAGCAAAATAGGGCCTGTGTGTCTGGATTGAGGTAATACTAGAGTTTATTCACTAATTTTTTGCCTGAGCAGCAAATCTTGCATCAGCGATTCACCTGTATGGGAAAGATTCTAGAAAGGGGTGGGGTACCTTTTTCTAGAGTTCTTCCATTCTTAAGGAAATACAAGGAATAAGATCGAAGCGAGTGAGGAAGCTGGCCGTAGAGAGCGTGAAGAAATACACGAGTTAAAAGTTCGGCCCTGTCAACTTAGCCTATGAAGACATTGCTTGTGTGAATCTTTGGGGACGGTAAGAGGGATACTGGATATAGGTTAAGTAGGCCTCATCATGTTAAAGGGTTAGTCAAATAAGTTTCTATTCACAACCTTTACTTTCCAGTGTAATTTACTGTGAGGCGGCTTTTGCTTTTCCTATTTCTCTGAAAACTACAGCTGCACGTAGATGAATTGGTTGCAATGTTGAATGACAGTATCAGAAATCATACCCAAGGCAGGTAAAGAATACGCAGTATGATAAACCTCCATATGTAGTGACTCAATCCTGGATAAATATGAAGAGATCACATTCTATTAAAATGCACCTCACCAAAATAACTACAAGGTTTTCGCCCTTTTCCAGCCAATATTGTTACTTCACATAATTTGCGATTGGGTGTGATGATGTTTACCTTTTCGTTATAGAATGTTGAGACGTATGTGGGGCCCGTATGCTACTAATAGCCTTATGTCACAATTGCCCTATTACCCAAATATTCTTGTCTCACCCTTTATACTGGAAAGAATTTCGGTGTGTTTCTTATCTATGTGAAAAGTATTAATGGGTTGGTTGGCATATAGGACCATATGGTATAGCACGGACTTAGTATTTAGGTCGATGGATATACATTTGTAGTGTAGTAGACTATATGTGCTGTAATGGTCAGTGATAACGCAGCTATATGGTGGTTGAGGCCTGTTTGTAGTATAATGTATTGGGCTCTTATGAGTTTATTTGATATACTGCATGCCCTCAGATACCACCCTGCTGTTTCCAGACGAACGATGGAAAATTTATCTCTTCTTTTGTAACCTACACAATAGAACCCATTCTATCTTTAACCATCGATATCTGTCCTCTCCAGCTACTGAGTATGTGTACACCCCTAAAATATTTTGGAAAGATCCCCCTCTGGACAATGCAAAGTTTCAGATGGTCCCTGAAACCAAACGTTATGATAAAATTTGTGATTTTCCATCCACTTTCCTACCAAATGTGTTTAGCAAGTCAGTGCAGTTGTGCTTCAGAACAATTATTTGTGGCATTTTCAGTCCCGTGCGGAAAACACATTTGGGTTAGACCCGTGCCTAGCACCACACGATGGCACTAATGGCCACTTTTAAAATGTTTGTAAAGATATATTCAGAAAGTCTCGCAGATGAATCAATAGAAGGTCATTCACTGTGATGCAAAATATGGAAAAAAAACTATTTTTCCCATTCATTTCTATATTCAAGGCATTTTCAAATAAGTGGTCATAAAATTAAAATAGGCACCATGACATCGGGATTTCTTTGCATTTTCCTATTCTTTATATATCAAACTGATACGATCCAGAGTTATTTGAGATTATCAATAGAAGATCTACCATTGGTCAGTCTGTAGCGTTTGTCTCTCTTGAAACTCCTACTATGTTGTACGGTGGTGCCCTAAGGGTTTATACCTCAGGGCACAAGAGTACTTTTGGGTTAACAGTCTGACGTTGCCCTCAAGCAACGCTTCTCACAGTGAGCACTGGAGCTTAATTCAAAACATCCTGGGATCACGACCCCAGCGATCTTAGGAAAAAATCAGCCTTATCCTATTAAGCGATCTTAAGAGTTGACTGGGTTCACATATCCTAGCCAGCACTAAGATCGCATCGATCTTAGCCTCAGCCCTCCTACACTATTCCAAGCAGAACTGACTAGGCACAGGGGTAAGAGTCCCAAAATGAAGGAATAGCTGTGGAGTCACTCTTCTTCACAAAAGTGCTTATACCATCGTTCCCCGTCCCCATATGGGCTAACAAAAGAGCACAGGGTGCAGTTGACCCCCGTACAGTATTCGGGAGTTGTTCCCATGAATGTATGATTTATGCATGCCTATTAGAAGCATTGTGCCCTCCCCCCAGGACAAAGAGAGAGAAGGGAAGAATTACCTTACAGTGCACTTAACGCATGAGTAGCCCTAAGAGCCCTCAAGGACACTCAGCAAATGTCCTCCCTCCCCTCTTTATGTATGCAGCAGGCTATTCACTCTTTCGATCAGGAGTGTTCCCTGTAAGGAATAGCTGTGGAATCACTCTTCTTCACAAGAGTGCTTATACCATCGTTCCCCGTCCCCATATGGACTAACAAAAGAGCACAGAGTGCAGTTGACCCCCGTACAATATTCAAGAGTTGTTCCCATGAATGTATGATTTATGCTTGCCTATTAGAAGCATTGCACCCTCCCCCCAGGACAAAGAGAGAGAAGGGAAGAATTACCTTACAGTGCACTTAACACATGAGTAGCCCTAAGAGCCCTCAGGGACACTCAGCAAACATCCTCCCTCCCCTCTTTATGTATGCAGCAGGCTATTCACTCTTTCGATCAGGAGTGTTCCCTGTAAGTGCTCTTGTACTCAGGTGAAACCACTTTGCATTTCTTTCACTAAGATCGCAGTGATCTTAGTGTTGGAAATGAAATAGTGAAGTGATCCCAGGACTAGCTATTCTGGACAGGCTTGCAACCACTGCATTACATAGGGTAGACCAGCCAGGTCTTATGATATGTGCCTACACTAAGATCGCTTGGGTTGGGATCCCAGGATGTTTTGAATTAAGCTCCAGGGATCCTTGTAGTATAGTGGTGTTACTAGCACAACCGTGTATATGGTATAAGGTCATTTTTGGCGTTTGTGGCATAAGGGCATGTTTTGGATGGCTTGCCTTGAAATATTCGGCAATCTGTCTCATAAGTGCACCGTCTTCCCAGTCTGGATCTTTTAACATATCGGTCAGTAGCTGGACCATGCATGGGTCGAGCTAAACGCTGCTAAAGTGCACACATCTATACTATATCCTTAGACCCTGTAAGATGCAGGCCAATTCACACGAGTCTGACTAAAGGCTTTAGACCATTTATAACGTTAGACCTATAATATTTCATCACGCTAAATATGGGGACTTTGTAGTTAGTAAATAGCTAGTGTCCCCAACTTTGTACTGCGGCCATACATACATACATATATATATATATATATATATATATATATATATATATATATATATATATATATATATATATATATATAATGTACTTATCAATCTGCTGAAAACATTAAGACATTGTCCTGAATTTAATTTTCTATCAAACTTGCCCAATTTCATGAGGCTCTACTACAATCTCCGTGATGGTGAATAGGTGTGTGTACTCTATTAAGAGTGTCTCAAGGATGTCATTCAAGGTGTCGACAAGGACACGTGCTGGGGCATTGAAGGTCTGGCTTATGGACATGCTGTATCAGGTTGAGAACCATGGTTAGAATGGAGCCATTGTCAGTTTAATGAAAGGTAGGTTGCATCTATCAGTGTAGGCTATACCTGTATTTTGTTATGCACTGAATATTAGAACCCTTAATTAATAACGAAAGATGCCCCACTTACTTTATTTACGACCAAGGCAAATTCGCGGGGAATGTTATACCATGTTCTCCTACACAGGTATTGTATATGCTTCACTTCATTATTCTGGATTTCTCTCATCGGAAACGAATAGCCGTTCAATTCTCTTTAAAGACTGATTTATAAAAGCCTACTAACCAGTTTAATCACTTGCTACACGCGCCGGCCACGCTCACGTGACCATGTTTGTCATTTTTGTCTTTCCCTTTTCCTTAGTTTTTACCTCAACATTGTTTTACTTGAAATCATCACAGGGAGAAACCAGGCGTATGAGTGTTCCATGCCTCTAATAGGTAGAGTAAAAAGTAGGAGCAACATGCTCCACTTGCTTTTATCCTTAATATGATTGGTGGCAATAACAGTCAACGACGTGCTATCTATGCAAGCATCGATTACATGCCGGGAAAAGCCGGTATTAAGCTACAGAAGAAATCGAAATGGTTCTGACTGATAAAAAGCAGTGGTAGACATGGGAGAGGCTCGCCCCTGGTGGTTTACTAAGCACTCGCCTCTATGCTCTAAGCCTGGTTGCCTCGGCTAATAAACCCCTAATTGCGTTTGCTTACTAGTCATTTAAAGCTGGCATAGTGAGGGGCTTTTTCACATAATCCTAGGCATTAGAGCCTCAGCTACTAATAAATACTTTGATGTAGGTAAATTTACCCAGGAGATCAGGCTTGCTGGTTCCAAGCTTTACTAAATGAACTGCAGTCTGACCTGCTGCTCCTGGAACCAGAGCCGTTTTAGAGTAGCTCATCAAATGCTTAGAATGGCAGAGCTAGAGGTGTCCCCTGGTGAGTTATCTGAGAAGCTGTAGACGTGATTTGTGGTGTCCTCTATGGGGTTTCCCCAGTGTCGGAGGTGATAGGTGCCCACGGGCTGCAAACTGGTTTGAGATCCACAGAATCTGCTGAATCAATCATCCCCATCTTTACAAAGTCCCTATTTTTTTAACAGAGCATAACTATATAGCTTTATTCCCATGAACATTAGACTCCGGGGAAGGTACATAGTGACAATTTAGGGGGACTTCAAAATACTATAAAACGTTACAAAAAAAATCTTATCTAAGAGATTATATCGCATCCATTAACTGCTGAAGAAAAGAAATATTTCCTTATGAGGATAAATCATGTACGCATGTGGAACTATTACTGAACAAACTTTGGTATAAGCATATAATCTTCTAGTTTCTATACTAAAATGTGATTCAATACAGCTTGCGATGTAGAATCTTAATGGGAACATACATAATACCTCTGGCAGTTTATGTCGAATCCACTTCATCAGCTCCATATTGTGTTAAAATAATTGCGCTGCCTGTAAGACGTAGTGTAAGATTTATTCTGCCGATACCAGGTAATATGAAATAAAATACAATCTGTGGTGATCTATAGGCGTTAATGTGTTGCATCTAGGGGCGAATATACGTATTATATAGGTCATTCGTGACTTGGAGGAGGACAATTAGTTTATTACACATTCCTCTCACCTATTGGGAATTAAGAGTACATGAACCTAGATATTCAGTTAAGTTGTCCCTTCTTCCTATTTGGGAAACCGTTCTCCAAATGTTAACTGGGCCTTGACCTCCTTGCTCAATCCTTCAATTGCCTAATAACAATCATGAAAGGTCAGCACTATAAGATAATTTAAGTGATGACATTTGAGGAGAGGCATAGATCATGGAGGGAAAAAGGGAAATTACTTAGGGCCTCACTTTTGAGTTTCAGCTTAACGAGCTTGTGAATTTACGTTACACTTGCCAGCTTGGATCGTGGCATTTAATTTGTCTCGCCCACGCCTGGTCAATGACGCGTGGTGGACGTGCAACAAATCATCTCGACCCAATAACACAAACTCATAGAGGGTAGCGATTTAGGTTGAGTTAGGCTAGTTTTCTTTTAAAAGAAATGTAACAAACATAGATCAGAAACCTTACTCGTTGCAATACTTACCTACGCACACCCATCAGCAGACTGTAGATGGAATCCATGGTTAGACATGTGATACACGTATAGGATAAGATGAAGAGCACAATCTCCACCTCTTTAGTAAATTCATGTACAGTTTAAGTTTCTGAACTATAGATGTTTGACACCATATTCGTTGGTTGTACATTGTCCTGTACACGGTCAATGGGAAATTGTCTCTATCAAAATACAGTCCATGAAATCTGTACCACTAAATAAAATTATTTCACAAGCCTTCCTTTATTTTATCAATCACCGGGTAAATATCATTAATTGTGAGAAAATTAAATGCAAGAAGGTGGGTGTTCCGTCTTCAATTCCCTATTTGGGAAAAAAAAAGTCAAGGAAACAGAACCATGATCAGTCAGGAGTCTACTGTTGACATGATGAAGGGCGAGACAATGTTTTACCACAGTTAATATACTGTATTGGAAACATGGCACTTTAGTAAACTGGCCACAGCTAGAGACTGTGAGGTCGTCATGCCTTCAATACCACCGATAGTCCTCACATTGACGAGCTGGAGTGGTCACCTTTATTCAATGATATAATAGATCCATCGGGGGACCAATGGTCTCCATTATAATTCAACACTCAACGTGTAGGGCACTCCACTATATAATGTGTACTGAACATTGTTGATGCTATAAGCTATCCACGAAAATATACATTAATATCAAAATATGCCGATCACATCCATAATATTACAAGAGACCTAATTTACATTGGAATCTCGGGAAAAATGAGAACAAATACAGAGGACATGTTTACAGAGAAACCGAGCATTAACTGAGTTGGGCAATAACTTTCTATACAGTACACATAGAGTAGGCCTATCATCCTGTAATAAGTAGCACAAACATGCAGCATCCTTGTCCAACTGCCCACAGTGCTCATTCTCCACTAGGTATGCATTCCCTTGGCACTTGAGGTGACGTAAACTTGTTTTGATGATGATGGAGGCAGGGGGATGGGATATAAAATAATTATGCCCAAAACAGTCTTGTTTCAGACAGAAAGAATTGTAAGGTAGGATTGAAAAACTAGGTCATCATCCCAACGACTCAACGTTGCCATATTAACACTGATTAATTATCTCAGGTTGTCATATTGGTTGGGTTACAGGTTAGCCATAGCCACACATACTGTACAAGAGCCATCCTCTCTCACCACCCACTGAAAGGTTATAGATTCTTTTTATTGGCATTTGAGGACCTAAATGGATCAGTACTGCCAACTACAGGAGGGTGTTGCTCCTATAGTAAAAGGAAGAGCTGGCTACAAATGCCCTTGTTTCCAGTCCTTTCTTTTCATGTAGCTATGACTTGTCCCTTTTGTTGCTCACAAGTGGTCATTTAAGTACCGTGCTAAAAAAGGGGGATTTGAGTAGGTACCTAGTTGGGAGAAGTCAGTCAGTATAATATACTATAGAGTGAATGACATGATAAGGTACCTGATAGTGCAGCTCTCTCTGTTTTAAACAAGGCAGGTGACCTTTCAGACAAATGTGGTGAGTGCAAGTACTTAGGTGAAGCAGTGCACAACTTGTTTAGAAAGAGGGCACATACTCACAGCTCTTTTTACTATAGGAGCAACACCCTCCTGGTATACATCGACAGGAGAATTTTGTTGTTCAGTGTAGGCAGTGTTGCCTGTTGTAAATGTTTACAGTGACCAATTCGGCCTATATAGCATGTACATAGTGTATGGTTATCAAGAGTGGGTCCAATATCACATAAATTGCACAGCCGTGTATATATAACACCGGAGAAAGAGACAGGACAATTCTGTAACGAATCTTGAAAAATGAAACCCTGTCCTTTCAGTGTAGCTGCTTATGGCATACATGATCCCCAAAATGAAGTACCAACATAGCCTTATTGTTGCAGCTGGAGATGTATAATTCAAAACGGTAAAGAGCTCCTTATACAAAGGCTGCGTCGCGTTGTACAATAGGGGAGGTTCTCTCTGATAATGGGCTTCCAAAGTAGACTTATCAATGCGATATCTTTCGAGGAAAAAGAAATGAGGGGGGGGGGGCAACAAGAATGCCACAGCCCTACGCACCTACGAGTAAATTATTCATGTTTTAAACTATCTATATCCATTATTAATATTACTGAAGGAAGCCTGTGACAACAGAAGACACTGTATCAAGCACAACCATGTCGTTCAGATTGGGTCCAGCATAGTTGCTGTAGTCAACATTCACACAACCCAACCATTGATGGAGTACTGATGAGCCTACTGGCTCTGCTGCCGCCACCTAGTGTTTCGACAGAGGTAATAGGCAATCATTGCAGCAATGATATCAGTCTCAGACTGGCTCAGACTGACTAAAGTACAGTATGGGGTAGAGTCTATGAAAGTACTGCAATGTTATTGTTTTTGAGGTTGGATGATTCATGTTGTCCAAGCTGACTATCACTCAGAGCATAAGGTACATTTACCGTATATTCCCTGAACCGCTAGGTTCCCTCGGTATAATCTTAATTATACCTCAACTTACTGGTAAGTCTAGAATAATTTCAAAATTATGTCTATACCAGTTTGAATTGACCACAGCTATTTACCCAGGCCTACGCTAGTGTGGGCCTGTTATCTGACCTTTGTACTCATGCAACCTGGCACCAGACGCTGTGGTATCTTTATCCCACAAATAGTCTTTATCCCACAAGGCAACACTGATTTGTGGGATAAAGACATCCACTGGTCTTTATCCCACAAATATGGCATCAAAGCACAAATGTCGTTATCCCACAAATGTCTTTATCCCACAAAGCCTTTATAATCGCACATTGCCCAGTCTTTATCTCACAAAGTATTTTTATGGCAAACCAGATCACCTGCAGATTGCCAAGTCTTTATCTCACAGAGCATATATATATAGTGGATCAAAGTGGCAAATCAGACCTACAGATTTTCAAATCTTTATCTCACAAAGCCTATATATAGGGTTTAGATGACATATCAGACCTGCAGATTGCCCAGTATTTATCTTACAAAGCCTATTATAGTGCCTTTACATGATATACTAGACCTGCAGATTGCCCAGTCTTTATCTTGAAAAGCCTATATAGTGGCTTTACATAACATACCAGACCTGCAGATTTCCCAGTCTTTATCTTGAAAAGCCTATAGTGGCTTTACAATCTGCGAGTCATGTATGTCACCTAAACTCACTATATAGGCTTTATCCCACAAATCAGCACTGATTTGTGGGATAAAGACTACTTGTGAGATAAAGACCCCAAAGACGCCACTACCTCAATCATAGTTACCTCTGGTCCTTTTTGTAATGCATGGAATATAGCCTCTGCAGGTTTATAGAAACCAGGTATTATGAGGTTTAATCTGCAGGGAAGTAGAGCCCAGTCTATCAATGTTAGCTCTAGTTAAGCTACATTGCTGCCCTCAGGCAAATCAGAAATGCACTGTATGTTTTAGTAAGTTGACTCAACATTGAGTAGAGGGCAACAAACTGTAATCAATGGCATTTTTCTACAGCAGACTATGTTTAATTTATATGGGTTCCACTGTTTCATTTGTGACTTTCCTTTGAAAAATCAATAAAACTTGGTCTGCTCTATAGCATTATTTAAGTGAACATAGCAGTTCATTAATGCAATGAGCAAGTCCAAAAAAAAGCTGTTCTGTCCACTGACGACTAGTTCATGTAACCCCAGAGGGCTGTCTGTAACCCTGTGCCCCACTTTTTTTGCTGCCAGTAAATCCAAGTGATGTGTCCTTAGGTGGACATGTCATTGGCACCACTGTCCAGTTGCTCACCTAGTGCTGCAGAGTTAGTAGGATCCTTTAACAGTTGGTTTAGAACCATACCTGCTTCCAATAATGCCTGGTTTGTCTGGCTGCTTGATCTTTGGCCAGAAGGGATTATGTCCTCATCATTTTCAGGCACAGTCGGTCCCTGGCTAACTGTTAACCCATTAGTATCTTCAGTGAAGTGGGTGTTATCCAGTTGTCCCAGTGTACACTTGAGGAGCATTGACTGTCCTAAAGTTATGTCCAGGGCTGCTACATCAGCAGGCAGGAGTGTAGTCAAACCCTGCTCAGAATCCAGGTCTAGCTTTCTTAGTAAATCCATGGACTTTTTAAGACCAACTTCTTTCCCCCAGTCAGTGAAATTGAAGGGGGCTTGCTCCCCTCTTGGTTATCATCCCCTTGCTGACTCATGGTGAGGTGAGCTCCTCAAAGTTGCTGCTGCTGCTGCTGACGCGTGCTGGACACTTAGTGAATGAGTGGGCCGTGTGAGAGTGCACCCCCTGCACCCAGGTTTTACCTCTTTCCCCTGTCCTCCACCCCAGAGAGGGGAGGGACAGCAGTTAGGTTGTGTCACTTATCTAAACTCCATCAACAAGTTGATGTCCCTTACTCCCTGCTTCCTCCTTTACTCACCCTACCCTATTTTACCTACCTACCTACTTTAGCCTAGTTTACCTTTAAATCTTAGTTAGGTCATTTTCCCCAGTATGTATTACCCCTACTTAAAATGACCACTGAGTTGCCACTGTGAGCATTGATGGTGCAAGGTTCACTCACTGCTCAGCTGATCATGACTCCTGCTTCACTACCTCTGAGCACTTCTCACAAAAGAGAAATGGAGGTTTTTATTTCAGACATAAGGGGTGGTGTAGAACAAGGTAAGGTGTTTCAACTATGGCAGTATTGTCCTGAACATCATCCTTCAGACGGTCGAAAATCATAGAAGGTTTGCATATGACGAATTTGGAGGTATTCCAGCCCCTACTATTCGAATTTTAGTTTCCCCCTCAATTTTTTTGGCTCAAAGTGTCAGGCTGCATGAGATCTTTGTGTTACATATGGGTTTTGATGGTCCCATATGAATATTTTGGGCTCCAGGGGGGTAAAATGGGCCCAAAATTGTCTGGGCGAAATTGTGTCTGGGCAAAATGACATTTAGGGGCCTAAGTTACAAGCCATGTTGGGGGCTTCATTTCCTACAGAAACAATCATCATACCTCCATTAAAATCTCAGGTCCAGACTATTTCGACCTGTAGATTAAGAAAATCACATTATCATTTATGTCAGATGTGTCCTTGCTATCATAAAAGAAGCATACTTATAAGAATTATTTGTCATGATTCTGGGCACATGTCTGGGCGAATGACATGTGAGGCCCCATATGCACACTTTCTATGATTTGTGACCAGACGCATTTATTCCTCCCAATTTAAAATTTTAGAGAGTGTTTCCTTTATAACAACACTGCACCTTTGATAAAGAATGACAAACACTCCTTTTTGTTTATCCATAAAAAAAACTGATCACAAAAAGTAAAATTTGGCAGCATGTTGAAAACTAGTAGTTTTACACCCCACCCCATGCTACACCACTGCCATTGCCATCTGTCCTCCAGGATCATGCGCAAAGAGAAACCTATGATAAATTCTCTCGTATAAGCCTCATCCCTGGTATAAGGTGCACCCTGAGTTTGAAAGGAGACTATGAGGCAGGCTTGAAAATTGACAGTTTAGTACTGTTCTATGGTGTAAACACCCCTCATATAAGCTGCACCCTGACTTTGGGTCAATCCTATGAGCCTAATTTCGATTTGGATTCTCCATGGCTTATACAAGAGAATTTACAGTAAGTCATGTTTTGCATAAATAATTTGCATAGATTAGCATAAGTTATCTCTCAGCCAATCAGAGCTCGAGAAAGTAGGTCACAACCACATATATGGGCACTTCCGGCTTCAAAACTAGGTCACTTCAGGTTCATAAGTAGGTCAAACGGATTTCAGTAGCTGCAGCTATGCACTGAGTTTACCCCTATATACTACTTATAATGATTGGTCAATATTTTGGGATTTGGGAATCACAGTTGCTTTTATCCCCTCAGACTTAGAAATTCTGGTCAGAATAAGGTAGAGGCTAGAGCATTTGACTCATAACGTGGGCACCCTAAGTTAAGTCGGGTCGCTACCATTTAAGTCCATGGAAATCCTCCATTTCTTAGTCAGATGAACTTTTTATGATCTAGAAGAGGATCTTGAAAAGTAGGGGGTCCCAAGCTACTTTTTATCGTTGAATTTTGAAAAATAAAAGTATTTCAATTTTCACCTAAAAATAGATGAAAATATCTCAGATTTGATTTTATTTTCTGTAATAACCTTCAAACATAGATCTATGAAACCTCACGTGGCAAATCTTCTAACATCCTTACTTATTAAGATTTTTTGTTTGTGTCCCTATTGCATGGCATTTTGGGTAAATTTTGGATGTTTCAGCTAAAATTACAGTAGATTATTTCAACACAAATAGAATTAGATTATCTTGCCACTTAATTCTTCTTAAACCTCTCTGATACATTCTTCAGATAATTTGCTTGTAAACAAGTGTAATTTTGATAGGGGTCCCGTGCATTATTTTGTAGTTTTTGCCATTTAAATTAAAAAAAATATATATATATTTGAGAAAGTGACTTAAATCCATATTCAAAGCATTGCATGATGGGTAAACGCATACTCCTCTGAGAGCATTCTCAGCAGTCTATTACTTCTACAATATTGTCTAGATAAAGTGAGTGTTATGATTATATGGAAGGAAATAACGTCAGAGAATGCTTAAAGAAAATGCACATGTAAATGTTATGCGCAATATGGGAAATGATATACATCAATAAATTGATAGATATCATTTGATTTAATTGTTTACCTCAACATTATTGTATAAAGACCTATAGAGGGTGGGTTCAATGCATCTTATATCTGACTGTATGCGTTAATAAAGCTTGGGAAATAACACCTAAAACATGCTAAACAGCAGACCCTGTTACAAGTAGACTTTATCTATCGTTCTTTGAAACTCAAATACCTATAAACGTTAAGGAATTACTCTCCTGTAAGGGTCTACACAGTGTCAGGATACATGCTCTATTCAAATATTCTTAAACTGCGCAAGCCAAGAAGGGACAATTCCAGAATTGTGCAAAATCAATTAGGGGAAATTCCGGAATTGTGCAATTGCTGACATTGCACGTGACATAAATATGCGTAAATTTCAAATGGTCATAGAATGCTCAATTTTGAAAATGGTAGCGACCCACCTTAAAATCCCAGTGTCCTCCATTCAACACACTTCATGATCAGAATATAATATATTATTGATTCTTAAACCAAGTTTTGCAAGGTGCAAAATCTTGAGAATGTGATTTGGCTGTCTAGAACCTACCACCTTCTGATTAAAAGTTGGCTGGTGCTCTAACCAGAAGGGCCACTAAAACTGTGGGGTTTCTATGCACAAATACGCATTATGTGCTTGTATGCTTATGGTCTAGCTTTTACTGCACTTTTTTGCTTTATTACTCTAAAGCCTTGCAATATGCTCGGGATGATACATCAATATATCTCTTCTGCACGAAAGTACAATGAAGGCTGGAAAAAGGCTACCAGAACATGTATATCATTGATGGTTTGAGCCTTGAGGGCTTGAATTTTATGTCAGCTTCATTGACAAACTCTACTGCCTTCTGGTGGTTATTAAGAGAATCATGCACTACTTTCTCCTCCCTTCCCAGTGTGCACAGGGCTAAAGAACAAAGCCTAGGACGCTAGTACTTAAATCTGGAACAAGTATGGCATTTTTTTTACATCAGCAACAAGGGTTCCAAGCCCTGTTGCACATAAAAAGTCTAGGAATTGGAAGATCGAGGCTGCCAAGATATTAGATACAGGCAAGTACAAGCGACTGCTATCAAGACCATGTTTGGCTATTAAACATCACTATGTTTGTTTCAACTGATTTCCAGTTACAATGTTTCGCTATTCTAGTGACGAAAAGACGAATATATTTATAGGGGAAGAATCTGAAGACTATACTGCAAAAAATGGTGTTTAGATACTAAACACAATTAAAAACATATTCTAACGTTTTTTTAATCACATTAATTTCCTAAACATGTTTAGCCAAACAATGTGCTTAGCTCAAGTGTTTGGAGATATAGGTGTTTTGGTTTAAAATTTGTGTTTAGATATCATGAAATCTTATGCTTAGATATTTATGATTTTTTTTGTGTTTAGATGTCTAAGTGATGTGGTGGGACTTAAGGGTTTGTAGACATGCATGCATTAACCCTTTCGTGCCCAGATTTATTTTGGGAAAGATGATTTATTCAACAAACTTGACATAGTAGATGTCATTACCTATATTATGTTCAGATTAAAGCACTGATTCAAATGGTAACAAAGAGGGCAGTAAAATAGCTTTCAGAAAATGTAATATGAAGCATATCATAGTTTTATATTTATCAGTAGGGAATGATGATGGTACAAGATGTTGAGATGTGCTGATTTTTTTATATAGGTGTCCAGAAAATGTTTTTTGATTAGATTTTGGTGGGGAATACGCTATTTTCAATTCATAAAGCATTATTTTGCCATTTCAAAGAAAGCTATAATGATCAAAATTGAAAAAGATATGTATCATAATTGGATTCCTTGGAGAAAATCAAAAAAAAAAAAATGTGATCAATATTTTTGGTATTTTTATCAATTTTTTTGCAATTTAATGAATTTTCTGTATTTTCCCATTATTCTGATGACCAGAGCGCGCACTTTTCATGTTTTTTAAGCCTATTTTCATTCATTATTTTCTGCAATAGGATCTATTAATAATTATTTACCAATGCACCATGACAAATTTGGTATCATTGGAAAGCCCTTGATATTACGAGTTTTCTGGTGTCAGAATTATCTTAATCTGATTAATATTCAACTCATGGTGGTCTATTGAACATATATACATGCTTAAGAGCGCACTTTTGCTAATCTGGGCACGTAAGGGTTAAGAAAGATATAGGAATATCTTTTGTTAGTTTTCTCATACACTGGAGGACATCAGCTGGTATTTACACGACAAAGTCTCCCAAGATGTCAGCTGCAGCTATATACTCATATATGTACACACTGCATTAGCATGAGAGACTTGAGAAAGTACAACAGTTTGGTAGGAAGGGCATTGCTTTATCCTTTACAAAATAACATGAATTAGGTGTCGGTCATGGATCTTATTGATTATGGTGGTGCGAGTTAAATTTAGTCAATTTTCTATTGCTGTTTCTATTTTCATGATTTTCAATGAAATGAAACCATGATAAACATGGGATTTGGGGACATTTGTCACAACAATTGATTATAACTGTGTGCAGATAGTCCATTCAAAGGTAGTGCTGCTACCTGTTGTGGATTCAACATCCAAGTTTCAACTCTAAACATCTAAACATGTTTAGCATAAACGTTTATGTAGTTAGAATAAAAGTGTTCATTTCCTAAATGTGTAGTCGTTGAGATACCCAACTGAGCTATATGTTTAGGTTTTAAACGTGTTCAGACCTAAACATGTTTAAAATCTAAACACCATTTTTGCAGTGTATGTAAACTATGTTAATTCATGTCAATATTCAATTCACCAGATTCTGGCAGCTGGACAAAGGATTTTGGGGGCGATTAAGGTTTCGAGTCTGTTGTAGCTAGCTTTCTTTGGATGGAATCAAAAGTTTGGCATTCCTGTGAACAGTGCCCAAGCGCGCCAAATGGCGCAGTTTTGGGCCTTAAAACAACTATCTGGACATATATAACCACCCAGACACTTCTGCTGGGTCAATTTTTAAAGTTAGACCACCAATAGAAAGAGTATCACCTCACGAATGCAGTGACACTGCTAGTACCACAGAACATGCATTATTAGAGGTCTTTTGGGTGCCAAATTGAAAAAAATTGCGGATGAAAAAGATCACCATCATCATCATTACCATTTTAGGGTAAAAAGGGGGGAGACTGTCAAGAGAGGGATTCCCAATATAGAAAACCTAAGGATAACAAAAATATGAGGAAAGACAGGCAAGATAATGGTTTGCCATCAACTTTTGCAGGAGATCCTGAATATGTTTTCAATATCATTCTATCCCTAGTACAAAAAGCTCCCATATTGATATCAAAATAAAACATTTTATTCCCAAATTACAAGACTTTGCTCAAGAATAGATGACTTGGCCCTATGAACACCTAAACAATCTACTAGGATCATCAGATAGAATTTATATGTTGTCACAGTTCCCAAAAAAATGTATCTTGATGTTTATAAGTATAAGAAATGTCCACCCGTAACTTTCAGATAGGTAATTTGAACTGTCCTCATGAAAAGCAATATGCAAACAATATATTACTATAAGATTCAAAACAGATATATTGGAAATAGCAAGAAATAGCAAAATAATCCTGGGCACAAAAAGGATATAATCCTCTTGAACTTAGTGAAACAACTTAGGCAGACCTCACAACTTGCCACACAGCCCACAAAGCAAGATTAATTAAAACTGACCAATTTACCCCCCCCCCATAACAGTGTATCCTCTGATAGCCTAATTATTACTACTTTCATCGCTTTGCAGCTATCATGCCCAAATTGCTACAAACTAGCAAAATTTGATCCCCCATCATTCCGGTATGAGCTGGTAGTTGGAGGTAAGCATACCAATCTGTGGCTGCCTCAGTGGTGTTTTCTTTACTGCAGAGTGGGCGGTTTGGCCACTCGCGGAAAGGTCAATGCAATTTGAGCTAATGAGGAGCATAATGTGAGTGGAAGGAGCAGAGATGAATGGTTGAGGTGTCAGAAATGGAGCAGCTCCATCATTGTTAGCCCCATACGCTAATTACTATAGTTAATGGAGCAATCCCGAGCAGCTCTCTTGTACTCAAGCCCCAGACGAGATACACCTACTGCCATGCCGCCTAGTGTTAAGCAATGTAACTACTGCTCCTGGAATGCACCGATGACTGACTAGTGGTGTGGAACCACAGAGAAGGATTGTTCTCACCTGCTGCTAGCACATTGCTAGTGCTAGGAGGTTCATCTAGGTGGCTCATGTAGTCGGGGGCTAGATCCATCTTGGGCCTCCTTATATAGTCTAATTTGACTACCTGCCAATTAATTACTGCCCATTGGAATTTTCTATAAATTATATCTATGGGTTCCCCATATCAACAGCTTTAACTATGTAATCGTTGATTAGATGAAATATTTGAAATAAAAGAGTGAAAGATCATTAAAAGTTCTGCTTGATACCATAGTTCAGTCAATCAGGGCATTGTCTCCCTATCAGTGTTATCACCCGACTTCACACCTAAAACAATAGAGAGGTACTTGGGGTGATTAAGATAAGGGGCAGTGTGCAGCTTATTAGTCTTATCACTGGCCATTGTTCTGGAGGCTGATAAGAAATTTACCCAGAATACCCTGCTCTAGAGTCAGGGGCTAAACCAAGATGGCGACCTCCATAGCCTGATATGCTAATGCCCTTAGGGTGTGCCAGATTCTTTGCAATTTGTATTACAGGCAAGGATCCCAATCTACAAGAGTTCCCGAATCGCAGAATCTTTTGAGGGATAGATCTCATCGTGGGATTCGACCTGAAGGAGTTCTGATGCTGGCGCTGTGGTGGCTTTTTCTGAACACATCTGACGTAATTATTTCAAGAACATTCTCAATAGAGCGAGAAAGCCGCCCACCTGAAACTAGATGGGTAGAGCGGTTTCTCGATGGTTGTATTGTGTCCCTACATAAAGACGAAGAACAAAGACTTGTTCTTTCTTATTCCCACAGGACCCATTTAGGTGTTCATATCATGCCACATTGCACCTGACTACACGAATACCATCATCAAGATGAATTTTAACACTAAACTCAGACATAACGTGACAGTGCTCCTTGATTTGCTTATGCGTTAGGTGACATGTTCACGATTTTTTTTTGCTTTTGTATTATCCATGTGATCTCCGAGTTTTAGATACTGGATATGGACAGAGTGCACTCAGATTTGAAGGTTGGTAAGTGCAAGGGATTCCATTAGGTTGGCGTTTTCAATACAGTCATACAGCTAGCGGTCACCAGTTTAGCCTCTGTGTCCGTTAAATGACCATATTCCTTTGACCTGAGTGAGTGAGTAACAGATGTTCAACGTCATTTTGACAGCTAAGGCCATATTCATGGCGAGAACGACATTACAAAATTTCACAGAGGAATGTGTCGGTGCCCGCACATATGTGCACCACACAATCCGAGAGGAAAAGAAAGACAAGATATAGACCCTTTTAAGTGGGCTCGGGAAGCCCGTTGCCCTGACCTAGGTTAACACCCAGTATTGATGTTTTTACATTAGCCATTAACGAGGCCTACGTAAGGGCACCGGTCTGCACTGAAAGAGCATCTCCTAGATGTGTCCATACCATGTGTGCTACCGTTTCACTGTTACAAATTGGCTCTCTCTGCCTCTCCCTCTCTCTTTCTCTCTATACTTACATTTTCATGTTATTTCAATTTTGTTTCCTTAGTTGATGTTAGACCGGTACACTTAGTCATCAATGATAATAAATGGTATTCTAAGAAAGACTCTGCCCTTTGTTCTTTCCGTGTTGAAATCTTTTCTCCTTTTTTACAAAAACATTCAGCGTTTTATATCGAATTTCAGGGGCGTAATTTATTGATGGAAAGATAATTATCAAAAATCCATTAGTCATTGACAAAAACGCTGTGTCGTAAAATGGTGCTCTTCCTGATTTCTCATCTGTGGATTGTGCAGAGTTTGAGGAAGCAGCCTACTTTTAGGTTCCAATCAGAGAGAGAAATTGCTAAATGAACCACAGTCATCTTATTAGCCTACATTTGATTGCAATTTGGTAATAATTATTTCTTGAACAAGTTTAATATTTGTCCCTAATCGCGTTCGCATTGGATTAAAGCCATCCAAGAGAAGACACCGATCTCGTTATTGTCCACGCGAACACTCAGTTAATCTGATATCAAAGATACTTTAATTATTCTACCAAGAAATTTAACAATTCATAAGAAAGATCACTCCACAGGTCGAAAACGTGGGCAGGGGTATCATAGCTTGGGAGGAAGGGGTAAATCTATAGTGATACACTTTAATTTTGTAAAAAGCAAAAGGTACTTCCCTAGTCGATATTTTGAAGGCCCCTATCTCATTTGTTGGCATATCCTGTATAATACTCATGTCTAAAAATGTAGTTTTTACACCATGAATATGACCTTAGATGTTAAAACATATAGAATGATACACAGTCACTTTCTCATGTAAACAAATGGCAGTAGTGTAGAGGTATACTGGTAACATGTACTGTACTAGGCTGCAGGACACTAATTATTTTCTCACTGTTGGCTTATATAGCATATGGGCGAAAATAAAATATTTGTGCGAATTTCTGGGCTTAGCCACTGTTATTTTCATGTAGGCACACATTTTTCCCATTAATTTAGGGCCATGAGATGTGGTACAATGTAATTAACTTTTCTGCTATCGTCCGTAGAGTGCGGACATACCCAGATTTGGGGGGTTTGCAGTGAATGTTTACAATAAATTCTGTAATTAAAAAGAGTGCACCCCCTCAACTTACCCTCAAATATCAGCCTAAATAACACTCAAATCGAATTATATACATCCTAAGGATTAATTTGATGCCTGGTTTGCCTACCCACTGTCAGATTTTAGACCAATAATCATTGTACAACACCCTTCAGTGCGGACCTACAAAGTGTCTCCTGCTGCCACCTCCCGTCAATTGGTGTTCTGCAACCTAAAGGCCTGGGTTGGAATCTTGGTGGTCAATGAAATAGCTTAGAAAGCTTATATTCACTGGCCCAGTAATGTCTTATCCAGAATCTTTTACTTTTATGCCGCTCAGGCCCCTCAAATCTCTCTGAGAATCAATTCCCAGAGCGGGTATCAGTCTGTGCGCTCTCCGTAGATTTCATCGATTTCTAGCATTAACATGGAGGTATGGTCCTTTCCCATAGAACAAATGGTCACAGGGCCAAGAAATTTGACATGCTGATAGCCAGGGGGCACCACCTGAGGTGCTGAGTGTTATTCTCTATCTAGGTGCTATAATTCACAGAAATATCTGGCTAAAATGTATGAAAAACCCTCAGAAATATAATGTTATAAAGGAATAAATTCAACAAAATGCATCTTAACTCCATGTGTAATGGCTTAGATGGCCCTATTTACACATTATTCAAGCTCCCCCATATGAGGACGAAAAAATAAACCAGATATGGTGAATACAAGGACATTTTATTAAGTGTCAGTAGACATTCATTGGCTGCATAGCTCGGGGAGAGAAAAATGATGTTTTCCCCCGATGCATGAAAAGGCCTCCCATAGAGCACTGAGAACGATAGAAATAGATGGAAACAGCTGAGAATGTAAAATTTAGGTCATTCAGACCCTGAAAACCATAATTTGGGTTACCTGGCACCCCCAAGAGAGAAGTATCAGGCTTGCGGATTGACACCAGAATATTTCTCATAAACCTCTCCAAGGCCGAAACTCCGCTACTACGATTTTCAGTGATTTCTTATTAATTTTATTGATTCCCTTGCCCTTTCTCACCATAACATTGTCAAACTGACTTACCCTAAGCAAAATAAACACATTTTAGCGAAATTTGACAAACTTGGTAGAAGGCCCTATATAGCCTGTAGAGGCTGCAGGACACTAATTATTTTCTCACTGTTGGCTTATATAGCATATGGGCGAAAATAAAATATTTGTGCGAATTTCTGGGCTTAGCCACTGTTATTTTCATGTAGGCACACATTTTTCCCGTTAATTTAGGGCCATGAGATGTGGTACAATGTAATTAACTTTTCTGCTATCGTCCGTAGAGTGCGGACATACCCAGATTTGGGGGGTTTGCAGTGAATGTTTACAATAAATTCTGTAATTAAAAAGAGTGCACCCCCTCAACTTACCCTCAAATATCAGCCTAAATAACACTCAAATCGAATTATATACATCCTAAGGATTAATTTGATGCCTGGTTTGCCTACCCACTGTCAGATTTTAGACCAATAATCATTGTACAACACCCTTCAGTGCGGACCTACAAAGTGTCTCCTGCTGCCACCTCCCGTCAATTGGTGTTCTGCAACCTACTAAGGTGTCATCTGGCATGGTGGGTGATTCCTGTCGCTGGGTGTTCCTAGGGTTTCAGATAGGTGGCAGCACTGGGGCAGACCCATGGGACATCTGGCGACAACCACTAGGATTCATATATAAAGCTCTGGGCTCAGTTACTACATCAGAGGCCCTCCAGGCCTCCGTGCTTAATACATCTATTTTAAGTAGAATATCTGCTGTCCTTTCTATACCTTCCGGGTAGCCGTCGAGCTATAATAAATCTTTGGCATACACTCAAATTACTGTCTTGCCTTCTCCTTCCTGATCATAAGACCCGAACCACCAAACTGGTAGAACGAACCATTACAGTACCATGTGCTAAACAATAGCTGAATCCAATATTTTCGCAAATGGAAGTAGTTGTGTTGTATGTTATTGGATAGGCCTTCTCTTGGTTTGTAGTTGTAATAGAAATGCCCCCCCCCCCACCAGTTGGGTGTTTGACAAGGCGTCCATACTTGTTATCAGTCATAGGAAAATATTATTGTAATTTTAAGAGTGGTCATAGGCTTATGACTGATGGTGTTTCTAGAAGGGCTTTATTATCTTTAGTAATATTTTTCTCATGACTAGTCATATTTTGCTGCCTGTTTAGAAAGACTTATCAGTTGTAACTACATACTTATGACTGGTTCAGTTGTAAGTTTCTCATTGGTAAAAAGTTATAGTTTCAGTCATAGGAGGTGGGAAACCAGTGTAAAACTGGGAAAATACCCCTCTGTTGTTATAAATTCTGTACAGGGGAAATTACCCCTCAGGAGGGTCTTGCCAAAACAGAGACGTGAACCAAAAATGTAAAACGTGCACTTTTTTGTATTGCTGAAAGTATTCTCATCAGTTCAGAGAGTAAAACGTGCATGGATGGTTAAAACTGAATTTTTGCTGGAGGCATCTAAAAAAGCTGTATTGGCAATTGAGTTGAATGATTAAGTTGACATATTACATGGGGTAGAAGGGTAATTTGTCCATTATCCATTTTCTTTACATCCCATTTTTAAAGTGTTTTAGTAGGCAAAGAAAAACATATAATTAGTGCATGTTTTCCTAACCTGACTTTGGCGCATTGCCTTCCCTCTGTCAGGGCCTGAGCTAAGTTCATTCGTCAGAAAGGCACATTAGTTTGTGTATATGTATAACTGTTGATCAGTTGATAAAAGTATTTGGGTTAAAATGTAAAGGTACATGAGGATAAGAGCAGAGATAAGAATAAAACCAAGTATCACATAAAACATTTGTTGTACTCTTTTTTTATGCGTTTTTTGAATTCATCAATGGTTTCAATAGTTGTGTATTTTGCCTTCAGACAGTTCCATCTTGAGATGGCTCTGTGAAAACGAGTTAGCCCATACATGTAAGTAATCTATGAAAATATATAAGAGGTTCTTCCTCATCATCTTTTGGCAAGACCCTCCTGATGTCATTTGGAGGTGTGTAAATCAACAAAAGATACAACTGGTTATAATGTATGGTCAGCAAATTACTATAGGTTAAAAGAACATCTTCCCATTTGATTTTTTGCCTTCCAGGGGGGAATACAACTTTATACTATCAGGGGGAATAGCAATCTTTTTGTGCGTCCACATTCAAAGGTACTGCCCTTTATGTTCTTAAAAAAATGATCACTCCCTTACTACTTTTAGTTAAGATTACGATTACTTAGACTGGTCCGTGCCCCGATCCCTGCACTCTACCACAAAGTACACTATGTGACAGAAGTTTGTTACCTGTCTTCAAATCTCAGTTAGACAACTCAATTATAGGAAAACTTATGATAAATTTAAGAGTGGTCATAATTTTAACAGGTATTAATGTGCAGTCAAAACATGTTTCAACATTGAAAAAATATGTCAAATTTAACCAGAAAACACCCATAACATGTAGGACCCATGTACGACTTGATGGCATTTTGAAAAATTACATTTGCATGCACTTTTTGATAAACGTGACCATCAAATACCTCCCACACTTTTGACCCCTAGAAACACCAAAAAGTAGTCATAAGACCGGTTATAAAAAGTTGTGACTGCAATCATAAACCAGTTATATCTCCTTGTGAAACAGATAGTTATGACCAGTCATATCCTACTTATGACTGACAGGAGATAATAACGGTCATAACTTTACTACCAGCCCTCTCCAGTTATAGAAATGGAAAATTTATGACTACTATTATCTTTGCCTTGTGAAACACCCAACAGTGATGAGGTTTTGCCTGTCCAGACCCCTACACGGCTCCACTGCACACCCGTAGTGGATTCCTGGGTTCCTACCACTATGGAATGCTATAACCAAAGCAGTAGAGGTACAGGTTTGTCTTAAGTAGAACAAATTTTAAAAGTGTGCTGCACTAATAATTGTCCACTGTTACACATGATCCTGTAAATTGTAGTGTTATCAGCCATCTGTGATAGAAATAATCCCTATAATGCGGTGTATATTGTGGTAATCATATTTATCTCACGATTCTGGCCTCTACAGTGCCTTTTTGGTCATAACCACCGTGTGTTATCAAGCTATAACCCTACTCTGAGACCTTTTGTTCGTCTTCAAGAAGGTGCTGGTTTCAATCTGGACATTTTAATAAATTGGCGAAGCATACAAAGTCAACTACGCCATAGTTTTCCATTAGAAACCGTTTAGGGTTCAACGGGAAATCGATCCCCGGCCACTGTGGCAGGAGGCGAGCTCGCTGTCTACTATATAAAGCTGACCGGTGATAGAAGCCAATGCCCGTGGAGTATTTGAAAAAGATTTTCCGACATACCTGAATAAGATACCATAAATAAGAATCCATTGATTTTCCACAGCGATACGAGTCGGGACCCGCCCCGTCCGGCCATTCCTTGTTCGACGCATGGCTGACCTAGTTCTTACATCCAGGCACCTACCTGCTTTGTAAACAAGACGCAATGGCCGTGTACCGGGCCATGTACGTTGGATCGCTATGGAAAATCAATGGATTCTTATTTATTTATAAGAAAATGGATACAAAATGTAGGCGAAGACCAACTAGAGATTGTATAGTTGGCGGTGCTAGAATAACAGGACTTGACATGCTTGGATTATACCCGAAAAATGTATGTAAAGGTGGAGATATGTCGGACAGATTTACAACATGGCCACAACGGCTTGGCAAACCGAGCGGATCGCATGCACTTACAAAATGTCTTCTCATGGATTAATTCTGGGGTTATAAGGTAGGAAATTCATACATAATGGATGAATATGTTAGATTAATGCATTAATCCATGTTATGAGACAGCACTTGTGGGTTTATGGGTTAATAATCCACTCCCGCTGCGCGGTCGTGTATTATTAACCCATAAACCCACAAGTGCTGTCTCATAACATGGATTAAACGCTACATACATCCGGAGTATAAGTGTGCACAAACATTCATTTATTTATCAAACTATATTTTATCAACTATAGTATTAGTTATTATTTTTTTCCTCGGTGATGTATTTAAAATGTTGCTTGTCGTATGGGCGTTGTCTCACAAGGGACTAACAGATACTGTATCATTCTTAATAAAATAGCATCAATCTTCCATATAACATGTATCTTTAAATATGAAACTGAGATATATGGAGAAATAATGCACATCCTATATCAATGATACATCATATTTCAATATTATAAGAACGTCTTAATCTCTTGCCTTATTTTGCAGTTCGGGAAATACTTCCGATTTCATAGTGAACATCAGACTGCAATCTGACCCACCAGAAGAGGGTTTTCGATTGATTTTCTGACTTCAAAAGCGGACAAGGAGGGTGATATCACTAACAAAGGTGTTTGTTTCTGAAGACTGTCTCTATGTATTATGGTATTTTAAGGGAGAAACCTGACATCTTTGCACTGCATGGCACCCAATGTAAATACATACCAATTTTCCCTGGTCATGCTATGTGTGCACACAAAGCTTTATAATGGGAGTGGTCCAATGTATTAATCTCAGGTTAACCTTACATCAGAAATGGAATTGTTTTGTTACATTAGTTCAGAGCCCTTGCACATGCATATCACAGCAACAGAACTTTGGTTTCACGTCATTCCTTGGGTATCGCTTCTTACCCTCATGAGAGATATTCGTGGTTAGGTTGAATAAAGAAAAGATTCCATCTCATACTATGCAATATCTGCTTGTGTGGAAATTGAGAAAATTAAAATTCCCAGAAGCTAAGTTCATGTATACATGTCAATTATAGTATATATTCTGAGTTATTTCACACAATTTGCAATTAATTAGATTAAGATCTCGGTGTATCCACTAAGCATTATCTATGTAAGTGATAAGAATGCAGAAGAAACTGTGAATCGGAAAATAAAACTCCACGGGGCGCAAATTTTACTATCTATGGTGTATAAACAAATAAATAGCACAATTGTAAGCGTATAATTCTCATCAGAGTTGGCATGATGTGAAATAAGCTAAGATCCCTTAACACAGAACCTTAAGTACGGATATTGTCAGCAAATATATTCCTCCATGTGCAAAGTACACATAAAAAATGCATTGAGCAATTCCAAATTGAAATCCATCACCTTACCTTTGTAGGAACAAAGCTGTCTGGAACCGAAGTGATTTCAAGCCCCCTGCTGTATGCTATTTCTACAGCGAAGCTTTACAGAGGAAACGTGATAGCTATGGTTTTCGCCTTCTTTGTTATTTGTATCTGTCATTGGCATCCTTTTTACTGAACAGCACATTTGGTCTGGCATTTAATTTTTGCTTAGATGGGATAGATATCGATCCATATCTCTATCTTGTATTGTTATAAACTCCTCATAAAAAAATATCTGATTTCTAATGGCCTTTATATCAACAATGATAGCATATATGCATACATCGTGAATACCTCACTGTACATAATATTATATCCTTTTACCTGGGATGTTTTCTTTCATCTATAATTATGTGTACACTAATACTATATCGGTAGTTTAGTGCACTGGAGGCTGTTGCGAAAAGATTTGGAATTCAATTCTCACTGTAACTAATGCATCTTCCAGTTCCTCCTGATTCTCCACCCAGGGAGACCAATTCCCACCTTATACTGTAATGGAATTGACTTACTCTGAATTAGACTGCATTGCAAAAAGTTGAGGAACTGGTTCCATGATTAATTCCACCTGAATGCTTCCCATAGTCGAAAGGCCAGGGAATTGGAGAAAGGAACTGTCTGGGAATTGGTTCTCGATTAGGAAGCATTCACCAGTTCCTGACCACTCCTAAACTACTTCTATGACCAATTATCTTTTGACAACCCAACAGGGAATTGATTCCCTGAGGTCAGTCAGTTCCATTTTGGGAATACCACCTCCGACAAAATCGTTTCCAAATCTTTTTGCAATAGCCTGCTGGGCATACTCAGAAGGGTAGTTACAGGTGCTGCAGAGCATTGGTTGGGGGTGATGTATCCTTATAAAACACCCTAAGGGAGTGATCAACAACAGGGGGTGACTTGAGGGTTTTAAAATTATTTCAACATCTTGAGCAGGGGGTCAAATGAAATTTCAACCCCTCTAAGGTGGGGGGTCAAAATAATTGTACCTGTTTACGACGAGGAAAAAAATGTGTTTTATTATAGGTTAAAAGGGTGCATTCACGTGCGATTTTCGGGCCCTCTGGAGGGGTCAAAAATGTTAACCCCCGTAAGGGGGGGGGCAAAATCTTTTTCACGCATCCACATGAAAACCCACTGTCCCCTGTTGTTAGAAAATGATCACTCCCTAAATAGGAGCTGAGATATTTTCAAAGGCGGGAATGGTGATTGAATCTGTGAGGTGAGTTGAAAGGTATGATCCCATATATTACACTACTAAAGGATTATTCACCCCATAGTCATACTACCCTCTACAATCTCAGCCCCAAATGTAAATGGGCTATAAAGACCGCTGTAGTACATACACCAGGGCCCACATCGGGTCATTGGTTTTACCTGACAGCAGCTACCACTGTATTCCAGAAATAGAAGCACTCTACTGTAAAACCCTTGTGTTGGGCTGACAGTGTAGTTACTGTCAGTGGCCAGTCCTTTGATATGATGGTATTTCTGTTCAACTGGGAAAAAAGATATTAGATAGCAAATGGGAGTAGAACAAAAGTTGGTTAAACGGTGACGATATATTTCGCCTTTAGGATTGGAGCTAACCCCTCATCCAGACATACTGTTCTGAGTATTGTAAACGCATTGTACTCTATGTGTAGATACTTAGATCATATTCCATTAAAACCATGGGCGTGTACTATAGTTACCACGTTGGATCTGTGTACTTGTTATCTATATACTAAGGAGAGGGTGTGACACTCTATGACTGATGCTGCCCTCTGGCAGCTCTATTCCTATGCATAGCCATTGGTGACAGAGGTGAGGGGGGACTTTGGCAAAGTCCCCCCTCACCTCTGTCATCCATGGCTATATGTATAGGAAATAGTTCATAGGGTATCTGCCAGAGAGCAGCAAAGGCCCTTGAGTGGCCAACCCTCTCTTAGTATATGGAACACCTACACAGACTCAACTTGGTCACTAGTACACGCCCATGATTAAAACCTACTGGGAAAAAACTCACTTCCGCCTCAAAACCAGCGCAAACAGGGTAGCCCTGAGCCCAAGAGTATAGAACAGTTCAATATGACACACTCCATCAGTGACATTGATTCAATGACTTCGTCATAATAGAGCTTGGGACTCTGTGGGAGTTACTTACAATAAAAACACGTATAGGATAAGATATTACATCCCCATAGTCAACATGTACACGTATCCACCCTAACCCCCTCTGCCCAACCTCAGGCCCACCCACTCTGACGATGATTAATAGTGACCATGGTGTGTTTGCCTAATATAGGACCATCTAAGCCCACTGGTGTCCAGGTTGACTGGCAGGTCCTTGGGGCTTGCCTAGCAGTCAGTTCAGTTCGCTGATCCCCTCCTCCCCCTGTCTTCCCCCTGTGGGGCCCCGACCACTGCGGATGACCACAACCTATCGGTCAGCTAGACGCGCTGGCGGTGGACAGTCGTGTCCAGACCGCTCCGGCCACAAACTGACCATTAATAGGTCGGTGCAGCCGCCGAGCTGCCCTCCCGCTGGCATTAATGTCAGGCGTGCCCCTGTGCGGCACTTCGTCTTCATTTGTCCCTGGTCCCGAAATGGATGGCCGCGCCGAAAACAATGATCATTCTTTTGAGGCTGGTGCCCTGGGCTGCTCCGGGTTTCAGTACATCAGCCTAGCTCGGTTGTGGTGCCATGCTTGCTTGCCCTGGGCAGCGGCATACCAGAGATGGTAGTCACTACCTGTATGTATGTTGGGGTGGGATGGCGCAAGGAGAGGGAGTCACCGGTAGAACTGTTATCAGGCGGGTGACCATGGACATCTCAGGATATAATCAGTCTTTTGTGAATTGGCGGGGCATTATGAGGCATTGGTTTCTTGAATAGAAACATCAGAAGTTTGCATTTTGTTATCTTGTCATTTACCAGCTATTGTAGCGCCCATTTCCTTAAAGCACAACTAATCTTTCAAATTTAATTATCTTATATAAATTTACTTATTTGGGCTAGATGGGGATCAGAATTTCTTTTGACAACCCCAGACTCACCTTCCTCCTGCCCCTGAATGACACGGGAACTCACTATTTTTTTTAGTATATGTAGTTGCTATATTATAAGAATAGATGACCAGGAGACTTTGGTCTTAGAAGAGACCTTGGGAAAGACATACTTTAGAAGATGGACGCTCCAACCAAAAGGCATTACGCTGACGGGGCGCATGGCCACTCAGCTTGACCGTCACTCTATATTTAGGTAGACAGATGCCCCCGGCGGACCGGTGTGATGTCCAGAGAGAATTTGTCGTCCATCCTCCAGATGACACACTGACAAACGCCCAGTGACATCTAGCCTTTACCCACTATAAAGATCCCGGTCTGGGATCTGCCTTAGGGGTGTGACGGAGGCATAGCTTGAGAAAGGGAGCGATGAAAAGGGTAAGAGACAGAGACAGAGACAGACAGAGAGACAGAGACAGAGAGACAGACATACAGACATAAACAGACAGAGAGACAGAGACAGACATATAGACAGACAGAAACAGAGAGACAGAAAGAGACAGACAGAGACAGTGAGAGAGACAGACATATAGACATAGAGAGAAAGATAGACAGAGAGACAGAGAGACAGAGAGACAGAGAGAGCTAGACAGAAAGACAGACACAGAGAAAGACAGACAGAAAAACTTAGAATGTAACGTTTTAGAGAAAAAAGGAGCGTTCTAGACCATTCAAGACGTAGGTGCGGCTTATGGCATTCATCTGATTCTATTGTCAGGGTACCACTTATGTGTGCGGCTGAACTATTTAGTCCTCCTACGGTGTATGTCTGTATGTGGGGGGGGGGGGGTTGAAAAAGACTTTTGACATTTTTTTCAGTGGCCGTAAGGAAAAACATATAATAAATTCTTCACATCATTACCCGACGGCCAACTTATTGTCCCCTCCTGAAGTGGCCGCACGTGCCCATTCAATCAGCCAATGACAGCCGACGAGACATTTAAGTGACGCACGGTGGACTGTGTCTGCAGATTGGATTGGACAGTGATCAATTAAAGGCATCCTAACGAAGCCGGAAGCGGGGCCTGAGCGATGTCGCCCCACAAGAGCCATGGCCATGATGTCCGCCCAGTGGTGATCTCCAGGAGAAACCTGTGATTATTGGCACCATATGTAGCCGCTATCTGCAATCAGTGCAGGAGCTGTCTATTGGAGTGGGTTGTAGTGGGTGGGGTAAGGGTTTGGACTGCAGATGTGGGTAGGGCCAGGAGGGCTTGGCAGCAAGTCGTGACTCTGAGATGGTACGTTATAAAGATTACTGTTAATGCCATTTAGAAAGGTGGCATGTACTGACAGGCGTTTACAAGTGCAGTAGACATTTGGAGACTGACTAGACAAGTAGATTGCTAGTCCCAAAATTGCAAATTCCAAAGTTGGGTTGAAAATACGTGATTCCAGTGTGACTTAATATTTAATAAAGTTCTCTTTCTTGAAGAGATTTCGATATAGGGCTCAATACGAATCGTTACTTTGTAGATTTCTTGTAGAAAGGAATATTGCTTCGCTAATGGGTTTGATGATAGGAAGCACGCCATGTACACTATAGAATAGGCAACTTTCAAATTGACTAATTCCCTTCTTTACTCATAATTATCTGTTATAAGGTAAAGCCGTCACGTTATTTGCAATTATATGTTATATGCAGCAGTATATATTAATATCTTTCTATTCAAACAAAGTACCATGAAGAATAGAAGAATTTCAACGTAATGGACTTAAGAGACACAATTTAGTTGTCTTAATCCTATTTTGTTCCTGGTGGTAACTAAGTTAGTGTTGAGTCTGGCTTAAAAGCATTATACTTTGTGTATACAGCTGACATACCGCAACCGGCAGTGTACATACGGTAGGCCCATTACAACCTAAATACTCACTTGTATAAGTAGACTTAGGGTAGCGGTATTATGTTAGGGAATTTCTGAAATCCATTTACTGCAAAGCATCTAGGCTTACTCATCAATCAATTAATGGCACTTTTCTTTGTGGGTACTCTTCTAACAATATCATATGCATGAATGAGTTAGTAATCGTGTGGTTGTAAAGCGTGGTCCAATCCTTTGAGTATTCCCAATCTCCTGGCTCAGACTATACTCGACCACGGGTTACGGTCTACCAATCTTCCAAGTCAAATGTCGCTGCCCATAATTTCTTTCTCGACAGCTCCTTCTTACTTGACCTCAACTCCCACATTTTGAAATTTTAACAAAAAACAATCAAGCGATGCAATCTGAAATTAATAAAAATTCTGTTTCTACTGGGTATGCCCTATTCTGCTTTAGCGTTAAGTTGAGCTGAAAATGTTTGATTTGTAACAAAAATGTTAACGTTCATACTCACTTTCATGTACTCATTATCATAAATCCCTGCATATTTATAAGTTGTGACTTTTGTGCGAGGATATCCCAAGATGTGCATTGTACCCAGCAAATTGTAGTCATCTGTTGCCATGATTTGTCATCAATGGTGACTCCTTTTTGAGTGATAACTCATTCCGTCATCTTTCGCCACTGTCTGTTAGACTCACGTGGCATAGCAATTGCTATTCCTGGTGATCTTGTGCTATAACGATGTTGTGTTCCATCTAGCGACATGTGTGAGCCACTTCACACAGGTTGACGAGGACTCACGACAATTTGCTGGGTAAGATGTATAGAGCTAAACACAGAGTGCGGCTGACACACAAGGGTTAAATACTTTAAGTACGGGACATTATCATGACCAAAAATGCACCATGTATCAATTCCTCCAACTCAGTGTGCGTCTGATAGGCGAGGTGCGTCTTTTATCCGAGGACTTTCGGTAATTGTCTCATTTAACACTGGCTTAGGACTAAAGATTTTGTGATTTTCTGTTCCTAAATTGTTCTCAGTCTCGCAAATGGGCGGGGTATATGCCATGTCTAACCCTTTGAATAACATATACTGTCAGACTGCGCCCCGTTTTGCAGAAGATTGCTTCTAGTTCTGGAAAACAGTAGTAGGTGCTGTCAACTACAGTGGTCTATATAGCCGATTTACAATTGGGGCTGAGAGTGTACATGACTAAGGGTACAACGGTGTACGGCGACATCTATCATAGCCCAGATCAAGGTCTGGGTCATTTCTTTGTATATGCTTTGTTTGGGCAACGTAGACCTAGGTCACCGTAAACTGTCTCGTTTATTAAATCACAGATTTGTGTGATGTATTAGTAAAGGGATGAGAAATTGTAGCGAGTCAATACGAACGAACATTGTCCTACTGTCTCTACATATAAACACACATGACTGTACAGGATATAAATATCAGTGCAAGTAATAGCGGTCAAGCGATCCCCGTGTCCTTTGCCAACATACAACAACAGTGGAGTAGCCATTCTAATGTGCACCGACATAATGTGGGCCATCTTCAGAGGCATCTTTCACTATACTACTTCGGCGTCTTCCTCTCTGGATAGTGTAAGTAGTATATGAAAAGCACGATTTGAGGCAGGTTAATACACTAGTGGCAACAACGGGGGGTGGGGGTGAAAACTTCAGACCGCGATGAAGTGACTTTTTCTTATTGATACACACGGAATTCTTTATTGCACACAGACGGCATTGGCCGATAGTGTTAACTATCCACGCCCTTTCTTTTGTGTTTGCACCTTTCATTTTCCCACACATATTACTTATGGCTGATATCACCGTAGGCACCCAGCCTAAAGCTAGAATATTATGACAAGCACAGCCCTTCTGCATCAATGTTGATAGGTTCTGACACACAACCTGCGACACTGTACTTTATTCGAAAAATAAATCTATTATGGATAGGATATTTATCAATTTCTCTACCCACTTAAGCCACACTACAAGGCAACTATTGTAGCGTAATAGGAAAATGATGCATCGCCACAGACGTTTATTTCATACTGATGCTTTTCAGTAGAATGTATTTTCTCTGCCTTAGTTATGTTATAAGTATTAGCTATTCATATTATAGGCTGCAGGGGTTAGGCATATACCACTGCAAACCTGTTCTGGCATTGTCTAGTAATTTTACAAAAGACCAAAAAAGCATCACACAGGCACTCTTATATTATATTAGGCTTTCAGACTCAGACGTACATCCCATGATGCTTATTGATAATAACAACGTATACCTATATAAGAAGATTAATAGTCAATCTGCACAGTGTATTCTGTCTATTAGAGCAGACCAAGGCCCATCTATCACACTATGTCTTGAAGAGACAGACTGATAATGAAATCAAAAATGTCAAGATTAAGTTGCCTTTCGATAGCTGCAGGCATCTCTATATGATAGGGGACATTTACATGTTAATAAAGCCTCTGTGTTCCACTATTCCCCCATGGGTATAACTGCGCATTATTTACACTTCTTTAATGTGATACTTCCTGAGAGCAAAGGGAACATTACCAATCATTGTATTTCAGTATTATCGCTGACAAAATAGGGCGTCATTATAATGCCATGGTAAAAATAGCAGTCGTGTCGGCCCCATACAGCAAGGGAAATTTTTGTCCAAACAGTTTAATTACAATATTCTCACTTTTGATATTGCGCTATGCGAGGTGTGAGGCGGCGGTAAATCCTATAATCGTGGCGTCTTGGCGATATCTTAAGCTGATATTGATTCCGGGTAGGGCATATTTTCCCTATTCAGCCTTATCAATAGTCACTTTGATGGGAGAGAATTATCGACCATTATCAGTGCACGTAATTAGGGGAGTGTGGAAGGGAGCCCTCTACACATTAATGAATCAAACACAAACTAAATAAACCCCAGCGCTTACTGCTCTCCAACCCCTCTTGCAGCTCTACCCAACCCACTTCTGAAGTCTTCCATCTGAGAAACATTCTATTTCAAGAATTGATAAAGGCGTTGAGAGCAGCGGAACATATCAGGTGAAGAGTTAAACACCAGGGAGGTTGAGCTGATAATGAGATACGTTATCAAAGTGAGTCCGCCGGGCCATTTAGATGGCGCGATATGAAGAGGGTGAATTATTGCCATATGTTTACTCTCCAGAGAAGATACTTAGCCTTGGGGGACACAGAGGGCGGAAGAGGGGTGAGGGAGGGGGTGGCTATTTCCTATAAATTCCTGTTTGAAGACGGCTGAAGCACCTATCAGAACAGGGGGTCTGTGACAATCGATTGGAAACGTAGCCAAGTATGCCTTGCCGTTTGCTTGCTTGCTTTGTACCTTTTTCCATATTCTTAGATTCCATCTCTCCCATGCGCACACTTCCCTAAACTCCCCCAGCCCCCTCTCTTACTCCCTCACGCTCCCCAACCCTCCCTCTGCGTCGTATATCCAACACTGTTCTACCTCTGCTTGAAGCTCCATCTCTCTTTTTTAACAGAAGTATCACTTAAATTCCTATATCAAAGTAACCAGGAGTTTCTCAGTGTCCTTTGCCTCATATCCACACTCAGGCATTCGCTCTGCTCCATCCCAGCCTAAAGCCCATTAGAAGCTCGGTGTTCACAGACATCATCCCGATTAAAATGACGTGTTGGGCATAATCCCGTTAAATTCTCTTTTCACCCCCTCCCGTTTCAACCCCTCCTCTCATTTTTTTTCCCTGGGAGATCGGTGCGCACCGGATGGCCGCGTCTTTCTCGCGCGCACGCTGAGCTCGCGCATGCGCTAGCGGTTTAAACCGGAAGCGATGACAGCGGTGCGAGTCGACGATGACAGGGAGAGTGTTTTATTCTGTCTGTGAGTGATTAGTCGCTACCACCCCCAACCCTCTACCTCCTTCTACCCCTATCCACTCCTCCAGGTCCCCCCAACTCTATGGATGGGTGCCAACAACTCTTCCCCCGAGCCCAAAACCGTTGGCGCCTTTCCCCACCCCTACCCCAAACCCCGCCCACCACACGCAGGCCCGATCGGTGTCAAGCGATGATTAGACTCGGCCTACGCGCAACCAATTGACTGGCGACTTAGGACCTAATCCCACCGATTTCCATGGAATAAAATTGGAAGCTGGCGGTCCGAGGAGGACCGGGTGGCGGTGACATCAATCGGTGAGCCGGGCTAAGATGTGTTCTATCAGTGGGGGATCAAAGCAGGGACGCCAGGGACGGGACCAGATCGGATCCCAGCCCTGCGTCCCAAGCCGTCTTCAATTAACCTCCACCGGGCCCCTTGGTGGCGACATCCAGCGGGAAAGCGTTTCTAAAGTGGATGGGTGTGGGTGTGGGTGCGGGTGTGAGTTGGGGAGAGGTAGAATTCTGTCGAACCTTCATTTCGTCCTTCCCTTGTGTTCACCATACCTTGAGTCGAAATGAACCTCTCGTCTCTCTTTCATAGCCAGTCTGTCCCATCGGACTTCTTGATGAGTGAGAGATTGGGTTTAAAAAAATGATAGGGCGAAGGTTTTAAGAAAAGCATCACCAAAAGAGAAATGACCATCTAAATGGTTAGTGTCAAAAGGCTTTGGTCAGTCTGGAGAAGTTTACAAAAGTGCATCAGCTTTAGGTATGATTGATTCCTATGAAACTATATATGACTTCTTCCTTTTTTATTCACAGTATGGGAATCGTTAGGCCATTGTGCTGTTCTGCTATTCAACGTCAATTCTAGAATTCCCCTGTATTTTCTGACCTCCTAAAGATAATCTATTTAGATGACATGTCAAAATCTTGGAGTGTCATAAGACGGGGGAGGGGGAGGGTTGACTTCGATGGCCAGTAAACCTTTAGGGTGATATACTGTCAGCCATCAACGGTATAAGGAGTCCTTGGGGCAAGGTCAGCTAGAGAGGGTTGGCTAGGGGAATGGTGCTAAACATGCAGCACCTAATTTACACTGGAACATCCACTTCCACCTCTCCTTCCATCTACACGCCCCTTCCCACCTTTTTCAATTTTGTCTACCTAAATTGATCATACATCTCATCAACTGGGAATGGGTCAAACTGAGAAAAAGCATTCCCTCAAAAAAGGTAAATCGCAAGGATAGCTTCTTGAAATCGGTTCAATCAACTCTCATTGTCTTTCTCTGCCACAGCTATCGTTCTTTTTCATAAAAAAAATCCTCTTTTTGTGAAACGTGGATTTAAGAACCCTTGTACTTGGAAGCACAGATCGCATCTCCCCCATAAAACCACCCAACACCTTTCCCCACCTCCGACATCCTCCTGCTGAAATGGCCATCATCCTGCCTTTCCACCCATCATGAGTATATTCAACACCAACCCTACCTTTCACCTCCCCACCCCTTGAGCAGCAGAATCAGCACCGCCTCCCTCCCCTGCCACCCGCAGTCACCAACACCAGCATGAAACGGTCAGAACCTGACTTCCTTCCGGTCAGGACTTCCGCTCTCTGCTCCCCAGCGGGCAGCGGAGCGCATGCGTGACCTTCGTTTGACCTCTACAACTCCATATCGCCCTGCTCTTCACAGAGCTGGGCAAATTGCGACCTCGCCCTGCCGCGCCGCCGCAATCATTCCACCGACGTCGGGCTGATCTTCCAAATTTTCAGGGATCTCGGAGGTCGATTGGCCGCCGATAGTGGGTGGGTGGGTGGCACGGGGCTGTGCCCTGCCCTCATTTCCATCTATTTGTTGATAGGTCGGCAGAAGCAGAGCCAGCAGGAAACAAATAGGACGCTTCTGGGCGCTGCCATGTCAAGCCGACAGTATGTGCCCTGTTTATAGGGCGTATTTTACCACCCCTAAACTGGCTCTCAACAGTCCTAGCCATTTTAAGGCCAATAACAGTAGTTTATTGAAGTGGCATTCTGATCTATACCTTCACTGGATATAATGGTGGGAATGTAATCGATTTATCAGACTTCTGTACATGTGGGCAGATGAGGGGAAAGGGCCCTCCCTGCGGGATCTTTAGTACTGTGTTTGGCCACTTGGGGAGCTACAACAGCCATAAATGTGAAAAATAGGCCAAAAATTACTATTATGTACTTTTTTACACAGAAAAAGATTGTTCTCTCAAAAATGTTCTATTTTCTGGCACTTCCTGTCTATTTGGAATGTAAATGGAATGTTTTGAATCCAAAAAGAGGCTAAAAAAAGGGGTTCTCAGGTAATTGTGTTACCATGGCAACAAGAATAAATGTTCCAAATAGTAATGTCAATTGATAGAATGATTCATCATGATTCATATGCTGAAAAAAGGATATACATACCATTTCTAGATCCAAAACTGTGCCCAAAAGTATGAAAAAGTTTGGTAATTTTTGATTGATTATTTAAATCATTATGCTAATTAGATGCCAAATTCAATGCAAACAATGAATAATAAAGCTTATTGCCTATATTGATACAGTTATGTCATTCCATTTTTGTGAAGCAATTTCTCCAAGACCAAAAGGGCTATCTGCAAGGGTGATACCTCATTTTAAAGCTGATAACTTCAATTTTAAATGTCACATTTCACCTTGGAGGACCCTTTCCCCTCATCTGTCCACACATGGGTACAAGGGAATAAGTACATCTTATTCTCGCCCGAAAGAGATTATTAAAGGTAATCGATGTACCTGCCCAGTTAGAACAAGACGCCACCTATTGTCACCAAAGACTGTTATGGCTAAGTGCCCAAGGTGACGAGATCAAAGGCCATTCATTATAACTTGATATCCTTGACATTTTGCTTTGATATGGTTTATCCATAAAGACATATATGATACCATATAAATGCACCACCTTATAGAGGTTGCAAAAAGTTTCTTATACGCATATGCCACAAGGGCGGCTATCCCCTCGTTGTTAAAGAATAAATGGTTTAATACGTACAGGAATAAAAACACGGGGATTTATATTGATTTTGTGTGGGAGCTACTAGTGCACAAACTAATACTCCATAGAAGACGCCAGATTGGATATTCCATATATCATCGTAAGGAAATAGTAGGGCAACTGAATAGCGTTCTGTTCTTTGTCAGACGCAGTGGGGGAAACTGCATAGTTTCAAATGAAGTGAAGGGGTGAATGGAGGGGAACCGCCATAGCGAACCAATGTGGAAGAGATTCTCACCAAGACTCCCTTTCCTGTTGATCAATAATACCTAAAAGGGAATACCCAAGTACTGTATCCAACACATCCAAAAACCCAGCCCCTCAGATGGGATTAATAGCCTTGAACCCAGCTATAAATCTGGTGGATATAATAGTATAAATCAGAGGGTGTGAGAGGTGCACCAATAGCTATCAATCTGGGTAGAGTAAAGTGCTTTGGGGAGGTTGTGAGTTCCTGGGGGAGGCCGATACAAACAGGAAGAAAATGGCTCGTGTAGCAGCAAACCGTTTAGTAGTTATGTCTGATCGTGTGATGTGGAATGATTGTCTATTGCCAGGGACTACTTATCTCCAATCGATATACATTGTGTAGCCCTGCCACAGGCCTCTATGGCCGTCCTATTGCTGTACTGCTTTCCTGGTTCTGTTATGGCCTTTTTCATTGTGGGGTACATTTGTATAATTGCTATATTTAGTATACCCATCGATTACATCTTAATTTCTGAATTAGTTTTGGCAAAAGTAGTAAAACATAATGGGTTTTCATACTTGAGTACTCTAGCTGCATTTTGCAGCATAGGTTTCAGGTACAGCTGTAATTGCTGTTGTTAGGTGTCTTGCAGAGTACTGATATCCAAATATAACTGGGTCCTGCAGTTCTGTGTGTTTTTAAAAGGATACCAATCCATTTGAATGCTTTTAGTCTAGAAACAACATTCAAGTTTACCCCCATTGAACTGAGCTGCATTCATCAAAATACAAAGTGAACACCTATAGGAAGAAACGAGTTCAAAAGAATTAGGACTATGTTATCACGCATGGATGCCTCTATAGGCCAAATCACACTACGTGAAAAATGGGTCTGAAATGTCTGTGATTCTGGATATCGGCAACATTGGACTCTTGCCAATTTCCTAAATCACAAGGGTACTCACTGCACTTCTTACCACTCCAAATCCGACTTTAGCTGATAGTAGCAGAGGAATCTCTGTGATTTTCATTACTGCACAGATGAGTTGCTAGAATGATTCACAGAGATAGAGTATTTGATATTAATATCACAGTTGCCTCTGACTATTTTCTGTGTTTTGCAATGGTATCCTGCATAGCATAAACAAATGTAGCTTGCAGAAATCACAAGCAGAACCCCGTTATTGGGGGTATTCCACCAAAACCGATGATATTGCCGGGCCGATTATGGTTTTTCCTCATCCATGATGGTCATCGTGTATGAATCTGGGATGAAATTTGTAGGCCCGATTTGCCCACAGGGATAATCGGATGCCCTTTTCTGCCCATTTTCATCGCTCTTCCACTGACGACAGTGTGACCACTGGGTAACATCTGCAATAAAGGTGTTTTAGTATATAATTTTTTTAAAGTCATAAAATGGGTGTCAGAGAACCAGCTGCTTCCTTGTAGTGCATAAGTAGTAATGTCAGAGGGTTTTCCTGTATAGCCTTTTATTACTGACATTGTGTGTGTGTATTTTTAAGTGAAAAAGTAATTTAGAACAACACTGTACTAATATATGCTCTAAGAATGATAGAAGATTATGAATAATAATTCCCTTTTGCAGTAGTGCTGTCACCTGGTGAATACTACGCATTACATACATAGGTCTTAGGAACCCATTAAGTTGCCTCTATAGGTCTTAGGAACCAATTAAGTTCCCTCTATAGCATTGCACTTGCAAAGCAAATTCTGCCACTCTCCAGGTGGCAGTGTGTACCACCACACTGCCACCTGGAGATTTTACACTGGCTCCCTGTTGTGTAATTACGGTGGTTCATTGTTCAGTTGTTACAAGGACCCCTTGTAGATTCAACAGTTATTTCTCACAGTGTAGTGGAAACAGAAGGCAGGGGACCTTTCTGTGGGTGCTCTCTTTGCCTATAGATGCATTCGTCAGTAAATGTAGAACACTGTTCTAATGAGTCACCCCATTTAAGATTCATTAGTTACACTCTTTGCCCTCTTGTAATGCTTAGGCTTGTTGCTTTTTCTCCCTTCTTTCTCTCAGGTACTCTATACATATGTACAAAGCATGCGGTGCCTATACTATAGATGTATGTCGCTTGCATCTTACAACAACATATAGATGTCTGTGTGTTTTATATTTTTCCCCTGACATTGAGTTCACTCTGCTGCTAATCTAAGAATAGAGTAGGCATTGGAAGGGCGTCAGTCTGCCTTGGAGTCATGTAAATTCAATTATCTGGCTTAGGCAGCAAATAAGACATAATGCAAGCTCTACCCTTGATTATACTCTGGTGCAATACTGAAGCAAAATGATTAGAAAGCATCTGCCGGCAACAGTAGGACAATGGGGCTCAGCTACAGTCCATATGTTCCGCTTGTCTCTGTTTCATTCCTTAATCAGGTTTTCTTGTTTGGGAGGATGGGCTCATGTTTCGCTACACTTGTGCCATTTTATGTACCTTAGAGAGATGAGAGCACCGAGACATAGCTAGTGATCGTCATGTTGATTTTACAAATGAGAAAGTAAGGCTCTGTTTCGATGTGGGTTAATTCAACGTAGAGGGTTGGAGGATCGTAAACGAATGGGAAATCTATATTGTATATGATACCTCATCGTTTGATTTGATAAGTAGGCATGTACATGATAAAACAAGTGTGTATCTATAGGTCCACCATAGCACGACTTTTGGTCCCTTGTTAGGGCTTAGTCTAGATGTGTCACGCCTAAACCTCGTGCTGCAATTTTATCTGCATATACACTTTGCCATATATGCACTACCCTCTATTAAGTGGCTATTAATCACTTAATAGGGATTTATGGACTGAAACTGTGGCTCACATATAAGCCAATAGGTTTCTGCAAATCCTTTGACAGTATAAATTTGTGGTTTAAAGTATGCTGAATGGGGCTTACACCGAACCAGAGGTGTGCACATTGCCATGTATTTGATATCAGTGATTTTGTATGTTAATTCACTTTTTTTTCAGTTCCCAAAACCCTGACTGCCATTGTGCACTCTTAAGCCCCAAGCAGCTTCTGTTATTAATACTATGGACAGCTAATATACATTGACATGGGATGGAATTAAAAATACAGACTTCTTTTACCATGGTAACTCCCATGTTTTACTATTGAGTGATCTCAGTCTCAATTTGCCAATATTGAGACGATACTCGGTCAATATATGGACAAATTGCAGAAAGTGCCTGACCAGATATCTACCGAATATTTCAAAATTGAAACCTTCGTCCTTTTCTCAGATGTGCATCGAACGCCATGATAATACACTAAGACGGATGTAAATCAGTTTATAGATCAGCTAGAAAGTCTCAAGACCAGAGACAAGTCTACTTCAGCCTACAAGCAGTGCTGAGAGTAGGCGAGGAGCAGAGGCAGACATCGGTGACAAACACCATAAAAATAAAAACCCCAAGCCTCTGACACCATCACAACCACCACCCAACACCCAGGGGTGCTGGCTGGCGACCGTCCACTGACAAGACTGTAAGGATAGCCCCCCGTGCCGCCTGATTAAACCTGACATGAGAGCTGGTCATTTATTCGCAGCATGGAGGCTGGGTGGCGGGCGATTTAGCAGGGAACACTTACCGCGCACCTCTATGTTTCACCAGCACTGGTCGCGTTGACAAGTCGATGTGGGCCGATTTACCAATCAAGCAATCATGTCGGTTGAGTGTAGGCCTAATGGTCCCCGATAGCATTGACTAATGTTGCCAGGCGGGCCTAATTCCTCGGGAGCCTGTGATGGCACCCTTTTTCGTAGGCATACAGTAAGGGGTATAAATCAGAGCCATAGCCCAGACTTCATGTTGCCACTAGCTACCATTCTGGGAGTAAGGAGTCTGTCAACAGTCAAGCGACTTCCCCGATCAAACATATCAGCATGCAAGTTAATCAATGGGTTAATTTCTCCAACATGGTTAGCCTTTCAGACTACTCCTATAGTGAGTACACATTAGAACAACTGATAATCGGTGGTGATTATTCATTAACAAATGAGGAAATCAGAAAGAAGTTTGACAGCGTTCTGGTCTCTATTCCCGAGCTATGAGAAAAGAAGTAAATTGACGTGGAATCGCTCTGTATCTCAATTGTCAGACATAGAAATGGAGTGGACTTAAGATTGAAATGGCGTATGTAATTTGAATTCAGGTGCAATCGTCCAGGATATGAGAAATGGGCAGCCATGTTAGCCTTCTTTTGTTGCAAGGATCGGTGTCTAGAAGACGGGGATCTTCACTCCTCAACCCCCATGGAGTACTCTTAATTCGAGCCCATCTGTTAGAAAGACCCCTAGCTTTAAGGGGTCTATGTGACCTAGGTCAGGGCTTGGGTGGGGATGATTCTACACGATCCCTACTCTTCCATGCTGGGCTTGCCGTGGAAGCTGGCCCGTAAGAAGGTGAAGACTTGCCGACATGGTGTAATGGGTCATTAGTATTCCTCACCCGAGGCTCTAACAGACACTAATGCCCCATGAGGTGGCTTCTAGCCAGGGGCCTTCATTCTGGTCACCCCTCAGAGAACGGGGGATCAGTCATTCGTAAAATCCACGTGATCAACAGATGGATTAAAATCTTGAGCCGGCTATCCAAACTGGCTGACTTCCTGCTGAAGCTAGAACCCTGATCCCAGCTCAGAGACGTCGTGACGTCAGCCATATTGTTCGACATAAACATTTAGATGTCATAGTCTCGTGTGAATGAATGATGGTTACATTAGCAGACTTTCCCCTCATTTTTTCTCAGGGTGAATTGATGAAAGGGGGGGGGTGTATTATTGGTGTGTTATCTTCACAGGATGATGTATTGTGCTGCCTGATGGCCTGAGCAAACACAGAAAAGGCGCGCAAACAAAGAACACATGAGCAGACGACATTTGTATCTCTGTTGTCAACGTCCCCTGGTGTGGACGCGGCGCAACACAATCAACCACCGTCCTAGGCTGGAAACCTACCCCTGAATTCCGCTCCCGCTACTCTCCCACTACATATAGGGCAGGTGGAAGCCTTGGCTAACTTGTTGGAAACTGTTGGATGTGCATGAGTGAGCACACTCTCCCAGCAGATGTTATCACTGATAGGTTATCTGAATATGTGGGGGAGAGTGTGAAATGAGACTGAGACAGACAGAGTGCAGAATAAACATTCACTAATCACCCCTAATTAAGGGATTAGGATAAGAATCTCTTTGATATAACAAGATTATATTTCTGTAATCCCCCTTCTCCCTGTCTGTGACCTGACCTTGATACAGGAGGAAGTAAGGGGAGAGGGGTTGGGGGGTGGAGCCCTATGCCTGCGGTAGTTATACAGACCGCAGATGCCCAGCGTACCACCGTCCAAGCACATTCTTACCCTTAGCTTCATGATATCAATGTAGCGACTGTCTGTGCTTGGAGAGTATCCAATCAGTCCCGTCCTAGGCACGCCGAGCATGGGCATGACGGACATCCGGAAGTGAAAGACATCTTTTATGTAAGATCAAGTTACTTTAGTAAAATGGCTCACTGTCAAAGCAACATAAAAATGTTGCCAATATCGACGCCTATTCATTAATGGCAAGCATTCTATATTATGTGGCTATGGATAATTCTCACTTGCAATTGCCAATATTGGATTACTTTGCAGTTGGTGCTTAGGATAATAGGCACAAGGACTGATTTGACAAATATGCCCCTTATATAAGAACAGATCAGTGGGATACTTTAAAATAATTTCGATTCCAGTTATCTATGGAGAATAATGACTCATAGCTGCACTTGTCTTTTTACCATGAATTATATCGATTCTTGACTCTCCCTGAAAATGGAACCTGTATTTTTCCTTTTACACCATTTTGACTTTAGCACCGATATCAATTACCCATTGTGCGACTTCCAACAAGGTATCGGATAACACAATAACGACTGTGGACCTGCGGTTTTGGCGTCCACACAATTCCAACCAATTAGGTGTTTACAATGAGTTGCAATTGCCTTCCATGATTTTTCGTTGATTTTTCTCCTCTATAAGCCCCTCTGTACCCTGTAACTCTGGTAGAAACTCTGACAGGTGACCCCAGCCACCTTGGTGAGGTTGAGTGGTGGAATTTGATTGAAGTGCAAATAAATTATGAATCCCACTAAAATGCTGCATGCCTTCCACTTGCGCCAGTCACGAGAGGTCTGCCGCATCGTCCCAGGTACTGCCAATTATATGATTTACCTCTTTCTGGCTCAATACACTATCGTGCGAATAACAGACATGACAGCCATGAATAGACCATGCCCATAGTAGGATGTAGCCTCGATCTTCCAGTTCCCGATTCCACTACATGGGCTCCATGGGGCTGGGCCAGTTGTGCTATACACTATAGAAAAGAGCCGTCGAAATAACGACAGAATCCTCATCCTGAAGTTGTCATCTATCTGACATCCTCGTTTATAGTTTCACAGAGAATCCTTGTATATTTGTGTACCACCGTACTGCCAGCAGGGGCTACGAGTACAAACTACACTGGTTCACTGGTATACAATTACCGTGGATCACTGTTCAGTCTCACGAGGTTCTCTGGTAGATTCAACAGTTATTCTTTTTAAAGTTTAGGACATAATGTAGTCTGTGTAGTTTATGTTATAAATACATTTTAATAGACACAGGTTTATCCAAAGAGGTATCCTAGTTTGTTTCTATCTTAGAGGATTTTAGCACTACCTTTATATCACCTGCTATGTTCAAATCACTACACGCCCACTCTCCCAACATATGATAACTTTCAAATTTCCCGATTGTGACAGTCATTTCCCCATGAACTATAAATCCGCCCTTATACCTTGCACCAGATTGATCTATAAGCCCCTGCATAAAGCTCTGGAGCGTGTTGCTCCTATGGTAAAAAGAGCTGTCAGTAGGTACCCTCTTTTCAAAAGAAGTCACGCTCTGCTTCACCATTCAACTTGCACTCACCACATTAGTTTGAAAAGTCACTTGCCTTGTTTAAAATAGAGAGAGCTGCACTATCAGGTACCTACTCATGTCACACATTCTATACTATACTTTATTTTATGTGAATAACTTCTTCCCGTAGAGATAGCATTAGGGAGCCGATCCGCACACCCCCAGTGGCGTAACGTGTGCCGATCCACCACAGCGGCCGATCCACCACTGCAGCCTCGTTCTGGTTGCATGTAAACATTCAAAATGGCGGATCGGCGCTTTTACGGGGAACTACGGTACCGGATTTTGATAATTTTTCCTTATTAAAACATCTAAAAACATAAAATAAATATAGAACTAAACTCCCCTGGTGTCCTCGGTGGCTGATCCATCCCTCGGGGGGTCTCCCCCTCGGGCTAATGCCCTCGGGGCAGACCTCCCCCTCGTGGTGGATCGGCCACCTCGTACACCACGGTCGTTTAGTTCTATCTATATACTGACTGACTTCTCCCCAGTAGGTATCTACTCAAATCTGTCTTTTTTAGCACCGTACTTGAATGACCACTTGTGAGCAACAAAAGGGACAAGTTATAGCTACATGAAAAGAAAGGACTGGAAACAAGGGCATTTTTAGCCAGCTCTTCCTTTTACTATAGGAGCAACACCCTCCAGATCTCTTTCCGTATGTGGGGATATACCCTGTGATTATAAGCCGTTTTTTTAAATGATTGACATTGCAATACTATTCTTATTTGTCTTCACGACGCATGAATTCAGCCCTGACCGGAAAACTTGCCAGGGCTTCATTCATGCATCATGTCGACCAATTGGTGTTGATACACTCTTAAAGGCTCAGTATGATGCATGGAAACATTATGCACTATTTTTCTCTTGAAGGGTTTACAGAGAACCAGTTGCCGTGTGCGTGCTTAAGGTAGTGGTGATTGTGCCTGCCCAGGATGGCCCATCTGGTGCTCTCCGTGTCGGTAATATAATGATATTGCTCCTCATCCGAGGCCATCTTAAAGATCAAAGAGCTTCTGACATGCACCGCTAGGCGGAGCCAAAACCAGAGTGACACCAGCAATCTCCTGATAAAGCTAAAAGTGTTCACATGTAAGGTGTTGCTTACAGGGGAGAGAGTCGTGGTTCATTTGTATTCTAATATAGTGCATAGTATTGGGAATGACGTATGGCTAAGCTACCACCGATTTATAAATATCAGTGTCAACGCTCTGCTGTCATATGATACGAACTCACCAGAAAGCTGCCACACGGAAAGGTGGATGATTCTAAATCGGGCTCACCTTTGTAGTGTATAAGACATCCTGACATTAAAGGTTGACAGCTGGTTGCCATGATCTACGTAAGATAATATGAAATATTCTGAAATTACACAAAGGGTAGCCAAAATCAGGTGTATGCTGAAATCAAAATTTTAATTTAAATGTTATTTTGTTGTGACCTGCTGTTGACCTGAAATAATAATAACAAAATGCTACCTTTCCTTTGTATGCATAGTGATTTAGTTGAATACACTGAAAACCATGATCTTTAAACTCATCAGATTGAGGGCCTATAGTCGCCAGAAGAGATACAAACAGGGCAGCACCTTACAGGGAGTGAAATCCCTCAGTCTACCTCTCCCCAGTATGAGTCTATGACATTATGTTGACAATATATAACTGACTCACAATTCAACGTTGTTGCCGGTGACTGGAAGTTCCAGGAATAGGTAATTGACTTTGATGGTAGTTTGAGTTAAAATCTCTTCTTAGAATCGGTTGTTCAGGTAGAAATGACAAAAGATTGCATCTAAAACTTCCATTCACATACAGGTTTACGGGAAAAGCAGGCTGTGGTGAATTTCGGTAAATGTAGATTCACTGTGACTAGGGATGAACTTGTGTGAAGCTTGTGTTATGATGATGTATACACAGGCCAGTTCTGAGCACTAAGTGCTAATCCTATTGATATCCATAACTCGGGTTACAGGGACCACTGTTCCCACGGTGTATATAATTGAATATTAAACCTAGCAATGTGTAGTTTAATATGAATTATTCCTAACAGTTATGGCATTGAGCCATAGGGGTAGCTATGGTATATAGCAGGACCTTGCTTGCAGGTTGTCATGTACTCATCATAGTCATTTTTGGATTATCCCATGAAATAGGGCTGGTAGAGAGTATAGCGAACGGGTGGGCTACCCCTATGGCTTAACCTTTTGGTGCCCAGAATTATTTGTCAATTTTTTTATTTATTTCATAGGTATATCACTGTTGTTAAGTACCATATCCTATTCTGATCTTTCTTGATATTAGTCTCTTATCACATTCCCGAATGCCCTTAATTTAAACTTTCAGTTCAGATATGAGATGTCATGTCTGGTCTCAGGTCCAGTTTGGTTGCTATAGCAACTAAACATTCTATTTTGTTATTATTTGGCAGTATTTGGGCCAATCTGCTGAAAATCTCCATATTCCTATACTATAGCCCAAACTATACTAAGCAAAGTTTGTTACTACTACTATGGAAATTGAATGTTTTGGATGAAAATCATGAAATGTATTTCTATGGATATGAAAGATTTATGTTAATGAATCACATAGAACAAAGGATAATTTCTTATTCTAGTGTGATCATTGTTGTAATATAACCAGGGAATAGTATTTTGGTACCATGTCAGACCCTTGCTCTCTGGAAGGTTGACACTCTAATGGGCCACATATCTAACAACCAAATTTCATGTTTTGACTCACTCTTCTTAGGATAATAAAGTTATAGCAATTGTGAGGTCAGCCGTTCTATAGAGGGTATAACTTTACAGATTGGACCAGTAATAGTATGTGAATGATATTTATGCTTCAGTGTACATGGATTTAAGCCAGAGTGCGCTTTGGCACATAGGGGTTAATGCCATAACTCTTAGGAATAATTCATATTTAACTACACATTGTTAGGTTTAATATTCAATATTTTCACATAGTGGCATTTAAGCCAGGGGTAGCTATTTTGTCTCCTTTGATTGTGGTCCCCTCCTTTTCTATGTGCATGTTAAATTGCATGTATCTGAGAAGGGTGTTAAGGTGACCATATTTTCTTTAACATGTGTGTCTCTAGCAATAGAATACATAAGTATACATGTATTCTGGGATAAATACTTTGATGATTATAATCTCAATATGTATGTTTTGAGACTCTGGTTTGTAAGACCACCACTTTCTAGGTGTGTTTAGTGTGTACTGTCTGGTTGGTGGTCTAAGAGTCTGTTTCACGGTTCATAATGGCAGTTATAAAGTTAGTCTCATGTGAGGTGTCCTCTGTGTCTTCCAGTAGAGGTCTGTTGTAGAACCTGGCAAATGTATTGGTTCTCGCCAATCCTGCCGAGCTGAGTATGTCATTTATTGGTACATTTAGCCTGTCCGCTGCACTGGTGGCAGTGTTGCTTCTGCTATAAGTCCCAAAGTGTTCCTGTATGCCTGTGTCCTTTAGGGTCACCTTGATGTATCTAAGGTGATGGATCCGGCTGGGGTGGAAGGCGTTTTGATGGTGCCGCACACTCTGGGGTGAGCTCCTTTTGTGTCCTCCCTGTCCAGGTAGGCTTTCATATGTAAATAGACACATGTTCGTGTGTCTTCATGTTTTTTTTTCAAACCTGAGGAGTAGTGGGTTCTTTTTGGCATGGTTGGATTTTAGTTTTGTGGAGTATTTGATCCTGATGGTATCATCTGATAGTCTGAGGTCAGTTCTTAGCAGGGCATAGGCGGTCTGTATCCTCTGACCTGTTGCTAGCATGAAGTGTAGTAGAGTTCTTCTTGTTAGCTTATCCAGATCTAGCTCCTCTATGTTGCCCCACTGTGTCAGTTTGTGTATTACTGGTGATGGGTCCCAAATGTATTTGTAAGGTTCCTGTGGAGGGTTTAGGGCTTTTCCACCTTTTACTAGTTTTTGGGTCAGTGCGTATTCTCCTAGTGGTCTGCCTTCTATGTAGATGAAGCATGACATTAGGGACCTGGTGATGGCTACTGATGAGTGACCCACCACACTGTTGGCGATCTTTGTTAGGAAATCTATACATTTGTGTATAGTGGGGTGGGTGATGCTAACATTGTTTTTGCTGGTGTGTTTTAGCCACTTCCTTGCTGCTGTTGTGTAGCTAGCTATGGTAGATTTTGATCATGAAGCCATGAGGAGCTCCCAGGATGCCTTGGATATTCCTATGTGATCAAACCAGATGATTTCCAAGGGGTTCTTGTCATTCATAAGGTCAGGCATAGGAGCCTCATCCTGTTGGCCATGGGGAAGATTTTCTTCTGGTCCCCTGGCCACTGCAGCGCTGATGTGTTGACCCTCAGGGTCCATCTGTCCTTGAAGGTGGGCAGTCTCCTGAGGTCAAGGTACCAGGCCGGTTGTGTCTTCTACTCCAGTACGAGCAATAGCCCTCTGGGTTTGTCTACCTTCAGTTTCCTTAGTGTCCTGCCAATGATACCAAAGGGTGGAAATATGAGTACATACAAGCCTGACCAGGTTATGGAGAATGCATCAGTTGCATATGCATTGGGGTAGTGGTGTAGGCATAAAAAGTGTTTGCATATTGCATTGGAAGGTGAGGCAAATAGGTCAATGTCAGGTTTTGAGAACTTATTAAATATTTTCTGTTGACTTTCAGGGCCCAGTGTCCATTCTCCCACCATGGAGAAGGCTCTTGAGGCCCTGTCTGCCTCGACATTGTCTTCTGAGGGAATGTATGTGGTTTTGAATGTTATGTTCATATCCCAGGCTAATCTGAATACACTTTCAGGGGCTTTGTTGCATGGAATGGTTGGGCTAGAACCCCTTTCGTTGAGGCAGCTGATTGCTGTGGTGTTGTCTATGAACATATGTATGTGTTTCCCCGTGTGGACTGCTAGGATTTCTTTTATGTTTATATGGAGGGGTTCTATCACTCAACACTATTCTTCCCCATATTCAGAGTGGGTTTCAGGTATGTATGCACCCCACCCTGTGTCTGAGGAGTCTGTGTATAGGGTTATCTGTGGGCCCTTTTCTGTGTATGTCTTCTTTGCATCTGGCAGGTACTGTAAGTTTGCTCTCAGGGTTGGTTTTATGAACCCGCTAAGGGGAATGAATTTGTCATAATTACCCTGTGTCGTAAGCTTATGGTTAGGCCCTTTACTATGTCCAGTACCCATCCGTCTGATGTCTATTTTAACCATGTGTCTGCTTCTCTGCCCAGACCACCTGCCTGGAATGTGGGACTTGTATGTGTGTAGGAGTTGGGTGAACTTACTTTTGTTTTTAGCGCCTATTGTTGGTGCTGCCTCCGTTGCGCTGGCATTTGTCTTGCTTGTTTTTGTGTTGTTTGCAGTTGTTGTATTGGACTCCGTTAGTGTGTTGTTTCCTCTTGTTGTCATACTTCCCTTGTTGGTTGTTGTTTCTGTGTGACTGTTGGTTGTTTTGGTGGTACCTGTTGTTCTGTTGCTGTTGGTGCCCGGCCCTGGAATGGGCCCTTGGTGGAGTTGTGGGCTTGCTGTTGTCCTTGGGTTTGATAAAGACTTCTTTAAAGGTGTCATGTAGCTTACTGCATGTGATGACTTCCTCCTTCAGGTTGTCACCCAGTATGTATTGGAAGCCTTGGTTATTATTGTCTTTGACCAGGTGTCAGGTGGGGCCTGCAACAGTGTTCTTGAGGAGTGATCTCCTCATGTTGTTAATCACCAAATGTAGATCGCCTCACCTGGTAGGCTACCCTGCCTCTAGGGTCATCTGGAGCTGGGGAGTCAGGTGTGAACCTGGTGTACCCCAATCTAGTGTGGTTGGGTTGGTGCTGTGTGAGGTGTAGGTGTCTAGGCCTCTTCCATTGTACTCCAGTGTTTTCTGTTGCAACTCCCACCTCTGTTTTGGCTGGCCTTTTGGTAGAGTATCTTGGGTCAGGTCATACTTCCTGTGGCAACCTCACCAGTGGTGCACATTGGAAGTCTATGGGGTTCTACAGTGGTTGCAGTAGGGGCATCTCTCTCCAATATTACCTCGGGATTTGTATATGATCCTCTACCTGACCTGGCCTGCTGGCGTTGGGTTCCTCAGTTTCTGGTTCTATCCCATCCTCAGATATTGACTCAAATTGTTGTGTTGGGATGTCACCCTGAGCGTCAGCACTAGTGCTGTTGTCAGATGTAAAGCTGGATTGGGACGTAGATGCCCTGTTTACAGCTATAATGTCCTCCACAACGCTCTGACTGGACTCTGTAGCTTGTGTATGATCCCCCTTGGGGGTACCCTGTCTGTCAGGAAAAGTGGAGTCTGAGCTCAGAGTGGTAGCTTGGTGCTCCATTTTGAGAAGTGATGCTGAGCGCCTTGTGCTCAGCTTTTTATACATCTTCTCCACCCCATTCATTGTTTTAATTGGGTTCCTCATCCTCCAATCAAATAAGTTTTCACAGATCTGATCTGATCAGGAGGGGGAGGGGTGAGGCCTCAGGGCAGTGTGATGGGCAGTTTTATGGCCCTTCGCCTGATATCTCTGATCCTGGGATCAGAAAGAGCAGCTTGCTCGCTCTTCTTGTTCAGAGTGGTGGCCATGGGTCACGCTTGGGTGCACATACAGTCTGTGGAGGGGTTTTATGGCCTCAAGGCGCTTTGAAGGCGGTCTCCTTGGTTGTAGGGTTCTATAGGGCCAATCCCTATAGTCCCCCCTCGACCCTGGGGCCCAGCCCCTACTGGCCTTAGTCCATTTAGGTTCCGTTGAGGCCGCCTTGTATGGCCGGTCTCCTGCAAGCTTTGTGCCATGGAGGGGGAAGGAGCCCAGCTCCTTCCTCCACGCTCGTTGCTGTAAGAATGACAACCTGCAAGCAAGGTCCTGCTATATACCCTGGATTAAATGCCACTCTATGAAATAATAGAAAGGGAATGTTCTGGAAATATGCCGCATAGAATGAAAGTTTAAGGACAAATTGATAATCCTTTCAAGACACTATCCCCGGCTCTGGACCCAGCAAATTGTCGTGACTCCTCGTCAACCTGTGTGAAGTGGCTCACACATGTCGCTAGATGGAACACGACGTCGCTATAGCACTAGATCACCAGGAATAGAAATGGTGGTGATCACATTGCCTCACCTCAGATGGCGAGGATGGTGATCACTCATCCTCACCAGGGATGGCGACATGAGTGATCACTCATCCTCACCAGGGATGGCGACATGAGTGATCACTCACCTCGCTAGATGAAAAGCACACCATGCCATAGCACACATTCACCACGGTTGACGAGGATCGTGATGACTCACACTCACCAGGAATGGCAAGGCAGATGATCACTCAGCTCGCTAGATGAAATACGCACCATGTCATAGCGCAGGTTCACCATACCATGGATGGCGAGAGTGGTGATCACTCAGACTCACCAGTGATGGCGACACTGGTGATCACTCACCTTGTTAGATGAAAAGCTCATGATCATCAACATTGGTAATCATGCAGCCTCACATCTGCCAGATTAAAGTATGTTTTGCCAGAGAATGTGTTGCCATATGTATCTTCCCTCTAACCACAGACAAGGTGTTCATGTAGATATTTCCCTATGTATTTTTCCTGTAACCAGAGAAAAGGTGTTTATGGATAGTTGCTTTCATTTTAGAGATACTTCTATCTAAATTCAATTCATATTTTCTCTAAATAATCTTGTTTGATTCAACTCTGAAGTATTACATGGAAATCAGTGTGAAAAAAAGCACATTTGATACATATGGGACTTATACTTCATGCCCACACTTCCTAGATAGGCTACATGTTGAACAGTGGTGCTGTCTCAACAACTTGGGCAATGGTGGTGATAAGTTGCCATTCTGAGTGAGAGTGAGTGACAGATGATGCAATCCTCAGAGAGCATTGACATGGAGTGACACAAATTCACTCATTGAATGAGACCAATATTGGCAATGGTGGTGATAAGTAGCCATTATGTGTGAGAGTTGATGACAGCGGCACACACTCACACAGAGAGTGACATCCATGTCAGCGATGGTGGTGATAAGTCGCCATTTTGAGAGAAGATTAACTAGGAGTGACACAAACTCACACAGTGAGTGAGAGCCATGTGGCAATGCAGGTGAAAAGTCGCCAATCTGAGTGAGAGTTGACAGACACTGGCACATATTGAAGGAGTTAGTGAGATCAATGTTGGCGATGGTGGTTATAAGCCGCCATTCTGAGTGAGAGTTGACTGGGAGTGGCACACACTCACACAGTGAGTTAGATCCATGTTGGCAATGGTGGTGATAAGTCACCATGCTTTGTGAGGGATGACAAGGGGTGGCACATCCCATGTAGCAAGCCCGCTCGGGGCCAAATTGGTTTTACCCGGGATAAGGTGGTTCAAAGCGGGCAGTATTCAGTACATGGGTTTTAGGTTCGGCAGATGCTGGGTTTCCAGTCAGGGCCACACAGGGCAGCCTAAATCGGGCAAACCCACTTGAGCCCGTTGGGCTCCCAAAGGGTTTTGTCCTCAGCATACGGTCTGGGCCACATTGGGCCGCCTGATTTGGGCACTGGTCAGCTTTAAAATGGGCAACCACATTGGGCCTAGGATGGTTTCAAAATGGGCATCCCAAGATGGGTACTTAGCTGCATAAAGTCTTCCCAGTCTGGGGTGAGAGTGGGTTTGGACAGGGCAGCCTCATCTTCTGAACTGTTCTAAACTCTGTGATGAGTGTTCCCCCTCCCTCTCTCTTTTTTGTTCATCCCTCCCCTATCCATCCCCTACCCCTTCCATCTCCTCCACATTCCACTCAACCTGCCCTGCCCTTTCCCCCTCTCACCCCGCTCTGCCCTGCCCTTCTGTCACCCTGCCCTCCCTGGGCCTCCCTAGCCCACTTAAAAGGGTCTATTTCTCCTCTTTCCTATCCCCTCAGGATGTGTGTGGTGCACATATGCGCAGGCACTGACACATTCCTCTGTGAATTTGTGTAATGAGGATCTCTCCATGAATATGACCTTAGCTGTCGAAATGGCGTTAAACATCTATTACTCACTCACTCTCACTCCCAGCCCTCACCCTGCCTTGCCCTGCCTTGCTCTCACCTGCCCTGCCCTGCTCTCGCCCTGCCCTGCTCTGCTCTCGCCCTGCCCTGCCCTACTCTCATCCTGCTCTGCCCTCCTCTCACCCTGCCCTGCCCTGCCCTGCTCTCACCCTGCCCTGACCTGCTCACACCCTGCCATGCCCTACTCTCACCCTGCACTGCCCTGGCATCTCCTTCGCTCACATGCCCTGCCCTGCCCTGCTCTCACCCTGCCCTGCCCTGCTCTTACCCTGCCCTGCTCTCACCCTGCCCTGCCCTCTCACCCTGCCCTGTCCTACTCTCACCCTGCACTGCCCTGGCATCTCCTTTGCTCACATGCCCTGCCCTGCTCTCACCCTGCCCTGCCCTGCCCTCATCTCACCCTGCCTTGCCCTCTTCTCACCCTGCCCTGCCCTCCTCTAACCCTGCCCTGCCCTCCTCTCATCCTGCCCTGCCCTCCCCCTCCCTTCCCTCCACCACTGCTGTAGGACACTTTCCCTATACCATTAATACACAGGTAGGTTCATAGTAGGGATCCAGATATTTCATGTAAAAGGCAACACTGACTAGTCCTGGAAAGAACAGCTTCATGTCTTTCTTTGTACTAGTAGGCTTGCAAGGTGTATTTGTGGTGTGGGGGCAAACAGGTCCCACACTTGGCCAGGTATAAGAGGACTATATATAGAGGCAATTGAGAAACCAAAAATATCCCCTGCCCCTGTAGGCCAGTCCATGGCAGACTCACTACAAAGTGGTTTCACAGTACTCCAGGCAGAATTCTACTACCCATACCAAACTTATTTCTTTTAGACATAGGACAACTGGAATAGACTACTAAATCAGATATGAAGTAATAATGTGCAGACTTTCTCATAGTCTGGAAATACTTAGATGTTTCTAGTCAAAAGTGCAAATCAAGGTCATCTGAGTAGTAGTGGAATGGCAACACCATTTCTATTGCACTGAACTTGGAACAAGAGCAGATATGCAGAGGTACAGTCATTATGAACTTGAAGGCTCTCTTCTCTACTCCTACATAGGGAATTAGTGGGGGAAGATTGAGGCCAGAATGTCACTTTAATGAATCAAAGTGCCTTGTGTTGGCTGAATGACTTTGATTCAAATGAATGGTACTGCTCTGCCTTTCCACTTGGGTAGATATTGCATTTACTGCTTTGGTGATGGGGGAGGGGGTTAGATTAGCTCAAGGATTTGTTGCTTATGGACTTCTAAAAAAAAAGGAAAAGATTTGGATAAATTTCTCAAAAAGAATTTTTAACATGTCACCACTAATTTTTCATCAAATCGGGCAGCCCACTTTAGGCCACACCAAAAACCCATGTTAAACTCACTTTGAGCCCAAATCGGTGAGCCCAATTTCAAACAGATCTGTGCCCGAATCGGTTAGCCCAGTGTGGCCCAGACCCTTTGCTGAGGACAAAACCCATCGGGCGCCCACTGTGTTAACCCAGTGTGGCCCACATCAGGAGCCCGCTCTGGCCCAGACTCGGGCCACACCATTTTTGCTACCTGGGATACTCACACAGTGAGTGAGATCATGTTGGCGACTGTTGTGATAAATCGCCATGCCATGTGAGACTGACACACAGTGGCGAAAGATGACGCAGTGAGTTTTCACTCAAAAAGGAGTCACCATTGATGACCAATCATGGCGACAGATAACGACAATTTGCTGGGGATGCTGCATTCATACTTGCAGACACATGTATAATGTGGGTGCTAAATAATCGGTAGGAGATGTAAAAGGTGATAACTTGTTTTCGACCAAAAATAAGCAAACATTTCATGTTATGAGCCACATATCAGAGACAAAAAAATTCATTTCTAATGAATATACCCTTTATGCTGGGTGCGTAGGTATAATAAAATGAAGTTGTCTGGAATTTCAAGATGGATTCTTTGGAAATTCAGGACATCACAAATAGGAAATGGGGCACAAAAGTATGCACACGCCTCCAAATGAAGGCAGTTACAGGAACATTGATGCCTAATTAGTTAAGGTACCTATACTACATGGCCGCCTCTCTATCACAATTAGCTCTGACTAATGCACATACTCCTGCAATAATGAAGCCATTTAAACATACACTGTCTACTTTACTGTGAGATGCAGTATTTTCCAGATCCCTCTTCTTTCGTTAATCATAGTTACAAGATATGGTAAGAAGAAATCACAAAACTATTATCTGGGGAATGTAGATCTTCCATGAATAGCCTTCCCGTGCAGCTGTTCCCAATACATCCATAACGAGTCCTCAGTGGTTTTAGTTTGACGTAATGGAAAACATGTCCCGGTTTGGAAAATACTGATTTGAATGCAATGGTGTCTGCATATTTTGAAAGTGTAATGTGATATCGGACAGGAAATTAACCAGAGGGGTCATATCTCTCGTTACAGAAAACAGTATGGCCTCCGAGAGTAGTCCCAAGAAGACAGCTGATGTTATTAAACCGACCGATAATCCACCTTGGTATTGCAGAAACGTACCGTCTGACTATGAGATAATGATTGTACTGCTTCTCATGATTCATATTCAAGTCGTGTACTCTGTAAATTATTTACACATAACTCTACCCCACAAACCTCAAAAATACTTCCATAGAGTTGGTAAGTAAATAAACTGTGTTTACTTTGTGTGATATGCTACCTAACAAAATAAGTAAATAACCTTGTTCAGTGCATCTTTGAATATGAACTTTCTGTACTTTACTCTGCCACATACCATAGCAAGCTCATATCAATGGCATACCAATGTCGATACTACTTCTGCCTTAAAGTTAGCACGGTATCCTCTTTATCTTCGAACTAAATAGCCTCCAAATCTCACGTTTTAACTAAATGCAGTTCAGCTTTATTTTAGAAAGCCAGCCTGTTTTCTCCCCGTTGGGATCATTGCTAAAACAGAGCATCGCTGGGAACGTGCTCTTCCTGCAATAAGCAGAGGGATATCTTCAGGAGGAGCTGTTTTGCTCTGAGTGTGCACTTGGATCGACTGGCGGGCGTGTGTTAAAGTCTTTGTAGGCTGCGCCTTCATTAGGCTGGACTTAGGCTGATCAGCATGCTCCGGTTCCACTACTACCAGAATGCCTGCCATAGAACCATTAAAGACCTATCATGAAAAGGGGACCTCAAACCCTACCTTCATCCCTTCCCCATCCACTCACTGCATCCTCCAGGGGGCTTGTATTCCAACCCTACAGCGCCCACTCCCCTCGCTGACCCGAACGACTCTCAATATTGAAATAAGGGAAGTCTAACATGTATTATTAGATCTCTGAGCGGACCCCTGAGATGCATTTCGCACTGGAGAATTGGTTCCCTAGGTAAGGCAGATCATTATGTGGAGATGGTCCAAGGAGAAGGGCAGGGAAGAGGCCGCTGGGCTGACATCGGTTTGAGTTACAGCCTATAGACATATGATGTTCATGTGAGGTTTCTACATTGGCATTCCCCGCCGTCTAGGTATTCCCCATATCTTGTGTCCAGATATCCTGGATCATATGCCCAGATTCCCATAATAACTTTGGATTGTGCAAGTATAAAATACAAATAATAACGCTCCACGTTTTGTGCCAAGTATAGGTGATAATAACACCACACATGTTCTGTTCTGACTACCCTAGTGCTGCCATCTTTGAAAGATTTATTTTACATACTTTTTCATATACACTGGCGCACTTTAAACCTTACTTCATGCTATCATTTTATTTATCATTAAGGTCATCCCATTAAGTAGCAGTATTTGAAACACAAAATACCCCTGAACATCCATTACCATACACTTACTGATATATGCGGAGCTGTATCCCTGTACACCAGGAGCTTAATTCAAAACATCCTGGGATCGCAACCCCAGCGATCTTAGTGTAGGCATATATCATAAGGCCTGGCCAGTCTACCCTATCTAATGCAGTGGTTGCAGGCCTGTCAGGAATAGTAAGTCATGGGATCACTTCACTGTTCCTTTTCCAGCACTAAGATCACTGCGATCTTAGTGAAAGAATTGCATAGTGGTTTCACCTGAGTACAAGAGCACTTACAGGGAACACTCCTGATTATTGAAAGAGTGAATAGCCTGCTGCATATATATAAACAGGGGAGGGAGGACATTTACTGAGAGTCCTTGAGGGCCCTTAGGCCTACTCATGTGTTGAGGGCACTCTAAGGTAATTCTTCCTTCTCAAGTTTTGAAGTGAAGTCCTACCCCACTCCCTTTGGTATCCTCTTGCTGCAAGCCAGACTCTTTCTTCGGGGAATTTCATCTGTCTCTCTCTATTGAGATATTTTTATTTTATCCTGGTTGAACATTTGCATTAAAGTTACCTTATTTATGGATGGAATCTAATATATTTCTTAGCCCATATGGGGACAGGGAACGATGGTATAAGCACTCTTGTGAAGAAGAGTGACTCCACAGCTATTCCTTTATTTTGAGACTCTTACCAGTGTGCCTAGTCAGTACTTCTTGGAATAGTGTAGGAGGGCTGAGGCTAAGAGCGATGCGATCTTAGTGCTGGCTAGGAAATGTGAACGCAGTCTGATCTTAAGATCGCTTAATCGGATAAGGTAGAATAATTCCTAAGACCGCTGGGGTTGCGATCCCAGGATGTTTTGAATTAACCTCCAGAGCCTGTTACTGGAGAGGATCTAAATCAAGGAGCACCTGTAAAACACCTGTGTGGTGAGGCATGTGGGTAGGTTGGGCAGGTGTGGCTGGTAGAGAGAGGGGGTGTACAGAGCTGGAACACCTGCCTATTGCCGCTGTTTGTGAAGGCTACACTGGACATCTACATTTGGCCGTATGGCAAAGCCAGTCATAATCCATAGTCACAAAGATGGATTGACTCGTTAACTGGACCAATCATCTCATATAACCCTTTGACTGAGCAGACTTGCTGTCTCTTTATGGTATCTATTTGTCTCTGAGTAAATAGATCATGGATAGAGAGTACGACCAAGGCGTGGATTATGTAGTATGTAAGGCCCATGCCGAATTCAATGTCTCAGAGTACAAAGGCAGTAGGCTCTACAGATGAGGAATTATTTGTTATTTTTATTTCCTATGCCCTCCCAATAGTTTTGCAAAACCAGTATATACTTGAAGGAGAAGTCAAACCAGAAGACATAGAACGACCCTGCTATTTTGCTGCATTGTCAATCATGTGGAGAGTGTTTGCAAACAGAGGACAGGTGGTCTTTAAAAGGGTTAAGGTCCTAAAGGGCGGCGTCTTTAAGATGCCAGTGGTCGTGTTGTTGGTCCGCCATCAACCGTGGATACTTTAACTCAATAAGAATGGGGCAGGAGTGCTCTTGTCGCGTTCTCCCGATCGGAATATTGATTCCCTGTTAAGGCTTCGTCGACTAGTGCCTAGGCCGCCCGAACAAGACGGTGCTACGTACGCCACAGTCCTCGACGTTGGGAACAGCTAATCTGTTCTATATCTGGTACCTTGGCAGTTTCCCACGCTGACATAATTAGAAATAGAGTCTATTGCTAGACTCATCATCATCAAACTATGGTATATCATAAGAAAGGGCAGATAATATGATGGGAAAGAATCTTGATTGTAACATGCTCCTTGAAATATTCCCTGAACGATGATTAAAATGGCTTGAGTAGTATTCTGTAAACCTGGTATGTCACATCACACCAGCTGCGAAATTATCAAATCTTTAATCTGTCAGCAAAAGACTTGTGTACGTAGCAAACATCCCAGTAAACATCATACCAAAATGCTACGTAGATATCTGGTATAACTAGGTATGGTTCCTACCAAATTGGTTTGAATTACATCTTTCTGGTTGGTATGACGACGTTCAAACATTAAGATTTAACTACGTCCTAGATACGTATTATCTCAAATACGTTTTCCTACGTATTTTTAAGTTTTTCTGCTACCAAAAATAATTCTAAAGATACAAAAAAAAATGAAAAAAAAATTTAATGCTCCCAACATCAAAATCTTTTCAAACTATGGGCTGGGATTGATCCCAGGACGCCTGAATTTGAAAAGCTTTGCTCTACAGACTGAGCTAACCAGGAAACCAATATATCTGGCACCCAAAAGTATAACATATTCTCTTGGCTGTAAGTATAAGGGTATGAAAATGACTTGATGGACTTTTGACACACACATCATCATCAGAATCTGTAGTACTAGTACAGTGATAGCAAGTAGGAATCCGATGTGAGAGGTCTGGGGTTCAAGGCTTCTCCTTGGTGGAAATTTTACCAACTTTTATTTGAGTTTTTCCCCCTTTTTTTAGGTAGGATTTTGATAGAAAAAAATGTAGAAATACGTATTATTGAATACTACGTAGCTAGAACGTAGTTAAATCTTAATGTTTGAACGTCCACATACCAAGAAAAATTACGTAGCTACAACCAAAATTCTATGTATCAATACCTCTTACAGTGTCATGCTTGCCGTACAAATTGTCACTGATATTGTATGATGAAAGAAAGCATTGCGTGTTTCAGCTTTCCCTTCCCCGTCTAGCAAAACAGATATATCTATAGAAATTCTGGTCTTTTAATGTGGATTTGGTCATCCATAGGTCTTAAGTTGTTCCAGCAGTTTAGGAGCCCGTTTCTAAATACTATTGAGGACCAAGTAAAAGGGAAGACCAATTTGTTCTACATCCCCTGTTTTATTTTAGACCATGTGACCTAAAAACACCTTTTTGGCTTGAGCATTGTATTCAGCATTCCTAAGTATTTGTACATGTAAATAATCTTCTTTGTTTGTGATTTAAGTTTATTTATAACCAAAACTTACTCAGTATCATTTGAATGACTAAATTTTCCTGAAATGATTAGCTGTGTTTTCAAAATTGTGGTGTGCTTTCCAGTGGTGTCTTTCCAGAATAATTGCCTTAATTAAAAGTTACTCATTTTACTTGCAATCTTTCTGGCCTATTTTGCAACGTGCCACACTTTTTCGCCATTTCTGCCAGAAACCTTAACATTCCGATACGTTTTTGTGTGGTGTTCCGCTGGATCCCCCACCTGTAAAGTGCTTGAGTCATGTGTGGCGGCGGCTCCAAGCGCATGTTACCAAGGCATTACTGGCATCCAGTGGTCCGTGAATCATTCTGTTTGTCGGAACCAACCGCAGGATGACGTCCGACGATACCAGGGAGGTTGTTCACATAATGTTGATTAAATGCCACACCATTCCCAATCAGATTAAATAGAAATATTTGGGTCCCCATAGGAACCCTCAAACCCACCAATAGACCTAAGCAAGTTGTTAGAATGTGTGTTATGCATTTCTAAGCGAATTGTGATTATTTTGTATGTTAGGTTTTTATGTGCATGGGTGTGTTTTCTGTCACTTTTTATAATTTAGCCACACTATTACCGGATATAAGAAAACCAAACGAGCACACAAACAAGAATTAATACATTGATTATGTCCATTATTCATGTTTGGACTAATCAATTTTGTCAGCAATAGCCCAAACTGCTGGCGTCAAAAAGGGCTGACATCATTCCAGTGAAAACCAACACCTGTTTGCTTGACCTATGCCTTTTTGAGTATCCACGTAGTGCCATGAATGTTTTCTATGTACCAACACAGATAAGGCACTATGAGCAGGAAATTCCAGACACATCTGCTCGGTATTGCTCGGAACTGCTCTGAGATGCTCCTATCTGCCTGGAATGACTGGTACTTGCTCGTGCTCTGCTATAACATCCTCTCGTCATATCCAATTAACGGTGGATGTCTCTGCCTTGTCTGCTGCCAGTTCCTCCTTAAGGTACCATCTATAATACAAGACGACCCTAGACCTCGGTCTAGGAGATCCAGCGCCAAATTCACATCACACTTAAACACTTGATTACGACACATGGTGTCCAAGTCCCAACAAATAACAGAGATTTCGAAGTAGATCTAGATCTAGTGCTATTTATGTTGTTACACATCTTTTTTTTTTCCGTTGTTGGTTGAATTTGAGTTAGATACTAAAATGAGTACCCAGGTAGCAAAGGTGGTGTGGCCCTACTGTGACCCACACTTTATTTGGTGTGGCTTCCGGTGTGGGCCGCAATGGGCTAACCGATGGGCTGCTGACAGTTTCTGTCCTCAGTGAGGTGTGTGGGCCACACTGGGCTAACCAATATGGGCACAGATCAGTCTCAGAGTGGGTTTGGGTTCAACATGGGTTTTTGGTGTGGCTGAAAGTGAGCTGCCCACTTTCATCACATGGCGCCATCTGGTCAAAATTTATCATTTTGGGGTCAACATGGGGTTTTAGCGTGGCTGTAAGTGGGCTGACCACTTTCATCAGGTGGCGCCATCTGGGATAGATATTCTAGAAAATCTATTTTTTCCTCATTTTCTAAAATTTTGAACCCTGAAAATGCTCTGCTAGCCTCCAGGTGCTAGCCCCTCCCCTTGGCCTCCATAGTTGGAGGGAGACTAAACAAACTGTATTACTCTCCCCATCATCATAATACAGTAGAACCATCAATTCAAACTTAGTTGGCCAAGGCGTGTCAACCAGACCTAGTCCAGTAACATGCTAGCCTTCAAGTTCATAGTGCCTTCCAATGGGTAGCATACTTCAATATAAAATGATTACCACAGGAATGGTGTAGTCACAGTAAAAACTGCTGACATCACCTAACTTTGCACATTTCAAATGTATTTTGCCAGTAGATCCAAACTCTGAGAAAATTTGTGTACTGTTATGATTTATATGATTCATTAGCCTATTTCTGTTATATCATACTAAAGAAAATCAATACTGACATGGGGGGAAAGCTGTACATCAGACATAATGGGGTCATCTAGTGTCAAAGTTCAGAACTCCCAGCTCAGTATGCCTTGTGCAAACCCATCCTCAGCCCTGTCTGGGAAATTATCTTTGGAACTAATCTATGCCTGATTCGGGGTGCCCACCTTGAAACCAATCTGTGCCCAAAGTGTTTGCCCATTTTGAAGCTGCTCTGTGCCCAAATCAGTTAGCCTTATGTGACCCACACAACTTGCTGAGGACAAAAACTGTCGGGAGCCCAACAGTCTTAGTTCAGTTTGCCCTGTTAGGGCAACTCAATGTGGCCCTGACTGGAAACCCACCATTTGCCCAACCTAAAACCATGAATAGTATTCTGCCCGCTTTGAACCAGCTTATCTGAGCTAAAACTAAATTGGCCCTAAGTGGGCTTGCTACATGGGTAAGCATCATCTTCTCAACGAATCATCCAAGCGATATCACCCCACCGCACGTCAAACAGTTTAAAATACCAATAAGGGGATCATTATGATTAAACAGTTACCATATACGGCTAGTTCCTTCATACGTGTAGGCAGACAAATATAGGGCTCTGTTAGATTTTCCTGTATGACGTACAAAATTACACCTAAAGAAATGATGGCGTGTACCAGGCCTACCTGGCAGTATCATCCAGTAATTTTAGGCCCATGGATATCAGGTATCAGTCCATACCCTTCTGGTTACTTTCAACGACGCCAATCTGCCGTGAGGCGTGAGGCATCAGATTGTTGAAAGGTGACTGGGGCTGCATTAAACGTGTTAGCTCCTCAGCCGTCACCTACGTGACATTGCAGAGGTGTTCTAGGTATCACATTGCTGGATAATTAGGGGAGCAGTAAAGGCGGGGTGCTGATGTAGTCTTGGTGACAGCTCCTGAAACCGGACTGATAATGCTACCACCTACAGCAGCACATGCAGGAAGGCACATTTCATGTTTCATCCCTTCGATGAGAGAAAATATGGGGTAATTTTGATCAGATAATACAGTGTTGAACTCTATTTAACCCTTAGGTGCCCAAGCGCGCTTAAATGCGCGGTTTTGGGCTTAAATACATGTACATTGAAGTAAATTTTCATCCAGGAACATCTACTGGTCCAATCTGCAAAGTTATACCCTCATTAGAACGGCCATGACCCCCTTATTTCAATGAGACCATCCATTTGACTGTACCACTATTTCCTCAGACACAGTGAGTCAAAACCTGAAAATTAGTTGTCAGACATGTGACTCTTTGAAAGGGAATCAATCAGCCAAGGAGATAGGATCTAGCATGATAGCAAGGTGATGCTGGATCGTTTGTCCCCTATTGCCACACCTTTGATAGACTTGCCAACATTACAACTAATCTATTCATAGGAATTGATCATATCCATGTAAATGATGTCATGAACTGTGACCAAGACATTTTGCACCCAGGTAGTACACACAGGCAAAACCAGTTGAGTATAGTTATGCAAATATCACACACTATATGAGATTAGAACAGGACAGCACTAAAGAGGCTATATACTAGTGAATAACAACAAAAGGAACACTTTAGCTGCTATGGTAACCACACTCAGTCAGAAATTTCTCTCTTAACTGAAGGTTTAAGTAATAAAGAACCAGGTGCATAATGTAAATTCCATATCAAATACCTGTTCAGAATTATATATGTACTTTATCACTGGGGTGATGTACATGTGAAATAAATGGAAAATCATCAAATAATTCTGGGCACGTAAAGGTTAAGGCCACCCCAAAAAAAAAATAAGTTGGTCTACGGATCTCCCTCTCCATATTTTCGGAAATACAAATTTTGTCTATGGATTTCGCTCGCTTCACTTTCTACACGTTTTCTCTTTGTGACGTTTGGCAATTCATTTTTTAATTTTTTTTTTTCACTCGCCTCACTTTCCCAGCAAAGAATCCATTGGAGGCAAAAAGATTCTTTAAAAAAATCGCTTGCACGGACCATTTTTTTTAAAAACAAAATTCGTAGACCAACTTTTTTTGGTGTGTGGCCTAAGGATTCTGATATTATGGTGATTGTCATGTACACTGCAAGGGAGTGTGATAACTATATATTGTGGCGTGCAAACAAGAATCTCGACAACGACACTATTGCATTATTCACAATATAGTTGTGTTTGAATATCATGAGGTGTAAACATGATACCCCGGGAATTGTATGTCCTTACATGGTTAACATGTAATACGCCCGACAATAGACAAGAGTACAAACATAATGGACCCCTGTCAAATCGTTGAATCTTCATATCAAATATGTTACATGACTCCATCAGAGTTTCCATCCAGCCATCCTAATATATGAATCCATCAGGTACTTTGATCTCCCCTTCTTTCTCTCCTCCATTGCAGCATTGAGGGAGTGGGTTCTAGGGTGGGGATGGGCCAAGTAGAGGGCTGTATTGGCGACATAGCCATTGGGAAATAGGATCTAATGATCAGGTAACCGGGCGTTGTGCAATAACAATCGTGTTTGTGTAGGTAATGTGGGGAATGGACTTGTAGGGCCAGGGGTAATGTGCCTCAGGGGATGGGTAATGGGGTGTAGTAGTATAGGAAAATAGGAGTAGAGACCATGGAGTAAATGTTCAGGTTAGGCAAAGTTGAAGGGAGGGCAGCAGGGCGAGTGGTGCCTTTCATGTAAAAATGGGGAAAGTAGTGATTGTGGATTCGTGCGTGGGTGTGGGTATTTGTAAAACGGTTATTGTTATGAACTGGAGAATTTGGAGGATTGTATGACCAAATGACGGTTTGCATGCCTGTACGACCATTCAGAGTGGGATACAATGAGGTCACCTCACAGAGCTGACATGTGTTGATGTGCATGGTAGAGTATGAGAGAAATGGTGTGTGGTTGCTTTATATCCAGAGTGATGAGACACCACAGAGTTCACCACTCCTCCCCCTTCACAGGCAAATAGAAAGTATTAAGACTTTAGACAAATCATTGTTGCGATCCATTACTGCGATAACCCAGAGGTCGTCCTGACAAATAAAAAGTTAATGATGTCAAACAGCCCCCCCCAAGCCCCAAAAAGCCGGACAGGGAAAGAGAGATAGAAAGACAGAGAGACAGACAGAGAAAGACAGATACAGAGAGACAGACAGACAGAGACAGAGACAGAGACAGAGAGAGAGAGAGACAGACAGACAGACAGACAGACAGACAGACAGAGACAGAGACAGACAGAGACAGGAAGAGAGAGAGGGTGAGAGAGAGAGAGGGTGAGAGAGAGAGAGCTGGGGGTGAGACAGACAGAGACAGAAAAGCAAACAGAGTGAACTTGTGAGGGGTTGGGGGTCGGGGTCAAATGTTTCCCTCGTCAGCATTCCTGACAGGCGATCCGCTAGAGGCGCTAGTGGCACCGGCACCTCTCTTGTACGACCCCACACGTCCGGAGTCGGAGGTCGTGCTGTCCGTACCGCCCATATGCCAATAACTGGCCGTCACAGCCACCCCTGACGCACGAATCTCACTGTGGCACCTCCACACCTTGCGCCCTACCCAACACCGACCTGCAAATCAGCATTATCGTGGACCGTGATTCACACTACCCCGCGCGCTGCCGGCGCTTTTGTCCCGGCCCCGAATCCCCCTCGCTTATTGAGTTACTAGGCGAGCTGCTCCTGCAGAAATCCTTTCAGGGGGCAACGTGCCGCCCTTGCAGCTCTGCGCCATACGAGGGTAATTGACTAGTGTGGCCATCTAATTGGGGGACATTGCCGAGTGGGGCCTGTCCACACCCTTGGCCGACCAGTCGGGAATCGTAATTATAGGCGTGGCGCCAGCGTGTGCCGATCCTCCACTGCGGGGCGCTGCAGTCAAAGTGGACGCAGCCCACATGTAGTTAGCCCTGGCTTTTCCACCATTAAAGTCCCCGGATGTGGCCGCTTGGATGGCAGGCAAACTTTAACCGACGAGGGTTTGTTTTCTCTTTATGTTGTCTTTTTTATAATGGTGGTGTGACGAGCGGTCATGTGTGGGTGTGGTAGGAGCGAGGTTGAGGCCTGTGAGAACAAACTCTAAAAAAAAACTGTCAACAAAAATTTAATTCCAGGGCAAAAATAGGAATTTACGACGAAAAATAAAGGGTGTCATCTGGCTGCTGCCACCTCTGTTTGGGTCTGGGTGTAAAAGGATTGGGTGGCCCCCACGCACTGCCATCACGTTGGCAAGGGTCAATTTTCCACACCATTGAATGTTAACTTCCCCGTTGGGAGGGGCGTGCACAATGGTGGTATTGTTGGACAGCTATATCCATGCCCTTTTCAGGCACAAAAAGAGGTATTTCCATAGGGATTTTGACAATAGGAAGGAAGGTAAATCATCCCGGGACGGGACATTCAGACAACCTCAACTCGGGGTATGCCGTGCAGGAGTGGATATTCCAGTCCTAACACTTTAATGATGGAATTGTGCACATGTCTATAGATTTGCCTTCAAAGTGTATAGAAACGATGCAAGGAAGTTATGTTCAGCAATTTCATTGCTTTATGAGAGTATACATGATCAGGGCCATCCATAAATGACGCCATGCAAAATTTGACCATTTCTGACCCCTCCCCTCCCCCCTCGTCTCCCCCTTTTTTTGCCAATTTTGCCATGTTGAAGATATATGGAAAATCAATTTCGTCATGCCCGGCCTGACCCCCCCCCCTTCATCCCCTCCAGCATGACGTCATTTGTGGATGGCCCCATCCTCGTGGGTCAGCATATTATGACTTACTATTGCCGTATATATGAGAGTATAATTATCACCCTCGTGGGTCAGCCTGGTTATGACTGTAGTAGCAATGCTTACGTGTAACTTATTCACCATAAATATAATTCATATCTGATGATGGTGAAAGGGCACACAATTTGACGTGCGTTACAATAAGCTGTAGTACTAAAATGGTCAATGGACAGATCATTGTTGTACAGTGTTTAGGCGGTGCACCACGCAGGCAGACACCCCCTCCTCTGCTGAGCAGCTCTCACGTACCAGGTCATATGACCTGATCCAAGCTACCAGCCTTTTATCACCGCCATAACCAGCCCATAGTACACCCTGACTGCCCTGAACATGACATTGGGGCAGGTGACAGAACCCATATAACCCGCATTCCCCCAGTCTCCGCCTGCATGTGAGGCCAATTGAACACATTAGAAGCCCCATAGTAACACAGTATGTCTCACTGCACGGTATATCCTCCTCCATCCCTGGATTAGAGGGAGACTAAAATTACATTGGACAAAATAGAGTTATACTATACATTCATTTTTTTTTTATGATGTGAGTCAATCATGAGAAAGATGTCCAGTATTGGTAGAGCATGTTGTCCCGGCCTACCTATGAGGGGTAAAGTGCTGATCACAGTCATTTGAGCTACTCCAAGGCGGCCCGACCTTTGTATGCTCGCGGCAACATCTGTCAAGAAATGAATTATGCGCGCTCAACGTGCTGTTGACATGGAATGGAGGCGACAGGTCCATTACATGGTGATTTAAATGTCCCAATCATGACACGTGTTCAGTAAAGCCCTGGCAACTAGTGTCCGCACCCCCCTACCCACCCTGTCCCAAAGATGAAAAATCAATGTCCCGTGGGGTCTGCCCAATAGGCGACTGCGGCGCGTTTTTGTATAAGATACCATTGGAAAGCGTCGAGATGAGAAATTTTAGTACGGTCGGGCGGGCGAACAGAAATAGGGATCTTTGTGGCTGGGCTTTGTCGCAGGAAAAGGGTGCTGGCGAAAGGGTGTGATAAGGGAGTAAAGGCATGGTAAGCCTGGTTCAGAATGATAAGAATTAAAGCGTTTGATAACGGCAGAGCTTGGATCATTTATCATCATCGTCTTTGAATAGTAGCACGTTGGCTCGTCGTACATGACAAGTGTGATCCCTTCCTGTACTGCTAGCCGACCGTCCTCAAGCGGTCCCCAACGCCCGCCAACATATCGAATTATGCCTATTTGTGTCGACGGAGGGCGCTATACACGTTCCCCAACCTCGTTTTCAAGTGGCTATCATTGGCTGGGGCTGCGCATGCGTGAAGTCGACGGACCTGTAAACTGCGAGTCTGTGACTCACGATTTTCTTTCCGTCGACATTCTGTCAAATCTAGACATGTGTTAGCGATCAAGAGGACAAAAATAGATTTTGTGACTCCTGTCAGTCATCTGGAGGGTCTTGCCAAAAGAAAACGATTTTTAGATTTTTAAAACATGCACGTTTTCGCCTTGCCAAAAGTATTCTCGTCTTATCAAAAAGTGAAAACGTGCATGGATTCTTGATCCTCAAAGAGCGCACGTTTGCTATAATGTATGTGTTATACTGGGGGTTGTTTGGCAATGCAGTCCAAATGAGTTAGACCATGCTCCCACAGATCAGTGATCTCTGAAAGTTTTTAGTCAGGTTCGTCCTCGTTTTCTTTTGGCAAGACCCTCCTGAATGACCAGAGCCTGTTTGCTTTTTGACGACAGGAAGGGACACTCGGGCATTGTAATACATAGCATTAGAAGAGCCTGAGGGTCTGATAGGGAAAGTGAGAGGGGGAGATGTATCAGATGAGAGGAACTAAGGGATAGGGTACCAATTACAAGTGTGTCATAAAGAAGACGGGTAACGGCCTTTACCCCATCGACGTCTTTGGTGGCTATGGTCAAATCCTGTGCTTTATGATCAAGCTGCATACCTTAATGGCCGTTTAAGTAGCCATGCACCCCCTGACGTCTACCTTGCAACCCCTAACCGACCAACCTCGACACATCCTTCTCCCTTTCCTTTCCTCCAGTCCGACATTGCAGGTATAGATTGTGTGGAACTATAGAGGGAGTGGATCTTGGGGTGTGGAGGGGTCTGCATTCACTGAAAACCTACAAGATCCAAAACTCGTCAATACTGACGACCTTATGTCCTCAGGTTGATGATACCTAAATCTACAGCTTTAGGTCATCATGGGGTAGTCCTAGGTGATGACTTTGGGTCATCACTGACGACCTAAAGTCGTCACTATGGGTGCCCTTTACAGCCATATTGTCCTGTGCAGTAGTTACATACATCCTACCCCGGTAGTATTGATTCTAACAATTAACACATAGTGTTGGTTTTATTTGGGAGGGGGATTACTTTCTGTAACATATATATCCTATGCCCTCACCCATCAATCAGTATTTATTCTTCTGAACCCACTATCATGGGTCATTTGAACAGTATGTTGTGCTGTGTGAGTACACCCATCTACTGTGTCATAGACTCTGAATAGATATGGACTTATACTCCAGCACTATCCAGAAGAGAGGTGTTATTAGCACAAGGATCTATTTCTCTTTCTACATTTCCATTTAAACATTTCCATCCTTTTACAAGAAAATCTTCATTAAATGCTCCTTATTATTTCACTTGTCATAACAACAATACAATAAGAACATTGTATATTTATGAGCCTATATACAACCCAGTATGCATCATTAGTATCACAGAAATGCATAGTAGGGACCTCCTATGATCAGTGTGACGACTTGGGGTAGTCATAAAGGCCTGACGACCCCCTGACGACCCTAAACTCATCATATATGACGACTTTCCAGTAGCGGTGGGTTTTCAGTGTTGGCAACATAGCCACTGGGAAATAACGTGTTATTATCAGGTAACTGTGCATTGAGCAATAACAATTATGATTGTGTAGGTAATGCAGGAAATCAACTCGTAGGGATAACATCCAGCAGTTGCCCTAGTATCTGCCGATGACAGACTCAAGTGGAATATGGGTATAAGGGCAATGTGCCTCGGATAATAGGTATTGGATGTGCATGTAGTAGTATAGGGAAATGGGACCAGAGACCTGTTTCATAAGCATTCTTTATTTAAGATCGATCTTTCCACTCTATGAGTGACCACTTAAGATCAGTTATTTGAGAATGACTACTAGTGTTTCAGAACAAGCTGTCACTAGTATTGGAACTTAAGACTGGTCCTTTAGAAACAGCTGTCAATTGGACATAGGGAAAGTAATCAAGATCAGTCCTTAGGTCACTCATAGACCAATCATTCAGCTAGTAAGATCAATCACCCAGGTGCAGAACATGTCTCTACTTTGTTATTCTACAATAGAAAAAGGTATTATAAAAGGGTATTTCATTTGGATATATTCCTGAGACCTGTTTCATAAGCATTCCTTATTTAAGATCGATCTTTCCACTCTACTAGTGACAACTTAAGATCAGTCATTTGGGAATGACTACTAGTGTTTCGGAACAAGCTGTCACTAGTATTGGAACTTAACACTGGTCCTTTAGAAACAGCTGTCAATTGGACATAGGGGCAGTAATCAAGATCAGTCCTTAGGTCACTCGTAGAACAATCATTCAGCTAGTAAGATCAATCGCCCAGGTGCAGAACGTGCCTCTACTTTGTTATTTCACAATATAAAAAGGTATTATAAAAGGGTATTTCATTTTGATATATTCCTAACATCATGGATTAAAAAGATATGTGGGATTCCACTAATTGATATGATTTTTCCCATTTATGTGTACCTTCAACCTTCCACATAAATCAGCTACTTTCTGTTGGTCATATGTCACTCTTACATTGACTCTTTACTAGTAAGCTTCAATCCCAATTTCCTTTTGAAACACCTCCTACTAAGAGTGAGCTATAGAGATATGACCAATGAATCCAATGATTGATCTTAACACAACCTTATGAGTATCTTGCTCTTAAGTCTATGTCACTAGTATATGGCCCTTGTGAAACAGGTCTCAGACATAATGGATTAAAAGATATATGGAATTTCACTAATAGATATGATTTTTTCCCATTTATGTGTACCCTCAACCTTCCACATAAATCAGCTACTTTATGTTGGTCATATGTCACTCTTACAATGACTCTTTACTCATAAGCTTCACTACCCATTTCCTTTTGAAACACCTCCTACTAAGAGTGAGCTATGAAGATGTGACCAATGAACCCAATGATTGATCTTAACACCACCTTACTAGTATCTTGCTCATAAGTCTATGTCACTCGTATATGGCCCTTGTGAAACAGGTCTCTGATACCTGTTTCACAAGGACCATGTACGAGTAAGATTGGTGTACAAGCAAGATCACTCCTATGGTCATTCTAAGATTGATCTTAGGCTTCTTAGGCTTAGCGGAAGTGTTTCAAAAGTAAATGGGGAGTGAAACTTACTAGTAAAGGGTCAATGTAACGACCAACATAAAGTAGCTAATTCATGGGGAAGGTTGAGGGTACACATAAATGTGAAAAATCCTATTAACAAGTGGAATCCCACAACATTTTCTAATGCATGAAGTCAGGTATATATCAAATGTAAATTCCCCCTTTTAATACCATTTTCTATCATGGAATTATGAAGTAAAGCCATATTGTGCACCTAGGTGATCGATCTTACTAGCTGGATAATTGGCCTATGAGTGACCTTACAACTGATCTTGATTACTGCCACTATGTCTAATTGACAGCTGTTTCTAAAGGACTAGTCTTAAGTTCCAATATGAGTAATAGCTTGTTCGGAAACACTAGTAGTCATTCCCAAATGACTGATCTTAAGTGGTCACTCATAGAGTGGAAAGATCGATCTTAATTAAATAATGAATGCTTATGAAACAGGTCTCAGGGATTAAATTATGTTCCTCGGCATATTCCTCACCTCAAAACACTCACCCTGCTGCCCTCAGTCCCTTCCCTATATTTTCCAAATATGATAGAGAGACTGATATAGGATTTTTGATTTTACCACGAAGTACTTGGATCAGATAAGAGGTGAGTTGACTGATATTCCTGACCCTAATCAGCCACCTCGGAACACCCACAATTGGAGAACTCTTTTCTGTCACCAAAGTCCTATATTACACTAAAGACCTCCACCTGGGCCTTTTCTGGTTTCCTCTGCCTACTTGCTCACCTTACACAGTCTGCCACTCGCAGCCCCCATGTTTGCTGGGCCGAAGGGGAGGGGCAGAGACAGGGGCAGGATATCGACTCAGGGTCGACAGGCCAATACGACTTTCTCTGCCCGGTGTCAAGGATCAGGGGATATAACCAGTTATGGTCTGATGTCGACACGCCCGCCCAGGTCCGTGTCACTGACATTTGCACCCGATCATTAGTTTCCAAAGCGCTCGCGCTCTGTCGACCCTGTGGACGATGTCCCCAAATCGATACGATGAGCAGGGTGAATGAGGCGTTGTGAGGAGTAGGTGTCGGCTAAAGGGAGAGTATAGTAGAGGTTATTGCCAGGTCTGACATGGGCTGATATATCACACTGCATTGCTTGTGACTCACTGCACCCTGCCTAGCACCAAGAGTGTCAAACCGTCTACCTACCAGCCAGACCTATCACCTCCCGACCTACCCTCACCACCCCTTGCTGGTCAACAAGAACTCATAGCTCCTAGTATTGGCATGCAGCTCCTGCTGCTTAGGCCCATTTTCCACCACCCGACAGGGCCTCTCTATCGGCGATAGACCCACAGTGGATGGTGCTGTCGGCCGACTGAGGCCATGCCTCTCCATTGAATCCTATGGCAGCCCAGTTGGCCGAGTTGGTGGTTTGGTGCAGCTGTCGGCTGATAGAGGGGACATATCGTTTGGTGGAAAATGGCCCTTACCCTACCCCATAACACATCCATTTACATACATCTACCAACAGCCATATAACCCCATCTCCCCATCCCCTCCTAGTTACACACCCACTCAAACACCCACTGGCTGCCCTGTTGGCATGTCCGTCTTGTGCCTGCTCTCGAAAGGCTGTAACCATCTAACAATGTGACGGGTACCAAGTCCAGGTCGTGGGGGTGAGAGGTCCAAGTACGGTCGATACAAGGATGGGTCTGGTGTTAGTGCTCTGCCCTGCACTGCCGCCTCCTACTCAACAACCCAATCCCTGACCCTAGACTACCACCGGACCACCTTAACCCTACAAAAGCTCCTGAAAAGAGATGTTGTGTCAGAGCTTCTTATTTTGAGGTCTTGATGATGCATTGATATAGTGCCAGTGAATAACTCACTGGAACTGTATCAGTGCATCGTTCCTACCTCTCAAAAAAGAGATTCTGAATGATTCAGTGCAGTTCTGGTGAGTTTCTCACTAGGGCTGTGTTCATGTACCATACTAACAAATAAAACCTCGGGATAATACGCTATTCTTAAAGGGTTAATTCACACTATGCCAGGGAAAATGGAAGTAAACGGAATTACACCAAATCTTGGAAATATTCCCATCCCTCACATCCCACAGAGCAAACATAGCAACCTCTCACCTATACATGTTCACACCCCTGGCTACACTAGATCAGGAACAGACCCAAGCAACTAAGCAGCTCAGTTTTGGCTCAGTTTCCAGAGAGCTGCTCAGTACCGTTTTACTTTTTGTTTGTGCTTTTGTCTATAGGCCGCAGGAAGACCCCACAATATGGACAAATCCGCGGTGCCAAGGTTGCTGATCGTGCCGAGGCTTGCCTGACGAGGCCCCCGGGAGGCTTTGGAACAGACACCACATGAATAAATCTCCTGAGTGACCCTCAACCTTTCAACATGACCAGTCTTTGCCCCTGCCGTTGCTTCGGCTGTGTTAAAGGGCTCGCATTACTATAGAACAGGCAGCAGAATGATGCTCTAGTACATGCGTTTACATGGCCATGCAAAACCTAAGAAACACACATGCCTGTCTTATGTCTAGTGTGACTGTAATATTACATTCTTTACTCGCTTCACATGAAGATGGCATTTTCAGACAGAAGCTTTAGGGGCGCCGTGAAAATGTCAACCCCCGCAACCATAATGTAGTGTCATACTTGCATGATATGGTGCGGCTGAATCTCACCAGAACGCCATAATAACGGCCAGAGTCATATTTGGTGTATTTTTCTCATCCCACCTGGGTTGTCTGACACAAACAAGACATATTGGCATCAGAATTCACCCCTTACTATCTCATTTGTCCTATGTGATATAGGATAATCTTATGTAGTCTGTCAGCATCCCCTTTTTGTCCTTTCCCCAATGCTATACCTTTCTACTTACCGACGCCAACGGTCGCTTCTATGCACACGTTTAGATATGGGCGGTGGAGTTTTGGAAAGAAACGTTATTAAACTGACAAGAATTCTTATAGGGAAAAAGTCACTGCGCTGTCTAAGCTCCGAGCTATGCCTGAGGAAAGAGACTGATTGGATTTGATGAATCCAGTTAGTATGTCCGCAGTTGAGCCCCAAGCCCAGGGAGAATATGACTTCCATTGGGGAGTACCCCCTGCACCTTAACACCCACAAACCCCACTACCTGTTCGGCCCCTTCAGGAGCGTGTTGCTCCTATGGTAAAAAGAGCTGTCAGTAGGTACCCTCTTTTCAAAAGAAGTCACGCTCTGCTTCACCATTCAACTTGCACTCACCACATTAGTCTGAAAAGTCACCTGCCTTGTTAAAAACCTACTCATATCACACACTCTATAGTTTATTATACAGACTGACTTCTCCCAACTAGGTACCTACTGAAATGCCCTTTTTTAGCACCATACCTGAATGACCACATGTGAGCAACAAAACAGACAAGTTATAGCTAGATGAAAAGAAAGGACTGGAAACGAGGACATTTTTTAGCCAGCTCTTCCTTTTACTATAGGAGCAACACCCTCCTGACGGGCTGTGGACCACAGGGAGTGATGAATGGTGCATGAGGAGGGCGGCGAGGGCCACCCGCCACGGTCGTCTTTTCTTTCTGTCATCAGACAGCCAGGGATTAGTGTGTCAGGAAAGGCCTGCCACTGGTAGGAAGGTGTGTACGTGTCGACGTATTGCCAGAGGTGGGGCTGATAGGGGAAGGTAGAGGGCCAACGGTGCTGATGGGAGCCCAGATTGGTTGTGGGAAGACCTTTGGGAGGAGGGAACGCACTGCTATAGGGATTTTATATATAGATAGATGGAGTGGGATGGAGAAGGGATTTGCACGTTAAGGGTTGTTGGTATGGGGTGTGTTAAGAGATAGACACTGGGATGTATTGCAGCCAGAGAGGATGGTGAGACGCACAGAGCTGCATTGATTGCTGATTTAGGAAGTGGCAGCAAATAATGACTGAAGGCTTCTAACATCTATATAGGCCCTGTGGTAACTAGGTGTGAATAGTATATGGTTTCGGGGTTGCTATGTTTAGAACTGAAATTCTGTGATTTGTTTTGATAAGTATTTTACTACAGATAGGTGGATATGATGGCATTTTTGTTTTCACATGAGAGTAATATTGATACGTGTTGAATGGAATTGACAGTGGGAAAATTACAAGAGACCTGAATTTAATGTATGTGATAAAACATAGAAAATGCTGACATTTGCGGAAATACCCATAGATATTCTGAATGCAATAGGGTAGATTAATCTAAAGACGGCCGTTCATGTGCAGGTTTTCAATAAGGGAAATGTAGTAGCTAATATCTTTGAATCTAATGGTCCTTAGGGTTCCCCAAGGTACTAATTGAAAGACAATTATTTGGGCTGTTGGACCAATTACCTTTCTCAAATCCATGTGTAAAGTTTATCTATTGTTTTTCATCATTTCTAAGACCATCTCAGTTAGTCTATTTTCACCTTGAGATGACCAACTTGCACCTTGAGCTGACCACTTGATAACTTCTCTTTTAATTGGGCTATGTTCATTAAACTATCATTTGAAAAAAAAGAATGTCCTTTATAGATATGCAGTAAAATTGCATAATTATAATCAGTGCATCATAAGACAATGTATGTTTTTAGAGTGATTTAATTAGAATGGAATTTGGAGGCAATTTTATGCTCATGGATATTGTAAATCTCATCAAAAGTGGTATTTCCAACCCTGCATTATAGAGGCTTTGTTTTCAATGTACTTTAATAGACCTTCAATAGGGACTATCATAATCCATTCCTTAACTTTATCATCACACTCTCAGTATCAAATAGTTTTTCTACATAGTAATAACCATAGCATTACAGTAAAGATTGAACTGGTTATTGTATGCACCAGAGAATAATCCAGTGAAGATTTCTATCCCAAACTATTCTGGCCATGAATCTTGTGATGTAATCCTACATAATGGTTTCTATTCAATTAAATTGACGAATAGGTATGTTCTGACAAGAAGTCCTATACAGTAAGTATTTAACATTTCTGCACTTTTCCATATGCTATTATTTAGCGAAGATATTTATTTATGCCTAGAGTCTAAATGTTGTATATGTGAGCAATTGTCATTTTCAAATTATTGAACCAAAGTTGGAGAATTCTGATAAAATGACCATCTCAGAAGATATGAGAAGGGGACTATAGAATGTATCTTCATTCCAAAATTATTTAGAACAGAAAAAATATTCACTTACCACGAGTTAACACCCTTGTTGATAGTTGGTTGCCATGGAAATCATAGTGTTGTTCTTTCATAATTTTACTTCCCTGGCCATTAACTATTCAAGACAAAAAAAATGATTTGAATTGTCTTTTTTGAAATTAAAATAAAAAAAAAATATTCCAGTTAATTGCTATATTTACAAATGACTATTTCTATTAAGCATGCAGCAATATACCGATACCTAGATGAGATACACTGAAAAAAGTCTTCCTGACAAAGTGACATGTATACCCATGTCAACCCGATTTGACACAGAGAGTACACGTCATTGGGACATGTGCACATATGTCACCATGACAACTGAAGCACACAGTAATCCTCATATGATTTGACATGCCTAAAAATGCCACGTCATCTGTGAGTTGACTAGGGTCACGGCCATGTCAAAGGCACTTGACATGTGATGGTTTGACCTACATAATTGTTCTAGAATATTCCACTAGATGGGGCAAATAACCATTTTGGTATCAGGATTAATCACTACCAAGAGGTACTACTAACACTTGAGACATTTGATGTATCTGTGTCATTTTGTTTTCATGAAGAATAGATCACTTAGGTCTTTAAATACTATCAATGAATGGCAGTAAATTCTATTTCATTCTTAAATTTGCATTTGTTATTGAATATCAAAATAGACAGCCACAATCCTGAATCCTTCAACTGGGGAGGATAGACACCTTGTGTGTGGGTCAGTGAAAACACCAAAAGAGTGTATGCTAACCCACAGTCTATAATCTCAGTATCTTCATTACATGGAGACAGATGGCATTGCCATGCATCTCCATGCTCTTGTCTTATGGAATGCATAGAGGTCCTCAGTCAAGTAGAAGTTCTGTAGATAGGAAAAAGTGCCTTAGTGTTGCAGGCCTGTGGGGCTATGATATCCCCTGCCTTCTATTATAGGCCTGCCTTGATGGAACCATTGGTACATAGCTATTGACTGCTCTTGACCCTTACATAATTGTATCAGAGTGTTACCTAGCACTCAGGTGAATGGATCAGAAATATGTGACGTGTCTTCATTACGCATGTCAAGTGGAGTTGACGAACCAAATATGAGAGCGTCAACCTCATTTGACATGCCTTCATACATGTCATGTGGGAGACAAATTTTGACCTGTGCAGTATGTGTCAAAGCGATCATTGTTCTTCTCTCTGTGTATGGTCTCTTCTCTCTGTAACTGACATTCCATATTTGAGATGATATGTACGAAGCCCCTAATAGGACATACCAAAAAGATTTTTTTCATGCAAAGAATATTCCTCCGGGTACTGGAACATTCCTGTGGGTACTGGAACATTCATGTGGGTACTGGAACATTGCTGCGGATACTGGGACATTCCTGTGGACACTGGAACATTTGTGTGGATACTAGCACATTCCTGCAGATATAGTCCTGAGTATTCCTGCAGGTACAGGAGTATTCCTGTGGGTACAGGAACATTCAGGTGCACAGAATTCGAGAAAATGATGGTAAAATATGTGCACACTGTCAGACTGGGGCAAGCCAGGGGGGGCAAGCTTTTTGCAGTAGATTGCTCCTAATTTTGGAAAACAGAGGTAGTTGCTGTCAACACAAATCCAATGACCCAACAGTGTGTAACCCTGTACCCAATACAGTGGTCTTTATAGCCCGTTTACAATTGGGGCTGAGAGTGTATAGAATATGAATAAAACCTCAAGAATTATTTCTGCAGTGTTGCTGAAATCTTTTCTCTATGCAGGTCACTGTGGCCTGCATGAAATTCCTTCTCATGCCACCCCATTGAGCTCATGCAAGCCATTATGATATTGATATTTTGAGCTTCCTCACAAACTTCATCATAACTTGTTTTGTAATGTGCAAAAACTTAAAAGAAATTAGTTGATTTAAAACAATTTTAGAAATATGGCCCTATCTTTGCTTCTAATTGGCCAATTTGGGAAATTCTTTCACCATTGGAAAGCTCAGGCCCTACCTTCAGTACCCGCAAGAATTATTCAGTATCTGCAGGAATTATTCAGTATCCGCAGGAATTGTTCAGTTCCCGCAAGAATTGTTCAGTATCCGCAAAAATATTTTTCTTGGAAGAAAAATTATTTTTGGTATGTCTAATCAGGGGCTCCATAGTTATGTGTATTAGTATGAGTGATAGATCTTTAACGCCGTCCCAACAGCGAAGGTCATAATTATTTATGATTTATGGCGACAAAACTATGCTACAATATTTCATAGATGAATGTGGCGGTTCTTGTGCATGTCCACCATACAGCTATAGACCCTTTTAAGACTGAGATGTGGGAGTCTGATGATTGAGAGGAAGCTTACCACATAAACGTCGTTTTGCGTTAGGACGGGTAAGAATGTCTCAATAAGAAGGGAAAAGTGATTTTTAAGACTATACACATTACCATGCAGGCTTGCCACGTACATACCAAAGCATAAACGTGGCAACTACTTCTACGACATGGGCGGCGAAAATCACCTCTTTGCCCATAAATCTGCCTACAGAGATCCGCCTCTATCGTGTTACTCCAGCCCACTTTCGCCCCAAGGCTTTCCGACCTCCGTGCTGCCACCCTTGCGACAGAGTCGCTGGCAACCACTGCCTGTGTCAGAGAAAGCAGCGTTGGGGCGTGTTTCAGGGACGTTGAGAAGCGCCTAAAGTGGCCAATTGGCGGTAAAACAGGCTGGGCTCATTAGGCTGTGGGTGCTGGTCGCAGGAGGGGCTGGTATCAAGCCGGGAGGGGCAGATCTAAGAGACTTGGATCTGTCAGATTCGCCTCACATTGCTCAGCAGTCGGTGCTCAACCCCTTTCAGTACCGGCTGGCCAAATACTTGGTTGCCTCGGCCAAAGACCATATTTTTTTCTTTCTCTGTCTCTGTCTCTGCACTGCCTCTCTCACTTTTGTCTACTTGTTTTTTCCTCCCTTCTATTCATTGTTCAATCTCATAATAGACCCCTGTCCCTATACTACCTTTCTGGTTTGCGCAGTTTCTCTCACTGCTTAATTGTACATGCCCAGCTCATTTCTGATGACATGCTTAGTTTCTCCCAATACTATACTACTTGCCTCCTAGCTGTTGTTTCCCCTTTCCTGTGCCCTCCCATTCTCCTTTGTTTTTACCCCTTTTTCTTAGCTTCAACCTCTCTGGCATCATCCTCTCTCTCTCTCACCCTGACTGGTTGTCTACCTTGATGGTCTCTCCCATTCCCCTCTACCCCTTCTGTCGACTCCTCTCTCCAACACCAGCACACTGCCAGTCGTGCTGGCAGAGTCACTCACACGCCGCTAGGTGCGCAGCCCTGGTGGTGACGCAGAGACACACAGGGACCACGTGAGGCCTACCAGCTCTGACGGCAGTTGTGGACGGAAGAGGCGGCCACCAGTCTCACAGCCATCAGGCCGGCGACAGGCAGCAGGCAGACAGGGAGCGGGCATTACAAGCCTTGTCAGTCTCCAGCAATTGCAACAGCAGCAGCCAGCCAGGCCAAACCAAGCCTAACCCATACCAAGATTCTCTACCCTTTGCGGTCTGCCCCGGGGTCTGCCGTCCTACAAAGCCGCCACCACACGAGGTTTAGGCCACAAGAGGAGCACGCCTTCCGCTAACGAGCTGGGACGGCGGCACGCACCGGAAGGGTCAACGTGAGTCGTTCTTATCGCTGTGTGGAAGGTAGTGGGGGATAGGCGGATGCACGTGCTGAGACTGACGCGCCTGTCCTGGCTCACTTACAACACATGGTGGTGGCCTTTTTGGATCTAATTGAGTACATGAACTTCACACAAGAGGGACATATACTACCAGTGACCTGCGGCCACAACTACAAACCATCACTAGGCTCAGGCCAACGCAGCAGCATTTCAGCCAAGGCAGTGAAACCCACCAGGACCTATATACCTACATATCTAACCTAATCTACCTCGCTGGACCAGCTGGCCGGTAAGGTCATCCAGGGTGTTTCCCTTGCTCCAGTGGTAGTTGTTAGTATCAGCAGTAGGACATCCATCCTTAAGGTACATGTAACTACGGGAACACGCTCCTTCCTGGTTCCTTATCAATAAGGCGCACCGCGGCCCCTACACTCACACAAGCTCTACCTTCTGGAGGAGCTGTAAGCGAGACCTGCCTGGAGGAGACAGAGAGGACTGAGACGGGGTAAGAGGCAGGAGTCTGGAGATTGAGTCACAACAAGGTACAGGAGGATGGCACCCCGGATGGGCACTGTGTCATTGGCCCTGGTAGTCTTCTGTGTGTTCCAGGGCCGGATGGTGTTGGCTGATACAATGGACCCAGCGACGACACCCCACAGCAAGCCAGAGGGAGGTAAGGGGTCATTTAGTTCTATTGTATGTATATTGTGTGCTGCTTACCTTTGTAACCTATAGTGTTGTGAACAAGGATAACACAGGGAACCTGTTTGCTGTAAAAAGCCATGGAGGGTTTAAGCACAAGCTAGTCCACGTGTATGACAGTACTGTCATTAATTGTTATACCTCCCCTTTTCAAATGACTTTCCAGCATTACCTTGTAATTCACATGTCATGCCCCAGCTGGTAACCTACTTTATATGCCAAGCTCATCCGCCGTATTATTTCGAAAGCAAGTCTCTTGTCATCGATGTCCTTTTATTTGTAGATCACATGCACATGGGCCAATATGGTGTTGCTTTTGAATGTTACTGCACGTTTCATAAGAAATCTTGACATCATAACCTAATTAGTTTATTCAAATGAATCGTCTCACTCTTGACTTTACTGATAAGGAGACGCATCTCGTTAGATTTTGAGTTGAGGTAGTTTAAGTTGACCTTTTCAAATAACGGTGATGATCCTTACAACTTACAATGAAGGTGATAAAAAATCAAATTAGGATCACAGACGACGAATTTCCAATTAATCGTGAACATCAGAAAAAGAATTCTCAGTTAAACAATGACGCATATTTCCAATGGCTTTTCAGCTGAAACTGGCCTAGTTCCGCCGTTAGTTTTTAGTGGTGATTTGTGTGCGAATTAACTTATGTGTTCATGGAGGAAAATTGTTTTATAGAGCAGGTGTGTCTGTGAAATATGGTCGTCACGTTGACTTCTTTATAGATCATAGCTGCGTTCAGTATGTGACGTCATGACAGCTGAGTGGTTTTCTAGCAAGAGAGTGTTTTGTAATTGTTTTCTTCCCCCTATACATTGACAATTTCACATGAAAGAGCTACACTAGGTGCATCCTATATGATAACTAAATCATTATTCTTGAAAATGATACATTTATATTGGGTTGGTTAGTCAGTCTCATAAACCTTCCAAAAACTACCACTTCTGTATAGTGCACACATAAAACAAATTAATATAAACTCCCATCAAAATTTACCGTAAATGTCATCCCTACTTCATGTACACTTGTCACTTACAAGAAAGTGAAGATAAAAAAACCAAATTCCAATAGAAGTAATAGCCAGAGGTTTATTCGTCCTGTATAATCAGAAAACACAGAGCAGAAAAAGATCTAGGGGAGGAAACAGCTTGCCGTGACTCGTTCGAGGTTAGCGTTTTGATTATTTCCCTTTGTCAGGAAGAAAAGAGATTGAGTAAAACAAAATCCTCTTCACGATGAGTTCAGGGGATTTTAGGGCACGGCCATTCTCCAGACACAAGTTTGGAAAAATCATTTGCTGGGGAAGCCGGTGCCACTAACTTTATCGCTGACCCCTGTACGCTTACTTTATCAATTAGCTGATGCCATTTAATTACGTGTTGTTTAATTATGCGTGGCCTCTTGGCAGTGTCAGTCAATGAGAGAGCAAACCGCATTGGCTCCTTGTTGACTGAAAGAAGCCGCGGTTGCTGTTTCCGCTTTTGTGTAGGTGGAATCAGGGAGGGCTTTCTTAACAATGAAATTGTGATATTAAAACGTAGTCATCAAAAGTTGGACACTTCCTGACAGGGGTCGTATGTATATCACATTACCTTATGGTCTTCCTATTCAATGAGGATAGCTGTGTAGGGGAAAAACTAATGTTAAACGGAATACACAGAATGTCACTGTCATTGACAGATCGCCGAGATAGATTACAGTGTTTTTCTCAAGAAAAAGAGGCGTTTTACCCAACTCATTGACATTTCAGTGATCTGTGAGTCATGATAACATGTTGTGGTCCCAAGCAAGTTTGATGGGCAAAACCAGAGATTTTTATGGTCACTCTCCTATGAAATCCCAGCCAATGTTGACGGTAAAGTGCATAAACACTGGGATTGGCCATGGGAAAATATATGGCTATACTGTCCAAAAGGACAAATAACAAATATTTTAACCAAATTGAGCATTAACAGCTGTGTTTGAGGTATTGAAGTGAGTAAAGGAATGATGCCTCCTTATCGGTAAGAGTGCAGTTTTTCCCTGCTCTTAATTAAGTCTTCAGATCATCTAATAATATCTCGAGAACAAAGAGGATGCGCATAGTACAAGGATGAATTATAACCACAGTACTAGAAAGATATACAAGGTTGCGACGGCATTGCTTACAATCTCAGGTGGAAAGATTCACACCTACACTAACTAAAAGAAAAGACTACAGTTTGATAGAATACCTTCGGTTTGTTGTGTGTTTTTGCTCCTAAATCAGGGAATGAAAATGGAGGTAAACCTCATTTATCTCTCGTAATCCAAAAAAACATAGGATTACAAATGGGCTACGCATAGTGCAAATCAAAAGTCCAGCGCATATTTAAAATGAATTAATCCATGAGGTGGATAGGTGTAAACATCTACTTGCTGTTCCCCATGTTATCTAATTTCTGCTTACCTGGTTTATTGATTAGTTTGAAAGTAATCAAAGGTAGACAGGAGTGCCTAGATGCCATTGTAAACTCAAAGGGCACAGTAATTGCGAAGTGAGACTTTCTCATTCACTAATTATTGACTGGTAAGATCAAATTGACATATCATGGGAATATACTTATATCATATATCCATTGTATACAGTTACTTAAAGGCCAACTCCCACTATGCGAAAAATGGGTCTAAAACGCCTGTTATTCTGGATATCAGCAGCCTTGGAGTCTTGTCAAAAACAAAATTCACAAGGGTTCCCATACCATTCCTACCTTTCTCAGACCCCACTACTAGCCACTATGGGAAGGGAAATGTCTGTGATATTCATCTCTGTACTGACTAGTTGCTACTTTGATTCACAAGTACAACATTCTTATGGCTATAGTGTGTGGAACTTGGGTCCTGATTTATGAAAAATATATAGACCTCTTGTGATTTACTAAAGATTCTTGTTTTTCTCTAAATCACAGGGAATTTCCCTATATCACAGAGATTTCTGGCATCTTGTGAGAAAAATATCAAAAACTTTTGATGTATTCCACTCCTGAAATAACAACACTTTGGCAAGGGTTCTTAGCTGTTATTGGGCTTCCTTGGACGATAATACCACCCTAAATATCAGCTGAATGACAACATATTCTACATCACAAGGATTTTCTAACTATTTTCGCATTGTCGGATTTGGCCTTAACACAGCTTGTAACTTACTCTCCGTTGTACCTGTGGGATATTTTATACGCGAGTCGCTCTAATGAAGAGGACGGGAAGCCAAATTTACCACCGTTAATTGCAGTGTTGTGTGATAAGGGATAAATAGCTAGTTTTCCTGTAATATCAGCAATTCACCAATCTTTGGGATGTAGCCAATTCACATACATAGCAGAAGCAATAAGGGAAATGCACAGAGTATTTACAAAGTGACAGCTACAGCGCCTACATACTCTAACACATTATACCCAACATGGATCTATTTTCACGGGTGGACACGATGATTTTCATAAATGAAACGATCTGCGAAAAGGGGACTTAATGCAGGGGACCTGAGACCCCTTCACCCAGTACATGTCACTGATATAACTGTGGCATTCACTGTAAATGCGAACACACTGGAAATGTAATAATACCGTGGCCTGCTTTTCAATATGATTTATCATAAAAAGGAGGTCGCTATTGGGTATGGAATTTTGTACATCAATATTTTTTCACAATATGTGACAAAACCTGGGAAAGTGTAACATTAGGGGAAAATCCCTTTTTTCAAATTCATGTCTTCAGCTACATTTTGGTACTTTACATGATAACATATTCCAATTAGCTACAGAAATATAAGATCTGAAACATGGGATGCCAGCAACATGCATAAATTAAGGATGACCCTTAACTCAATTGTGTATTGAAATATCATGGCATATTTGATAGAAAATGCCATTATTGGATAAAATAACAATTCTAAAACATAATCATCCATAATTTTGGCTCTAGAAGGGATAATTCAATTCTGTTTTCAGTTATGAAAACCTTATGGACAGGTCAATAAGATAGGGTCACTTTTTATTCAAAAAGAACAAAATTATGGTTTCCATGGCAACCGAATCTCAACAAACGTGCTAAATTTAGGGAAAAACATTCTTTTTAGATTCTAAATAAGGTCATTTTAGAACGAAAATAGAGTTATGGCTATGGCATAATCTGATTCTTCAGAAAAAGTTACCCTACACTTGTTTTCACTCAATTTTTAACTCTTTTGGCCATATTTCCTTAAATATTGTATTTAGAGCATTTCTAGGTATTTCCCTTAAGGTTATGATTTGCCCTGTTTCGTCACATATAGGGACTCCAACCTTAAACGCAGGGTTTATGGAAGGATTCCAGGCCGGTTGGGACTCAATTAGTGCTGGGGTGGATTATGTTGGTCTGTCATTTGTAACAGAGTCTGGGGACAATCAACAATATAACAGGGTGGAAGATTGGGGTAGGGTTGGAGTAGGGGTACTAGTCTACATATCAATGGATCAATACAAACCCAAGCCAGCTTCAAGCCTTACCAAAGCAAACCCCACCAGCTAGCCATCAGAGGGGTTCAATCAGCATTTGTTTGCGGCGAAAATAGTCAATTATTAATGCGCTAGCAGGCTTTAGATGCCCACCCTCCCGCCTCAGTCAATGCTAAGTATGTTGTCTGAGTCAGTCCCAAGCACCGTCCTCGGAGCGAGCCAAGAGGACTCAGTCTTAGCAGTAATGCACCGCCTGAGCCTTCAGTACTTCTATTGCGTAAGGATATATGGATTGTGACGGAACCACTTTCAGAAGGGGTGAGTTGGGTAGGCACTGGAGGAATATTTCAGGGTAATACCACCTGACCCGCTCCCGCCACCCCATCGTGCTGAAGGGTGGGGATTTCTACATAGACCCCTCTTCTTCAAGGGTGCTTGGATCCTTTGTCGTGGTAATATATAATGTATACGTTGGTAATCCTATTAAAACGTCCTGCTTTTAGGGAGAAGGACTTAACTCGCTCTTAGAGAACACAGTCAACTACTAAGGATTACTAGGCTTTTCTTGTGGTTGATAAAGTACCCCATGGCTCTTATATCTAATTTCCTACCAGATTTGGATTTAATGTGGGCATTGCCGTTTAATGGTCTATTTAGCATGATTTACTTGGGCGAACCGATTTGGTTTGAACCCCCCATTACTTAGTCAATGGAAGCAGTAATGACTTGCAGGAAGGCAACACAATAGGGGAGTTATAGCTGACTACATAGTTTTAGCAGTTGCTTCTGATGGTAATTGTAAATCATAGGAACATTGGCTGTCGGCCTAATGTAAATTCTCCAATATACATGTACATCAACTTAGTTTAAGCCATACACTGTAAATAGTAAATGCTGTACATCTACAGCAAAAGTTGCTGGCAGCAATTGTTCCAGTAGATTTTGCTGTAGGTCTACAGCAACTGACTTGCTGTAAAGGTACAGGAACATCTCCTGTTGAACTACAGTAACTTATACTACTGTTGTTGAACAGCAAAAGTTGCTGGCAGCAATTGTTCCAGTAGAATTTGCTGTAAATACACAGTAGATTGTAATTTGCTGTAAATGTACAGAAGATTTTAATGTTTTGGTTGGCCTGACCAAGTAGAGATGTAGTTGGGTCATTATGATAGCCAGCTATGTAGCATCATTTATGACTAAATGGGTGTAAAACTAGCCATTGAGTATCACACCCAAGTCACAACAGGCAAGTGTGGTGTATTGCATCATCTTTGCAACCAGCACTTAGCTGATACACTAGGAAGCTTGGTGTCCATACTCATATTTACTTCCAAGCCACAGGAAAGGTGTGTGTGACAGAATGTAGAAGTTTCTGCTTTAGTTTACATAGTTTAATGACGAGTTCCACATGTTATCAAACTAAAATACAATATGTTTACTCTTGTAAATTATTCAATTATGTGACATATTTCACTTCCTTTTCATAGATGAAAATAGATTCAGGTTTGAGTAAAAATTATCTGCCAAAGTGATACTAATGCCACCTGGTGCCAAAGCACAGAACCACAATGCCTACAGCAGTACTTGCTGTAATCCTGCATCTACAGCAAAACACTCAGTAACTGAACAGTGGGTGTTGCTGTATTTGGGGCTACAGCAAATATATGAGAGTATATCTACAGCAACACTTGCTGTAATGTTGTATTTACAGCAACAAAGTTGATACTTATACAGCAAAACTTGCTGTATTTTAGATTACAGCAACTTCTACTGTATGATCACAGCAAAATTTGCTGTATATGTACATCAACTTTTTACAGTGTACCTTTCGCATAACCAGCATATGCATCATTTTGCCTTCTACGACTCAATCCTAAAGCTCCGGGTATACTACTCCCGCCTCTTTCATGACCAAACTATGTGTCCCAGCACATGCAAACCTATAACATTTCACCTTTAGGAAAAAACTCCCTTCCACGACCAGAAATCTGCGGTCTATCCATTGTTACAGAGAAAATGACATACGTTATGCGGTAACCTGGGATTTTATATTCGACAAGTCACGTCAGGAATAATACATATTATATAGGCAGCGTCCTATACCCAAAGAACAGGCTTGCTCCAATCAGCAGGCATCATTTTTTCACAAAGGGTAATACTGACGATTGCGTTTTGGCCTGATGGAATCGGGAGGAGAAGCACAGACTGGTTTACCAATGAGGGTAGGGGACGTTTGCGGGGACGTTTGACATGCATGTGCTTACCAGGGTACATGTTGGGTGTCTCTCAGCCCCGAAGGCAAAGATTGCAATTTGAGTTGTTGGAGAGGGACTGGAGTGGGGCTGGCACTGTACATCCTATCTATGGTCGAACAAAAAACATAGAAGTTACTCATCAAATGTATTATTAATTCATCTGTCTGATCTGCATAAAATGCATGTTCTATAAAAGACAGCAAAATGCGCCTTTAATTTGTGTACACGCGTAGCTTATAAAGGGAAACACTCAGAATAAGATTCATGAACTGCAATTGACTGATACAAATCACTATGTGAAAAAGAAAAATCATGCAGTGAAAATCTGCAATACATACAGGATTCTACTGCAATAAATAGTCCCATATATTGCCATGCACTCACTCACAATTGCAATCAATTAGAGACAACCGGACAATAGAGAGATATAGAAAATGAATGTTGAAACTGAGCCATCATTATTCATAAACATATTTGACCACAGGCCCGGCATGAACAATAAATTAGGTTATATGATATACATTCAGCCATAAAAGCTGACCTGTAGCTGGCAGATTCTATCATTGCATTTTATGAGGTCACATTTCATCTAGCTGAACAGCAGACAAAGAATGACGCATCTGTTTGCCATATTAGCTCAGATTTATAAGAATCCTTCAAAATCCAAATGATAACACTGCAATGCAGAGAGGGTGTATAGAGGGGGTATTATAATAAAGCATATTTCAATATTGCCTATCAAATAAGGGTATGTCTATAGAGAACTGAAAATATGAATACACATATTTGCATGATTTTCATTTTTTGCTGCTGATGCTAAGTTGCCCAATAAACTCTATTGTAATACAGGTTTACGATCATCAAGCGACCCAAATGAATCACTAGCTACAATCCAATAGAGTCATAGTCATCGTTCTATCTACATAAAACCCAAACCAACATGAAACTAACCTTGATTAACTGCATGCAAAATTATTGTCAGGAGTCGATATTCAAATTGTGCCAGTAAAAAAGGGATACGGAATTCTAAACACTGAGGCTTAATATAATGCGGCCATATTGCACTTATGCTCATGCAGTGGCACAAATTATGTGACAAGGGGAATGGGTGGGAACTGCCTTTAAAATGAAGAACTCGTACTATTTATATAACTCCAGTTTTCAGGCACATTACCATGTCCATTGCATATGCAAAGGAATGCGACTGAGCATATTGGACAACAGACATCTTTTCAAACTATATGGCTGAGTAAAAAGTGAGAGCCTTGGTTATTTTGAGTTTGACAGAGAAGGTAATGTAAGATAGACACATGATCTGACATCAAAGTCCACAATGACACGCGAATGGCTGCTGAGGACTCAAAAATAGCAGGACAGTAATCATTGTCAATGGCTGCAGAAAAAAAACAGAAGATTGATGTTATATTAAGGTTCATGTAAGACATAGTAGATATGATTATTTACAAGGTAATTGGTATACCATGCACCCAGGCCTTTAGAGGATAGATATGTTTCTTGCAGAACTGTGTTATTTAATCATATATACCAATCTATCCCAAAGACATCCAAATTGCAAAGAAAATGCAAAAGAAATATGAAAGGACGTTTGCTGAGTATGACTGTCCAGTGCCCTTAATCACAGTCTTTCAATTCTTTAGAAATAATATCCTTCACTATGGCCAGTTCCACTATCAAATTTGTTCATGTTTTATGATGAAGAGGCTTCAGACACTCGGATCATAGTGTGGGGAATCTTAAGATCCTCAAGCTTTTATCTGTCATCTGTGATAAATCGATAGAGGGCTTCTCAAGGTTTCTTATCACTCATATAATGATAATAATAAAATTATAAGCCTATCCTTTGAAGCTGAAATAATAACCCGCCTAGGTAGCCTTCATACAATAGGATTTAGTGCAGATATAATGGGATTTAGACTGGATTAAAGTGTGATCCTCTTTCAGAATTCAATCCCGTTTCTGCACCCTTCTCTCCTCTTCCCTTTCTGTATGCCCTACTTTGAGGTTTGAGGAATCATTCTGCTTGCCATTTTGACAAAAAAGATGTGCACTGATCACCGCACTGCAACACGATGTGTTCAATCCCGAGAGCACAATACGGCCACAGTCGGGAATATCTGGGCGGAATTGAATAATCAACATAAGGGAATGGGGCTGGAATGTCCCTGAATGGTTCGAGCAGACTCTTGCAGAACCGTGTTGGTTTTTAGCCGTATACATTATTAGACATCTGGTGCATAGCTCACTGTCAGGCGCCCGTCTCCAAAAATAATTATGCCACTGAAAGAAGCAATGCCGTGTTGGTTCGAGCACTATGATGGGTTGATAAGGCTTACTTTTACTAGGCACTAGAAGTGCCATTTGCATGGCATGGGAATGAGGAGTCGCAGAGTTGTCTCATTTCAATCCATCATCTTAGTTCGCTCTAGGGTGCATCGTTCCGATAACGAAGTCTCAAGGACAATTTTTCTTCTCCAGGGGAAGATGATATACGTGGTCATGTTTGGCATTGGTTTGAAATATTGGGTTTCAGCGGTGATTAAGTCGTGTGAGACATTGCGCCTGATTCTGGTCATGCTGATTGGAAAAGACTGGCAGGAGAATAAGCAAATTATAGTGAAATCAGTAGTTGTTGCCAAGACTATCATAGGGCTGAATATTACCCCGTCATGAGGCGAGCCAATCATGTTTTAATTGTATGTTGGGCGTGCTTATCACTGCTTTTTCCCTTTTCCTCCAGGGTGGCATTTTCAATCAATACACACTCTACTCTCAGGCTCCACCCCCGCCACCCATACATCACCTATGGTCGCTATAGCCTTTCTATACCGACCGAACATGAGCATTGACTACTAGTTCCCACTTCCAAACGAAGGACCCTGCCCCCTACCACACTATTAGCACGTGTTGTCCCTGTGTTTCCATGGTTTAACATGAATTGGAGACAACCTGGCCTGCAGTGAAACAGCCACCTTCTCTGACCCTGACTGTAGGGGCGTCAGAGCACCTTCAACCCTGCCACAGAAGGAACTACTACACCACCCCCCCCCAACCTGCCACAGGCTATGGGCGCTGCTACAGGCTAGCCATCAAAAGCGGTCTTTTTTAACATTCTGCTCTTTTGAATCTGTGTGATTAACTCAATCTGGAGGGGTGAGCTGCTCCCTCCGCGCCTGATGCGAGACTCATTAAGACCAGGGATGAACGGAGCGACCGTGGCAAGGAAAAGCGACCGTGTGCGTGCGGCGCGAGATCATCCCTTGGATCATAGACTGTGGCATGGGGACTTGGACTAGGGGTAGTACTACCCAGCCACAGTGTCTATTGATCTGATCTAACCAGCCTGTGGGCAGGCGTTGGTCCTCCCTCTCCCTTGCTACTCTCAACTGATGTCCAACCCTAATCCATGCCCTAAGTTTAGAAATGCCGTATCCAAAGAGCCTAGGTGTAAAACAGCGTAATGGTAACCATCTATACATACCACCATAGGCCGTTTGATGATGATAATTTATCATCCCTTTGAAGTCGCAGAATGGATAGAGATAAAAATGAGAACAAGAGATTCGCTGAGGACCATTTTGTCAGGGACGCCTTATTGTATACGTAGATGTGGATATCGTCACCAAGATCAATTCCTAGATCCAGCATAGAGCTGGCACCTTGCTTCTGCAGGGAGGAGTAAGGGAAGATTTTCTTATATAGAAGTGGCTGCTTAGGGCATGCATGTGTAGTTGCGGCTGGTAATGATGGTGTGTGTTACTGCGTGGACTGGGTTGGAGGGGGATATATGTAGTAAGGATAGGGAAATGTAGGAGGGCAAGCCGTGTCTAACGTCACGACCGTGGCAGACAAGAAGAGTGGGTACTACCAGAGGCGACACGAAACCCTCCAACACACGACCTCCAGCAAATTGTCAAGTCCCGTTACCTCACTCAGTATAACGGGCATCAACTGGCTAAGTATGAGGACAAGAATGTTATCTATGAACAGTATTAGGGTATGACACCTTGTAATTGAAATAAGGTTCCCTTTTCCCCAACCAAGTCAATGCCAAGGGAGACACTGTCAAAAACACTCAATCTATACTGACTGATCTACAGAGTTGACAACCTGCACTTCTCCAGAAGCTCATTGATTCCAATGGTAAATGGGTCAGGTTGTCAGAAAGTGTAAGATTTTGCCCTTGAAGGCCCTTAAAAATCAATTTTCTAACCACTTTATATAACCCTAACAAATTTGTAAAGCTACATTCCCTCAGCTCAGAAAACCAAAAAATACTGACTTGGGACATCCGGTTCCATTTTTATTGCTTGTTTTGTGTCATGTAACGTCCGGTACCAAAATCATGAAATATGGAGGTAATTAAAGTTGCTGTCAGTAATATAGAATGTCCCATTATGCATAGCAAACACATGTAATAGCAAGGCCAATATGTCTATTATTGACTTCAATTATGAAATGGAACAAAATTTGAGTTATGCATGCACAGTAGACTGCCTCTTACATGATGATAAAAGTACCGGACGTCACATAACGTCCGGTACTTTTATCAGAATTATTTCACGTAAGCTGCTCTCACATGGAGACAAATGCTAATAGACACACAATTTTTTTCACCAAAGTAGGGGATGATAGGTCCCTTTATATAGGTAATAACAAAAATGTTGAAGCTTTATTTTTTCCATGTAATATAACTGATTTAGATTTAGGTACCGGACGTTACAAATTACAGATTTCCATTTTCAAAGACACATAATGAAAAAATTCTCATTCAGTAACATGTCCAAACCTCATGGAAATGATACCTATAATCATAAACAAGATAAAAAATAACTTTGGGATACTCCAGATGTTCTTTATTCAATACAGGACACTTGTAAAAAATAAAAAAGTCAAAAAAGAACAAATCTGGCCATTTTCTTCACTTTGGCAGGCTACAAGTCTGGGAGCTTTTGATGCATGACCACAAATTAACATTTTTCCGATAGCCCTGAGTGTCCTTTATCAAATTAGTCTATGTAAGACAAGATTGGTTCACAACTTCTTTCTCCAGAGCCATAAGAGTCCAAAATGACCCAAAAAACACAAAATCTACTGCTTTCTGGCGACCTGACCCAAATATCTATATGAAGCGACTTTACACAGAACCTATGGATCAGGCCACCATCTTGGACAGAAGGATGATATCACTATGCAAAACGTTGCACATAATGAGGTGGAGTGTGCCAACAAACTGGGTCAATTTCTCATGGAAATCAAGTACAAACATACAGGTGAACCCGAGCTGCCCACTGCTGAAGAGGTCTGACTCATGAATGCTGCAAACATGGCAAATTAAGATGTTGACACTCCTGGCCTACTTACCTAAACTCTATGGATAACTGTGGTATATTTTATGATGGAGTTTATACTAAACTTTTACTGTATTGGTAATGTAGGGTTATTTGACCGTCCTTGCTAATGTTTTCCTGTTTATTATACACTCCTGAAATTCCTGTGCTACATTTTTGAAAAGTATGTATAAACATCATCATGTGTCTGTTGCTATAGAAACCCAACACAAGTGTGATGCCAACTCAACTGAATAAGTCTACCGGTAGAGGGGATGGCATAAAGGCCCCAGCCCCCCTATGGTGTTTTGAGTATGTGTATGGAAGGTGGAGTTTGTGGAGAAATTATTAGTCTTACTGTAAAACAAATCGTACTGGTACTAATTATTCATAACTGTATTGTTTTAACATACCTGTGCTTTTATGCAATACAATAATATGATGAATATTAAAGGCACCAAAGGTATTCGCTTTATGCACTTAAATACAAGCAGTTTTAAAGCTAATTATCCAACAATTTGTGCTGAAATATACCCTGCTGACCTTGAAATCTGCACCTTCTCTGAAACTTGGTTTAAATGTGAAGATGATGATACTAGTTTTCTTCTTAATGGTTACACTAAGTATAGGTTGAATCGTGACATTCTAGATGAGAGGATACATTTGCTCATATTATATCTTTAGTTGAAGACAGGGACAAATTTGAGATCATTGCCATGGGTCACTTTAATTTTAATGTTAAAGAAGACAATGAAGCTATTAACAATCTACTAAATAGATTAAAAGACTTTGGTCTTGACCAGGTAATCAAAGATTGTATCAGGAAAAAGGCTATACTTGATTTGATTTTTACTAACCTGAAACCAAACCTTATTAAAGCTGTTTGTAACAATTATATATCAGACCATCTTCCTGTATATGTGATTAGAAAAAAAAGTGGAAAAATATGTGTGGAAAAGATACATATTGAAGGGCGCTCATATTCATGGTTATCTGATGATGTTTTATATAATGAATTTGATAATTTCGATTGGAATACTTTTAATAATACTGAGGATGTTAATCATGTGTGGTCCCTATATGAAAATGGAATTAGGAAAATATTAGATAAGCCTTGTCCTGTTCATAGATTTCTTGTTGATAAATATAGAGACCCATGGATGACCCAAAATGTATATGAAATTATCAGAGATAAAAATAGAAAATTGTGGAAGGCAAGGTGTACCGGTAAGGATAGTGACTGGATTGAGTCTGATAATGCAAGGAATAAGGCTAATAAGGTAATAAATAAAGGACTTAGATCCTTCTTTAAGGAACAACCTGATGCCTACAAAAATGATCAGAGAAAATTTTGGAGAGTTATTAATAATCTAATTCCTGGACAGCCTTCACGAGCGAATAACATTGTACTTGTGGATCATGATAATCCCAATGTAACTGTTGATAAAGATGAGGTCCCTAATTTCATTAATCAATATTTTGCTAATATTGGTCCCACCTTGGCTAAAGATCTCTATATACCATGTAAACCGTATGACAAATGTATCGCAAATTCTATTGATCCCTTTATCACTAATACTCAGGAGGTTCTCAAGCTGATTCATGATATATACACAGTTAAATCATCAGCTATAAGTAACATATCCACTGCCATCTTGAAGAAAGTATTTATGCATGATCCCAGCAAACTAGTAAAAATATTTAATTTGTCCTTTACCACCAACTCTGTACCTAGTAGTTGGAAAATTTCAAAAGTGACACCGATACCCAAAGCAGGGGATACTAAACTAGTTAATAATTATAGGCCCATCTCTTTACTTCCCTTACCATGCAAACTTATTGAAAAAAAGATGTTCACAATAGAGTATATGGTTTCTTGGTTAAAGAGAATATCTTAACACTCCATCAAGGAGGCTTCAGGCCTGGTTTCAGTACAGTCGATACTTTAGCTAAGTTTACAGATGATATTAAAAGAAATCTTAACATAGGTAATTCTAGTGTGGCTGCTTTTATAGATCTGAGGAAAGCCTTTGACACCATAGATCACTCAGTCCTACTTACAAAAAGATCATCATTATGGTATTACGTCTGACAACTACCATTGGTTTGAAAATTACTTATCAGACAGACATCAAACTACTTATGCTAATAATATTCACTCTGGTAGTGAGAGAGTGGTCTGTGGTGTCCCTCAAGGCTCAACTTTAGGTCCTCTTCTTTCTTTGATATATGTTAAAGATGTAATAAAATGTATAAAAGGATGTAAAGTGAAGTTAAATGCTGATGATACTGTAATTTATTCATCTCATACAAACTTTAATGTAGCCAAGATGCATTTACAATGTGAACTTGGAAATTATGAAACTTGGTGTGTACAAAACAAGCTTTCCATAAATGTTGCAAAAACTAAGGTAATGATTTTTTCCTCTAGTTCAAAAAAACTTAATACTTTGTCTGCTGATATACAAATGAATAACCAACTGTTACAAGTAGTCCGGAGCTATAAATATCTTCATGTGACACTAGATTCTTTATTAAATTACAATCTACATCTTTCTAACCAGGTCAGAACCATAGCTTACAAGACATACAAACTTTGTCTACTACGTAAATTTCTTGATGTAAAATTATCCCTACAAATATATAAAGCCACCATACTACCGTATATGGATTATGCGGACATTTGTTTTTGTACCACCTTTGATAAATACCTAGACCCTCTGCAATATGCACAAAACCGTTGTATCAAGATTTGTTTAAGGGTTCCTCACTTAACCAATACTGAATACATCCACAATATTACAAAAATTAATTTATTGTCTGATAGAAGGTATATACATCTTATTAATTACATGTACAAAAGGTCAAGATGTACTGACTATAGTGATATGCAAATTTAAGAACTAGGCTTCATGATGCACCTACTGTTATAACTCCCAATGGAGGAGCATGTGCAAGAAGTGTAGGATATTATGGTGCCATCTGCTAAAATGCCCTACCTATGGGGAGGAGAAATGCCCCTAGCCTGGATCAGTTTAAAACTGACTCCAGGACTTACTTGGCGTCTCTTATTCCCTATGGTGGGCCATAGCACTATAGATTAATCTGTTAAGCATATTCTCATCATGTTTAAATTATGTCATTGGTACTCACATTTTGTAAATCATTTTTTGATTATGATTGTTTTATATATTTCCCATAAACTCCATATCCCTGTTCTATAATCTCTAACTGACCTCGTGTCTAATGTTTCAATAATTTCTTATGAAGAAAGGTAAAACCAGAAGTATCAACCCATACACTAATAATAGTGGGGATGAGGTTCTCTTCTTTCTTTTGGCTCTCCTTAGAAAGTTGTGGAACATTGATTTTTATGAACTCTAATTAACCCATATGTATTCTTGATGAACCTGACCAAACAACTATAATTATTACCTATGACAAGCACTACATATTTTGCAAACCTTTGACTACTTACATTTATGGTATGGAATATATGTTTATTTACATATGTGGCATGGACTGCAAGAAGGGGCCTTAGGGCCCCCTGCACTAAGACCCCTTTTCGCAGATCGTGTCACATATATTGTTTACTGCTATGTCATTGTAGATTATATGATTTCATGATCGATGAACTAACATTGGATAAATTGTCATCGCTGTGGAAATTTGATGTTTGAGCTAATAAGGTCAATTCAAACCAAAAAAGCGATTATTAAGGCTTGATACATAGCACTCTCTGCATGTAGTCATGAGATAAGATATCCAGATGATGGCCGTGTGTGTTGTACACACAGATTCCAACCCTGGAATCGCTAGAGGCTGTCGCGAAGGATTGCAGAGTGTAAGGGACATACCATAATCTCCCGCGTAGAAGACGCGTTGCGCGTATAGGACGCAGCCCCTTCTTGGGAGAAGCATTTTCGCGTATAAGACTCACCTCTTAGGTACCAATTTTGTAAATTCAGTACATTTCTATAGTAAAATTACCCCTCGTATAAGACGCACCCCCAATTTCAGTACATCCTATAAGACCCCTCAGCATTTTGTTTGGCGTAGAGGACGCGTCTTATACGCGGGAGATTACGGTACATGCATTTGGAGAAGGTGCTTACTGGGCCCAACGTGAGGAAGATGGTAAATGAGACATATCAGGACCAGAGGACTCTTCAGGAGCATGTTGCTCCTATGGTAAAAAGAGCTATCAGTAGGTACCCTCTTTTCAAAAGAAGTCATGCTCTGCTTCACCATTCAACTTGCACTCACCACATTAGTCTGAAAAGTCACCTGCCTTGTTTAAAACAGAGAGAGCTCCACTATCGGTTACCTACTCATGTCACACACTCTATAGTATATTATACTGACTGACTTCTCCCAACTAGGTACCTACTCAAATCTGTCTTTTTTAGCACCATACTTGAATGACCACTTGTGAGCAACAAAAGGGATAAGTTATAGCTACATGAAAGGAAAGGACTGGAAACGAGGGCATTTTTAGCCAGCTCTTCTTTTTACTATAGGATCAACACCCTCCTGGTTATGTGACGTCTAGAGCTGAACCCTAATCAACCCTAGATCCTGCCAGAAAAACATCATGCAGGGCAGTGCCAGTGATCATGATACAGTCATTATATGAATGATGTATTCATTTAGCTCTCGCCAACCCAATGTCCACCCAGAATCCCATTTTAAAGAGCGAATATGACATTCCCATTTATGATTTAAAAAGGATCATCTTTTGGTACAAGCACATGCATAGAACATACGGAGAGTTTGCTTCCAAACGCAATAACGCCATTTTGGAAAGAAAATGGAGAAAAGATAAGAAAATAACGGGTGGGCCAAGTGGAAAAATGTTGCAAAATCATTTTTTCTGCAAGTCACCATTTGGCATTCAGGGCCTATCTTGAAATCAGTTTTTCTTTTACAAAACGTAATAAATCCTTTCACCTATTGTAATGACATGTGTGTTCATTACGGTATTAACTTTATTTCAATGGATTAAATGAACTCTAAACGTCACAATTATCTTTTTGTTTTAAAAGGTTTATTATATTATTTCCAATAAAATCCAACATTGCTGGTGAGGAGAGAGATATATAGATGTGAGAATGGTCATTGTGGATTTGTTGCATTTTAGAACAAAACGGTGTGGATTTATTGCATTTTGGAAGAAAACAGGATTTATTGCATTTTGCAAAGAAATTAGTCATCTTTTGTTTGTCAAACAAGCACCAGTGTAGAAGAAATAGAAAAGAAATCCACCTTTGGTGGTTATTATTCAGATACCAAAAGAAGAACCAAAACAACCCAGCAAATTGTCGTGAGTCCTCGTCAACCTGTGTGAAGTGGCTCACACATGTTGCTAGATGGAACACGACGTCGCTATAGCACAAGATCACCAGGAATAGCAATGGTGGTGATCACATGGCATCACCTCAGATGGCGAGGATGGTGATCACTCAGACTCACCAGGGATGGCGACGCGGGTGATCACTCACCTCGCTAGATGAAACACACACCTCGTCATAGCACATATTCACCAGGGATGGCGAGGATCGTGATCACTCATCCTCACCAGGGATGGCGACATGAGTGATCACTCATCCTCACCATGGATGGTGACATGAGTGATCACTCACTTCGCTAGATGAGACGCACACCACGTCATAATGCACATTCACCACGGATGGCAAGGATTGTGATCAGTCACCTCGCTAGATAAAACGCATACCTCGTGATAGCACAGATTCACCACAGATGGTGAGGATCTTGATCACCCACACTCACCAGGGATGGCAACACGAGTGATCACTCACCTCGCTAGATGAAACGCACACCATGCCATAGTGCATGTTCACCACGGTTGGCGAGGATCGTGATGACTCACACTCACCAGGGATGGCAAGGCGGTTGATCACTCATCTCGCTAGATGAAACGCGCACCACGTCATAGCGCAGGTTCACCATGGATGGCGAGAGTGGTGATCACTCAGACTCACCAGTAATGGCGACGCTAGTGATCACTCACTTTGTTAGATGAAAAGCTCATGATCATCGACATTGGTAATCATGCAGCCTCACATCTGCCAGATCAAAGTATGTTTTGCCAGAGAAGGTATTGCCATATGTATCTTCCCTCTAACCACAGAAAAGGTGTTCATGTTGATATTTCCCTATGTATTTTTCCTGTAACCAGAGAAAAGGTGTTTATGGATAGTTGCTTTCATTTTAGAGATACCTCTATCTAAATTCAATTGATATTCTCGCTATATAATCTTGTTTGATTTAACTCTGAAGTATTACATGGAAATCAGTGTGAAACAAAGCACATTTGATATGTATGGGACTTATACTTCATGCCCACACTTCCAAGATAGGCTACACGTTGAACAGTGGTGCTGTCTCAACAACTTTGGCAATGGTGGTGATAAGTTGCCACTGTGAGTGAGAGTGAGTGACAGATGATGCAATCCTCAGAGAGTATTGACTTGGAGTGACACAAATCCACGTATTGAGTGAGACCAATGTTGGCAATGGTGGTGATAAGTCGCCATTTTGAGAGAAGATTAACTAGGAGTAATACAAACTCATGCAGTGAGTGACAGCCATGTGGCAATGCAGGTGAAAAGTTGCCATTCTGAATGAAAGAGACAAACACTGGCACATATTGACGGAGTGAGTGAGATCCATGTTGGCGATGGTGGTGATAAGCTGCCACTCTGAGTGAGAGTTGACGGGAGTGGCGCATAATCACGCAGGGAGTGAGATCCATATTAGTGATGTTGGTGATAAGTCGCCATTCTGCATGAGAACTGACTGGGAGTGGCACATAATCACACAATGAGTCAGATCCATGTTGGCGATGGTTGGGATAAGCCGCCATTCTGACTGAGAGTTGACAGGCAGTGGCACATACTCATGCAGTGAGTTAGATCCATGTTGGCGATGGTGGTGATAAGTCACCATGCTTTGTGAGGGATGACAAGGGGTGGCACATACTCACGCAGTGAGTGAGATCATGTTGGCAACTGTTGTGATAAATCGCCATGCCATGTGAGACTGACACAGAGTGGCGAAAGATGACGCAGTGAGTTATCACTCAGAAAGGAGTCACCATTGATGACCAATCATGGCGACAGATAACGACAATTTGCTTGGAAGAGAGTCTTTCTGGATTTATTGCATTTTGGAACAAAACAGTTTTGGGCTTCACTGCATTTAGGGGAAACAAAACAGGATTAAATCACTTACTCTATCTGTGAAGGAAGACTCAATAATTAAAAAGTAAAATGTGAAGGTGTTTTACTTATGTCCCCTAGATATTGGAACACACAAAAATGGCAATCTCCTCATCAATTCTTTGCAATGATAAATGCCTCATTATCTCAAAACATCCACCCAAAATGGATCTGTTGTGGATCTTCATATGGACATAATTATTATCACCTCATGAAATATCCCTTTTAAGTGATCTATACAAGTGAATGAATTGATAGGCAATACAACACAATGATGCAAATGATTTGTTCCACACTGTTAAGACACCCATGACAGAACTTGAAAATTTGTCTACGTGAAGGTAATAATATTTTTGGACTGGGTTAGCCTCCAATGTTTTATTTTATGTGATGCTCTGTGTCTACACATGCCACCGATAGTTCAACTCGGTAATGGTCAATATTAGGAACAGGTAGCACTCACTTCTTCATTTCAGATATGCTGCTCTGTCCATCTCTCTGTGTACAAGGGTAACCCTATTCTTTAGCCTTACGAACCCACGAGATAACAATCTATCAGCCTTTCATTTACAAAACATGAGATCTATATGCACAACCATTAACAGACAAAGGTGGAGGAGGCAAACTAGGGCACAGGGCATTGTGTTGTGACTAAAAGAAACGACTGGGGCTCAAGACAAGAATATCCACACAATCTAGATCATATTATATGCACCAAATTCTAAAGAAAACAAGAAGAATGCTCAATAAGAGGACACTGGGACTTATGAAGAGCCATTATCATCAAGTAATAATGGAGTGAGAAAACAGGACAAAGACCATTGTCATGTGACAATGTTAGTTGGACCTGGAATAGACAGGGGGACGTGTCAGGTAGCCCGACACAGATCGAAGACTCTTATGGGGATGGATGAAGGGAAGTCCGATTCTTGCAACCAACAAAGCACCACTATAGTGGGAAGTGGGCGAATTTGGGTACAGTCAAGGAGTGGAAATTCTATGGCAATGCACCTGTTGTACAAATGTTTCAAATATTAGTAGATTGATACGTTTTCACGTTTTGATCTATAGGATGAAAGCCACTACGTGTTTGGGATTATAGTGAGAATACTGCTCTAGGGGTATATCCCATACTAGCTTTTTAAAGGATAGCAAGTTTACATAATTTCCCGGTCCTATCAGCCGCAAATCCCGTAGAATTATTTTGACCCAGCTTCATGTAAGGAATCCCACAATATTCCAAATTAGTCCGTATAAATTAAACAGTGGCTTTTTAAGGAAGGTACACTCTGGAATATCTAGGTAGGGGAGCAATGGGAAAGGGGTATACGCTAGTATGCATGGGTCTTAGCTTAAGCAGTTGGAAGGAGATAGAAAGGAGGATGTGCAGAGGAAGTTCAGGGGGCAACAGGATGGGGACATTGGAGCAGGGCAAGAGGGGGAGAGGCAGTGAGGGAGGGGGCTAACCGGATGAAAACGGCAGGGCCAGGATCGGTGCTCCTTGGGAGATTACAGACACTGGGGTGATGTAAGCGGCCCTTCACTGATCGATTGTGATTGACAGCTGCGGCCACCGGAAGAGGATCAACACCGACGCCGCCTCGCGACGGCCACAGGGACCACGGCGCCGGCGCCCGTGCGGAAGGGAAGGTTCACGGCTGGGCGGAGGGGGCCAATGGGTTAATGAGCGACTCGTGGGGTATAACCCTACATAACAGGGCCTTTCTATCGGCTCGTTGCACCCCACGAGTTATGTTCGTATGACAGACTCTAAACTTAACGTTACGTCTGTGGGACAACATCATTAATGGAACACTGTTAGTGGGGCAACATCCCACTTCACATTGATAAATATGCGTTAGCACTTCCCCCTATTCACCTCTTGGATTTGGCTTAGAGGGACATTCCTGATTCAATATTCTCCTCGTATATGAAGACAACTACCCTCCCTGAATGAAATATATCCTGGCTGGTACATACATCCAAAGTGAATGGCAGACTCACCTACTGGCAGAGTGTGCTTTTCACCGTCAGTGTAAAATAAATCGATGAGGGTTCAGGGTGGTCACGTATGTCGTGTGAGGTCACATGACCTGCTGCTGTCCAATTACACGGAGTGGGCCATTCGGTAAGGGTGGTGGAGGCTGTGAGAGAGAGCTGAGGGTGTCGGGGCATGTTGATGTATATCTCAACACCGCCTAGCTCCCTTATAGCACTACCTAGGTGATCCAAACCAGATCTCACCCTGAGAAGACATTCCAGACGTCCCCTCCAATTCGGATGGGTCTAACGGTCATCCAATCCATGATTAAAATGGAGACATCTGGAACAGAATAAAAACCCGACCTGAACCTGCCAGGGTGCTGATTTATGTGGTCACTGCCCTGTTTCCATTTCCTCCCACAGACATCTCATGGGTAACAGGATTCTTCTTCTTGATCTGTTCATAAATAATACTGGTAATGGGTGTGTGTAATGTCCTTATTAACGGCCAGGCTAGGTGTATAGATTCTACCACGTTTAGGAATGCTTTTCAGGTCTGACTGCCGCTTTGTATACATGCTCTAAAAACAAACTGCAGGGACAGAGAAATTTACATTTTCGAAACCATGATAGAAATTCAGGTGACCTCTAACAACGCTAGGTTCAATTTATATGTTTACCTCTGGATCTATATGAGAGGTGGTCTCACTGAACGCTGTGTAAAATGACAAACACCTTTACAATCGCGGCCCTGAAATGAGAGCAGTGCAATGTGCCCTTCTCCCATGGTGGTGGGATGTCTCCATTCAGAGAGGAAGGCCTTGTTGTGTGGATGTGGGTATATGGAGGGTGGGGTTATTGCATATGACAGAGAAGGCGTTTTGTTGATCAATGCCAGACTCGACTCTGTGCCGGGGACAATACTATACTCTCAACACTGGAGGCATCTCTCTGAGCTGCCACCCTTGAGGAGGGTGTGCATGTGGCTGGTGGGGAGGGAGCGGGGATGGGGGATGGGGGTCAGACACAGGTAGACCATCAATCATCCTGACATATTGGGCGCCGATTGGAGCATATTTCTGTTGTGTTCGGGGTCGGTGTCTGTCTCCAAGTGCCCACCCACTACCATCTACACCTCACATCTCCCACAGGAGCCTGCTCCCACTTACCCATCATCCACCCTCTCCATGGCCGAAGGTTGTGAGGTGTAGAGCACAGGAGGTCCTTGGGAGGTGCTGGAGGGCAGCGGGACATGGGAAGACAGGGTCAGGGGGATAAGCGGTCGAGCTATGTAGGTGGGAGAAGAGGGGGGATTTCCTCTCAGCGTTCAGACCTCAGATACTCAGGATGGGGAGGGCACCGGAATCCATGCTTTATGAGTCCAGCAGCGGGCAGAAAAATTGTCGCTTGTATTTATAATGCATGTCTTCTGCACACAATGGGGACGAGTGTGTGAGGGGAATAGATGGGTGGGCAGGTCCTGAACGGACAGCCGCCACGTCCCCATGGCCCCACAACGACTGGCGATACAATAACGATACCTGAGCCACTCCTTTCTTGTGTGGGCTGAATTTATGCCATCGTCCATCCCTAATATACACCTGTCAAGACCTTAGAAGCCACCTCCATCCTCTTATGATACAGACCTTAGTCACATTTGAGTGAGTAGTGGAGGCATGGAGAGCGGGTGAGCGGGCATATGGATGGATATATGGGTTATTTTTTCTTTCATTCTCTATCTGCACGTCTACGATTTCAGAGAATGGAAGCTTCAAAGAATCTGCCTATAGCCAATTGAATAGCAGGCTTCATAGATGAGATGCTAGCTGTCATAATTCTAGCAAGTATCATACATCCATATAATACTACGGTGTGGGGTCTATGGAATTCTCATAAAGCACAAAGCTAAAACCTTCTCATAGTGTTTTATGTATTTTCATGGAATTCATATTAGATTGCAATGATGGACTGTTAAAAATGGGGGTATTTGAGCAAAACCATCTAGATACGTATAATAAAAAGAAGGAAAAAACCTTGTGCCATTCCAATTGACCTGGTTGGCGTTGCAAACAAAAGAGAGGCAGGGCTGCTGATTTTCAGAGTTCCTTTTAGAGTCTATATCCCTGGTGGTCGCTATTAGTCCTGTCACGTAGAGGGGAGACAAAAAGGAGGAGTATTGGCTGATTCTCTGGACCACTTCATTTCCCAACGGTACTCTACTGAGCCACCTCTCACTAACTGCAAATGCACCCTCACTCACCGTTCAGACTTGGAGGCCTTGCGATGACACACAATTCAGATACATCATCGTCAAAGTCCATTTTCAGCAGTCTGCCCAATATGGCAGACCTAGTTTTGTGACTACTGCACTTTACAACCACCATTCATACTTTCCATCCACACCCTACATTGACCTAGCTTTGCTGAGGTCTGGAGGAATCAATCACATGGGGATGTCCATACAACTCTCATATAGGTATACACTGGAGATACCCATAGACCTTGCACATTCAACGGCCTTACCTATGTACATCTATATACAGTGAAATTCCGTTATAACAAACTGCCTGGAACAAACGAATTTCGTTGTATCCAAACACCAACTTAAAGAGCCTTGAAATATTCCTTTTAGTAGTAAACAACACAGGAGAATTACTGAGAAATGTTTAACAAACTCCTCAATGAATAGAACCAATGTCACGATGACGATGATGAATGATGAAGAGAAAAATCCTCAACATTTGACAATGAATAGAGTAACATCCATTATGGCAATGCCAGATAACCCATTAAATGCTCATCAACCTTCAGTTGTCTCCCCACATTCTTAACAACTCAGTCTACACCCCCAGCATCCTACTATGGGGGGGGGGGGGGTTAATGATGTCCTATCACAACCCCTAACACCTCTCAAAGCTCCCTTGGTTCTATGGCGGCACAGGGGAGAGGAGAGGCGGGTACTGATGCCCATCACAACACCTAACACCTCTCAGATCTTCCATACACCTGAACCGGACCCTTAATGAACCCATTGTAACACCAAAATAATTCATTGTAAACCAATTCAGAGCATGTGAAATTCTTTGTATATGTATCTTTTTACCTATAGAAATGTATGGAGCTGAATTGTTTTAAACGAAAATTCGTTGTAACAGGGTTCCATCTAACGGAATTTCAATGTAGACTGTCTGGTGCCAATACTCCTGTCTATAAACGGTTAGTTCTAAGGTCTGTCTGTATATATAGCCAAAACATACATACAGATGGACATGACATTCTTTTTTGTCTGGCAGCAGTTCGACATGTAAAGAATCCAGCAAATTGTCGTGAGTCCTCATCAACCTGTGTGAAGTGGCTCACACATGTCGCTAGATGGAACATGACATGGTTATAGCACAAGATCACCAGGAATAGCAATTTCTATGCCATGTGAGTCTAACACACAGTGGCGAAAGATGACGGAATGAGTTATCACTCAAAAAGAAGTCACCATTGATGACCAATCATGGCGACAGATGACGACAATTTGCTGGGAAATTACCGAACGGACATCAACGTACCAGAAGGCTGTATTCCACTACTACAGGAAGCTCGGAAAGCACTAATTCCTTGAGGACTTATTGCCTTCCTTATATATTCACAGAAGGCCAGAATAGCAAATCAGACACGGGAGTAGAGTTCTTGTTACTTGTCTCTGGTGCCCCTATGGGGTTTTAACACTGGAAAACGATAATCGCTACTTAGAGCGTGAAAATTATCCTCATCTGACCCCAGTGTAGTGTGGTTGAGAGCTGGAATAACTCAGTACTACCACCTAGCGGATGTTCTATACATCATTTCACACCATCGCCACTCTGTGCCGCCATCTAGTGGACATTTTATACATCATTCACACAGCACTGATTATAGTTTTTTACCTACTCAGTAGGGGGAGTAGTACCTTATACATGCATACATACGCACTCACACGCACACACACACATACACACACACACACATACACACACACACACACACACATACACACAACAGCAGCAATGTTTGGACGTACTACACGTGAAGATGTACTGAATTTCAATTTCAAAGAAAAAGAAGAAACAACCTACGAGGAATATAAAAATGGATTAAGAAAGATTTTCTGTGGGTATGGAAAAATACCCATTCATTATTATGCAGCTCAAATGGAACTCGTTCTGCTTCAATCCTTTATACCGGAATTTTACCACAGAAAAATGTTTCGACTTTATCATGAAATAGCCAAAGATCAATTTCTCAACTCCCATAACCTGGTTCCGCAGGTTATTCAATACAGTTGGTATGATGTGCGCTGCATGATATCTATTCTTTCTAGCTGTGGAATACCCCCAAGCTCACGACCTCACATTTGCTCTCTTGAAGCTAAGCGCGTACTGAAGAAATATAATTTCTCCCAAGGGTTTTCTCTGGAAAATTCATGCATTGACTCAATTGTTCAGATAATAGTTGAGAAGGTGAAGAAAACTGTAGGACCGGCTATTTTCCATTCAGAGTACTACCATGACATGCCTGGGATGGATCAGGTTGAGGCTATAGTGGAGGAATTCAGACTGTTGCTGCCTTCCCTAGTGTACGAACGGGTGAGACAGAGAATTGTTGGAACCGTGACGCCTTTCCGAGGTCGAGAGATTCTCACCAGCCCTCGATGTAATGTGTATAAGACGCTCCATAAATACTCTAGCGGATACAATTAGTAAACAACATGAGAGAGATATGGGTGTTATATTATGCTTTATTACTATTGGATATCAATTAGACAAGACATCATTACACGCATTGAATAGACTTTTCTAAGTAACTTTTTACTCACTAGCTGGCGCTGCTGACGCTACTCATCTCAATCACCCCCGACTTATACGCTCCAGACAGGCGGGGATACATACACTAATTTGGCGTTTTTACCCCCTCTTATAAGGTTATATCTATGCTAGAACTATGTACGGACAAACAACTGATGAGGAAATAAAAAGCTTCAACGATTTCAATTTCGACGAAAGGGATGAAACTACTCGTGAAGAGTTTGTTAATAAATGCAGGACTGTCTTTTGCGGATATGGAAAGGTGCCTATTCACTACTACACAGCGCAGATGGAGCTTGTTTTACTGAATCAGTATATAATGCCTTGGTATGAACCTAGGATGTATGACATGTATCATCAGATAGCACGACAGGAGTATAGAGTTTCTCACAATCTGATAACTCAACATTTCAAAAGGGACTCTTCCGATCATACTGTTATGAGACGCATCATCGAATCCTCGGGACTATTACAGCATGAGCGGTCATGCATTGTTCGTGCAAATGCTACACGTGTTCTCGCCAAATACAATTTTTCTGAAGGATTTTCTCTTCAGAATACATGCATAGATATGATAGCAAATCTTATGTTGATGAGGGTTAAGGAAATTGTAGGTCCTGGAGTATTTTTCACTGAGTATTATGATGCACCAGGAATGACTCGTGTGAAGACTATACTTAATCACTTTGATCTGTATTTACCTGCATCTATATCCGATCGTGTTAAGTGTAAGGTTTTAAGCACTCTTGCACCCTTCAGAGGTCGTGAAATTTTCACTAGCCCGTATTGCCCTATATATAAAACTCTGGGGTATTTGGCTGAGGGTCGACATGTTGATTCCCGTTGAGGGTAGATATAAACTATTTACACAGTATGCTGGAGTACATCGCATAATATGGAATGATATATGAGTGTATACAGTAGCATAGAAAAAAACTTTCTGTATATGTGTACTAAGTAATAACACTATCTACTACCGAGTAACAAACACTATTTTATGCTATTATTTCTGTTAGCAGTAGATATATAGATGGATAGGCAATCAGGTGGATACATGGGTGGCTGGGTATGTAGATAAGTAGATATGGTATGATACGGTATAATATGGCTACACATTAAGCTTTATAGCATGGTATAGGTTTACTATAGTACTACTATATGGTGTACTTTATGCATCTACTATCTGTATTGTAGTTTCATAACATGTAACGGTAGGGTTTGAAACTTTATAGATCATGTATAATACGGGTGTTTGAGGTTCTTAGCAGTGAATGTATCTAGTTCAATCTATAAGAATTTTTTTCACACGTTCTTGACATGACGCCCAGACCTCAGTCTCATACATTCCGAACGTTCAGGAATTTCAGAATCCATTGACATATCACATGCTATGTCAGGCAATGATAGGCATCGGTTAAGAAGCCCCGCTCCACAGTTAATGATAGGGGAGGTGTAGGGAGTTGTGAGCTCACCCCCACCCAAACCTGGAACAATGGGGGTGGAGGCTGTTTTGTATTGGAGTGGTGAGGTAAATGCATGAAGGGACTCACTGGAATTTCCAGGTAGTGCACTTTTGGCACCAGACTCCTTAACCCTACTTGCATCTTTGCTGCAGGTGCCTGGCTGAGTAGTTTCCCATGAGACTGATTGGTCATCAGAGGCACCAGGTTTTACAGTAGATGCACCCTGAGTGGGGTAGGAGTGGGCTTGGGTTTCGCTGTTCCCACAGTTGGCGGTTTTGTCTCTGATGATGATGTCAGTCAACCTTAAAGCACAGTAAATGAGGCATGAAGAGTGTGAGAAACCTTCAAGGTATGTCATAGGTGTGGTTAAATATCCATCTTACTGAAGTCGAATATTTGCAACATTCTGATATACAATCTTATATGAGACATGTATGTATGTATGATGATGTGTATGTATTTCATACCTGTTTTCAGGGTTTTCATCAGCATGTGTGATCCTGGACGGTGTTTCTATTGACGATCTGTATGATCTACATGGCGGGGATCTGGAATCGTGCAAAGCCCTTATATCATGAATAAAAAGTTATGAATGACGAATGTGCTCAATTTATTGTTTCACTTTATTCAATTCCATTTATTGTTAGGTTTATAATACCGTATATGATTAATTAAATGATAATTTATCCACACATTTAAATGATCATATAAGTCTTTATAAGAATAAATTATAATAACTAACGATCATTATACTTACAGCCAGTCTGAAATCATGTGAGGCACAAGCTGCAATGCTGTGTTATTGGTGCTGTTATGCTGTGTGTTTCTCCTGATATTACCCTGAGATCGTCTGATATATGCAATAATCACTGTAATTATTGTAATAATAATCACTAGAACACCCAGCACCGATAGAATGGGGACATAAAGCTCCACCTCCCCTTTAAGAACAACATGGGTTTTGTTTTTTGTTACGCCAATACCCACGGTTATATTACCATGATTCAGGGTTTTAGACAGCTCTATTTTCAAACCCCCACTGTTTCCTGCCTCACTCATACCAACTCCATTCTCACGGGGTGGAGCGTTATCATTGTCGAGAGAAGGTGTTTTAAAAGGTGGTGAAGGATGTTGAATGGTTGTGGAAGATTCATCAGACATTGAACGCAGTTTCCAGGATACCGAGGTTAAGGCAGACCCATCGATACTGAGTGACTCAGTTGTTTCCATAGTCTGTACATGTGCGTCAGCTGTTATCGAAGTCAAGACAGTCCCCCTAATACTGGATGATTTAGTCCCCTCCATAGTCTCTGCATGTGCCTCAATCGGAATAAATTCATTTCCTAAGACCTCACTGGTCGGTTTCAGTAGAGTCTCACTCGACAGCTCTGGTTTTGAGGTACTGTCACGGGGTGTAGATGTGACATGCTCCCGTAAACCACGCATGATATCATGAGTTGTAATTACGTCATAAGTCATAGTTGACTGAGCATTACTAGATGTACTACTACCGTAGGGGGTGGGGGTTTCAGGTCTGTTCTCTAGATCATACACATTTTCTGTGGTGATTTCCTCGGAGTTTTGCATTGTAGTTTCCATCTGTAATTTTCCGTCTGTTTTGCTCATGACGGTCCCGTCTTCATGATTTCTCCCTGGCTGAGGTGTTTCCAGTGGGCATGAATCCTGTAGAACCCATCTGGGTAGATACTCATCGCATGATATGGGGTTATTACGTACATCCAGAATATCATACACTTTAGTGACACGTACATGCCTTATTTCGTTGTACTGAAAAAAGAGTTTGGTGTATTGGCTGTATTCAATACCTAATTCCGGCACAGATGTTAAACCCTGTCCACTGCATATAATAGACTGAGTGTCGGGTACGCAGAGACATTTCAAGGCCGGACCGCAGTAATACATTCCGCATGATCCTGATATTATAGATATGAATGAAATCAGGCAGGCGTATGATTTAGTGATATCCATAGTGCTGTCTCTCTTCACACATTCTGACCACTTGGGTCCCCCTCAATGTGTGGTGCGTACTGTATCTCTTTTCAAGAGAGGGTATCTGAATTTCAACTCTCTGCAATCAATCGACCGACATAGACTTGACTGATGCTACTACCCTTTTGTTTTATTTGCTAGTGTGCTTTTCATAGGCTCATATCAACACCTGCTTTTACCCCATCGCCGTACACTGTTACCCCATAGAGACATCAAAATGCATGTGGTTTTACCCCATACACTTTGAAGCGCTGTAAAAGTGAGTCATGACGCGCCCTGAGATCTTCAAAGGTTTTACACCGCGCGAGACATTGCTTACTTCATGAAGGTGTAGTGTATGTCTTTTATACCCCAACTACAATAGAACAGTGCCTTTTATCCCCTATGTGTTTTACCCTCTTTCTTATGGGCAGAACGCCGGTTTACCCCATGCAGTATGGGGTATACACCAATAGAAAGTATGAATGAGTATGGATGCAACTCTACAGTTGTGACCTGAGGTTAAGATCTGTAATTTTACGTCCACAGGGTCTGCAGATTCACTTCCCTTCATTAACAGGGCCCTGTATACCTTTAGGGGCCTTTTATTGCTGTTTGGTCATATTACATTTCCCTAGGGGGTCTTCCTGCACAGCGCTCACAAAGACACCGAGCTGTAAGGGTGCTTCTGTATAGGGCGGTGTAGGGTATAGGGTTCAGGATGGCGGCGGCTGTGGAAGCAGTATTTTTCTATATATTTATAAAGTTAGGGTTCCAGCGTGGTCCCTGAGGGTTCAGGAGGGTTTACTGGAGGGCGGGGTTTATTTTGCCCTAGCAGCGCCGTTATTGGTCTGTGGGGGGGCATGTGTGAGGGGTCACCCACCACTGACCGCTCCAAGGTGTATAAAAAAAGGTGCAGGCGTTCCGGGGCTGCACTATACCAATATTGCATGTTGTGATAGACTCGCTGGATCTTATTTCAGGACGCAAAACAGTGGTTATTTTACCTGACGTTTTTATCTGAATATAAAAACAACTACACATTGAAAATGCCTAAGGTGAGTTATCACATTCAGCTATACTTTACATAGGACTCTTTCACTGTTGGGGTAATTCGCAGTATAATACACGGTGCTCTAATCTAAGACTGCCGACCGTCTTAACATCTACACATGGTGGGGGGCATGTTAATAATCTTGCCGTGAGACATCTACACATGGGGGGCATGTTAATAATCTGGCTGGGCTAAGTCTTATTATTCTGGTACGTCTTATTTCACTGTCATCATTATAGTAACACGGAGTATTTAAATATAAGTAATATAAGGCACTATTTGAATGAAAGATTTCAGAATTTATGTGAAGATTTAAAGATTGTTATTGACATACTTTCTCGTTTCTTTCCTCAGCCAGTCTTGAAAAGGAAGCAGACTCGTCGTGCAGAACATGCATCACCCCGGGCTGAGAACACCACCACGCCCAAACCATTTAACGCTGAACCACCTGTAGAACAGCCGGGGGACAGTGAGGTTTGGAACCATGATGTGCCTAGCGATGATGACGTTTTCACACCCCCAAAGAAAAAGACCGTCACAGCTCTAGTGTTTGATGATGATGATGAAGGTAATGATCATGATGCAGATGAAGGAGGTGATACAGACACAGTAGAAGACGCTGAGGGTTTACAACGACCAGCACCATTCAAGACACCTGTTAAGGTCCGTAGAACCAAGAACCGCGCTGAGCCACGCCCCTCTACACCTCGCCCCACACCATCGTCGTCCCCTTCAAGACCCCCAGCCTCTGTTAACACCTCCTCAGGCCATTCTAGTGTCCCCGCTCAACGTCAGGAACCCAGGAGGAGGATTGTCGAGCCTAGAGTTGCCCGGGGATCATTCTCAGCCTCCCCACAGCAGACCGAGTCTATGGTGCGAGGTCCTAAGAGGGGGTCGGATGTATTGTGCTGGCTTGAGCCTGAGTTCATCCGCAGAGGAATCCCCAAACCTTACAGGTATGTAATGTGTGTGTGTGTGTGTGTGTGTGTGTGTGTGTGTGTGTGTGTGTGTGTGTGTGTAATTCATTTTTCTATACAGGAGTTATTCATTATTATCTGGGTGTATTATATTGTTCAATGCCGCCGTAGACAAACAATATGATGAGACATTATTAACTGTGGTCTGTAAAGCAATGAATTTTGAATTAGACAATAATATTAACAACTGGTGATACCCAAGTCATAGTTAATATAATTATTAATTAAAGTAATTATTGAATTAAAACATAAAAATCTTATGCAGAATAACAACAATCCTAATAATTCCAAGGCTGCTACTATGGTGAGAATAATAAAGTTGTATGTATATATGATAAATCTATGGGGATAATAATGGAGTTATATGTATATATGATATATACCTAATTCCTGGTTTCCAGGAAGTGCATTCTGGTTGATGCCGAGCTGACTGGAGAACCGTTGATCTCAATCTACACGGTGCTTAGGATCGAGACGGCGGGCGATCCTGAGGACCCAGACTCGGTCCTGTGGCAACCCATTAAAAAGGGTGGAGCTGTCCTCACAGTGAGCCAGTGGCGGTCGCTCTGTGATAACATTGAGGGGGTCGACAGTAAGATCGAGGAGTTGGAGGATAGTGAGTAATTAGACATGTGTTACATGTATAGTACGCCCTCTAGACCTTGAGATATTTCAGGTTTTCCCCCCAGTGTAGGGGTGAATAGAGCGTTCAGATACCAAACTGTTTTCAATGTATCGATGAGGGTTATGGGTTTTTCTGTTTTAAGTATCATCCGCTAGCTATCTAACACTGTATTGGTTTTATGCATCAGGTAATCAGGGTATACCTCCATGGTTCTTTCTGACACATGTGTCACAGTTTATTCTATCTATTACTGTAGTGGTTATATGTATCTATTTGTTAGGTATATTTCTAGTTAGATGAATGTGGCGCATGAAAACATTTCACATGTTATGGATAGTTCTAGTAGTAGCATTACACTCACAGACCTTCCAGCAGAAATTTTCTGGCTTATCATAACATTTATAGAGCATGACAGAAAAAGCTTGCACAGATTTGCTATAGCGTGTAAAAAAGCCTGGGTTGTTCTCTCTCAAAATGCTTCATGGAAATATTTCATAAGGAGACGTTTTACTACTCTGCATGACTGGTCTGATATAGAAGTGTTCATTGACAGGTTGAATTGTGTTAAAATTCTCTATCACAGGCTCTCCGACATATGTGACTGCCTAGATCAAATTCGTAACAACATAGGGTCAAATTTATACAGGCGTCTGGGGGTGGTTCTTTCAGAAAGCAAATGTTTCAACAAGTCTTATGAACTATTATTGATAGTTAAGAAGTTGATTGTAACTCTCACAATCTTTAAGGTTTATTCAGAAAAGAGAGATCTTCATTTTCTTATGCAATCACGACAAGGCTTCAAGATAGGCCGTGGTCTGGCAAGCTGTAGTATAAAGGTTGAAAAATCCTGCGAAGTGGTTTCTATGTTCCTAGAATTTTCAGGGAACTCTGAACATTTTGAAAATTTAAACATTCCTGTTCTTTTTGACTCATCGCGTATTGGTCGAGATATTGATATAAAATTCAAAGAGCTTTTCTTTGATGTATTGATTATAGAGTTAAGGAGATATATTGGGGCTTCAGTAACATTCAGACATACATTTTTAAATAATGTCTATAATCTCAGGTCAGATATTTTCTGGGCAGTGAGTGGTAGTGCTTTCATTAGAGACCTATATACAATAGATCCTGATATAGAGGGCATCCGTGACGAGATAGATAATTTGTTAAATCCCGGGTTTAAAACATTACGTGATCTTGAACAGAGTGAGTAGCACCCCACTAACATCATGTATGACTGTCCTATCTGTCGTAAGTCATATAAAAAAGCTTTTTACCTCCATAAACATATGAAATCCCACAACACTGAAAACACTGGGGGTAGCTCTGGTGGTGCATATGCGGCAAAGAAATATGTTTGTCATATATGTGGTAAAGAATTCCCCAAAGGCGGTAACCTCAATCTGCATATGGATAGACGTCATGGCCTCACTTCTGTAGAAAGCCAGAATCATGGGGGTGTTCAAAGTGTCGCAGGTCCTGATGCGCCTGACATAACTGAACAGGGTTTTGGTTCAGGGGGTTTATATTCTCTACGGCGTGTGAATGAGCAATTCTCACAGAAATTCCAGGTGAGACACACAACATATACTTTCAGATTGAACATAAATGAGAAATTTAAGTCTATGAAGGATGTATTATCCCGACTTTTCCAAGTTTTTGAAAAATTGGTGGAAGAATTAACTCTAAAATTTGCATCTGACGACCTAATTAGAATGACCATAGACAGTAGAGATATAGACTACCCAATACTTATACATTTTAACACTGTGAGCAGTATCAACGCTAGGGATATTCTTACTGAAATAGATAGAGTCTTGCAGAGTTTCAGTGTCTTCAACCTGAATAAGGGGTGCACCATAACTGTCACTCATGTCAAAATGCCTTCAGGGTCAGGGCGAGCTCCTATAACTCATTTCCTTAAAGCCAAAAGATGTGTTATATATATAAGGAACAGAGATAACTGCTGTGCTGTTCGAGCCTTAATTGTTGGCAAGGTTTTAGCCGACAGTAGTGGGAACCGTCTGAACAGTGCAGTCCTGAAAGTCTGTGGAAATAAATTACTACAATTGCGTATGGTAAAAAAACTATATCAATCCTCTAAAATACCATTCAATACAGTCATCACATTACCCATGTTTGACAAATTGAGCAAAGCTATGAAAGGATATCGCATAATTGTAGTTTCTAAAGACCATCTAAACTCAATTATATATGATAATCGTGTGAAATCATACAGAATTATAAGTCTTTATCACTCAAGTGGTCATTTTGATGTTCTTACTAGCATCCCTTCCTTTTTTGGTAGGTGTCATTTTTGTACTATATGCTACGCTCGTACTAACAACTACTACCAACATGCATGTAAAGACATATGTAAATTGTGTAGACATGAGCATGAACCTGAAAATGATGCAGAATGGGTCTACTGTGTGAAATGTCACCGCAGTTTTAAGGGTGTGAACTGTTACCATTTACATAGTAGAAAATACCCCTCACGTCGAGGTGGAGGTAGTGGTGGGAATAAAAACAGGAAAAGAAAAATGAGAAAGTCTGTGTGTCAGACTTGGTATAAATGTAGAACCTGTAATATGTTTCTAAAAAGAAAAAATAAATTGCTTCTCCAACAGGGTGTATCTAAACCTCATGTATGCTTCATGAAGAAATGTGGAATTTGTTATGTTGATTACAATATTCAACATGAGCATGTTTGTTATATTCAGAAGGTTGATTCAACTCCTAAACCAGGAGCTAGAGACATACCAGTTTCCCGATATATATTTTTTGATATAGAATGCACACAAGATACAGGACAGCATGTCCCCAATCTATGTATAGCTGAACGCACATGTCATGACTGTATAAAGTCGGGTCATGCAGAGAGAAAATTTGATGATACCTCTAAATGTGACACATGCGGTGTTAACCAGCATGTTTTCTATGGTGAGGGGTGTGTGGATAAATTCTGTAAATGGGTGTTAGTTAAAGAACATGCAAACAGTAGAATAATCTGCCATAATTTTCGCGGGTATGACTCCTATTTTATTCTGACTTACATCTACTCTCAAATTTTGAAGCCCAGTGTTATTTACAATGGGGGAAAGGTGATGAGCCTCAGAGTCCCGCCTTATAACATCCGTTTCGTTGACTCACTGAATTTTCTCCCTATGGCCCTGGCTAAAATACCAAAAACTTTTGACATTCCTGAACTACGTAAAGGATTTTTCCCCCATTTGTTCAACACAAAATCCAACCAGGATCATCATGAGCATGTTCTACCCCCACCTTATTTCTATATGCCGTGGAGCATGAAACCTGATGTGCATGAAAAGTTTCTTGAATGGTATAACGCTAATATGTTCAGTGATTTCAACCTCAGGAGAGAATTAATAGAATATTGTAAAAGTGATGTGAATATTCTGCGTCGTGGATGCCTAAAATTTAGGGATATTTTTCTTAAAATAACAGGGGCTCATAAAATTGACCCTTTTGAGAAATGTCTGACTATTGCCTCAGCATGTAATCTTGTGTACAGGACCATGTTCATAAAAGAGAACACCATACCTGTAGTGTCTCATTTTAAACCTTATGATAATCATTCAGTGTATAGCATGTTATGGCTTGTATATATCGAAAGAACAAAAGGTATTCATTTACGTCATGCCAGGTCTAAAAAACGAGAGTTTAAAGTGTGTGGCAGGAAAGTTGATGGGTATCACTCGGGGTCACGCACTGTTTTCCAATTCCACAACTGCTTCATTCATGGTCATAATAAATGCTACCCAGCTCATGTGTATAATAGTTTTTTAGGCAAAAGTATGGGTGTTTTATATCAGAATACCATTAAACACGACAACGAAATAGAAAATGCAGGGTTTTCAATTCATGTCATATGGAGTTGTGATTTTGATGAATTACGCAAAACTGCTGAGTACAATTCTGTCATGAATGATGTTTCAATTGTGGAGCCCTTACAGCCTCGAGATGCATTTTATGGCGGTAGAGTAGACACAACTAAAACATATTATAAATGTGAGGAGGGGGAGAAAATAGAGTACCTTGATTTTACTAGCTTGTACCCTTACGTGAACAAATATTGCAAGTACCCCTGTGGTGAACACCGGGTTATCCCTGCTGAGCAGTGGGGGGAGAATGTGTGTATAGACAACATAGAGGGACTGATAAAATGCTCCGTTCTACCGCCACGTCAATTGTACCACCCTATTCTTCCTATGAGGTACAAAGATAGGTTGTATTTCACCTTATGTAGATCATGTGTTGTGTCTGCTGATAATATATTCAATAGCACCAGTGATAAGGAGGACTATTTTTCTGCATTTTATGGGTTTTTTAACGGTCAATCCTACTCATGTAATCATTCTGACAGTAAACGTATGCTGACCGGGACATGGGTGTCTATTGAACTACAGGAGGCTGTGAGAGCTGGATATAAGATAGTGAAAGTCTATGAGGCATGGCACTATGACAACATTTCAGTGTATGATGAAAAAACAAAAACTGGGGGGCTTTTTACGGAGTATATTAATACTTATGTTAAGATAAAGCAGGAAAAAAGTGGTTGGCCTAGTTGGGTTAAAACACCCGAGGACAGGCAGTCCTACATAGATCAATATTACGCGAAAGAGGGGATAGCTTTAGACCCCGCCAACATAGAAGTAAATCCTGGGTTGAGAACGGTAGCTAAAATAAAATTGAATAGTTTTTGGGGTAAATTCGGTCAAAGGCAGAATCAGACAAAATCAGTTTACATTACCGACCCTGCAGAGTATTTCAAAATAATAACTGATAAGACCAAAGAAATATGCAATATTCAGTTAGTTAATGAGAATGTCATATTTGTAGAATACAAATCAAAAAGGGAGTTCGTCAAACCAAACAGTAAAATAAACGTTGTCATAGCTGCATACACAACAGCCCATGCACGATTAAAACTGTATTCCATCCTATCCAGATTAGGGGAACGTGCCATGTACTGCGACACAGATAGCGTGATATTCAAGTCACGCACTGGTTCCGGAGAATACACACCCTTCACTGGAGACTATTTAGGGGAATTAACTAATGAAGTGCCTGAAGGCCTCCACATCTGTGAATTTGTTTCCACAGGACCTAAAAGTTACGCCTATAAAACATGTGACGCTCAAGGTAACATAAAAGAGTGCATATGTAAAATAAAGGGGATAAATCTGACTCAGAGTGTGTCAAAACATGTTAACTTTGCCAGTATGAAAGACTTGTTACATACTGAGCTGAGAGCGCGAGCAGGTCGTGAGGTGTACAAACCTCTCAAAATGTCAGTCAAGAACAGAAGTTTTATTACCAGAGAAAAAACGTCAGCTGTTATACGTACTGTAGAACAGCTGAAGTGTTTTCAGTGTGTCTTTGCCAAACGCTATGTTTTCAGCAGTGGCGAGACTGTACCTTTTGGATATTGATCTATGTATATTCATATATATATATATGTATATAAAACACCTATGGCAAACCTGTGCATTCCTTAAGTTACAATAAAGAAATTATCAACAGACGATTTTGCATTGATGTGGTCTTTTTATATATTTAAAATAATCATGAATACTCTTTTCACATATCCAACACATGAACTTTGCTATAATACTATATGTAAGTCTTTCATGATGTCTGGGGTAATATATGGCTATTCTATTCACTATCTATAGATGATATAAATCCCTGTCGTACACATCAGGGTGTTTAGGGTCATGCATGTACTTAAATCTCCGATGGAAGATCAACAGTTAGTTTCTGAGTGCATGACTGTCAAAACCAAAACTCCGTAGCATCACGGGCGTTATAGTATAGCAGGCTGACACCATGGCGGTTGATATGCTGGCTGTGTGACTGTAAAACCCTCATAGGCTTCACAGTGTAATGGAGAGGGCCCACAGCGCTAATGTAAATGATCAGGTGGCAAGAAAAATGATCCGGCTGCAGTTACACTGTTGCATACCCGTTAAAACCCCAGCCCCACAGCATCACCGACGTCATAGTATAGCAGGAGGGTCTATGGCGGGGTAGCATGCTGATTGTGCTGCCGTAAAACCTCTCCCAGGCTTCACAGTATAGTGGAGCGGGTCCAAAGAGCTAAAGAAGATTATCAGGTAGCAGTGACTTATAGTACTCCACACTCTTATCAGTGGCATGAATCATCATATCCATAAAACGGGACAACTCTGCGATGCTTAGTTTAAACCAGTCATAAGACCCCAAAGCTGAGGATACGACAATATGGCCTCCCCCTGGCGACTTCTCAAATGTGAAGCCCGAAGTTTCACATTTGGTGAAAGCAGGGCAGTTGTCCTCCATTAAGTAATAAATTCTGAACTTTTTCTCCATAATATCCGTCCAATCCTCCAGACATACCTCTAAGTTATACTCCTCCTCATCCTTAGCTCCAGGATTGTTTTTCACACGGATCTCAGCACTACAGTCTTCCGAATTTACATCCTGATAGTGCAGACAGAGATCCAGAGCGGGTGTCACTTTGTAGATCACACGCATGAACATATCGTGTTCTTCATTAGCATCCCACAGTAGAACATCATTGTATGGGTCGAAGCTTAATCCAGGCATTTTAATGAATTGACGAGTGTTGCTAGAGGATGGATGGTATCTGTTAGACTTTATGTACAGCGTTACACGCACACACACATACACCGAGCTATGGAACAGGTTAGCAGCGTTAAGGAACATATCTAATTAGACCAAAGCATCTTCCAAGGTCATGAGGGTCAAAGAGGACACTTCAGGTGTTATGTAAGGACATCCCAGTTAAAACCCAAAGGTCAAAGGCAGGTGCGTTCGCTCGTGGCGGGAATGGAGATGGAGTGGAGCAGTGAGGACATCTAGTGGTGAATGCGAGAACTAGAAAGTGCCTACTTTGGCGACCTCTACAGGAATCATATATAACTACCATTGGAATCTACATGGTGGACATTCCAGAGCGACCGTGCCGCGATCTTTACAGAATTTTAGATCGAAAAAACCCTGTTGTGACACCGAAGGAGCATTATGGATATGATAAGAAGGGGGATAAACATCTTCCGTCGTATTTTAGGAAGGTGAGCCGCTGATAATCATGTTATGTATTGTTTATAAGTGGCATATGATTTTGATATGATTCCATGTTGACGTTCCCACATATAGTGGATTAATACCGGCGGCATACAGGTTATTAAACCGTTTCTCTGGCGGGGGTTCACCTCATTCCCGACATCTTAATTTAAATATTAAGAACACTTATGCGCTACTATAGATTTTAAGAGAATCCCTATTACACCAACACCCCCATGTATTAAGCCCACTTCTCTTTTTCTCACCCTCTTTCTCTATAGCATAACTCCTTATCAGACGCACCATCAGAATGTCTCATCATCTGAAGATAAATCACCCCCTGATGATCCAGCAAGGCCACCGCCTCCCGTGTCTGAGCCCGAGGTGTATGAAACAGTTCAGGTGAATTTAACTGTGAATTTAACTGTGCATGACCATGTCGGTGAGACGGATGTCGGTGCAGCAGTTCAGACGCCTCCAGCGCCTACAGTGGAAGTCAATAAAGTGTGTGTACAGTACACCAGAAAAATGACCGACTTTTCGAAACAAGTCACCGGAGTGGAAAAAAACCCTAATAAAGGTGCAGACATGACAGCATCACAAGTGTCTAGAGGAGGGAAAACGTGTAATGATGATGACACTGTCATAACAGCATCATGCAATATTATGAACTCACATCAAGTGTCTAAAGGAGAGAAAACGTGTGATGATGATGATACTGTCATAACAGCATCCTGCAATGTTATGAACTCACATTTCAGTGGAAATATGCAGAATGTAGATGCAGGACCTTCTGGGGTCTTTCCTTGTAGGGATGTGGACACAGGACCCCCCGGGATTTTCCCTGTGAAAAAAGTGGGGACAAGACCCCCCGGGATCTTCCCTAGTACGAGCAATGCAGATCCTTACAATGACTTGAGTGAGCATGTGGAGGGTATAAAGAGAAGCATGGAGTCTACCCCCAATAACATGGAGTCTGTCTCAGATAATAAGATAGAGGCCACCCCAGCTGCTATGGAGAATGCCGATGCTAATACCGGAAACTTTGAGAACCTTAGAGTCGGTGTTGCCACACCTCAGGAAAAATTCAGGGATATCCAGAATGTGGAGAGGGGAATTTATGGGACGGGAGAACCTGAGGAGAGCGAGACATCAACACAAACTGCTGCAGGGTTTGACATGGTGGAGTGTGATGTGCCGTCTTGCAGTAACATGATGAATAACTCTGAAGTGCACGCTGATCCAGGAACTGATAGCAGCCCCCGTCCACACTTTAAACATGACACCTATGCCCAAAATAGCATTGATGGCGGTAAGCGAATTATATTCAACAGGTTTCAGCTTAGCTTAAAGCATGGCGAGACAGGTATTTTTAACTGTAAGGCACCCAGCGTTACAGCATCAGAGCTAGACTCTGCCACAGGGATAAACCCTAGGCGTATGAGAAGGAAACGACGAAGTGACATCGACACATCATCGATAATGGGTGATCCGATGTCACCAATAGCACAATCAACACGTTCATGGTCGCGTAAAAAGAGACTGTCTGAATAATATACTTTGTTGCCCCTTACATAAGGGCCGTGAGCATCAACATGTTGATGTATTACCCACGGAGTGGTTAATGATAGATGTTTTGAAATGGAGCATATTTAACTTCATATATGAGACTTTATGCATGGGATAAGCTATGTTTATCTGTATATATATATATATATATATATATGTATATATATCCAGGACTCTGTAAATGAGTATGGTAGTTAAATCATTGTGACTCTGTAAATAAGCATGATAGTTAGTATGATAGTCTAATCTTTGTGAGATATTCAGTTCCCAATGCTGACAAAATGAGACATTCGAATAATCAGGAATATTTTTATTTAAATTGAAACATAGAATAGATAATTTTCATAAGGTTCTAGGTTGTAATATCAGCATATAACATATCAGAATTGATAAATAGAATTGATAATTTGCATAAGGATCTGAATGAGACATTCGAATAATCGGGAATATTTTATTTAAATTGATACATAGATTGATAATTTTCATAAGGTTCTAGGTTGTAATAACAGCATATAACATATCAGAATTAATACATAGAATTGATAATTTTCATAAGGATCTAGGTTGTAATAGCATATCTGATAGATTGGGTGTCAGACATGGTCATAAGCATAAGCATATCGTGTATCAGATAGATCGTATATCTATATATATATATATATATATATATATAACAACAACTACACCATACTGTATGCCCCTGATAAATAAGTGATATAAGTTATTATAAAACTACGCCATACATAATTACGTTATCACCATATAAATAGTATATAAACATTACATTACTTTAGCTACTCATATAAACACAAAATCATGTAAGCAGGATCATTATAAATGAGTATATTCTATTTGTTCCTGTAATAAATATACTTTCAAATTATAGTAATATATATGATAGTTCCTTATTTCATTACGGTGACAGCTCTGCTCTTATCTATTTTAAACATTGAGGGAAAGGTAGAGTAGATGATAAGAGACACACTTTCAGGTAGAGATTTAGAGAAGTTCATCTGAATTCTTAGATTACCTTTCTTCATAGTAGGCCATACAGTACCATCTGATTCTTCCCGAATATCAGGTTCCAGATCAAAAGCAAACAAAGTATAACCTTTAGCAAACTCGCCACGTGTTATGTATAGCCCCTCATCACGCCCATCAGTGAAACGTTTTCTCCCATACAGAGCTATGTAAGCTTCGATGAAGGAAGACTTATGATTATTGCTATCGAAAGTCATCTGAAGTGCTTTCTGGGGGACACTCTCACCATCTACAGTAAGGTTTAGGTACTTTAGATCAAAATGCTGAAAATTATAAGGATTTTTTTTGTAAGACCCGACTGAGGCTTCTTCAGAGACAAGCCCGCATATCAGTCTGGATGGTACATTTCCTAGATAAATGTTATCTGCTGTGAAGCAGTAATGACCCTTAGAAATAGAGTATTTTTTAACATCAGTTTTCAAGTAGGGGTACACAGCAGCCCAGTTTTTCTTTTCCATGATCTCCTGATGCTTCAACAGAGCATCAGGAGAGGGGGTTACCATACACACAGACAGAGATGCATCCGTTATTTCTGTTTTATATTCTGGGGTTGTGGCTGCTGACATCAAATGGAAATTAGGTAAAGTAGGCCAAAACCTCATCTTTAATTCCACGCCATTCAAAATATATCTATTAGTCCAGCATACATCACTTAGTATAGGACCCATCATCTCAAAAGTCTGGCTCTTCTCTGAATATAGAGAACGCACGGTTAAACCTGAGTTACCTTGTGCCGATCGGGTGGCATCCATTGTACCTGTGTCCTTAGCCCAGAGCTGAGCTTGTAGGTGTGTATTCTTAGACTGAGTATCATATTTGAACAGAGTGTTTAAGTATGCTTCATAAGGATAGTTAGAGTTAGATGTTGTTAACAATTGTTTCTGGAGATAAATATCCACTTGAGAAAAAATAGAATGAAGAAAATTATTTACAGGACCAAAATCACCTATAGAACTGGCCCCTGTCCCTGCAGGTAAATCAGTGTTATCAGACTTTTTAATACGGCACTTTACAACGAGATATGTGCGTCTGAAATCAATATATCTGTTACCGGTGTTTGGTATTTCAAATTCCAGTCCAACATCCTGATTTAACTGATTTAAAGGTTTATACTCTATATACCTGACTTTTCCCACACCTACATCAACAGTAGGCATTGAAAATAAGTCCATGCTCTCACCTATACCCACACTACTGCGGTCATCAACTTTAGATACTTCATAAGCCATGATTATCGTATGTGTGATAGGATTAATGTATTAAGAATGGAAATTTTGAGGTTCTCTCGGGTTCAACCTAAAAAATCCTCCATACATTCACCCAGCAATTCCTCTCTCAACCTCTTAGAGCCCGATATTATCTCCTTTAGAAATACAGAGTCTTTCGATTCAGTGGCCGGTTCGTCCAGACCTTGAGCGTCGTCAGAGGCTGTGTGAAGTGTGTGTGGTGAAATGGCGTCCTTTATAAAGTCTTTGCATATGAAAGAGTCCTGAGAAATCACAGTGTTTTTAATTCCACGCTCTAAGAGTGACGCACCCTCCTGTTCTGCTGAAGTGTCTGAAGATCCTGGTGGAGGTGTGAAGTAATCCGGAATGCTTGATGTATTAGTCGGCACCTGCTCCTTTGATAGGTTTTTAATGCCTGGTGTGAGTGTGCAGTTTGAAATACCTCCAGGTCTACATTCACCCCTAGCACCACAGCACGCGGTGTAAATGTCAGAGTCTGTATCACATGAGCTGCAGGTATAATAGCAACTGTTACCACTGTGACACGATGAGCTGGTGTGGCTGTGAGGCTGGAGGTCCTGGCTGGATCCGCTGGAGCCCTTACGAGGGATGTGCACCGCTGACTGTGATTTACTCACTGTGTGGGGTTTAGAGTTCCTGGATTCCTCACGGTCAGTATCAATCTCCAGAAAAAGCGCCTCATCACACGTGTCTTCGGATTCTGCAGAGAAGAACTCAACATGGATTCTGGTCCTCTCAGTATAGGGGCTACAGGTGATACCCTGAGGGTTGCAACACTTGAAACATGCTGTCGGGTCTTCAGTATTGAATACTTTGGGGGTGGTCCAAGCATTGGCAGTACTACTATTGTTCATGGTAGAATTCGCCCCTATACATGTATGCATGTCCGCCATGTTCACCCTTTCACTACCCCTGACTGGGGGTGATGGCGGTAATGGTGGTGGGGGTGACGGTGGAGAGTTCACAGGGCATGAAGTAGGTCTCATGTAGCCTTGGGAGTCATGCCATATAGGATCACTGTTGCACCGTCTAATGTTTTTCTCCTGAGCACGTCCTCGTAACATTCTCCTCAAACGTTCAGCAATAGACACCATGGTATAAAAGTTTGTTATAAAGCTAACTAAAAATGTCTGAATGTTTTCTCCTTTTTGAGACTTTAGGTTTTTTACCTTTTGATGTGGGGGCAGTCACCTCCTTACGTATAGGTCTTTTTCGTGTTGACGTCTTCTCTCCTCTAATTCTATGTACAGGTGGATACTCAGTCTTTGGTGTACTAACCACCCCAGCGTCACGTGGGTCTGACTCACATGACCTCACATGCATGTTACGATTGGGTGTGCTAGTTTCTTTTAATTCTGATTTAACCTGCCTCACTGTGACCTCATGCTCACTGAGAATTGGAGGTAGTGGGGCAGGTGGTGATTCCACTTGGTGTGTTTTAGCAGCTCTTAAGATTATAATTTTACCAGCAATTTTCCTAGAACCATGCTTAGTACCACCCTTCAGGAATTTACCCGAAGCTTTTCTATTGGTTAGTATACTATAAATATGATCTTTTATAGCCATTTTCACAAATCTGGAATGAAGTGGAGAACACAAGTCACAATACCTGCTGAAGTAACTTTAACGTTCTTGTTGTCTTCTTTTAAGAAAATTGTTATCTTTTCAAACTCGCAATATCTAACAGGAGTATAGATGATGTGTTTAAATTGATAATTTTCCATGAAGACATAAGATTTATCAGTAGCCGTAGGTATAGGATGAGAGCAATTAACACATTTCATACATTTTTCACACAATACAGGTTTTGATGTATACCCTGCTGGGGGTACTACTCCCCCAGGTGAAAATGATATAAACGATGGCGTAACCATTCTTAGTACAGGAAGTCCTACTCTCCCCACACTCTGTAGAGCAGCAACGTCAGTACATATATAATACGACTTACTCTCTTCAGTATAAACCTCGATACAACATTCCACCAAGCCACAATACCATTCACCCCTCTGTAGTGACACACGTTCTGGGAGAGTAACAGTGAAGAAACCTCCATTGTTATCAGGGTGTAATATTTGATCATCTTTCTTATTTAGATGCAGATAAAAACCTTTCATTTTAATTCCTTTATATTTCTAGCTGAAACCCACTCATTAAACTTGGAGGGGTAATTTTTAAAACTAACAAAATACTGCTTTACACCATTCACTGTTCTCTCCTTTATTACTTCATCTATATCATAATGTTTATTTACATCAGGGTTAGCTCCTTGTAACTCAACACCATAAAACGATCCTTTAAGCTCTTCACCTTTGAGATCTTTTAAATTATATACCGGTATACCATCTCTTATGGTTGTTCTGACTACTTCAAATACCTCTTCAGTCCACTTAGGTTCATAATCCTTTGTGAATGGTTCTTTCTTAACAGCAAGACGTACCTGTTCACCAACCTTGAACCTTCGACTCTGAGTTCTAATTTTTTCTTTCTTAAGACTGTCTCTTATATCCTTTCTAGTCACACGACTGTATTGATAATCAAAAATCTGCTTTGTGTTGGATTCTGTCACATTGACAGGTTCAATTCCAATACTAGAGTGTACAGTATTATTGTAAGAATCAGTCACTTTCTGTAATACATCAATCCATTTGTACGTTTTCTTACTGAAAAGATACTTGACTATCTTACCCTTGACAGTTCTTATACAGCGTTCAGCGTATGAAGCTTTACCCTGATTATAAGCAATATAATGCTTTATGTCATGTTTTTTAAACAAATCCTGAACCTTGAGAGCCGTAAACTCCTTACCAGCGTCTGTGCGTAAAACCCGAGGAACAGCTTTAGCAAAGACCTTACTGAATCCTATGCTAACATCCTCAGCGTTCTTGCTCTTCAGGCTCTCTGTATATGTTTGACGGGAGAAAATATCAATACAAAGCAATACGAATTTTTCCCCATTGTTATAACGTGATAGTGAGTGCATGTCCATCAAATCAGCGTCCCACATATAATTTATTCTAGGTGAAATAATTCTGGAATGTATCTGTATTTTTTTGGGTGTATTAAACCTTAAATGAGTTTCCTGTTGTTTTAACCATGCATTAAACTGGTTTCTCAATACTTTTTTTGATTTGAATTTACCCTGGAAAACCGCTTTTTTAGCACTGCTGAAACTACCCGGCTTAGCAGGGTTATAATAATCGGTTTTGGCTTTCTGTATTTCCCAATCACCTTTTTTCCTACCACGCTTAGATTTTTTATATTGAGACATTTAAAACATGAGCCAAGACCTTTTAAGCTTTTTAGTCTCGGGATCTACCGACGATGTATTAATGGTTGAAGTGGCGGTCCCTGAAATGGGGGTGCTAGTCTCCACAGACACTGAACTCTGATCACAACTTTTCAAATAGGATAAAAAATCATCAACTGTGAAATTCTCATGAGAATCATGCAGTTCTTGAGTGGTCGGCTTATCCTTAATATGCGATGAATCCGCAGATTCTGGAAGTTCCTTCTCTTTACATGAAGATTCCTGGGGTACTTCATGTCCCTTGACCCCTCCAGAACCTAATGATTCTTTCTTGTTATATTCAGAATAAGGAACAAGAACAAATTTTTCAGTGTGTTTCATTCTCTCAAAACTTTACCTACGAGAAAAGATATTATTTTACCTAATCTAGCAAACAAAGCACGCCTAATTTTCCAGGGGGTTTTTGATCTACACCCTAAACGCCTCAGATCTTTCTTGTATACAGCCACTCTCTTTAATTCATCATGTGATAAATGTATATTACCAGCCAGAGTGTTTAAAATAATCTCACATATGGCTATGACCTGGTTTTTGGTTGCATTTCTTAAAAGAGTTTGCCTCTGCCTTTTATCAGAATTAGCTATAAATTCTAGAAATGCTCTGTTTGCCTCTACTTTATCAGAGGTCATTATTTACAGCGAAGTTCCTATAAAATTATAGTTATGTAGGAATGAAGTTTACCCTACAGGTGTGAGCTTACCTTAAAGGTGCGTATACTATGGTGTGAATGTCAGGTGTGACACATGCACGTAGACGCATGTAGTCTTTGCATTCCTGAGTAAGGTCTATAAATAAATACCCATACCTCATACTTCCTGTAGCATCATGATATGCCTCCAAAAGTGTATGGGGTGCATGAGGGAATACCTGGCGTGCAAGATAAGCTACTTGACTGCTATCTCTAGGATTTTTAAACAAGACCATATATTGAGTATTTAAGCTCATGGTTCTGTTGTACCCGCCTTTATGGAATATATTCTGAGTTAAATAAACAACACTTATATCTAAATGATGTGAATCCACTAAAAACAGTTCTAACATATCTTCAGATTTTTGGACGCGGGTGATCATATCGTCTAAAATGATCATGCTGTGAGAATCACTACCAAAACTCTGAATGAAATCCTTAGGCGGTAATCCTTTGTAAAATGTTATATTTGCCACCTTTTCTTTAATTTCTACGTACATAGGCTGTTCCACAGTATAGCAATATAAAATAGAGTTCGGCACATCGTCATCTGCATACATATCTTTAAGATTCAAAAGAAGGTTTCTAATAAAAGTAGTTTTTCCAGACCGTGAAGGCCCTGATATACACATAGTACAAGATCTTCTGAGCAGAAACTGATCAGCCTGAATTACTTCGTGATTATTTAGAGAAGCCATACTCCTTAATCAATAACTAAGTACTCACTCTAAGCATAAGATGTCACAGTCATACGGTATACATCATTATAACTGGTGTTTGGAGTACGTTTTTTCCTCCTGTAGAACAAGTATCCAAGTACAACGGGACAATTAATATTCCTGTGATAACAAAGACACATCTGAACCCGCTATCATAACCAGTCATGCCTAGGGCAGGGTCAAATGAGGACAATTTTCACGCTCTAAGTAGCGATTATGGTTTTCCAGTGTTAAAACCCCATAGGGGCTCAGAGGCAAGTAACAAGAACTCTACTCACGGGGAGTCGAGGAAAGGTTAAAGGGGCCACGTACACTTTGAGACATCTTTGACATTTGAACAACGCTCTAAACACATGAGAAATGGGCAGTTCCACTGTTAACCTCTCCTTTATCTATACAAATTATGACAGTGCTTCCTCTCCTTTCTGCATGTTACCATGCTCCCTTTGTGTCCAGATTACTGTAACATAGGTATTATTATTGACATTTGTGTAAACTATATAGGTGGACATGACTTCCAACTGTTCTATTCCCATTGTTCTCCCTTTATTCAAGCAATAACAAGAAACACCATGCCTTATGGGAATGCCAGGTATATGCATTTAACTCTGATGATAAATACACTTAGTTTTTCATAGACTGGACAGGTTTTTGCCTTATGAGCGATATACTTTAAGTAAAACTGTTATAGTATTTTGGGTGACCAAAATACAACCAGCACTTTTCTAATGTATTATTTGTACTGGGCATTCTGTTACCAAAAAAAATTATCATATATGTATATATCAAACTCTTAATACTAAAAAAACTGATACTAGTAAGTTATCTTGTTTTGGACGGAGTGTATCATGAGATTTTCTTTTTTTGTGATAATGTTGATTATGGCCCTATTCATGCACCTTTCGCGAGTAAATTACATCTGCCTATCTGAATATATCTGAATTACAAGCTTATATCACCAGTAGCCAGGCAAAGGCTTGCTGATGATTAGTTATAGGTTTAACTTCAGCTCGTCTTCCTCTCTGTACAGAGACAGAATCACAAACCTCAGGTAGCACCATCAAAGGGAGGGTATATGTGTATCTTGCTGGTGAGTTCTGGGAACCGATGTCAGGTTTACCTAGGGCTGGGGTGCAGAACAGTGAGCCAGCCCTCTCTTTGATTTACCCGACCTCCAACCAAAGGCCCGGAAAGCCAGGCCTGCATCTCAAGATTAAGTGCATCCGTTTACAATTCAGGCATAAGAGGCTGCCCTTATAGCTATGTAGCTTAAGGTCTGTATAGGACGGGATGAGGATGGTATTAAGGGGTAGAGTCCTTATTAAAGGATGGGCACCTGGAGCTGGGGACCACTGACATGGAAGTGAAATCGATAAATTGACTGGTGAAATATATATCTTTGAAATCATCTATCGGGATCTGTGCGACAAGGCCACAGGGAAGGGAGATAGCAGGCGTTTATGGCTTTATTGAAACAGTAGAGAGGGGCGTGAGATGCCCGTCGTAAAACGTATTAGCAATTGATGAGATCTGACGTGAAAAGGGACGCTCTCCGGGCATGCATTTTCTGATTTTCCAAAACAAATAATTCGATTATCAGACCACTTTCAGTTCCTTGCCCCTGTCTCTGGCACTAAGGGGATGAGGGGAGGGGCGTTGCTTGGAGGAGGGTTCGTAATGAAAGGGATTCATCAGTGTCGGAGGTGTTTGTGTAATGTATCTGTGCGCAGGCGTGGCTTCCACTTCGACACGTGTCCAATGGAGTATGCCCACCAAGGATCCACTGTCCCCAAGGCAAGAATGCACATCGGCAAAGGTGGTAATTCCATACTGCGAATGATCCTGGATTCCCACACGTGGAGGAACGAGTCAACCGTGACGAGCATTGTGAAAGAGTAAAAGATGTTCCAATGCCTGGAGGGCGCGGAACCTCCAGCACTGTAGGGGATGGGTAAGATGTGTATCAAGGTAGGATGGATGGGAGGTGGGGGTAGGAGATAGCCTTGCACCTACGACTCTGCTCAACTCTGTCTGTGCAAGTCCCTTTGCTCTGAAGCATCCCCTGAAGCCAGGCTCAGTGCTGCCAAATCACACCCTCCCTTTCTCCCCAACTATACCCATTCCTAACCGTACAGAGTACACCTCTCCCCGAGCCAGTCAGTACCTCTGTGTCCCCTCGCCCTACTACACACGCCCATCTATCCATCCTTCTGTTTCCCACCCAGGAGCAAGGTCCCCGGGCCATCTGTGCTTGTCATCAATGGGCGCCCGGGTTTCCTGGCGATTTCACGGAAACATTGGCGCGGCGGGCCGGGGATCCAACTCCGACGGGGATCAAAGGGAACGTGGCAGACGAGTGGGGAGGAGCCGGGGAGGCAATGCCAAGGGAGGAAGGCGTATGTAGCCCTGAGCCCCGTGGTGGCTTGTAGACAAAATCTCCCCACTCGCCAGCCAACATCTGATATCTTTCCCACGCGCTCAGCGACAAGCTGATCAAATCATTCCCGTCGCCGATGCAAAGGGATAGGCCTACCGCTATACGCATAGTTTGCTTAGTGCAGGTCCTGGGAACAGAGCCCAGAACACCTTGGCAGCAGCAAATAAGGAATCTACTACGGGAGTTCTCTACAAAGTGAACTCTGCCAATTATGGCAAGGGAACCCATGTCCACTGAGATGGCAAAAACACCTGGTTTCTCCTGTATCCACCTCCTTTATCTCATCAGGTACGAGAAGAAGGGGAGGATAACACACGGGGAACCTGATTTCAGTTGGGGGAGGATCCGCTTGAGAAGGGCATGGTTGAGTAGATTAATTTCCTGGGGACCGATAACAGTGGTTGGGTCAAATAAGAAATGCAATCTATCCATAGCAGATTGCCATAGATACATAAAGATGATGGGGATGGGCAGGTGGGAGAAACCTGCCACATTGCAGGCATGATGCACTGAAAGCCAATTCTTTTATGATTAGAACCTTTTTACACAAGCTCTATGTGTCCTTTTTGTAACAATATAAAGGAAATAACGGATATAGCCTGTGTGTGTGTTTTTTTTTTTTTGCATCAATATATAGACATATTGAACCAACCTCCACTATGATTGATATAGAAAACAGGCCAGCACAAGGGGACCAGTGCGATGAGTGTGTTGGTACCAGCTCGTCTGGGATCTCTAGGTAGAGACTGGCACACGTGATCCAGCTGAGTACATTAGAGTATATCAGTGCATCAGAGGAGCAACTCCCACCAGCTCAGAGGTGCTCAGTTAAAGGGTGCTTCGTGAGCGCACCCTCTTTGTAATAGAAGAACAGGCTAACACTGGCTGCGAGGTGGCGCCCCCGGAGCTTAATGTATCTGATGTTGTGAAAGTAGGGTCTCATGATGTATGCCTACTAGAAATGGGAGGGTACACAGGAGATAAATGGTTAGGAGAGTGTAGAGGGAGGAAGGCTAGACCTCTAGGAGGAGGATTAGTATTAGCTCTTATACATGTAAAGGACAAGATAGACACAAAGGGGATATCTAGTGGAAACAAATTAGCTAGGCTATTTGGCTGAAAGAATAGGAAGGCATTATGAGGGAAACAACAGCGGAATGTGTTATAAGATAAAGAGAAAATAGATATACAATGTGGGCATTTGAAATATACTATTGCTGTGGTGACAGAAGACAAAGTGAAGTCAGTATATTGCTATCTAGATTCCCGTTGGATATGGGTGATTAATATCTTCTTGTGAAACTAATGTATATGTCAAATTAGTAGACACAGTGCCTATGTGTTCTGACTCTATATATGAGGTGTCAGCACTGACATTGGCAGTCCTCCTAATTACTGTGTCTTATTACTTCTTGTGTTGCCCCAAATCATAGTCCAAGGAAGCCAATTCTATGCTGTCTATTTGCTAATGGAAAATGACGAAACAGAAATGCGCCATGACAGAAGTCTATGTGATTGGAAACTCCCCAGCAAATTGTTGTGATTCCTCGTCAACCTGTGTGAAGTGGCTCACACATGTTGCTAGATGGAACACGACGTCGCTATAGCACAAGATCACCAGGAATAGCAATGGTGGTGATCACATGGCCTCACCTCAGATGGCGAGGATGGTGATCACTCAGACTCACCAGGGATGGCGACGCAGGTGATCACTCACCTCGCTAGATGAAACACGCACCTCGTCATAGTGCATGTTCACCAGGGATGGCGAGGATCGTGATCACTCATCCTCACCAGGGATGGCGACATGAGTGATCACTCAATTCGCTAGCTGAGACGCACACCACGTCATAACGCACATTCACCACAGATGGCAAGGATCGTGATCACTCACACTCACGGGGGATGGTCACTCAGGTGATCATTCATCTCGCTAGATGAAACGCACACCATGCCATAATGCACATTAACCACGGTTGGCGAGGATCGTGATGACTCACACTCACCAGGGATGGCAAGGCGGTTGATCACTCACCTCGCTAGATGAAATGCGCACCATGTCATAGCGCAGGTTCACCATGGATGGCGAGAGTGGTGATCACTTAGACTCACCAGTCATGGCGATTCTGGTGATCACTCATCTTGTTAGATGAAAAGCTCATGATCATCGACATTGGTAATCATGCAGCCTCACATCTGCCAGATCAATGTATGTTTTGCCAGAGAAGGTATTGCCATATGTATCTTCCCTCTAACCACAGACAAAGTGTTCATGTAGATACTTCCTTATGTATTTTTTCTGTAACCAGAGAAAAGGTGTTTATGGATAGTTGCTTTTAATTTAGAGATACCTCTATCTAAATTCAATTGATATTTTCTCTATATAATCTTGTTTGATTCAACCCTGAAGTATTACATGGAAATCAGTGTGCAACAAAGCACATTTGATAAGTATGGGACTTATACTTCATGCCCACCCTTCCTAGATAGGCTACATGTTGAACAGTGGTGCTGTCTCAACAACCTTGGCAATGGTGGTGATAAGTTGCCATTCTGAGTGAGAGTGAGTGACAGATGATGCAATCCTCAGAGAGCATTGACTTGGAGTGACACGAATTCACGCATTGAGTGAGACAAAGGCTGGCAATGGTGGTGATAAGTTGCCATTCTGAGTGAGAGTGAGTGAGAGATGATGCAATCCTCAGAGAGCATTGACATGGAGTGACACAAGTTCACGCATTGAGTGAATACAATGTTGGCTGTGGTAGTGATAAGTCGCCATTTTGTGTGAGAGTTGATGCCAGTGGCACGGGAGTGGTACATAATCACACAGTGAGTCAGATCCATGTTGGCGATGCTTGTGATAAGCCGCCATTCTGAGTGAGAGTTGACAGGCAGTGGCACATATTGACGGAGTGAGTGAGATCCATGTTGGCGATGGTGGTGATAAGTCACCATGCTTTGTGAGGGATGACAAGGGGTGGCACATACTCACGCAGTGAGTGAGATCATGTTGGTGACTGTTGTGATAGATTGCCATGCCATGTGAGACTGACACACAGTGGCGAAAGATGACGCAGTGAGTTATCACTCAAAAAGGAGTCACCATTGATGACCAATCATGGCGACAGATAACGACAATTTGCTGGGTCGCTGATAAGCCTTATATACCGCTGTCCACAGTGCTACAAAAGCTCTCTATAATTTGCTAGTCCCCATTATCAGATGTTCGGGCTGCGAGAGAATGATTAAAAAAGCAATGTAAACATAAAACGTATCCTGCTTAAGTGCCTTTATCTTCTTCATGGTAATTACAAAACAGAATCACTAATTTGTTTTAAATGTTTCCCTTTCCAGGCGTAACGTGTGTGTACCTTGGCGTTTATGGTTATAAGCCCTTTAGAAGCCTGTTCACATTATGGTTAAGCAGAACTGCTGCATTCAAACCATCCATTCCTTAGCCTCGCATTCCTTTCTCCTTCCCCATCCCAAATCCACCTATTTAGCACTCCAAGCCACACTTTCTTGCCCCCCGACCTCCTCCCATTTCCCATGATTTCTGTGTGTGTAGACCCAGGTACCACACATTCCCATTCCCCATGCACCCCAGCACATCCCATGTGTGCCCTCCTCATGTGTCGGCCTATCTGAGGCCAGACCCGGCCCAGGGTGTTGACAAAGCCAGGGAATACTTGTAGACAGGCGTGTGTCGGGTGGTCGGCGGCCTGTCGGAAGCCAGTGGCTGACCGAATGGATGGGGCGCCTCAACATTAATTACCATTGGGCTCCCACCAATTCCCTTAAAAGCTTATCGATCAGTGGCAGTAGAATTATACGCTGGAGGACGGCCGGAAAACGCGGCAAACATATTGCCGGGCGCGCCCGTCCGGCCTCTGGGCCCCTACCTGTGTCCTTTAAAGGAAGCACTGGGTGTGGAGGGGCCATTGAGAAAAGTCACTGGTCATCCGTTCCCATCCGCCATCTCTCACCACCAAGGGCAAGGCTCAGCAAGACTGAGGGTCCCTGACGTTTTCTGCTGACGCTACATACTGACCACAGTGAAGGTCCCTTTAGGCTAAAGGTGAGACAAGTTTACCTTTGACTTGTTATTATCACCAAATTTCCTAAAATTCGTCCGTGTTACTATGTGCCCACTACTTATGAACATTATACTTAAAACGACGAGCCAAGAAGTGGAATCGGTTCTTTTCATTCAGAATTATATATATATGTCACATGTCATGAAAACCATTGTCGCAGCCTATAGCTAAAAGAAGATGAATATCAAGTGGAATTGCATTGGAACTTGATATGAGGGTTTATTTAAGCCTTGCAATCCCACTAGTTTTACTTAAGCCGTTTAACCCCTGCGTAGGTGAATTTTCATCATTAAGGGATTATTCAGGTTCACATGAAGCACGCTTTATACATGAGGTGCCAACTCATGGTCACATGAAAACTACTCTAAGTTTTCTTTGTGGTAGTGAGGTCACAGTGTCACGTTTCTATACTTATGATGAATCATACAGTGTACTATATCGCAATCCACCTGATGTGAATCATTCCGCCAACCAAGGTTAAAGTTTTCATTCAGCTTGACATTTCATAAGGTGTTCATTGCCAATACTACAAGCGCTATCAGCTTTCACCAAATTAAATATCCAAATATCCTCGAAAGAGCTCTGATATTGAAGTCTAATCCAAATAATGTAAGAAGGTAATAAAGGAAGAATACCTATAGTAATACCCCCAGTGGCGCCTGATAGTGTAATAACCTGTACCACTTACAACATATTTAAGAGTAAAGGTGTTCTATAGCTCATGGAGCTGCATGGAAGGTGTGGGTGTGTGTCGGGGGGATATAGATTGTCAATGTTTTGTATATATCTCATATATGGCGTACGTATTAAAACGGTAAGCCTTCTCCCTCTGCAAACACTGCAGATGCTTTGGCTCACTAATTGCACTTTACTGCTAGCTGGTATAGAACGTCCTGCCGGCGTCTTATATTGCATGATTAGGGGTCTATACATAACCACATTGCTGTTACCCCTTGGCGGTAAGCCTTCTCCAAACCTTGGACCAAGAGTATACACGTGCCCTAGCACTGTTACATCGCACACCTCTATATTTCTCGATGCAGTATTATATGATTGGTATATGCAGTCACTAGGGAATGAGCCATGGTCGATACTTTGGAAGGGGTCATGTCCTCTTTGCATGTTTCCTTTGCATGAATGACTGAAAATGCCAATAAATTTGCCAGTCGAATTGAATGTTCTGGGGCAAAATTGCTACACCTTTTTTTTTGGTGATTTAAATCACGCACTGTTGCAGGCTTAGGCATTAAAAATAACTCACATTCTGAATGTGAGTGAGTTTTGCTTTCAGTTTACCTAGTAGAGGCGTTATTCTAAGAAAGAATGGGAAAATTGTTAAAGCTTTCAGTTTTGACATTGGGGAAAACAAGCATTATCATAAAGGGTGCTAATGAAGACAATGATAAATCTTATTTTTACGACCTTCGACAGCATCCTATTTAACTTTTGACTGTTGCCTCTCGCAACCAGAATTCATTAAAATTAGAACCTATCCACTCTCAATTCCATTACTTTTAATCTCTTCACAGCGATCAATAAAACATAAATCGGAGAAGCATTTCCATGTATAGATGTCAATTCGTGACAGACGAGCCTTTGCCATCTGGTAGATGGGTAAAGCATACCAAGTCCAGACCCTATTATACCTTATTCTAATGGCAAATGCCAAACTCTTTGCCAAAGAGCTACTTCAGATACACCATGCAGTGACTAAGGGGCTTTGGGGTCAAAGCCTAATAATTCGGAGTATAATATCCCCCTTTCCCACTTCCCTGGGCGAAGGTGAACATTTTATGATGTGCATTGGACCTCGTACAAGTAGTGCTTAGGTTGGGGGCCATTGACTTGTAAATTTCTCTTGTAAACGGGCAGACCAGATTCATTCATGGGCACCTGAGGTGTTGCCCCCTCTGACACCCCAAACACATTTTGGTGGGCACATGGTGTTCCCGCGAGAATAGGCGTGACAGTGCGAGATCAGGTGAAGACAATGGTCTCTCCATTATTCACTCTGCCCTCTCCAGGTGGGTGCTTCCCCAAGTGGGAGACCCTGAAGTTAGGCGGTAAAACCACTCCACTCTTTTTCTCAGCACTTAATAAGGGCGCACTTTGTCAATGCTATGGAGAAATTAAAATGAGGCAATTCAATAGAATAATAAACCATTGCCAAGTAGCTCAGCAGTGTTTTTGGTATTACTCCGACTGAGAGTTAGCTGATTTCTCCTTGATGGGATGTTCCCATTGCACATACTAGTATGAATATTCAGAATACATGTATATAACGCAGACATATTAACCTTCACTGTTATTGTAATGATACAGATTCCGATACACAGAATGGATGTTTTGATTAAGATTGTCCTGACTTCCCATCGGTGCATCAAAAAAGGTTTAATCAACTTTAACCCTATCGGCAATGATTACAAATCCAAAAATTGAATATCAGAAAGAAATAGGAGAAGGGCTGATTGTATTAATATGAATCTCTGGATGTCCTTGTCCTGTGTTTTCCTTCACCGACGAGAACAACATGTAACATTATATCATCCTATTTTCTTTTTCATTTACTTTCGTTCTTTTTTTTTCCAGAATCATTTCATTATACTAGAAATGACTCTTCTTCATGTCTTTCTTCTTACATCGTCAGTGACCAATGTCAATCAGCAGTACTTCATTTGATGATGGATTTGTGGGCAGCAATATGTACAACAACCAGTTTAAAAATGGCTCCTGTCTTCACACTGGTCAGGACGCACAAAGGCTTGTGTGGTTCGACATAAAAGGACCCCATGAGGTGAAAATAGCACATGTCCTTCACACACATCACGCTTCCCTATCATCTGAGCCACTCAACACAATTTCATGAGACAGAACACACAAACCAACACCAAAAAACCTAGCCTGTGTGAGAACGGTATTATTTTTAAAGGCGAAAAACCTTGTTCGGTAGAGTATCCACACACATTTCAACTAGAACTATCTAAGGATTAGAGTGTATTGCATCGGAAACGTGGGGAGTTCTCCCGGAAGGCTTGAGTTAATGGACGAAGGGGAGGAAATTAAGTGAGATTACATTTGGCTCGGGTGGTATCACACCCTGATGAAGTTACCCCAGGGACGTATTACCTTGTCATAGTCCCGGGGGCGGCACAGTTACCATCAAAGGCAAGTACTGTCAACAAGCTAACTGTGCCTGTCAACAGCCAATATGTGCTGTCTATTGTTATCGGTTATGGCAGACTGTCATATAGTGCCGATAAGGGAGGGCTTCTGACTGGAAAACAGAGGAATGCGATGAATCCCATAGGTTACTAACCCATAACATCATAGAAATTCTAAAACACGAAGGCATGTTTTGTATCAACCTACTTGGTCCTTAATCGTTCGTAGAACTCATGATGAAATGCACCCTTTTTCGGTACTTATATATCATATGCACATTGGAAGAACAGGGGGTTGTTTCAATACGTCCTGCAACAGCAATGATTCCCATAATTGTATATTTAACTCTCAAAACATTACTATGTGTTAATTTAATCGCACAGCCAACTCGGTCCAGTCCATTCAGCATTTGATGGAGATGACGCAGCAGTCTAGCCATAAACATAATGTCATAATCATAGTTACTCTCACAACAATTGACGGCATAGACTCTGGATGGTTGAAATGGGCTGACTATGCGCACTGCACTCTGCGACTTGGGTCTGGGTTCTGAAATAAACTTCATAGATAAATGTCTCAATCTTCCGGCTGTTGCTGAGCAGTATACATATAGGTTTGCTTACTGCATCATGCGTTGTAACAGTAGTCAAGACCTAAATAGAAAACTCATTGATCAACACACTTATCAACCGCAAAATCATAGCTGCACGATTTCTCCCTTGCAATATGCTAGCTGCAACTGAAGAAACCTGTTAAAAAAGACAGGGAGATATCTTGGGAGCTCCTCTTTTGATTTTCCATCTGCACCCATACTGGGTAACCCACCTTTTATAACAAGCAGGTGCAAACTGACAAGGACACTGACCCTGCTTTCGTACATCCTGGCAATAAGGAAAGACTAACCTAACTCACACAAAAGCCTTGGTGGTGTGGATGTAGGTTAGCCATATATACGGTGCACAATGTCTTGGGGGACAGAGCATTACCCTGGGCTTGCTTCTCCATTGTTCACCAACTGCATGGAGGGGGGGCTGCAATGCTTACAACTCAATATAGAACCCTGGATACAATAGTGCTGCTGCATATAGGTAATTAATTTGGGAGACATATGTGGGGGGATGCACCGGAGCTTATTTATTGTGACCCAGTGTCTTTCAGATTTACGAAAAGTAAAGACCTTGTGGGGTTTGGACAGATCTAATAATATTATTGTCCCATGTGCAGTCCCTAGAATTAGATTTTATTGACCATTTCTTCCATTGGATGGGGTGTTCTGATGGGTCCCGACTATACCTGAGTTACATTTGCAGTACACTTGTAACTTGTGGAACAATCCCTTTAATCTCAATCCTGAGGGTTATTCAACTCACACGATTGCCACTCTTTAAAGTCGGACTATAGATCTGAGCTCCATTTACTTTACTTGCACAAAACAAAGGGACTACTAAGTGATGGACGCAATTATTCATGAGCTCTAAGAGAACAGGTAAACTCTTGCCCTAGTTATTTGTGAAAACGGAGATGGTGTCCTTACATGGAGTACCCAGATGATCCTTTGTTTCCATACAATTTTCACAAGCATTTTATCAATGTAAATTATAGATACCCATGAAATAGTTAACTTGAGTTAGCAAGATCAAACTTTTTTTTATTATATCTGATTATGTTATAATCCTGTTACCTCTGTTACAAGCTGTGAGGTGCAATAATGTATTTACATGTGTGTCCTCCAAGGAGCTGGGTTCTTAAACTATGAACATAATTTTCTATATCAAAGTTTAAAATTGTCTGTCCATCCTGCTGCATTATCGCCATTGATCATCTTTCCCGTTCTGTAGGCGATGTGATAGCTAGGCCTTCTACTATCAACCCCGTCTACCCCCCCCCCCACACACACACACACTACCACCAACCCCAACCGAAGTACACCTCTTACCACGTAGATATCTCGGGTTCAACAAGACAGAGATCCAACCTCGTTCAAGGCCCCCAGCGCCTCGTTTTCAACCTGCGGGAATGACCCTCTGGCGGCAGTTAGTGAAGGTCCGTGGAACAACAATTGGATGAGATGGCATGCGCTGGGGCAGAGGGGGTGTGAGGTCAGTGGGGTGGGTTAGCACAGGTTTGTCTGAGGTCTATGGATGTGCCTAGGCGTGAGGACTACATGGATATGGACAAGGGTAGTGACTCTAGGGGTGATGGGTAGAGCCCATAGGGGGAGGGTGATACAAGGGGCACGTGAGGTCATTGGGTCTGAGTTTAGCAGTTAGTGTGTGAGATGGGGTAAATTTGGAGGTGGCAGTGGAGAGGGAGCTGGGTCACGGGTTGGCCATTGAAGGGTAATGGAGTCGTGTAGAGGGTGTACTGATCGCCCTTCTGCACTGTACTAAAAGCTTGGGCGTGTTGGGATCACCCCCACAGCTACCCTGCCTCATCTTCTCGCCACTTCACCCGTCTTCACCCCATCTAACCCCTAGTTCTCATCCTCAGACAGAGGTGACCCTTTCTTGCCCAAAACACTGATGCACTGTGTCAATATCCAGTGAAACGATTAATTGCTAAACATTCTTCACAAAATTGCTATGCCTTATAATACATATGACATAGAGGATTGGTCTCTCCACAGGGTAGGTCTTGTCTCTTTTATCCAAAACAGCTAAATCATGGCTGCTGCGCTAAGCAGATCAATGGCCTTTAATATTGAAATTAATTCTACTGCCGCGATCTCTAAACGCCCAACTACATGTGAGCATTATATCTTTAAATTCCCTATATGGACCAGATTTTCTGGACATACATATTTCCCTGAGGAGGCCCGGAAAATGAAATAAACCAACCTCGCACCTATCACAATTTAAGGGAGTAGTAAGGACTGAATTTTATCAATAGTGAGGACCTTTCCTCCAGTCGTCCCCCTATCTAGTATGCAACCATCTTCTTCACTAGTCCCAACCCCAACCATTATCTCCTCCGCTCAAGCTCTTTTTCCCACAACCCAACCCCAACCCGACCCTGACGGACTTATGGTCAGCTAATCGCGTTGGCGACAATATTTGTTCTATCATTGGCAACTAATGTATCATTGGTCGTTAATTGATATTGGCCTGGTTCTATACCTTTCCCATAGGTGTCACCACCTGGGACTGCGCGCCATGTGACGTCATCTTCATATGTATTTTCAAATCTCTACCTGTTCTTCAGTTTGCTGCCGCGCTCCATCCAGTCAACAACTCAAAAACCGGACCCCAAGGTGTGGGTAAACACATTGCTGAGCTTGCCTGAACTTAGTAGGGACAGCGAAGCGTGTGCATTTTCCCTTACAGTGCACTGTTGGTGGAATGGTATTTGGTTGTATAAATGGAACCGGTAATGACTCGTAAACAGAAACGGGCGAGAAAGGTGGCCCTTGCTGCCGCGGCTGCCATTGTTCCAGACCACGAGGGCCCCGTGCCCTCTGCGCTCTCTGTGGACCCGGCACCCCCTGCCATGTCTGCTGAGGTGCATGTCCCGGCCCCGGCTGTACAGCCGGCTATGCCTGCGGTGGAGCCTGCCGCTCTGGACCCGGTTGTAGCGGCGGAGAAGAAGAAACGCAAGAGGGAAACAAAGTTGTGGAGGCTGCAAGCTGACAAAAAATTCTCCGACATGAAAGGTTGTATTGAGAATTTAACTGACCTTGTTATGGCCGCCATACCGTCTGTCGCACCCCATAATGGTGCCGTAGATGGTGTCCAGCCGCCTCACCCTGCAGTTGTTACCCATTCCAACTCCTCTCTCCTGAATGCAAGTGATTCACCTCCTTTGATTCCGTCAGTGGATGTTCTCCCGCCGTGCCCTGTCCCACAGGCCCTAGGTTTACCTCCACCCACGTGGGCTCATCAACCCCCGGCTGCACTGAATGCAAGGCCTCCTCCACCTCGGCCCCAGCCTGTCCCTCCGACAGCTCAGGCTTTACCAGTCAGCGACCCTCCCATGTCTGCTAATGACCCATCGGGTGCTGAAGAAGTCACACGCCGTCTGGCTCAGCTCATGACGGCAGCTGTGGCTGTCCCGACGGGTAAGGATGATCCTCATTTTCCAAACTACTATGTTCGTAGAGGCCCTCGTAGGGATAAAGTTCCTTTAGGAGATTTGTCTTTCCACGAGTATGTATTTGGTATGATTAAGGTTCATGACTCACCACATACCCCACTTGCTGATCAAGTCCACATTCGCAACCATTTAGCTACTCTGGCCATGGATGCCGGAAAATATGTTTGGGATGATGTAAGGGCATGGTCTGAAGCCATCTTAGCTGAAATAACATTTGGGGACTGGAGCTGGGACCAGTCATGGCGTATAGATATGAAGAGGGTGGAAATTGGAACCCGCCGACTTATATCAGCGACCCCTCCACCTAGTTCCCAGCCCATTGCAGCCACTGCCACGGCCAAGCGAGATGGCCCCTGTGTGGTTGATCTGTCTTCCCATCTTTTGGCAGCAAAATCAGGCCCACCATGTGCACAGTTTAATGCTGGAATTTGTAAATTAAAAGGAGACCATGTGGATGGGGGGGTACGAAAGCTGCACATATGTGCATACTGTCTCACAAATCATTGTAGGGCGAGGTCTCACCCAGAGTCACGATGCTTTCAGAAGGACCCCCCTGCATCAAAATTGAAGCCAAAAAACGACCAGGGCCAGGGCCAGTAGCGGCGCCCCCCCTGGCCAAGCATGGAGATTTCTCACAAGTCGACGCAACCTCTGGTGATTTTGAATGTGCCTCTTACGGTCATGATTTGTGTGACAATAACAGTGATACTGTTGTTGATGCTATGATTCACCCCTGCCATTCATTGCCAGTCCCATGTGCCGCTGTAGAGAATGACGATTGTGGCATGGGTGATTTCCCCCCCTCTGGGGCTGTTGCAGACACCCATACACTCCCTGGATATACCTCTGACTCATTTCATGATGCAAACCTAAAGGCCTTCCCAATAGTGTGTAAAGTGGCCCCTGAAGCCCTTCCCATTGGCCCATGGGAATTTGCCCCCATCTTAGACGACATATGGCCTTGGCCATCCCCCCATGGTGTTGCCCATGCCACTGAAGATATGGCCATATATGACGCAGTGAGACGTACTGCCCTCCCAAACTATCTATGTGCCAGGATACCCCTGAATTCAAAATTCAACATCCCACTTTGGAGGATGGAATTACAGGGTTATCATGACTCTGACGTTGTGACGTTCCTCCAGTATGGATGGCCGTCATCTTACACTCGCCCGGTATTCCCTAGATCGTCTCTATCTAACCATGATGATGCGGACTTGTATACGGCTGATATTGATGCTTTCATACAGAAGGAGCTGGGTCTTGGGTCCCTTATGGGCCCCTTTTGTGAGGACCCATTCTATCCTCACACTAAGACTAGCCCTTTAATGACGGCTCCAAAGAAGGACTCTGATACAAGGCGTATAGTGGTAGACTTGTCCCATCCCATTGACGATAGTGTTAATGCAGGCATCAGACGCAACTGGTTTCAGGGAGTCCCTGTATCATATGGCCTCCCATCTATCACCTCTATAACTGACAGAGTTCAAGATCTTGGTCCAGGCTGTTATATATGGTCCGCAGACGTCCAACGAGCTTACAGACAATTGGCTGTAGATCCCCTTGACTACCCTCTGTCGGGGATCCGCCATAAGGGCCTTTTCTACCTGGACAAATCTCCCTCGTTTGGTAACAGGGCCAGTAGCACACATATGCAGCGTGTGTCTCTGGCCATGGCTCACATGATGAAGGTTAGAGGCTTCCACATGGCCTGTTATATAGATGATTATGCTGGTGTCCATGCCACAAAAGAAGACGCTGAAGCAGCTTTATCAACCCTGGAGAACTTGGCATCTGACCTTGGTCTTGACCTTGCAAAGTCCAAAACTGTACGTCCTACAAACAGCATTGTTTGGTTGGGTTTCCACATTGATACTCAAAATATGACCCTTCGTATTCCAGATGTGAAGATGGCTGAAATAAAGTCTGACCTTGACCTTTGGCTCAATAAGGCCAAGGCCACCAAGAAAGAGCTACAATCCTTAGCAGGCCGTCTTTTCCACATCAGTACGTGCGTCCCCCCTGCCCGACGCTTTTTGGCAAGACTGCTAATGTGTCTAAGAGCTGCTCCCCAGAAAGGCTACATCTCCCTGTCCCCAGACTTCCACCGGGATATCCAATGGTTCAGGAGTTATAGTGATGCTACAAATGGGCTCCTCCTCATCCCTGAAGGACCGCGGCCTGTCTGGGTGATAGAAGGGGACAGCTGTATGGAAGGAGGGGGGGCGTATAGTGCTACACACTGCTATGCAGTGAGATACCCAACATATATCACAGAAGGCGCCCATATATCGCAGTTGGAGGCTATAAACATTCTTCTGGCAATTCGACATCTGGGGCCTCCCCATCCTGATGGGTACCACTACAAGATCCGGTGTGATAACATTGCCACTGTCCACACCCTCAGCTCTGGTAGGGCGAAGGACCCTTGCTTAGCCAGGTGTGCCAGGGAGGTGTGGTTATATAGCGCTGTCAATAATGTCCGCATCTCCATAACACATACCCCAGGTGCCCGCATGACTCTATCTGACGCTCTCTCCAGAGCTTGTCTCAGTCATGCCCATGCCGACCGGGCTATCGCCCTAGCTAGAGACATGAATCTTACTTTCATTGAAGTGGTGGTGTCGGACGACATGTTTAATGATAATCTGTGACTTTGTTTTAGGTGTCATAACCCCCCTGGAACTACAGGCGCGAGCGACCCAGCGAAGTGCGGTTAGTGCTAGGACACGAGAGAACCGCCGACGTCAGCGGGACTTCTATATACGGTTCTGTGTGGCCTATGGGGTAACTATCACCTCCCCCACTCCCCGCCAGGTCACTATGTTTATGCAATACTGTTATAACACACTGTCCTCGCTCGGATCAGTTGCCAACTACATCTCCGGGGCTCGCCTGCATGTCGCCCTCCAGGGTGGGGACTTTTCTGCCTTTGACTCACGTCTGGCTGGAGAAATGATGAAAGGATTTAAGGCAATTTCACAACATGTTCCCACCCAGGCCCCGCCTCTGCAGCCCTGGGACCTCAAAAGAGTGTGCCAGTATCTGGATACCTTGGGTCAGGATGGACTAGTGTACAAGTCAGCGATCCTCATCTCATACTTCAGCTTCCTACGCCAGTCCAATGTGACTGATGTTTCGACCACATCACCCTCCCGTCATAATATTAGGCGGGGTGATGTACATTTAACAACATTGGGACTCCTACTCCACATTAGAAGTAGCAAGACGGTACGGCCTGGAACTGCCCCGGGAACGCTGGTCCCGATCTATGCAATGCCTACACCAGTGTCACACTGCCCAGTTAGATCATATCAGGCTATGCTGGTGTGTGTCCCAGCCCCTCCGGATGGTCCAGCTTTCATATTGCCAGGAGGGGTACCCCTGACAGCTGTTCGTCTGGTCAGGGCCTTACGTAATGCATTGACAGCTGTGTTGGTCCCTGACCCACTGACCTATACCTTGCATAGCCTACGACGAGGAGGCTCACAGCTGGTGGCGAGGGCTGGGGTGGATGTGTGTGAAGTGCAGGCACATGGGCAATGGATCTCGGATGCTGTCTTCACATATACCCCAAGGGCCATGTATAATTCAGTCCCGTCCACTTTGGTGCGGTGTTTGGAGGACCAATAACTGGACTTAGACTTTCATATCATGGACCTGTTCAATTGATATTGATTATTCACCTTGATATCTTTCACTTGTATTTTGGGCTAGCGTCTTGCTGCTCACATGTTTGTTATATCTTATACTGTTGGGTCCTTAGACCTTTTCTGACATGTTTATTATTAATTCATTCAGGTGTGTGTTCTGATGCCTAATTTGTTATTTACAATAAACATGTCATTTATTTCCAAACTACCAGCGTCTGTATCAATTGGCAACTAATGTATCATTGGTCGTTAATTGATATTGGCCTGGTTCTATACCTTTCCCATAGGTGTCACCACCTGGGACTGCGCGCCATGTGACGTCATCTTCATATGTATTTTCAAATCTCTACCTGTTCTTCAGTTTGCTGCCGCGCTCCATCCAGTCAACAACTCAAAAACCCTCCCACCCACTCCTAAAAAAAAAAAAAAAAAAAAAATTTCTATAGGGAGGACCAATAACTGGACTTAGACTTTCATATCATGGACCTGTTCAATTGATATTGATTATTCACCTTGATATCTTTCACTTGTATTTTGGGCTAGCGTCTTGCTGCTCACATGTTTGTTATATCTTATACTGTTGGGTCCTTAGACCTTTTCTGACATGTTTATTATTAATTCATTCAGGTGTGTGTTCTGATGCCTAATTTGTTATTTACAATAAACATGTCATTTATTTCCAAACTACCAGCGTCTGTATCAATTGGATTTGTGGTGGTCAGGGTGGGAAGGCCTGGTCGCGGCCAAGGAGGGCGTGGCCGGTAGGCTTGAGCAGGGGACTGGTGGGCGGTCTGGGGGTGGTGACAAGGAAGGGGATTAGCCTCCTGGGCCGACTGATGGAGTATAAGACGTGGGGACACGCCACCATTACCTGGCTGCCAACACTGGCCAGGTCACGACCAGGGGACATCGGTGAGCTTCTCTCCCCTCCCTCTCCCTGCCAACATCCACCTCTGACCCGGTGAGACCAGTCTGGTGGGTGGCGAGGAAGGGCAGAAATTATTTTTACCAAGGAACATTAGCCGCAGTTAAGCCAAAAAAAACAGACTGCACATCAAAACATCCCCTCTATTTAATTTAGTTTATTTTTCACAGCCGTGCACCCTAAAGCCACAACCATAGAGGTGTACATTTACCTTGGTTTACGAGGAGGTCGATGCGTTGTATAGCTGTTCTATTTGAAATATAAGCGGGTGCTGAAGCCCTAGGGATCCAGTTTAGAATCCGCAAACTGCAGGGATAATGGCACAGAGCTGTACTCTTAAAAGCGCCAGGTAAACAGAGCCTACATCCGCCTCTGGGGGGTGTTTCAGAAGCCGGACATGATAATGAACATTAAATATCTGTTTCTAAAACTGTTAGATTCTAAACTTACAACTGCAACCATTATCATCTCTCGCCAGTCATATAGTTATAGACACAGTAAGATAATGGTAATGCTTTAGAAACACATGCAGTTATAAGCCTACAACCACTATTAAAACTGCTATCATATCTCCTTATGACCGGTTGTAAACATTACCTGCTTCTGAAACACCCCACAGCCGACATGTGACAGAGCGGTATGGTGTACCTCTAATGCTTCAGACTCGGGTTCACTTCTGCGTGTTGTTTCATGTAAGTAGTACATGGAAACGGGATTCTGAGCCAGGCACCCACATTGTTTGTACACTGACAACATACATTACATTAACACATTGCATTGTATTTTAAGTGATAAGTCTAAACATTTCCCATTGGAGGTTTTTGGTAGTTTGGCGAATAACATATTATAGAAATTAAGAGTGCCATGTAGAATTGCGTTCTTTTGGAGGATGGGGAAAAAGCTATTCCAGTATAAATCCTATATACGCAAAATACAATAGCGACTGGGCCTCTGGTGCGATCATATCAATCAGAAAAAAATGCGTGACTGACAGGTCATAAAATATTATAGATGAGGGAATATTACAATACTTTCCATTACATTTTGGTTCCTACACTGCAAAAATGGTGTTTAGATTTTAAACATGTTTAGGTCTAAACACGTTTAAAACCTAAACACATAGGTCAGTTAGGTGTCTCATCGACTACACATTTAGGAAATGAACACTTTTATTCTAACTACATAAACATTTATGCTAAACATGTTTAGATGTTCAGAGTTGAGACAGTTGAATAATAGGTGTTTAGATTTAAACATCAATATGTTTAGATACTTGGATGTTGAATCCACACCAGGTAGCAGCACTACCTTTGACTGGACTATCTGCACACAGTTATAATCAATTGTTGTGACAAATGTCCCCAAATCCCATGTTTATCATGGTTTCATTTCATAGAATGTCATGTGAATAGAAAGGGCAATAGAAAATTGACTAGATTCACCTCATGCCACCATCATTACCATAAAATAATCAATAAAATCCATGACTGACACCTATTTGATGTTATTCTGGAATAGATAAGGCAATTTCCTTCCTGCCAAGCTGTTGTACTTTCTCAAGTCTCTCATTCTGATGCAGTGCGTATATATGTACACGTATATAACTGTGGCTGACATCTTTGGAGACTTTGACAAGTAAATACCTGCTGATGTTCCCCCCCAGTAAATGAGAAAACAAACAAAATATATCTCTGTTTTTTAATGCATGCATGTCTGCAAACCTTAACTCTCCATCAAATCATTTAAACATCTAAACAAAAAAATCATAAACACCTAAACACAAAAATTCATATATCTAAACACAAAGTTTAAACTAAACACCTACATTTCTAAACACTTGAGCTAAGCACATTGTTTGGCTAAACATGTTTAGGAAATTAATGTGATTACAAAAACGTTGCAAGAATATGTTTAGAATTGTGTTTTGGATCTAAACACCATTTTTGCAGTGTATGTTCACGGATTGCACAGTGCGGGCTCCCAGATATTCAACCGTTACAATGTATTTTCCCCTGCTGCTGTAGATAAGGGCACTTTAAATAAACAGTATTAAAGCAGTTCCCCTTATAATTACACCAAACCTGACTGGTGCTATAAAAGGCAGCATTATTCACATTCACGTGAAGCGTCGCCAGCAAGGAATGGCCTCTGCCAATGCCCTGTGTTCCAAGCATGTCCCTAGACTCTACCTCCAGCGGTAGATTTGTACACATTGGACACTTTGCCTTGGCCATCGTCTCCATCCCGCCTCCCCCATCCTCATCCCCATCCTACTGGCCATACACCCCTTCCCCTCCCAACGTATCCGGTTCGCTACTACCACCCTTGGGCCCAGCGCTTCTAATTCCAGACCAAATCAAGAAGCCATCCCAGCCTGGCGGCTTTCAGGGAGCGACGTCGGCTCCGTCCGCGCGCCCAATACTGACCAGAAATTGCACCATTTCCAGTGCCATGATGGAGTCATCCCGCCGCCAAGAGCCCTTTCAAGTGCGCCCAGCGCCCATGTTTTGGTAAAGCCTCGCCGGACAAATCCCGCGCCCCCACCTGGGAGCAGGCCCACTCAGCTTAACATCAGGAGGGTATAAGACAACACCAGGCAGACCTCCTCCAGCACCTTACTGCTGTCTGCCATCTACCAGGGCTTTGACGTTAAGAATGTGTGTGTGCTCACTAAAGGGGCCTTTTTATGTGTGTGTCCACGTCCTAACTGTTGAACACGTAGCGCCTTTGAGGTTTTCTTAACAGGCACGCACGCCTTTCATTATCAATGTAGGCTCTACTGAATGGATGCTGAATACCATCGATCCCTTCCTCTAGACATCTGCCGCGTTTTCCATATTGATCTCTCAATCTAATTAATCACGCCCCTGCCGTCCCATCAAAGGGAACTGTATATTACAATCAGTAAGAGACGGTAATATATTGGCCTGTTCAATATTGTTATTCCACGCACACTCATATACAATTAACTTAGCTAATTATGAGACGCATAATTATCGGAGCCACACTTGGATGTGGCGTTTCTTCATGTATATCTATTGGTGCCAGAAAATTTAAAATTTTCGAAGAAAAGATACCATCAAATGTGACAACTGGTAAATTTAACATATTACCCAGCAAATTATGGCCTCAAGGCGCTTTGAAGGCGGTCCCCTTGGCCCCTACTGGCCTAAGTCCGTTTAGGTTCCGTTGAGGCCGCCTTGTATGGCGGGCCTCCTGCAAGCTTTGTGCCATGGAGGGGGAAGGAGCCTAGCTCCTTCCTCCACCGTGGTCGCTGTAAGAATGACAACCTGCAAGCAAGGTAATGCTAAATACCCCTGGATTAAATGCCACTCTGTGAAATGATAGAAAGGGAATGTTATGGAAATATGCCGCATAGAATGAAAGTTTAAGGACAAATTGATAATCCTTTCCAGACACTATCCCCGGCTCTCAACCCAGCAAATTGTCGTTTAAGCACAAGATCTCCAGGAATAGCAATTGCTATGCCACGTGAGTCTAACACACAGTGGCAAAAGATGATGAAATGAGTTATCACCCAAAAAGGAGTCACCATTGATGACCAATCATGGCGACAGATGACGACAATTTGCTGGGTAGGTTTACCGTATGGACCGCGAAGGCATATGCACTGCGTTTCGCTGAGACCCCATTCCGAATCTCCCTAAAAAATAGAATAAGTAGTTTAACTTTCTGTGACATGGTACAAAAAGCCATATTCTTTTAAACAAAGAAGGGGGAGGTTCTTGGGGAGTACTGTTTAAACCTTTGTGCTATTCCCGGTTCGGTATAGATTATCAAAGTCTATGGACTCTTTTAAATAGATCAAAGACTTTGTGACATTTTCCAAGTGTGGCAATATACTGTGAACAAGGAGGAGCCTGGATCAGAGAGGTCAAGGATATCCATGACGGTCATTAAGAGACGGCTAATATTTCCCGGTTCTACAAGGAATCTGAAGGATCAGGGATAAGGGTGATGCTACCTTCTATTCAACGCTCAGTGTGTGTTTGTGAGGATAGGGAAAGATTATGGTTTAGATATTAAGATCCTTTTCCCCTCTCCCTCCTGTTCTTAGCACTGTGCATGTTTAGGTTGTTATGAAATTCTGCTCTGAGTTCCAAGGAGAAAGGAGATTTGGAAAGCCATTGAATGTTAAACAATCGATACATTGCTTTTATTGTAGACACATATGTGAAACCCAAAGGGATTTAAAACTTTTTCAATACATATACATCTCAATGCTTGTCTGAGAGGAATGCACATACACAAGAGTAAAGATTTACATGGGGGTATAAGACTGGGAATTCTCATCCTGAAAAAGGAAGGTCTTTCGAGACAACAGCTGGGAGTGCCATGCTCTGCATTAAGACTTGGGAGCGCATCAAGGCACCCCTCCATCGCCTCTGTGGGAAGGTTTTAATACAATATAGAGTAAATATTGGCCCTCTTCCAGTTGGACCCACACCAAGTCATACTGACACTGCAATCCGAGAATCCCCACTGGTCCTTTTTGCATTTGTTGATACAAGGGAACTGAGTACTGCAGAATGGAAAGGGAAGAAACTCATTTAGTCTGATTCCAGGGTATTTGTACCGAAAAGACAATATATCGACATGTTTCTAAATAAAGCCATTTCTCCCTGCACACACATATGAGAGGGAAAAGTTTCCCGTATAAACAGAAAAAAATGTATTTCTTTTTTCCTTGTGGGAATCTTTTTGTATTAACAGTGGCCTATGGAGTGTATTTAAATTCCCTGCTTCGCTGCCCCTCTCGACTGGTGGCTATGTACCGTGGGGTTATCAGGCTTGGCCCTTGTCTCAGTGGGGGAGTAGAAGGCAAACACTAAGCCTGGTCGGACAGGGGTGGGTATTGACAGGAAAGTGAAGCTCCACTAATGTAGGCACGAGCCTAGCCAGCGCCTTTGACAGCAATTGATTTGTTCTTTGTTCCGGCCGGAGCAGCTCGTCGTGCACGCGTGACAATGACGTCATTAGCAGATATTGTCAGTGTGAGCAGCTCGGTCAGTTTTGGAAAATACCACGAGCTGCACCCCATATTCACCCCTAGTTTGGGCACATCAGACTTAACCATATATCCTGCAGACAGAGCTAGAACGCTGATGAATTGTTGAATTGGGGTGGAGAAAACAGAGGCTCTCGATGTGCTCTCAAAGTTGCTTTTTTAGCGGGTTCCTCCACCCACAACGTCTTGGCAAGACTGTGGTAATGGAAATTAATCAACTGGCCCTTCTGCCCACTTTAAGACTCTGACCTGGAACTGCTTTCTTGGATGGACCCTCCCCTTGTTGATTACAGACGTGTGTTGCGTGCATTAAGGATAGGTTTTGTGAAGGACACTACCTACATGGTGTGAAAAAACCCCTTGCCGTCGTGGAAATCCATCGGAACATCAAGAGGAAAAGCCGAGAAATTATCCAAAGGGAATGAGAAAAAATAACATCTGAGAAACAATTCGACAAAACACATCAAGAGGTTCTAGAAATAAAACAAAACAAAAAAGGGTTAACTGCATGGTGTTAGCATGCACGAGTCAGTGGCCACGATTAATGACTACTTGTCCGGTATACTGTAGTGCTGCTTAATCCTACCAATCTCAACCTTCTAAGACTTCTGGTTTATAATGGGAGAGGGCTTGTTTTTCCCTGTGTGTTTTCCTCTCCTTTTCGCTGTCAAGTATCCCACTTTTTATCAGAGCCCCCGTCCCATACAAAAAGCACCCAATGATACCCGTAGTCCACTGGGTCTCTTCGGCTGACTTTTGTGTAGGGAATGTGTGGCCAAAGTCTGCCGAAGAGGCCCAGTGGACTATGGGTATAACCAGCCCTCCCCATGTCGCCTGGAATGAAATGATCCCTCGCTGATCCTATGCCAAATGGGTCGGCCTCCGTTTCGTGTAAAATCATTTGCATCCATTTCATATCGTCTCGTCAGCAAATCCGGAGTGGAATCAAGCCCGGCTAAAAACAGGAGCAGCTTGCATCAATGTTTTGGCTTTAAAACGCCTGACGTTCCACAGTAGGTCTGGGTTCCCCTTTTTTTCACTTATAGCTGCGGACACCCTGTCCCATCCAGGGGGATACCTATACAAGCAGAGCCTTCCCTGATTGCCTGAATTATTGCCAGCACTAACGGCAATTACTTATTCAAATTAAAGCGACACGATTGAGATGAATAGCCCGGGGTAAGGGTGGACCCGTCAACCACCCAAGCAGCGGAGATCGCTACCTGACACTCGGAAAGATAAGCATACAACTCTGGCAGCCTCTGGAGGCCATGGCAATGACAACTCCTCCCGGGGCTCTGAACAGAAGCTGCTGCCTGTATAGCAGCACAGAGAGGACCACTCCCCCTGGTGGTGAAGTAATCCCTGTGAAGTGGAGGTCTGACCAGAGCTCTGAGAATCCCTAAACTTCCATGCCACCCTTCCACCACAGCCTACCTCTTCTTTGCTTCCACCCAGCTTTTATCTCCCTGGAGGCAGTAGTTTCACTAATTGGCATCGGAATATGTAATCAGGTGTCGGCGGCTTTTCTTGATCTTCCTCCAGTAGAATTACCTCCAGTCATGTATGTTCTTGCAGTCACCCTGTCCCATTCACCCCCAGTACATGTATGTACATACATGTGTTTTTCCTTCAATTCTCCATCACAGTCAACCGATTGTCTCTGTCAACATTGGGTTCTCTCACCCTCCATGTTCTCTGCACTGGAAGGGGATTGAGCAGGTGCTTTGTCTCAATTGAATGCTGCATGGAATTCCATTCATTATCGTGAAAAAGTACAGAGACGGCGTGATGAAGCGATGCATTGATCTCTTTATCTGACCTGCAAAGAAGACCCATGTGTTGAGGGAGTGAGGGGCATGAACGTTTGGGGACACATCAGAGGAGCTTGTAATTGAGAGTAGCTAAACGTTGATTTAAATCTCGAAAAAAAAGAGTACACATGGAGAGACAGTGACGCAGGGGTTGTTACAATCTGGTCATGTTGAGAGTGTTCAACATATCAGCTCAGTGGATGCCTAATGGTGCAGCCTATCTTTTACCTTGTGTCATCATTATGCATTTCTTGTCCAAGATAAACGTCGGCAATATCTAGATACTGTGTTTTATGAGCGATGATTATCCCACATCACATCTCAGATCCGTCCCAGCGATGTGATTCACACCGCTCGTGTTAGGTCTGGACAGTTTTACAACCAAACCGATCCACTCAAGGTCAGTGATGGTATAGATAATCAATAATTAATTTCGCCTGGGCTAAACCCGCCCTCCTTAGATTGACAGCAACGCTTAAACATAGGCCTTGTCTCATAGATAACACCATAAAAAATAATGAAGAATTATTTTCCATTTAGCCTACTATAAACCTGGTGGAAAGTAGGTTTCTTTTGTCTGTCGAAAGATATCTGTGAAAGGGTTCCCTTAAGAGACTATTGAAAGGTTATTGAATTGCCAAAGGTTGTTTTCAGGGATCTTGGTAGCAACTCTGAAATAATAACCTGGAGCACCCTCCATCTCTAATGGGGAGAAAATGATTTTTCTGACAGGTGGAGGAGATGGCAACGCCCGAAGACAAAATAATGAAAAAGTATCAAAAGCGCAGAGTGTCAAAGTTGGAGGGGATGCTGATAAAAAATCAAAGCGACCAAAGCACGATTCAACCAAAAGCATTTTTGTTTAATCGGATCATGAATGATGGTACATCACGGGGAAATTACATTTAGTGTAAGAAAACCCGTGTTTAGGGCCCTCAGCCATGCTTCATATTTCTCTTTTTTACTCTCTTCTTCGGGTGTCAGTCTCGAAAGAGCCTCCTTTCACGCAAATTGCATGTTTTAACAACTGAGCCATGTATGAGGGCATCTAAAGCCGGGGAGAAACAGGGGAAGTGTGTGTTTATGATAGGCCTTGCACTGAGGTAAAATCTGGAGCTTTAGAATGATGGGGAATGCGGCTACCATGACAAGGCGGATTCTTTATGTGTGCGCCTATTCTTGATACAGCAAGTCACCGACGCCCACAGAAACCAAGGGGTGGCCTTGGGCCCCCTGTTGTGCTGGAGGATTTATGATGGCTCCGTGATGGCCCAACAAGACTATCATTCCATGGGTGCACTTCCTCACCATCGATCTCACTTTAATAGTGCGCCATCTTTGTCATGCAGATATGCTGATCTTCAACACAGCGCCGGACGATAGAATAGAAAGCTAATCCGCGGCGCTGATCGCTCACTATAATAATTCATTGTTCTTGGTCGGCTGGTGACATATGCTATTGTGGAGAATGTGGCTGGGGAGAGCCGCTTGTGAGGGGGCGGGGTGGTAGTGTAACCCTCCCGTGTAATCTGAACCCATGTATGATGGAGTCTCCCCTATGAATGATGGCTCCCTGTCGCAGTGGCCACCTCCAGGTTTTTTGCCCTCAAGTGAAGGAGGTCTTGAAGGAGGTCTTCTTTGAAGGCAGACTTGCTGCGTGCGCTCCACTTCACTTGTGGTCACTTTTTGCATGTTCTGACTTTCAGGGAAAAACTATTGAGAGCTAAAAGCCTGGTAGAGAAGGGGGGAGGGGGCTTTAGGGCTGGGGAGTTTAAAGCTGGACGGTGGAACCATGGCTGAGGATATCGTAAAATGTATGAGAGGTTGAGCTGCTCATTAGAACTACTCAGAGCAGCTCATGGGCTTCCTAGCATCGTCAGGGAGAAGGTAATGTCCTACGTGATCAGGGCCTGGACATGGTCAATAGGTGTATGACAACAGACAAACAGGGGGCCCTTCTCGTTATCTACAATCGATATCCTCCATCTGACAAACCTCACGGTCAGGTGCTCGCCCCTGCCTGCTCAGACTCCCCCAGAGCTGCTTCCTCCAGACCCACACACTATACAACGAGCAGCTCACATCCATGGAGAGGACTCTTCAACCAGTCCCAAAGTGCCGTCACCCAGCGGATTAATTCCCTTGTGAGGCTGAACGAAATTAGAACAATGGTGCCCTGGACCTCATCTACACACATCTCCCCAACCCCGATTGATTATCAGTCCTAGAGGGCCCATACTCTCGGACACCCCATCTACCCCACCCCCACACCACAACCACATAAGGGGCAGAACAGAGTGGCATTCCTAAAGTGGCTTCCATGAAAGGACTGGCTTCTATGGCTGACTTCCACCAAGAGGGATGGTCCCAGGCCATTCATATACCATCATTATAAGCGTCATATACAGTAGACCCTAGCGAGCTAAATAAATAGATATGAGAGGCACACTGACCTTAGGCGACGTAAACATACCGATAAGGACCCCCATTAGTCGAGAACAGCCTCAATGTCCACTGTTCTTACAATACAAAGATCTATTACCACTCCAGACTGATATACCTCAGATCCATCTCTATAGGTTGTAGAATTATAGGTAGCACCTACTTTAGTGTACATGTTTATATACAGCAGCGTAAAACATTTACAGCCGCTTTTCTAACAAATATGTTCTACAGTCTACATAGTTATGGTTTGACCTTCAGTGCACTGTTAGAAAGGAGCGTAGGTCTTAAACATGTTGAGGTCTACAGGTGTTTGAAGTTTAGCCATATTGGATAGGTCATTGCAATCTTGGCCATCTGCTAAGAATTCAAACACTTTTAAAACTCTAAATGACACCTATGCGAAACATAATAGGCTTGACCCAGTCTAGTTTAGGTGTTTATTGGGTATACTGTCTATTTTATTTAGAGGGGAGGCATTCAGCACTGTTCAACTAAATCTGTACTACGGTTGTAAGGGATGATTTTAAAGAATTCGAACCTTTTGAGAAGTGGTAAGAGAGGGGATGTGATTTCGCACACCAGCCCAAAAATACAAACCCTCTCGTTGTTGATCCCTCATTTATCAGTGTGAATGTACTCCAGGGAGATTATTGAATGAGGCCACCTTAATCAACCTTCAAAGCCAACATCCATACGTATACAGTACATCTAGTGAACCATGGAACCAACGGTCCTTCAGAAGAGAAGTCGAAGCTGGGTTAATGGTGCTCAACAAATTGCTACAGAGTCTGCCAAGCAGTTCCCGGGCCCAGTTTGAAGAGAGGAATTGCAAAACCCTTTCCTACCCCCTACCCACCCGCAGTCCACTATATATACATAGGGCTGTTGCAGGAAAGGGGGTGTAGGCTATACGCTATTCAAAGTGTACCTGCCGCTAGCAGAGACTATTTATCAGCCCCTAGCAAATTTGTAGTAATAAATTATCCAGGAGCTCTGTATCATAACGTCCATGGTTCCTTTCCGAGGGTTCTGCCTTTCTTTGCAAAATATATTCAGCACGATAGGCCTGCGTGCTGGCGGTATATGAATAGAATCAGTAGTAGGTGGCCTGAAGATATATAGGGATTCTGTTAGGAGCAAGTCGATCTGCTCGAGCTCTCGGTAGTGTGTTGGTATACTGAGTCATGGCAATGCCTAGGTCAATGGCCACTAGCCATAGTGACAAGTGGTGATGATCGATCGATGGGCACAAGGAAGTAAAGGGATTTTTAAGGATGACCAAAAGGGAGAAATCATTTTGAATTGAAAGTTTATCGGTGTGTAAATCGCTACTTTCAGAGTTGGGTGGATATATTTTCTACAACACTCTCAAGGGGCTTAAAATGGACACAAAAGGTCTGGATATAAGTTTTTAATATGGATAGGATGTATTATTTATTGAATGTTGGACAAATCCGATAGGTGGGATGTGTATAAACCACGGTAATCGTCCTCTTGCCAAGCTTTCTCTGGCAAGGTGTTAAAAGGGCGCTAGAGCGCGGCAGTCAGAATATGTGATGGCCGATCCAAACCCATGCCCCTTGCTCTAAACGATTGGCTGCGGCATGGTGCACTCCCCCTAATACATCAAGTAAACGTCGGGGATAGCCACAAATCAAATCAAGCCTACGGTGACATGGATGGGGACAGTAGCATAAAACTATTAGTGGCTTAATCCCATTAGGTAGATTAATGGGACCTTGGACCCTCGCACCCTGATTCCAGTATGAGAGGGAATTTTAAGCTGACTGGTTCCATGCCACCAGCTGATCCCCGCCTTGGATCCATGCATGGCTTCACTGAGCTGCACGCAGCCTTCTCGATGCCACTGTCAAAGTGGATGACTGCTCTTGGAGGAGAAGGCGTAGGGGAGGGAGGGAGGAAAGGCAGCATTGGTGGCTGGGGAGAAGTGAAATGAAGAATGAGTTCTTCCCACATGTTAAGCTTCACCGCTGGGTGTAGGCTGCTCTGGAATAAGATTAAAAAGGTAAAATATCCAGAAAACTGATGACAGCTTGACAGGCAAAATGCCAGGGTTCAGATGTTAGGTGTCATTAAGTGAAAGCGTAATGATAATGAGCACCAGGCTTGCTGGGGGAATAATTAAATTGTTCAGACACATGAGGCTGATTGCTTGGACTGAGAAGAAACTGACTGTGAAAGATCACCAGCCACCGTGGCAAGGAGCCATGCTGCTTTTTCCCCTTATCCTAATTTTTTCGCAATCGACTTCAGTGTGAAAGTGGTTATCCAGGCCATTAAACACGATCCCTTTTGAAGGGATTTCTGCCAAAGTGGCGAGCATTGTAAAGCATTGAGTGGCCGGAGCAGTTTAGGATTGAGGGGCGTGGTTGGGTGTATGGCGGGAGGGAATGGTGATTTATCACAGCATACCTCTCACGCTGGCCGACGCCCGTCCATCATCTAACACGACGCCCAATACATGATTAGCTACTTGGACATGCGAACAAGCACACACTGAAAGATAAAAACCTTGAAACCTCTTTGGTCGCGACCAAAAAGAACCGAGCGCCCGCGTGCAAAAACATATGAAAGTACAAGGCAAATGGGGCGAAGATGAAAAGCCATAGAGCCGTTATAAATAACAATGCCTTGAGCTTGGGCATTTGCCTGTGCCCTATAGCATGCTGAATGCACTGCTGGTATGTCGCTGGCTCCGGGTAGTAGGCTTGCAGGCAGGCATTTGGTTAGGAGGCGGAGGTAGACCCATGTATTAGGTGCGTAATTGGACACAACGCTTTCATATCAGGCGAACTCATGGCCATCCACCCCCGCCCTCTGACTATTAATCACTGCTTCCACGGTGGAATCTAATAACACACTCGGCGGACGCTATTCTTGGGCAGGTACGTGATGCATGGTCTGTTGCGCTCCCCTGGAGCACTGCCTTTATGAAGAGGTCGGCGGCGTGACAGATATCTGTGGTTTGTGACGGAGGCCAGTCACGGCAACCTCCTGCACCACCACTGCACCACAACTACCACCACCACTCGCACCACCCTATATATACACAGCACCACTGCCCTAGACACAAGTGCCCTCCTCCTCTTAAAATGGCCACTGCCTTGTCTTCTGCCTCATGCCATGGCATGATTATCCTATATAAACAGTCTGTGAGTTATTCACCACAGTTCTAAGTATACAAGTGCACACCAAGTAAATATTTGTAATGCACTCTGCAAGGTTTGCAGAGCACATTGCTGGAATGCATTTGGTAGAATATGATTAGCTCATGAGCAGAATATGTGTGACCCATCAAGGGAGAACATCCCTCCACGGGGGATTTTTAATTCCCCATTTGGGCACCAGGGGGCATTGGAGGGCAAAATTACTCTGAAATGGTTATAAAAATACATGAAGGTAATTTTTGATTTAAAATGCACCATTTTCGGGAGAAATAGTCAATATTTAGATTGTAAAATCAAGATTTTTCATGAGAAATCAACCTGTACGCCTGTTCCTGGTTGCCATGGCAACCATTCCAATAATCAAAATTTGCAGATTTTTATGCCAGTTTTTGGGGATACTCACCAGAAACCCAAAACTTAAAACAGAAATGGAAAGTTCCTTCTAGATCAAAATCTGTGATAAAAAGCACCATATTATTGTAGGGGTATGGTATTTTACACTTTAACGTTCATGCACCCGTGAGACTCAAACCTAGGTCCTTCGGGTGTGGTGGGGGAATCCGGATGGCAGGTGGCAGCACCTGCCTCTGGGTTCGTATCCACTACACCAGGGGGCCTACCACTCGTCCGCCACACGTCACGTGGCCGGTCTGAGTTTCGCGGGCTTTTCCCCTATATAAGGCTGGTCCTACCCCTAGGTTCCTCAGTAGTGGTTTACCCACTGCTCAACCAGGTTGTTACCCGAAAGGGTAACCGAATGCACTAGCAGCATGTAGTCCTCTGAGGCTGTGATCGTATGTAACGCAAGCTCTGAAATAAAAGCTCGGTTGCCTACCCGGAAACTTTTCTCTCTCTTCGTTATGATTTAATCTAACTTAACGAGACGAACCACTACACTGGTGCCGTGACCAGTTGGTCTTCGGGTAAGCGCAGTCAGAAATGACTGAGCTGAGCCCAGTTAGGGGAAATGGCTCAAATCGTGAGCTAGACTCCCCGATGGAGGATGGTGAAATCAAGTCACCACCCCAAGGTACGGAGTGGAGGGATCCACTAGAACACTACCCTGATGGGTTAGAAGATGTAAGAAGAAACTTACATCATGAACTGGATGAATTTGGAGACTCCTTATTCATGCCAGGAGGTACTTCGAAACCTGCACCAATGCATAAAAGTACTGCTCAATTTGGTAAATTACCATTTGAGGTACCAAAGCCTAGTGCAGGTATGTTTGAAACTCCATACAGTTCTCGAATTAAACACCAAAAATGTGGATTCGAAAAGAACAAAATGGACGAGCTTGAAGACATGAGAGCTGAATACGAGAAGATCCAGAAGGACCTTATTACACTGACCGGAACCCGAGACAAGATTCTGACTGAAAACAAACAGTTGATATCGGAACATCTCGATTACGATCAGAGTTGTAGACGCCAACAACAATTGTTGTTGGATCAGATGGAGAAAGAAAAGCAAGATTTTCAACTCCAGCACGAACAGTATCGTGATGCACTATATACGGTGGATCTGGAATACAGAGCCTCGTATGATGAGTTGAATAGAACTAAACAAGAGTTAAATTCAACTCAATCGGCCTACGGCAAGTATCAAGAAGAGCTGAAGAAAATAGAATCAGCCTTCAAAGATGCTCGGGAAACGTACCAAAAACAGACCGATGAGCATGAAAAACTCAAAGATCAATTGATACGCGAATCCACAGATTTGGCTGTTAAACAGACTAAAATGATGGATGATTATTCCGAACTGGAGGCTAAAGCTATCCAGATGTCAAAGTATCTAGAAGATACTGGTCGTGCAGTAGGCACTCTTGAATCAGACTTCACTGTTTCAGGAATTGCCCTAAACACGACAAGTAACCAGATGTTCTCTTTGAGGGGCAATGACGGGGTAACAGAGACAACTGTACCTCGTTATGAAGGAGTAAAGAGTCATCAGGTTAGATTTACAGATAATACCTCTATACCTCTTGGTCTAGGTACGGGAAATAAAGGGGATAATTCTGCGAGTAGAGCTAAACAAAGCCGCTCGGCAGGAAGCTCCACCTTTGACGGCGGATGGCCACAACAGTCACCTTTAGGGGGACCAAATGGCCCGTATGCCCAGTATGGATGGAATCAGTCCCAAACAGGAACGAATCCGTCCAATGGTAACACCCGGAACACGTCCGGAGGAACAACCGGACGAGCACCCGGAGGTTCCAGTACAGCTGGGGGGCAATCCGGATGTGATCAAGGATCCGGACCCTCAAGCGATCGTTCCAGGAGCAGACCCTCTGCCAGTGGGACTGGTTTCAATAATGGAAATCAGTCGTATGGAACAGGAGGAAACACTAATCCCAATAGTGGTTTCTTTAGCTTTGGTGGAAATACACAACCCACCAATGGTCCAGGGCCGGCTCCCCAAACCAGTGGATACACCTTTTCACAGGTGCCTCCATACGGAACAGGGGGATCAGGAGGTGGAGGAGGACCACCATCCGGAGGCTTTAGAAGTACTTATGGTACGAATCCTCCAAGGAAAAAGAGACTCAGTCGCCGAGTATCTCTTTCTCCAGGGTTACAAGCGCTGCATGATTCTAATGCAGCGATTGCTAACTTAGGTGTTGATTGTTACAATCAAGGTCTGGACGATACGGAGATCATGGAATGGAGTAAGGGTTTAACCCTTACTGGATCCACGAATCCGGCTTGTAGAGTAGCTAAGATACCTACCCCCTTTAATGCCAAGAACCCTTGGAAGGAGGAGTATCAAGGCTGCGCGGATGTCTTTAACTGCAATGGATGGGGTAAAGCAGAAGCTCTGCCTTATTTAGTATGCTGGTTAAAGGAAGGCGACGGAAAAGGAGCCGTGGAACAATGGAGAGATTCTCAAATAACAGGACTCTCAGCCCATATGAAGTATGATGAACTCATAGAGATTGCTTCATATTTATATGGGAATATAGTTGGAGAAGACCCTTGGCTGACGTTCACTAAAAGAACACAGAAGCCCAAGGAGTCTGCCAAAGTGTTCGGCTTAGAATGTCAACGACTGTTGCATAAAGCCAGACCTCAATGGAGACTAGATGATGAATGCTTCCTAGATGAGATGTTTAAACAATTCATTGAAGGATTGCGGAATCAAGAACACAGGACAGTAGCCTGTGAAGCTTGGAAGAATGATGCCTCTTTGACAGATTTGTTCCAGTCCCTAGATCATTATGATCGAAAGGCCCGTATCTTTGCCGGGAAGGTACCCCAACGGATGTCAGCAATGATAATCCCGGAGGGAATACCCGAAACCGATTCATCCGAATCAGGGGAACCTGACGAAGATGAAAACGTTGGGGCCATTGGCCAAGGGAACCCCCGGTACAACCGGAACTGGGGAAAGAAACCGGGTTACGTCAAGGAGAAAGTGATCACTTCTAAACCTCCTGTGACTCAACCCGATACCAAACCCACGACGGGTCCTTCTTTATCAGAGGACCTGGTTAACAATTTGGTAAAGAAGATTACTGAAAATCTTAGGAGGCCTAAGCCTGATAGGAGTGTTGTGACATGCTTCCGATGTCAGGAAACTGGGCATTATGCTGCCGAGTGTGAGGCAGATAAGCCAGTTTATAGAAACACTCGTTACCGGAGCAATCCGGGTAAGGAGGACTCAGTGAAGAAGGAAAACTGAGAGGGGGTGTCCACAATGGCAACCGGATTACCCCCAGAGTGAGTGATTGCCATGACTGCCAGCCTATCGCAGCTTGCGGTACTGGCAAGAATCCTCTAGCGATTTCGCCCAGCAGTGAAGCTAAGGAGCCTGATCAGTTCCTTACTCATGAGGCTGGGGAGACTGATAGTACACCAGGTGTCAAGAACCGGCAGAAGAACACAGAGGGGAAACCCGATATCAGTCCAGAGGGAGCGGCCAATGAGTTGGCCAGGGTGGGGTGTGCCCAGTTCCCCCCGGGTCATCCTTGTCTCGAATTCTTAAAGGGATGTGGATTTGACCTCGGCGCTAAGACGGAACTTGCTAAGTATGCAAGTAGTCCTACCTACTTGAAAGGTAGGAGGTGGTACGCAGTTGTATCTGTGAGTGGTAGATCCGCTGAGTTTCTTGTCGATACGGGTGCTAGCCACTCCTGTATTGCTAAGAGATTCTACGATCTTTTGCCTACGAATCATGAAACTTTCACAACGGAAGGAAATGCTCGTACGGCCGACGGTAGCATGATACAAACGTTCGGTAGAACATGTATGAGGTTCAGTCTACAGGAAGATAAGGACTTCATCCTTACCCCTACTGTGGCGAACATCGCGGATGATGGTATACTCGGTCTGGATTTTGCTGCATTATATGGAGCAAGGTTAGATTCCCAGAGGGGAATATTGGAAGTGAGAGACCCGTACCATCTCGAAGTACAATGTGTACTTAGGCAAGTAAGCAGTGTAGCCAGTGTAGCCCAGACTGTTAAGATACCACCAGGCACAGCCTGTGATGTCTTATGTCGAGCGGACAGACAGTTTTCAGGAAAAACTGGAGTTGTAGAGCCAGACATGGCCATGTTGTCAAGTATCGGATTGGAATCCGCTGATGTTCTAGTAGCTAACGCTGCTTGGACGGTGGTTCCTATATCCAATACCGGTAACAAGACTGTCTATGTACAGAAGGATACGATCCTTGGATCGGTTGTCTTATCTGAATTGATAGAAGACTGTAAACATGTTTCGGCACCCGGAGCCCCTTCCTCACCCGAAAGGAGCCCGGAACTAGACACTCTAGTAGCCGAAAGCCATGTAGAAAGTGATGAACAACGTGAAGCTCTAACTGACTTGTTGTACAAGTACCGTAAAGCTTTTGCAGCACCGAGTGAACAATTGGGGCGTACCGATAAAGTACTGCATACGATTGACACTGGTGAGAATGAACCTTTTAAGATTCCTTATAGAAGACTCCCACTAGCCAAAAAAAGGGTAGCTGAGGAGGAGATAGCTAAAATGCTTGAACAGGATGTAATAATTCCATCAACCAGTCCTTGGTCTAGCCCTGTGTGCATGGTGACCAAGAAAGATGGTAGCATCCGTTTCTGCATAGATTACCGGATATTGAATGGTATGACCAAGAAGAATTCATATCCCTTACCACGGATCGATGAGACTATAGACTCCCTTGGAGGTAAGCAATGGTATTGCTCTCTAGACTTACAATCCGGGTACTGGCAAGTGGGTATGCATCCGAAAGATATGGAGAAGACGGCCTTTTCCAGTCATATTGGATTATTCCAGTATAATGTGATGCTGTTTGGATTGTGCAATGCACCGGCGACATTTGAAGCCATGATGGAAACTTTATTAAGTGACCTTTTATGGAAAAAATGTCTCGTCTATCTAGACGATGTGATTGTCTTTGGAAAGACATACGAAGAATGCTTGGAAAATTTAGGTATGGTCCTGGAAAGGATCATAACTAATGGTTTGAAGCTGAAACCCAAGAAGTGCGATCTTTTCAAAAGATCTATTAATTACTTGGGGCGAATAATCTCGAATGAAGGGATTAAAGCCGATCCGGAGAAACTGGATGCCGTGTCAAATTGGCAAGCACCCACGAATGCGAGAGAAGTTAGGTCCTTCCTCGGATTCTGTTCCTACTACCGGGACTTTATCCCAGGATATTCAAGGGTTGCCTTTCCTATCCAGAGTTTGTCCCACTGGACACCCGGGATCAGGAAGGAACGATTCCCTTGGGGACCCGAGCAAGACGAGGCCTTTATGAAAATAAAGGATTTGTTTGCTATCACACCTGTGTTGAGATACCCCACGGAGAATGATCATTTCATTCTAGATACTGATGCTAGTAATGAAAGCATAGGAGCCGCCCTTTCTCAGGTCCAGGATGGGGTCGAAGTTCCTATAGCCTTCGCTAGTAACACGTTGAGTAAATCTCAAAGAAACTATTGTACCACTAAACGTGAGTTGTTGGCTGTGGTGGTCTATACGAAGAAGTTCAAGCACTTTTTGTGGGGGAGTGATTTCACTCTACGGACTGATCACTCTTCCCTCAGATGGTTATTGAACTTCAAAGATGCAGAGGGGATGATAGGTCGCTGGTTAGCGCACCTATCCGAATTCGGTCTAAATCACAGCCAGATTGAACACCGAGCCGGGGCAAAGCATTTGAATGCAGATGCTTTGTCTAGAATCCCAGTGAGGAAATGTGCAAATGCTGAGTGCACTGATTGTGGAGCACACAATGCTGTGTTGGCAGGGGTTCGAGTTCCATTCGAAACCCATCCGGAACATGTCTTGAATTGGTCCTTGGAGACCATCAGGCAGTTCCAGAAGTCTGATGCAGTCACATCACGTTTGATTAAATTCCTTAATCAGGGTATCTGTCCCCCAAGACCCGTAGTGTCATTGGAGAACAGAGAGATGAGACGATTCTTAGCTCAATGGGCCGAGCTAAAAGTCCGGGATGGTATTCTGTTTCGATGGAAGAACCATTCTAATAGTAACAAAACCTTGCAAGTTGTCATACCAAGTGCTATGCGACGAGATATTATGTATTTCTGTCATGGACATAGAACTAGTGGGCACTTTGGAAAGAAAAGGTCTCTAGAACGTCTGACCAGACGATACTATTGGCCCGGCATGAGTACAGATCTCACCCGATGGGTGGAGACCTGTCCCGAGTGCTGTAAGAACAAACCAGGACCCGGGTTAGGCAAGCTGCCATTATCCCAGGAACTGTTTGGTGTAAGGTTTGCTAGAATAGCTGTTGACATTATTAGTGGGATTCCCCCCACTCCTAGTGGCAACACGTGTATGATGGTCGTGTCTGATTATTATACCAAGTACACCCGAGTGTTCCCTTTACCGGATCATAAGGCTGTTACTTGTGCTATGGCCTTTGTAAAAGGGTGGGTGCTGCACCTAGGTGTCCCACTCATGTTACATAGTGACCAAGGCAGAGAATTTGAGTCTAGTCTGTGGCAGGAGATGTGTAATTGTCTGGCGATCTGCAAGACAAGAACTAATCCCTATAGACCACAGAGCGATGGACAAGTAGAGAGATTCAATAGGACTTTGATCCAAGTATTGAAATCTCTGGTAAATGAGCAGATGGATGATTGGGATGAACAATGTGAATTCGTGGTACATGCCTATAATGGCACTGTGCATTCGAGCACAAACTGTTCTCCTAATCTCCTCGTTTTTGGAGAGGATTTGATTATGCCAGCCGATTTGGTGTTCGGCGTAATAAGAATGAATCCGGAAGCCCCTTGCCAGGTGATGTTTGTAGAATCCCTACGGGATAATTTCAAACAAGCCTATGAGAGGGTTAGAGACGAGTTGCAGAAAACTGCGCGTTGGCAGAAAGTTGGCTATGACACAGGTCTAAAAGCTAGATTTTTTAATCTAGGGGATAGAGTACTGCGTCTACACCAACCTCTAGCTAACCTGAAATTAGCCAGTAATTGGGATGGACCTTTCACTATAACTCAGGTTATTAGTGATTGCACAGTGATTATTAAATCACAGCTTGGTAAATGTTACAAGTCAAATGTAGCGAGACTACGCCCATGGAGGGGGAGGGATACCTCCACCGAAATGTACGGCGATGGTCTATTGGAAGTAATGGAACAGAGTCGTGTTAAGCAACTCGAAGTGGTACCGACCCGAAAGCGAGGACCCGGGCGGCCACGGAAGGTTGCAGACCCGAAGAGGGTGGTGCCCCCTGTCGTAACATCCGGAAAGCAGGGGAAGATACAAAAAGTCTCGGCAGGCGCAGGTAAAAATAAGAGGAAAGGTCCTTCTAAGGCTAAGAAGACCTTGGAAAAGGCTCTTATGGATACCAGGTCAATAAAAGAGGCCTCAAAACCTCTTAGACGCAGTCCAAGGTTGCTACGGACTGCCGTAACCTAGCCTGTTAACACAACGAGTGTGTTGTCCTGTACTGTGTACTGTTATATGTTGTAACCTAGTTCAATGTATATTTGAGCCGGTCAAGAGTCTCTGGAAAAGGTCCTATGACAATGAACCCATGGTTTTGGACGGATAATCCGATGGATATGCTTATGCTATCCATAAACTCCAGAATACCTAGCGAATTGTCATAGTCGAACCCTGAGTACGGACGGACGACCGATCGGGTATTGTATTGTTTTTATGTAAGGGCGCGTGACCTAATTAAGGGCACGCGGGAAAGTTGTTGACCCATTTTCGAATGGTCACGTGAGGCGCCGGTTTGATCATGCGCAGCGATTCAAGTTCGAGTATCCCGCCATATTGTCTTATTCCTGCGAAGGAAGAAGACGTGGCCGAGGGTGGTCTTACTCTTGTTGGAGTCTGATAGCCCGTGACAGCCATATTCCGAGGTGTGCCCTCGTTAAAAGGCACCCGCCTTTCACTGGGTAAGCAGTACTCACTGCTTATCCGGTGGATTGGGATATTTTATCCCCGAACAGCCACTTCTGTCGATGGCAGAAGAGGCCGTCCGTCTTGGCGGCGGTGCCGGTGCCAGCACCCCGCCAGAGTATGGAAGTGGTTCTCCCAAGAGTCCCACTTATACATACGACGATCAGCAATACGATGCTGATTGTGATCAAATGGATCAACAAATGAATGTTGATCAGTACTTCTCTGGAGTAGACGATAGCGACGTAGAATCGTTCTACGACGCATCCGACAACTCCAGACAAGTTAGTCCTGAACGCCGAGGCGTTCAACAACAAATTGATGTAGGTGAGCCTTATGTAGCCCCTCCATCCGAAGGTTTGAGTGGAGAACCGGCAGGAGCCCAGTCTCTTGACAGGGCTCTGATGCCACCTCCCCCTCAACTGCCGCCCGTCTTGGTGGGAGTACCTCATTCGGTGCTTTGGGACCTGCTTCTCCGGTTGACAGGCCAATGCACCTAGAGCTGCCCTTCCCAGACAGTCCCGAATGGCATGATGTAGCCGGTCCATATGACGGATGGATGTTAGCAATTTCCGAGGAAATGCTGATACCCACCTGTTATGGGACGCCCAGAGAGGTTGACGAGCGTGTTGTCAACGCAATCTGGGAATGTGCTCATCCGCAGTGGGCTAATACCTTTCCGGAGTCCTGGTTGATGGATTACCATCAGATGGCCAAAGGATTGGTAGTCCACTTATGGTTTCGTAAAGCCGTCTGGGACGCAGAAATGGCTTTCCGAAGGAATACCTCTTATAGGCCTTCCTATGTGTCTGACAAAACGGGTTACACCGGTGTCAAGGCAGATGAGGTCTCTAGATACATAGACAGAGACCAGATCCTACTGTTAAGCACAGCGGATGAGTATGAAGCAGCAGGTAACGCTGTTGTGGATTACTGTCCAGGGGTCCCTATTACGTCTCAAACCATTGAGGCAGAAGAGGCCCGTATTGGTGTGTCTCCACTAGACAGACTCGGGGTAATACAAGACCTCGTAGTACGTCTATTGGAGAGACAATATGCACTGGCGCATCCGGAGTTAGTACCCGGACCAGCACCCGTGCAAGTAACAGCCAAGATGGCCGATCGGATGGACCGTCTCATGTCTCCTGCTGAAGCTCCCACCTTGGGAGGCGCAGCAGTAGTACCTGAGAAGGCCCTACCTGATGCAGATGTTTCCCTTAAAACTGCTCAGTCTACCCCTACGAAGACTGAGCAAGTCAAGGAGAAAGCAGCTGGTGGAAAGGGTAAAACAACCCCCACCAAAGGTAAGGGTAAAGGGAAGCGGTCAGGAACCGAACCCTCTACCAGCACGAGTGTGGACGACAGTACCCGAACCCGTCGGGTGTCTCCACGCTCGGCCAATAAGAAGGGCGCTAAGGCTTCGGATGTCTCCGGCAATGAGACGGACACATCCGAGCCTGGCACTTCTACTAACGGCAGATCCCGCAGGAGGAATAAGAAGAAGGTTGACCAACGCAAACCTGAACCTATCGAGGTAGACGTTCAAGCTGATAATACAGAAGCTGAACCGGCTGTCCCAACCGTAAAAGTTGAGCTCGGTGTGCCAATCGTCAAGCTACACGACGTAATGGCCGATTTGAGTGGAGACGCTCAAGATGCTGCAGCCCAGGTCCTCGCGGGTCAACAACCCGTTGTGCAACCTGTGGATGTACCATCCGACCCGGAGGGAGAGGAGCCGGTTGACCCAGTTGTGGATGTCACTCCGACTGACGAGCAAGAGGCTGCTATCTGGGCTAACGCCAATAGCAACTTTGCCGACTTCATTCCTCTACACAGGGGACACCTGAAGGGGAGTAAATCCGTATGGAGACTGCCCCCTCGGATCACCTGTGAGAGGCAGGAAGATATGGAGGAGTGGCTTCGCAAGAAGCTCTCTGATAGAAAGCCGGCCAATATGTACTGGATCTATTGGGAATTCGTTAAGAATTCGCCCAATGGTCTGTACAATTATGACCAGAAGGGCAAGCTCAAGTTTGCTCTAGATGAGTACTACGGGGAGGATCGTAAGGATTGTCCCTTCCAACGTTGTACTCAAAGTGAGGGTGAGGTTGAATTCTTCATCGAGAAAGACGCGTTCCTTCGTCATCTCGTGGAGGTTCATATGCACCAGAGGCCGGAATATGTCTGCGACCGAGAGGTTGGCAAGAAATGTGCTAAATGCACAGGATGTGTCACCCCCCGACGCGGAGACATGGTCCGGCACTATGTGACTTCGCATGGAGAGGGCCTGGAGGCAGCCATAGATCGGGTGATGAAAATTCACTCCGAACTCTATGGCAACCTTAGGGGCCTCAATGCAGAGAAGTTGGCTTCCCTCACACCGAGTACGAAGCAGTTTGCGCCTACGGTTCCTGGTACTAACCAGAAACTAAAGGCTCGGTTTGCCCAGACTCCCGGGTCCGGCAAACTAGAGTACGCTCAGGAGGAGTACGATCTGTTAAACGAATGGAGAAGCAACAAGGCCCGCCGTCGTGGTGGGGCTTATGTAACTCCATCCGGAGAACAGGTCCGAAGCCGCAGGGATTACCGCCAGGGACCCTCTGCAGCAGATAGGAAGAGACAGGCGTCTGAATCTCCAAGCCGAGCCAGGTCACCACTGGAGGCGCTGGAGAGGCAGACAAATGGGGGAAGGAAGAAGCCACATCTTCCATCTCCTACTGGAACTCCTTCCCATTATGGGCGAGCACCAACTCCACGAGGTGCACAGAACCCGACATTCTTTGGTGTCAGTGGACCGAGTGGCCAGTCCGCCCGGAAACACGCGCCTTTGAATGTCAAAGACCCGAAGCAGTACCCTGCTATGGGCCCACCCGGACCAGAGATGCAAATCTTTGATCAGTACGGGAGGGTCAAGCAGGAACTGCCGACAGTAGGAGGTCAAGCTCCCCGACCTACAATGAGTGCTGTGGTGAGACAACGTCCACCCGCACCATTGTTGACGGCCAAAGACCTTAGAAGGGAATTGTCACGGTTGCCCCTGGTTCAGGGATTACCAACTCAAGGCCCTTCTTCGACCACTGCTAGTGCGGTTACTACTGCGGTTGCTTCTTCGCACACGCAGGTAGCTGTCACTGCGAGTGGGTCTGGAGCACAGCCGAAGCCTCAGGGTCAGGTACCCCCACCTGGTGCTGTGGTTCATCGGCCTAAGCTGATCCAGACAGTGGAGACCTTCTTCAAGAAGGAGGACAAATTGTCTTGCAATATCCAGAGCAAGCAATTTGAGACGCTACAGCACCATCTGGAAAACCTCCACCTGGACATGTATCGTCGGACCGTGTCGAGCACTCTCCAGTGTATTGACGCGATCCAGAAGTCAGAGATCAACCGAATCTCGACTCAGATCAAAGCGGATGTTGCCAAAGATAAGCAGGAAGCTGCTAATCTGCGGCAGGAGGCCCTATCCGAGAAGGAAACAGCTTCTCAGATGCTCGACCTAGAACGAGCAACGAACATGAAGAACCAGCAAAAGTTCTTCAAGGTCTTCGGAGTTATCATGGATAACTGGGACGGTACACCTGAGCATGCTTTGAAGCTGTTCGAAGCACGCCAAAAGGTGAAACTTACACCTGCTGTCCCCGCATTGGCACCTACGGATGGAACTGGTATGAACCCCCCTGTTCAGCCACTGGCTCAACAACCGGGTCCAAACCAGCCACCCGAGGAGAACATGGAACAGTAAAAAACTGTTGCATGAAGATCGGACATAATTGTGTGTCCCGGGGTTCTATTACCCATGCATTGTTGGATAAGAAACCATTTTTTTATCCAACCCGTATTGATTCGGGTACCAAACTGTACCCTAATCCGGAAACTGAAAACAGAAGGAGAAAACAAACAAGTCACTCTGGAGGAGGAGTACGAATGCTGTAAACACCATAATTGTACTGTGCCACAATGTAATGACTGTGCCTATTATAAAATCATGGACAATTTACACTAATATGGACTTTTGAACTACAAACCGGATCTACTATTACCTCCAGTTAGCTAGCACTACAGGCATCAGGGTTTAGCTACGCCCATAGAGTCCATCAACAGTCTACAACTGGATCTACTATTACCTCCAGTTAGCTAGCACTACAGGCATCAGGGTTTAGCTACGCCCATAGAGTCCATCAACAGTCTACAACTGGATCTACTATAACCTCCAGTTAGCTAGCACTACAGGCATCAGGGTTTAGCTACACCCACCAACAAGTTTTACTATAGCACTTCAGGCATCAGGGTTCAGCTCGCCCATACCAAGCCATCAACAGCATCCGACTCCTGTTACATCCTCCAATCATGAAAACAAGTAACTTTGTTGATATTATTATATTGTATGTAAAATTGTATTTATAACTATATAATGTCTTTTATAAAGATATATTATTATATAAGGGTACCTATAAATATACTGGATCTGCGAATCCTAAAAGTTATTTAAGGTAATCCTAGACCTATAACTGTCTATATAGGTCATTCCTGGTCTCAATATATTAAGAGACTATAATTCTTCTGTAACTTGTAAATATAAAACACTAAGGTATAAACTGAGCTGCGTCTCAAAAGTATAAATATTTTTCTATAAAATAAGAGAAGGTCCAACGGATTTCTCTAAACTTAGTATTGTATTACTCAGGTTAATACCTAATTGTGTTCATATAGTATCAGATTAATTGTCCATATCTGATCATTAATATTTAATTCACTCTGTAAAGTAGACAGAGCTGTTAATTTAAAAAGTCGAAAATTTTTTTTCCGGGTTCAATAACCATAATACGATCATTGTTAACAACCACCGGTCCTTTTCAGGACCCTACTGTTGTCAAAACGTTACTATAAATCTGTGATAATTGTATATTTATCATTTATGGTTGTTATAAGCTAGTGATGGAAATAACATGAACGACACTCGATGCTATTATTGTATAATTTTTCAGAAATAGGATAGTCTTATACTATAGCCTATTTCACATCGAGCAAGTGTAATTAATACCCCTTTTTAGTATTGTAAACAATCACTTACTAGGTTATTAATACACTGCGGTTTAATTACCCCCAAGTTATTGTCTAAGGGGGGCAGTGTAGGGGTATGGTATTTTACACTTTAACGTTCATGCACCCGTGAGACTCAAACCTAGGTCCTTCGGGTGTGGTGGGGGAATCCGGATGGCAGGTGGCAGCACCTGCCTCTGGGTTCGTATCCACTACACCAGGGGGCCTACCACTCGTCCGCCACACGTCACGTGGCCGGTCTGAGTTTCGCGGGCTTTTCCCCTATATAAGGCTGGTCCTACCCCTAGGTTCCTCAGTAGTGGTTTACCCACTGCTCAACCAGGTTGTTACCCGAAAGGGTAACCGAATGCACTAGCAGCATGTAGTCCTCTGAGGCTGTGATCGTATGTAACGCAAGCTCTGAAATAAAAGCTCGGTTGCCTACCCGGAAACTTTTCTCTCTCTTCGTTATGATTTAATCTAACTTAACGAGACGAACCACTACATTATTATGAATTTTTTTTATGAAAAAGGCTGATTTATTGCATTTTTAGACATTATTATGGTTTATAGACATTATTATGGTTTATAATGTATTCAGAGCTTAATCACTTATTTCAAATATGAATAATGACATATGTTCAAGGAGGGGTTCTGACATAACTACTAGGAATATTTAACCCAATGATGTCTCATTTTATAGATCTGGAGATGAACTTTGATAATGAATTCCCTGCAGAGGTGTGTTTTGGCTTTGTCTCGGGAACTGCGGATAACGTAACTTACAAATCATATCTTAATAACACTAGTGTCTAACAATGATGCAAATTAAGTAGTGCATCATATCTTCTGGGCATTTTTATATTGCTTTAATTATGAATGCTTAATACATATCTTTATATAATACACTGTGCGGGCACCAGTGCCATTCATAATAAATTATGCTGTATGTATCCTGACCAGAGTAAGAAATTACAGTGTTATTGGAGAGTGAAACGTTAGTATATTTTATCCAAACAGGAGGTCTAATAACTCCAAGATATCAGTTGTGAAGTATGAATTGAATTACACCCAGCAAATTGTCGTGACTCCTCGTCAACCTGTGTGAAGTGGCTCACACATGTCGCTAGATGGAACACGACGTCGCTATAGCACAAGATCACCAGGAATAGCAATGGTGGTGATCACATGGCCTCACCTCAGATGGCGAGGATGGTGATCACTCAGACTCACCAGGGATGGCGATGCGGGTGATCACTCACCCCGCTAGATAAAACACGCACCTCGTCATAGCACATGTTCACCAGGGATGGCGAGGATCGTGATCACTCATCCTCACCAGGGATGGCGACATGAGTGATCACTCATCCTCACCAGGGATGGCGACATGAGTGATCACTCACTTCGCTAGATGAGACACACACCATGTCATAATACACATTCACCACGGATGCCAAGGATTGTGATCAGTCACCTCACTAGATAAAACGCATACCTCGTGATAGCACAGGTTCACCTCAGAGGGTGAGGATCTTGGTCATCCACACTCACCAGGGATGGTGACACGAGTGATCACTCACCTCGCTAGATGAAAAGCGCACCACGTCATAGCGCAGGTTCACCATGGATGGCGAGAGTGGTGATCACTCAGACTCACCAGTGATGGCGACACTGGTGATCACTCACCTTGTTAGATGAAAAGCTCATGATCATCGACATTGGTAATCATGCAGCCTCACATCTGCCAGATCAAAGTATGTTTTGCCAGAGAAGGTATTGCCATATGTATCTTCCCTCTAACCACAGACAAGGTGTTCATGTTGATATTTCCCTATGTATTTTTCCTGTACCCATAGAAAAGGTGTTTATGGATAGTTGCTTTCATTTTAGAGATACCTCTATCTAAATTCAATTGATATTCTCTCTATATAATCTTGTTTGATTCAACTCTGAAGTATTACATGGAAATCAGTGTGAAACAAAGCACATTTGATACGTATGGGACTTATACTTCATGCCCACACTTCCTAGATAGGCTACATGTTGAACAGTGGTGCTGTCTCAACAACTTTGGCAATGGTGGTGATAAGTTGCCACTGTGAGTGAGAGTGAGTGACAGATGATGCAATCCTCAGAGAGCATTGACTTGGAGTGACACAAATTCACGTATTGAGTGAGACCAATGTTGGCAATGGTGGTGATAAGTCGCCATTTTGAGAGAAGATTAACTAGGAGTGATACACACTCACGCAGTGAGTGAGAGCCATGTGGCAATGCAGGTGAAAAGTTGCCATTCTGACTGAGAGTTGACAGGCAGTGGCACATACTCACACAGTGAGTTAGATCCATGTTGGCGATGGTGGTGATAAGTCACCATGCTTTGTGAGGGATGACAAGGGGTGGCACATACTCACGCAGTGAGTGAGATCATGTTGGCGACTGTTGTGATAAATCGCCATGCCATGTGAGACTGACACACAGTAGCGAAAGATGACGCAGTGAGTTATCACTCAGAAAGGAGTCACCATTGATGACCAATCATGGCGACAGATAACGACAATTTGCTAGGCATATAGTACATCAATGCCTGTCCCGATTGTTTATGTATCTGTTTTATTCATTCTGTGTAGCTTCGATACCCCTGATCCACAGTATACATATTTAAATCTAAGGTGTACAGACATACGTCATAATGTACAGTGACATATATTATGTGGCATTTAATTGAACATTGAATTTTATAAAATATCTCATGATGAAATGACCTAAACGGAGTATCTAACTCACATTGGGAGTAGAGTCGCTATAACTTTTCTATATGCTCCCCCAGTAGTTCCCTTTAAGCTTGCCTCTCTTGCAAAATGCAGAGCTGTTCCTGATTCCTGTTTAATGGCTCTAAGCATGCAAGGCAATGGAACACGACCGGTCCGGTTATGGGCCTACAGGGTTGAAGATAACACAAACACATTCTGTATGCCAGTGAGGCATCACAGAGATTAGAACGGGACCCATCGCAACCAAAGATCTTTCAGGTGTCTAGGATCGTCTCAATACCAATTATATCTAAATAAAGAGGTACCTTGATTAGAAGGTAACGTGCTGGCTATCTGGCATCGCCCACACCGACATCGCTTATGTCCTACAGTATAAGACTCGTTAACATGCAACTAGAACATTAAGTCAACCAGTGATACCTTTGTGAAAGGCAGACTGGCACTTTGAGGTATGCTTTCGGCTATTCAACTGTGGGGATATCTGGATTGTGCTGGCCGGGCTGTTTTGGGGAGAAGTTATTGGGTATCACAGACTCTTGTGCATTAAAGGGATTTCCCACTATTTGGTAAATCCTAAACTACCAGCAGTTTCTCCAAGTCACTTGGGATCATAATAGTTTTATGTATTATGAGATAGTTGAAGCAATAAAAACCATGGTTCATTGTGCTAGTTTCAGATCTATTGACAAAAATCTATGAAGTCGGCCAATAGTGAATCTTAATGTTTTGCCAGGAAAAGTGCAAAGGCTGATATTTAACAGCTTCATAGTAATAAGTTAGGGCACATACAAAAGGGATATAAGCATATATCATGAGTTTAAGTAAAATAAGGGAGTTTCAATTTTTGGCCACCAGGTGGCGATATCATGACATTTATCAACATGTGTTTTGTCCTGTTTGGCCAGCATAATTGATCTAAATTTAACACTATTCAGTCTGATTGTTATTTTGTGAATTGGGAAGGATACGTTCTTGCATTAGTACAATATATTTTGCATTACTTCACAAGCAAGCACCTACTTACAGCTGTTATGTAAATGAATGCCAACTGCTTGCCCATCATGCCAAGAAAGAATGAGAGGGAGGAAGAAAAAAAATCTATACTGTCTTGTTAAACATCTCAAGAGACTGGATCGAGATTTCTGCCAGTTTTTTAACTGTCTGTCTAAGATCTAGCACAACCGATATACTATATATTCGCTGTAGGCTATTATATTCTCTGCCCATTGATGTTTGTCTTTTAGCTTCAGCCTATTCAGTGGGTTTCAGTATCCTCTCTTCCAACACTATAGTCTCTTGATAACCCTCCTAGGATATAATGAAATGAAGGCATGGCTGTAAAATGGGAATTATAATACCTAGGTCCCTTAGGCAGTACACGAACAGGCCTTGTGCTGGGACAGAAAGGGCGAGGTGAGTGAGGCTATAAAAAACTTGCCCAGCCATGTTCATACCATCTGTTGAGGCAAACGAGCCATCCGATAGTGTAAAATGGGTGCCCTCGGTTTGTGTGAAGTAGGGATACATGGAGCAGCAGCCTCTGGTAAAACGTCAGGCTCTCCGGGTGAAAGTGAGCTTTAATCATAATAGTACCAGGGGTGGCCGCCCTCAACTACTAAGCATAATATCCCTCGGGTTCGACAGCAATTCATTGTAGTGCCCAGCCATTTTCAGGGTCACATATGATGGTGGGTGTGGTTGGGATGGAGGGTGGATTCGGTCGAGATAGTGAGTTTTTGGAGAGGAGGTGAGGTGAGGTGGGTGTGGGTAGAGGGTCCTTTTGCCAGGGGGTGGAGTAGGAATCATGTAAAATAAAGTGATACCGATGAGAGGCTAACACATCATAGTACAGGGGTCTAGCTTTATGGCTGCATTATGAACTGATACCTGATTCCCTTTATAATCCTCCTGCTTCATTCCAAGTTAACATTTAGGGGCAGATCACAGTAGCCCGGGGGAAAAGGAGTGTGTAGACCCAGGAGCCAGCGGCTACAAGCATCATAAAACTCCCCGACGTTGTGGCTACCCCACTCGTCTATACCTACTTGCCTTTCCCTGTAGACATCGCAATATTAATACTTGATTTAGGAACCAAACTCACATATAATACCCCGGGAGCAGTAGGATGAAATGTTCTTTAGAGCACGCAAACTGTATACCCATCGACAATTTATCATGGCCAAGTCTTTCCTAAAGTCCCGTCCACTTAGGATAGGGCCAGTCTCTTGGCATGATGTAGCACCCTGGGAGGAGAACGTAGCTAGGCTCATCCTTAATCATGGTTGAGGTGATAATTTGTCATGTAAGGCTTTTTAATTCTGCAGTTGGCCACTGATAGGTATAGCTTAGACATGCGACGGTGCAACAAATTGCTGTGTACCAGCGTGTGCCACTCAATCTGTACTGGCACGCCCACTGTCTGCCACCACCACCCCCCCAGTCTCAGGTTGGACAGCCACAGCTTCTGAATACAAGGGTTTTAACAATACACAAGCCAACAGCCATCAGTACAGAAGCTTTCACTTGTGTTAAAACTTCTAAGGAAATCAACAACTTGATAAACATTATGTATGGAAAGCAAATTGAGGATTACATCACATCTGTAATATTTACCTTTTTGTCAAAATGGGGTGAACACACGGTGGACCATACAATAAAAAATATGCAGTGAGAGAAATGTGGTTATGTCTTAAAAGGAAAAAAAATATACTAAACATGCAAGCCAAATAAGTGAATTAAACAAGAAAATGATCCATATCTTTCTTTGGTCAGGATGAATACCATTCTTGGTCCCTGGGATTGAAAAGGAAAATATACAATAGGGTATGAAAGTACGTATCGCTAAAAGAAATTTTGTTATTGAATTTTAAAAAAAGTGTCCTAATGAAAAACAACAATAAGCACTGTGGATATTGCCAGAGTGAGTGAGTGAGTAATAGAGGTTTAATGCCATTTCGACAGCTAAGGTCATATTCATGGCGAGAACTACATTACACAATTTCACAGGGGAATGTGTCAGTGCCCATGCATATGTGCACCACACACATTCCGAGGGGATAGGAAAGAGAAGAAATAGACCCTTTTAAGTGGGTTAGGGAAGCCCGGGATATTGCCAGAGAGACAATGGGTTGTGGGCATTGTCCATTGCATAAAGAAAACTGCTGCTAAAAGGAAGATGAGACAGATCTCATCCCTGTGTTCATTTCATGACAGTATCCTTATTCAAATCATAAGAAATTAAGGAAACAGCTGCTTGTTAATTTTATTTTGTTTGGGTTGCATCGTTACTGGCCATGTTACATGCAGCGTGTACATACACGAAACATGAGGATATACATGTTGAAACACCTTTTAATCTGAGTTCATACAATACGTGTGGGACCTAGGGTGGTTTTATTTTAAGGATTTTTCTAAATTAAGTGAAATTTTAGTGTTAGTAAAAATGGCAATCTGAATGGCAGTTTTATCTAACACTGCCACTGCTCGTGTACCCATTGCAATATGTATCCCAGAGCCATGTCAACATTCATACTGTGAAACAGAAATAATAAGGGATATAATTATCTAAGATAATCAGTTTACAACACATTGCCTTTAAACAAGGAAAACAAAGTAATGAGGTTAATACATGTACAGGAACACTTAGAGATGAAAGTTGCCTTACACATCCGATTTTAACTCACTGCTACTAACATTAATGTGCGCTTTATTAAACTTGATTTATTTCTTATGTGCAGATGCCCTCTTATCTTTACAGCTGGCATCAATGAGTACTGTGAGACTGAGTTATTCAAGGCCACTTGTCAGGAGGACGAGGTCATCTTCATGGAGAGAGCCCTGTACGGCAGGATGCGGTTGGGACGTTGTGTTAAGAAGGACCTGGGCTTCATAGGATGTTACACCAACGTTTTGGGTCTGGCTAACTGGAAGTGTTCCGGGCGTAGAGAGTGCCAGATCCGAATCCCGGATCCGGACTTTGACACCACTAAGCCCTGCCTCCAGGAGCTCAAGACCTACTTTGAGGCGAGCTACCTCTGTGTTAAAGGTGAGTGTTACCATATTGTTACTGAGAAAATTGTGATGAGCATTGAGACGGAGGGGACAGAGAGAGAGAGAGAGAGAGAGAGAGAGAGAGAGAGAGAGAGAGAGAGGGGGTTAGGGACAGAGACAGGCAGAAAAAGGAAGGAGGTGTGAAGGGATAAAGACAAAAAGAGGAAGGACCGCTTTGCTTAGCGTTAATCAGAATGCCAAATGAATCCCATTCCTGAGTTAGCTGGAGTATCTAATGGGAGTAAGTCGTGCCTCAGAGGACAGTCCAGCCCTGTTTGTTTCTTTCCAAAAGACTTTTATCTCTTTTAGAAAATAAGTCACATCGGTAGTCGATGGTAAGGGAACATGCAGGTTCCTTCTTTTCTCTGAGTAGAACAAGGCTGTTAAGAAAATAGTTGAAGGAGTCACTCGTCATTGGGGGAAGGTACGCTGGTTAATGGTCTACTTCTGTACAACAGTTTGCATCATATTCTTCAAAGAATGTTTACCTAAATTGGCATGAGGAGAAGGAACGTGTATTGCACAATAATTATCCCATAGCCTTAAGAGACTACCCTGGTTTCTGTTATGATGCGCGAAACTGACCGGATAACTACTGGGAAAAAACAAACACTGAGACACCTTCCAGCGTCCATGAACGATCTTCAGTTGTTCCTGAGTGAGTTCGTCACTACAAATGTATGTTTCTACAATAACCTACACCCTTAAATACATCAAATGGCAGCGAGGTCAACGAATCTACGATGGAGATTGTCAGGGAAGTGATTTTGAGCCATTTCTGTGCATCCAAATTGGAAATATTGGTGAGTGAAGTGACATCAATTTTGGCTCCAAAATTTCACTGCTGCCCCAACACAGTGTAATACTACTACAAACTACACTTGAATCTGGTATACAGACTAGCTTCAGATTATCTACAATTTACAAGTGTTTTTGGGGAGTGAGTGAGTGAGTAATAGAGGTTTAACGCCATTTCGACAGCTAAGGTCATATTCATGGTGAGAACTACATTACACAATTTCACAGAGGAATGTATCAGTGCCCACGCATATGTGCACCACACATATGTTTTTGGGGAACAGTAGCATACTATACATGTACATTTCTAGGTCTACTGGCTAGATCTATATACCTACAGTGTGTTGCACTACTATTACTACTAGATCTACAATTTCACCATGGCTGCTGCCTACATTCCCTTAGACCCTATTCCGAAATTCTGGATGTGCCTGGCAAACCACCCATCCCATGGGAGGAGTGGGTAGGTTTATTTGGCAATTTTCTTCAGGCTTCCCCTGACATTGATAAGGTGCCGAATGAAAAGGCAAGTGTGCATTTTACTACATTATTTGGGTAAAGAAGTATGCCAAATCAAAATAACTCCCAAATTATCCAGCTACTGTTACTGATTTAGACAAGGCAAAATTAAAATTGGAAAATGAGTTCACAACTTCAAAGCATAAAAGGTTGGAGAGAGCTATTTTCAGGCTGAGGAAACAATTACCGGGTGAGACTATTGTGAATTTGTCGCCGCACTTAGAGATCTAGAATTAACATGTGATTTTGGCAATTTTCTGGATGAAGCTGTGTGTGATCAACTGATAGAAAAGGTGAGCAGTCACAAAGTTAAAGAGAGACTCTATGCTGAAGATGATCTTGAACTAGATAAAGCCATTCAGATTGCAAAAAGAATGGAAAGTGCCTCAAAAATTCAAAGGTGACAGAAAGTCTCACCGATGATACTACACTAAAATCAGTCAAAGGGAAATATAAGGGTAAAAAGCAGAATCCAGGTAAAGTTCAGAAGAACAATCAGCAGGTCACCCCAAAAAGTAAACCTATGAAAGGAAAATGCTATCAATGTGGTTCCCCTGATCATTACCCCAATGACCCTAATTGCAAGGCTCTCGGTAAAAAATGCACCAAATGCCATAAAGTAAGAAACTATACATGATACTCAGATGCCACAGTGTGACGTCCTTATTGAAAGTGTTTTTGTGCATATTCTTGTCGACTCCGGTTCCATGTACACTATATTGCCAAAATCACTATATGACTGACTATTCAGTCACTGCCTGCTACATGAGAGTGATATTCATCCTGGTGGTTACGAAGGCATTCCCATTATAATTCTCGTATTTTTCAAGGCAACCATCTAAAAAAGTTGCCACAATCATTGGTTGGCCTACTCACACTGACTCAGTGCAAACTTTCAATTGTGCTTAACCCTACTTTGTTTCAACCAGTTCTACATACAGCAGCAAGCTTCAAGCTTCATCGAGGAGTTCACAGACCTCTTTGTCGAGGGTGCAAAAATACAGGGAAAAATACTTTACACATGACATTAAATACATCAGTTTCCCATGGTGATGCTACCCAATGTCTGCTGTCGTTTCTTGGTGTTGAATTTATAATGCATTGATTGCACAAAGTGATTTTCAAAATACAATGCATTCACAATGAGATGGCTATTCAGTCCTTGTAATATCTCAACATGGCTTGATGCTACTGCCAGTCGAACCCGCAAGTGCCAGAAGTTCGTCAATAGGGAAATGATACTGTACATTAAGCACTTGTTATTTGATACTGCTGAGGCCTAAAAAAAGGTGTTTCCAGTTACATGAACTAAATTGCCATGGTCGGTAGGCCGGATTTGTTTGTTTATTTATTTATTTTTTTTTTTTTCGGGGGGGGGGGTGAGCTTTCCCTTCCCTTATCTAGGCGGGGTCTTCCTCCTATCCAATATAGCCATTTTATATATCAACAGAAATTTATTTTCAAGGTGAATTTGAGAGGATATGTGCAGAATATACTACCATAATGGCCCGTTTAAGCACCGGGGTCTCAAATAAGTGCCGGTCTCGAATAAGCATCTAGGGGTACTGAAATTGATTTTAACCACTAAAAACAGTATTCAAATAAGTGCCTGTCTTGTATAAGCGCCGGGGGTACAGTGCACGGGCACTTATACAGGCCACTATGGTAAGGGCTGAGTCATTTATTGCCAGCTCTCAAGGATTGATGGAATTTGGTGGACTGGCAGATTTTTTCTGACCCCCCACCACTATGACAAAAATAATCAAAGTAAATCAAAAAGTGTAGTGTAGTATGAACTGGCAGATTGATCAGCGACAGAGCTATTTCCAAAAAGTGGTCTGCCAATTTTGTACTTCTATAGGTAACATTTCTATGGTCCTGTCAAAAAACAAACGAAAAAAGAAAAAAAAAAGTTCCCTGTTTTGCTTTTTGCTAGGGTCGGTCGGGTAACTGGAAACAAACTTTTTTTTTACCTTAAATAAATACAGATGTGAGTGCCATGGGTTAGCCAATGTGAGTTGATTAGCAGGTATATGTGGCCCAACGGGGGAGAACGTGCCTCCGGGGGGTATTTTTAGTACTGGCTTTGGCCACCAGGGAGCAGTATATGGGTAAAACACTGACAAATATGCTAAAAAATGTTTTAGACCAATTTTTGATAAGGAATCCAGTGGTATGCTTAAAATCATTCCATCTTCACTGGAAATGTTCTATTTTTGGGATGTTGGTTGCCATGGAAACATAGAAAATTGGCTGATAAGGCTTTTTCTGGTTGCCATGGAAACCACTCCTGTATTCCAATTGGGAATTTTTGCCAATTTCTTTTTTTAAATTCCTTCAGGAACCCAGAACCGAAAACAGAGTTAAAAAAATTCCCTCTAGAACCAATTTTATGACAAAAACATCACATTTCTTTGGTTATTTTTCCAGAAAACTGTATTTTTTGTATTATTAGTGTTTATGATAGGATATAATGCATTTAGAGCTTATTTCCTATTTTCAGTTGTACATACCAACCTATGTTTGACAAGCAATTACAGCAAAACTACCAGGGATATTTTTGCTCAAGATATGTTATTTTAAAGCCCATGACTTAAATTTTAAAAAGCCATTCCCCCCCAGGAGGCATGTTTTCCCTCACCTGGCCACATATAGGCTAATGGAGCGATCTTTTCAAAACGCTTCTTGCTCCTGGGTCTTTGCTGCTTTACTCAGAACAAGACATATCACACAAAATCATAGCAGTGTACGCAATGACCCTTTGATTTCGTGATAAGTCTGACTCTCACTTCCAGAAGTTTTAAGTAGTGCCCCGTTCGGGCTGAACACAATATATTCCATATATATAGGATGTTCTCACCTGAAATTGGGTTCAGTAAAACGATCTCTCGTCGTTTGGCCTTTAGTGGTGAAAATGGACGTGCACATAATATGTATGAAGTCAAACGGCCTCCGCCCTGGGTGATGAAGCCACTGAGACGAGGATCAGCGACAAGGGTAGCTGCCAATGTAGAGGTGGTGGGTATCTTGTTTCACCTCCAGCTCGCTTCAATTACCTTTATGTATTTGAGCTTTGGGCGAAACTGACGCTCACGACTGCCATGACGCCACCTCAGAGATAAGCCCCTCTCGTGGCTTCCCCGCCCTGCCATCCCACACCTACCTTCAACTGTAGACCACAAGGCGTGTTTTATATTACCGGGAAGGGACATGACACTTTACTCAAGGTTGCTGCTCCACGACAGCAGATGACGGAGGGACCACCTTGAGTGGCTCATCAGGGGGTCCCTAAAACACCCAATGGTATAGGATTCTGTGTTGATAACCCACATTTAGACATTGAACTCAGGTACTGACATCTGAACCTAAATTATGTGATACCTTGGGTTTTATGTTCTGTACGTAAGTTAGGTGCCCAGCCCAGTCACATGTGGTTGCTTACCAAGGCTTGGAGGGATCTTCTTTGCTGGTGGTAGGTGTTCTTTGAAGGTCCTCGTGCATGTCACGCCGGCCCCTAAGTGCAGCTGCCTGGCAATTGAGTCATGAGGGGCGTTTTGGGCCTTTGATCCTAAAGGTAGGGATAACCAGAGGCTAACTAGAGGTGTCCAGCAGGATCAGAGGTTATATTATTAGTGTTGGTCTTGATGTAGGCTTATTGTTGGAGCGAGAATACATGTGTGACTTCAAGAAGGTATCACTGAGGTCTAGGGTATTTGCATGCATACTATTTCATCTAGGCCTATGTCAATTTATTCTACAGAACAGTATTAGTGATAGTGACTGAAAATGAAATATATGGCAGTGGAAAGCTAGATATTAAAGCCCTATCCCTAAGTAAAGGCCCACTAAAGGCCTTCATAATTATATACATTTGTATTTATCACAAAGAAGACAAATTTGGGATAGAACAGGTGCAAATTGCTTTTCATGATATAGCATTGTGAAGATCGCTGAAAGAACAAAGGATTGTAAGCGGTCACGTTAAACAAGAAGTTGTTACTTCTAAAGCACACTTGCTAGCTGAAACTGGTAAAATTTATCCCTTTGAGGTGACAAAGAAAGTAGCAAACATCTACAGAAAATGACAGGCGGCTTTCAAATCAGTTGTGTCTCTTTTGTGTTTTTCTCTTTTTTAACTCAAAATGAAAAGACTATGCATGAAAAGTAGGCTCAATATACAAGTAAGCCCAATAATTATGCTAATACTGGATGTAACATAGCCTGCCATGGTAGTATTTCATCACATCTCTCTGTTGTTTTCAGTCATGATGGTGGCCAATGATACGTGCAGGATAGCACCACAGGTGACACACAGGGGTGGTTATATCGCCAGTTTAGCCACTCAGGATACAGGGTGTGGCACCTCAAGTAGGCCATACCTGGTACAGGTAAGTGCAGCACCTCCACCCCCTAAACACCAACCCCCTCAGTACCTACCCATGTTTCAATCACAACTGCTATGATCCTTACCCACATCAAACAACCCATGTATGGATTCGGTTGGTTTTTATAGCCTTTGATCATATATAAAAAAAGATATTGTCACTGAGAGGAGGAATAATGTATCAAAGTGCGATCAGGTAACTATGCCTGGCTATATGTACATCCAGGCCTGCATGATGCCAAATGTTTTACCTTGTGTTAAGAACTGAGGTTTAGCCTAACATTCTCTGCAACAGTCCCATGTATCGGTAGATGCAGTTTGCTGAGAGAGATAAAGTTTCTCTTTGTTTCCTATGTTGTGCCAATAGAAGGACCAACAGAAAAATCAAAGACATACGTCCTATAGTTTAGTCAAAGGGCAGGTGTGTCTTTGTAGATATAGCAAGACTAGACTTAAGTGTTTTTGGAAATGCTTAGACAAATCAAGAGTACGCTTTGACATACCGCACCTATGAAAGGTGTATAGATCTTACCTTTTGATTTCTTTTATGCCTATAAGAGGCAATGACAGTAGCGAAGTTTCAAAAATTGTTATAGTTTAACACATGTAGGAATATATTTGGTCAACATTTTGTGTCTAAATTAGGCCATATTTCAAACCACCTTTAAAGAACCAAACAGGTCGGTCTTGAGAGATTCTGCTGTCAGGAACCGATGGACTACTCTGAAGAATAATATCTACTAGTAACTGCAATGCATGGTGAAAAAGTTGATGCTAACCATTTTAATTATTGTAAAAAGAGTAGGAGAAAATATTAGAAAACCTTGACAGATACAAAGAATGAAGTCAGCTGTATGACATTTATAACGGCTTTTTTCGACGGCATTTACAACTATCAAAAGAAAATTGCTCCTAAATTCACATAAACGTAGTATCAAAAAAAGAATGCATTGAAACCCGCTGGCAGCCGCTCGATAACTATGGCTAATTAATATTTGCAATGCCAAGGTTCTAACCTTCAAAGGAAGAAATCCCCAAAATAAAATAATGTTCAAAGTATGGATCTCAAACGTCCCCTTTTTTTGTGATGTAATAGACATGTCTAGTTATAGAAATCACGATTGCTTATCATTATGTCCCTGCACACTCAATAATTATATATCTAACTAGATGGTTGTGTTGGTATTCATTAGATGTCTACCGGAATGTGACCTAATTTTCGTTTTTTTAAGAGAAGCTGAATGTGGTCTAGACAATTTGAGACAATGGACCACTATGGCTTTTGGGGTGGGTTTAATGGCACTGTTGTAGAAAGGAGGCAAAAGGAGAGCCTTCAACCCAATTTGGTTAGTGCCTGGTAGCACGCGATTCAGGTGAAAGAAGCTATGCAGATGCTAGAGCCTGGAATAGGGTGGGGGAGGGGTCACTTCCTAGAGGTTGCAGTAATATTACTATTGTTACAGTATTTCCATTGAAAGGAAATACTGAGAGAAACACTGCAAATGGAATGATATCAGGATGATAAATGTTGTTATGTAGAGAGTATTCTATTATCTTTTCAATGTTCACATTTGTTTTTGACTTTATGATCTCTGCTGGAATGCTAATAGCACCATAATAGCTAATAGGACAATTAATCTAAAGGGACTTGATAGAAATCGATACCGTCCATCCATTAAAGCTACTAATTTAATTCTGACCAGGAGAAAACAAATGCATTTGTGCAGATTTACACTCAAAATCTAACAATCCCCGCTCCTAAATTGCAATATTTATTCAATTATTTTCACCCAATGGGCCTATTAATTCAGTAGCTGCAACTTGATTGAAAGCTAGAGGAATTTTGGAAAGTTTTGTTTATCTTCCCCCTGGGCTTGTTATTAGAGCGGTGGGAGGGTTCAATTCGAAATGCAATGCATGTTGCTCTTAGCATTAATGCCCCCTCCCACTGACAGGTAGTGGCAACATAACTAAACATCAAAGCTAATACTAATATCTATCAACACAGTTTGTATCAGATAACCATTCTCCAGAAAGTCCCCTGTCCTGAGATGAAAGAGTGCACTATGGGGAATTATATGGATCCAGACACAGTGTAAGTGGAATGGGGAAAGGTTAATCGTGCCTGGTCCTTCTCATGACAGATCACTTTGTAGCCTTTCACATCTGTTTAGTTGACTTATGCTAGGAACGCATCCGTCGTAGCTATTATGCACTTTATGAAGAGCATTCTCAAAGGTTAATGTATCACACATATCCTAATGTCTCCATAATGAAAGGCAGTTAACATCCTAGGGTTCTTTGCATCTTCTGAACTTCTCTGATGTGACTGTTCCCATCTACTTGTCAATTCCGCTTTCCATGTGCCTGCTCATATATGTAGTCGAAGTGAAGCCTACAATTTAGGAAAAGGTTCATCACAAGATGAATAATTCTAATTCAGCTTGGCATTTACGACTGCTAGTGTTCATGGGTTTGGTACAAAGGCTCAAACAGAAATACCTTCTCGGCAATTGTTCTGATTTAATGTAGTTGTGGGTGAGATTCTGCTATTCACCCCTGGATTTCCGTTTCTCTCTGTGATTTGTGTGCGAATCCTGCCTTATCGTGTTGAAGGGTAAAGGTTTGAGCACATTATTTAAATTCCTTTCTTTCGAGTGGGAAGGGACTATTGTAAATAGCCAGAGGCATGCCTTTCAATCGACAGGATCTCTATAGTTGACAGTTAGCATTGTATTTTTTCTTGTTTGCTTCAACACACGTTGTAAACTAAGGGCCAGAACCAATAAAAATAAAACAAGGGGGATGAGGGGGGGGGGGCATAAAAACGTTTGACCCCTCCTTGGGGGGGGGGACTCTTGACCCGTTTTGAGGGGGTGTAAACAGATTAGTCTAGTTTAACATAATGCCAGTGTGCAACTATGGATCAAAGAGGTTAGTGAAAATGTTGTGCACACCTCAAGTGCAGGGGGGAGGCACAAAAGAAATTGACTGCTGTTGAGGGGGGCATAAGTTATGTAAAACGACGTTTGCACGTCTGCACCAAAACTTACTACCCCCTCCCCGCCCCCCCCGTTGATAAATAATGACCACTTCCTTATCAATGGTTGCCAATGATGCCGGAAAATAACCTACTCCAAAGTGGCATGGCATATACTACTACTGCTAGTACCAGAGGCCGGTCGTGCATACCACAATGAAGATGACATACAACGAGGCCATGAAATGTTTGATTATCTTAACGTATTTTCCCTGATTCTGTCAACGGATCCTTTTTCTCCCCAGGGCCTGTTTCTATAGTTGGTTTGGATGGCACCATTTGCATTAGTGTTTCCTAAGTTGCTTTATCCAAAATAGCTCAGTTCGAGTTCTATCTAAGTCTGTGTTAGCCAACTACCTAAATCCAAATGAATAGAGCAAGAAGTGCCACTGTTTCTAAATCTTTGGATAGAACTCAAACTGTGTCCCATCTGTTCCATTGACAGAAGTAAATCTGTTGTTTTCCAACTGACTTTGCTGCCATCATGGCCCTGATTGTATACCTGAATGGCACCATCCATGTTTACTAGTCTAATGCAAAGCTAATAATGCAGACCCAACAAAAACATGCTTCTGTTTCTTAACTTGAGTTCTGTTCTAATGCTCTATTGGCTAGAGCTGGATAGGACAACTTTAGAAACACTCATGCAATGGTGCCATCAAAATCCTTGAATTTCAACTAATCTATCATCGAATGAATCATCCAAGTTATTGTGTGTATTTCTCTTATTTAAAGTTTTGCTGACCACCTATAAGGGTTGGTGGCAAAGTTGTTTGAAAAGCAATAATTTTGCCTTCATCATTGGAGCAGATAAGACTGAGTTTGAGTTATACCCTAAGGTTTAGAAACAGTGGCACATCCTGCTCTATTCATTTGGGTCTAGGTAGTTGCCAAAATTGAACTCAGCTAGAACTCGAACTGAGCCATTTTGGAGAGAGCAACTTAAGAAACACTAATGCAAACGGTACCTTTCACCCCAGGTAGCAAAAATGGTGTGGCCCGAGTCTGGGCCAGAGCGGGCTCCTGATGTGGGCCACACTGGGTTAACACAGTGGGCACCCGATGGGTTTTGTCCTCAGCAAAGGGTCTGGGCCACACTGGGCTAACCGATTCGGGCCCAGATCTGTTTGAAATTGGGCTCACCGATTTGGGCTCAAAGTGAGTTTAACATGGGTTTTTGGTGTGGCCTAAAGTGGGCTTCCCGATTTGATGAAAAATTAGTGGTGACATGTTAAAAATTCTTTTTGAGAAATTTATCCAAAATCTTTTCTTTTTTTTAAAGGTCAATAAGCAACAAATCCTTGAGCTAATCTAACCCCCCCCCCCATCACCAAAGCAGTAAATGCAATATCTACCCAGGTGGAAAGGCAGAGCAGTACCATTCATTTGAATCGAACTCATTTAGCCAACACAAGGCACTTTGATTCATTAAAGTGACATTCTGGCCTCAATCTTCCCCTACTAATTCCCTATGTAGGAGTAGAGAAGAGAGCCTTCAAGTTCATAATGACTGTACCTCTGCATATCTGCTCTTGTTCCAAGTTCAGTGCAATAGAAATGGTGTTGCCATTCCACTACTACTCAGATGACCTTGATTTGCACTTTTGACTAGAAACATCTAAGTATTTCCAGACTATGAGAAAGTCTGCACATTATTACTTCATATCTGATTTAGTAGTCTATTCCAGTTGTCCTATGTCTAAAAGAAATAAGTTTGGTATGGGTAGTAGAATTCTGCCTGGAGTGCTGTGAAACCACTTTGTAGTGAGTCTGCCATGGACTGGCCTACAGGGGCAGGGGATATTTTTGGTTTCTCAATTGCCTCTATATATAGTCCTCTTATACCTGGCCAAGTGTGGGACCTGTTTGCCCCCACACCACAAATACACCTTGCAAGCCTACTAGTACAAAGAAAGACATGAAGCTGTTCTTTCCAGGACTAGTCAGTGTTGCCTTTTACATGAAATATCTGGATCCCTACTATGAACCTACCTGTGTATTAATGGTATAGGGAAAGTGTCCTACAGCAGTGGTGGAGGGAAGGGAGGGGGGAGGGCAGGGCAGGGTGAGAGGAGGGCAGGGCAGGGTGGGAAGAGGGCAAGGCAGGGTGAGATGAGGGCAGGGCAGGGCAGGGTGAGAGCAGGGCAGGGCATGTGAGCAAAGGAGATGCCAGGGCAGTGCAGGGTGAGAGTAGGACAGGGCAGGGTGAGAGGGCAGGGCAGGGTGAGAGCAAGGCAGGGTGAGAGCAGGGCAGGGCAGGGTGAGAGCAGGGCAGGGCAGGGCATGTGAGCAAAGGAGATGCCAGGGCAGTGCAGGGTGAGAGTAGGGCATGGCAGGGTGAGAGCTGGGCATGGCAGGGCGAGAGCAGGTCAGGGCAGGGTGAGAGCAGGGCAGGGCAAGGGTGAGAGCAGGGCAGGGCAGAGTGAGAGGAGGGCAGGGCAGGATGAGAGTAGGACAGGGCAGAGCGAGAGCAGGGCAGGGCAGGGCGAGAGCAGGGTAGGGCAGGGTGAGAGCAGGGCAGGGCAAGGCAGGGTGAGGGCTGGGAGTGAGAGTGAGTGAGTAATAGATGTTTAACACCATTTCGACAGCTAAGGTCATATTCATGGTGAGATCCTCATTACACAAATTCACAGAGGAATGTGTCAGTGCCTGCGCATATGTGCACCACACACATCCTGAGGGGATAGGAAAGAGGAGAAATAGACCCTTTTAAGTGGGCTAGGGAGGCCCAGGGAGGGCAGGGTGACAGAAGGGCAGGGCAAAGCGGGGTGAGAGGGGGAAAGGGCAGGGCAGGTTGAGTGGAATGAGGAGGAGATGGAAGGGGTAGGGGATGGATAGGGGAGGGACGAACAAAAAAGAGAGAGGGAGGGGGAACACTCATCACAGAGTTTAGAACAGTTCAGAAGATGAGGCTGCCCTGTCCAAACCCACTCTCACCCCAGACTGGGAAGACTTTATGCAGCTAAGTACCCATCTTGGGATGCCCATTTTGAAACCATCCTGGGCCCAATGTGGTTACCCATTTTAAAGCTGACCAGTGCCCAAATCGGGCGGCCCAATGTGGCCCAGACCGTATGCTGAGGACAAAACCCGTTGGGAGCCCAACGGGCTCAAGTGGGTTTGCCCGATTTGGGCTGCCCTGTGTGGCCCTGACTGGAAACCCAGCATCTGCTGAACCTAAAACCCATGTACTGAATACTGCCCGCTTTGAACCACCTTATCCCGGGTAAAACCAATTTGGCCCCGAGCGGGCTTGCTACATGGGACAATCCACTATAAAACAGGATCCACATATTTCAATTGATTTAAACATATGATATAACACACAAATTTATAGGCAGAAGGCCCAAGGATATACCAGTGAGAGGTGCAATAGAGGTGGATGCCACCATTGCATTAGCGTTTCTCATGTTGTCCTATCCAGTTCTAGCCAATAGAACAGGAGAGTAGAACTCAAGTTAAGAAACAGAAAGCTGGTTTTGCTCTATCTGCACTTTTAGCTTTGCATTAGTGGACATGGATGGTGCCATTCTTTTTTGAAAAGTATGGAAACAGGGCCCTGTGGTGTTATGTTCACTCTCAGATAGATTACAGAACAGTAGCACAGTTTGCCGAGGATACACAGGTACAAAGACAAAACGTTCTACCTGCTGACCTGGCCCCCAAACATCAATGACGCTGGTCACGTTAATTGCAGTCCATATTCATCCCTCAGGTAGATGGGTCAGCAACGTTAATAATCCTCCACACTGAACCTGGTCACCAACACGATTGCCACGAATTACCATCTCTTACCCTTTTTTGCCCATTTCAGGCCCATGTAGGACAGAGGCTCAACATAACCCTCTATGACTTCTCCGGAGAGCACGCAGACTCTAAGGCTAGTGCTCTGTGCTGGAGATATGCAGTGATTAAAGAGAAATCAGTGGCCAGGAGCACAGTGGTATGTTCTGGTAAGGAGAGGGTAAAGCACGTCTACCTGTCATCAAACAACAGCATCGAGATCTCTGTGGTCGGGGACCGACCCACCAAGGAGCTCAGGTACTTCCTCCTCAAATATGAAGGTGAGTAAATGGGTTGGACACTTGTGTTGTCCAGTCCTCCTTAGAAAATGCATTTATATTGACAGAGGACCACTTAGCTGTACGTGGACAAAGAGAGGCCATGCCCAGGAAAAATGTGTCATGTATCATCTGCAGTGCCTCGTGCATCATTCCACTAATTTACATTTATCGAAGAACTATAATGATTTTACATTGCCTGTAGCAATTTGTCTGTACATTGTGCGTCAGTGTCTGTCTCGGTCTTTGTTAGCACAATTCAGAAAACAAAATCGCCATGAGATGGATCATAGTATTCAGTTTATCATCCTATCCATCAGACCTCTCAAAACTCCATGAAAACACTCACTTTTCTCCAAGCTCTTTCCTTTTCCAGCTCTAAAATCTCACCAAATTCCCAATCTATCTTAGAAGTGAAATAAACATAGGGGATAGAAAAAGGGACAGGTAGACCCGTTTCTATTGCCAGTGAGCTTCCGTCATAACGGTTTGGATATAGGAAATATGACAGTTTTATCAGACACTGTTTCTCAACAATATCCAACAAAGCAGTCAATGAACTGGATAACATTTACCTAGTTTTATCTTTTGAAGCTTGATGAATATCTTTGAAATCGTTGCGAAACGCTTTGCATGACTGACAAAACACTGATTGCGCTGGGTGGGATTCTTTAATTAACACATTCCAAACAAATATTTATCTCGGGCGTTAATGATCCATTCTAATTTAATGCACATTAATTATTTCAAGTTGTGGGATGCCCAGACTTTGAGCCGGCCCCTCACATGTGGTTTAGAAGAGAAAAAGAAGAGGTTGCCACCGTGGGCTGCGTCACATCCGGTCAACAGTGGCGCCTGCAGTGTGTGAGAAATACTTGGGTCGGCAAAATGGGCAACTGCAGCCATTGTGAGTATTTAATGATAAGAGTTGGTCTAGGAAAACTTTAAGTTTATTTTACCTTTTTAATATTTTCCGTATTTTCTAGAGCAAATAGGTTATAATTGCATGTGCTAGTTACAGGAAGAAACTTCAAAGGGAACTCTTCTAGAGGCTAGATGACAATGTGTCTAGTGGGAGCATAAAACATACCAAAACACTAACAGAAAAAAGAACACGGATTAGGCAAAAAAACACATTGATAAAGGTCCAAATATACTAAAAGCCTCAATAAGACGTCATTGTGAACATTACTTAAAGTAAATTGTTTCATTATGTATGTGTCGATATGATTATATTATGTTGACGATACACTACACCTGAGATAGTATCTGAGTACAGTCTTCTTCCTGAGCGTGGCTGAAATACTGTAAATAATGACACAATATTGTGCACTGACCTTTGAATGAGCCCTCAAGGACAAACTTACCCCAGCAAATTGTCATCATCTGTCGCCATGATTGGTCATCAATGGTGACTCCTTTTTGAGTGATAACTCATTCCGTCATCTTTCGCCACTGTTTGTTAGACTCACGTGGCAAAGCAATTGCTATTCCTGGTGATCTTGTGCTATAACGACGTCGTGTTCCATCTAGCAACATGTGTGAGCCACTTCACACAGGGTGACGAGGACTCACGACAATTTGCTGGGTTATAAAGTCTACTCCTGCAAGTAGTAATCCAGTTAAATAATAGTTACATCAGTAACTATCAGCGTTGGTACTTCACATTGATAATATTGTATTGTAGAATCAATGGTGATGACAGCAGTGAAGTAATCACTCAACATCTAATCCAACCATCAACTGAATCCAACAAAAACTACTATTAAGCTAATCAAAGTAACCACATAAAACAATGACGCTGTCATTGAATGAAGGGAAAGTATGAGGAGGGGGGGCATTGCCAGGACAATTCCCATTACTATCTCCAAATGGGACTCCTTCAAAAAGGCGTGGGCAGGCTGGTGAGCTAAATGGATGGTAATCGGCAACTGCTATTAGAGCCAGTGGACCATTATGGAGTCGCCTTCCTGATCAGAAGCTTGAGTGTCTCTAGCCAGGACACCCCCCTCCCATTCACCCCTTCTAACACATTCACAACCAGGAGGAGGGGGCGTCTGTTCTAACATGTTCACAAGACGTAAAAAGTCCTATCATGCGGGCCATACACTGCCATTACACGCTTAGGTAGGGGTTAAAGTTGTTAGTAAAGGTCATTCTTCTGCGACTCTTGATGGCAATGATTACATCGCACATGCATTGAAGAGATCGAAAGTCCTAAATTTTAATAGCAAGGATCAATTTATTGCTTGATTATCAGAACAATTTCTTACTATAGCAATTTTTGTGACTTCAGTTGATTTATCCAGTACTGTCTAGTTTTATTTGCTAATGACAATAGGCTGTCCCGTTTTATTTGCTGATGAAAATATGCCTAAAACCTAGTGGACACACATTACAATGAAACCAATCAGCCTATCTTAATTCTCTTGCAATGCCTTTAGATCACTTTCATTCATTTAAATCAGTTAAATTTCGAACTCTATTAATAGCTGAGTCTTTTATTTTCTGATAACATCATTCAAGGGCAGATTGATTTTCAAGTGAGAGGACGTCTTTAAATTCAACTTGGCAATGCCCATTGATGGGCCGACTGTCTCACAAAAAAAAATATATCATTGTCGGGAAATCATTAAGTTTTTAACTAGAATCCCGACCCCTTTCATAGACACTGTCATTACCTGCAAGGATCTGGACGCACTGGCAAATAATAGATCAGTAACATTCAGATTTGTGTCTTATAAATAATAATAACATTCAGTTTTGCTTCCTTATTTAGCATCTACAGAGTATATACAAAGTTCACAAAGATTATATCTAGTAGTTAAATCTAGCACAACATTTTGAAACAAGAAAAGTATATCAGTATAAGGATATCTTACAAATATGAGTTGTTGCAGATGAGTAACCTAGATTCTGCTCTGGTGTTATAAAAGGGGCATTGCTAATTAAAACATGCACAATTTATAATCAGCCCGCGACTATTTTGTACATAAGGCAATATTCATTAGGGTAATTACGCTGCCACCAAATCAAGTCTCTACAGTGCTCCAAGCGAAGATAACGGACTTCCGAATTCAGATCAGATGCTCTAAATATCGAAAAGAGAAGTCGCAGTGAAGCCTTCGTGGGTAAAAAAAATTGACTAGGAATCAGTCTCGTTGCTTTATTCAAATCATAATCTACATGTTTTAAATATTAACTTTCTACTCTTTGTACAAACATTTCTTTCTTTACTCTTCCCCCAAACCTATATTTACGGATAATAACTACAGTTCATGCCATTATTTGAAAGTTAACCCATTACACAATGGTGACTTACAATAATAAAGTCACGCGAAAATAGCATCTTTAGCAATTTTATTGCCACAAATACCTAAAATCGCCAAAAGAACCATACCGTGATATCTTTATAGGAACCCCTTTCCCAAATATACGTTCCAATAGTGCATGATTCGAGTCATATTCCCCCGGATGAGCATTGTCATCCATTAACCAATATTCTTTTGGTCTGCACAATTTCCTTTGAGTTGTAAGTTTTAGGTGTGTGGATCCACTTAGAGTTATTACTTAAGGACGAACTATAATTAGAAATAACTGAGTGCACTTTTTTTAATCTAAATAAGAGTGATTATTAGCAATAACAAGCTGCCATCATGATAGCCTGTCATGTGCCTGACTAGTTGATCAGTTAAGATACACTCCTTGTACTGTAGCAGTCTTGTTATTTTTCATCACACCACCCCCTTCTTTTAGTGGCGGTAAGCCGCACTACTGTCCATGGCGCCTGCCAGCGCTGGTGGAATGGTGGCCACAAAACAGACTTGTCATGTATTCATTCTAATATGCTCATCTTACCATTGCTGTGTCGGAAATGACACGCGAGATGGGAGGCTTTTTCACAGCCTCGTTGGAGAATCAGTTATTATATTTATTGTGTCCTAATTAGTTTACAGCAGAGCTGGGACCCGGCTACTCCTCCAACCACCCCCTCCCCTCAGACTTCCCTCTCCCCTCATCCCTTCTGTACTCCCAAGGCACCCATCTACATGCACACACACATGCACACACCAGTCCCACTGCCTTCTCTACTCCTTCTTGCTGTGTCATCTTCAACATGACAGCCTACATGATTTCCATTCCCTCTGGTGCAATAATCCTCATTTCTGTTAAAAATCAAAAAGAAAACCAACCGTGCCAGTTGCAGCCGAGTGCGATACTATCACAAACCAATAATGACTTTTGACTTCACCGATGCCTGGCGTAGCAACTGCTCCAGACGAAACCTCTTTCCCATTTCTTCGAATTAGATGGGGTGAAATTGGTTTAATTTTGGATCTGGTGGCAGAGAGGGGTTGAAGCACGCTACGTGGAGTTCCTAAAAATGTCACTTGGGTGCCTCTTGTCGTGGTGTCGGCACAATCAGTAAAAGTGCACTACAGTATGCTCTTCGTAATGAGATGATACTGTGTAAGATTTACTTAATATATTTTCCCCTTTTGCAGTTGAGCTTGTCAGTAATGGCCATACGGAACCTGCAAATCACCAAATGTCTGTAGGTAAGTAAAGATTATCTTCACAATTCAGTTATGTACAGCAATCTGTTTTCTAATTCTTACTGGCGTAGCTGCAATCATCATTTGTCATGCTTACCGGTCTGACTACGGCTTCCGATTTTAATTTTGTTCTCTTGAGAGTTTTTTATTTGAGGAGGAATGGATAATGCCTCACAGAAATAAGGGTTCAATACCAGATAAATTACCGTTAAATATCGATTAATCATAAGAGCCATTTTCATACCCAACCTTATTTATCAGTGGGGAGTTCTGTCGCATTAATAGTGGGGAAGTCGTCGTAATTCGGATCCCGATTTGGTTTTGCCATAGAAGCTGCCTGGATCCCCATTGAGAAATAATCAAAAAGGATTTACACAAAACACTCCACATTATTCTGTACATAAAAGTGTAGGGGCGAAATACTGATGGCCTAACTTAATCCTCCCATCCCATTCTGCGACATTTATTCCCATTTCCATTTGTAACTTTTGCCATGCATATCGCTTCTCTGAATATGATCCAAAATTAAACAAAGGTAGTGCAAGAATCATTCCTCCTCATGTTCAAGCCAGAATGAAATGGATCTTGGATCTCCAAGATGGGACAATGGATACGGTCTCAGACGGAGGGACATAGAGAATGACAAAGAAAGTCATAGCAATCATCCATCATTGAGAAGTGATAATCTTTTCTCTGTCGTTGCAGGTACATCTATGGTGATCATCTTCGGTATAGCCATAGGGATCGGTGTGATTGTATTTCTGATAGGATTCATCTCTTTCAAAAGGTAAGACAATAACCAACCCTAACCACTGTAACAGGAGGAGCCTTTTAATTCCAGACACATTGCCTTCCTTAAGGCGCTCTGTGTTGGGCCGTATGCAAATTCAAGGGCGAGCTGAGGAGGGAGAGAGCTCGTTTGCAATGTTTTCTAATTTACTTGATTATCCCGAATGGGACAATCGCAGTACAATCAGTGCTGAACGTTCGCCCCAAGAATAATTACTAATTACGCCGCTCGTTTATTGGTATTCTCTGGCATCGTCACGAGGACTCCTTTTCTTATCATTTTCCACTTTTTAGGGGGATTGAAAGGATCGGCTTGTTAGTGCACAATACATTAGATTTGGTGGAGGGTGTGCTCTTTTGAGTCTCTCCCCATGGCTAGTAAAAATGGTTGTTGCTGATGTTAGAATGAAGACGTAACGAGTGCTACGTGATGTGTGGTGTTTGGTGGGGGGAGGGGTCCACAGGTTGAGAAGGGTGCTATCAGAGTCTCTATTTATATAGGGCGTGCTGCTCGGGACCGGATTGTACAGCAGCAACTCCAAGTTGTAAACCAAACTTTTGCAAAGTAAACCACTTGCAGATAGCATGAAAAATGTTATGATGATAGATGAACTATGTTGAGTTTTCAAAATAAAATCTAATAGGATATTTTCCTCGGAAATGATGTTGTCGTGACATTGAAGCTTTGCATTGCTTTATGGAATTGTACCCATATGGTGCATGCCATTTACTATCGGCATAATTGCTGTCGTCTAAAGTGTCGAGATGTGGCAGAAAATAAAGGAGGATTAAGAGCCAATTCACTCTAATATCCTACAGGCTAATACAAGGCAGTTATAATTAGAGTCATTGCATGGAATTGCTAATTAGTCTCGTATATCTAATGGAATGTGCTAAATGCTCTGCATATACATGCACCCTCATCTTGATAAAATGAAGGTTGTTATTGCAATCCCTGAGGCCAATACTAGGCAGGCGTAGATTGATATACATGTACACTATGCCGTTGAGGAATCTTTGGTTTCATCTCATCATTTATGCCTAAACGTCTCAGAGAATCAGTTTATATTTATGTAGAAAAAAAAACACTATCATTATCAAGGCTTGCTAAAATTGCTTGGGCCTTCCTTGCGACTTGTATTCAAACCCAAGTACCGGTATTAGGAGCATGAAAACGGGTCCAAGGTAACTTCGCATACATTTGATCAAATGGAGCTGAACCAATGCGTTTCTTTTTCTTTCTCTAGGTGCCGTGGTGTCAAGTCCCGACAGGGTGGACCCCACATGACGTTAAGGAGTGGATACCCGGTGGAGCTTGAATTGGATGAATCTCGACGTGAAAAATGCAAGGCTAATTTTGCTGAGGTCTCCCAGCCCCAGCCTGCCACCACTGTAGGCTACCACTCCCTCAAACTAAGTGGCAACGAGTACACTCACATCTGGGAGACCCCAGCACAGACACAAATTAAGGATTTCCTGGATGAGAACGACGAGTCGCCGTCAAAGGAGCGGCGCCTTTCTCACCCTGAGTTAATTTTCATGAGGCATGCCCCATGCGAGCATCTCCAGCAGCATCAGCAACAAAGTGGACGCGAGGGGTGTGCATCAGATCTGCAGACCTTACCCAGGGTGGGGAGACATAAGAGTGGTGGCGGTGTATCAGTGGTGCAACATGCCGCGCCTCCAGGGGATGACTTTACAGTGGGCAGTTACCACGACCCTCCGCGTTACTTCCTGGTGAACAGGGAGGTGTGGGCCTCCAACGTACCGCCCTACCCGGACGGCACTGGTGTAAGCAGCGCCGCCGACGGACTGGGCAACTTTGCACAGGACGTGGTGGAACCGGATGTCCACAGTCACATCCACCCCACACAGCCCATTCCACATACTCATCACGCACCGCACTGTAGCGCACATGCCGCAGAACTAGCAGCCGCCGCCAAACTAGCGGAAAGTGCGGCTGCGGTTGCAAGGAAGCAAGACTGTGGAGGCGATCTCAAGAGGTGTTGAGACCGAACTGGGAGCTAATGCATATTGTGGTATACTACTACAGTTGTTGTCGTGGCTATTCTAGTTTTGATGTTTAAAGAACACAGTTGGTTCTTTGTGATGGGGAATCAAAATTATTACCATACCGGACGCAACTGGACATGAACTTAAAATCATCACACAATCAGCATATGTGTTAAAATATGATATAAAAACAAGAGACGTTATGTACAGTGTATAAAGATATACATTTAGGTGGAGTAGCGATGTATATAGAACAAAAGGTCGTGCAAGCAGTGAGGCTATAATTAGAAGAATGATAGAAATGATGACGACGTCAACATGATAGTATCTGAATGCAAGTGATGATACCAAAACAAAGGGTCCAAAACTTTAATATCATTATACATATATAATACACAGAGAGAAAGAGTGACTGAGAATGTGACATTAATGTTTTATATGAGCTAACTTTTGTACTCGTGTGTGACCGCTAACATTTCTATCGTGTTATCATATACCTGATTGGCTGTAAGGTTTGGGACATGGCCTTGAAGCATACATTGTACCCGACTGAAAGACAGACATGTGGACTGTAAGATGGTTTACCCCTCCCCATAATATTCAGTAACTTAAGGAGACATTCCCATCACGGACTTCATTAATTCGTATGTGTGTTTGTGGACAAGGCAACAACAACGACAAGCCACCCACCAAAAGGATATCATATCCCTCAATCAAGTTGTCCCCCCTTTTGTCTAATGCATGGAATATAGCTTTGGCCTGTCTGTCTTATATTGGGATGGACCAGAGGCAAACGGGGTTCTTTGTTGTGACAATCGGTTGCAAATAAGCTGGTTGTAATATCCAGCAGCCTTTGATGTCAGGAGCCTGCTACATGTATTAGGAGCCCGAGACACCCATATATGGATGTAGGGGATGGGAACACATTGGCTAAAGGCTTGTGTATTCTTGTTGGAAGGGTCTTTAAGATCCGCCTGCAGATGTATTCTGTTGTGTTATATACCCCTGAGTCGTGTATACTATAAAGGCTAACTGTTTTTATAAACTGGTTCTGTGATTCATAACGGTGTGATTGTGGGACTATAGGAAGCAAATTAAAGATTCATACAAACACGTTTTTCTCTGCTTTGATTTAATGTCGATTCCGTCTCGCAGTTGCCTTAATTAAATTTCATGACTACTGTTGTCGGCCAGGGAAGAAGTGGGTGCTCACAATGTACGTAGAATATATGTCTTTAATGTATGACCAACATAGTAATAATGCATACTTGAAATTGGGGGGGGGGGGTCCTGAGATCATCTCTATCATTGTAATCTAATATCATAATAAGCCTAATCTTTCAGTTACAGTTATCTAATTATAAAGCGATGGAATTTCTCGTCGTTATCTGCTTTTATATCCGTGCTAGAAATATATAAGTTACATTCTTACATACTGAATCCAATAAGTCAAAAGGTGGAGTGAATTAACAGGAACTGGATAATCAGATATAGGGTCGGAGCGAGCAGGGCTAATCAAATTAGAATTCCCGTGAAACTGCACATAACACAAAGTGACATTGCTGCAGTGTATCCACTCAATAAAACAGCTAGGGGTAGCTTAGTGATTCCGCCTCGACATTGGAACTCTTACTGCTGAGCTGCTGCATTGTCCTCACTTTCAGCCCTCAATGCAATGCTTTGAGCAGCAGACGCCAAAGTCACTTCTCCTTATATGAGCTGCTCGACCGTTTAAAACAGAATGTAACAGGCATTGTCATGGGTTTCTGTTAGCAATAGGAGGGAGGATGTCTATACTGTAAGAATTTTACATTACCCTTCATTCTTTCAGTTGGAGAAGGGTAGGCGGGGCGCTCATTAACGTAGAACAAAGGGGCGAGAAGCATTATTACCAAGCTGGCTACTCTCCTGCTCGCTGACGTCTTCACAACTCAAAACTTTGTCGCCTTCCAATGCGCCTCAATTAGACATATATAGCCTCAATGCACTAAAATAGCTTATACAGAGCTTCTACTGAGAGTAATACTCAATTGAGACGCGTCCCATATATGTACCTTCCTACCTCCATCATCCTGATAATACATTGTAGGTATTGTAACAGCATTTCAGCACTATAGTGCGACAATTTCTCTGGTAACCTTTATGTACCAAAATGGGTAGGATGACAGATGGTTGGTACCAGATGTCCATTGATCTATTTTGGTCGTCCATCCTATCCTGGATGTGATCACAAGATGAAGACTTATGAGGGAAGGTAATTAGAAGGACAAGATGCTGCCATCTCTTGAGTCTCTACAGTTTGTAGAGACTGGTGGGGTACGATATATGTGAGCCAGCAAGCAGAAAGGACAGTTACTGCGGGATTTAGTACCAGATTTAGCCACCAGGGGGCACCACTATGGACTAGAATAGGAAAAATATGACTAAAACTGTTATAGGGTACATTTTTATGGAGAATTCAATGGTTTTTGATAAAACGTTCTATTTCGGGTGGAAAGGTTCCGAATTTGGCATGTAAAAAGAATGTTTTTGGGCCAAAATAGGCATTTTTGTTAATTTCTGTTGCCATGGAAACATAATTTTCATTCTAAATAGGAAAATCAATGATCCCATTTGAAGGAACATCCCACAAGGTTTACTATGGTGAAAACAGAATGAAAATACCATCTCTAGATCAAAAGTTATGGGCAAAAGAATACAAATTTATACGAATTTAGCTAATTAGCATAAATTATGCTAATTAGCTATATATCTCATGACCAATTAGACATAGAGCTCATTAACAAATTTAAAATGGTCACACCTACCCATATCTAGCAAGCCATTCCTCCAAAACTAACAGGAGTATCTTCTCATGCTATGTATCACTGTAAAGCTAGTGACTTGAATTTTAAAGTTGACTTTTAGCACGGATCACCCTTTCTCCTTGTCTCTACACATATACTCATGCACCTCATAGAACACTAACTCCCATTTCTAAGAGTTATGGTTTTATATAGTCCCTGTATAGATACACTGCAAGTACCGTTATACTAGCATCCCCAGTGGCCTTGTTCCAAGGACAGCTTAAAAGGTTGGTGTGCACTGAGATATACATACTGTAGTACAATTGACCATAGATTATAGTAGCTGAGCAAGCTTGCCAGAGCAGATGAAGGTATATTACAGCGAGGGGATCTGAATCCAGGCCAACTTACTTTGTACTACATCTTTTTCCTCAAGAGAAGAACTGGTAATCATTTCTTCTGGTTGGGAGTAACTCAAACTCACCCAAATAAATTCTCCTGTTTTCCACAGAAAAATAAGATCAAGATACATGTACCTTTGTCTGTGTGAGCCAATTGATACACATGGAAGTTTAGTAAGGATATCGTTACCCCCGGGTCGTAACCACTGCGCATGTGTCACTTTCGGTCAATCGAACGTAGCCCTACCTGCTTATTTTAAGCCGGCCCCCTAGGACCGCCCTTTTACTACATTTCATTCTAGTGCCATGCAGATACACAAATCCTGTCTGATGGGTGACACATTTTTGCAACACACATAAGGGGAGGGCACTATTCCTCACATTCCCTTGTACTGCCCCACTTGCAGTACAAGGGATCAGACAAATAATACCTGAATTTCTCTGTGGGGACAGACAACATATCAGGAGCTTAATTCAAAACATCCTGGGATCGCAATCCCAGCGATCTTAGTGTAGGCACATATCATAAGACCTGGCCGGTCTACCCTATCTAATGCAGTGGTTGCAGGCCTCTCATGAATAGCAAGTCCTGGGATCACTTCACTATTCCTTTTCCAGCACTAAGATCACTGCGATCTTAGTGAAAGAATTGCATAGTGGTTTCACCTGAGTACAAGATCACTTATAGGGAACACTCCTGATAGAAAGAGTGAATAGCCTGCTGCATACATAAAGAGGGGAGGGAGGACGTTTGCTGAGTGTCCTTGAGGGCTCTTATACACTGTTCATTTGGTGTTTAGCAACCAAACACCAGTGTTTAGGATCTAAACACATAGCTAAACACATTTTTGTCCCACTTTTCTAAACACATTTTTTGACTAAACACATTTAACTTTAAACATGTTTAGCTATCAGGTGTTTGATTTTACAAGTGTTTAGTTTTGATGGAAGTTTAGCTTTAAGATGTGCATTATGAGTAAATGTTAAGATTGGTAGTGTTTAGCTTTAGGAGGTGTTTAGGTACATACAAATCTACTGAGTCATCAGGAAACTGGGTGATATACAACTATAAAAATGAGGATACTATCCTTATACTCATTTCATACATATTATACTTATCTTATCTGCTTATGATTCTTATTAGATGGCTAAACACCCGATGTTTATCTTTCAAATACATGTTTAAGACTAAACACATAGAGACTGGATGTGTTTAAACTCAAACACCTAAACACTATGGTGTGTAAGTGTTTAAGTGTGTGAGAAGTAGGTGTGTAGTTTTCAGGATAAGTGTTTAGAATCTGATGGTGTTTAGCTGTAAGTGTTTGAATATCATGGATGTGTCGGAATCACACACCAAGTAGATAGTGTGGTATGTATAAACACACACCTTTTTTGCAGTGTAGGGCTACTCATGCGTTAAGTGCACTGTAAGGTAATTATTCCCTTCTCTCTCTTTGTCCTAGGGGGAGGGCACAATGCTTCTAATAGGCAAGCATAAATCATACATCAATGGAAACAACTCTTGAATACTGTATGGGGGTCAACTGCACCCTGTGCTCTTTTGTTAGCCCATATGGGGATGGGGAACAATGGTATAAACACTGTTGTGATGAAGAGTGGCTCCACAGCTATTCCTTTATTTTGGGACTCCTACCCCTGTGCCCAGACAGTACTTCTTGGAATAGTGTAGGAGGGCTGAGGCTAAGATCAATGCAATCTTAGTGCTGGCTAGGATATGTGAATGCAGTCTCATCTTAAGATCGCTTAATAGAATAAGGTAGAATAATTCCTAAGATAGCTGAGGTTGCAATCCCAGGATGTTTTGAATTAACCTCTAGAGGGCTGCCTCCCTCCTCCTTTGTCCATATATAGTGTGGAGAAGGAAACAATTACCGCTCATATGTGATGATTTCTACCTTCACCCGTATTCAGGACATACAGAAACCTGAACGAACTGGGTCCAACCCAACTGCACTCATCAAGGTCACATGAAAAAATAAGAGGTAAAATTAATCATTATAGCATCACGCAGGTTCCTGCATAAATCTGGATTTACCTTCCTTATACTAAAACAATGTACAGATTAATTAGCTTTTATATCTAAGAGAAACAGCTGAAGAAAAGCAACATCGCTTTCAGAGTAGCAAGGGGGCTATGCAAGTATGAAATAGGTAAGAAACCTCCCAGCAAATTGTCGTTATCTGTCGCCATGATTGGTCATCAATGGTGACTCCTTTCTGAGTGATAACTCACTGCGTCATCTTTCGCCACTGTGTGTCAGTCTCACATGGCATGACAATTTATCACAACAGTCACCAACATGATCTCACTCACTGCGTGAGTATGTGCCACCCCTTGTCATCCCTCACAAAGCATGGTGACTTATCACCACCATCGCCAACATGGATCTAACTCACTGCGTGAGTATGTGCCACTGCCTGTCAACTCTCACTCAGAATGGCGGCTTATCACAAGCATCGCCAACATGGATCTGACTCACTGTGTGATTATGTACCACTCCCGTGCCACTGGCATCAACTCTCACACAAAATGGCGACTTATCACTACCATTGCCAACATTGGTCTCACTCAATGCGTGAACTTGTGTCACTCCATGTCAATGATCTCTAAGGATTGCATCATCTGTCACTCACTCTCACTCAGAATGGCAACTTATCACCACCATTGCCAGCCTTTGTCTCACTCAATGCGTGAATTTGTGTCACTCCAAGTCAATGCTCTCTGAGGATTGCATCATCCGTCACTCACTCTCACTCACAGTGGCAACTTATCACCACCATTGCCAAAGTTGTTGAGACAGCACCACTGTTCAACATGTAGCCTATCTAGGAAGTGTGGGCATAAAGTATAAGTCCCATACGTATCAAATGTGCTTTGTTTCACACTGATTTCCATGTAATACTTCAGAGTTGAATCAAAAGAGATTATATAGAGAGAATATCAATTGAATTTAGATAGAGGTATCTCTAAAATGAAAGCAACTATCCATAAACACCTTTTCTCTGGTTACAGGAAAAATACATAGGGAAATATCAACATGAACACCTTGTCTGTGGTTAGAGGGAAGATACATATGGCAATACCTTCTCTGGCAAAACATACTTTGATCTGGCAGATGTGAGGCTGCATGATTACCAATGTCGATGATCATGAGCTTTTCATCTAACAAGGTGAGTGATCAACCGCCTTGCCATCCCTGGTGAGTGTGAGTCATCACGATCCTTGCCAACCGTGGTGAACATGCTCTATGGCATGGTGTGCGTTTCATCTAGCGAGGTAAGTGATCACTCGTGTCGCCATCCCTGGTGAGTGTGGGTGATCAAGATCCTCACCATCTGTGGTGAACCTGTGCTATCACAAGGTACGCGTTTTATCCAGCGAGGTGACTGATCACAATCCTTGCCATCCGTGGTGAATGTGCATTATGACGTGGTGTGCGTCTCATCTAGCGAAGTGAGTGATCACTCATGTCGCCATCCCTGGTGAGGATGAGTGATCACTCATGTCGCCATCCCTGGTGAGGATGAGTGATCACGATCCTCGCCATCCCTGGTGAACATGTGCTATGACGAGGTGCGTGTTTCGTCTAGCGAGGTGAGTGATCACCCGCGTCGCCATCCCTGGTGAGTCTGAGTGATCACCATCCTCGCCATCTGAGGTGAGGCCATGTGATCACCACCATTGCTATTCCTGGTGATCTTGTGCTATAGCGACGTCGTGTTCCATCTAGCGACATGTGTGAGCCACTTCACACAGGTTGACGAGGAGTCACGACAATTTGCTGGGCTGCTTATCAGCATACATAAATACGTCTAAGGCAGCGACTCGGAAATGTATACTGAAATGCTGTATCAAAATGTTTGTAGGTGTTCTTTAAAACTGATTAACAATGATATTTTCAATGAGTTCTACATGAACACGGAATTTTCATAGAACACACATATATGACACTTTATCAGTCTTCTCCTATTTCTTTAAATGTCAGCATTTTCTCTACATATGTATTTTCTATACGCAAGTTGTCTCCTCGAAATTGCAGTAGGCCATTTTTATCTTCACTGCTTTGAAATTGAAACACCATGACATTTAGAGAAAGCACAACTGAGTGAAACGTAGGTGTTAACTACAAAAAAACCATCTGGGGCCCTTTTCCCTTTGCAGACGATCAGCATGAAGCATTTATGAAATGTCTCCAATGAGCATCTCATGGCATGGCTACAAGTCTTTTTATTCCATAAGAGAAATAGAATTATCTTATAGGTGAACACTAAACGATTTTTCTTTAAAGAGAAGGTGCTCTTAGAGATGAATGTATTTCTAAATGCATTATCGTTGATTGACATTTCTGATTCAAAAATACTTCTATCGCGATATTTTCAAAATTACTCTAAATAGCATCACCTTTACAAATGATGTTAAATGATATAGAAATAGAATACTTAAAGATTATTTAAATGACCAAAATATATGGACGATTAATTATAATCCTAGATTGTCCATTCAAGCTATTTTTGAAATAGCTTGAAAAAGAAAGAAAAAACAGAAAAAAACCCTGGTACATAAATGTAAATGCGTCCCAACATTACCACCTCAGTATACTTGTAATCATATAGCTGGACTTGGATTGAGTCATGGTCCTTAACCGCAATTTCGACACAGGAACGGCAATTTTTCATGGTGGGAGACGTACACTATAGTCATCAGTTTGACATAATTATGGGACTGAAAACGGGTTTGAGTCCCTTTTAAGGTGGGTTAGGAGTCCCTATAGATGGAAAAAAAATATCCAACCTTTAGAAGTAGGAACATTATTGATATTCCTTGATCCTGCAGGTAGCTGAAGACACGAAGATAAGGGAGGCGTTTTCATGTCTGCAGGTGTGACACCTAAAGACGCCAAGTTTTACGACCTTGAAGGTTCAGGTGTAATCTAACGACATGATATGTAGTTCAGACCAAGCTAAATTGACAAGGAACCTGCAGGTGGTATTGGACACTGGAGAAAATGTAAGGGAGGAGGTGGTAAAGGTAAGGCTTGGCAGCATCCACCCAACCCCACCGACGACAGGAAGGAAATCTAGTGTTCAGAGTGATCCCCACTCGATCCCCTCGTCCGCTTGGCATTGGATCCATTAGGAAGGGGAGTATTTAGCGTACATTACTCACCGATCCTCACTTCTCCCCCCCCCCCCATTCCATGCCAGCCTGACTATAACTTTTTAAAACTCACAATTCTCCAACAAAACCAGGCCTCATCCTGCCATTGGTATTCATGGCGAGGCACTATCCAAATCCACACACTGCATCACATTGGGTGTCTTGACTCCTGATTCCGCATTTGGAAGCTGGATCCAGATCAGGGATCGGAAAGAGAAGCCCTGCGGTTATTATTACCGTGTGTGGGTGAGGTTAATATTTGGTTTCCATCTGCATTTCACAGCAGCTATCATGATTACCGCATTTCCTGACTCATCAATGCGACCCTGGTGCTACCCCATGCACCCTTACATTTATACTACTATTTTCTTCTCTTTTAGATGCTCTCTCACTAACACTTTCCCATCTGTCTGTTATCCCGCTGCAGTGCTTCTTTCAGAAAGTTCCTTATATTCTCTTTTTCTTCATTTCACACATCCTATATCTTCTCAGTTTCAATGCTTATTTTATTGCTACCGTTTCTTCATAAAGTCAGGCCTCTTAGACAGCACCTTGTTTCTTCCCAGAGACATCTTGGAGGATCTCATATGGGGGTTGACCGTGCAGCACTTCTACCTTCTCTTTGAAATGGCTCTGCACGTGGTTTGCAATTCCTGTGTGTCCCCATGTATTTGTATGCTTCAGCTGGCATTTGTTATTTTGTTGATTGTATGCATATAAGGCCTCAAAAAAAGGTGTGTCTCCAGTTACATGAAATGAAATTCTAGGGTAGGTCGGATTTCTATTTTTTTAGTTTTTTTTTGGTGCTATGGTTAAGGTACTGGGTGGGGAGAGAAGTCTTCTGCTGTCCAATATAGGCATGTTATATATCAAAAGAAACATAATTTCAAGGCGAATCTGAAAGGATATATGGCCATTATAGCCTGCCCAGGTAGCAAAAATGGTGTGGCCCGGGTCTGGGCCAGAGCGGGCTCCTGATGTGGGCCACACTGGGTTAACACAGTGGGCGCCCGATGGGTTTTGTCCTCAGCAAAGGGTCTGGGCCACACTGGGCCAACCGATTCGGGCACAGATCTGTTTGAAATTGGGCTCACCAATTTGGGCTCAAAGTGAGTTTAACATGGGTTTTTGGTGTGGCCTAAAGTGGGCTGCCCAATTTGATGAAAAATTAGTGGTGACATGTTAAAAATTCTTTTTGAGAAATTTATCCAAAATCTTTTCTTTCTTTTTTAAAGTCAATAAGCAACAAATCCTTGAGCTAATCTACCCCCCCCCATCACCAAAACAGTAAATGCAATATCTACCCAAGTGGAAAGGCAGAGCAGTACCATTCATTTGAATCAAACTCATTCAGCCAACACAAGGCACTTTGATTCATTAAAGTGACATTCTGGCCTCAATCTTCCCCCACTAATTCCCTATGTAGGAGTAGAGAAGACAGCCTTCAAGTTCATAATAACTGTACCTCTGCATATCTGCTCTTGTTCCAAGTTCAGTGCAATAGAAATGGTGTTGCCATTCCACTACTACTCAGATGACCTTGATTTGCACTTTTGACTAGAAACATCTAAGTATTTCCAGACTATGAGAAAGTCTGCACATTATTACTTCATATCTGATTTAGTAGTCTATTCCAGTTGTCCTATGTCTAAAAGAAATAAGTTTGGTATGGGTAGTAGAATTCTGCCTGGAGTGCTGTGAAACCACTTTGTAGTGAGTCTACCATGGACTGGCCTACAGGGGCAGGGGATATTTTTGGTTTCTCAATTGCCTCTATATATAGTCCTCTTATACCTGGCCAAGTGTGGGACCTGTTTGCCCCCACACCACAAATACACCTTGCAAGCCTACTAGTACAAAGAAAGACATGAAGCTGTTCTTTCCAGGACTAGTCAGTGTTGCCTTTTACATGAAATATCTGGATCCCTACTATGAACCCACCTGTGTATTAATGGTATAGGGAAAGTGTCCTACAGCAGTGGTGGAGGGAAGGGAGGGGGGAGGGCAGGGCAGGGTGAGAGCAGGGCAGGGCATGTGAGCAAAGGAGATGCCAGGGCAGTGCAGGGTGAGAGTAGGATAGGGCAGGGTGAGAGGGCAGGGCAGGGTGATAGCAGGGCAGGGTAAGAGCAGGGCAGGGCAGGGTGAGAGCAGGGCAGGGCAGGGCATGTGAGCGAAGGAGATGCCAGGGCAGTGCAGGGTGAGAGTAGGGCATAGCAGGGTGAGAGCTGGGCATGGCAGGGCGAGAGCATGTCAGGGCAGGGTGAGAGCAGGGCAGGGCAAGGGTGAGAGCAGGGCAGGGCAGGGTGAGAGGAGGGCAGGGCAGGATGAGAGTAGGGCAGGGCAGGGCCAGAGCAGGGCAGGGCAGGGCCAGAGCAGGGCAGGGCAGGGTGAGAGCAGGGCAGGGCAAGGCAGGGTGAGGGCTGGGAGTGAGAGTGAGTGAGTAATAGATGTTTAACGCCATTTCGACAGCTAAGGTCATATTCATGGTGAGAACCTCATTACACAAATTCACAGAGGAATGTGTCAGTTCCTGCGCATATGTGCACCACACACATCCTGAGGGGATAGGAAAGAGGAGAAATAAACCCTTTTAAGTGGGCTAGGGAGGCCCAGGGAGGGCAGGGTGACAGAAGGGCAGGGCAGAGCGGGGTGAGAGGGGGAAAGGGCAGGGCAGGTTGAGTGGAATGAGGAGGAGATGGAAGGGGTAGGGGATGGATAGGGGAGGGACAAACAAAAAAGAGAGAGGGAGGGGGAACACTCATCACAGAGTTTAGAACAGTTCAGAAGATGAGGCTGCCCTGTCCAAACCCACTCTCACCCCAGACTGGGAAGACTTTATGCAGCTAAGTACCCATCTTGGGATGCCCATTTTGAAACCATCCTGGGCCCAATGTGGTTGCCCATTTTAAAGCTGACCAGTGCCCAAATCGGGCGGCCCAATGTGGCCCAGACCATATGCTGAGGACAAAACCCGTTGGGAGCCCAATGGGCTCAAGTGGGTTTGCCCGATTTGGGCTGCCCTGTGTGGCCCTGACTGGAAACCCAGCATCTGCCGAACCTAAAACCCATGTACTGAATACTGCCGGCTTTAAACCACCTTATCCCGGGTAAAACCAATTTGGCCCCGAGCGGGCTTGCTACATGGGTGACAATATAGGGAGTGTTAATTATTTATCAACAGAGGGGGGGGGGGTTGAGGGGGTATAAAAATGTTGGAAGGGAGCATAACAAATCTTCACGCCAAGGGAGGGATGGTAAGTTTTTTACGTAGACACTTAGAAATTTGGAGTAATGATTATCTAGTATCATTTCAGCGGCTAAGGTAAAGTTCATGGCGAGAAGACAACGTTTGACATGAATTGACGCAAAGAAGGTAGAAAAAAGAGAGACTATGATTATAGTTGTAAGACTAAAAGATGGTATAGAGAAGTCCTTGAGAGGCTCTACTTTTGACGTTTTCATCGAGAAATATAGGGACCCCCACCGTGCTCAGTTGGAGCAGTTAAAAAACCCTCGACCCGTCCTCTATATCCCCATTGATAATGACCACTCCCGTGGTCCTCTCATCTTGTGGGTTCCTTTTTACATTCCCCTGTGTACTCCATCCATCCCTACTCCCCCCCCTGCCTCTACGGTCGGCTAGCAGCCTATTTTACAGCCTGACTTTGACAAGAAGGATCGGCCAGCTAATGCCCACGGAATTAGTCATTAGTTGAGGGCGGCGAATCATTGGCCTGTTGTTTACCACCACTAGCTCTCCCCCGCTTAGGGTCTAATAAACCTATTGACCAAAACGCCGACGGTAAAGCGTGGAGAACTCGAGGGAGATTAAATTAAGACACCCAGTACCAACCCCAGCTCACTATTGATCATAATTTGTAAGTACGAGCGATGTGAAAGTACACCCCATGGTTCTACAATTCATGATGGGGATGCAAATCATTATAACATCAAAGTATTTTGGTGTCACTACTCCGGGATCTCCTCTCCTTTTATACCACGTCGCATCACTGAGCTGATCGAAGGTCGACTAGTGTCCATGGTTTGTGGCTTACAATTTCGGTCGATTCCTCCATGACTGTACCACATACATGTGTTACATGTACCACCAACCATTTCCTATATAGTATTGATAATTCAGGCTAAAGGGGGAGGGGGCTGCGTTGGTGCAATTAAGAACTGGTTATAGCACTATCATTTGATATTGGATCCACCACTCATGTATATGGGTGATCTATTTGCTAATTCTATTCCGCCTCTGACATTCCAACGGTTTACAGTATGACCACAAATCAGACATAATGTGTGCCTAATTTTGAGGGCACTTATGAAATGGTTTTCGTAATGCAGGTAAAAAGCAAGACCACCCATGAAAGATTTCCTGACAGACAGAGTGGAACCATTTCACCATTTTATGGCTTCTGCTATTTTTAGTCATGTCCTTTGATGCAGAAAGACACGCATAAAGACCATGGACATCATTTCTGACTCTTTTTCAATCCGTGTGGCAATTTTGCCAATTATGATTTAATCATGATTATCTATAATACTCCCTGTGTTAGTCGCATCATCTTCTCCAATTTCCATATCAACAAGGTAACAGATTTTTTGATATCATAATACCACTGATAGGGTAGACACTAAGGTTGACCCGAGAGCGATTTGCCCGTATCTTTAGGCATGGATCCGTGATTTTTTTTTCATTAACAAAGCCAATTTGTCCCACATATTTTCTCCCACAGGTCTACATATAGCTCATATAGGACTGTCCAGTTAGCCAAAGCCCCAAAATCTTATAAGAATTCATAAAAACCGAAAGGCTATGAATACTGTTTCAAAAATCTGTAACTTGGGCCGTTCCAGGGTTATGCAGCGCTGAGAACGGAGCAGAAATCAATACTTGAATTAAGTTCAAATTGTTCATTTGTTTAATATTGATGTCCACAAGTTCAATTTTATCCAGATTAAACAATTGGATGCGATACTATCAGCACACCATGTTGATAATGAAGAAGAAAACCAGGCAGTGGCCAGGTGGCAATCGTATTAACACTATATGCAAATTATTGACCTTGTGTCTTATGCATTATGCCATCGGCATAGGTATCAAACCTAAGATGGAACAAGTATATTAAGAGAGTAATGAATGGGCTAACGGGCACCGAATTCAGTGTATCATAGGATATCGTAACGAGTGGCCTACGCCTATCATATCAAGACCTGGTTCTAATCACGCATGTTATCCATGGATAATATGCCTCCTTACATGTCCTTACATGTCATATGTTACATGTTAAAACCTACGAAATTTTCCATTGTCAGGGTAGGGGTCGAACCTGCAGTCTCAGATACCAAATCCAACTCCCTATGCATTGTGCCACAGGGACTGACAAGAAGTGGTTGGCTAGAACCAGGTCTCTATAAGTCATTGATATGGCTGTGACACCCACAACAACTCTCACATGCGCAAGGTTAGAATAGCATTCTAATTATAGAGGACTGCTGGACACATTCAAACCAAACCAATGGCTGCCAGGTGCCGAAGTGTGTGTAGGCCTACTGATGGTCGAGTAGTCTGCTGCTCCCATAACGGCGACGACTGCAGGACACGTTCAAACCAAGCCAAGCCGAGCTGGGCGTCGAGGTGTATGACCTGATGGCCTGGTGGGTAGCGCATTGCGCTCAGCTTCTCCAGGTAGGCGGGACAAGTCCCGGTCCGGGCTTATGTTCTTTTTTCGCTGTAGCTGTCCAAATCCAAAACGGTTATCCAACAATAACATGCAACTCGGGGGGTTTCGCCCCCCTCGTTGCATGTTATTGTTGGATAACAGTCATACGTCATGACATATCCATTAGTTACTTGTTCAGTATGTGCATGGGAATATCCAGAAAAAGCACCCAAAATCACAGAAGTCATGTAATAATGTAGGCTAAATGAATGTGTCCTAAGCCCAACTGCACACTATATACCCCATACTACAAATCACTTCTAATGAATCAGAGGGAGTTCCACTAGCTCGCAATTAGACTATTCCACTTTTTGGACTACTGACAAGACAGAAGCATGGAAGGCAGAGACGCAAAGCCAATGAGTGATAGTACCGTGTCCAAACACTGATTTCTCAACAGTTAGGAATTGTCTAACTCTGCTTATCAGGCACGATGTTTTCACTGACAAACAATGTCTAATTTTGCCGATTGTCTTAAAAGGGGCATCACTTGTTGGTGCGTCAGGCTTACTCTAAATTTGAATTACTGTTTTGGTCAGCTAAAAATAAAATGTTTGAAAATTGTTCTGAGAAATGATAACACTTCCGTGAATATGCAGGATTCCTCTTTATTCCCCTTGTCAATTGCATTCCGAAACTTTAAATGTTGAAGGGAAAACAAAACACCTGTCATAGGCTGTCGTAGGTTCAGGTGGCCACAAAGTGCAGTGATAGCGTTTTTGGGTCATATCGACAAGGTCCTCAAAGTACTACAGATTTAATAATCTGAAGCAAATCACTTTAAAGTTTAATGAGTTATGGACGTTCACACTTTAAGTCGCACATAGGGAGCCTAAGTCTCACGATAAACTATGTCGTAAAAAAATTCTGATTTGGAACTAAAATGAGCAATATCTGAATTGACCTGAAGGCTCACCATATATGAAATTTTAAGGCTCAACTCTCATTCTTAAAAAAGTTATGCTAGGCCTAAAATATTTCCCTATCCTTCAAGCCTGTGGGCGATAATATGCTGAGCACAGAATCCGCTCTCATGTGACGTGACTTTGCCTCCCTATTACATGATGCATGGATGCAGAAAGGGTGATAACTCATTTATCAAACACCACAACGGTTGAAGAGTAATTGCAATTAAACAGTATCCATGCATTAGTCAGGTTTGATGCACTCATGAAGGGCTGACATGCTAAAAACCAATACAGTTCTGGCCTGCAACTACTAAAACTATTGAATTAGTGCATAGGAAAATTATGAACCCTTTTAGAATCATAACTGTCGCCTTTGAAGGGTTAATCAGAGAACAGATGTCAGGGTTCTAGCGATCAGTGAACCATCATGACATCACTGTCTTTAATTATTGATATTTCATGGCATTTTGTTTTCGCTATTTTAGACCCAGGTTCAAGTGTTGAAGAACATAACCTTTTAAATTTCCTTTGTGATCCATAGACTCTCCTACTTTTTTTACAAGAGGTAGGATGCCAAAAAGATTAAAGGGAAAATCCTCTTGATCTAACCTTATCGCGATTTCTTATGTTATAATGACGGTGATAATTGGTACTAAAGCTCGCTCCACTATTGTCTACAACAACAGGACCTATTCTTGACGATTTCTTCGCTCAAACATAGAGGGATCTGTGATAGTTGAGAAGGCATCTCATTAGAAAACTGATCATTTATTTTTTGCAAGAGGGACTAGCTAAATAAAATTGAAGAGTTTGGTTCCAAAACGCAATAAACGCCATTTTGCAAAAAGAGGCAAATATTTCAAAAACAGACAGGTTAAAGGTAGTTAAACGCAATACAAAAACTATTTTCTTGAGAAAGAGATAGTCTGGCTATCCAGGGTCAATTCCAGGGAGAATTCATCACGATAGCTCTAAATACTGATTCAGGGGAGCACTAAAAAATGGGTATATGCTGATAATCTGAAATGGATTTATTGCGATTTGGAACCAAACTTTTCTAATAGTGATGTGATTAAGATGAGAGGGATAAGCAATTATCAAATTCTTATTCAGATTTAGACATGTTTTTATACAGAGGAAACCAGCTGCCTTTGTCTGCTTTTCTAAAACAGCTGTTTATAGACCAATTTATCGTTAAGGGCGAATCTATAATGAACTTCAAGTTATTCCACTAACAACGAGACAAGGTAGTCTACATAAGAAAGTGTTATAAATAGATATCAAATGTCAAAGCAATGGACATTGATATTTGTAGAAATATATCGTTATTCCATCATAATCATTCACCGAGACAATACATCCATCACCTGCCAAATCGGTCTTTGCTATAACAATAACAGTGGCCTAAAAATATATAATGCCATCGCTCGGAGAAGGTCTTTGTCCCCAAATATTGATTTCCTGCCATGTCTTCGGCTCTTACTAATACTGTGTCATGATCAGTGTAACATCGGTTATAACCAATTCTGACATTTTCACATTTTGACTCTGTACATCTGCTTTTGAAGATTCAACTTGCCTCGACAGTAAAATCGAGTGTTTCTGTATAGTACAGATCTATTGTATACTTATCATTTGAATCAGTCAGGAGCCCTATTCATACAGTCAGATAGACATGTGATTCCTTAAAGCTAATATTTCATCCAAGTCTGGGGGTGCACCATGACCACCAAATGCGGCCTGTCATAAGGCTCATAAATAAGTATCGGGTGACACTTGTATTTCGTTTCCTTATGATGTTCCAAATATCAAAGTGCAACGTTTTTACTATTTGATACTATTTGTCTTTCGCGTTCAGAAAATATGTTGGTCTCTATAAGATGAGCTTTCTTATGATTAACACAGAGTTGCCTGCATGTGTGCAGGTCTGATCTCAAAGTGCAGTGTGAATTTCAATATGATTACAAAAATGCACTCTGCCTCTATAATTATCCCGTGAAATAACTCTGCCTTAGTATATTGCCATCAGCTCCTAAATCATGAGTAAAAGAGTTCAGGACTATTGCCATCAGCTCCTAAATCATGAGTAAAGGAGTTCAGGACTATTGCCATCAGCTCCTAAATCATGAGTAAAGGAGTTCAGGACTATCCAACGTGAAAGGTCTACAGCAATTGTTTTCCTTGGCCCTACAGTATATCAGTCACATGAGATAACAATATAAAACACATGTGTACTGGGGGAAGCCATCACATAGTGCCCTGAAGTTGAACCTTTCCTGGTTGCATCGTGTGATGATGTATTATTTGGTTGCCATGAACCATGGATGAATTCATGCAGAATTAGGGAGCCTACTAACCAAGATTTCATTGTGAGATTAAGAAGACCCCTGCCGTTTGTCATGATGCAGCAATGCAAAGTGTGGAGTAAACTCGCGGTTCTGTATCATTTTGGGACATCATGGTGACCAAGGAACATGAACCTGGAAGCATCATGCGGCCCTGACAGTCCAGGTTCATTGTCTACCTCCACTATAAAACATCTGCACTTCTGTCGGATATTGCGAATAGAATCCCTCTCTCATCTGACGAAATACGTTTTCTAAAGGCTAAGTATTTTTTTTCAAGATATGACATAGAAAAATGAGGTCAGTCTGTCCCCTTTCAGGAATATACTGACATGATTTGTCTTTGCTTATATTTTCATATGGCCAGTATAAGGAGGCTTAGGTAATAGTACGCATATTTGGTTCACATATTTTAGATACTGTAGACCAAGATATATAATGAGCAACAAAAGTAATCAGTGGATGTTGGTTTTGATAAGGCTACTTCCTTTCCATAGGGTAAAAAAATCATCTGTAAATAAGCTCATTCAAACAGGCAGGAAATATTAGGAAATAACCAATTTGTATTCACTTATGTTGAGCGTGGGGAGAGCAGTGAGTAGTAGTGGGAAAAGGCAGTGTGGATCAGGCTACTGCGAGTGTGGCGACACCAATTGGCACTTATGAGAAGCAGAGGGCAGAGGGGGCCACTTGGAGGCATCCACAAACATAGAGATCAATACATGAAGTCGTCGGCGGCAGTTATAGGCAGCTCAAGCCTCTGCTCCAACTGTTTATTGCTGCAGTGCATATATTGATATACAAATGGACTATTGACCCCGGCCACCATTCAGTATTTAAGGAACAGAGGCTGTGCCTGCTTGAGGACCTGCTAAGCCTCTCAGCGCCCCTCCTCGGCTGCTTGACTTTGCCGCTTGGCTCGTACAGCTCTTTTCCACCATAAAATGTAGGTCTGCAAGGCGCTTATGGCCTTAACTTACCATGAATGTATGCAGCTGCTACACCCTGGGATTTTGTGTTGGAAATTCATAAAGGTGACATCCATGTCGGGGTGAATTTATATGGGCTTTTCTTGTAAATCGTTTGAAAGTTTGTAACTTTAACTATCTGTCTTGGTTTATAAGATAACATCAATAACGTTGTTCCTTGTTCCTTATCTACATTTTATTGATGCGTCTGGTTATAATAAGGGGATTATCATTTTCTGATAAATACAAGAGCATGCAAATTAGATCCTATTGATAAATGTTCACGGGAAGACAGACATTTCCAATTTCTTTTTAAACGATGTTTCATGCCCAAAGCACATTCTGTGTTTTATTTTATATTGTCAAACAAAATCTAAGCCAGGTGTATTGAATTTTCTTTTCTTTTTGGTCTTGGCTTTTGGCCAGATTCTTAGAATACCAAATAACTGACTATCGTATCTCTCACTTATCAGCTGCTGAATGCAGTTGGGGAATTGAAACTGTAGTCTGAAAGGCAGGGGAAATGCATAATAATCATTCCTTTCCCGTAGCCTTAAACAATTACTTGACCCCTACCTAGATCGTGGTATTGACTCAAAAACATTGTATAGACGTATGAATTTCTGGACTGACCTTTAAACATCTATGTTTTGAAAATATCTCTAAAGTAGTCCCTGTTTTGCGTGGTATAGTATCAGTAAAGTAAAGCGAACCCTTTGTATTAATTCAGTATTACGAAGAAGTATAATCATTCATGTTATTCAATTCCACATGGCATCATTAAATCTTCATGGCATTAGCTGACAAAGCTATGACTTTCTTTCTATATCTAACAGGCCCATGCACATCATTAGGTTTGGGCATCTAGGTTACAGAAAACAAAATCGTTAAATTACATATGCTCCAACTCATCAATTGGAAATAGAAAGTGTAAATAAGGAGTTTGACAATGGAATTGTAATTCGATTGAAAGACCGAGGTGCCTCCTTAGCCCTTATACAAAGGGCCAGCGCCAAAGTGCAACATCTTACAAGAAATTACATTATACAAAGGAGCTTTGCAGAAGCAAAATGTTTCGTTGTAATTTCTACATCAGCATATCTCATACAGTCGCTTTTCAACTGCAATCTACCTTTTCCCCATTTTTCGCTGACATCATTGCTACATCACTGTGTAGTATATCTTCCTCATAATCTCAACTTCAATTAAAAAAATGAATGTAGTTAATATAACCACCCTTTGTGCGCAGAGCCGGCCGCGGACACTAGAATATCATTTCAAATGTCAGGGAATTCGCTTATGTAGGCAGAAATCAAAGTCAGTCAAAGTAAGTCAGTCAATAGTCCCTGTGGTAGTGATCACAATTTTCGAGACGTAGACTGTCTCCTTTAATTGGAATTTATGATTGACCGATAACAAGGAATATTTCATCTGTCACAGAGGTTCCAATTGAAGGATCGATAGAAACGATTCCCTGTGCTTGCCTGTTTGAGAATCACAACGTATTAGGTTTGCTCTAATAATGTTGACTTCTACCTGTTCAGAAAACACCTTTCACTATAATAATTCGATAGATAGTCAAATAAGTTCAATTCACTCATTCATTGAGTGAATCCTCAAGATGTTATTGAATATTGTTGAAGCCCTGGAGTCTCTTATGGTGGAAATACCTTCATCTTAAACTGTTTTGTTGACAAAGAAATAATGGCTTTTAAACGGCCAAACCTTTCTTTGGCCTGGTTTTGTAAAACTGTATTTCTTACAAAAAGCACTAATTGAGTAAACAATAATGTGGAATTAAAAGTAACCAACCCCTAATCTGTAATGATTTCCACACTTAATCGCAAAAATGGATCATTGGCAAATGTCACATGAAATGTCAAGAATGGTTGGCAATGTCATTTGTTTGAACTAATAAATGTCAACAACAAGACTGACTGAGTCCGTGAAAGAGTGCATTTGGATAGATTAACTCTTCCTTTACCAACTACGCATTAATGCGTAGTTTTGGCCGATTTTGGGCCCATATTGAGTACACTGTAACTTCCACAAAATCCATTGAGACTCTTTGATTTTTTTGTTAGACCTAGCTTGAGTTTGGTTCTCCACAGAGTCCAAATAGTTAGTCTCTATCTCTTATACTTTTAGCATGGCAGTTTTACAAACTTGAGACAAAAACTTAAATTACCTTAAAAGTTTTCTATAGATTTAATCAATATTTAGGCTAAAAATCATGAAAAATGTCAAATAGTATTAATTTTTTGGTGAAAATTGACTTTGTACATTTTTTCATGCTCAACAAAATGGCATGGAAAATATTTGTGTATTTTGATGCATTATTGGCCATTTTGGCTGGTTACCATGGCAACAGGTGTGAAAAAATGCCGATTTTTCCATGGTTTTGGTTGCCATGGTAACCGAAAAAGAATGTCTTCCAAAATTCATTATCTGCCAAAATTTTAACAAAACAAAATATTTACTACAATATTCACTTTACATCATTGCAATTGATACAGGGAGCACTGAGATATTGCAGTTTGAAGTTAACTCATGAGATCAACTTTTCTCATCATATCACCACATTTATGATGATATATCTCATTAATCAAACTAGATAGAGGAAACTCGGGTGTTGTTCTATCTAACTGATTAGCCTAGCTTAACCAGTCACCAATTCCCTTCTAATTTGAATATTCACATAATTCCAATGGTTTTTGAGAGTTTATGTTATAAACTTAAACCCAAAAATTTGCTCTGAAATACTCTGGTAAAAGAAGAGTTAAAACACAATTGGGGTCGTTTACACATACCTCTTTGCTGCCCTTTAAAAATGATTATCACCGTGAATTCATACTTAAATTGAAAGGTTTGTGGGATCACACTAAAGGTCTCACATTTTCTTTAAACTTACACATGCATGTGTCAAACCACTGTCTCACCACCATGATTGTGTGAACTCAAAACGTGTCCTTTCAATGTGTATTCTGCCGTGCTACTGGTAGCATAATTTGTCGACCGAACGATTTGTTTTTCAATCGAAGTTGTTGACTCCCCTTGGTGGCCGTAGACTTGTCAGAAAGGAATGGTTTCTGACCACTACTCCCCTCCGTTTCATTGTAGACTTCTTATACATCAAGGGCACCTAACCCAATAACTCTTATCACTACGATTCGGACCTCCTGCCCAAAATTTTATTTCAGCTATAACTGCATAAGCATAAGGTCAAAAATCATAGAAAGTGTGCAAATAGGCCTTGGTGGAGTTTTGAGAGGTCTGAGAAAAAATTATGTAGTATCTCAAAAATATTTCTTGTGGATAGTGTATAGGTCTTGGGGTAACTGCACATGAAATATTATGAGTTAAATATGAAAACCGTTGCTATGGCAATGCCCAGAACCTATCTACCTGGAAACGATGTCCTCCCGAGTGACCATTCGGGGTATTTTCCCTTTATTGATTCAAAATGACCTATGATATGCTTCTGGTCCACTGTTATTATGATTTTGCTTGTAGTACTGGGTCTAATGGTTGGGTTTGGAGTATTGGAGTCAGACGTAATAGGCTTTTTGCCTTTCCCTCAGGTCATTTTCCTATAGGGCCTAGCCTGGAATTCAAGTAAATCTCAGATTCTAAGATATTCATTTCTTTCTGTTTTATATAAAAGCTGAACAGACTATGGTAGGAACTATTGATTATATGGAATACAATGCCCACGGCATGTACTTTCAGGTGGTATATAGTTTTGATGGGGGAAAAATCTGTAATTTCTGTTCAAAATACCTTGTAGTTCATCACTCGCCTGGACATTATGTTCAGAATTGTGATCAAATTCCATTAAAAGTAGGCTCATTTTATGATAGCAAGGAATCAGCTGACACAGATAACAATGTGAATTCCATCATCTACTGCTCAAGATGGTCCAGATCTGTGATCTTCAATGAGATAAAATGATTATTTCTGTAGGAAATCAAACACTCAACATGGCATGTTACTCAATGGTCACTCGCCCGGACACAATTTCACCTGGAAAAAAAGCACTTCCCATCCCTGATACTGTAAAGGCTTAGCAGCAATCAATTGTCCCATATATTGAGTACTAAGGTATATGTAGGGGGTAAATAACAGGCATAGTTAGGATATTTGAATATCCCTATTGTGCAGAGGAGGGGCAGGAATATTGAATTTTGTGTGAGGACAAGAAATGTAGGCAGAATCATGATAAAAACCGTTAAAAGTATTCTCATTTTACAATAATAAGGTCACATCTGACATAAAGAAACATGTTATTTTCATGATCTACAGGTCAAAATGGTCTAGATCTGAAATTGTCATGGTAATATGACAATTGTTTCTGTAGAAAATCAAGCCCTCAACATGGATTATTACTCAAATGTCATTCGCCCAGACATATGCCAAGAATCTCTACAAACATTTATTATAATTACACTCATTTCATGATATAAAAGACACATCTGACATACATAACAATTTCTGTAATCTACAGGTCTAAATGGTCTAGAGCTGTTATTTTCATTAAGATAAAATTTTAATTTCTGTAGGAAATCAACCCCTCAACATGGCATGTTATTCAATGGTCACTCGCCCGGACACGATTTCGCCCGGACAAAATAGCACTTCCCATCTCTGCTACTGCAAAGGATGGAGAGTAATCCATTGCCCTATACATTGGGCACTTAGGTATATATAGGGGGTAAATAACTGACTTAGTTAAGATAGTTAAATGTGTCCATCCCACACAGGAGGGGAAGGAACATGATTTTTCGCCCGGACAAGGAAAAAGGGGGATTTTCAAGGAAAATCACTTATTGCCCCCTCACAGTGAAGTTTATGGAGGAAATCAAATTTTGTTTTCAACATAATTTACCCCCAATATGTAGCAAATCTTTTAAGGCATAATTGAACCCATTTCACTTTTAGTTATTTAATGGGGGGAGGCCAAGTGACCAAATTATTGCCCTGACAGACCACTTTACAAAAAGTAAAATGCTCCAGAAGAATAGAAAAAATCCGACCAGGAACATCATTTTTGCTTCTATTTCACCACAAGACTCTATAATTTACATAATAAAAGTGGACAGACACATACCTAGTCCTCATTCTACAAAAAATTATGAAATTTGTCGATTTTATTGATTTTCCAAGCTGAAAGGGGTCAATTTTAGGTATGTTCAACCCCCTGGAGCCCAGAATATTGATATTGATCCACTAAAACCCATATATAACATCAAGAACTCATTGAGCCTAAAAATATGACCCAAAAAAAATTGGGAAAAAATCAAAATCCTAAGTGTAGGGGGCTGACTTTCACCAAAATTCCCATTTGCACACCTTCTGTGATTTTAGACCATATTATCCATTTAGGTGATAAACAAAGTGAATGAAATGCTTATAAAGGGTGGATTTTCTCTGATGACTATCAGACACCTCGTTTCCCCTCCAGTGTTATAAGCATCTTCGTCATCTTATAGAGATCGCCATATCATATGACAAATTAAACGCTCTCTGCAGTCTAGAGGTATTGTGTTGTGGAATGGACTTTGGTGGGCGATATACAGAGCTCAGAAACCAAAGCTAGATTTTCTAACTGAGATAGGTAAACCATAACCAGTACAGGCTAATGTGATTACTTATGCTTAAGCAGGACTCAGTTATAGGCAAACGGCAATTATAGCGAACTATAGGATAATTCTAGGACTACCCTTTACCGTTTATTGTGTTTATGGGAACATTAATGTCACTTCTACAATAGTGCACTACGACTTAAGGATAGTGTGAATCCTGGTAGGCTACGTTATGACAAGGTTACGAACTTGCTTACCAGAGGGAGCTAGTGCTGTTCCCATGCTTCCAGTACTAACAGCAGTGCTCCCTAGTGTTATTTCAAAGAGCATTCAATAGCCTTCGATAGTTGTAACAAGAAGACTTCTCAGTTGAAAAACTTGAATAAATGTTCTTGTGAGATCAAACTTAAGGACGAGAGCGGCAGGCACCTAGCGGTTATTTTGGAAACTAATACATTCGGCTCATTGAGCTAGGTCTATCAACATAAAGATGCATTTTATTGAGTTTGGAGATTTTTGTTTCCAAAAGACTGTAAGCACCCCCTATCTGTGGTACATAGGCTTAAGCATTAAGGTCCCCAACCCCCTTGCATTCACACTGGTCGTGTGCAAAAATATGGTTGGAATCATAATGATTTTGTATTTCTATATTGATTAACATATGTCAATAAACACAATTGTAATTTTTGATAAAATAAAAACTGTTTGTCGAGTTTGGGAGCTATTCACCAAAGTGACTCCAAAATACCAACTGGCTGGGTAGCTGGCCATTGAAGTCAATGTGAAAGCATCCTGCAAAAGATGGCTGGTACCGAAGAAAGTAGCATTACTACCCGAACTTTTAATTTCACATTTCAATTACCCATTATGTAAAGAACTAATTTTCCGAGTTACAAGGGAATGCCTTGTCAATCAAATTTTGAGTCACCTTGAGCCCTTGTCTTTTTGACATTTACAATTGGAATTTGTATGAATCTTCGGCAATCAGGGTTGATATTTGACAAAACTTTGCCTACTGAGCAACCGCCATCTAAACGGATATAGAAATATGCATTTCCACCATTCCCAGTCATTTCCTTATTTACAGATCTTATAGAGTCCCTACTTAAAAATGACAAGTTATGCCCACTGGGTTAGATATTGAGATATCAAAAGGTACCGCCAGTGTAATTGTATATATATATATATATATATATATATATATATATATATATATATATATATATATATTATGAATTCTGTAATTCATTCCACAACTTATCAACAGAAATATCCTGTACATAAGTATATAATATTTCCAAATAAGCGCCCCGTCGATGGTGTCTTAGGTAACATTTTTGTTTCAATTTAGCCTTTAGTTCCACCCCCTTGCCTCACTTAGTTTGGCCTTGACCATTACATCAGTAGCCGGTATACACTGATAATCAGTATACCAATTGGTGTGATGCTAGTTAACTCCTAATCTAAGGGCAAAGTGCCTCACCTTTATATTGTAATGCTTGAGGGAAAAGAATGTATAAAACATCTGGACATTGAGTAAATTAGTACTGAAGAGATTTTAAGCTCGGGAAGAGTATAAAATGAGAGAAGTTCGTAGATCTAGGTCACCAACCAACTAAAGTGAATACAGAGCCCTGCACTCATGTTGTACCATTGTTGTAACACTCACATCTTAAATACCATACACAAAGGCTAAAGGTACGATTCTGAACTAAGGGACACAGAAAAGGTCACATTTCAAAGCATCTTCATCAATTAAGAACCAGCGTAAAAGGTACTTTTCCCTTACACTGTACTCTAGCAGCCGAATAAAGGCAGCCTGGTTACTTAATTCACAGAGAGATTTAAGAAATGCCTTGTTGATGTCGAATAATATACCCTCCGTTCGTAATTTACAATCTACTACATTTATTTGCATTTAGCCTAGACGATCTCTGCGCAGCCCTATTGCAACATTCCAAAATATTACGGTACAAAATGTAACCCTTTTACAAAATATATTATTTGCAATGTGAGGCACCTATCGGGGTGGGGTGTATTTTCAAATATGTAAGATCATCGAAGGTAGATGCTCCTAGAAATGCCTTATAGTGCGTACTTCGGAGAATGAATTGGGACTGCCTTAACACACTTCACCGCATGAATCTCAACATTATGACTGCTGCGTCGAGTTAAGTGTTGCTGGTGTCGCCGCCTATGAGTTGATGTGGACCTTAGCCAATAATCTCAAGCCCTACACTCTGGTAAAACTACGAGTGAAAATGCGGCAATACTATTGCCTCTATTCGACGTTATGGTATGTCAACCATCACTACCTAAAAATGAAACATTCAGATGAATCTCAGTGGCATTTGCACTATTTCCCGAGTAAGACGAACCTTTGAAGGGACAGTCACAGTACGTGTCACTTTGTGTGCAAGGTACAGTAGTCATCTTGCATCACTTTATTTTTATCGAATGGTTTCTTGGAAAGTATCTACCTAGATACCTAGATTTTACAGATCTAGTTCTGCAATTTTACTCTAACCAAACTGAGAATTAGTCACCACAGCCCAAAGCAAACTAGAGCGTAAAGAACGTTCAGAATAATCTATTTGTGTCTCCAATGTGCACACCAGCGAATTTTGTATAGGGAGTCTCTGCTGTCGGATACTATCACAAAACAGATTTCTTCTTTATAATTAATATGATTTATCATTCCATATGACTAAAACCATGAGCTGTCATTTGTATCTTAGTTCTATCTAATTGGCTGTTCGGACGTGACAGTCATACACATTTTTCCCTCCTTTTCGTCGGGGAAGACGTTTTTACTATTCCTACGATCCCACTAGAATAAGGCACCCGCATGTCATGGTACTTAAGAAAGGATAATTAGATTAATCATGTGTTCCCTATTGTTGTCCAGACAAATAATTCTATTCTTATTTCTGGAAGAACTGCAGCAATTGAACTGTCACAGAAAACTGAACGCTTGCACAACTTATAATGAGAACATCATTCTGAATCATCACGGTAGATTTTTATGATAGCACTGACATAAGGAAGATGGTTGACAGTAACTATTTTCACGTTACAGGGTATGTGTGTTTCATTATACACCAAAGAGAGACACCACCCTATTATCAGCACAGTATATTTTTGTGGCCTTTATGTGAAATTAAAAGGTTCTGGGTTGGATATTGAAATGTTTATCATAGCAGGTATATCGGAGGGATTTTGACAACCATGTCGTCATCAGATGCAGCTAAGTTATGCTTGTAATCAGATGCTCTTTGTAGGTTTTGTTCCCCTGGTATGCTTTGTTATTTCCCTCAATCAATATTAATGCAATATAGCATAAATATGACAGCCCAAGGTTTGTATATTGACGAATATTGCACGAGCCGGAGGCGAGTGCAATATCGTCAATATACAAACCGTGGGCTGTCATATTTATGTCATATCCTGTTTATACGACCTTTTCCTCCATTTTGTATTAATTTCTTACCTGATATCCCTAGAATAAAGCCAGGAGAAGACATTTTGTAAGTGCAAGCGATATGCCCCGGGCCACTCTGCGCAAAGCCATTGTTATTGTTCCTTGCCGGGAGAGGTACTGCTGTGTTTGCACACACTTTTCTTAGTGAATCCAACCATGACAAGTCAAGATATTAAAACATACACATCCTTAGATAGTCTAGATGATCCCTCCATACTTGTTGTGTCCAATATATTCAAAATAAAGAAGAATCCATTGATTTTTCCATCGTAAGCGCGTCATAGTCCGCCATTCGCGTCTCCCTACTTGTCCGACGAAAGTGTGTCAGTGGCCCAGATGTAGATATAGGTCAACAAGCCGCAGTTAAAAAAGACGCTGAGAATGTTGGACCTAGTCACAGTTTGATACCCTAATGCCACCTCGGTTTAGGGTCTCAGTGACTGCTGTAGAAGTAGTTGAGGTTGACAGTGGTCCCATGCGGGAAACCGGAAGTTGCAAATGCATTGTTTACATCTGCTTAGTTTGAATATTTAGATAAAGAATTGACTAAAACCATGAAGTTTGTATAAACTTTATGGATATGTCTACATGATTTCAAAAGATTGAACTATAGCTTGGTATATTTCATGTGTTACATGAGCTGCAAGTTTGCCGAGTGCATGTCTGAAAATCCAACATGGCCGCCCTGTTTTTTCTCCAGTAAAACATGTCAGGATTTTTAAAATCTTAATTTAGGCAGGTTACAAAAATTGCACCTTAATGAAATTGTGGTGTAAGTTAAGGGTTTAAATTATCTAGAAATGCAAGATTTAAATTAATTTAAACCAGAAATAAATGCAGGAGAGTGCGCCGAATCTCAAGGCGCACCCAATCTCAAAAACTGAGGCCCCAGTACGCCCAACTTACAACAAGTATGTGAGTTGGGGATGGAAAAAAACAATGGATTCTTCTTTATTTTGAATATGACCAAGTCCAGTGAAAATCATGCAGGTCTGAAGTGAGCAGACGAGGTCCGAGCAGACGCGGTCCCAGCAGACACGGGACAGATATTTTTCCATTATTCACCTATGATGGCCACATATTTTGAATGTAAGGGGCAAATATGGTTCTGTTATATTCCTTGATACCATGTGTACCCAATAGATAATAAATTGTGGTTGTAATAGGCTAAAAACTGATGAGCTGCTCAATAAATGAGCAGACGTAGTCCGAGGAAATGAGCAGACACAGGACATAAGAGTAAATTCTCTGTTTCTGACCGCATCTGCTCGGACTGCGTCTGCTCACTTCAGACCTGCATCATTTTCACCGGACTTGGTCATATATTGGACATAATAAGTATGGAGGGATCATCTAGACTATCTAAGGATGTGTACATTTTAATATGGAGACTTGTCATGGTTGGATTCCATATGAACAGTGTGTGTAAACACAGCAGTACCGCTAGCGGGTAGGTGCTACAGGCTTCTTATATATATTAACATTGGTGTTCATCACCGTTCAGTGTGGCGCTATGGCCAACGTCCTCGCCAACCAGCACTACGGCCGAGGTTCAATCCTCCTATGAGTTGGGACAATTTTTCACATTGAAACAATGGCGAGACTGACTTTGTATGTCCGCCAGAATTTCCCAAAATATTCTAAGTCCAACTTGACCTCGAAAAAATATAACCAAAAAATCCCGAAAATGAACATGTGCGTATATGCTCTCATAATGCACTGGTAGGAGAGGGCATAACAGTCAGGCAGGTGGCAGAATAGTGGTATAACAGTATATGAACTACCATTGCAGTACCATTATCCCTGTACCTTGTACTAACCTATATACAACGCATTTTTCAATACCTTCTATGTATACGGAATGCAGCACCTGATTCATTTGGGCATTATTATTGTGATGTCATCAGATGCAACAGATAAACCTTCTGCTCCCCCTTTAGTGACACATATTTGAATGACTATGCTAGAATCTCTTTATTTGATAGAAGGTCTATCAAAATACGCGATCAGGAAAATAGGGTACTGTTTTTCATGTCATGATTATTAAGGTTAAATGGCACACCGTGACAGCTTGCCTCTGATTCTCAAAACATAGTTTTTTTAAATTATCTGAGCTTTTCTTTATTTATGCCACTACTGTGCCAAGGATATTATTAGACCAGAAGCTGGTCAGCAACGAGATTCCGAAAGAGGCCGCGATGTTAAATGGTGCCATCTTGACCAGAAAATCATTGCGATCTCAAAAAGTGTTTTCTTGTTGATGGCAAGATGCGCACAATGCCTGAAAATTGACATTTCACTTCTATGGCACTATTTAACAGCGCGTCCTCTTTCAGGAGCTCGCTGCTGACCAGCTCCTGGACTATATGTAATTTGAGGTAAATGGGAGCTAACCCATGTCCCACCAATTAGCAGGGATTAGTAGTTAAAAAAGGGAACGATTTTAAGTGCCTCCTTATTAGGGATTTGCATATAATTATCAATAATGATGAATCCCTACTTGTTTGGTAAAGAATTATTGTTGGTCGCATTGGATTATGTCTGTTTGTTGAATGCAACACTTTAGAATGTAGGGTGCGTAGGAGCATACATTCATATTTTATTGTATAACAAGCTGACTTACTTTACAATGATTGATCCTAAAACATTACCCTAATACTAATTGTAATCAAACGGAATGTAATTATGATAAACTTAGATCAAATAGAGCTAATTTGTCTAAAGAAAAAAAAAGAAGCCGCTCCTTGTACACATTGTTACATGGTGTATTCAAACAGACTCTGAAAATACCGATATGAAAAGAAATGTAACTGACTCACCAGTGCGGAGGAACGGTGGGTGAAGTGCTCAGATCCCAGACACAATCATCCGTCTTATGAAAAGGGAAAAGAAAAAGAAAAAAATTGAACATACTAAATAAAATTGCATTTGACAAAGCATTGTCGAGATAATTATTAGTACACTGCAAAAATGGTGTTTAGATCCTAAACACAATTCTAAACATATTCTTGCAATGTTTTTGTAATCACATTAACTTCCTAAACATGTTCAGCCAAACAATGTGCTTAGCTCAAGTGTTTAGAAATGTAGGTGTTTAGGTTAAAACTTTGTGTTTAGATATCTATAAATTTTTGTGTTTAGGTGTTTATGAATTTTTGTGTTTAGATGATTAAATGATTTGATGGAGGGTTAAGGTTTGCAGACATGTATGCATTAAAAAAAGAGATATATTTTGTTTGTTTGCTCATTTACTTGGAGTGGGGGATCAGCAGGTATTTACTTGTCAAAGTCTCCAAAGATGTCAGCCACAGCTATATACATGTACATGTATTACACACTGCATTAGAATGAGAGACTTGAGAAAGTACAACAGCTCGGCAGGAAGGACATTGCCTTATCTATTCCAGAATAACATCAAATAGGTGTCAGGCATGGAGCTTATAGATTATTTAATGCTAATGATGGTGGCATAAGGTGAATCTAGTCAATTTTCTATTGCCCTTTCTATTCACATGACATTCTATAAAATGAAACCGTGATAAACATGGGATTTGGGGACATTTGTCACAACAATTGATTATAACTATGTGCAGATAGTCCATTCATAGGTAGTGCTGCTACCTGGTGTGGATTCAACATCCAATATCTAAACATATTGATGTTTAATTCTAAACACCTATTATTCAACTGTTTCAACTGTAAACATCTAAACATGTTTAGCGTAAATATTTATGTAATTAGAATAAAAGTGTTCATTTCCTAAATGTGTAGTCGATGAGACACCTAACTGACCTATATGTTTAGGTTTTAAACGTGTTTAGACCTAAACATGTTTAAAATCTAAACACCATTTTTTCAGTGTATATAAAAGAAAAGCGACATTACACCTTTGCTTAATTAACAACACAAGTTGAACTGTTCACCTGTTTCATCAACTACATAATTTATTTGGAGAATTGCCATTACATAATCAACTAAAGCACATTTATTTGTATCTTTTTAGGATCCTCTTAAATCTATTTAAGACGTCTTTGTTTCCCTGATATGTGAAATGATGCTTTATATGTGGGTACTATCATTGTATAGTTCTAACAATTAAAACACAAAACATATGAATATTATATTTGAACGTAATATTATATAAACATTTCATCCTAGTTCATTCCAAGAGCACGTTTTATGATTGTATCAACAACAGCGTAAATAGATCTAAACCGTCGTTTAACATGCACAAGATGGCCTCCCATTAGTTACAGGAGGAATATCAGTCTAAACAGTTATGACGAATAAAAACGTATCACAACACTCGACAATAGAATGACATTCATATATGTAACCACATGAAATCTATCCATTATGTATCTGTGATTAACTGCGGGTAGGGCATATATAAGTTTTTTTCACTAAATAGTCATATTATAATGAAAGATAGCTTTAACACTACTCCCATCTACCCTAACACCTAGATAGGCCTAGAGAAGTGCAGGATGGCTAATTACAAACCTATATTAATTATGGTCCGTGTTATATTAGATAATTACAGGGAGGGCTGGGAGCTGCCTACTTTAATTACATCCATAGTGGAGGGCTTTGTAATAAGAGGCTGCTTCGAACATGCACCAGCTGGCTACTGTGTGTTCTGTACATTTTTAGCTACATAACAGGGGAAAGCTTGGAGGGCTCTGTTCCATGTATAGCTAATAGAAATGAACATCACATAATTATGTATCACACTGGCCACCGATACCTTTGATTCAGACTTGTGCACAACGTGAAAAAGCTGCGTAGCTACATGTAATAGTATGCTATTAAGTTATTAGTCTATCTGATATGCCCAAGGCCATTAGAGATTTTGAGGACTTAGTTGTGTATGCTGCAAACCCTCATAACGAGCAAGTTCTAATCTTACTTCAATATTTGGACTTCAGTAATTGGTTATGATTGGTATACCTGACTACTGAAATTCACAATTTATGTACAAATCATGGGATGCTAGAAGCTAAACTTTAGACTATGGAGTGAATAAATGCAAAAAATAACCTACAAAAACCTAATCTTCAGCTTTGGCATTCCATCTAAGGTCCCAAAAAGTCGAATAACAGCACTGATATATATTCTGATTAGAGGCAGAGATAAAACAATTTACAAAACAAATGTTCGAGTGATGGCGGCAATGCGGATGTGTCTAATTATGTTAAAATACGTAGTAACTCTCCAATTTCATGAAAATATTTTTCTGTAGAGCTGAGTAAAGGTAATGGAACTGACGTGGTGTGCCTGGAAGCTGGCACAAAGGGGAGAGAAGCTACATTTTACTAGCTACAACCACGATAATTATAGTCTCAGAGAAGTAGACATCTTTTTTGCCAAATGCTATTGCCAACTAGAATGTCATCTCTAATGTGGTGGCAGTGGCAAAAGGTTAGGAGTTTAGCCCAGAGGCAAGAAAAACTAATGATGCTGAAATAATTAGTTCTCGACCAAAACACTTTTCAAAAGGCAGTGTCTTCCAGGGATGCTAGCAAAGTATATTCAGAGGCAACATACCAGGACCGTACTGTTGCCCAGCATATCTATAGAGAGGAATGCTAAAATGCGAGAATGTTAATTCAAAATGCCACAGGTGTTGTGTTATGTTATGTCAATAGCACACAGAAAAGGCCAGTTAAACTGTTTGTTAACAATGAACTATCTTAAATAACACAAACCATAAGAACAAAGATTGAGATCGTGCCTTAGGAAGGGTTACCGAATATTACGTTCTTATCTTTGGGGAAATTATAAATCTGTGTAAAAGGGTAAGATTCGACGTTAACAGTTTGTTTTTGATATTGAATTGATCAAAGCAATTCAAGGTCATCGTATCAGTTAAGAGAATGAGACACACCTAACCCAGATCAGGGCAACAACATAATGAGTACTTACATCTCCTAAAGTGCATGTACAGTAGGATTTTAAAACATAAATTTTTGCTGATCTCGTTTCAGGGGCAGAACGCCGTGTAAAGGATATTAAATGAACAATTTTGCCCCTGATCATCAGGGTCAGGGACTGTTTTACATCTGATTAGACATATGGGGTAGTTATTGCATAATCTCAGTAGAACCCGACGATCAGGTGTCCGAAGCTCTACCACCGGGACATTCGACCATCCTGAATCAGTTGGCGTAGGTTTTGTATGTAGGGCCGAGAAGGTAAGTGATATTCGAACAGGTTTCTCGTGCAAATAAGAATCTTATCAGCACGAGGTTTTCTAGTACACAGGACATTTGGAAAACAGGACACACCAGGATATTATGGAAACGGGACACACCAGAATTTTATGGAAATAGGACAATTTCCTCTTTACTCATCGTATAACACTACCACAAGCAGCAACAGCCACCACGGTAAAGTGAAAAAGCTCTGGCCTTATCTGTACATCGTCAGTTCGAATCCTTGCGACGTACACTGGTTTTCGTGTATTATCATTATCACTATCACTATCATTATCATTATCACTATTATTATTTTACCGGAGACAGGACGTCGTCCTGTTTCTGGGAACAGGACGGAGCTTCTATTAGAAACGGGACATTTTAATTCATGTGTTAATTATATTCATCCAATCCTTCTGAAAATAATTATAAACCTTTTTCCCTTCTATGTGTGTGATGGTAAACATCCCCCTTCCAGTGAAGTTCAGCAGAGAAAATCATGCGTGCAGAACCACATCTGGACCTTGTTTCAATATATTTCAAAACCATAGCTATAGATATCGTTTTGAAATGTCCTGCAGGCCTCTATGACTTAAGAAGGGCCAAATCTTACCAGGTGATCTTAGGACTTTGGCCATGGTGACTAAATAGCTGGCTACATTACTTGGTAATCGCACTGCCTGCTGGCTGAATAGCCACCACAGCAGTGACTTTAAGACGCAGCAGGGTTTTAAGCTTTAGCGTGTATTCCAGCAAATTCGATAATTTTTCAGTGATTTTGTCCGGTAGTTAGTGGGCCAATTTCTCAGATTTCTCCTATTGGCTCCCTGTCGGCCTGACAAAAAAATCGGGCCGACAGGAGGATTTCAGTGGGAAAAAAATCACATTTTTGACCTCTTCCACAAAGAAAAAAGAAAAATCAGTTATGGTTATTGGGCCGATTTTCATAGAGGCCGATAGGTGGCCGATAAAATTAAACTGATTTGATTTTGTGGGCCAGCTATTGTGAAGCATCGTTTTGCAGCGGTGATGCAAAACGATGGCAAATTTTGACCTCTTCCGCACAGAATGATTCTTGAACGATTTCTGACTGATAGGTGGCCGATGGTCCAAAATGTGGCCAGATGAGGGAAACATACCTCCAGGGGGGAAATCGCTTTTTAAGGTTTAAGTCACAGGCTTTAAAATGAGATATCTTGAGCTAAAATATCTCCTGTAGTTTTGCTGTAATTGCTTGTCAAACATAGGTTGCAGTGTGCAACTGAAAATGGCAAATAAGCTCTAAATGCATTATAAGGAATTTCCAAATCCATTTGTGCCAAAATTCCCATTTGGAATAATGGGGTGGTTTTCATGGCAACTAGAAATTGCCATATATGTCAATTTTCTATGTTGCCATGGCAATGAACATTCCTATTTCATTCCAGAAAATAGACCATTTTCAGTGGAGATGGAATAATTTTAGCATACCACTTGATTCCTCAACAAAAATTGGTAGAAAGCCTTTTTTTTAGATATGTTTTAGTGTTTTGCCCATATACTGCCAACCTGGTTTCACGAATTCGATGCATTTGAGGGGCAGGGTAGTCTCCGAGAAATTTTGGAGTGTGGTGATTTCTCTTTTCATGGGTATACTATGGGTTTGAGTGGTTACTATGGCGAAAGTAATTATTCTTAAATATGTTAACTATTGCCATGATTACCAATGCAAATTGGTACCATGTCAACAATTGCTCGGTTGTCATACCTTCTTGCAGCACAGGTACAATTCTGTTATCTAACTATCTACCGTATGTCCATTTCGTGCACCCACCTACCCCCAATGTACACCCCTAATTTCATAGTTGTGCCATGTATTTGCCCGGGCAATTGTTGACATAATGTTTCCCCTTGTAGCTCTGTACCTCTACATAGCACAACTTTGAAATTAGGGGTGTACATAGGGGGTATGTGGGTGCACAAAATGGACATACAGTAGATAGTTAGATAATAGAATTGTACCTGTGCTACACGAATAACTGATTATAATGTCAACAATTGCCTGGGCAATTGTTGACATTATGATTCCCCCTATAGCTCTGTTCCTATACATGGCACAACTGTGAAATTAGGGGTGTACATAGGGGGTATGTTGCTTCACAAAATGGACATATAGTGGATAGTGAAATACCAGAATTGTACCTGTGCTACAAAATTAATAATGTCAACAATTGCCCGGGCAATTGCTGACATGATGTTTCCCTTTGTAGCTCTGTACCTATACATGGCACAACTGTGAAATTAGGGGTGTACATAGGGGGTATGTAGGTGCAAAAAATGGACATACAATAGATAGTTAGATAACAGAATTGTACCTGTGCTGCAAGTAGGTACAACAACTGAGCAATTGTTGACATGGTACCAAATTGTATCGGTAACCTTGGCAATAGTTTACAAACTTAAGAAAAGTTACCTCCGCAATAGTAACCACCCACACCCATATTATACCCATAAAAAGAGAACTCACCCTACTTTGCTGCCCCTCAAATGCATCAAATTCACGAAACCAGGTCTGCCCCTGATGGCCAAAGCGAGTACTAGAAATCCCCCCTGGAGGCACGTTTTCCCCTCTTGGCTCACCAATCGTCGCCGATGCAAGCCAAAAGCAAAATTGTTCAAGAATCGTCTTTGGTGGAAAACAGGCATTTGTGTAATATACCACAGACTAGTTTGTAAAACATTCATCAGGGGTTGTGTATTATGATGAAAAAGGTAAAAAGCAACCATCCTTAGACAGTGCTAGATATCTACACTATATACTGTAATTCCACAAAGAGATAATGCAGTTTTTATTATACAAAAACAGATCTATGGCTAGGCCTGTGGTACACATTTTAAGCACTTATTGGCTACGGATAAATTGTGGTTCTCTTATTATATTATATCCATATTTTCTTCTAAGGGAAACATCCCAACTCAACTCTCTTGCAGGGCTATTAACAGCATACCTCATACACATAACCATCCACACTCATTGAAGCCGCAAAATCATTTACCATTTTACAGTAAAGGCTGTTACACCTCTGCTTGTATCAATACGTTATGTTTACCAGTGCTCAGGCTAGCTGATGGAAGCACACCCATTTAGACAAACAGAACACTGAATGTTCTGACATCAAACTCGATTTATTGCTAATGATATTGCTGAACATGCAGCTCCACTATAATTGTGGAATATTGATTTCAAGCATTAAGTGCTGTAGTACCTAGTGAAGCAGCTCGATTTTCTACATAACAGTGATCATTCCTTGAGAATCCTCGGGGTTGCCAGGAATCGACGAGAGGTGGAGACGCAATGCTCAGTCAGTACAGGATTCCTGCATGGTAAACACAGTCAGTTCTGAGTATTACAGCAGCAAATTAGCCTGGTAAGTACTGTTTTGTTGTTTAAATCTCCGTCACCTGCCAAGGGACACTTATGAATGTAATCTGTAATTGTGTCTTCCCCTGGAGACACCCTCTTTACGCAGATCTGTAGTTATTTGGGAGTTTTTAGGCTGCCCGCCTTAGACCTGGATCGACGCCAGGAACTAGGTCATGGTGGCGTCCCTCTCCCAGGGCCCTCCAGGTCCAGGTTCAGAATTTGGATGTTTTAGACCTTCCTTGGACGCTCTGTTGCCCCCTGGCACCAGGGTTTGTTGAGTTATTCACACTTAAACTGGCAGAATCGCTCACAAGTCGCTCACATATTGCTCGGTAAGCCTCGTCCTCCGATGACCTATGCTGGAGCGACATGCCTTACGACTAGTCGGGCCAGACCCCCGGCCCGGTGGCTAAGCGTTCTAAAACGCTGGGTTAATTCCACCAGACGCTGTATGGCAGGGGATGGCGCATTGATACATCTAGAGATTGTGGGTTCGAATCCTGCCGAAAGCATGGTCTGCCAGACGCGTTTTGTTGGACAACGCCAAGGACGTAAGTTTGAATCCTGCTGCTGGCGAGCGTTTCATCGCAGGGTTGACGATGGCTTTGGGAGATCACCGATATGGATGACTTTTGCAGAGGTTGGAACAAAATTTCTTCTGTAGGACATGACTTGATTCTTATGCATATGACAGCACCCCTGTATTGGGGCATTATTTGTACTGATTTAAAGAATTTTAAGATTCTTCGACTTAAACTTGCAGTATAGTACTGTGGTAAATTTTTTAATGTTGAATTATTTAGGTTTTCTCTTTTCCTGCTTCTAGGAAAGAAGATGGCCGACAATACATCTAAAGCTAGGCCTACTAGACGAACCCGAAGTATGCACACCATGAGTGATGCAGGGTCAGAGGCCCAAAGTCCTACATTTTCCACGCAGGACCAGAACCTGCAGAACCAGCAGGCTACCATCCAGCCCGCCCCTCCCCAGGGAGGTGCTCCTGACCTGTCTGCTATGTTACAGAATGTAGATACGGGTGCCATGATGTGACAATTCTTAGGATCCCTGATGATGCAGGCCATGCAGGGCCAAATGAGCCAACAGCCTGATCAGGAGCTGGGAGAAGAGCAAAAAGAGGAGGATCCCAAGACCTCCTCTCCACCGTTGGGTAAACTAAGATCTATCATGGAGGAGAAGGTGAGGAGCAGGCTAAAACAAAGAAGGGGAAAAAGATAGGTATGCTCATAGCTGGCTTTTAACAGCCCCTGTTTGGAGAGAAAAGGACAAGGGCTGATCTCAACCTCCTACATGCAGCATATCCCCAACCAGACAATGCTGGCAAACTGGTCATTCCAGAGTTGAAACCAATCATACATGTGCTATTAACCAAGCCTAAAAACTCTGATTATCTAAAGCAGGAAGAGGCCCTGAAAAAGCTACAGACTCACCTTGTCAAGGACTCACCTTGTCAAGGCCCTCTTGTCCTTTGTCCCTGTCATGGATTTGTGGATATCCCGGGACAAACAGCTCGACGAAATCTCAGACCCGTTTGCTGATGGTATGCAGCTTATTGTAAGCACCGTCAATGCCATCACCTCAAGAAAGGCGGAGAGAACCCCAAGTTCCTGTTTGTAGGAGACCTGGAGGAGGCCATAAAGGTGGTGGACTCAACCAACGAAATGGCTGATAAGATCGACAAACAGCAGCCGACACCAGGAGAGGCTAAGCCAGCCTACAGACAGAATCACCAACAGCAGACCCCACAGACCCCCACCACCATCAGCGGCGGGGGCAGTGCCACTTCAAAGAAACAGGGTTTTCAGAAATAGAGGCCTCACATGAGCAGGTGAGCGCCCCTCCTTTTGTACATACTGCTCAAAATGTTGTTGCCGGTAGTATTTCCCGTTACATTGCCAAACCAAACCGATGTCCCGGGTCCTTATGCATTAAGCAAATCAGAAGCGGGTGAGGACCTGGTTTCACAAATTTGATGCATTTGAGGGGCAGGGTGGTCTCCAAGAACTTTTGGAGTAGGATAATTTCTCTTTTTATGGGTATGCTATGGGTGTGGGTGGTTACTTTTGCAAAGATAATTTTTCTTAAATATGTAAACTGTTGCCATGGTTACCAATGCAATTTGGTACCATGTCAACAATTGCTCGCTTGGCGTACCTAGTTGCAGCACAGATACAATTCTGTTATCTAACTATCTACTGTATGTCTATTTTGTGCACCCACATACCCCCTATGTACACCCCTAATTTCACAGTTGTGCCATGAATAGGTACAAAGCTACAAGGGGAAACATCATGTCAACAATTGTCCAGGCAATTGTTGACATTATTATTATTTTAGTAGTACAGGCAAAATTCTGGCATAGACCTGTTTGCATCCCATACTAACAACAAATAAGATAAGTTTGTTTCCTGGAACCCTGAACCTGAGTCAACAGTCCTGAACAGATGCTTTCTTTCTGACATGGACTAATTGGTATGCTTACATCTTCCCTCCTTTCAGTCTGGTTGGAAGAGTGATGCAGTACTGGTGACGCCGGACTGGCCAGGCCAGCCCTGGTTCGGCACTCTGTGGGGGTGCAATCTTGAGAGAATGCAGTTCAGAAGGGCCAACGGAAACCTCCGACAACATGATCAACCAAGAAACCCAGACAGGATCCAAAGGATTCCTTTTGGTGGCCTGGCGTTTCTACTCACCAAAACAATAAAGGAAGAAGGTTATGACCATGGAACAGTTGATCTCATACTTAATGCTTGGAGAACTGGAACTCACTCAGTTTTTCTCTGTCCAGGGGTGAATTAAGCTCTGAAGCTCTCGTCGATTCCCGGCAATAGACGCCCTCCCTCACCCTCCCGTAGGCTTACCTTCTACTACAGCTAGTTACTTTATTAGAATTAGAAGAGAGTACATCTCATGTTAGGAAGTCTTTAATTTAATTCACCCCCTCCAGGCTCTTAGGGACTGACTGAGCATGAGCACCCTACGTATCACACACCTCCAGTGTGATACGGTGCCCTAATGCAAACTCTATGAAACTCTAAAAGAAAGCTAACTGGTTAGTCAACTAAACATGTTCAATAAATTGATTGAAAAATCTATACAGGTCCAGCTGATGAAATACTTGTGAGACAATAAGATGATTTCTGATCATCAATTTGCCTTCATACCAGAGTGATGCACATTGAATGCCATATACCATTTAGAATAGCATAAGAACCAAATGGACAAGGTTAATTTCAATGTCACCGGATGATTTACATGCCCTCTGCTTATTATTTACATGTGAGAAGCAGAACAAATCTGCTGAAGATAATGCACAGTGTCAGCAAGTGCACTAACAATTCAATACAACCTATGCATATTATACTATGAAATAGTATCAAAATAAAACTAAAGGTCTGTAGAGCTAGTGGTGCACTCTATGAGAAGTCACCCCTCTACAGAGGAAATGTTGAATGGTCGAAGCTAGAAAGTAAATTACATATCGTGGAGTCAAAACAAAGGTTTATTACATTGTTATCTGACAGTTGATGATTATTACCATCTTGATAATCCTATTTCGAATATATGATATGTTATCATTATAACGGTATGTATGGGGAGTAACGTCTACCACCGCAGGACTCAGTCCTTTCTGGTCGCCTCATTTGGGGCAGGTGTGTATATACTCTCATGAGATCTCACCTGTCCCAGGAGCCAGCACAAACACAAGGTGTTCCATCTTGGGAGATGGTATTACCACAGTTTTTTCCCGAATATCCTGTATATATTATTGTCCTGTCTGTACCAGCTAGAGTAGACTTAGTCTCAATAAGTAGCTGTCTGGGGACATCCACTGATTACTCCATAGGATTTTATGGAGTGAAATAAGGGGTTTATACTATGGAAAGCTAGGAGGAAAGAAATTGACATAGAAAAGGCCGGGAAAATGCGAAATGCGTTCTATATTCCACTAATTATAGACTATTCAAAGTCAAAATGAGACTCTAAGATGGTCGTTTTATTTAGTCAAAAAATAAAACACCAAATTCACCATCAACTTCAACACACATTGTAAGATTAGCAACAGTACATGATTGCCAGCAACCCCCTTTTATAACGACCAAATGCTGAATGTAGCTAGTTTAACTCTAATGATGTGCCAAACAAAACTAATTTAGACATGAAGAAGAAAGGGTGGCTGGAGGGGATTGTCTATTTGCAATATAATTACGCGTTAGAAATCTAAATTGGATTTTGCTGGTGGAAAAAAGTGAAAATGAGTGCTGCCATTCATAGTTCATTTTCCCTTCCCTCTAAATCATTTTCTCAAAATCACGCCAATTAAATCTTCAGATTTTGGTTCTATGATTTCTACCTACAGTTCCGATAGAAATCTTACGAGTTCAAGATTGTACTGAATGAGTAATGATTTTTAACTGCTATTGTCATATTGAAGATAAATAAAACTATAATTTTAAACATTAGTTGATGGATAAATAATGTGAATGAGACACAGAGGGGCACATTTTCAAAAGGTTTTAGAATGAGCATAATATATGCGTCATGTAGTCTCATGTAGAAATATTAATAATCAAAATTATAAATCTATGATAGACACAACTATGACAACAAAACTTCAAGTTCAAGTAGTATTTATTGAACCATATCAATGCAATAGGCCTGTAACGCCCATGTCAAGTTCGCCAGCAAGCAAGGGATCGTGTATACATATGAGAGGGGGAGGCTATAACTAGCTGAATTGTTGATCATACATTATAAATAGTTCTGTTACGAACCCAAACAATAGCTTTTTGGGGTTCTGGTTTCGGTAAGGCACTGACAGTTGAGAAGCCTGTAAAGTGTGGCTGATCCTCTTTTCAGTTTCCCTCTTTATGCTGTTGCCATTTACACATAATAATTTGGGTCTTGGTATTATTAGATAAATAATTGGCACTACCTGGAATTAATGGCAGGTCAAAATCCAAGCTGAACCTATCACTCTCCTTCAAATTAAATCCACCGCTATATTGTTTTTGTAGTTGTATATGTGTCCACTAGGTGAATAGATGTTTAAATGCGCCCTCTTGAGAGGTAGGAAGGAAACACAATGTGACACCAAAGTCACCCTGTTTCCTGTAAGTATGCACCTTTTCTGGAAATATATATATATATATATATATATATATATATATATATATATATATATATATATAATGGCCATTGTTTACAAGTCAAATCGAAATCAAAGGAGGTATGTTGTGATATGAGTTCCACTCCCGGTTCCTGTGGTGGAAACTTTAAAACTGTATAGAGCCTGTTGAGGTTACCAAAACCATAGCACTTTCTCACCTCCTTTCGCGGAAACGGTTGAGTTCATGTGACATAGCCCACGCATTTCAACAGATTGGAGATTGTCATAAAAGCTTTAATTTCCTTCCTGTATATGAATTACTGATTGATATCAATAAAGAAACCCCCATTTATTCATATATAAATGCTGCAGGGTCTATATATATATATATATATATATATATATATATATATATATATATATATATATGCTGTTATTTTGTAATAATGGGTGTAAATAAACGTGGACAGATGAGGGAAAAGGGTCCTCCAAGGCAAAATGTGACATTTAAAATTTAAGTTATCAGCTTTAAAATGATGTATAACACATGCAGATAGCCCTTCTGGTCTTTGAGATATTGCTTCTCGAAAATGGAATGACATAACCATATCAATGCAGCCAATAAGCTCTATAATTCATTGTTTTGATTAAACCAAACATCTAATTAGCATAATGATTTCAATAATCAATCAAAAAATGACAAAACCTTTCCATTCATTTGGGCATATCTTTTGATCTAGAAATGATATCTATATGTTTTTTCGGCTTATGAATCTCCATCAATCATTTTATCAAGTGACATTGTTTTTGTTTATATTGGGGATATAATTTTGGTTGCCATGGCAACACACTTTTCTGAGAACCCATATTTTTGCCTTGTTTTGGATTCAAAACGTTCCATTTACATTACAAACAGATAGGAAATTCCCAAAAATAGAACGTTTTTAACAGAACTATCTTTTTCTGTGTAAAAAGATACCTGAATGCAATTTTTGGCCTACTTTTCATATTTTTAGCCTTTATACCTCCCCTAGTGGCTAAACCCAGTAATAAAAATCCCGCAAGGAGGGCCCTTTCCCCTCATCTGCCCACATTTAACATGAAATGCATAGGCGATGTCACCGGAACTCAACCGTTTCCGCGAAAGAAGGCGAGAAAGTGCTACAGTTTCAGGAACATCAACAGGCTCTATTCCTGAACACTAACTTCTTGTTCAGCAAACCGATCTAAAGTAGCATCATAATGGCAGATATGTATTCCAGACCAATGGAGGAATTTAGATGAGTATCTGAGGATATAATTATATGTCCGAAAACAGTATAGGAGTTGGTGGTACCATCCCAGAATTTGGAGAATGTGAAGTGGTAAAGCCTACTAAAGGTAGGCATTCTGACTCATAGCTGTAAGGGGAAACCAGGCATACGATACAGTGTACTCGTAGGCCAAACAGTCCTCCCCTTGCATCAGGTAAATTTCTAGAGTTAAAATTGTGCAATTTCCCCTCTTTCCTATCCCCTCAGGATGTGTGTGGTGCAAATGTGCGCAGGCACTGACACATTCTTCTATGAAATTATGTAATGTAGTTCTCGCCATAAATATGACCTTAGCTGTCGAAATGGCGTTAAACATCTATTACTCACTAACTCATACGCAGATGGCAGATGATAGAGATTTTTTAAGTTTTATCACATATGTAAGAAATGATGCAATAAGCTGAAAATTCCGGTGGTAAATAGTGATGGTTGCATCAAGAGAGTTCATGGTTATAAGACAGCTGGTTTGTTGGGTGGAAGTTGAATATTCTAGACAGTGAAATATAGTGGAGATCAACGCTTTCTTTCTTTCCACTTCTTATATATCAACTGAACCCCTGCATTAGGGCCCCAACGACGCACACAACCAGTCTACCCCTCGATGGTTGACCTATCTCCTCCTGAGAGATGTGAGAAAGTTGCAGGGCAGTATATCATCCCCTCAGAGGTATACGTATTGAAGATGCTGCATTGATATGCCCTCTGTTTCTTTTGACCATAGTTGCCACCCCCTCACCCCTGAGGGTCTTCTACTGCGCTTCTCAGTTGCCTTACACTTGAGGGAAGCACAACTTTGTTCAGGAAGTCGAGCTCTGGGATACATCTGCCACTGTTGCTCTGGGCACATGTGGCACATGTGGAATGCATTACCCCCCAAACAGACCAATTGTGTAGGCAGCTATCTTAAGGTTGCCCTTAATGAGTGTACAAAAAGAACTCGTATCAGAGCATAGCCTTCTGTTGCATTCCACAAATCTTTTCAGAGGGCTGCAGTAAGGTTATAGTGAGAACAGGGCACAAATAAAGGCAGACTTAGACAGCGATATAGACAATACAATTATATATCGTGAGACCAGTTTGTCTGTCACACATCTATGGACAGTGCAGAATCTAGGTGGTATCTAGTGAGCAGTAAGAAAAGGAAGAGTTATGCTATTTTCAAAGAGAAGGACCCATGGGCAGTATCTCCCCATGGTTACAGATTCAACACCTTCATGCACCGCTATTGTAGTGTCCCATTCACTAGTGTCATGTTTTGAGATAAATGTACACCACATAGGCTACACTCCACTTACCTCTGCTTCTCCATGGTAAAATTCCCTACTCTTTTGGGTGTGAGAGTGTAACAGTCAATACCTCATTGAGTCAGAGATACAGGCGGCGGAGATGCTGCATTCATAGACCTAGTATTCAAGCTCAATCATTTGACTGCAGTTGCCTGTCCCTACTCTTAAAACCTTCTACTGGGCACCTTTACTTGTGTTACAGATTAAAAAAAAAACAGAACTGTGCCCAAGGAGTATTGAGTTGCAGCTCCCACTCTCGCTCCAGGGCCATTCTCGAGATCGCCCCGGGCACAGGGGGATTGCATTATCTCTTAAATATACCGATTGCAAAGACAGCTCTCATGTGGAAAAAAGACACCTTCGATGAGAGAAGGGAAAAAAAACCTTCTCAGGAGCTTGGCCACCTGCTGCTAACCACGTTCGGTTTCAGAAGGTGGCCACGATAATGTACTATAGTTAGTACATGTAATAGTTTGAAACATAGGAATCGCATGGCGTCTGAGGAAGGCTTTTAGATTCAAGTGGAACACTCATTATAATCCTGACAGAAGAGCTTGAAAAGAAATGATCAATCCCAATAATTTCAATTTTTGCGTCTTTGTTATCTCAATACACACCTTATCTACCTTACTTCGGCTGTTGGTGACATGTAGGGTACAATATTGCTCTCTTTTATGTAAATATCGCTTTTCACTATAAGAATGAAGATCAATCTTTCCTGAAAGATTTTTTTTTTTAATTTGAACACTAAATGGCTCACCTACCATGCAGTTGTGTAATTCATATCAATCTTCGAGGTCTGGGGGATAGAAATAACCCAACAAATTGTCGTCACCTGTCGCCATGATTGGTGATCCATGGTGAGGCCTTTTTGAGTGATCACCCATGTCGCTAGATGAAACACGCCGTCGTGATCATGCATGGCATGGCCAATCATCACCGCTGTCGTCAACAATTTTCTCACCCACCTTGTGACTGTTGGCAACTGCGTGTCACCTTTCACTTAGCATCGTGACTCTTCACGGTTGTTGCCATTGTCCTCATTCATTGTGTCATCTTTTGTCACTCACAGTCAACTCCACCACTTTGGCCATCATGATTATCACCCAATGGGTGACTGTGTGCCACTCACCGTCAACTCTCACTCAGTGTGGTGAGGCCTCACCACTGTTGCCAACATGATTCTCACTCACTGTGTGATTATACAGCCCTCACTTTCACACAAATGGTGGAACCTCACTAATTCTCCTCCTTTGGTGTTCAGGTAGCACCACTTTTAGATGTCTGGACCATTACAGAGGTGTGAGCCTATATCACTTCCAAAAAGTATCCAATGTGTGCCTTGTTTCACATCAAATTCCATGTAATTATCATGAGTGGAATCAAAAAAGACTACAGAGAGGAAGTATTAATTGAATTTACATAGAAGTATCTCTAAAATGAAAACAACTATCCATAAACACCTTTTCTGTGGTTATAGGGAAAATCCATAGGAAAATACCATTTCTGGCAAAACATAATTTGACCTGGCAGATGTGAGGTTGCATGATTACTAATGTTAATGATGTCTGTGATCATAAGCTTTTCATCTATCGAGATGAGTGATCACCAGTGTCGCCATCGCTGGTGAGTCTGTGTGATCACCACACTCACCATCAATGGTGAACTTGTGCTGTGACAAGGTGCAAGTTTCATCTAGTGAAGTGAGTGATCAACCACATTGCCATCCTTGGTGAGTGTGAGTGATCACCATCCTCACCAACCATGGTGAACCTGCGCTATGACAAGGAACCTGTTTCATCTAGTGAGGTGAGTGATCACCCGCCTCACCATTCCTTGTCACGGTAAGTGATCACAACCCCTGCCATCCATGGTTAACCTGTGCTATGACGAGGTGGGAGTTTCATCTAGCGAGGTGAGTAATCACCCACATCGCCATCCCTCGTGAGTGTGGGTGATCACGATCCTTGCCATCCGTGGTGAACCTGTACTATTACAAGGTGGCATTTCATCTAGCAAGGCAAGTGATCACCAGCGTCGCCATCCCTCATAAGTCTGAGTGATCACCAAAGTTGTCATCTACAGTGAAACCATGTGATCACCACCATGGCTATTCCTGGTGATCCTGTTCTACAGCGACATGTTCCATCTAGCGACATTGGGAGGCAATTCACACAGGGTGACGAGAAGTGACAACAATTTGCTGGGAAGCATGTCATACAACACCATGGTATATCATGATACTGATGTGTATTCTCACTTATTTAAAAGCTGTGTAATTTTACTAATCTATCCTTCTGTAATAGGTATCAGGTCCTCGTATTGGACATTTCATATAAATAACCTGCTTAGGGAATGAGACACAGAAATGAACTCAATTACAAACACCTCTGTGAATCAAATCTTTCAAACCCATTCATATCATGCCCATCCATGTAATTGATATACAGTATACCAGTAAGACAAAATAAATTATTCATGCCAATTTCATCAGATGGTTGGACGAAAATGGACTAAGCATTTCAAGTGAATCATCATGTTGGTATATCTAGCACACACAGAGAACCCCCACATGGGAGGAGATTCTTCTTAAGATTATTGAACACAGCGTGGTAGGTTTAATTTTGGGAGACAGCCGTGCGCTTGTATTTATCATTCCCTGGAGATATGCATAAGTGTTGGATAAGTAGTCCATGGGAGGCAAGGAGCCCAGGGGATTACAGTGCATATTGTCAACAAGGCAGGCATACATTACAAGCGTTTGAAGTCATGAGTAGTTTCTAATCAGCTGTTCATCAGGGAGAATTCTCCACAAGGGCGCCTTGTCTCATTAAAGCACTTTGCCTCACCATGGAGTCAATGACCAAACAGCGACGTCTGATTCAAATTTCCCTGATAATGAAGGACAAAGGGGGTTCATTTATCCCCATAATGTGACTGAGGCCTTTCAGACAAATTCAAGATACCCATCGCTCCTCACTAAGAGTGTAATCTTCTTCGATCCCTGCGCTTCAGAATGTCAAAGCTGTATCTGACGAAGAAGAGTGAAAAAAATCGCTATGGGGCGATTGGAATTGAAGGACATAGTTTTTATACAAAGAGAAATGGGGAATAAAAAGTTGAGTTCCAGCTGCAAAAGTGGGATTTTCTCTCGGAGGCAAACATGCTGATGAATAACTAGAGTAACCCATATTGTCTAACCCAGCGCGCCGCAAGACTGCAATTCGTCTTTTAGGTGGTGGAAGCACGGAGGTCTTTTTGTTTCTTGCCTCCACCTGTCGAAGAATAATAGACTTGTGATTCATTGCTAATTAGCCCTCGCAACGGACCGGGGTTTTAATCCCGCTCGATTCTCCACCGTTCGGTCTGACAACTGCGATGCAGTAATCCCTAAATTGACATTTTATTTGTGGGAACCCGCATCCTGAGCTCGCTCTGCTCGGGCTCCCAAGACTATTAGCGAAGCCATTCACTATTGAAGCTTACTAAATAGAATCCGAAAAGTTCTGAGATGTGAAGGTGGTTGGCTGCCTCAATAATTAGTGATAAAGAGGGAGCATTATTGTTACAACTCTTAGAAAATTAGATGAGATCTTATTGCAGTTGGGCCAACATGACAGCGTGGGTGGGCAGGTTTAAGCTTCCAACGGTAGTATAATACCTCCAGGGTTTTCTGATCAGCATGTTGTATTAATCTACAATAGGTCTTCTCCAGGGCTGCATACATGTACGTGCATCATAAACAAAAATGGACATGATGTATTTATTCAATATGCAACCACTGAGGTTTGAGATGGTAGTGGGATTGGCGTTTGAGATGCTGGGTGTGTTTTGGCCTCTGTGGGCGTCTAAGCAAGGCTGAATAATATGGGCGAGTTAGACTAGTTGTGCTGTTTGTCAATGATGCTATCCTGGACACTGGTGTACACCCCTGAATACATAGATCACACCTCATCGATACATAACACGATGTGTATTCGGCGGAGGTTCATGGACCTGGTTGTTTATGGTGATTCACTTACTGGCTAGGAGCCAGGGGAAAATCAATACGACAACATATAGTGAGACAAAACCTCCAAGAACACCATATAAACCAAGACGTCATCAGTTCCATTTACCTAAATCACAATGACAACCGTCCTTTTACCATACATCACTAGGCACCGATACGTGTCATGTGATTTAAAGCTAGAGACATAAATGTATAGATTCTACAGCAGGGAACTCAAAGACTCTTACTTTGTTCTCAGCCCGATCCACCTCCCCTTTGTATTTTTGTTTGAGAGAAATAAAATAAGAGGAAAACATTCTTGTCTAGCCCCTGAAGGCATAGCCTTGGAGGAGGTGGGATGGGGATGGCTTAAGACAAAGTCTGCGAGAAGAATTCGGCCAATGCAAAAAAGAGGACATCAAGAAGGCGGAGTCAGCTCTCAATTCCGCAAATGGAAGCGGGAGGTTAGTAGGGTTAAAAAGACTTCGTTTGTATTTATGAGATGGCTGCCTGGGAAGGCATCAGTCGGGCCTCCTTCGGCCATCCCCGGAGAGAGGCTGTAGTCCGGCCCAACGACTGATCCCTCTCTCCGAGGTACAATCAGCTGAATGGATTTGTGTACGGCCTGCCCTCTGCGCTCCCTGCCCGGAGGCCGGACACTGGAGGGCACCCAGTGCTACCCACCTGCAGGCATATAGTATCCTGGATGGATGGACATCGTCTATAATACATGTACTATCTCCTCCAACACAAGTCATGCCTTCTGCTATGCTTGACAAATATAGAACGGGTTTTATCAATAGTGCTGTACGTATCTCAGATGTTTGGAATACGTTAGGATGAAATCTATGAATTGGAATACTTTTATATGTACACCCTCAGCCGCAATCACAAATGGGCTATAAAGACCGTTGTAGTGCATACTGCAGGATCCTAATCAGGTCATTGGTTTTGTACATACAGCAGCTACTACTGTATTCCAGAAATTGAAGCACAATACTATAAAGACCTTGTGGCGGTCTGACAATGTACTTTACCGGGCATATGCATTACTTTATTTAAAGTCATATAGCTTGTGTTCTTAGATAACCAAGTATTTGAGTGATATCCAGACACACTGTTATCAGTAGCATTACCTAGTCATGGACCAATGCTGTATTATGGCCACGGTGGCACAGTGGCTAAAGGGTAATAGTTCACTGCTTAATTTATATACATAGAAGTAGTCCCACAGGAGTCGAGCAGCTTCCTTCAATCTAATTAGGGTGGCGGCATACACCTCTACATTTATTAGAGTCTTATTGAAACTGTACCCCAACCACAGATAGTTCTCAGAACAGCCTCCTGGACCCAGTAACCACTTTCGTATTGCAATCTTTAAGGGGCAAGGCGTAAGACCCAATGGCAATGAGTTCAGTCCTTACAGACCCCAACTGATAATAGGAACACACTAATTCCAGAGAAGATCAAAAATGGCGGGGGACAACAAACTTGATGATTCATGAATTGCTTGCTCAGTTTTCAAACCTTGCTTTTGTCCGGAACCGTTCCTCATCCCTCATTACCTTTTTGTGCTATTCTTTTTGGGTGTTTTGGAAAAGATAACACCGAGGAAGCATCCACCTAATAGGTAGCCTTTATACATTAGCATCATCTGCAAAGAGGGGGGGGTGTATTGACCAGATTGAATTAATTTAGGTTATGGATCGGCCTTATTGTTTTGTGCGTTTCTGTTTGTTTTTTTGGGTTTTTTTTCGTTTTTTTTTTTTGTTCTTTTTTCTTGAAATTGGGGACTGGTCATACATTTCTGTTAAACAAAATGAGCATTATCCTGAGCCAGTGGTGTCAGGGTGGATAATGATTTTGATTATTGAGACTCAAAAGGCGTTTTTAGCAAATGCCTCCTTTAAAATTTCATCACATTCTGCCATAAAATGAGTAATTGGCAGACATGACACTTTGAAATTCAATACGAATTGACAATGATATGGTCGCTCTGCCTCTGGTAACACTTATTTTGCTCTTTGGCCTTTTTGGACACCATATTCAACCTGGTGGCACTCTTATCTCAGCTGTCTCCGAAATCGATCTCCTATTTTACCCTTCCTTTCCCCACTCCACTATCTTCTCTGTTTCTCTCTTTGTGGTGGCCCTATTTAGCCAGATTATAGATGGACCCCATAATAATTATTATTGTTACCAGGTAGGCACCGTACAGGCCACCCCCTGCCCCTCCTTGCCTGTCTATGCTATGCCTACACTGTAAACAAAAATAAATGTTTAATCTAGTAGGGACCCTCGTAAAACTGGGCAGTGATCCACCGTAATTGTACTGCAGTGTAACGGTGTAGTTTTTACAAGAATGCCCAGTTGGCAGTACGGTGTTACAAGGAATCAATGTGAAAATAAAAAGATTTCGCTGTGACGACTTTTCTGTTTTAATTGAATTGTACCGCTACCTATAAGCCTGTACCTAGGTACAGACAAAAAGTCTTTCAGCCATAAGCCAAGGCTCCACTGCCATCACATCCGCGGCAGCGTTACATATCGCACAGATTTTCTTGTTATTATTGAAACCATAGAATGCAGTGCAGTAGCCTTTCTACTTGCCAGTTCAACCCCAAGTGTCAATAGATAAAAGTAGAAGATAGAATTTTAGGGAACGCAGCGTTTCGATGCCGTCGGTGTCGCATAGTGGAGGTCAGGCATGTGCAAGTAGTATAACCAGTTGATACTTTACTGGTGGTTTTGGAGCGTTGAACCTTGTAGATTAGGTCATTGTCAACAAAGCCATGTGGATCACCTTTCCCTATGCAAAGTTGGCACTACATTGATGTATGATTTTGATTGGGAGATGCCAAAAGGCATCTATTTGGAAGGGTACATGAAAATGATTCTGAGCCAACATGGTATTAATACGAAAGGTAAATTGGCTTCATCAACCATGACCTATGAAACACAAGATTTGATGGAAAGATAGGTAAACGCCTTGAAACATCTGAGATAATTCATGAAACCGCATAATATGCCCTAACTCGCATAACAATTACTTCCTGTGTAGACGGTCTTGAATCTCCAAACTGTGGAGAAAGTAAACTAAACTTCCCTAGGGCTGCTGCGTGCGCTAAAAGACAGTATACACTCGAGGGCTTTTTATGTTATAATGAAGGCAAGAAGACAAGCCGATGAAAAATAAATGGCTATATTTGAAAATGTATTGAAGGAAGCCTGGCTTGAGAGAACTGCAACAAGAACACGCTTTTAGTGCTACAGTCAAGTCTCGATATATCGGTCTTCAATAAGTCAGTTGATTCACTTAACAGCCAGTTAACCACCAAACAGATGTAATATTTCAATTAGATTCTATTGTAATTATGACCCAGAGAACCAGTTGATTCAGAAACCAGCCAATATTTATCTGAAACGAAGGTGCCCGGTTTATAGAGACATGACTATACATATGTTTTGTCACACTGTTCTCTGTCTGTCTTACACTTCGTGACTATTCCCCGTAAACACTAAGAACACTAAGAACACGACCAGGGTGCTCCCCTTCTGACTCTGTATATCACAACAGAATGTTTGGGCTGCTATGGTCTCAAGCCACACATATAAAATGCTATCATGTGTCTACATGTTAAGTGTGTTGTTACTAATATGATAGGTTCTGAGGTCCATTTTGGAGATGGAAAGGATTATACACTATGGTGATAGTATAAAAGAATCTGTTAGTACCCTTATTATATTGAGGGTATATTAGCAGATTATGTTATCTGAAAGTCATAAGACACACGGCAATATCCTCCTCAAAAGAACGATAAGGGGACAATATTATTAACTGTTGTATAGGCGTTGTGCACAACAGGGGTCAGGGTAAAGGTTAGCTTTTATGGTCATTGAATGCGATATTGATAATACCATTAAAAAGTCAAGTAAACTTGTCTGCACAGTGGACTTTAGGCAACTAAAACCATTGAGAAATGTGAGCCAGCAAGCAGAAAGGACAGTTACTGCGGGATTTAGTACCAGATTTAGCCACCAGGGGGCACCACTATGGACTAGAATAGGAAAAATATGACTAAAACTGTTATAGGCTACTTTTTTATGGAGAATTCAATGGTTTTTGATAAAACGTTCTATTTTGGGTGGAAAGGTTCCAAATTTGGCATGTAAAAAGAATGTTTTTGGGCCAAAATAGGCATTTTTGTTGATTTCTGTTGCCATGGAAACATGATTTTTATTCTAAATAGGAAAATCAATGATTCCATTTGAAGGAACATCCCACAAGGTTTACTATGGCGAAAACAGAATGAAAATACCATTTCTAGATCAAAAGTTAGGGGCAAAAGAATACAAATTTATACAAATTTAGCTAATTAGCATAAATTATGCTAATTAGCTATATATCTCATGACCAATTAGACATAGAGCTCATTAACATTCTTGAAATGGTCACACCTACCCATATCTAGCAAGCCATTCCTCCAAACTAACAGGAGTATCTTCTCATGCTATGTATCACTGTAAAGCTAATGATTTGAATTTTAAAGTTGACTTTTAGCACGGAGCACCCTTTCTCCTTGCCTCTACACAAATGTGTTGTCATACGGGTGCAGCTATCAAAATCAGTTGAAACGAGCTATTTCCCAAAATCTTGAATGAAAGAAAATGTATACCACAGCCTGCTAGAATACATCTCATTCGATTCGGTATCAGTTGGGCATGACTGCGTATGCACTGGCAGTCCTAATCTGGTTTATTCCCAAGCCGTTATATTTGATAGTTTAAATGCATCGTTATCAAATTGACATTTCCACCAAAAGTCTATAGTTATAGAAACCCAAATACAAATATGAGTTTGACAATATGTGACAGGATCTGCGAAAAGGGCCCTTAGTGCAAGGTGCATTAAGGCCCCTATTCCCAGTACATGTCACATATATTGAAACACCAATTCAAACAGTGATGGAGGAGGGTCATCAGCAAATAGACATCACATGAATCATAAACGTGGCCAACCCCCATAATCACATCAATGGGCCTAACTCAATGAAACCAGCCCTGATCACCCATGACAGATGTGACAGCAGCAGCCATCAAATACATACAGGGAATACATTGGTCATCTAGAATCGTATATGAATTATTTGAATCACCATGGGATCATATTATAGGCACGTCAAGATGTATGGTATCAAGTAAACGAGGGGGATCAGCAAGGTGATTAATTATTCAATGCAATGTACAGCTTCCAATGGCAAGGGGGCGACATAGACTTGGGATAGAATATGTCTTTAGACAAAATACAGCAAATCATTCATTATTCCATATGAGGCCCTTATTGTACGACTGACAACGAAGTGGGTTAAGGAAGATGGGCACAGACAGTGATTTCTTATTTCTATGTAGACAACAATGCATTGTGTCCTAGTGATGAAAAGGGAAAACAGGAATAAGGGTTGAATGTTTGACAGAGGGTACAGGGGATATCTTGTATTAGATGTGGAATATCCCCCTCTATGTGTATAACAAAGGAGTAGGGGCAGCAGGTGGTCTTGTACCTCTGAGAATATGAAGATCGATTAATCCTATATGGACTATTCATCTTGTCCAGGATGCAGGCTATTTTAAAGTGAGGTAACAAGGAATGAGAAGATAGATAGATCCTATTTGCTGCTTTGAGTTTGATACATCTGTAAAGGATGCCGTGGAAAGGGGAGGTAAATATCTCAGTGAGATTAGCAATTACGGCAGTAGTGTAATGTATTGCCGGATTCCTTGCCTTGAAACATCTGCCTGGAAGGGTGTAGTAATGAATTCATAAGCCGCGACCAATAGATTCATTATCAATGGCATAGCTAGCATCTTTACCAGCTTCTTTTGAATGTGATAATTTGTCAGCCTAGTTTACAGTACTTCGGCTTTATAGTGTTGGTCTTAATGCTATGCATAATGTTTCTCCATCTTAATTTAAATATAATTCTATAAGCTGAAATATTCTTTGTCATAAACGATTATGCGTTTATAACCTGAATATACTTTCCATCGATACCCTGGAATTCAAGGTGGGACAACGTGGCCCTCGGCATGACAGTATCTCAGTTAATAAAACTTTATAAGTGTTTCATTTATCTAATGTACTGTTCTCTTATTAAAAAGTATGGCACCATTTTCAACAATACCCCTCCGATGCAATACTGTTTTATATCCTGTGTTATATATTCATATAATGATGAAGCGCACCAACACTGAAAACCTAGAAGTTCTGAAACTAGTCAGTGGTGACCACTTTAGGTCCTCAAGTTGACGATACCTAAAACTACAACTTTAGGTAGTCAAAATGATGACTTTAGGTCATCATCCTGATGACCTGAGTCATCAATATGACGACTCTGTACTGTCAATATTGTCATCCTGATGACTCAGGTCGTCAGGATGATGACCTAAAGTCATCATTTTGACTACCTAAAGCTGTAGTTTTAGGTATCGTCAACTTGAGGACCTAAAGTGGTCACCGCAGACTAGTTTCGGATCTTCCATGTTTTCAGTGAAAGAGCGCGTCGACAAAGTTTCCTACATGCAGAAGGTAGGTGTTGTTCGTAACCTATGGGGAAATGATGAATCAATATTCATTTACTTCCTTCACATAGACTCTTCAATGATATATCCCATATAGGTACAGACACAAGTGGTTATCACACTGGAGAGATGAGTGGAAGCAGTTACAAGGAACAAGCATTGGCAGCACCGGAAAACATGGCCTAGCACACCACAGACTGTGTTAGGCATAAAACAAAGGCTTCATTTGCCTGATTTCCCTATTCCCTGGAGGTACATGAGCAACTCAGACTAGAAAAGATTGGGTAAAAACAGCATGCTCTGTTGAGCTCGGCCACGTCCAGCACATCAATATCCGTTCGCCGATTTCACTTAGGGACGGCCAATTAGGAAATAACTTAATAACCACTTGAAACAATTCCGCTAGATCCTGCCTTTAATCAATCAGACTGTGTGGTGAGCTAATGACAAACCGGCTTGATAAAAAATCGATCATAAATTGGTAGACCTCTCCTCTGAGAGCATTGGTGACGGGATTGGACCAGGAGGGAGGGAAGTTGGGCTGGTTTGGCAGACTTTGTGGAATGGCGAGCGGGCACAGTGGAGCTTGAGGTGGTATGTGATACCTACCGCAGGTCTCTTTCATGTGAAAATAGTGGGTGAGCTTTGAAGCACCACACTATAAATTGTCCTAAATGAATGTGTATCCAGGTACTTAGCTCCTCTTACTAATCCTCGTCATCCCTCCCCGCCCACTACTACATTAGTATTACAACAGTCCGGGTTATTAACAATGAAAACGAATCTGCCATTCCTAATTCTTAGTCTTGTTGCAGCAACCTGCTCCCTGTGGCTGTGGTACTATGTGGCACCTGCATTGTGCCCAGGACGAAAGGAATATAAAATATATAAATAATGCTTTGTGTTTGAGATTCAGTAACATTTATACATGTACACTGTGCAGCCGGACGTGAAGCTATATGGGGCCACACGGGAATGCAATCGACCTTTTACATGATATGTGAAGTTGGGAATTATATCCACTCCTGCAGATTAGATGTAGCCACATAAATGACTCTCTATAACGTCTGAACAAAACAAGTACTGTGTTTATGGAGTAGGACCAATAGATTCTGAGGAGGCGTATACATTAACATTCAATCTGTTGCGTTTATTGGCAATTGTCGCCCACTGTATGCGCGTGCCAAGAAGTAGTATATAGAAACGGGGATTTTCTGCTGGGCCCTCTATGATGTAGGCGTTAAAGGATGTCGCCCATTAGAGAGGTTAAGATTCGGGAACTTGTACCTGTACGGGAACGCCAGGGTCTACAAGTACAGGTTGCAGTACAGGTAGAGGTAATGTGGTTAAGATAGACCCTACATATGTTAGACCTGTCAGGGTTGTAGTACATGGTTACAGGTGAGTGGGCAATAGGTTGTCAATAGAGGCTAATTACATTCTACTATACTTATTCCACTTACTATATTCATAGACAATAGACCTACCTAATGACCCTTCAATTGAAAGGGTGTATTCAGACCAGGTTATATATTCATATATACTGCATATGGAGCCCCTTTTCCTACACGTAGCTGCACTACTTGTAGATTGGGGTCTACAAGTCCAAAAGATCGAACCGACAAGTTGTATACTGCTAGACTGGTATTCCCCCCACGTGACGTTACACGTACACTTAGCCGTACACTTTCATATCTTAACCTCTCTAATGCCTCACGACGTGACAGATTTCTACGGACACGATTCCATACACCTTCTTGTGTCGTCAATTAATTATGTTGCGCACACCTTGAGCGTTTTAGCAGGGGTGATAATGCAGTCTTTGACACTTCTACATAAGCTCATGGCGCTGTACACTAAATATATCACTGTCTATTAATGAGTGAGATCCACCCTATTGTTATAGTTATACCGAGAATAGTTTTGACTCTAACTCATTAATGATCCCAACTCTCACACTCTCTTACCATTTTCACATGTGATGTGTGCGTCCACATGTATATAGATCTATGTTTTTTTTTATCGAGCTAGTCTTTGCTCCCACACCCTGCATTGGTGAGTTTAATTATCATTGTCAAATGGTTGTCCTACCAAATTTCTATTCAACGCGGAATCCGTCTCTCTTCTGACAGCTGACCGAACACTATGTAAAATCTCCATAGATTCACTCTTTTTTTATTTACATGGCGTCCACCTTAAGGTGGGTTAACATAGAGATGTCTACGTGCACACTTGAGACTTTAGAAAATAGCCCTAATATAAGGTTTCCTGCTGAATCGACATTATCAACTTGTTGATTCAATGCTCATCAACAATAATATATTTGGCAAAGTTTATTTAGCAACAAAACCATTATTTTGGCCAAGTCTTGGGTTGGACATCTCAAGATATGTCGATGTCTTAATCTTCCCTTTTTGCTTTTGATCTTACATACTTAATTCACATACATGATTTTACATTAAATAACTCATTCAAGAAATTTGCGTTTTCATCCTCTAGATAGAACGGGTAAAATCAACTACCATCCGGGAAGTCATTGCACCAACCTATTATCTACCATATAGCTAACGCGCGGAACTAACAGAACAAAAGAGTAATAGTAGCCATTCAATGGTGTATCAGTAGAGGGGCAGGGTGGGGTTACAAGAAGTCTTTTTCATCGGCCACTCCCTTATTTCCTCCATACCCTTCACCAGGCGGCGTTATACACGACTCACAGCGCCGCCCCTACCGACACCACACACCTAGTAAAGTATCACTACGGTGACTCTACGACGTCGGCCACCAGACCTGCCGCGCGCCGCCTAGTGGCGTCCACTGGCATTGTGATCAATCCCACAATCCGATGCGCGTGGCATTCCACGCCTTTTAAGGCGGCAGCCCACTCCATTGGTCCGTCACAACGAGGCCCACATGTGCGCTGAGCTGCTGAGGCCGCTGCGCTGAAGAGCCCGCAACAACTTTGCCGCTCACGGTCCCGTCAGTGAGCGCCTCACCGTGTATTGGAGCAGCTGAGAGCTCAGGTCTACCGCTCTCTGCTCCATATCAACAGCAGACACTGCTTGGAGTGCCCAACTCTAAGTGCCCTAGCAGCAGTGCCTTGCTTCAACACCTTTAGACAAAGTATACCTGCGGGGCAACATTAGTTATCGCTGCCACTGCTGTTGTTGCTGTTGCTGTTCCAGGCACCTCCAGGACTACCCACACAACACCTACTACACCTGTGTGTACATACCCATCATACAGAGTGCAGCTCAGACTCTACAGTAGCTGCGAGCTGCTCAGAGTGGCTCTAATATCTTGAGGGAACAGAACTGCCAGCAGGTTGTCACATTAACATTAACCTGCCAAAGAAAGATAACACATTGTGCTTCTATACGACAAGGCCTCACTGACAGTCCATGTCTATTAGGGTGCAGTAGGCAGCCCTACTGAGCTGCTCACTCTACTTCTGAGTGTATTGTCGTGTCGGGCCAAACTAGCTGAGGCTGGTGACAGCGGCTTTCTCTGGCGCAAGGGATCATAGGATATTTAGTGTCATTGGAAACTAGAAGCAGATCTAGAACAGGAGGAGCGCACCTGCTGACAGTCAGCGAGGTGGCAGATCCTGTAAGGAGATGAAGTCCTACGTGAACAGAACCTTCCTCTCTCTGGTGCTTGTCTTATTAGGAAATCCAGGCGGAAGTACAAAGGGTAAGTACAATTTCTTACCAGTTTGATTATATCCTACCAAACGTGTACCTAGGGTCGTTTTTTTTTATCAAGATTTCATGTGAAATGAACCCAAATGGAGTTGTGTCAGATCATCTCACATGCTCATCATGGCCCAGTATGATTCAATAGACTGTCTGTTCACATGCCACATGCTGCCTTTCTAAATCGTTATGTTTACAAGTACTTACCGATATAATTTTTTAAGTCATCTCAAGAGCAATTCCTAATCCATTCTGAATATTAAACGTAACTGTTTCTATGACTAAGTCTCACTTGTATAGATCGGAACAAGTGAGAAGAACAACTTTTAGACACCCATTTCATCTCCTGATACTTTATGATTTCTCTTGACTTTTATACAGCGTATCTTTTTTTGTTAAACTTCATTCATGAGATTACACTATAATGGTAATATCAAATAACAGGTCTATATTTATACCATGTTATATCACCGATTGATTTTCAAAATGCAAAACTATAACTTATTTCATTGTATTCAAAGAGCTTCGGTCTATAAATTTCACTTCAAAGCCAAAGGTGCTCGCGCACAGTAAGGTTAGTCTTATCTTGACTTTAGGTCCTCAGATTATCAATACCGAAATCTACAACTTTAGGTGGTCAAAATTAAGACTTTAGGTCGACATCCTGACGACAGCTCTCTGAATTATCAGTACTGCCATACTGACGATTAAGGTCGTCAGGATGAAGACCTAAATTAGTCATTTTGATCACCAAAAGTTGTAGATTTAGGTATTTTCAATCTGAAGACCCAAAGTCATCACCACTGGAGGGTCTTGCCAAAAGAAAACGATTTTTAGATTTTTAAAACATGCACGTTTTCGCCTTGCCAAAAGTATTCTCGTCTTATCAAAAAGTGAAACTTGCATGGATGCTTGATCCTCAAAGAGTGCATGTTTGCTATAATGTATGTGTTATACTGGGGGTTGTTTGGCAATGCAGTCCAAATGAGTTAGACCATGCTCCCACAGATCAGTGATCTCTGAAAGGTTTTAGTCAGGGTCGTCCTCGTTTTCTTTTGGCAAGACCCTCCTGACGAGTTTGTACCGGGGTTTCGTATATTTCAGGTTTTGAGTGATAAACACAAAGACGCCGAGGCCACTTAATTATCCTAGAATTGTCATACTTGACATTATTCACATACCGTAATATAAGGTACTATACCTTACAGTAAAGTACCAAGTGAAATTACGTGTATACATAAAAGAGCATATGGCTACGACAAATGGTAAAAGTCGTCAATGTATCTGAAAATGTCAGACCCCCCCCCCACTCCAAGTTCCTTCCATCCTCTCTCTGGTTTTACGTTAATACAACGTCTACCAGGGGCTAAGGTACGCCGTGGCTGCTAATTGTCCCCTCGTTATCCACAGGCTGCCATTCTTCTATTTCAGTCCAACCCCTTGTGGTATGCCAAATAGCATTCCTAACATGGTGGCGTCATTGTCGGCTAATTGGAACACGGACCTTGGTGAGCTGCTTCTCTCTGACCACCTCCGCCCCCTTCTACTACTCCTGTTCGGACTCCCATCTCTGTAAGCCTTAAGCTAAAAGCCTCCCTAATAAAATCTGGATAGAATATGATTCACATTATCCAAGGGTGAGTATCGAAAAGAGTCTTGAAGCACGCCTGTCGTCCTGTGGGGTCGTGCAAAGGATACTCTTGGTTTGGAATATTACCTGTGCTTTACTGTACTACTGCCTGCTTTCTGGTGATACCAGCCAAGGCGAGCTTCTCCCCTCCTAGCGGACAGAGCGCCAGGAGAGAAGGAGTCTTGTCATCAAAAGAGACTGGGCTTGAAAGATGCAAGGAGTGCTTTCTCAGCAATCCGCGATTCCACTCCCTCTCTCCCACACCAGCAAGCAGCTAAAGGCCCTAGGGCTAAGGACTAACAGCCATAGGAAGGGCAGCAATTTACATATTATCCTTGACCTCCTATGGGGGATTTTTCCCATGCCTCACACTTGGTAGTTTGTGAATGCATGACTGGTGCTGGGATTGGAGTGGAGAGAGGCTTAGCTTCACACGGTAACTTATTTAGAGGGACCGGTGGTCGCACGTCCGCCTATGTCCACATAGTTTAAGGTCATGGGAGCAGCTCAATGGGTCCCAGATGTGGTCTTGATCAAGGGTCCACTGAAGTAGTGCTGGAATACGTCTCTTTTTCACCCTCCTTTCCTCTAAATCGCAGTGCCCTCTGGTGAGCCTACGGTGCTCCTGCCCTGCGTGTCCACCATTTTCATTTTTTTCAAAGACAGTCACACGGTCCATTTCCTTTGCCTAACCGCCAAATCCGTCGCCTTTCTAGATTCCTCACACTAGTACCCTCTTTCTTGAAGTCAAAGCACTTGCTCCCAATCTGCAGGGGCTACACTCCTTAGAAACCTATATCCAAGCAGTGCATTCATGACTGACCAGCTCCATACACGCTTCAGGTTACTTTGAGGGTATGCTTTAAATCCTCCCACTCCCACTCAGTGTGACCCACACAAAATCCCCTTTTAAACAGCCAGTCACACACCCACAGCACAACCCTCCACTTACCCTGTCCTCCCCTCCTTCATCCTGTTCGACCTTTTTGGTCAGTGGACTGATTCTCCCTTCACAGGGAGAGGCACCACTGAGGGCGGATGGCATTCTGTGTCTGAGGGCTGGGGTTTTCAAAGGGTGTTGGGCCATATTGGTGCTTGCTGACCGTGGGTAATTGAAATGTCCTGACGCGGACCTTTGAAGCTGATGGGATCAGAGGTGGCGGGTGGCAGAGGGCAGTGGGATCACTCAGTGAGCGAATCGCTTCCCGCTCCAGCTCCTACAGGAAAGGAGGCGCGAGCTACACTTAGTCGCAGTGGCATCTTCTTGTTGTGCAGTTCCTTTGACTGCTTACAAGAATGGCGGCATCAGTGTTTGTCCCAGAGAGATCTAAGAGCAGCTCAAGGAGCAGCTTGGATAACATCTGGAGCATATAGATCAAGGGGTCTTCCTGTAGTGCTACAACTACTGTTGTAGATCTGTATCCAGACTCACTGTGTAAGATAATATTCTGACGTCTCCTAGATTAACCCCGAAAACATCAATCACTGCATTTTGTCTCCATCATATTGGGAAGTGCAATCGAAAGAGTAGGGATATCTCTCGGCAATCTTCATCCATCTCATAGAAAACAATATGATGGATCACATGGATGGATAAAAGCAAAACGACTGTTCATACTGCAAGCACTGCCTTGCTTCTCGTATAATGAGATTTACTATAATACTTTCAATGTAAAAACAAACGTAGGCAATCTTTTGAATACGTAGATTAACACTGTTTCATCAATATAAAATTCATGCTTTCTAGAAGGCGTGCTGCACCACGCAACTTTATATAATTTGGTATAGCTTTGCCTCAACTGTACAAGTAATAACTATTTAATCTCTGGGGGTTAGGAACGGATCGATGGTGTTGGAAACCTGACAACATAGTAATGTCTAGATTATGTGGATCCACGTCAATAGATCAATATAGAATAAGGTCTTTCGGCAGTGATTCGGCTTTGAAATTTATTGCATTAAGAATGTCTATTGTCTTACATAAGCCGTACATTTCTAACTGTATGTAGATCCACTGTAAAGCTGATGAATTAGACATTTCTTGGTAGATCCGATTCAATGGAATGTTTCTCTTAAAATCTATTGCATAAACAAAAGCAAGGACTTACAACATATATATACAGTAGTATGTAATGGCAGAAAATCAATGGGTTCAAGAGAGCTTTATTATGTGGATATCGCAAGGCTTTTGGAGCAGCATACAAACTATCTATGCCAGGTTTAATTCCTTCTTATTAGATCATAAAAACATGGATCTAGGCGAAACCCCACAGTTAACAGCTATTACTACATCATACTAACTTGGTAGAATGGATGCATGTGACCAGGCAAGACAAAACACCCCTCTTCAGGGAAATTCATTATCAAAGTTTATCTCAGAATCTTTAAAATGAGACATCATTGGGTTAAATATTCCTAGTAGTTATGTCAGAGCCCCTCCTTGAACATATGTCATTATTCATATCCGAAATTGATTGTTAAGCTCTAAATACATTGTAAACCATAATAATGTCTAAAACACAATAAATCAGCCTTTTTCATAAAAAATACATAAAAATATTGTGATTTTTATCATAGATTTTGATCTAGAAGGAACTTTTCATTTCTGTTTTCAGTTTTGGGTTTTTGGTGAGTATCCCATTTAAATTGGCATAAAAATCTGCAAATTTTTATTACTAGAATGGTTACCATGACAACCAGAAATAGGCATATAGTTTGATTTCTCATGAACAATGTTGATTTTATCATCCAAATATGGGCCATTTCTACTGAAAATGGTGCATTTTAAATTAATCCATTGAATTCTGCATCAAAAATTAGCTTAATGTATTTTTGTAATGACTTTAGAGTAAATTTGCCTCCAATGCCCCCTGGTGGCCAAATGGGGAATTAAAAATCCCCTGCGGATGGGTGTTTTCCCTTAATTGGTCATACATTATGCATCTATATAACATAGACAACAAATACAGAAAGTTAATGGTAAGGTTAGTAATGGAAAACCTCCACGGAGCTGGAGGATTTGCCACAAAACCTCCGAGGCATAGCCAAGGAGGATTTGTGGCACCACCCTGAAGCCCCTTTTATCCTGTTAGCATTCAAGGGATATTCATTATGATTAGAATTTGTTGCAAAATTGACACTGGCCAACTGAGAATGAAAATAAAATCACACCAGGGGTTTGAACCTGTGTGGTTTAGATTTCTTGTCCCAGGTCTTAATCACTATACTACATTGACTGGTCAGACTTCCAAAGTGAAAGTACCCTGTTTATCTATAATCTATTACTTAGTCATACTGGTTGCATATCACCATTCAGTAGAATGTTCTAACACCCACAGTGTCAGCTGAGGACTCATGGTGTAATGGTTAGCACATGAGACTCAGGATACCAGCAGTATCTGGTGTGGGGGTACGAATCCCATAGGGGACAGTATTTTTTTTCAAGAATTCCATCTGCTCTTCAAAAATGACCTGATTCATAACCCTCCTGCTACACTTGGCCTGTTTCACAAAACCTCCTCCCAGACCTGATGCAATTCACAAAACCTCCTGCCAGAACTGACCTAATTCGTAAAACCTCCTGCTGGCCCTCCCAACTGTAGAACGTGAAAATAAACCTACAGTTGGAACAATGGGGTGCAGAGCCAGGTCGAGTATAAATGGAAAGAAAGTGAATCTATGTAGGACACTTGTTGTCTAAAACGGAGGTATACATTAACTCTAACCTACAGGGCATGGTTCTCATCATCGGTCCTGAATAGAGAATATCTCTATGCTATCTATATATACCACACAGAAAGGCGTGGGTCACCTCTGGGAAGTATCTCAATAATACCAACCCATTTCTACTACTTCCGTCTGTCTCAAAAGCCCACCTCACCAGACCCTATCGCGTCTGACCTCGGCCCCCATGTATTGTTTCGCGCCCGGCGAAATGGCATCCCACCGCCAGGGGGACCGTCGCCTGATATGGTCACATCCGGTCGCTGCCAGGGCCACCTGGCCGGCGAGCTGGACAGACACTAGACCAGAAATCCATAAGGCGCCCACAGGAAGGGACAATGTTGCTAGAGCAGGAATAAGAGAGAACCTTAGGTGCTTTGAGGGTATGATGTAGCTAGCCTGGGACGCTTGTGCAAGAATGCATGGGATGACAAGGGGGCAGAGGCTAGCTGAGGGATGAAAGGTGAATGTGTGGATGCATGGGGTTGTGAGAGGAGGGACGGAATGGCAGGGAGTATGCATGTCCGGGTGGATCGATTATTGTGTCGCCCTCTATCGGCCTCTAATTAACCTACATCGACCTCCATAACAGTGGCCGATTATCACTGGACATCCAGGGTAGGGCATGGAGGGGAAAATGTCACAGGGGCTTAGAGTAGAGAGATACAGGGCTCTATAGTTCTGAGCCAGCTGTCCACCTTCCTTTTGGATATGGATTCTAGTGCTCTTTTACAGTGTCATCAGTGCGTTTTCTGAGAGATCGCAAAAACGGACAAGATTCTCATAGGAGCCAGGCCATATGCCGTTGGCATTACCGAATGAAAAATACAGTACTTGGATCTCATGGGGCCCTGTCTACTTTCCCATGAGAAAGTATGGTATCGTGTGGGTAAGGATAAGACAGTACGACAGTGGATTCTGTAACTTTGCCGGATATCCTTTAGCGTATATATGCTATGGCGAACGTGGTCTAATAGAAATATGACAAATCATGTAAACTTCAATTTATTTTTACCAATGGGAAGATTGACATTGAATTTGTATTTGACAGTATGAACTACACTGTTAGTAGTAGCCAGGTTTTTTTTTTACAGCAAAAACCCTTGGCAACTTTGGTTCCAAAACATTTTGCTGTAAATCTACAGCAGGTGAGTTGCTGTAATTCTACAATACAATCCACAGTAACCATACAGTAAAAACCACTGTAACCATACAGCAAGATCATTCAGCTCTACAGAAACATATGTTGTAAATTAACAGCAAAATATGTTGTAGAATTACATAAACATGTCTTGTAAAATAACAGCAATATTTTTTTCTGTAAATGAACAGCAAGATTTGCTGTAAATGAACAGCAGAATATACTGTAAATTTACAGAAACATTTGCTGGCAACTTAGGTTCCATCAACTATTGCTGTAAATTTACAGAAACTAGTAGTGTAGAATGACAGCAAGAGGTGCTTTTAATCTACAGGAACTATATTGTATAGTATGTATAGGCACTGCTATATAATACTCTACTGGTGAGGTGAGTCCATGATACAAACCCCATAATATTTCTTTATGTATGCACTCTGTGCATGCATTGATAATATAAACCATACATGCCTGATGAAGACAAGAATGTCTCCAATCCCAGTGAAGTGCCATCACCGAGGGCAGGAGAAGAAAACAAACATCTCTCCCAAACCAATTCATGGTTAGTCAGTTTTTAACACTGGACTAACCTAAAGGCAAGTAGGCCTATGTTAGCTTCAAGTTCAGAGTCCAGGCACTTGTATGTACAATTTAGACACAGGTGTGGTGTCTTTGGTTAATATTACTGGTTGTTCCTAGTTTCTTCTCAGATAACCTTATACATGCATCATCTATTGTGCACAATGTCAGATTGAACCCATGGAAGTTGTTATTGTATTACAATTAATTGATAAGCTTGTTGGATTGAGGTGGCACTATGAGCATATGTGACACGATCTGCGAAAAGGGGGCTTAGTGCAGGGGGTACTCAGACCCCTTCATGTAGTACATGTCACATATGCATTCTTAACAAATGGTGGATACTTCTGCCCCCAAATGACAGGACCTACAGGTAAGGCTATTTTGTTAAAGCCTTTGTGGGTCACTCTGGTGCAGAGTGACTGGCTGGCCTAGGGTATACCAGAGTAATTATACAGGACAATTCACTGTACACATGTGTCTACAGGTAGAAGCTTGTCACTAAACAGTGACACTCAGTGTATTTGGGGATACTTCTATTTCCCCTGTTGATTTACATAGAACGATCCTGTTATATAACCCCAACTCTTTACAGTGTATGCCTCAGTAGTCTATGTCCAATCTGTCAGCTCACCTGTCTTGCTTCAGGGTACCTGACAAGGAATAACACAGACTTTCTTGGAAAGGCTGTAAAAGGGCACTCTACACATTTCTCTTCAGATCCAACTTAATTCTACATCAATGGCACCTCCCCTTTACTTACAGACTGACCTTGCCAAGGTGCACCACAATGGTGGCCCCAAATTACCACCTCGTTTAAAGGGTAAAGGTTGAGAGCCTGGTGGTGACATGTTATTTAGGAATCTTGTCTGAGGCTGTAAATAGATGGCTGGGGCAATGAAACCGCCGGCTGCTAATGCCAGGGCTGAGAATAAAACTTCATTACGAGGCCCCTTGGACAGGAGAGAAAGAGCCAGAAAAGAGGCGACGAGATCTTACGCTGGCAACGATACTCCAGAGGTGTACATCCCCTCCTTGGATCTTTGCCTTTTAACGCTAGGGAAGGAGAGGTGTGCAGGGAGGTGGTCTAGGAATGGTAATTACAACCCCTCCTCCGGTTGGGGGTTAATTAGCCCTTTTGGAAACAGATGAGACCGATTCCTTTATACCAGCAAGGTGATAAGGCGAAAGAGGACACGTAGGCCCACAGGCCCTGGGCAGATAGCTGAAATGACGCCATTGCAGCTTTACAGACCCCATAAGCTTGTGGTAGTAGCCATGGTTGCCAGTGATAGCAGCAGTCTGCCTGATGCAGGAAGAAAGGTAATGGTGGAATGAGATGGGATGGATGCAGGTAGGGAGTGAGGGGAGGGGGGTCTTTTTAAAGGGGTACCAGAACTCTGTAGAAGGGTCACCTTGTTTTAGAGTATCATGTCGCCAACCACCTGTGCTGTTTCCCACTGTACTCATACAGCAGGCTCGGTTGATGTTCCATCTTTTTCTGAAGATGATGTTTTATTGTATTCTATCAGTATGGCTTTGTCTTTGTTGTTTTTGTATTATGCACTGGATGTCTAAAAGAAAGGCCTGTCATGTTAAAACAGGTAGACAGGTACGATTAGCTCTGTAATTGAGATGTCCTGTAGGGTTATAAAACATATTTCAAAACACCCAGAAATGAAATGGGGTATGATGGAAAATGCATTTCTAAGACACTATTATGTCCTTATTATTGAGTACAGCAGATAGAAAGTCACATCTGCTGATACTGCTGGGTGCATTCAATTTCCTCATATAAATAAGTTTACCTCGCAGTTGATTGAAGCCCATTTCATATTTGCAGGCAATTACATATCAGTCGTGCAGGGCCTGTATCCATTGCAAACACCTTGCCTCCTTTGCTCTTCTAACAAAATTCTAAGCGGATCCTGTCAGACTCACAATATCTGTACTCACTTTATCCAAGAGGACTCCTGGTTCCCTACAATTATGATCTATACATGTAGGACATCTTAGTAGTTTTTTTTGTTAATATCAAGGTCTTTATAGGACATAGGTAGACCCAGTGGGCATAGGTTCTCCTTCATTTGGAGGTACTCTACAAAGGCAGTGGTACTATACACACTTCCCGTCTCGCCGGCTTCCTTCCCTCCGTTCTTCGACGACTGACGTCCTCCGGGGAACACCTATTCATCTCTTTACATTGGTGTACACAATACATGGTGCCTGGTTGTGGAAGTGATATTTGAACATTTAAGTCCTTTTACTAAGTGCAGATTTTTCTGAGTTTTTGAGTTTTCTGAGTTTTCTTTTCGAGATAGATTGATACTATTGGAAGGACAGCCATCAGTTGTGTCCTGTCTGAGATTCCTCTTTAGAGTGATTTGAGATTTAATAAATCTGAAATCAGAGGGCCTGATACATTTTACCCTATAGTAATTCATAAACACTTAGTTAATCCATGCAGGCCACATTAAGGGCAGACAATTAGCATTATTATAAAATAGGGTAGAGTGACCTTGAGTCGTCCAGGTACCTTGAGTCGGCCATTTTGCTTGGTTTTGGGCCCAAAATGAATGTGTTAATGAATATATTAGTGGATTATAAGCTATTTGCAATGGTGATATATATATATATATATATATATATATATATATATATATATATATATATATATATACATTAACTGCTGACTGATGGTACTTATTGCATATAATCACCAATATAACCATGAGGTCCACACTTAAAATCAGTGAAAAAGTTGGTATTTGGGCAGGCACTCTCTTACATAGCCTATTGGAATATACATTTGTAAAACTATTTTGTTACATAGGGATGTAGCAACAGAAGAAGTCCTTTTATATAAATATGAGATAAACTAAGGAGTACCTCAGTGAGATTTCTCTCTGCAAGTTAAGACAAAACGTCGCCTCATTACTTATCATACCTCGGCCTGCTGTGAGGGTAATTAATCTCCACGACAGTACACATTAGTTCTTGTTTCATCTCATCACTCTCCCATATTTCTAACCTGAGATATTTATTCCCAGTAGGCTTACAGTATTTATGCATTCCTACTATACACACATGCGTCAATTTGGGATAGAGTGGCTAGGTGTATTCCTTCCTCAAAAAAACTGTCAAGAAGACAATAAGATGACAAGCGAGGTTTGGTCTTGGACAAAAAAGAAATATTATCATCAAAATGTATTCTGTACTGTGCATCAAATGGACTTTGTAATGTACAGTCTACACTTTGTAATGTACAGTCTACACTCTTGTACATTAGATCCTGTATTCAGTACAGGTACACATGTCATATATGTACACACCATAACACTAAGTAAAACCCACAGGAAAGGCTCCAGTACATCTGCCCCTGGCCTTACAATAGCCGATCCTCTCGCTACATTTCCTCAGCCCTCTATGGAGAGTTTCACAAGGCCTCCTCAAGGCCACCATGTGATTTCCTCGACCTAATGGAGCTGTAAACTCCCCACCATGTCCCCTGAAACCCCACCCCTTGTGCACATTGCCTGGCCTACCAGGCGGGATGCACTCCCAACCCGACCCATCACAGTCCGGATATGAGAGTCAGATATTCCTATCAGCCAACAGAGGTCGCCTCTAAGCGTGGGGCATGTTGACCGAGCTGCTCCCTTGTATTTTCTATAGAGTCTCTTACTAACTGCTCCCCCGCGGCCCAGACTGTCACTCAAAAGCTGAAGGTGGGGCTACAGATCTGGTTTGGATGGTGGCCAGGGGTGGGGTCAGGAGTAGTGGTAGGGGGTAGGGCGGGCACATCCTGGCGGTCCACAATAGATTGATGGCTCGGAATTTCCCGATCAATCACAACAGAAGCTGTGCCTTCCGTCCTGCCACGGGAGCGTTAATAGATGTATCGTGTTCCCCTGGGCTGGGGTCTGATGAGGATGTCATGTCCGTGGGAGGGGGTGACGGAGGCAGGGGTAGTCTCAGCGACCTCAAGCAGGAAAGTCATCCCAGCCATTGACCCCATAGAGTCACAACAGTTTAAACTATATTCTCCACAATATCTATACTATGTCATTCATACGAGAAACAATGACTAACTTCCATTTTCCCATACCATCCTTGCACTACGTGATTTGTTACCTATAATACTCTCCTTTGAATGAATGCATGCTAGAGAGCAGAACCTCCTCGTCTCCATATCTATCAGCATCTCTCTCTGTCACTCTCTCTCTCTCTCTCTGTCTCTCTCTCTCTTTCTGTCTGTCTCTCTCTCTCTCTCTCTCTCTCTCTCTCTCTCTCTCTCTCTCTCTCTCGGATTTCCTCTCTGCCTCTGTCTTTTTTTTCTCCATCAATCTCTCCTGCTCTATATCTTTCACCGATCCTACTCATCTTCTCTACCCCCGGTCTGCCACGTCGCACTAGGATCCTTGCCCTAAATCTTTACAACAATGAACCAGTGCACCATGCACCTTGTCCTGTTATCTTTTACAAGGCTGTAAGGTTAAGACGTGCCCTTCACCTCTCCTCATCCCCAAGGTGATAAGCTTACTCCAGCACACCTGGGGCGTCTTTAAGACGCGCCAGGGCGGCGGCCGATGCCTGGAGGAGGACCAGGTGTCTTCATCCAGATAAAAAACATGCCCATGCTATAAGAGCTGCTCTTTTTATGTTGCGTATACAGCGCTGCTCATTGCTGATGGCTTGACGTGTGCTTTGATGACGGGCTGATCTGGTTGGCAAGGATGATTCTGTATACGTGTAGCCGTCAATCAACTGTCTATTAGATTGCTAAACACTTTGAAGCTATGTCAGATTACACCTCCTTTTGACATTGTCTTAAGTTGATGACATGCAATGATCGACTTGAGATCATTTGACAAATTTATTGTCTTGATATTGGCGAGGCATATACCTTAAGGGTATTTATAACCTGATAATATGAGCACCGCAAGCTATACATTTATTATATTATTTTGGATAATTGATTCATAGCGAGTCAACCATTTGAAGCCATCTGTGCCACAGTAAATTGTGGTCTACCGTCTGAAACGAATGGCAACTGGATCTATATCCATCTCTCTATTGGCTTTAATCTTCAATCAATTGCTTAAACTCCGTACATCAGAACTTCAAGAGCTGACTTGTATATGCTTGTCTTCTTTCTTCTGCACTGTAAAAAAATTCCGCCAAAAAAAATGTTCAGAGATTTTCTGGCACCACTGGGTGCCGGCCAATCTTTGTATTTTTTATGGTCACCGTTTTCTCAAAAATCACCGTATTTTTAACCGGTACTTCTCCGTTACCTAAAAACGTTGATTTACTGTTCTTACATTAACTGTAATTCTCAGTTACCCAAAAAACAGAGATTCTCTGCCACCACTGTGTGCCGGTCATTCTCCGTAAAAACTACAGTCACCGGTCTCTTGGAATTACTGTTATTGTAACAGAGAATGTCCTTCACCCAGTGGTGTCAGACAATCACAGTTATTTCAAGGGAATATTTCAAATCACCGTCATTTTGATATGGCATCAAAGGATGGATTATTATGGTATTTCTATAATCCAGTTCACTTGTGCTCCAATCCCTAGTTCCATGAAAGCATCATAGAATAGTTCATCACACTTTGTAATTAAAATCTAGGGGCAGACAGCAACCTAGGATTGCCACAAAGCAACATGCATGGCTGGGAGGACATATATATATTTCTTATCACCACAGAATAGGTGTTTGTCTCAACAAAATTTCTCACAAAGTAGATTACCATACCTTTAACCATATTCTCACAGCGCCATGATTGACCATCAACATTGATGCTGCATTTAATTCAAAAGTTGTAAATCCTTATCATTTTTTGATACATTAAGAACAGTCTACTCTATAGACACCTCAAGGAAATCTCATCATGAAAGAGGCTGGCACCTGGTGTGATCAAACTAAACAATAATCAAAACACAAATTCTCCGTAAATTGATAAACGGTGTTTCACTGTGGTAGATTACAGATATTCAATATTGATAATTAGTCACTACACTAATTCAACGTAATTTTCACTGTGATCTTCCATAAATACATTACAGACACACAAGCATCTTTGATTTACACACACACACACACAGGGACTGAATCAATACAAAAATCAAACCTTTTTATATGTGTAGGATATTGTTTTCTATGGCACCAGCTACTCTCAATTTGAGAAACTGAAATATACTATGCATTATTATAAGTGCTTTGGTCCATACAATCTTTCACACTATTCAGGGTTTCCTTGTTATATGCTCAATATCTACAGGGTTTCACCAGGACTAGAATTACAAGTTATGCCACACTGTGGTTCATGGTAAATGTTTTGAAATATACCAAGTCTCACCAGATTCAGGAAAAAGGTGTTTCTCTGTACTGGTTTACAAGATCTCCTTGTTATATGATCAATATCTACAGAGTTTCACGAGAATTGAAATTATGGAGATTCTTTGTAAGTATTCAAAATGTGCATTACCATAAATGCTTTGATATATACTCAGTTTCATCGTATTCAGGAAAAAGGTGTTTCTCTGTACTGGTTTACAGAATTTCCTTTTCATATGGTCAATATCTACAGAGCTTCATTGGATTTGAAATTAAGGAGATTTATTGTAAAATTAAACGGTGAATCTCTGTCTATTCAACAGAACATTTTTACAGTGTGTTCATCTGGTCTTACGCCTCATCTTCACCATGATTGTGGATTTATTTTATAATACATTGCCTTCCTTTGTCCTTAGATTAACATCTCATGCAACGCGATCTTGTCGTCCCCTCATTGTCAGTGTAGACATAGTGATGTCATGTACATGAAGGAGGTATCAGTTAACTGCCTTTGACTAAAAGGCCACTTGCCCTTTAACCCTTGCCTCAGTCTATGTATTTGGTATGCATTGTTTCACTAGAAGACCACTTACACCTGGTGATAACAAGAGGAAATCAAGGATTATCCATACATTATACAGAGGAGGGCCTTCTTGTTATGGAAGTATGAATTATTCAGTATGTGAAGAAAATGGAGTCAATAGTATCTAGTAGACGACAGGACCTACTGCCTGTCGTGGCTTATCTGCGGCGTAACTCAGAGTGTCTTCAATTGTGTAAGTGGTGGAGAATTATGGCTACTATATGAAAAAAGATGTCTGTCTGCAGTATCTTATAGACGCAATGGATATGTTAAAGCTATGCGGCATATGTAGGAAGAAGGGAAAGATTCTCAAACAGGGATAGGGTTTTCCACCCTTTATTAGCTGTTTATATTATTATAAGGCTTATTAGTTACACTTGTGCACTTGAGACGCCACAATGCCAGCACAACGGTTTCCCCTCCCCTTTCTATTAGGTCACCTCATTAAACAGGTATTCCAAGTAAATAGGGGCCACACCCATGACACACCAATGACGCAGACACCTCATCCTCTAACCCTAACCCACCCTTAACCTTGCTCACCATACCCTGCAGCACCCCTTCCACTGCCAATTCACTAGTCAAGATCAATTCCTAAACCTTATCATTTGCAGAACTTCACATTGGGCTGTGTCTTTCAGGATTTCCATATAATGGGCACTGGGGATTTGTTGGAACAACACACCTTGATAACAAGATAGGGGTAGATGGTGGAGGGGGTTAATCTTCATCTATTATTACCTACAGACACAGACGATTGGCAGATTCTGGCGCACCTTGCAGATCAACCAGAGAACTTGCGTTCTACCTGCCCCTCCGTCATCCTATAACAGCTGGATGATAGATCATTAAGTCTCAGCAACCTTTAATCGAACCCTGCCATTTCGTTACACTCAGGTGTAACACAATAGGCTTTGTTCTCTGAGAAACCGTTAAGGGGTTCTAGTCAGCCGTCTACTGCTTCAATAGCTCAGCGCTGCTTGTTGCTATCATTTGATAAGTGGTATTTTTATCAATGAGAGGGTGTGGCTTAATGGTTCATGCTGCATGAAGAATCATTAAAGGTGCTGTGTTATCAATGCAAATGCATCAATGTAGGTATTGATGGGTATCACTATACAGCGCAGAGTTGGAATTTCTGATGTGGAGAGATTATTAACATGAGGTGGATTTAGAAAGTATATAGAACTAGTAGGGGTATATAATTATACTGCTGATACTGCAGGGTATATGTGCAACTTTCTGAATAGGTTGTGGTATCAAATGCAAGCATATTGGATCCCCCGCCCCCTGCACGGATCATCCATTCTGTTTTTCCTCCCACGTGCAATATGTGAGAGATTAGAATGCAGGAGTCGGGCCACAGGTTGCTACAGTGTATATCTGAATGAAGCGACCTAATAATGCAGGCAGAGGTAGACTATAGAAAGGACTTCTAGCAAAAGCTCCTGTGCCTCTGGCAATCCATCGTACACCTGGCCATGGGAAACCACTGCATGCTCTGCCACGCCACCGTTCAATTGCCCCGCTCACTTGTCCAGCGCCAGAGGTACCTGGCATCAGTAGCAGTCATAACACAAAGGAGCTGCCAAGCGCTCTTAAGGCAGGTATGCCACCGCCGTCCTCCCAACTGCCCTATGCCATCCTTTCCTTGGCAGTAACCGGATATTGACGGAGGCCAGATGCTCACGTCAAGTCACCTAAGGAGATGGACTATGTCTGCCGGTAAAAGGTGCTAGGAGGATGTTGCTCCTATAGTAAAAGGAAGAGCAGGCTAAAAATGCCCTCGTTCCCAGTCCTTTCTTTTCATATAGTTATAACTTGTCCCTTTTGTTGCTCACAAGTGTTCATATAAGTACGGTGCTAAAAAGGCCGCCTTTGGGTAGGTACCTAGTGGGGAAAAGTCAGTCAGTATAATACCTACTCAGTGTTGTGCAGCAGGGAACAGAGGCATCATAAAAGCCCTTGTTACAGTGTGTGAGACTACGAGGTACCTGATAGTGCAGCTCTATCTGTTTGAAACAAGGCAGGCGACTTCTGAGACTGATGTGGTGAGTGCAAGTACTTTGGTGAAGCAGTGCATGAATTGTTTAGAAAAGAGGGCACATACTCACAGCTCGTTTTACAATAGGAGCAACACCCTCCAGATGTGGTATGTGTTGGTGTGGGGTAGTGTGGCTTGTGGTACCTTGGTATGGGGTGTTTTGCAGAGAATACTGTTCTGACCCATGACCCTGATACTATCGCTACCAAGAGAAACATTTCCTGTGGGCATCAAGATGTTAAGGTTACAAAAAGGGTGTGGGCAGTCGAAAGAAGCTTAAGGATAAAGAAAACAACATGATTAGGCTAGGAATGGGGGGATGCGTGAGGGGTAGGGGCCCGGGGTAGGGGTGGGGCTTGGGCCTGGGTCCGTCGTTTTTGTCAGCGGCTGTAGTTGGGCAAGACACCGCCCTGTGTCACTTCCTGTGCACATGCGTCACGCGACCAAGCCGTTAGTTGTTGCGCGACAATCAGCTAGCATGGCGTCGGGGGAGCGCGGGTAGGGGGAGGGTATGTCAGTTGTGAATTGGTCAAGATGACACAGAAAGGGACATCGATCTGGGATTGGTTCATGGAGTGTCCTGTAGTGTGTCTGGATGGTGGGAAAAAATATCGTCTACATGTGGCACCAGCTTTATTGGGTTCGTTAGGCAGACGACACGCTACAGTTCCGGAAGGCAAATGGTAAACTTTAAAACATCCTAGAAACTAGCTAGCGACATTTTGACTAAATGTCCCACTTCCCTCACTCTAACGTTGGGATCAGCAAGAAACTTCCTAAAACATTCTTTCCATCATCACCCAACCCACCATTTTCTCCCCCATCCCCAATCCTTTCTTCTGCTTCAGCCGTAATAATTGGCGCATGGATAAAAACCCAATATTAACACGATCATTCCATCTCGCTGTTTTAAGTTTGGCATCCTTCCGGACGAGGAAAATGCATTAATTTCCCTTCCGCCCAAAACCACGAAATTACCACCAGACGATCTCCCCACTCACACAGATCCCAAAGAAAAAAAACCTTCCACTGTCCTCTTTGACGATAAAACTATGGAAACAAAAAAGAGAAAAGAATGGACAAAAAGGAAGATCAGAAACATTTTCCAATCAGACTTCTATGTCGCCTGCATCCTGGCAGTGTTGGGCCCTTGACGTTTGGTTGCGGCATAACTGTATTTGTGTGGAACAATGACCAGTGATACGTTATGATGGAGCACGGTACGGGGTGGCCCTGTGCTGCCTAACGAACCGCATATATCTTCCACCCTCTCCTGTCACAACCAACTGATGCACAGTCACCGCTCGTTCCAGCATCCCGAGGCACTATAAGCATGAACCGTCATAAGTAACGCCGCTTTGTCATTACCGTCTGTATATAATCGACAGAAAAGGGAGTGTCTCCTCTTCGCTGCCATGACCACGTTCTACATTAGTGTAATTGGCCAGGGCCCTGCTCTTTCCATATATATTGCCCCTGCGTTGCCCCAGGCAACGGTGGCTCTCTTCGCCATACAGGATCTACTCTTGCCCTTACCACCAGGCGGAGCATCGTTTCCTCCCCTGGGCGATAATGCAAGGAAGGAATACTTCACCGGCTGACATTTCTGTCCAGCTCAATGCATTTTGCGTCCATAATGTAGGCTATACAGAAACGACTGCCGACGTGTGTGTACGACTGCTAGTGTCAAGCTTCACACTTGCATATAGAGGTCCTAACTCCCCCCCCCCCACATGGCCACAGTAGTGGCGAAAGAAAGGCTTGAATCTGGGGAATCTGGCGGGGAGAGGGTTAAACTTAGCATAAGCAATGGGTAAAGGTGTTTAATATGGACATTGACGTCATCTGCTGTGAAATAACATGCCTTAATGAATACGAAAGTAATGCGACCCTCTTTCTTGACAGAATCTCTATTGTGCAATGCCTTCTAATGTATCACAATGTACATTTATTCTCACCCTGTTACTTCAACAGTTATGTCCGTTGCTACTGATACCGACTTTAATATTTCATCATCATTGTTGTAAATACTTCTTTTACATGATATGAATGATCACAGGCACACACAACGTTAAATGTTCAAGGGAACAGATAGTGTTGACGTTGATCTCCCAAGGGGTGTTAGATTAAGGCATAAAATCTACCGAACCGCTCTACTGAGAGTTAATTAAGAAGTAATGAGAAACCTCCTGATAGATTCTGTCGCCAGGAAGCACTCATTTATCACATGTCGCAGCACTGTTCTTAGGAAGTGCTAGAGTGCGCACGCGCGACCAATGTATCCCTCTGGTGGTTTGTCCCAGAAGTACTCGCCAGGTGACAGGCACAGAGGGCACGGTAATGACCTTGACCTCGTGTCTATTTCTTCTGCCTCACTTGGGAATGCCTTGCTGAGTCTGCTGCCACCTCGCCGTGAGGTTTATCATGTATACCACCCATCTTGCCGATCTAGGGCCAGGACATCAATCTATTTTGTGACCTAATGCGTGTTTGTTCAAAACTCATATTAGTGACAGAGGGTGAGTTATCAAGTATGCTTATTCAAAATTTGATTCTGGGCCTCATTTCAACCCCTTTTCAACGATCGCAGATTTTACTACGATTTTAAAAAATAATCTGTCTTAATTTGATCTAGCCATCATTAAGAAGCTAATATGGAAGCTACTGATGAAGTCCGCTAATGCCATTTGATGATGATCATAGTGACCTTTTTGTGGGAGTCCTGCATGGTAACTTTTGAAATAAAGCCCAGTCATTAAGCTGCTGCAATGGCTCGCAGGAGATTGCAGCAGCTTGGTCAAGTTTTACTAAGCATTGCTGGTCTTTTCCAGGAAATGAAGTGTCGGGTTACATGGTTCTAACGTAACCTGCACCAATGAGTTGGAATGAATGACGATGCTGAACAGGAATAAACCATCTACAACGACCACAGACCCTCTTGTAATTCAATCCTCCCGACCACACGCTTTGGCTCCAGTCACGAATCGTTTTGATAGTTTTCAAAGAGCCCTGGGTAGTTTGCATAATGCAAGCCGCAGTGCAGCCTGTCAGCTCAACAGCCCGGCCAAACGAATTATATTAAAAGCACGCCATTTATTTTGCATGTCTTTGTTTAAAATCCATTAAGGCATTTTCCCTTCGCGTCTTGAAATTTCGAAATGATTAGAAATCTGTCCGTGCGGCAACAATAGTGGAGTTTCAGCGCGTCACGACGCATTGACGACTTGATGAATTGCGCGGCACTTCGGACGTTACCTCATTAGGGAAGTGCACGACAGAGACACCCCATCCCTTAATGTCCGTGTTTTTGCCCTCCTAAAACTAGGCCCCTAGCTGATGGACGAGTATTTTCTTGACGGTTACCTCGAAACAGAGCGTCATTTATTGAGAGTATTACCCTGACCAAATCAACCTTAAAACTCCAAAACGGGAACAGATGATTCGGTCGATTCAGCAAGAGGCATTGAGCTTTTGCATCACACTTGTGATCCACAAATATTTGGTGGTATCATTCACTGCTATGGACAGACTGGTGCAGAGTTAAAGGATTCTGTCCTTCAGCATTTAATTTCAACTTTTGGTTTATTCAGTCTATTATGACTATGGTTATTGAAAGACTTTTGATATACAAATGTATCGCTCTTTAGTTGTTGATAGTTGTGCTGCATTGCAATCAATTTACTATCATATGCTTTAGTAAGGTAATCAATGCCTTGGTCACTATCATTGTACACTAACTTGGCGAAAGAAAAAGAAGCAACACGATGGTTGACCTCACTATAAGCTCCAAACAGAAATAAACACACGTATTAGCCCTGTGAATCCAGATTGATGAAATATGAGATAATGGTCCATGAAATAGTAATACTACTATTGGGAAAGCATTTATTGGTTCGCGTAACTTTGTTAATGCCACTATTGACGTATTAAACCACTACGTCAATATGTATGTACCTACTCAGTACATGGGTATTGACTGTGGGCAGGATCAAATATCGGACATTAAGTTACAGAGTCATAAACATTGACCGTCTGTGTTAATGTATAGGCGTCAGCACAACTCACCAGAAAAAAAATCTCAAAGATGATGTAACTACAGCCTGGAGAGAGGCTACACCCATATTGGACATGGAGTAGTCAGAAGTTGGTGTGGGTTATTTGTGGACGGATCACAACCAGCCTAATACAAGATATGAAGGCGGCCACACGCTGTCATGACTCATCCCCATCTACACTACCCCCCCCCAACCTCTCCTTGAGTGGCTCCATAGCCAGAGCAGTTTCTAGCCACTCAGAGGTGCTCGCTCTCTCTCTCTCTCTCTCTCTCTCTCTCCGGTTGCCAGCCACCCAATTCGAGCCCCAATTTCATGGCCTGGTGAGCAGCTCGTTGCGGCCCGAGCTGGGGCTTTGGTGGGGTGACCAGTGCTTACCCCACACAAGACGGATGACCAGTGTCCACTGTCAGCGAGCAGCTCCGGCTACTCCATCACAGGCTGTCAGGACCTGTCATGGCTGTGAGCTGCTCTCATGGCCTGGGGGCACTCTGCCCCCGGAGTCCATAGCCTATAGCCGGAGATCGGCCTATCAATGCATCAAACCCAGTCTACCGCGATAGGGGATCGGCCATCCGGGCGTGGCTTTTTACTGATACATGAGAACTTTCCGTGTAGACAAATAGGGTAAAGGGAGCCCCGGGGAGCTTTACGTCTTGAGGCTGGCATTGTGAGTGCTCCAAGAAGGCACGGACTTGAAGAAAGAGCCCAGGGCAAAATGGGATATTAGTAGTCTCCAAAAGTAAATGGAGTTCTCAGTGTCCTTTCTACTCCTCCATGTATTTATGTGTCCTCTTGTAACATAGACTCAGTATCGTCTCAATATTGGCTAATTGAGACTAAGATCACTCAATGGTAAAACGTGGAGTAGCCATAGTAAAGAAGACTGTATTTTCAATCCCTTTCCATGTCAATGTCTTTCCTCCTAGCTTTACACAGTATGATATCCTATGTCAAGTATCTAATAACACTCATTTTCCCTAGTTATCAATTACAGAAACTGCTTGGAGTTTGAGAGTGCTTTGTAGTAGTCAGGGTTTTGGGCACTTAAAAATGGGTGAGCTAACATACAAAATCACTGATATCAAATCTACGGCAATGTGCTCACCTCTAATTTGGTGTGAGTCCCATAAGGCTTTCCTTAAGCTATCAAATGCAGTCATAGGATTTGCAGAAACCCCTTTGCTTAGATATGAGCCATTATTTCACCCCATAAATCCCTATGGAGTAATCAGTGCCTTTCCCCAGCAACCACTTATAGAGGCTGATTATAGCATAATGTACAGTAATGCACATCTTAAAACAGCCATTGACAATATTTTCAATGACATGATATGTATTTGACAAAGATCGGATGTATTCGCCTAATCCTAACTTATTGAGTTATGGAGGTACCTTTCTGGTGCCAATGAGGGAAACATTGATTCAAATTCAAATTTCTAAATGAATAACCAGGTGTGTCAGAAACTGTACAGAACTAGCCCTTGATCCTTTTAAAAATTACATTGGTAGCTCTTGTTGCGAGGCGTCAGCCTTCGTATATAGCCCTACCTAGAGACCCAAATGGTTAATAAACCTTCTTATTATATAAGCTGAGAACTTATGTACAATGTGAAATATTGTTGTGTATATATAAAACCTATGTTGTACCGGTAATGGACTATGCTGATGTCATATACGCGCTGCAAAAACTGTCTTAGATGAACTGCAGACTCTACAAAATAGATGCATTAAGCACTGTCTGAAACTGCTAATTCTTACATCAACTGACTTTATTCATCAATAATCTAAGTTACCTTACTTAACAAATGGACGTGAACATCACTTAAGAATGCTCACTTTTAAAATATCACAGAAACCTGATTCATTAAAAAAAATATTGGCAAGAATACACGGCTAAATGATGCACCAGTTTTGTATAATGAAAGATCAAACACTAAGGCATATGATAGATCAATAGAATTTATGACTAGTCATACATGGAACCCGTTGCCTATAAATATAAGAAATATACAGGACATGGACTCCTTCAAGAGAAAAAGTAAAGAAATAATGCGTAGCACTATACCAACCAATGCAATCGATGTACATGCAGGTGTGCTTCAGTGAACTTGCTTACTTGATAAAGGTATCGAATAAAATGACAATATATGACAGATTTTGACAACAACATTATTTATGTCAACTGGTATACATGTACACGTACCTGATATTAGTCATACTTGGTGCCTTTATTGTTATAAAGAATTTTAATCCTTTTAACCTGTTATCTTAAACCTCTTTAATCTGTTATCCTTACTGCTACTTGCCACTTAAAAATAATATATTTAGATTATGTTATAATCTACCTACTTCCTATCTAAGTAACACCCTAGAGTTTATGGAGATGGAAATGTATGAGAGTCGAATCATGAAATATGTATTAGGTGCGAGGGCGCGAATATAATGTTGCACGTTGAGACTTGTATATACTGTGGTATATGCTGAATGATGCACGGCTGATATGCACATATCAGCACAGGAAGTGCCAGAATCGTGGTATAATTAGAATTTATCAATTGGATCTTAAAAAAATTTTCCTATATATAACTCCTTTGAGCAATGTCTTATCGCTGACCTATGTATTTCACACAGATTTTGAACCTTTTAAATATAATTATTACCATTCAAGACCCTATAGACCCACACCTAGGTATACAATGATTCAAAATCAAATCTGTTCACATGTAAAACTTGCTACTTCTATTGTCATATGATTATTGATTTCTTTGTACTAATCATTTTTGATTACCTTTTCTTGAATATACTGACAAGGGGGGTATCTAACATCAGGACCGCTGACATATCCTCCTTACTTGTTTGGCACTGCATGCTCTTGAAATCCTTTGCATGAAAATTTTTATGGGCCATTACAATACAGACATCGAGAAAGACTATATTGTAAAACAAAATATGTGGTTTAAGCGGAAAACAAACTGAAACTGTTCTTGTTTGAATGCCTGTACTTGACTTCAATTATGATGCCAAATGAAGTTAAACTGATCCTTAAAAAAGGATCCGAATTCCCTATTGTCCCCGACCCCTTTGTAAAGCAGATGCTTCTGTTTACGGATCGTTCTGCATGCCAGACCCATCTGTTTACAAATACATTTACATGATGTGAGCGATAATACATTAAAGTCTACATGAACACATCCCCCAACACGTCTCCTGTGGCTTACCCAAGCCACAGGTTGGGCCTTTTGTCTACCCACTGAACAATAACCTTGGGCAAATTTTAATTTGCGGCGGATGTCAGAGGGCAAGAGGAAGAAAAAAGCCTTCCGCCTCTGATGTAGGTAATGGCAATCCCCCATTCATTTCCAGGCCATTGTTGTATTCACCCCTGGAATCTATTCTAGAGCTAGCTTGTGCTGCCCACCTGGGACCTTTTTATCTGTAAAGCTATTTTAAGGAGACTGGATTGGCTGATGTCTAAGTTAGGAATGCCGGAGACAGCCAGGGAGACAATGGGTTCACATAAAAAGTTTCTGTGCTGAATTACTAACATTGCTGAACCCTCATTTATCAATGGTGGGTTGTACAGGATTCGTTGGGAGGTTTACATGAATACTCATTAAGAAGCTTAATATAACTGTCTAAAAGTATATTCATCAACAGAGTGTTTCTTTTGCTGAGACACTACTTCACGATGAGTATCTGTGTTAGGAACTAGATGACTTCATTCTACGAAGACCAAGCTTGCAGTGTAATAATATACTTCCAATGTGGTTCAATTACATCCCCCCTCAGAGCAGAGAATCTGATATGAGATCCTGGTAACCCGCAATTGGCAAATCGACTTTGCCTTTTTGCCAAGCGACCGGAAAGACACGTAATATAAAAACAGCAACTTGATATTACCACAAGCACTACACCAGCTCCGCCACTGCCAGCTGCATTATTTTTCTCTGTATCTTTTTTTACTGGGTGGTTTATGTTGAGCTGCTCAGTGCTCATTGAGGCTGTGGTAATCGCTCTGTGAGTTGCTCAGAGCTGCTGCAGAGTGGCGGTGGGTGTTGTAGGGGTCGTGCCCTTTGGTGTGTGGCGGCATGAGTGAGGAGGCTTGTTGTAGCTGGCGTCTTTGCCAGCCCAGGACGAGCAGGACGCCGGGTGTTGGATCCATCAAACTGACACGAGCTGCTCTATCCGTCTTCCTGAGCTGCTCACAGACCTGCTCCCCGGGTCTAAGTGTCGCCCGCCATACGCCTATTACCACTTCCGGCGTCCCGCCCCGCTCCCGGCGTCCCCTGTGCCGCGGCCAATCAGAGACAAATCTATCCACGTGGTGTCTACAGGCGCAACAAGGTGGCCACAGGGTCCACGCATGCGCTCTGGGTTTTATGGTGTTTTTTTGTGGCGTTTCGTTGTTTCCGGTCGTCATCCTTCATCAGGCTATTGGTGTACAGACACCAGTAACCCCTCCCCATTCTGGGAGACAAGGCTCCAAACTAGCAGCCACAAGGCTAGGATATTCTGGATGAAAGTCCCATTAAGGAGTGTCTCTCCATGGAAGCCTTAGCCTCCAGTGCCAAAGCTGCTGTGTGCGGCTATTGCCTATCAAAAGGGTCATTTATCATGGTGAACACGGTTAGCGGCGTCGTATCTGATGATTGGGCCATCAATCCATTAAGCAGGACAAATAGGGGGAGGTTCACAGGTTGGGCTATTGAGCTAATGAGGGTCGCCAGCGGAAAAAGTGGAAGCGATATCACAAGAATCGATCTACTTGACGCCTGACTCTGTATCACAAGAAGCCTCTCTGAAAAGTAGTGGATCTCCGACTGTCATGCATACTCAAACGAGTTTCTTTTTTTCTCTTCGAAATCTAGGTGCCACAGCCATGGCTGCTTCCTTTTCAGAATGTGTTGTTCCCATTGGCTAAGCAATAATATGGATGACTTATATTAATAACCAAATGTATTGAAACTGAGTATCCTAGATCACAGGATGCTCTTTTGCGCTGAGCAGCTTGACGCAAAGGGATTCTTTCAATTAAGACACATTCTCGACACAAATCCTCATTTGCAACTGCAAGAGGGAGCTGCCATCTTACATTACTCCAAACACCCCTAGGCGAAACACCATGTACGTCAAGTTGTCCATCATAGAGACGACCACGACAATGGCCACCATCTCAGCACTCCCATATCTCGTCCACCACCCCTCCTGGCCAGTTACTGATCTGTTTGATGATGAGCCTTTCTGCACTATCTGTATGTCCACAGCTTGCCGCCCACATCCCTCACCCATCCCTCCAGTACCTGGCAACCAACGCTACCTCCTTTAAGGCCAGTGGTGACCCAAGACCTGGAGCGCAGCGTTCAGCGTCTTTTCTTTCCTCCATAGGTCCTGGGGTTATAATATATTGTTGAGATTTCCCGTGCTCTGTGAGGGACGACAACGGATTATGTTATCATTAAACCCCCTGCGGCATCACGAATGGTAGATAGAAGACATTCCCAGCAGGCAGAGTTTATTTCATCATGAATTGTCCGCAGGAGCTACCTTTTAAATCACTCATAACATTTTCTGTAACAGCTTGAGGACAGGAGCTGTCATTTGTAATAAGCCTGTCTGCTTTGTTTATCTATTATCGCCCATTTTATCAAACATTCATTTGCAGTCAATGCTTTTAGTATAAACACCACACATTGTTTAAATTCATGAAATGTCAGACTTGTCGGGTGATGATGAAGGGACCAATATTACAATGTATTAACCTTCTTGGGAGTCCTCCCTTTCGAAAAGTATGTAGCCTGATAATAAAAAAAGAAAAAAAAAAGTTAATCCAACATCATGTCCTAGAGCTGGGATGCATGCAGTGAAATCGCTGCAATATAACAAACTTCGTATTTTATCATATATGCATTATGTCATAATGCATATATGATAATATGATAACATATTGATCAGATCATCTCGTTGCCCAAGCTTTCGGTATCAAAGCAGGAGCCGCATTCTAGCAATCGGCCTTAACCTAGACTCCAAACAGTTGCCTCATTCTTCTGTTGTATTCATGGTTCACCATGGTGTCAGCTCTCACCACGATAGACACATCCTTGGAAAGAGTCACCTCCTTTTGTCTATTTGCTGGAAGGGCTTTGTGGGGTGCGGTTCCGTCTTAATCTACGCCGGTGCGGTTTACTTTGAGTAGCCTTGATGGCTCGACTGTCCTATGTTGGGGAGGATTTTGTATGTCAGATCTAGGGGTGCCGTTCAGTCATCAGTGTAATATGGAGTAGGCATTGTTATGTTGGGCAACGCCAAAATTTATCTACACAGGGCATTCTCTTATAGCAGTTTTGATTTAATTGTTCCTTGTGATATTTAGGTTATGAATATGCACAGATGGTATCAAAATACATATCATGCACTATATATAGTGTTTTAATCAATCTCTTTTCCTTTTCAAACTTCAGATGTGGCTGAGTACTGTCAAAATGAGAGTTTCAAAACAAAGTGTGCTAAGGACCAGGTGATTGTGATGACTTCGGCACTTTATGGGCGAATGCGCTTCTCACGGTGCATAGAACGTGACTATGGTTACGTAGGACAATGCTCCACTGACGTCCTAGACGCAGCTGATGTAATGTGTTCAGGACGGCGAAGCTGTGAGATAGAGGTCCCTAACACTGTATTAGACAGCCGAAGGGCGTGTCCAAAGGACCTCAAGTCATACCTGGAAACCACACACACCTGTATCAAAGGTAAGGATGCTCATGAAAGCAGCAAAAGAATGGGGAGTTAACGCCAGCACTGGTAAAGGTTTCAGTAGCTTGTGATGTGAGCCTGACAGCCTTTAGGTTTTGAGTCTTTACCCGACTGGATGCATTTAAAGTTGCTATCATGGAAATGACAGCGATGACAAGTTAACCTTTGTTCTGGTTTGTCAGTATATTTAACACTTATTGTGCGTACCCTACTTCTACCTGAGGATTCTTTGTACTTTACTCTACTCCTAAAGGCCTCTCAGGATAGGATTACCTTTAATTTAAACCCAACTTTTAATTAGTCACAGGTAACAGTCTAGGTGCTCATTAGTAACGTGGGAGCCCGAAGAAGGAAACACAAAACAAAGAGACATCCAAACATCTTTTTTTCTATTTAAAACTGAAACCATTTACAGGTACTGGAAACTCTGGTTTGTAAAGCAAAACATTTGGTAATGATGATCATAGCTGGGCGGCAGCGGAATTCAGATTACACACCGTTATTATTGTCTCCATCTGGGACAAAGATCATCACCACGAAAACTACAGACACGCCTTGTTACCACTCTAAACTTAATGTCAACCAAAGTGATTATCATTATTGAGGCAATTAAAATTCTTTCTTTACCGCTTATTGGATAGGATAAAGAATAACTTATGTTTATCACAAAGTAGCGAGGTTTTTTTCCGAATCTTCTCTGATATGATTCTGCCATCATATGACTTTTCAAAACTTAAGATAATTGCTGAGAATGACTATGTTGTATGGAAAAGGCTCACATATATTAGCTTGGTTAAAGTAGCACACTTAATTTTTTTGAAGGATGGATTATTATCTCAAGTCGAATATGTGCGCCCCATAGGTTTTACCCAGAACCTCCGTAGCACACCCCCCTAGTGTGATAACCCTCCCCTGTATCACACTGCCAGGGAAAACATCCAAAATGGTCAAATAACTGGTGAAAAAATCAATTCTGATGACAAAGAAATGGAATTTTGAACATATCTGACTAAATTAACTAAATACAAAGGAACACTCAAATAGGTCCGCACCGAGGGTTATCACACGAGGCGAAGCCTCAGTGCACCTTTGTCTATTTATGTGCCATCGCTTGTCAGATGCTAAGAACTCTAATTCTATTGTTTGTTTTCGATTAAATTAAACCTGCATTAGCTTTGAATAGTGCGGTCGTTTTATGTTTGGCAGTGTTCAGTTTAGCTGTCTAGTGACTATAGTCAATAGCCATTACAAAAGTCATGTCGGTGTGACCTCTTTAGGGTGCCACTTCCTAGCAGATAATACCTCAGTTGTATCATTCATTCCATCTTATTTTGCAGTCATGTCTCAGGATGACAGGAGATGTCGGGCAGGTCAGCCCCATGTCCTAACCGCCCCTTCGGGCCTTCTGGCCAGTGTCTTAACAGAAGAGACTGGCCTTGGTTCCGCTGACTGTCCCTGGATGATTAAGGCACAGCCAGGCCAGAATATCAACATTACCCTCTTTGACTTTGCCACAACGCAGCTCAATGGAGAGGTGTGTCATGCCTATGCCATATTGCGCGAGACTGACCCCACACGCAGCATCACGGTATGCGGCAGTACAATGCGCGAGAGGAACGTGTACACGTCCATATCTGACACGGTAGATGTACGTGTACTCCGCAGTCCACAGAATAGCAACAGCAAGGGCAAATACTTCATTATCAAGTATGATTGTGAGTACAGTTAAAGTATTATCTACCGAATGGGCATTGTTCTATCATTCTCACTCTACAATGACTTTTCTTTGACCGACACAATTTTGCGATTGAGTTTGTATTCTATTCTGCATAAGACAAACATTGCTACATTTGTTTTTTGTCAAGATGTACTTGATTGTATTCAGTGGCGAAGGTGGAATAAATAGGTATTTCTCTGCTTTTCTATCACACCCATTAGCTGTATCATCATCAGCCGCAAATTGCATGCCAGAGCATTTTAGCTGTCCTAACGAGATTTTAGAGGATGCGGGGAAGTTTAGCGATGGCCACAATATCAGAATAGAAAAAGAAGGATGTCCGCTGATGGATGACCTAACCCTTTTTTCTGTCAGAGGGGAGGGGCCGAGGTAGTATACAGCAATGCGGGTATTCCCACAGATCGATGCATAAACAGCATAAAGAAATTAAGGCGTGCTTCTATCTATAAATCGACATCTAAGTAGTAGGTATGTGAAATGGGGCGTTCCCTATCGATGTATACAGAGATGGGGATTCCCATAAATGCATGTCTGAATAGTATACAAAATAGGGGGGGGGGTGTTTCCACAGATAGATCTATGAGTAGTATATTGAAATGGGGATTTTCTACAGATGGATGTCTGAGTAGTGTACAGAAATGGGGTATTTCCATAGGTGGATGTCTTGAGTAGTGTACATAAATTTTATGAGGTATTCCCATAGGTGGATGTCTGAGTAGTGTACATAAATTTTATGAGGTATTCCCATAGGTGGATGTCTGAGTAGTGTACAGAAATGGGGTATTCCCATAGGTGGATGTCTGAGTAGTGTACAGAAATGGGGTATTCCCATAGGTGGATGTCTGAGTAGTGTACATAAATTTTATGAGGTATTCCCATAGGTGGATGTCTGAGTAGTGTACAGAAATGGGGTATTCCCATAGGTGGATGTCTGAGTAGTGTACAGAAATGGGGTATTCCCATAGGTGGATGTCTGAGTAGTGTACAGAAATGGGGTATTCCCATAGGTGGATGTCTGAGTAGTGTACAGAAATGGGGTATTCCCATAGGTGGATGTCTAAGTAGTATACAGAAATGGGGTATTCCCATAGGTCCCAATGGAGAAAGGGTATAACATGCAGGTATAAATTGAAAATCAATGATAATTTCCGATATGCTATGCTGGGCTGACCACGCTATGATTGTTAACAGTTGCTAACAAACCTAACGCTAGAATCTACACATAAACAAACACTGCAGATTTAGGTGACTCCCCACTAATCCTCTCTATTCAGCGTTCCGTTCTTTATGGGGCACACTGGTTTATTGATCACTAAATCCTCTAATACTTAGCTGGTTGACACTTGTGTTGTCAGCCTCCTCAATAAACCACACATCGTCATTATTATAGGAACCATCCGTGTCCATTCAGGACCATTTGCCCTTATTTATGACCCCCATCCATAAAATGCCATACATGTGTGCTTGTATGACAAATTACAGAGATCAAGGATGCATTAGTCACCTGGTACATGATACTCCCATTACGCAGAATCTACCGCCTCCGTGTGCAGTTTACTAACGTGTCAGTCGTGGTAGGGCGCAGTGCTGTGGGTTCGTATGCGGTGCTGTTATAGATAGCACCCCACCACCCACCCCCTCTCAATAGGACTAGGCAAGTCTTCTGTGGGTGTGTCAAGCTGCTTTGTGATCTGGGCCTAACATGCTACTGTTAACCTCACGACCACACACTACTTCGGTTCCCACTCCCAAGAGCTTCTGTGGTGAGGGGATTAAATTCTCCAGTAAATCTATATGCCTGTTAGATTATGCTGCAGTAGAATAGGGAAATAAAGGCAGGAATAAGGCTGCTGAAAATGTCCACAAAGTAAGGCTAAATAAACTCCCGCCCACTCTTTATAAAATTGTAAAACACCATTTGAGCAAAGTCTCTTTATAACAGATGTGTAATGTTGAAATATCAATTTTTCATGATAGGTAATAGGGATAACCAAATGAAAGAGTTCAGTTGTTTCTAAATTATGCTTTGTGGTCCTTATTCCTGTTGTTTCCATGGTAACTGGACTAAGGGGATGGTAATACGAAAAGTAAGCACCAGAATTAACCTATACAATCAGCACCTACGTGTTCATGAATCGGTGTTAACTGGAGTGATAACTGTTTATTTGAATGGGCATTTTGTATGAAAACACAATGAATCTCCCTTGTGGGAAGTAGGTCCATTGTCTCGGACTTTGCCACATGAGCTCCGGGGCGTGCCAGGAGGCAGGGCTTGCCTCTCTGCTGGCACACGATTCATTTGCCAGGGATCAAATCCGGTGGCCTGTACCCCCACCCCCTTCACCCTCTGCCGTGGAGTCAGCGTGGTGAATCTGGACTGGTTAGGGGTCTACCATATCCCACACATACACACAGCATGCAGAGAAATGAAACTCGGGTCATATTTCGAAGAGCGCCCTTATCGTCCTTGAAGGTAGGGCTAATGCCCCGGAGATACCGTTCAATCCCCCGACCCTCCAAGTATCCCCCCATGTCCCGATCACCCAAAATGCAAGCCATGGCTCTGATAACATGGGTAGAGCGGGTGGGGCCGGGACCTAGTAATTACCCTTACCGGTATCGCCGGCCCGACCGAGGCGCCCCCTGGTCGCTGGTCGGTCCCCTAGCGGCAGCGGGGCGTAACTGGCTGTCATCCCCGGCGCCGCCTGCCGACTTAGTTATGACGGGATAAGCAATCCCCGCGGACGGCTTTCAATTAAAGCGGAATTAGGGCGGACACGGGTACTGCGCCCTGAGCAGCTCCACCCCCCCCCCACACACACACACTACAAAGAGCTGCTCAGAGCCGATCAGTGCTGTTAAAGGGCGGCAAGAGACTGGTGTATAATGTGTAGGTTGATGGTAGGGAGTAGCTCATTTCCCATGGCTTCTGTTTTTCATTGTTGGTGGAGATTGGTTATGTGAGGGTTCGTTTGTAGGGGGGTTGACATATTGTCTGTATATATGCGTGTTCCTAACACGGCTGACCAATGGCTAGTTGGTAGAGGATGTCTGGCGGAAATTGGCTATTGATTCTGGCCGCTTTGAAGCTGGTATAGTATACAATCTTCACGGCCGACTCGGACATAGTAGGTCTTCAAACAGATCGATGGCACTTGGTGGCCATGTATCTACTTCGGTGTGGAAACATCTCGAGGCAATACTTGTAACCTTTACACGAGCAAACACCAATCCATCTGACACCTCCACGCCCCAGCTGGGGACATCTACGTTCAACTATGAGCAAAATCTGAAATCTTCTCAGGACTAAAATGACATAAAATTCGAAGAAAAAATATATCCTTTCTATATCAAGTCCCAGATGGAACTGAAAAATTGCCATGTCTTTTATTCCATAGATGCCCTGTGCAGATATCATTCTTTCCATGTATACATTAGTCATTTTTTTATTGCTATAGGTTATCTTGCCAATAGACACAACCACGTTTGTCTTTGGGGGATGGTGGACATATAACCTACAGAATATATCCCATTCTAGATAAGGGTAATTGCATTTGCCAGACGTAGCTGTATGCTCTACGAGTAGGCAAGCCATTTGATATGGATTACAATCAGAGAAAACAATAGACACAGCAAGGCGGAGTATTTTGCCAATATGTTATCTGAGTCTTTCTTGGGTGGCAAAGCATGATATAATATCAAGGAGTGAGTCAGATGGCCCCACTGGAAATGGAATAGGCAATGATGTATAGAAGGCACTTGGTGTGATAGAAGACTCCTGGCAAGTATATATCCATCTTCCCACTGTCATATAAGTTATCAGAATATCAAATTACTATAAATATGTATACCTTATATAGACCAGGGGAATAATTGGGGGACGTTCACTAGGTATAAAATCAATCCTGTTATACTTCCTGATCCAATGATTATACCTAAACCCTGACTTCACTTCAAACAGCTTAGGGTAGACCTGGTCAGTCTGCTGTTTATACTGCTGTTAACCCATCAACCTGCTGTTTATTTCCACTTCCCAGCAAATTGTCGTCATCTGTCGCCATGATTGGTCATCAATGGTGACTCCTTTTTGAGTGATAACTCATTCCGTCATCTTTCGCCACTGTGTGTTAGACTCATGTGGCATAGCAATTGCTATTCCTGGTGATCTTGTGCTATAACGACGTTGTGTTCCATCTAGCGACATGTGTGAGCCACTTCACACAGGTTGACGAGGACTCACGACAATTTGCTGGGTTAATACCAATTGAGGCTGGCACATGGGGGTTCCATATGTATACATATTTTATACCTGGTCATATCAGACCCAATGTCATTTTCTTAAAAAAAAAAGAAGAAGAAGTAAGTTGTGTTTCCATATCAAGAAAAGAGAGAATGAAGGAAACATTAATTTCTTCAATTGCCTTTACTGTCATAATAAAAAGCACCACAAAAAATTAATGATTGCCAAAGTAAAAGGGTTCGATTTAGAATAGTATGTGAACAGCATCGTTTGATATTTAGAAGAAAAAAAGTAAAGAAAGAAATTGGGGGAGAGCCCCCCGCTCTCCCCCAATTTTTCATATAATTGGGGTCTGAATGACACATCTGCTCATCGAACATGGACTCCTATCAATACCTAGTGGCCCCATGGAGATATGTGAGGATGGAGCCTGGGGCCACTAGGTATAATCTCCATCCATCCTCAGGGATATAACCCTCTGTTATGTCATTTTAAGAATATGAAGACCTACCATGCTAAATGATACAATAACTGTTTATACAAGATCACCCCTACTCGAATAATTCATACATGATATTCAAGGAAAAAAATAACATTGCCTTGCATCACTTCTCAGGATTTCCTTATCATATTTTTCTTTTCAAATAGAATTAAAATTTATTTCATAAAGGTTCCATGTGATGAATCCCGATTATACCACCTATTTAAAACAGTTGTGATCTACATCACGCTTGTCCACCATAATGCCTCACCCAGGCCACTTTCAGCATGATCTTGCGTGCATTTTCCTTTTAACCCTGGCCATTTTAAAGTATGAAATTTTAATACCCATGATCAAAGCTATTTTAAAACACAGCCTAGGAAGCCACCAGTCATGCGTCGTATCCTTTGCTGCAGGTGAATTCTTAACAAGGGCAGGTACACTTTGCAATACATAGGTGTTCCCGTGACCTAACCTGTTACTGAAGGGGGCCGATGATAGACTGAATCCATAATCAAGACCGTGTGTTGTATGAAAAACCATTAAAGTTTAATAAAGGTTCAAGGAGCTATATCTCCCAGCGTGGCGGATACTCTGGTCAGAAGAGCGGCAACGCCGCGGGTGGAGTGTAAGCGTTATATGAGAGGTCAGGTCCCCTTCGAGCAAAGGCCTTAATTGAACTAGATTTCGAAATTCAATACCAATGTCCTTGTTACAGAATAGTCAGAATCAATGCAACTAGTTGCACGGATCAGTTTGTGATGATAAAGTCATCTAATGAGGTCCTTTGGTACATTCTAATACCCAAAGCTAGCTAACTGCTAGTATAATTGACATTCCCCAAAATACATCTAGTCATGAAAGATGGATGAATTCTCCTTTCATCAAATTGCTGCGACTCATTAGGGACACAGATGGCAATGATAATTGCAAGTGGGACTTTCATCTAGGAATAATTCCGTCAAAATCCCAAGGCCAAGCAATGACAGTACAGGCATATTGGCCACTATTGCAGCAGGGAAGCCAATAACGTTTATTGTCGGCTGTATCATAAACACCATTCACAGTCATCTACGTTGTCTAGCGACCAAAGATCCACAGTAATACAAAAATGCCTCATCCTCCACACCCACCCGTCATTCCCTACACGAAAGGCACCCACCCATCCTCTTTTGGTCGATTCTCACGATTTCGTTCAGATTTCTATCGAAAAATGTCTGAGAGTTAGGAATAAACGTTTAACGCCATCTCGATAGGAATATCATGTTTATTTTGTATTTGTGCACCACAGAGGGAATAGAAAAGATGTCATAAAGGCCCATTTGATATGAGCAAGGGACTCCTGCAACTTACTAGTTGGGAATATGTCTGGGTGGTTTGAGCGATGCAAAGTATGAATGACCGCAAAACTAGGTTGAAATGGAAAGCTAAGAAGAGGGGCGCCTGGCTGAAGAACTGTTAGATTAATCTGAAAATTTAGCTGATATGGGATGATGGTGAAAAGACGAAGCATCCATCTTTTCTTCTTTTGGTTTCTTTCTGTGATCCCCTCTGGTCATTTAGCGGGATGGTGTATGAAGCTGAGGATAGAAATTACTGGCCCATCGCACCAGCACTCCTCGGGTGTTATCGAGGTGTCTGGGCAGGCCCTGTAATGGCGGGCTACTGTGGTGTTATTTTTAATATTCTTAATATCACCCATGTGTCCATTGAAACGCTCTAAAAGTCTGCGTTGTATGGCCAACATCTTAAAAATTCCATAACAATGTGCATAAGTGATGGTGTAAATCAGGTTTGCTGTCCGACAATTTACATCGATGAGGGTCCTAAATCTAGGTTGAAACACTGGCTACTTGATTATATTCCTCATAATTATATACGGGTGTATTTTAGTGTGATGGAATAATGTTGTGAAGTGATGCAAATATTTTAGCCAAACCAGTGAGATTCGACCTTATATTGCCAATATATCCAGCCCCACAGCGCTATCTCGCCTCGCTAGTGGTTGCAACGAGTCAGGATCTCGTTCGCGGTCTCGTCCCGCCAGAGTAGTCCGTGCACATGCGTGTACAAGGCGAAAGTTGACGTCATTATCGTCGTTTGTCAAAACGGCTGCAGGATGGACTCTCCAACCCATCCTTTCCCCAACCCCAGCCTCTTCTCATCGTGTCCTGGGCGTGGCACCTCGGTTAATAATTCATGTCGGACGGTCGTGTGAGATGACGCCAATCGCGGCGGGTTTAATTGGACAATTTGGCCGGCTTGTGGCGCGATGACTATTGATAAGCCCTGCCCATGGAGTGTAATACGCCCTGCGACCCCTCAACCCCCCCTCTCCACTCCCCTCTCCACTCCTCCTCCAACACTTACTGGGATATGGTGCTGTATGGGTGGGAGCTGCTTGGAGGGATGGCTTCATGTTATAACCCTAACATAAACATCCCAGCCACATAATATATCACTAGGGCCCGGTGGTGGCTGGTCAGCAACGTGGGGTCCCTGTGTTGTCTCTAGGAGGACTGCATGGGAGGCAGCTGGCACTGTCAGTCCTCCACAGCATGACAAAGAAGGCCACCCTATGTTCCCAACTCCACTCACTCAGCTAATTAAACAGACATTGCTGTTGTTATGTGTGGGTGCTGTTGTTGGATTAGTGTGGGCTATGGGATGGTGTGAGGGTGAAACTACATAGGGGCTTAGTGGTACACATCACAACGGGAAGGCATTCTCCTGAGGCCCCCAACCACATAGACCTGCTGTATATTCCACATACCACCCAGACACGGATGCTGCCTGAAAAGATTGTTGTCACAATTCATTCATTCGGCACATGGTCATATGGGCACGTAGTAAAACAGACGGTTTGCTCCCAAGTGACTGTTCTATAAGGTAGGTGAGTGGGTTGGTGTGTAGGTTGGGGAAGACAATGATGACAACAATGGAGCAGTGACTTGTGAGGCCTCCTCCTGTAGACATTTACGACCTTTGCTGCAAGGAGGCAGATTCATAAAGCTGTCACCGGCCCCATCTGTCCTTGCCTTGGTATGGAAACATTTTCAGTTGTAGAAGTTGTTTCTGTGGTCAGGGGCCTCCTCTACCTGCTTGGCAGGGTATCAGCAGGCCCTCAATAATAGTGAAGTGAGGAAGAAGGCTACTACCGTAATCTCTCGCGTATAAGGCGCGTCTCGTACGGGAGGTTTTAGTTCTCCCTGGATCCACAAGGGGGCACCACGACCTTTCTTTTGATATCTTACACTCCTCTAAGTCAGAATATGAGATAGTGGGGTTAAACAGGTTACAGGGTGTTTTAGCTAAACATAGCTTTTTGAATTTTCAAAATCCATTCAGAAGAACAAAAGTTATGAATTTTTAATTTTTTTTTACCTTATTCTAAAACTCTAGGTGCGTCTTATACGCGAGGTGCGCCTTATACGCGGGAGATTACGGTACCGTCCTACCTACCAACAGCCCACCCATAACGACCGTCAGATTGGTAATCACAGTGACACATGCGATCGTAGCGTCTGCGCACAAACATCAGCGGTCCGACCAATGAGTGGGCCACGATTAGGTCACGTGATTGGAATATGAAACCCCCGTGGGTTACATCAGCAGAGAGGGGTTGGGCGGAGAGGGAGAAAAAAAAATGGTTAGGTTAGAGGTTAGAATGCCCACTGAGATGGGTGATGGGGAAGAGGGGTTAAAAGTGAAGACAAAGCCAGATTAGAGCCGCAGGCAGTTAGAGGAATGGTCTCACACGATGCCGGGTGAAACACTTCAATTAACCCCGAGTCAGCCACAGACCCGCCTCATGGCATTCTTTCCTGATCTCCAGAGCCCTCCTTAACGCTACAGGGGCATATGTACATCTTGAATTACCCATGCTTATACTTCTACATCCCATTTTACAAATAACTCTAAACTATAACTGTGGGGTTATTTAAGAGCTTATAAATATGTGTTATTGCATATCCTCATACTTCAATTGATTATTTGTTTAGAGATTTGATGTAGGTTATGATCCCCACCATTCCATCTCCAACCCTCCCCTTTCCCCCAGGGCTGCTTCCTGTATTCACAATCAGTTAGGGACCAAGATGACATTCAGGTTAGGGTATTTGGGTTGGAGTGAATTGTCTTCGGCAGTCTCACGGCTTCTTGACCAAGAAACAATGCCCTACGGGAATGTGGATGATTGTGGGTTGATAGATGAGTTTATTGGTGGGTCAGTTTATGCACGGGTCATACAGAAGGGTTGTAGTCATGTCTTTTTTTTCATTTTGTGTACATATTATTTTTACTCTCCATTCTTTGTTTGTATGGTTTGTTTGTACGAACCATATGCAAATCCGCATGGTAGTATACTACTTACAATACGATGTCGTTCATTGATGTAAGTTGTATAATAAATATGCATAAAAATTTGTTCATGGATCATATATGTTTTAAGTATAAGCATTTCAAAGAGGGATGATACCATCTCGCAGATGATGTTAAAGAATCTAGGTGAAAAAGATAAAGATAAAGTAGAATAATAAAAAGAAAAAGATGAAGATAAAGATAATAGCCTTGTTACATTCTTAAGGGAACGTTTGGTAAAGTCAGACCGGCCAGCCTTGCACAAACCGCCATGTCTGTATACTACTCACGGCACAACTCGCACGCCCCGTTAATCCCTACACTATACGAACCGGAGACTGAAAGTCCTCCAGCATCCTAACGACGTCCAACAGACCAGCCCCCACCTCATAGTACTTCTAACTCTCCATGCAGGCGCTGTTAAAGTCCCCTATTCTCCTAAGTTAAAGGTACCGTTTCCGTGTGCATTTTTTTGACTAAGTGGCTGATATGTTTGGTCGCTGTTCAAGGCCAGGTTTAGTGCGTCTCACAACAAACCCGGCCAGCTTAGGTGAGTGTGAGGGGGCTGGGGGAAGCCGCTCGCAATGTAAACGAACTAAATTATCGACAGGTCTCCTGTAATCTTGGTCTTTGAGGCTCTTATCAGCTGTATGCCTGGGTGGCCGTCGGTGGGGGCGGCCTTATCTATCTTGCTTGCTGGTCGAGGCACGCACTAAGTGCCTTCACACATGAACTCTGCCAATACCCACAATCAGCCCACTCAGTAACTCAAACTGTCCTGCTGATAGTCAAAGTGCATTCTGATGGCTCTCTTAGTGTTTGATCAGATAATCCTGAAAGAAAGATGTAATGAAGCTGTCCGCAACTATCGGCGTCAGGATGTTATCTTGCCCTTATTCTATTGAGCACGAAATCTTATTTCTAGAGCAAAGGTACCAGGAAGGCATTTCTCAAGATGGTATGACTAGACCACTTCAAATTGTAGTATTATAGTAGGATCCCTCAGTCTAGTGCCATTACAGCCCTGCATCTGGTGGTCACTAATGATAGATTTGGTACGACTGCCCTACCAAACCCTATGCAATTTCTACATTTAGTGCTGGTCGTACGATCACCCACTCCAATTTTGAGAATTTCAAATGGTAGTGGCTATGCCTAGTCGTACCATCTTGAAAAATGCCCTGCTGACATGATACAAAGAAACATCAACATGGTTTTAGTTGGGAATATGACACGCCCACACTAGGTATCATTGTGTATTGGCTTATATGAATATTTTTTTAAAAAAAAGACATAAACTGAGAAGTGACGCCGTTGTTCTTTTATTTTAGTCTAGAGGTTCCTTATAATGTGCGAAATAGATCTCAGGCATTGCTTATCCAAAAGCAAATCATCTAGACCTTCAATAATGCACGCTACAAGGCGAAATACACTCGTCTTGCTGTCTTCAGTGGCCCATTGCCCTTTGGCTGACTTTATAAAATATCCCTTTTAGAAATGGCGGGCCGCTATGGCGAGTTCAAAATGTTCTGTTGTACGTTTGGCAATGCATCTTAAATTGTTTTAAGATAATCATTTCTAATTGCACAATCTAATGATCCAAAAGCCGTAATCAGTTATAATTCTACTCGGAGTGACAGATACGTTCATTTGAATGTTTTCCAGGAAATTCCCATGGCTTGCCCTACAAGAAAAATACCAATTAAGGTAATGAAAGTCTGAACTGTAATACCTGCCTTAGGTTAAATCCAACCATCTCAGTTCTTGCCACGTGATGACAATTGACGTGAACTTGTAAAAAGGCATGACGTTCAAGAAGGTAGGCATCCCTCATTAAACCCGGTGGGCCGTGTCACTTTGTGATGGGAACAAGGAAAACCTCATAACTTGCTGCATACATCTTTAATATTCTCATCACCAAGGATATGGGATAGTACCGTTTTTAAAGAGATCATGTCATCGTGTGTAGCGATGGAAATGGAGAGAGGTGTGTGAGGCAGAGGAGACCTGTCACTGTCTCCATCTTAAATTTACAATTTCCAGGTGGTAATAGTGTCTTGAACATTTGCATGTAGAGTAAAATTCCAAAATTCTTTCATTAATGAAGATATTCCTTTAATGTACTTTTGTGATTAGTCAGACACTAACGTGTGAGAATAACTCCATCACACGGGTCCAATGTCTAACAGCACCATTGCAGGTTTAGACATTTTAAATGTCTTCCTGAATCCAAAAGCTCCCCTTTGGTACAGGTTTTTGATCGGTAGGCAACAATCATCTACCACTGAGGAGCATCCATTCACTTTTTCAGAGCAACGAGAGGCTTTCATTTCAAGTACTCTTACGTGTAAGCGATCGTGGTTAAAACCGGTTGGTCGTCTAAATTGGAGTGCTCATGAGAAAAAAAAAAAGAAATGGACAAGATAATAAAAAGCCTTTCTATGAAAGTTGAGACATTTTGGGCAATTGTCACGAGACTGAACAACTTCATAGATCATAATCGAATACATTGATCATCCTTGGCTCACAATGTAACATTGTCATCTTACCCTCCCTTCTTCCAAAGAATTATAGATTGAATAAAAGGCCCTTATATGCGTGTAAAGGATATATAGGGACATATTTGGATGCTTGAGCTCATGCCTTTGAGTCTGTCTTTCTTGATTTTGTGTAATTGCCCTTATAGGCAAGGTGAAAAGAGGGCACAGATACATCTAGGGTAAAGGCACCCATTTCGGACGCTCCTGGCCAAGCAAGAGGTGGTCATTTCTGGCCAATGCAATTTATACCTTTACTAGTTGTGAATTTTCATTTATGTATCTCCTACTGAAATACAATACCCATCTTAACGTTTCCATGCAGAAATTCTAATCTTGCTTGTCCTGTAAATCGCAGGAAATCAACTGTAAATATTGTGATATCAAATCATGCTACACCTACAGTCGGACACCTCCTGCTAGAAGTGATCATAGAGTCAGACAGATGACTATACCATTGGTGCCAATGGTAGGCATTTATTCATGTAGTACATATCCAACCTTGCAGGTGGTAGCTCTGGGCTGTATACTAAACCACCAGTGATTCTGTGCTGCTATACATTCCTATGTCTGAGTGAGGGAGAAATAACTGTCCGACTTTAGGTGAAATTTGATGGTGATATTAAAATATCTCTCACCAATTAAAAAGTGGTCTATTCGTGTTTCCTAAGTGCAGTCCTCTCTATAAGGGTCTATCTTCTCATTCCTATCTAAATCCAAGGCATAAATTAATTAATAAAACCGCAATGGACTGAACAAGGAGACCGTTTTTCCCATTCATGCACTCACAATTTCTCAGTATCAAAATATAACGTGGACACCCCATGTTTGAACACATCTCAGATGGTGAATAAAGAGAGCTAAGTTCAATATATGGCATTCACAGAGAATGATACATCAATTTTCATATCCAATTTATGTCATAGTTGAAATGCTCATGCTGATTACGTAATTCAATCACATTTATGTCCGACTGTTAGTGTCTGTCCGTCTTTGGGTGCCTTTACCCTACATCTGTGGGACTTAAACCACAATGTCGAAGGGTCTTATATAATTATATGAAAAATGCTATAGCAAATGCCATGTATGGAAAGAGGATACCGGAGCTCAATAAATGTTCCATTGGATAAATATCACTTCACCTCCAAACCAATCCAATGATGTTGCATTTTGGAAGGCTTCCTAGAGAAGTAAGAATTGTAAAAAGACAGTTGCAAGTTATTTTCCAGGTTTTAAGCAGTTATTGATTATGATGGTCGTCAGCGAAGCCGTAAAACAAAATCTTTCCATTCCAGAGGCTGATGGTGCTCCTTTTTGTATCAGTTGTGCCAGTTTATGCTGTATTCTCTTTAATTCGGAATATGATAGATGGGAGCGGTAATCCAAGCCCTGGGGGAATTAAAGCAAGATTACATTTCTGGCCTTTTGACACAAGGGTCATCAGGAAGGAAAGGGTAACCAGGTTACGCCCAGTAGTCATCGATTGGTGGAGGATGGAAGGTCACCCATTGGTTTGAGCCAGAAGATGAATGGATAACCCTGCTAACGACGAAGCATTTTATGGCTTCGTGTCTTATAAAAACGAATGCTTTCCTGGAGCCTTTGCCTTTTGGGTTTGCGAAACACACATTGGGGAAACAGTGACATTTCCTGCGCTCTCATTAAAGGAATTCTCACTTTTCTTACAAGGAGCACCTATTTCTAATATTTCATGGGAGAATTAGGCAGATGGTTGGGATGAAGCCTGGCATGATGTTTTATACCCGCGACATTTTAATTACAATGAACAGCATAATTATTATCTCCTGCAGCCTTGTTAAAGAATACACCAGGTGAAATGTGAAAGAATCCAATATTACTCAGCAACAAGAGTGTTGTGTGCTTAAATGTGTGCTTTTTAGACACTTCTCCTATTGTACCTTGGTGTTTTGGGACATTTCTTTCTTTTAAAATTACATCTTCCTATTGACAGCAAAGTGATAAATGGAGAGGTAGTTCACATTTATTTCCGGAAAAATGGGCAAATGTGCATGAGCAGCGTCTTAATATGGCGGTCATTGTGTTCTGGCTTTTGTAGAATCCCTGAACACTACCCCTTCTCCCGTGACCCCAAGGCCGAACATGACTCTAGGAGACTCTCCCCCAGGTGCATTGACCGCCAAAAGGGTTACACAGGGGTTACATACTGTGGCGCACGGGTCATTGGACAGTAGACGACAACCAGATTATGTGACCTCACCACTGATTGGCTGAAAGTGTTCTAACACTCCAGTGTCCTGCCCTCATTCACCCCTAGCCACTACTTTTTTATGCTCAGAGGGTCTGTTCCAAAAAGTGAATCACGCAAACTCCTGACCTATGGTCAATATGAACAGAGGAAATGACAAAGGGCCTTTCCACTAGGTTCAAGATGGATACAAGAGATTATCCCTAGGATGAGTAGTAGTCATATTTCTAATCAGGCTGGTTAAAACTGGAAGCAATTTTTTTCTTCTCGGTTCTGTTGGAGAACCCTACACAGATTAATTTAGAAAACATCCATTCAACATTTTTTTTTTAAGTTTCAGCTCCCGCTGTCTGGTCCTCGGCATGGCTTCTTTTAAATCGTGGCAGACTCATGCTGAGCGTGTATGAATAAGACTAAAAAGTAACAAAGCAAAGAATCGCCACCCTGGTTGAGCAGTGGTTGGGATACAGTTGCAGCGGATGGCTTATTCCAGATTGAAAGATAGATGGCAGGGGCAGACCAGTGGTATTAAGCCTGGGGGAGTTATGGTGACCATCATCAGGTATTCACAGGACAGGGAGGGCATTCTTAGCCAATCTTACAGTGGATTACTTCTCCAGCGACACTTGAATACAAAATGAGATAACACCTCACCCACATCACCCCTGACACGGCCCGGAGACCTACCCAAGCCAAGATGGCGGCACGTCCGGTCTCCTCACTGGGATGGGGTGCGAAGAGCCTTGTCTGCCCTTGACCTTGTGGGTGGGGGGAGCGCAGGTCAAGCCCTCTAGCCCTCTGGTGGCCGGGACCTGAATCACGGATGATCTGGGGAAGGCCAGAATCCGATTTAATTGGATCTCCAATGCGCACGTGGCTGAAGCTGCATGCGCCATCCCTTGTCAAAACACAATCCTTCCTTCCGGTCTCCCGGCCGACCTCCGGCCCTTACCTTTACAGGGTCAAGTGAGTTAGGACATGTGTAATTCTGGTGGAGAGCCGGATGCATGATGGCGTTTCCAGGGTCAACATCGACCTGCCTCCATGCAGTTGCCCCTATCCCTTAGCCCTTACGTCTTGACCCTTCAATTGAACCCTGCAATTGGGAGATGCAAGTCTGAATCTGCTATGGCCAATCGTGGCTCTCCAGCCTTGCGTAATAATGAGTTGATGCCACAACCACCATGCTCATCACAGGCTTCAACGGGTCCCTTGCTGCTCCCCTCTATAAATGCGTCTAGTATGCAGTAAAGATGTGACACGGTCATCTTTACATTCTAGGTGACGCCAATGTACCTGGGCTTATACCTAGAGAGTGACATTGACGAAAGTGATAGTGGAAGGTTTCACTTAACATAATAACTTGCTGCTCATATGAAGTAATACAACCTAACATGTAAACTTGCCTCGTACTCCATAAGCATACGGTCCCGTTTAAGCCTGTGATGTCCACCTTCCGGGATCTGTGAGCCAAGCCGACACTTGACGTCTGCCGCCGGGGCGCCATCATGCATGCATAATTGCGTCGTTAGAGAAAACTTTGCCCAATAATCAGAATCAGATTGGGCTGAGTGTGAGGCGAATATTCATAGCGTCCCGCCGTTTGTACGGCCGTTCCTGGTTTATGTTTGGTCTGAGCAAACTATGAGCACAGTTGCCCCAACGTTATGGAGTCGCCGACATTGAATGTCACCAGAACCGTTCCATCATATAGACTTTCTTTTTCTCCTTTTTTTTCAAATATATATGATATGGTTCCTCTTTCCTACCATCAATATATATATATAGCCACTCTTGTGCCTTGATATTCATCTCCGCCACTGGCAAAGTATAGAGAGCTGAAGGAGAGTTTGTCCAATACGTGTATTTTGAACGGATGTCCTTTTTTCATAAGCAACTGCCAGCGTACATAACCGATGGTGGAGAGTTTATAAAAATGAGATAAAACAAGCTAACTACAAATGTAGAAAACGCCATGTCTCTAATGTTAGGCTTAATCAGGCATGCGCTCTGAGACACGACCAAGTCGGCCTATTGTGCAGCCAGAGAGGCAATCAATGGCCTCTAGCGGCCAGATCGGGAGGCAATCCGTCTCTGTTCGTGGTGCATGCATACACACGTTTCAAATCGGTGCCATTTACTGTGAGGAAATATTTGCAGAGGCCAGAGTCTGCAGGAAGGGCTGGGGCCTGGTTAGTTGGTTGGGAGATGTAGGACTGGGGTTGCAGCGACCAGGGGTAAACGTGGAAGAGGGGATCCGCGGCGGACCCGACGGCAAACGCGGCGTTGTGTTCCTTGGCAGCTGGTATGGTGGGGCTGGGAGTTCGGGGTAGGGTATGGTATGGGCTAGTTGGTTAATGTAGTGAGTGCATGTGTGTCAATTTCCCAAGCCCTTTACTATGGCTACCCTCCCACCCCATCCATCGGCCTAACCAACACACGCGTAGGCAAACAGATGTCTACAAACCAGCAGGCACCCCAATGTTGAGCAACATGAGCAGCAGACGGCCCAAGTTCAGCTGCCAATCTACTAACTTACCCAGCCCAAATCGTAGTCTATCCCTCTGCCTATATACATCACCGCGTACTCTATCGCACACATCAACATTCCCTGCTTACACACAGGGGGTTCACATTCCAGCCGGCCCTCCAGCTCAGCCACACCCAATGCTAATACATCTATCCTTGTCTGAACTATCCACAGTCTATCCCTACCCCACCCTACTACGCCCAGGAGAATCTCCATGCACCTCTTCATCATTCTGTACCACACTGTGAAAAGTTATTGTCCAGACCTGTGGGTAGATTTTACTTTAGTTTTAGACTCCAGACAACTCCTTTATATTTAGAGATTTATGTACTACTTTCAGCTAATTGCAGGATTCATCTTTGGCATATATCCTTGCTAGTGTACTATAAAAATGTACTAAAGAGTATACTTGACCCCTATAGCACTTACTTATTACAGTGCTTCAATAAAGTAAACACAGACCCTATTGCCTAACACAGTCTGCAACTTTCCCATCACACGCCAATACAGTATTCTGTGTTTCATTGCTCTTGCACAGCGCTACCACCATTAATTTATCTGGTGAGTCGGCTGTATTTTCCACCATATAGTCCGTTACAGTTAGGTCAGCGGTCGGGGTAATTCCTGTCTCATTTTCATTGAATAATTTGGGATCTAGTTGTAAACGGGCTGATTACTGTTGGCTCTGGAAATAGGCAGAGAGAGTCGTGAGAAGAATAAATGACCCTAGATGTCCTGCCCCCCTCCCCTCCATAACCGCCCTAACCCATCCTACACCAAACATTATTGCCTTCTGCTGCTGCGGCTTACTCACATAAACTACTAGGATGGACGGTTGTTTCACTCACAGGAGAGCACTTACATGAATAATCAGTTCTATTAGTGAAGGCTAATGCAATTCAACTACCACACGCCGTCTTTTATAATTTGATTAATTCTATGGAGAACACCTTCGTATCAGGTCTGTCGCCATTAATTAGGTTACATGAAATCTTATTATTGCATTACGAGATGACATGTGCTTGAGTGAGCAACTCCTGGTGAGGAGTTCTCCATCCAGAGCTATAACTCAATATGACGCGAGCAGCTCAGAGCAGGAGCAACTATTGGTAGACTTAACCCACCATGAAAAAAAACCCAGCCAACTAACAAAGTTACAAACGCTTTGCCAACAAACAAATGCAGTTTGCATTTTGAATATTGGTTCACTGATTATGCAGAAGAGCAAGAACATTGTCAGTTCCAGTATTAGCATCAATCCTCTAATGGTTGCTTAATAAGCTCCCCCAGAATAGGACGTGATTTCTAGTGGTACTAGCAGTTTCCATGGTAGAATTGAGTTGCTCTGAGTGCATGTGAGCAGGTCCAGGTGTCAACAGGATGCTGCTTCATCTAGGCGTCAATTAGTCCAGGTGTTCAGGTACATATTTTCTACCATGGATACACGGAATTCATAGCAACATAGCAATAAGTGCACATACCAGTGGAGGTTTTAGCCAAGAGAAAGACCATATTATTCGTTTGCACTGACTTGTCAATTATCAGCTGATGCTCATTCTGTTCTGCAAATATATATTAGGTGGCTGTTATCAGATTTTATGCCTCCAAACTAAATTATTGGTGATAGATTTCTCCAAACTGAGCAGAACCAAACCTAACTCATAATAAATGGCAGTCGAGAAGGAGAAACATCCAAGAGGAGGGACCGTGAGGAGGAGGCCACATGGTGACTGTTTACCTCTGGGATTGGTTTAATTTGATCTAATCACCCGAAACAATGTTTAATTATTTGTGGGGCGGTTTGGTCCGCGTGTCCATTAGAATACTATTGTTTGTCGTCAGGCGATCCGCCTTGTAGTCATCCAAACAGCACACATGCAAACGGCTAGCCCCCTCCCTCCCTCGCCCCCTCCACCTGTCCTACCTTTTGCCTGGGAACGTACAGCCCTTCTACCACCTCGCATGCATCCATCCCAGTAGAGGTTATAATCCTATACTTAGTAAATGATTAAAAACTGCTCTTTTTTTTGTTTTTCTTGGCAGCCCTATGGCATTATATTCAACTTCAGTTTACTTCCATTATTTTTACCACGAAAGGCCTCGTTATCTGCTCGTAACTAGAACTTAGGTCACTTCCCGTTCGTGCCTATTTGATTCAATTGATCATTTCCTGGGATTGAATGGCCAATTTTGCCAGTGTTTTTTTCCACAGGCTACTCATCAGGATTTCCAGAAAAAAACAATTATCATTCTAAAAAAAGTGTTTTGCACTGAATATCCACATACTGAAAATCAGTTTTTACCATGGGGATGTTGGTCTTGTTTGAATAAGTTCCAGTGATGCCTCAAGTCCACTGTGCCCGAGTCGGCTGAATCTGGCCTGCTCATTGAGAGAAGCCCATTGGACTTCAGGTATTAGTCTAAGAAACTCTCTAATAGTATTAGAAGGACAAAACCTAGACTTTATATCTTGGGTAATCTAGTAATATAGACAGTGTTTCCTTCATAATAATGTTCCTATTCCATAACTGGGTCAAGGTTTTTGATATATAGCTGTGGTGGTCATGTAATTAGGATCTTTCCCGTACAATAATCAGCCTATACTAGAGCTCAAAAGTACACTAATAGCATCTTACTTCCATTGTTTAGTTTAAACGTAAGTACTATTTAAATATAGCAAAAACCTTTCGCCCTCTTTACAATAGTGCAGTTATAGTGAAAATTCCAGCATCAGTTAGACACAGTGTGGCCAAATACAGCTTAAATAATAAGCCATATACTACAGCTCAACATGTCTATGATAAGTGCGTCATAGAAGCGGCTGTGCTCTTTGTTCTGATGTCCCTCAAAAGGCGACGAAAACCTCACACCAATAGAGGTATACAGTTTAATTAAGCTCATGTGATGTAGATACATCATAATCAGTGATAATTACGTGTTGGTTGCTCATTTAGTACATATCCCATGGAATTGCTTTTCATAAGCAACCCTAACTCCATTGAATAACCAAGTTATTTTGAGACAAACTCCCATTACATAGAGGGACTTTAATAAGGCTGAGTCTGTCTTTTAGTAACAGAAATTAGTACCTCAATTAGTCCATACAATAATGAGACATTGATGTGAAAAATATCACGAAATCAGAACATGATTAATAGATTGCTGATTTTCTATCTGGCCAACGGATCAGAATCCTAGCCAGTAAATTTTTAAAATTGGCATAGCTTCATTAAAATTATAATCGAAAATATCGACAGGATCGTTCAGTGAAAGGGTGCACCATGGGTTGAGGAGCGGGATTGAAATTGAAGGGGAGGAAGAATGGAAATGGGGAGGGGGTTGGTACATGGTATAATAAATGTGGGGCAATAAGATTACTTCATGACATGCGTTCAATTAAGATCCATTATGTCTTGTGCTTTTTAAAATGACACGAGCTGGCAGGAGATTGATATCCTGAAGGTAAATGAGGAGGTGGTGTGTGCACATTGTGAGGCGCGCCCCAGGATACTGGATGGATTAGATGTCAGAGCCGTCCATGATATATAGTCCCCATAGCCACCTAATTACCGTAATTATCAAAATGGTAGCCTGCTAGGTACCACATTCACCAGTAGATGGATGTAAAGATATGCTAAACACATAACCACAGGATGAATGTATAAAGTACTCCAGTTTTAAGGGCAGGGGAACTATTCATGGTTAATGATATGTATCAAAATTCTTAAATCGTACAGCTAATCATAACACATTTAGCATGCGCATATAGAAGCTGAATTATGGGGCCGTGTATTCAGATATTCTTACCAATTACAATGTAATATCATGGCTTCAGCAATTTCAGTGTGTCGTAAATCATTTCATTGCGCTAAGACATCTCGTTATAGCCATACATGTCTGGAACTCTAATCTTACAATTACTAAGTCTAAAACGGCTGCGACAGCGAATAGAAATACTCTAACATAAGGAAGACCTACATTCTGGCCCATTCTGAGATCTCCCATAATGCTGACACTTCCTGTACGTCCATTGAAAGTGCATTCTCTATATTTATCCCTCTAAAGAAAAGCTACTAGGTTAAGGCTCTGTGTCGACTGGGAGTGCTTCAATGGCTACTAAGAAGGATATTTTTGTCTATCCTGCACAGAAGCCATATTCAGCACTGACTAAATAAGGGCTAAGTACTAAGCTTCTGCAGCATCCGCATTTCTAGTAGAGACATCCTGGGCCTTGACCTGGACCAGTGCCAGAATGAAAGGCGGGAATTCAGTGGCGGCCGTCCTCGTTTCTAATTCTCTGACGACAACTTCAGATCTTTGTTTCCGAGGCGAGGTCGGTTAAAGGAACATCAAAGCCCACTACGGCATTTGTGCAGGTTCACATTGGCACTGACGGTGTTGGTGTAGGGCGATTGTGGTTTCCTTTGACCTGGTTCAGAGTATCCAGACCCCGGTGTCATCATGTGCACACGATGGAAACGCTTCACCGTCTGTTTTTTTTTTTTTACCCCCTTTTCATTTATAGATGAAACTGATAAGTTCAAGCACGCGCCTCGCGTCTGCTTTGTCAAAATGACGCCGGATGTTTCTTTTGATCTCTAATTATCATTTTGCAGGTGGGGAATGTAATTGGACCCAAAACGTAATGGTCCGGAAGTCGAGATATTTTTATCTAGACCAAACCTGCTGGCGTGTGATAAAACTCATTGTGACAACAGAATGGGGCAAATTACAGTTTGACAATAATTTTGGAGAGTGGCCAAGACCTTTCTCCATTACATGTATATAGTAATCTCGCCTAATCAGTTAAGAAGCACTGAATCATATGCTCCATTATTGTGTATTAAGTGTGTCCACATTCAGGTAGCAATCCACGGTGAGTAATCAATCTATCGTGTCCACGTGCCAATGTTAATACCAGGTACCTTACGCTAACCCTTTCATGACCGCAAGGTGTTTTAATGCACCCCACTGATTTGTCAAATGATCAATGCATTGTTGTTCTTTTAGCTATGTGAAACCCATGGGGTCGATATGATTGTTGATGAAGTCCTGGTCATGGGTGCCCTCGTGCATTAGGCCTACAAATGGACTGCATTAACTTAAATCAGTATGTAGCAGATAAATGTTTGGCTGCGCAGACATAGGAGGGGGAGCTTCCAGGCACCAGACCCTCCTAGAACTACTACCAAATGTCAGACTGGAGGCGGTGGGGTGGTTGCGTGTTCTTCTATGTGGCCGACAAGGTAACAACAGGGACTAGGGGGAGAGGTGTTGTAGGTGTTGGGGGGATTGTACGTGGAGAGGAAATAGAATGGGTATGCATGGCGGGGGGGGGGGGCGCTATATATGATGGAAGGAAGAGATTGGGCAAGGGAGGAAAGTGAGGAAGTAATAGATAATTAACGCCATTTCAACAGCTAAGGTCATATTCATGGCGAGAACGACATTACACAATTTCGAAGAGGAATGCGTCGGTGTCTGTGCATGTGTCACCACACATATTCTGAGGGGATAGGAAAGAAGAGATATAGACCCTTTTAAGTGGACTAGGAAAGCCCGGGGAAGGGAGGACTCTGTGGACAAGAAGGATAGTAGGGGGTTAGGGAGAGAAAGTGAGAGAGAGGGGGAGGATTGAAGGTATGAGAGGAAGGGAACGGGAAGTGAATGAGAGGGGAGGGACTGGGTGCTTGTAATATGTGAGGTCGGGATGCTGAGGCTAGTACCGCAGGGCCTCATGGCACCGCCCATACACCCACCTCCCGATTAATTAGATCGTTGTATCACTCTAATTACCTTTAATGAGTCACCTGGTACCCCGCAGCCCCATTCCTACCCATATCTCACGCCAGTATTCACCCATTCCCTCCACCCTCCATTAAAGTGCGGCTGGAACCGTCTTAGAATTTATTTTTAATCACTGTCCTCTCCGCGACCCTTTTACGCGGCGTGCATTAAGAGGCATGTTAAATTGAAATTACTTTCATTAGCAGCGAGTACTCTGCGTGCTAGCCACACATGCACTGTATTGTGGTGGCACAAGGGGTGATATTACTAGGGGTAATGTGTCCAAGTATGGTATGTTCAGCCGGGGTACAAGGAATGAGATATATGGCCTATGAGATTAGTCCCAAGGGTGACACCCTGTAGACCCCCCCCCTTCAAATCCATGGACTGTTATCCACAATGTGTAGTAAGTACTTCTTGCCATCTCAACTCCCCAGCTTTGGATTTAAATGCCATTATGCGCTTCTAAATTGTCATAAAATGGTATTGATCCAAGCACTGGATATTCAAATGGGCGTTTCGTATGGATTGGGGAAGGAGATAATGCTGTTATCAGTCCACATTAAAACGCATAGGAAATGAAGGGGGTGGGGGTCCAGTACACAATATCCATACCTACTGTAAATCAGCACGACAGGGGGTCTGCTCTGATGAGGCCACTTAGATCTCATTCTGCCGACTAGAAATGACACACCCTTAGAACCAGTACCACCCACTGGGACAAGAAAAACATAGCAGAAGCTAACTTTGCGTGACATGTACAATAGATGAAAGCAGGCTCATTATCATCCATGTTCTGTTTTATCCCACAATGAAAGATCACATTCAAAGTACCACCAGCATGCAGCCAGCAATATCTTAGAGGGAGCTTATCAATACTGACGAAAATAGAAATAATAATGGATATGCCTTCTTTTGTATGCATATATACTAAGAGACGTTTAATGATCTGGTAGACTCTGTCGCGACTCTGATTCATCATATTGATCTATAGACTATGGATTGACATCTATGCATAATTTAGGGTCACTAACATAAATTTTATACAGCTAGTCTATAGTATCGATCAACAGAGAGAGGTTTGGTACATTATTTTTTCTTTCTTAGGACTTACTGTTATTTTTTTTCTTTTATTATCCCCTCCTATATTCAGTATTTGGAACGTGATATAAGGTCGACTGGAGGTATAGAAATCTGCCCATGTAAGCTATATTGCTTGCTTATGCGAATCGCTAAAGTAGGGTGGCGCCTGCCCTATTGTTTACCAGACAAAAGGTTTGGAAGCATCGAAATGAATACTATCACGTATTGGCAACCATAGCCACTCAATAAACATGAGCTATGTCTTAGACAGGGCTCAGACAGCATGGCTCAGAATTCCAATTACTATATCACATTGGGTGATATGTTAGTTTTATGAAGCAGAAAAATGAAATTGAGAAACTCCACACATATCATCGACATGAAAGGTGAACTTGATGCTATAGTGAGATTGGCAGGACTGTCATTGTCATGTGCCAGTCTTGATTAGTTACAGTAAGCGTCGATTCACCTCAAATCGAGAGATGAATAACTTTGAAAAGGGATACTTTATGGGCAACGAGGCACCTGAAATAAGCCCAGTGTGCAAAGTTTGGTTTTACTATTAAACGACATGAGGACAAACTCTCAAACTGTACAAATCTTTGTCGAGGAGTTATCACATTTATCCCAGTTTGTTCCAAAACTGGGTCATGTTGATAGAGGGGATTTGTCACTGGCGAAATGGAAATCAAAAGTTTGATTTTAGTTCGCATCGCCCCCAATCCCTGCCACACCAGTCCATTTGAAAGTTTGCTACACGAGATTCATTAAAGTTGGGAGACCAAGGTCTCAAATTACTGCTCGGTGCTCGCTGACACAAATTGAGTCGCTCTGAGCAGCTCTGGGAGACGTGAATTAAACATGAACGCGCCCTGGGTTTAAACCCACCCTCGTTATGACGGTCCCCATTGATGGCTGGAACCGGCATGTTGGCATTGACTGATCCCTTAGGCCTTAGCCGCCGGGGGAATAAAACACATACTGCACGCTACACAGCCCCCTTAAGCGTCGATTCCATATACGTAGGATTGTACTTTCCGTTAGATTTTAGGTCAAATCCATATACTTTTTTCTACTTTTTCCGTACAAAAGGGGTAGTGGAAGCCAATTTTCAGTCAAATCAGCACTGGAAACCGTATACTGACCCATACTTTTTGGTTTTTACACTTCCACATTCCCTTAAAGTACATGTTTTTTGTCAAAATGCCTAAATTCCTCTACTTTTCCCTATTTTTTTCTATACTTTTTCCCAAAATCAAAAATTTAAATATTTTTTCCTACGGATTTCTTAGGTCAAATCCGTAGGTATCAGTAGAAATACCCTGTTTTAACCCTAGAGGAAGCTATTAGGAAAGATTGGTACCCTGTGTCAACCTTTGGTAAAGCTAAACATAAATGCCATGAACCATACACTGTGACCCTGGCACAAGGGTTTTACTGTAGAGTGCTTCTATTTATGGAATACAATGGTAGGAGGTGTAGGTACAAATCCTTTTTACCTTTTCACCCCTATCCTGCACCTGACCACACATGGGGTAGTGATTAGGGTACAGGACTCTCAGTGCATAGATTCAATGTATGAACCCCGACTTTGCCAATGAATGTCTTGTTGGTTTTCACATGTGAGAGAGATGATGAGGAGAACAGACTAAGACCAAACCAACCCTTCTAGCCTGTAACTAACTAATTTCAAGTATATGCTTTGGTTTCGGCACTTCGCCCCAGCCTGTCTTTTGTTTTTTTTTCACTATCTCTACAGCACAGCACCATAACTATGGGACATTTGGGCCAGCTTGGACTACCTCCTACACTAGCCTACCTGAAGTTGGAGTTGCTTAAATACTACTAACTATGGGAAAAGATGCAACTGCAGAACGTTCTCGTCTTGTATTGTCCGGGACTCACTGTGTCAACCTTTGGTAAAGCTAATCTATGCACTGAGAGTCCTGTACCCTAATAACTACCCTGTGTCAGGACAGGAGCAGGATAGGGGTGAAGAGGTAAGAAAACATAAGGGTCTTGAAAAAAAAAGTACAAGTTTACTGGAAAAGTATGCTTTTTGTACTTTTTTGCCTATGTGGAAGCAAGAAAAGTAAGTAGGGAAAAGTATACTGATTTAGGCCTTACGGATTTTTGCCCTACTTATATGGAATCAGCGCTTTAAATGCGCTCTTATTTGCTCGTTGCGTTCCTGGCTCATTTTTATGGGGGCCAACGGCAAATATTGACCTTGCCTGAGATCAAAAATTACGGAAGGGGATTAGTTGTTGTGCAGCAGAGCAGGACATGTGTTTGGAGAGTGGTTATCCCTATTGTCATGGAGAGTGGAGCACAATTATATTGATCAAGGAGACAGAAAAATGTCAACAGTGAAGGAACAGTGAGCTGCTCAGCAGGAAAGGTCATCCTCGAGCTCCTCCCAGCTGCTCCTTTGGTAATTGTAGTTAAATCTCAACCTCAGACCTTTCCAAAGGATTCAGACGCAACTCTTAATCAACGATACCGTCTACTTGGCTGACTTTGTTTGTCAAAAAAGAAACAGGTGAAAATATTTAAATAGTGGTCCTGGATGCTGATATTTCTATGCCTCATATTTGTATCAATTAAAGCTGCCATGATGTCCTTCTGGAAAATGGAGTCATGACAAACTTTTGAAGTAACCAGATTTGAACAGGAATGAAACACGCTCAGTCATAATCATCTAACAGATTCTTCGTGAAAGTGGAACCTGAGCAAGCTCGGCTGAAAAGAAAAAATATAAAAGTGATCCCCGATGAAACCACATGCAATTAGAAAGAGATACGCACAGGATTCCAAATGGGACACACCAAAGTTATCCACCAATTTTCAATTAGTAATGGCGTTGGAAATGGATCATCTTTCGAGACATGTCCAATGTGAGTCTTTTTCCCTAGTAAACCAGATACACCGCTTGCAAAAGGAAGCCAACATGTGCCTTCAAAGTTTGTGTAGGATGCTTCATTCTGCCATTCTAATTGTCGACATCTCCTTGTCGTTTTCCTTGTGTTGTGTAATCAGGATAGATGTCCTCTTTGTTTAGAATTCACAATAGGATTGTCCACTTTAAAGAGCAGTAAAGACTGAATTGTCACAATCCTCCTAGTAATGAAAGGAAGGATAGGTGAGTTCCCATCCTGGGGCGTAATTAGATCACAGTTGAGGTATCTCCTACAAGTCTACAGAGTCTCTTTAGTATTTCTATAGCGTGGTCAATACCAGAGGGACTATGGTAATGCCTTAGTAATCATTTGTTACTGTAGAGTAACGTCAGGAATGCTTAGCAGACAAAGGATGGCGGATCGTTACCATTGCTTTAACAACTCTAATATTGTCAATCTTTTTAGATAAAATGACCCCTTAAAGTAATTTCATTATCATCACACCATTTTTATTTTATAAACGGAAATACAAAAACAAATAAAAGACTAAAATGCATCCCTGAAAGTATTCTTTCCCTTAGAATAACCATAGATTGGAAATCGTCCTGTTAATATAAGGTACAGAAAGATAAACTTCTGAAGCCGAAGCACCAGAGTTATTTTGAAAAAGAAAATAGGAAAAAGTCAATATACCAATAGCAAATGGAAAAAAAATGATTATGCTATACAAGCAAAGCGAGTGTCATCATGGTCCTACAGACGCCAAAGGACTTTCTACAATTCCTTCCCAACGCCCACACATTCACATATAGCCCCCCATATCCACCCTAACCTATTCTACCACTGTTAGCACATTACCCTCGCCCTCTGCCTCCCACTCCTCCAGGGGGATATAAAGCCTCAACTCGCGTCTTGGTAGGAGAGGTGGGCCTCCTCCTGTTGACATCAGTCTACTGGAGAGGAGGACTAAATCAGGCGGGCGGCATTTATCGCCTGGCCAATGGAGGACCGTCTAAATGTCAGTGCAAAGGTCTATCACGGTTGTTTTTTTATACGACCATATCCCTGTCAACAAGCTCCAACAGTGCTGGAGGTGGGGCCTCGATAGGCATTCCTCCAGTGACGCTGGTGGTTATTAACCTTGAGATTTACTGCATGTCTCCACACCCCTCATCACCCCACCTTAACGTGGACTATGGGCTGTAGTTCAGTAAACAAAGTGATTAGTATCAAAAAATTGTAGGGAAAGGTTTTTCAGTGGATTTCACCTCTTTGATGTCTCCACTTTTCAGAAAAAAAATATCACAAAAATCATCCTTGGGAAAATGGCCAAAATCCAACATGGCGGATGCTAAACTAGGTCAAAATGGGAAAATGATATAGAAATGGGATAAATTGGTGTATTTGCACATATGATGACACTATTAACATCAGCGTGAACAGATCTATCCAATAAAACTATTTCTGAGGTTCAAGGTCACATGAGGTCACCTCAAGTCACAACATGGCTGCCATAAATGCCAAAATTCGATGAAAATCTTGAAAAGTGTATATCTCTGCTTCTTGTCGACATAGAAACACAAAATAAAGTACTAGGCATACATTTCTGAGGTCCAGCAATCCATTCCTGCCATTAAGAACCATGTGTGCGGCAGTCATTTTGAATTACTAATGAGTTCTACCATACTTGATGCTGTAGAAATGTGAAAAGCTCTTCTTCAAATCAAGATAGAAACACAAGATGAAGTACTTTAAGTAAATTTCTGAGGCCCAGGAATCCATTCATGTCATTCAGAGCCATGCATATGGCTTACATCCAACATGGCGGATGTTAAAATATGTCAAAAATGGGAAAACTTTTTAGAAATGGCCTAGTCTCAAAAAAAATGTAGGGAAAGGTTTTTCAGTGGTTTTCACCTCTTTGATATCTCTACATTTCAAAAAAAAAATTATCACAGATATCATCCTTGGGAAAATGGCGGAAATCCAACATGGCGGATGCTAAACTAGGTCAAAATGGGAAGTGACATAGAAATGGGATAAATTCGTGTAATTACATATATGATGACTCTATTGACATCAGCTAGAAGAGATCTATCCAAAAAAGCTATTTTTGAGGATCAAGGTCACATAAGTTCACCTTAAATCACAAAATGTCTGTTATGAATAGTTAAAGAGATTAATATTAGTAATAGTAATATTAGTATTAGTGAGGTTGGGGAACAAGGATTTTTAGCCTGACAAATGAAAATCTTGAAAAGTGTATATGCCCACTTCTAATCAATGCAGAAACACAAAATAAAGCATTTCTTATGTCCAGCAGTCCACCATGCCATTCAAAACCTTGTATGTAGATTTTATATGGTATTAGTTTGTATAATATTCTCAAATGCCAGAGCTCTGTGCATTAGTAAGATCAGTGAAACTGAGAACAGAACATAGGGCCAGAGCATATGTGTGACATAAAATACAGTATGGTAATATCTGGTATCTTTCATAATAGTTGCACTAGACTTCAAAATTATAAAATGACTACTATTTAAAGCAGTGAAGTAACACAAAGATCCAGAAACAGTTCTACTTGATGGATCAATTCAACTTGTATGTACTTCAGTAACTGTATACAATATGTGACCTGTACTGGGAGAAGGGACCTTATTCCCCCTGAAATAAGGTCCCTTTTCGCAGATCCTGTCACAAATATCAAAGTACCTGTATAGCCCAGTCCACATCATTCCTTCTTGAATTTCCTTTACAATGACCACAAGCTAGGGAACATAGCATTCCATTCTTCCTGCATGAATAGTTGTTTTCACCACATTGTCCAATACACTTACATATTGGACAATCTTTAATAATTTGTTGGTGTATGAAGTTAAGCAATCTAACTGACACGTAGTGTTTTGGTTTCTTTGTCCTAGGATCTGAATCAAGGTACCGTGCCTAGGGTAATTGTTAATATTATTTATATAAAAGACACAACTAGAACAACAAAATTTCAAGTTTCAATGTTTTATTTCACCATAATATTTGTAGTATGCATTTGATCACATTGTTTCAGCCATGTGGGCCTTCATCAGGTGATGCATATGAACACTTTTGGGCTACTGAGGTAGGAAAAAGAACAGGCGTTGACATGGTTTACAATTAGGGTCACATTTCCATATTCATGTCAATCTTGGGTCAAAGCTCAATAGTTCATATTAATGCTTCTTGAGTTCATGGATTTCCATTGATTGGCAGATTCAATTCTTGCTTGTGGTCCTCTAGCCCATTAAGGCCTGATGTTGAGAATACTCAACATCCATGTGGGGGTGGATGTTGAGTATTCTCAACACCATGTAGGGCCTGATGTTAATTATAATTGACATAGATAATTGATATGGCAGCCATGTTTAGACATTTGAAATAAATTTAAGTGGACTGCTATTGTTGGTTTGAGGATGTTATTTGTCTATTTTGGGGCTGAGGAATTCGAATCTGGGAAGTTTAGAATGATAGAAACATATGAAAATTGTGGAAAATTGGCGGCTTTTGCAGTTTTTTGGTACTATGGGTTGTGATGGTTGCTTTTATTCAAGTCTGCTAGTATCCTAGCAACTTGAAAATTAGGGGCTGCTTGGAGCTGTTTGTGTCTCTTGGACAGTTGCAGTTGGTATATTTAAGCTGGTACTGTTGGTAGTTGTTTGGTTCATTAATTAGTAGTTATTTTACAAGTATTTCCCACTGGGACTCAGTGTGTCAGGATCTGAATCAAGAATGCGAGATTGAGACTTAATCTGTATCTTGATTCAGATCCTAGGACAATGAAACCAAAACACTATGTGTCAGTTAGATTGCTTAACTTCATACACCAACAAACTGGAAATCTCAATCAAATTACATTGAACCTGAATTGTTGTTGTTCTAGTTGTGTCTATTATATAAGTTATAATCTTTTATAATGATGCAGGAGTTTTTCCCCTCTGGGTTTCATGCATATCCAATCCTCATTCCTCAGATTTCAGCCAAGGCAGAACATGATGGTATTCTCTCAGACTGTGGTATTTGCCTGAATTAGCTGTTGGTGAGACATTCAGGTGGTAGATGGTAAGAGTTAGAAACAACCTTTCCCTGAACTTTGAAAGAAAAGGGTTTAGGTACCTTGCACTTTCCCATGGCTGATACTTTGCCAATATTGAAGAGGTGGTGTCACATCCTGAAGTGTCATAGAAGAATAACTATGGAGAGCCTAAGTTAGGATGAAGGTTTGCCTGCAGAATGGAGATGTTTATGGCTTTTGTGCGTGTGTGGAAGTATATATATGGTTTCATGGATCACAAGTGAGTGAGTGAGTAATAGATGTTTAACGCCATTTCGACAGCTGAGGTCATATTCATTGCGAGAAAACTACACTACACAATTTCAGAGGGATGTGTCGGTGCCCGCGCATTATGTGCACCACACACATCCGAGTGGATAGGAAAGAGAGAAATAGACTCTTTTGAGTGGGCTAGGTAAGCCCCCATGGCAAGTGATGTTGCAGTTGCAGTAGATGTTGCAGTAGAACTAGGTGACCTGTGCCATCTCCTACAACTACAGCAGGTCTCATCTCTGCAACATGACATGCTGTTGTTGCAACATCATAGTCAACATCTGCTAGTGTGTACTTGACTTGAATGCCATTCCTCTCTATTTCTGAACCCAACAAGCTGATGAATCTTTATTCCTGAGATTTGCCAAAATTTGTCTCTCTTTTACAGCATATCAGGTGTGAACTCCTGACAGCACCCATTACAAACCCTTTTACACGGCGTCCATTAAGAGGCATTTCCATCGTTTGTGGAAGGGCCATTGTCATAGCAATTAAAGACAAGTTCAGCATGGCGACATTGATGGTACACATACTTAAAGTTGCATAGTCCGATGGTTGGGGCTCAAAAATCAATCTTCTCAAAAATGAACCAGGATATTCACATAGATTATACTTCCTATGGTACCTACTTTATATGATCTCCATACCCACAATTAAGCTCATATTTGAAGGAATTGTAAGATTTATACCTAATTTCCTACTGTTGGCATGCATGCCAAATGTCCATCCATTGGAAATCGATCTTCTGTAGTTGTCCAAACATGTAAAGGTGACTGTTCCCATCCTCTCATAGTATAACCGATGTTCCTATATATCTATCAATCCCATCATATTTGAAATAAAAAGAAATAAAACACAAAGGTCTATATAAAGTGGGATTGAGTCTCCAGCTGAAAAATGGTCCCTCAACCTTCTGATCGACAGTCCAGTGCTGTTCCTACTGAGCTAAAACTCAGAAACCATTGATGATTCAAAAAGGCTGACATATTCATGGTACTTTACTAAAGTACTTTACTTTGTGTTTCCATCTTGATTAGAAATACAGATTTTTCCTTTTCAATATCTGTATGTTTATAGCATTACATGAGGTAGAACACATAACTCATTTGCAATGGCTCTTATATGCATGGTTCTGAATGGCATAAACGGATTCTTGGGCCTCAGAAGTGTACTTAAAGTACTTCATCTTGTGTTTCTATTTTGATTTGAAGCAGAGGTATTAATTTTACAACTTTTCTACAGCATCAGGAAAGGTAGAACTCATTAGTAATTCAAAATTGCTGCCACATACATGGTTCTAAATGGCATGAATGGATTGCTGGACCTCAGAAATGTATGCCAAGTACTTTATTTTGTGTTTCTATGTCGACTAGATTTTCATTGAATTTCTTCATTTATGGCAGCCATTTTGTGATTTGAGGTGACCTCATGTGACCTTGAACCTCAAAAATAGTTTTATTGGATAGATCTCTTCAAGCTGATGTCAATAGTATCATCATATATGTAATTACACCAATTTATCCCATTTCTTTGTCATTTCCCATTTTGACCTACTTTAGCTTCCGCCATGTTGGATTTCGGCCATTTTCCCAAGGATGATATTTGTGATAATTTTTTTTTAAATGTAGAGATATCAAAGAGGTGAAAACCACTGAAAAACCTTTCCCTACAATTTTTTTGAGACTAGGCCATTTTTATGTCTTTATTTACTGGAGTATGTCAGGTGTTGACTGAGTACATCTGCAGAAATTATGTATGTCCATGGGGGATGATGGCCATGCCATAGCAATGTTTAGCCATGGCCTCGTGAATAATAGAATGATTATACTCAGCTATACTTGCTATTACCTTTTATGGCTACAGTAATCAGGAGGCACAACGGAAAAGACAACGTTGACTATCGAATGCAGACTTTGCAAACACCCTTTCCCAGCTTAAATATTTAATGGATTTATGGTGGAAAATGACATCGGATATGTCTACTTGCTTTCTCTGCAAAAAATGACCCACCCAGGCCAGACAAAATAATACTAATTGATTTTTCTAACCAACACTGTCGGCCTTTCACCTTTTTAAATAACGTGTGACAAAACTTGGGTAATCATAACATTAGGGGAAATTTCCTTTTCTCAAATTCACGTCTTCAGCTACATTTTGGTACTTTGTATGATAAAATACTCCAAATAGCTACAGAAATATAAGATCTCAAACATGGGATGTCAGCAAAATGGAGCAATTCAGGATAGCCCTTAACTCAATAGCATATAGAAATATTGTGGCATAACACATAAAAATGCCATTATTGGAAAAAGATAACTTTGAAAAAATAATCAACCATAATTTTGAATCTAGAAGGGATAATTCAATTCTGTTTTCAGTTATGAAAACCTTATGGACGGGTCAATAAGGTACAGTAACTTTTAATCCAAAAAGAACATAATTATGGTTTCCATGGCAACCGAATGTCAACAAGCGTGCTAAACCTAGGGAAAAACATTCTTTTTTTTTCTAAATAAGGTCATTTTACAAGGAAAATAGAGTCTCAGCTTTAGCATAATCAGATTCTTTAGAAAAAAGATTACTCTAGATTTGTTTTCACAATTCTTTTACTCTTTTGGTCTCCTGAAATATTGTTTTGAAAACGTTTGTGGGTATTTTCCATGTTATTTTTTTCCCTGTTTCGTCACATGTTAGTTGTTTCTAAATCATTAGCAGTCACCAAACTACATTAATCATCCAAGCATGTGCCTGCATTTTACTGACCGATCATATCTCTCCTTTCTACTTCCTTTTCGTGGAGTTTATTTCGAAATAGCCATTTTTTCAACAATTTCTTCTACCAGAGGCGCCACAAATGGTTAACCTTTGAAATGGGTGGGTTCTGACCAATTTCATCCGGCCTCATCTTTGCAGGTGGGAAGCCCCAAGACTAGATGGACTCAGTGGTGAGTAATCCACTGAGTCTCAGGTGGGGCGGTGCAACATTAGTTTAAAATAGACGGAAGTGAGGTGGCAAACTACTTCAATCAATACTTTAACATGTACACGATATCTGCTAATGTTGTAGAAAATCATTCTCTATCTATAGAGCCATACAATATGTATTTTGAATGAAGATATGATACGCAAAAGAAGCTGAATAACTGGTACTGAATTATTCTAGACCACAATCATATTCTCTTGTGAATTCACATTGAGTCACATTCTGTTTTGGAAGTGTACTTGTCAAAGAGTGATATTCTTAGACAGCAAAGAAAAGAAATCAACATTATGCTACGAATCTAACTGAAATACAGTATTATCACTGATGAGGCTGACCTTTCACTATTGTGTTTTGCATCCTTAGCTGATCATTATAGAACGGATCTTTACATATACTTAGAGGAAAGCAACCTCTATCGTAATAATGTCTCATTGTCAGTAATTGAAAAATTGCATGGAAATGAAGGCAAGGCGGGAAACACTTATACTACTTAAACTAACTATGACATCACTGGAATAACCCGGCGTCCGGTCTTCTTCAACTTTCTACTATCAGTGTGCAGGTAGACCTTTAAAATTTATTTGTCTCATAAGTTACTGTTAGTCCCCGCACCAGTGAGATGGCTCCCAACAAATCACAGAATACGGGGACCACTCAGGCCAAGCAGCCACGCCTAACTGTGGCTTGATTGGGTGGTAGAGTTGGCACAGTGGAGACTGAGCTCGGCCGAGTTGTTGACACCTGCAACACCATACTGGATAAACTCAAGCAGCTCATTCCTGACACCCCTGCTGTCACAAATGCCTTGTCTGTGAACGTAGCTCAACAAAACCAGCCGGTAGGTGGGGGAAGATGTCAACCAGGTCTTAAACCGCTTGTAATGCCCCATAAACTGCCATAGTGACAGCTGCTCAGCATGTGGCCACGCCTGTCATAACCATTGACAGCAGTGATGTCACAGTCACAGCGTCTATTGACAGTGCCATGATGCAGGCTGCCCCGATTCAAGTCAGCACTCCACAACAGACCGCCCAGATATATAATTTTGTTTCTGGGGTAGGGGCCAGCTCTGCCGTAAGGCCAGCAGCCCCGTTCTGGATGTACCAGCCCCCTATGTGTGTGTCCAGGACATTTTCCGCCAACCTCTACATTGTAGAGGTCGGGGAAAACGTACTTGGAAACACCAGGAGTCGAACCCGAGACACTCCAACCTCGAAGCGGAAGCTCTACCCCTAAGCTACTTCCTCTGGCCTGACATTCTCTACCTTCCAACTCCACCTAGATCGGTATGATACACACACTAGGGGGCAGTGCTCTCTAGAGATCCTCCTCACGAGGCGGGACCACTCGGTATCTCCACCAGTTACAGGGAACTACTGCCCCTACATATATATATACTACTATAAACTGTGTTCTGGTTAAAGCTACTTAGATACTCAACGGTACATATATTATATATATATATATATATATATATATATATATATGAATATACAGTGAGACCTTGATAATCCGGCCCTTGATAATCCGACATACTCGGGATCCAGCTAGGCTGAGGGTGGGACATTTTAATACAAATCTATTGTAATATCCTTTGATAATCCAGCAGTTTTGAGGTCCGGCCAATATTTGTCTGCAACAGGGATATGATCTTTATCAGCTAAATGCTTAAATACCACAATGTTATGGCAAATGATTTCCCCATTTAATATACTGTACAACATGTGTTGCTCAAACATTAGTTCTAGTTGTGCGGATTTAGTACAAGCATAATCATCGTATTGAAGATTGATATGACACCTGAATACTGCGTATTTTAGACAACGCCTTGAATGATTGTTTTTTCATCATCAGTATATTTCAAGCAGTAAGCTTACATTTATTATTTTAGTGAGAGGTTCCGGATGTTCTAAATAGTCTATTACTTATTTTCTATTTTGCAGTCATTGGATGTGCTGACCCTCCAAAGCCTATTAACGGCTGGGTAAACAGGGATGGAAACACAGTCACTATGGGATGTATGGCCAACAGCGACACATGGAAATTAAAATGTAAAAAGAACAAATGGGAAGGCGCTCCACAGAACTGTACATCAGGTAAGTGAAAAGGAAAATTCATTGTATAGCCGATTCTCGCAGGGTTGCTGAAAGAAGCCAAGGACCACCAAATGTCATCATTTCATCCTGCTACGACACTACTCTATGTGGACAAGCATACCTAAACACTGAAGCATCTCGTGTATAAGGTCGACCAACTTACATGAGAGGTTCGAGTGAGTGAGTGAGTAATGGTTGTTTAACGCCAAGCCGACAGCTAAGATCATATTCATGGCGGAAAAAGTACATTAGACATCACGTCACAAAGGAATACATGTGCCTGTGCCCGTGCATATGGACACCAGACACATGTAAGAAAGAGGGGACAGGAAAGAGAAGATTCAAGGAACGAATATGTGCCAGTGCCCGTGCATATGGACACCACCCACACTCAGAGAGGATAGAAAAGCAAGACATAGACCCCTTTTAAAGATGGCCTGGGGCTGGGGAGGCCCGACGAGAGGTTCGCCTTATGCTAGGTACTACAGTCGCTATCGTTCTCGACTTTGTCTTGAATGTTCAGCTTACACCACCTTAATCATTTCGGAATGGTTGAAACTATTTGTAACGTCAACTTTGGCCAAGGTATTGACATTTGGAAGTCAGCTCACAAGACAATCGAAAAGCATGGTTTCAGATTGCAAATTCTGTGACTGCCGCCACCTGTAGTTACCCACACAAACTACATTTAGCTGGCTCACTCCCTTTGGGATCCACACCCGTGATTGATTTTAACGATGGTTCTGCAGCTAAAAGAAACTAGTTAATAAAATCGGGCGCTGTGCAAATTTCAAATATACAGTGAATTAAGAGAGTATCTGAATAGGAGCGGGAAGAGGCAGAGACGTAAGGAGTCCCTCAATTCTCCTTAGGAAACAGGGTCTGTTATCGTTGTATGCAGTGACGCCCTCTGCAGCTGATTATGAGCATATCCCAATATTGGACAGTTCTGAAAGTCAGCACTAGGTGGCTTCACCTCGTGCCACTTTTCACACAGTACCCATGCCAGTCAGGGGGAGCAAATGACTACAACACTTTACTCTCCCCCTTACACACCATATCTATCATAGTGGCATGCATCCATTTCATAATAACATTATCTTGTATATCACAACTAGAAAAAGGCAGTTCTGTGTACTGCCCTGCACTGTGTCATCCATTCTTTATGTGTTCTTCTTGAATCACACTTTCAAGTACATGAGCTAAACAGAAAGTAAAATCTCACTCGCTTCTGAGAAACATTTTCAATGACTTGTTTACTGATTTTAGCTTAAGTCCACTTTCCTAGTAGCTGTTAATTATTGTTAAAATGGACTTTGTGTTACTTTCAGACCCTGGAGCGGCGGGCGTCCTCGGAGAGGTGTCCTGGGGAGGTACGTCTTTGCCTTTCGGTGAGCACTGCTTAAGCCAGGATGTCAATGCTAATGTGGAGGTGGGCAGGTGCTGTAGGGTTCAGGAGGAGAGCTTTGACCGACAGGAGGAGGGGAAGGACTAGCCAGGGGATTTGGTTCATTCAGCCAACAGGTTTTCCTAAGCCTCCCCCAGAGCCCTACAGGAAAGCCATCTGCCCAATGTCCAAATAGGGTGGTACTGATAGACCAAGTTCTGATATATATATATATATATATATATATATATATATATATATATATATATATATATATATATATATATATATATATATATATATATGCAATTGAAAACAACCTTTCGTGTTTTATGGAACCAGTAATAAATAAATGTAAGATAAATGTGGAAAATTGATTGATCTTGATCTATTTCAAATTTTAAACAACCAAATGTTAACCTTGGTCTATCTTTTCACTATACCCTGTGGCGACTGAAATTAATATTTGACATCGATTAGAAGCACCACACTTTGTTTAATAAACACTCCTTTCGTAGTATCTACAGTATCAGTTCAGATAATATCATATTTAGATAGGTCTATGATCTAAACTCTCTAGACCTATAGGATCATTATTCATAGTACATAGATTACATTCATTGCATTGTTGTATACATCATTAGCTTTAGCAGGAAGTTCAATCTGATCCTGAACATTTGGTGGTACACAATTATTTGAATTTTGTTTTATTGCTGATATTAACTACTTAGATAGTTTTGATACAACGTCCTCAATTAGAATAGTATCATTGTGACTGCTCATGGAATTAGATTTAGAATGGATTATTCAGACATCAGAGTTGCATTTATGACCATTTAGCCTTGTGGCAAACTAGAGGCGAGAGTGAGTGAGTAATGGTTGTTTAACGCCAAGCCGACAGCTAAGGTCATATTCATGGCGGAAAAAGTACATTAGACATCACGTCACAAAGGAATACATGTGCCTGTGCCCATGCATATGGACACCAGACATATGTAAGAAAGAGGGGACAGGAAAGAGGAGATTCAAGGAACGAATATGTGCCAGTGCCCGCGCATATGGACACCACCCACACTCAGAGAGGATAGAAAAGCAAGACATAGACCCCTTTTAAAGATGGCCTGGGGCTGGGGAGGCCCGAACTAGAGGCGATGGCTCTATTAGATGAGACTGATGAGTGGCGCATGACACATCCATCATTGTGTTCAAACACCATTAAGCCACCACATGGATGTTTACAGTCCTGTATCCTGCATCTGGTCTGACTGATACCCTACTATACATTATAGATAGTGTAGTGTTGTTTATACATCCTGCCTAATCCTCTTCGCCACTCAATGTAGCTCTCTGTACCAATACACATCCCTCTGTATATATTTACAGGGTATAACAATCCGAGTAACTCTACTAATGCCACACTATTACCATTAGTAACTATTTATTGACAGTTATTGACTAAACCGTTCTGTTGCTATCAAATTTTAGAAATATAAAAATTCTCACGGTATTGGAAAGAAGGACTGCGTCTTTTACAAGTGCAATATTATTGAGCTTGACAGGCTTGTTACATAACATAGATCTGCGTTGCCATGGTAACATTTCGGTTCCATATCACATGATCAAACATGCTGACACGCCCACCATGTAGGCCCGGTGTTAGAGATGTTGAACTCACTGGGAGAGAGAGAATGTGATTGGTCTCTGGGACTACAGCTGAGTCAGTCTTGGTCAGTGTGGGAATCATGACCATTATACCTGGGTTGACAGGTGTGCATAGCAGCAACCATTTTGATAAGGCCTTCATTTCAACAATTGCATCAGGATATTCATGGCACCAACGTAACCGAGGCCTGCATTTAAGAGGGAGTTTTACTGTGACATACATACCAGAGAATCCTTAAACTCTCCCCCTGAGGTTTAACCCATATACCCCAGGTCAGGTCGGACATGGTCACTATGTCACATCTCTACACTGACTATAATATAGCATCACTCCCGGATCAACCCAGTGGCCTGGCACCATTTTAATAGAGATCGAGAAGCACTCCAAGTCGGAGTTAAACAGCTGCCAACATGGATTTGGGCTTTACTCTTGGCAAGCTTTCTGTAAAAGAAGGCGTCCTTGTGATGGCACTTTTTGTGTTCCTTGCAGAGGTCTCTGGAAGGCTAAAGCACATTTTAGCCTTTTCAGCTGTGGCAGCTGTAGTAGTGGTGGGATTTGATGCTGTTTGTGACCTAGGCAGTGTGTTGCTATCGTGGGGAAATTCGCTCTTGTGAAAGTAGTGACTTTGATAATATGTAGAACTTGTATATTTTCTCTTTTCTCAGGAATATCAATTGTGATCATCATTGGAATTGCCTTGGCTATCGGAGTTGTTATTCTCACAGTGGGATTACTTATTTTGAAATGGTGAGTATATCTTTGAAGTTTAACATCTTGACAATGATTTGATTTTTCTACTCATAATAATACTTATATAGAATTCCAATACAACACTATATTTCTTGGGGTAATTTTGATTGTTACATGTTGAAAATGAACATGCTGTGCCTGCTTCAGCGTACATAGATTATGCATTTCAGAATGAGTCCATTTATTTTATATCCACATAACTATCTTACCTCTACTCATTTCAAAATTGAACGATTCATTAGGAGAGAAACAATATGTAAAAAAAGAGTTAGCCACCTTTCTTAACTGCCACCAGTCTTAATTGCTCTCTGGTACTGATGCAAACGGTGCTGGTGAACTGTTCTACACTGAAAGCCCCAAGGTCGTCAGACTGACCATACCCAAATCTACAACCTAAGGTCATCAGATTGAGCACCCAGGGTAGTCAACCTGATGGGTTTAGGTCAACACACTCATCCAAGGTAGTCAAACTGATTACATAATGTTGTTAGAGTGACAACCTTGGTGCTGACTACCTTGGGTCCTCAATCTGACTACCCAAAGCTGTAGATTTGGGTATCGTCAACTTGAGCACCTAAAGTCTCCAGCAGTGAAGACCTTCAGTTGAAAACTGAAGGCCTAATCATCAAACATGAGTGGCACATACCTGCCACCTTGTGTATTTGTTACATATTGTCAACAGAATGCCATAGACTCATACTGGGGAGATGTAGACTGAGGGATTTCACTCTCTGTAAGGTGCTGCCCTCTCTCTGTACCTCTTCTGATGACCATAGGTCCTCAATCTGACGAGTTTAAAGAACTGGAGGGTGTTCAGTGTATTGGGATAATTGCTGGAGAACAAATCTAAAATAAGCCAGTATTTTGCGCAAATCATACTAGATGACACCAAATCATGTAGGAGGTAACTCTGCGTGTATGTTGGAGCACTAAACGTAGTGTTACGTCGTTGTATACATGCAGAGTGATAGTCGATAACATAAATAAACCAACCCTTGCCATGAGCGTAATCTTTGCAAATACGTGATGACATAAGGATAATGGTAGCTAATGGGTGTAAGAATAGATCAATATTAAATATTGATAATACTAGCTCCTTATCAATGCGTTCATATTCACTATGGTCACCTGCTATGGTTAGAAGTCATTGGGCAAAACACTAGGATAGATTTTCTAATATATAGTTATGGACAATAAACATGGGAAGGTAGTTTAACAAATGCCCACGAGATGGCGGATTAAGTTGTGGCCTGAGTGGTTCGATCCAATCAGTGGCTCCCCCTGGTGTGTTATTAGTGTCCTATTGTGGAGTAGCTCGGTGGTAGGCTGGAAACCTACCCCTGAATTCCGCTCCCGCTTCTCTCCCACTACATAAGGTAGTTATACATACCACAGAGGACCAGCGTAGCTCGGTGGTTGTCTCGTTGCATAAGATGGCGCTAGTAATTCTATTCTTATCTTCTTCTTTTTTTTCCAAATTGAACAGTTCTAGGTTCAATAAGAGATCAAACAGATAAGTTCACAGATACCCTTATACATGATTGTATCTAAGCGTACTCAATCATATAGGTGGCCTGTTATCACTTTGATATTTAAAGCAGCAGACTTGTATTATTTATTGACAAACAGTGTGTTTCTCTTCTGCAGGCAACGTCGTCGGTCAGCTGCCAAGGCAGCTCGTCTACAAAATGACAATCCCTACGAGCATGGTCGTAAATTCAGTCCGGGCAGGGGTCCCGGGTCTCCCAAAGATCAAGACCCTTACTATTCTACAGAGAACGAGTACGCCTACATCGCTGATGTCCCAACCCCTACTCCTCCACCACTTCCCCCACTGCCACCTAACCGCGATGCTTACAATGTTAACTCAGTGAAACGATTCAACTTTAACAATATTGCTAGCAATGGCGGCTACCCAGTGCAGCAACCCCAAGTTCCTCCAGGCCAGGAGTTCAGGCCGACTGGATATGTCAAGAACACCAACGCTCATGGCCTGAGGGATGAACAGCCCCGCTATGAAGATATGCCACCCTTCCCTCCGCCCCTGGACGGCGAGGATCCACCCAAGTATTTTGAGTTGGATCCCAAAGCTGTCAAAGGCGCAGGAGGAGAGGGTAGTTCCCGTCTCCAGCAGCAGTCACGTGACGGGATTTCATATCAAAACGAGGTCCCTCCAGCACCTCCTGCCCCCCGTCCTGGTACCAAATCGATACACGACTACTCACCTACGGGGTATGACCAACTAGGCCAGGAGGACCCACGTAATCAGAAATCTGTGTGATCTCACTCCAATCCTATCTCCCCTCTCCCTTATTCCTTCTGCATGATGTCTTCATGACAGAGGTATCCCGTGTTGTGTATTTGGGAGGGCAGAAGGATGGAAGAGGGAGTAGATGTCTGGAATATATGAAGGAATTGACAAGTGATTCTGAATTCATGTCAAAATTGACACAGATTGACGATGAAAAAGTCCCTTAAAACCTGCAACAACTGGAGAATGATATGAGTATGTATGTGATCTATAAAGAGTTAATTCTCAACAAAAAAGAAGAATATATATAATTGAATTGGAATACCGATGAGTATGGCTACCCGCACCGTTGTTAACTAATCGATGGTAGATGGCTGCAGATGCAGCAGCAATGTCTCGAGGAAAATATGTGATATATTATCATCATTGAAAGCACACCTATGATGGATATAAACGTTAGGCACTATCACCACCACTCTTATAATGTGGACATGTAAATAATTGTTGAGTGAATTATATTCACGCCAGGTCTGCTTGACTTGGACCCATGCAAGTTCCACGGATTTACGTGTTCAAGTTGGCTGTAAATAAGCAGCTGATGGAGGAGAAGAATTTCAAATTATATATTCTGCTTATTACTTCATGTACAGGCTATGTATGAGGTCAAGGCAGTGCATTTCTCGTCCAAATATAATTTTATACTATGTAAGCACTGCTTATTCTACACTTTGGTGAAACATTGCAAATGTTGAAAAAGAACACAACATTTTATTGTACCTGCTGCAAATACAGCGCCTTAGTGGAAAGAAAAATTGTTTTATATATGTATATGCCTACTTAACGCCATAAAGTATCATGGACAGAACCTAGGAAGATCTACGGACTAAAAGATATATCATGAGACTAGAAAACCCAACTGGTGATTTATAACCAAAGCATACTTCAAGTATACAGCAAATTAATGTTCGGTTATTCTATATACCTGTCGCCCCGCCCCCCTCTTGAATATGATTTTTTTTGACATGATAGAAAGAACACCAATAAAGGTCGGTATTTCAAGTTGTCGACATTCCCAGCATATTGGTGGTGAAAAGAAGAGACCGATGTTAAGGAGCAAAGAGTTTGATGCTGGCGACTAGTCAGGCTGCAGAGAAGGCATTGGTTTTGGGTTATGTGGAGGAGTGGGTCATGAATGTGCTGCCAACTTCATATCTCCAGGACTGCTGTTTGTATTGTAAAGGTTTCCCCTGCCTCCCACAAGAGGGCGTAGCAATAGGCGTCTCCCCGGCGTCTCAGCAGGTGGCGCTGTTGAACAATAGGACTGCGTGCTGGTGCCGAGGGAACATGCCTCTCAGGCAGACAGCCAAGGGGATATCACACATTGCAGAGTGTACCAGTGCCGACAAGACTAGAAACACTTAAAAGGCCTCAATGTAACACGAAGCTTGGCGCCTCAATCACATCCTTTACCCACCACGTTAATTATGGATGCCGAGTTAGGATGACAGATCTGGCATGGAGTACACAAATCCATTGCGGCGCCAACTTCTCCACACCCCCTCTTCATCCCGTCCTAATTCCACCACGTATCTGTTTATATCTGTCTGCTTAGAAAGTGTCTCATATTTATTTCAGTTTTCAGATGCCAAAGGTTTCATCTGTAAACTAATCCCCCACGAATGACACTTCTTTCATCTCGTAAACCTACTACCTAAACATAACATAGAGCTTTAACGGTTATTCTACTTACAAGTTCATCTCCAGTATAGATGTCAATATAACTGACGTACCCTGCAGCTTATCCCTTGTATCTTTTAGCCTTATCCACCCATTCCCAATACTTTACACCCCCACATTACTTCTCCAATAATTCTATTCCACCCCTTCACATAAAGCACGACACAGTTCAGCTTGCACGCATTCCCTGACCGACTGTCGAGGGCCCTCAGTCTGACCTGGGCCCGCGGGCCTGGGCCCTGTGATTTGTCATATTAAGTGGGCCCCCTACATGCAGGGGTAAGCCTCCCTTGGAGTGCTTGAGGGGGAATTGAAAGTTGCCACAACTGAGGTCATCTGTAACATATCCTGACTTGCTACCTCTGCTGTGCATGACATCCCACCAACGTCAGCTCTTCCTGTCACTTATTTCCCTTTTCATGTCTCATAAAGTCCAAATCTGGTTTTGTTGTGTTATATTTCCCCTGGTTTGCTATGTCATAATATGCCACTGTGCACTTGTAACTAGTGGGCCGAGAAGGCAGTTGATGAGGAGATCCTACTTGATGACAAAAATCTGGCAGATTGTCAGTTACAGGTTATTTTATTTCGATTCTTTAACTGTCACTGTGTTATTGATATAACGGACACTGACAAGTATTACTATTTGTATACACTTCTTTTTTTCCCCATTTCTATGTTTGTACAAATAAAATCATCCAAAAAAAAATTTGTCTTTTCCTTGAATGAGAAGATCAACAAATTGCCGATGGAAATCTATTGGCACAGTCCGATTAAGATATTTCAGTTTGATGAGAATGATTATAAATTTTCAGAAAATGATTAGGACTCTTTTTTTTTCTAGAGTGTGCCGTCAGATAAAAGAGTTAACAATAACTATCGTAGTACCTCGCGTTTTAGGCATGTCTCATACATGAGGATGGCCTCTAGCTGCGGCCTTTAGGATGAGGCTGATCTCAGGGTGAGACTTACAGGTGAGGATTTTTTTTATTATTATAGTTAAGTCCTAAAATCAAGACCGGGCCATGCCTTACAGCCTTAAAATCAGGATGCCCCTTACAACCGAGGTGTGCCTGTCATCACATGCGATATGTATTGTACTTAAAGTTGTTTATTTTGCTATCAAGTTTCCATAATTCTATCCATATTACCGCAGTCAAATCCTGGGCCTAATATGGCAACTAATTTTCTTCAAGGGCAAATCTCAATAACTAATCTCCGAGCAGAAATATTTGAAAAGAAAATAGGCAACAACAACAAGTCTAACGATCTGACAGAGCATCAGCTGCAAGTTCCCCTCTTCTCGATTAGCCTCAAATTTCCGTCCATTTCGAGGACAAGATTAGCAGCTGGTGTCAACTGAATGAACACGTAAAAAATGCTCTTTGGATTTGAGGCTGATTGCCTTCATTTTGGACTCGTCCCGGAGCGCCACCTAGCGGGCTGAATCGACAACATCAGAGCACGTGACCACAGGTGCGCGCGCAGCGACGAGACCTGCTCCCATATGCTCGCTATCTGCTCACACAGCTGTGACCTTGTTGTCGGCTGCATTTTTTTATCTCATGCCACCCTGTGACGAATTTCATTAAATCCAGCAATAATTATTTCCCCCTGCGCTATAGCTGAAAGGTTGGGGTCTGTCGGTTTGGGTATCACTAGGGCTTGGAGCTGAATATCAAACAATACCCCCTGGTTGGGTGGTTGATAGGGTTATGACAGGGTGAAGGGGCAATATTGGGAAATGTGGAAGGTCAGGGGTAAAGTATGGGGGCCTGCTGGCCTGGTTTCCACTAGGATGCGCTGTTAGGACCACAAAAAGCATACATCACTTGTGTGGACCAGGCCCCAATGACTGTTACAGGGCAGACAACGGTCGCACATAACACACAACAAAAGTGTTACCCCACAAGTCAACCCTGTGCCCAGTGATGCTCACCATCCACATACAAGGCCCCTACCCATTTCAATTCAACCAGTGACAAGGTGGCTGCCACCCATCCCTCAAACCCACCCCAACCCCACGCCTAACCATCTAACCATCCATAATGGTGCAAAGTTGGGATATGAGGGGAGGGGGTCGGCATCAGATTCGGCCGCTTTTACTTGATATTCCGGTCACGCAAGGCGACCACTGCCACCGACATTGTCTAACCATTAATGCCCGCTACATGTTGGTATTTGCCGACCATGTCGATGGGTACAGGCGTTTTTATCACATGCGATAAGAGCATTGACCGGTGCCCTGGACGTTATAGCTGCTGCCACCACACCCCTGGCCGGGCCATGTGACAGTTGGAGTAATCAGTATTGCTATCCCACTGGTATGCAAATTAAATGACTTATAGATAATGGACAAACATGCGGCTCGACGTACACCAGGATAGATCCGATACATGTATTTAGTGACCATTAGCTGGATGTTAAAATAATTTATAGCTTTGAGGTATGATAAGGCTATGGTGCTACCATTGGACTGAGGTATAGCAGGTGATGTCAGAAAAGTTGCCTTTGTAGCCTGTTACAGTGTCGCATTTGCCCATACCACTTACACTAATGTCACGCTTTTATCATGCTACTTAGACTATTTTCATCATTTCCCTATACTGTGTATGATGCTTCCACCATTTTCCTATGCTACTCACACTACTTACACCATTTCCACATACTACTTTCACTTTTTCCTATACTACTTACACTGTTTCACCATTTCCCTATTCTTCTTACACTACTTCATCATTTCCCAGTACTATTTCCACTACTTCCATTTTCCTCTGAGATCAAATGGAGGTGTCCAAATTAATATTTCTAGTAGGAGATGTCAGTTTTATAGCTATGGCCTTAATACCACATAGATCTATCATCTAAACTTTGTCAGAATATTTGCCAAAGTAGCATGCTGTAATGTCACATCTCCGCTTACTACCTACACCACTTTTATCATTTCCTTATACTACTTAGACCTCAGACTATTTCAACCATTTCCCTACACCAGTACACTACGCACACTACTTACACAATTTACATATACTACTTCCACTATTTCCTAAACTACTTCCATTATTTCCACCATTCCCCCATGCTACTTACACAACTTCCACCATTTTCCTAATTACTTCCACAATTTACTATACTACTCACACTACTTCCGCCCACTGGGACAGATCGGAGCTGCCATTTGGTAAATAATTTTCTTCTTTTTTACCTTTTCTTGCAATACACTGCCATATTGTGCATTACCCGGATGTTGAATGTTGACATGAAGACAGTTGTCATGACAGCCAAATGTCGGCAAAATGCCAACCGGGTACCATCCTGTCATTCAACATCTGTTTGTATCATTCACAATTATGTTTTACATAAGCCACAAATCGAGTGGACCTCCAACAATAATCATTGGACTTGGCACATTGAAATGAATTTCAAGTTCTTTTGTTAGAATTATGCACATGATCATCTGCTGGGAAATGGGGATCCGCATATTGATTGGGTGGATTTAAGAGAACCTCCTCTTTTTTGACAGCCATACCATTTTAACTATGATAAAACTATAATGGTAAAGGTTAATGAGAATTGGTCTGAGTGAGGGACAATTCACTCTCACAATTTATTTGTCACAAAATAATGATTTCATCATAGTTATTCAGGATGAGCATTTAGGATACTGGAACTGGTCGTAAATAGGGCTAGGGTCTGCATGGGGGTGAGCAAAACAGCATTCCATGGTTAAACCTATGGAGCTTCAGTATTCGACTCGGGGTAAAATAATAGATTAGCAGAAATCTAACCAAATACACATACATACATCAACCTTAATGAAGTCCATTCTCCAGTTTCACTTGAAAACCCCTGTACACAAACACTACACACCACGTAAGGCTGGCCTCCCCCCCCCCCTCACCGTCCATCCTCTGACGAATACCATCCCACACGACTACAATTAATATTGCTTGAAGTATTCATTTTTGTTTTGTTCAAAGCCAGTGTTTATCCTTGGGCGCCGCTACTGAAAACCATGTTGCAAACGTGTCGGTTGGGAAAAGCCACTCCGCTGTGATGTTGAGTGCCTTGTAAACATGTCCCCGATGGCGACCATCCGCAACTACTGTACAAAAACTGACAGTTGTTAAACGCAATAACGCGAGTCAGTTTATTTCCAGGCCTCCCTTGGTCCTGGTCTGGAAACATGTATCATCTGGGCTATTGTGGCCTCAAAGACACGTGACTAAATTAAAACTGGAGCAATGAGTTTGGACAGTGTGGGTGATCGTATGGATATTGTGGGGATGGACGTGGGTGAAAAAAAAACATTTCAGGATATAAACAATGCTATGTATACAAGCAGAAAAGATGATTCATTAACTCCTGCAAATAATGTACCCTTCTATTATATATATGTGCCCGCTCACAATGGATGGTTGACAATATGACACGTTATCGTTACAATAATATCTTCCTCTAATGGGTTCATTTTATGGAATATCACCTATTTCAAAATGAGTTCCATGAAGAAAAATCTGTCTTAGCCCCATTGGTCTGTAGTTAATGTTTCGTACAGAATAGCCCATGATGCTGAATTATACATAAGGCCTTTTTATGCAAGTGTTCTGCGTACACACACTGCTGAAAATTGATGATATAAAATTTCATCTTACTACAAGTCAAATTTGCGTTCATGAAATTGCAGGCCCTTGTGTCTGGAAAACATAACTATGTGCAGTGATCATTTACCCTGACAATAATCAGTCAGTCAGATCTTGACCATGGACTGATTCTAAGAAAATATACTAAAGAAAGGCGGGTGTGGTTTAAAAAGTAGGTCCTAAGTTTTCACTGTTTTTATAGTCTACAAATTAAGCATTGTCACTGCACGTGGGCAAACACTAAAAGCTATGATCAAACTAATGAACGCTGAAAGCCAGAGAGATTACACCAAATGACACGTTATGTAAATTAAGGAACGTGTTTTTACGCTGAAATCCTTAAACGGACATTCCAATTCCCACAAAATTGGACGATGTGCGCGTTTTACCATTTAGCCACAAGAAACTATCGGGTGGAGGAACAGGTCACATAATTCAAAAATGTGACTAATGATTTCGGATTGAGTTTTCCATACTCAGTGAGTGTGCATGTGATGTCAATGAGATGACTGTCGATCCTGGCCTCAGTGTTCAAAGACCTGCCGGATTTCAATTTGACCTATGTTATATAAACCTAAGTCTATCAATATTCTAGCCGTACTTTTGGGTCGATGGAGGGAGGGAAATCGTTTTGGAAGGTTACCCTCAATTCAATGACTGTCTTAAAATATAAGAGAAGCCTTCCAGCATTTGATAATCTAAAGCTTAGGCACATCATGTCAATTACTAAACAAACTGCATAGCTCCATTCATCTCTTGCAATGTGTTTTTAGTGTACATAACTTTCATCTAATCTGTGAATGAATGGCCGTTTATCTCCTACTTGCTTAATCTCTAATTAATATTGTAAAGATTGTTCTTGAATCTGAGCGTGTAAACGACTGTAAAATGATACCTCTCATGAAATCAGCACCGCATATCCCGCCCCACATTCTAAACTCCCGACAGGAGACCTCCCAAGCAGCAGTCTGACATAACCCCCTGTGGCTGTCCCCGACCAACAAGACCACCCCAGCCTTTGTTAGCGCGTCAGCCATGCTGGCGGAATCGGCTTGCCCCACTCGCGTGCACATGTCAAAAGATCGGTCTTCCGGTGGCCAGGCGGTGCGTCGATCGTGTCGGCGGCTGTCACCGTGGCCGATGTCGGTGCTGAGGTTGCTGCCGTGAGCACGCAATCAGTGGCCACCAGGAGGCACCACTGAGCTCCCCAGGGGCCGACAGGGGGCAGTACACGTCCGGGGTGTGCGCTGGTTATCGGCGTGATGCATCAAGTGTTAGTGGGTGCTCTAGGGAGTAGCAGGAGGGAATGTCCAAGACATGGCCGTGTCACGAGTAGAGGAGAGGACACGGTGATTTCCACACTAAGACATTACTTTTAAGTAAGACACTCCCTGAGCACTCAAATGTCACCTTGACTTGAATCATCAGATTTCAACTTAAATTGTCCTCTTAGTAGAAAATTGATCGTCTGAAATTAGACATCAATTTTACATTTTAGATTCATATTTGTACAGATCTGTGGATAGGTCATGTACAAAAAAATGTTCTTACTCCTGGAAGAATCTTTTTGTGACCACGAAACACAAAACTTGAAGGGGAGGTACTGAGAAATAAAATATGGTATTCTTGTTTACTTCTAAACCGACATTAATTTCGAATCAATGGGTTTTCAAAATTCAAAACTTCATGACCCTGAACTTCTTTACCCTGAAATCATCCTTGCAGCCACAGGAACCTGGTGGTCGGCGCCCCACGAACTTAATTACAAGTGCAATATTTTGTGCATTTTCTATTTAGGGCTCCGTAGGTTTAGTACTCCCTGTGAAATAATGATTTCTCCACAGGGTGCAAGTCACAACTCACCAAGGATCACCGTTAATCAGGAAGGATTTAATGTGTGTTTGAAGACCAAAGTGATACTGAAGAAATCGAGGTGTTATGGATGCTTAAACATAAACTGAAAGCGGTCAGGTATTTGAAGGGTTAGGTACGAAGGGGGAGTTCTGGGACCAATCGCCGTATATCGTCTGTTCTCTAGCCTTCATTGTGAACCTGCACGAGCTCAGAGTACCTGTCAGGGACTACTGTGAGCTAGTTACCCCTTTTGACCAAGTTAGTTTGTTTAGGATGACCGTGCATTAGATACCATGGAGGTGAGAAAACCTATCGCTGGAGGTAATGAGTTTGTGCATGGGGTGTAAAATAGTCGAACGCGGAAATTGCAGCAGTTCCATCTTACTTAGAGCTGTATCACTGGGGTGGGCACTTCTTCTATGCAAACGTTTCCTGGACTAGTCAAGAGAAACAGCACGAGGAGTACAGCAAGCTATGCACATCGCCATCACGTGTGATCCTTTCCATATCTTTTGAAGCTGAATTGGGTTGTACACTATTTTTTTTAGGATAGAGGAACTTGCAAGGTTGTGGTGGTGGTTGAACTTATGGTATAAAGGATAGGTAGAACTCAAAATCGCCTCTACACTATTAACTATTCATGAGTTCTCTTTTATATCATGTGTAGATGTATGCTCTACGCTATTAGAGAGGTTAAGATTTGCCCACTTCTAACGTGAACGCCAACGTCTAGGCTACCATTCCCTATCATTCTTGACGTATATGTTGCCGTACCCATCGTGATCTTAACCTCTCTATTACCTATTTGTGGATTCTTCTCTATTATATGTGCAGGTGTATGCTCTGTACTGCTGGACGCTTTCACAACAGTACCTATGGTATGCACTGTGGTATGGTGGCTAGCGTGTTTCGCTGTTCCCTGAAGCTTTTACAAGCTTGAACCATATGCAAGTTGGCTGTTCGAGTCCCACTATGACATGGGGAGGTGAACGTTTTTTTTTTTCAGCTAAATGCATTTGGATGCATTCTGATGCATTAATCATGAAATAAATTTAGTAAGGCATTGCTATTGAAGTCCTCGTGCATAGTATCGAGGGATATCTCTCGATACCACGCACGAGTGCTTTAATAGGAACGTATTACTTAGTTAATATCACGGCCGTCGCGGTTATGGGAGAGGCAGCTCCAGCTGCTGTGGCCTCTATAATTACAAAGGCCTCACACCTTACACATGTTAGATTCCTGGGGTCGCTACCACGGAGGGCAAGTCGTAACAAAAGTAGGACGTGTGGGCCTCAGTCAAGTACCTCTCCTCATTTGACTCTAAATCCAAGGGTTGAAAGATCTAGCCTCATCTTAGCCAAGCAATTTCTCGTTGGTTTTAACGTGTAACATATGATATGTGACATGTCTCAAATGGTGCTAATATTCACCTAAAATAGTGCTGAAATCCACCCCAAATCGTTCTGATATCTACCTGGGACCTGCTCACTTGGGTGTAAGAAATATGCAGGAATATCAGAACGGGAATATCCAGGAAAAGCATCGTGAGTCACATAGATCGTGTAATAATATTATATATTACACTCGTTACGTTCATGGTCACAAATCATAGAAAGTGTGCATATGGGGCCTCACATGTCATTTGCCCAGACATGTGCCCAGAATCATGAAAAATAATTCTTATAAGTATGCTTCTTTTATGATAGCAAGGACACATCTGACATGAATGATAATGTGATTTCCTTAATCTACAGGTCAAAATAGTCTGGACCTGAGATTTTCATGGAGGTATGATGATTGTTTCTGTAGGAAATGAAGCCCCCAACATGGCTTGTAACTTAGGCCCCTAAATGTCATTCGCCCGGACACAATTTCGCCCAGACAATTTTGGGCCCATTTTACCCCCCTGGAGCCCAAAATATTCATATGGGACCATCAAAACCCATATGTAACACAAAGATCTCATCCAGCCTGACACTTTGAGCCAAAAAAATAGAGGGGGAAACTAACATTCGAATAGTAGGGGCTGGAATACCTCCAAATTCGTCATATGCAAACCTTCTATGATTTTCGACCTCATGCACCCGTGGGAGTCAGACCCAGGTCTCTGGATGTAGTGGAAGGAACCAGAGAGCAGGTGGCAGAACCTGCCTCCAGGTTCGTATCCATTACACCATGGGGCCTACCGCTCGTCCGTCACACGTCACGTGATGGGTCTGAGTTCCATGGGCTCCCTCCTGTTACGTAGTGCCCTCGAAGGGTTAACATATTTAAAGCCATACATGTTGTTTGTGCAAATGCACTAAGAGTTATCGGTATATTTATTATGATGGTCAGTTATCATCACCAGTCATCGTTACACCCATGTCCTGACAAACACCTTTTGATATAATGCACCCAATAGGGGTGTCTGCTGCATCATGGACAGTGCACTCATGATCATCACTCATGATCATCACTTGTGACCAAGTGGTGAGTTACTAACTTGCAGTATAAATAAAGACATGTCAAGTGGCCTAGGGTTCACTCCTTCTTCTCTCTCTACTGGTGCACATCTCTCTACTCGTGCACGTCTCTAAGTTGTGTCTCCCAATTTACCATGGACATGGAGCCTATAGGGGCAATCTATAAGATTGTGTGCCTCCTAAGGGACTTTGCTGTGAGCTACTCAGTGCTGCTGTGACTTTCCTGTGTGTGCTGTGACTCTGTCACATGTGAGTCAGCACTGGTCAGGAGTCAACTCTGTGCCAGGAGCCATCACCACCACCACCCTGGAGGACTAAGTACTAGGCCAGGAGCCGGGAGGCCTATAAGGTAATTCTTGCAGCATGGATGGGGATAATGTATAGCAACAGCCACAAGAAGGGCCACCTGGGGGAGAATGTAAATGGCCAGGTTATGAACAAACTGAGCGAGCAGCTCAAACTTTTAAGCCAGAGGGTCACCCAACAGAATTGTAAAGCAGTGATTGACACATATGATGGAAAACCTTCTAAATTTGACAGGTGGGTCGGGAAGATTAAAACATTTGCAACAACAATGGGGAAGGAAAATAAGGATAAAAATCAGGTGTTCGCCGCTTATATAATGGTCCAGTTGGCGACTTGGTGTAACGCTTTATAGATAATGTTGCAGAGGACGAGCTCGATTGGAACACGCTGGAGGAGCAGCTCCGACAGCGGTTCGGCGAGACAGGTGACGAGCATCAGGCTCTTGCCAAACTTCGTAAAATGAAAGAGGGCAAGGAAACGGCTCAAGTATTTTGCGAGCGCCTGTTGTACCAGGCCAAAAAGGCCTTTCCAAATGACGATTTAGTGGAACCCCTGATTCAATGCCAACTTGTTGACGTATTTGTCCATGGCCTGGTGAACGACAAAATCGCCAGGCCATTAGTTAAGAATACTCCGGCAACCTTAGCCTGGCCGGGGAGCATGACTCCCTTATCAAAATAAAGCTAAGGGGAAGGGACGAAGAGCCACAGGTTTCCAAGAAGAACACTGCAAATTGCTAGAAGTGCCAAAAAACAGGGCACTTGAAAAAGAATTGCCCCCAAGGTAAGTCAAAGCCTAAAGATGGAAAGAAGGTCGCGCCACTTAGGGCAGAGCCATCTGATGCAGCGGGTCGCGCCACTTAGGGCAGAGCCATCTGAGGCCCGAGGAGGCGGGTACAGCTTGCCTCTTTAGATAGCCGGATCAGGTGCTCGTGCCAGGTCTAGGTGCGCAGGAGGAAATTCCGTGCCCTGGTGGACACTGGTTTGGACGTGTCCTTCGTGCACCTAGATGCCTACAAGCAGATGGGGGGGGTAGCCTAGATAGCTTGTGTGAGCCAGAATATGATCTTACCAGGGTGAAGGGGTTATCTATCAAATGCTATGGTATGGTCCCATTTCAGCTTGGACAAGCATGCTGTACCCAGAGAGTGTGTATGGTTAGAGATGTCAATGTTATTACTCGCAGTGTTATTGCTCGTGTGAGAGCACAAGAGAGGCATGGGACATGTGTTATTTCCTCCATAGACACAGGGTTCCTCAGTTGGGAACCCGGGTGTATGGTGGGAAATACTCTTGCGACTGTCGAAGCCAAGCGCAGCTGTGCAGTCATCATAACCAATGAGACTGGAAAGCCCTTCAATCTGGAGAAGGGCAATGTCATGCCTCAGGTTATATCAGCTGAGGATGATGAGGTGTTGGACCACCTTGAAAGTCAAGCCTGGAACATTAGTTAAGATAGTTATTCTCTCAAATGTGGTGTAGACTGCACAGACTTGGTGTAGAAGCTCATCCAGACAAATAAAGACATCTTCACCAGTAGTGACGCGGAGTTAGGTAAGACTGATCTAAATAAGGTATCTATTGATATACAGGGGCATGAGCCATTCCAGCAGAAGTCCTATCGGGTCCCCCTTGCTAAGCGGGAGTTAGTGGACAAGCAAGTAACAGAAATGCTGTCTGCTGAAATTAAAACACCAACTCATAGCCCCTGGTGTTCCCCTGTAGTTCTGGTGCGCAAGAAGACAGGCGACTGGTGTTTTTGCGTAGACTTAAAAAAATGAAATAATCTTAGTGTCAAGTTCAACTATCCCTTACCGATAATTGATGACATCTTATCGTCGCTGGGTAAGGAGAACTACTTCTTGTGCCTGGACCTACAAGCTGGTTATTGGCAGGTTGGCCAGGAGGCCATTTCTTAAGGTACTACGACTACATACCACCACTACGACTTGAGACTCCCAGGAATAGTGCAGGTGGTCGTAGGCACTGCACAATGACTGCTCTGTACGATTAGCACCTATGCAGTAATTACATAAGGCTTGGTAGAACAGTCGTACTGGTGCAAGCATTAGAACCCACTAATGCATGATACTGTAATGGCCTTATTTTAAGGCCAGACACTATGATGAGGTGTACAGCAGTCGTAGTGTGTTAAGAAATGGCCTCCTGGAAGAGAAGGATAAGGACAAAACAGCCTTTGTGTGACACAGAGGGATTTTTAGGTTCAAAGTGATGCTGTTTGGTTTAACCTTTTTGTGCCCAGAATTATTTGAAGTTTTTACATTATTTCACAATTGTATCACCTTGTTGATAAGACCGTGTGTTACTTTGGTCTTCTCCTCTGATATGGACTCTGCAGTACATTTTCCCAATGCTCATAACCAAGTGAACAATGCTGAAGACTTTCTGTTAAGTGTAGGGTATTTCTGGTCAAGTCTGGTAACCATAGTTACCAAAACCTTCCATTTGAAGTTATTTTCTAGTATATGGTCTCTCTTGTGCTATATAATCATACATTATAGCCATAATCCCTGCAATCCTGAGAGCTTAGAGAACTTTCAAAGCAAATTCTGCCTGCGTGGGTACTGCCAATTATGGAACATAATCTGTTAGTAACACTGCATGGCATATCATTATTGATATGATCAGTTGTTGTAAAATCTAATGGGAGTATGGGAAATTGTGTATATATGACCCATCATCATTTTGGTAACATGTCAGATATTAGCTTCCTGTCAAATGACAGCTCATTTTCAATTGTTGACTCCCTGTGCCTGGTATAATAGAGATAGAGCCAAATGGATGGTTGTATCGTAACTAGGAAGTCATAAGCATTCCAAAGAGGGTCTAACTTTGCAGATTGGACCAGTAGAAGTTTCTCGGTGAAAATGTCATTCAATATACATGCATTTAAGCCCAAAACCGCGCTTAAATGCGCGCTTGGGCACCTAGGGGTTAACCAATGCACCTAGCGTCTTCACTGAACTCATGAATACGGTGCTGGCCGGCCGGGAGTTGTTTTGCCGTCCATAACATGTGTTCCATGTGCAACCAAGGAGTTGCACATGGAACACAGCGTGTTTGTTAAGCTGAGGAAGGCTAAGCTTAAAATGAAATTATCAAAATGTGAGTTCTTCAAAGACCGCATCAGGTATCTAGGTCAAATAGTAGCACTTGAAGGGATTTCCCCTGATCTGGAAAAGGTGCCTGTGATAAAAAATATGATTTTTCCCCAACTAACGTAAAGGAAGTCCCTGGATTTATTGGTATGTTGAGTTACTACCGCAGATTCATAGAACATCTCTCAGAGATAGCACTGCCACACACCAGACTTACAAAGAAGGATGCCGTCTTAAGATGGGACCGAGACTGTGAAACAGCTTTTCAGACTCTGAAGGACAAGCTGGAGAGTCCACCCATCCTTGCATACCCAGATCTTACTAAAAAGTTTAAACTGGCCATGGATGCCAGCATGAATTCAATAGGAGGAGTCCTATCTCAGAAGTCTCGAGAAGGGGAGCATGTGATCCAATATGTATCCCACAAGCTCAATGACATGCAAAAGAAGTGGGCAACAATTAAAAAAAAGGGGCATACGCCATTGTGTATGCCCTCCAAAAGATGAGGCATTATCTTTTTGTCGCTAAATTTATAATCAAAACAGATCATCAGCCCTTTATGTTTCTGCTTGGGTCAGAGCAGAAGAACCAAAAGGTGGGCCAGGATCGTGAGCGAGTTTGACTGTGAAATAGAGTACTTGCCAGGTAAGACAAACACCCAGGCATACTTTCTCAGTCTGCCACAAGGTGCTGAGATAGCGGTCATTAATACCGACCACTATGATTCTCTGGAGCACTGGAATAAGGTACAGCGGGAGAAGGTACGCCCTCCCATGGTGGGTCGGAAGGTACTCCAGGTACCACAGACAGAGTTCACAACTGTGCCTGAAAAGCAAGGCAGGGATCATGAACTAGTGAAAATCCAAGAAGCACTGAGCAAGGCAGGCCCTAAGTCAAAGGACCTGCAGAAGTACTCCTGGCTCTGAGAGTCAGTAAGAGTGATACCACTGGGTACTTTCCCTATTACCTCGTCCTCAATCGGAAGCCAATCCTGCCCCTGGATACTCTACTGATGCCAAGACGTAAGTATCTTGGGGAAGAACATCACCAGATAGCGCTTGAAAGACAGCACCAGGCCTTCATAGAGGTCATGCGCAATCTGCAGGTGATGCAAGAGAGAAACCGTAAAAAACGTGAGACCAAGGCAATTGACCATTGATTGAAGCTAGATATGAAATATCAATCATATTTTAGTATCATTAGGAAGTTGTCTGAGGTCAACTTCGAGTTAATGAATGAACTTACTGGAGCCTTAGAAAAGGTCCACGTAGAACACCTGGGGATGGCCCCCGAGGAATGGAATGTTCCTCAGGTGGAGCCCAGTATGAGGAGGCAGGCTACCTATGCTGCCCCACCTCTTGAGTCAACACTTGAGAGGGACAGTGAGGATGATAGCAGTGGATAGCGAACGCCTCACATACCTCTTCCTCAGGAGTGTGGGTACAACTCTGAAGATGATATCCTCCTTTGAGGACGCCACCCCAGGTGGGTGATGGGATAGCTCAGGGGCCTGATGGAACGAACCTGAGACCTGAGGCCATGGACTTTGTTAAGGTGGTAGAGCCACAGGTGGGAGGTTCCAAGCGAAAACGGGAAGATAGTACGGCACGAGAGGACGACATAGTATCTGTGGATCTAGGGAAACATCCAAGAAAAGATCTCAGAAGAGAAGCGCCGTAGGCTTCTCGTAACTAACAAGGGTCGCTCCGTTAATCTAATCACAGAATTATTATAATTCTAAAAGGAGAATATAGAAGTCTATAATAGGGTAACATTAATAGGCTGGGGAAGCCATATTGTGTTATATGAGATGTTTGTGATCAAGAGAATCCCATTCACCTATTTATAGATGCTTTCTTGTTATTCCAGAATTTATGGGGACCGTTGTTACCATGGTCCTGTTGACTCTATTCACAGGTGTATTAGCCACAACTGAACATGCATTATTCCAAGAAATACATGAGACCCAAGCAGTTAAAGTCATGTGGAAGATGTATTTCTTTATTAATCTAGAACCTCTTGAGACATTTGTTGAACATCTGGGACTAGAAATAGAACAACTAGAACTTTCCTCCAGGGAAGTTAAAAAGTGTGTTCAAGGTGAGCCCTATGAAGAGCTGGTAAAAGCCCTTTAGCATAGTTTCTTAAGGGTTAAAAGCAGGTATGTACATACTGCAGTAAGTACCCGTCGACTCAGGGGACTGCAAGGTCATGACAAGCGAGCCATAATAAATCTAGGTGGTTTATTTAGCTATGCCTTCGGGATAGCTAGTACTCAAGAGGTCCAACACCTTGATAGTCAGATCCAGACTATGAAGAGGGTTCAGCAACGCATTAAACATGTTCTATCAAGATCTCTATCTTTGGCTTAGAGAATGTTACCCAGATTCTTGGTCTTCCTTTAAGAGATTTCGTTATTGTCTATGCCAAGCTGGGTGGAAGTAGTATCAGTTTCTTAAGTGTACTGCCTTAGTTAGAGGACAGAAGGTGGTAGTGGTCACTACCATAACTCTAGTGAACAGGGGAGAAAGTTGGGAGCTAGTAAGAGTAATCAATTTACCTATCCCTGTTGTCAGTTCAAATTACTCCAAGCTTACTACAAGCTTGAGGCTGAGGAGTTTGCAGTCAATGTTGAGCATACCGTTAAATAATAATGGACAGCCATGTGTTTCAAGCATGTGCATGGCAGGGATTGTCTTATTGCGAGTTTGACAATCCAGCAAGACTGATATCGATCTCTCAGAGCTGTGTCTTAGGACTATATCTGAGAAACAATGTTGAAGCAGTATTGCTCTGTATGTGCTACTACTGATGTATGCCTACCCATAGGCAAATATATTGGGAACCGGAAGAGGGCAACTTCTGGCTAGTCTCTGCTGACAGTCGGGAGGAAGTAAGCACTGTTCCTCCTGTCACAGTAATCACCCTTTGCCAGGGTTGCGTTGCAATGAGCAGTCTGATGTCGTTCACATCCCGGACCGTTGAGAGTGTGCAATGTCAGAACGCGGCACCTTATCTTATGGGGCCCCCATAAATACAACACTTCTGAAACCTATTAAAGCACTGGGTATAATTAATATTCCAAATCCACTAAAGGGAGTAATTGAAAATAATGTAAATGCAATGAATTGGAAACTGATCCAGTTAGTTTAAATTCGCATTCTACTGTAAGTCTTAGTCTTAGCTCCATTTTGGTAGTGGTGGTCATTGTTGTGGCTGTGGTCCTTGTGGTCAAGTGGTATGTACGGTGTAACCCCAGGACCGGAAGTGACACACCTGTGGTTGAGGCCAAACCTCCTGTGTCCGGTACATGAGCACTGGGGAGTATCCATTTGGCACCGAGCGATGTGTGTTCGGTCAGCGATGCAGTGCGGAGTGGCGAGCATATGGGACTGACGGCAGACCAGCTGCCACCACAGGTGACCAGGAAGGTTTACCTGAGCCTTCCTTCTGTCATGATACCAGGGATGCTCTAAGGAAGTGGCCTTAACTAGGAAAGGTCATGTAAGTCCGTGATCCATAGACATATATGAGCAACCATGCCATGAACTGGTAGGAAGATGATCTTATAGTAACCTGTGAACTGATAGGTGGATCAATTTATAGTAACCTATAAACTCATAGGTATTATGATTATTCATGTGGATCGTGTGGACTGATACACATATTTAAGCCTATGAACTTTAATGGACGTAACGTCAATTGCATTATATATCAAGTTTAACATACCTTTTAGGTATATAAGGACTCACTTATCTATGGAAACACATAGATGTCCAGAAAAGAGTTGGACAAGTGCATACAACTAAAATGCATATCAAGTTGTAATACTTAATACATTTAATCACTAGTCAAGTACATTATCAACTGAGTTGTCTTAACAAGACATTAAAGCATTAGGTGCACAGTATCCTTAAAGACCTTGAAGGACTCTTTGACTTTCAAGAGTAAAGGACTTTTAGTTCCTATGCTATCTATACAATTTATATGGCTGCATGCCTATGCCTATGCCCATCATTGCAGTATAACATAATGAGAGACGTCACAACACACAAAGAGGAGAGACTATGAGAAACTGTACAACACTACTGCTAATATTCATTTTTAAACTGCATGCAATGGACATGGTCCAACACCTTAAAGTTTTAAAAGTTGAGGGAAGGGATGTAACGTAGTGCACTTGAAGGGTTAACATATTTAAAGACATGTTGTTTGTGCAAATGCACTAAGAGTTATCAGTATAATTAATATGACAGTCAGTTATCAACATCAGTCATTGTTACACCCATGTCCTGACAAACACCTTTTGATACAATGTATCCAATTGGGGTGTCTGCTGCATCATGCACAGTGCACTCATGGTCATCACTCATGATCATGACTTATGACCAAGTGGTGAGTTACTCACTGGCAGTATAAATAAAGACAGGCCAAGTGGCCTAGGGTTCACTCCTTCTACTCTCTCTACTGGTACACGTCTCTCAGTTGTGTCTCCCAATGTACCATGGTGTAAGCTATGGTACACTCCCCTACCTTGTAAGCACCTCACCAGTAGTGGTGCTACCCACTGCTCAATACACTTGGCAAACCTCCATATAAAGTACCGAAGCCAGGTCCTGGTATGTTCGAGACACCTTACAGTTCTCGAATTAAGCACCGAAATGTGTGGATTAAAGAAAAGCAAGATGGAGGAGCTTGAAGATATGAAGGCTGCATATGAAAAGATCCAACGGTATCTAATAGTACTAACAGGTACTCGAGATAGGATTCTGTCTGACAATAAAAGATTGTTGGCAGAATGATGTCAAGAGGAGGTGGAACCTAGAAGTTGATGTGATGAGTTGAATACTAAGATAAGGAAAGAAGACTTTAACTCCATCACAAACAATAACATGATGCCCTATATAAGGCAAATCTGGAATATAAATCTTCCAGGAAAGAGTTGGATAAAACCAAATGAGAGGTAAATTCAACTCAGTCCGAATACAGCAAATACCGCAAATGCCAAGAAAAATAGATTTAGCCTTCCAGGATGCTAGGGATACATATCAAGACCAGCAATGTGAGAATGGTAACTTCCATGCTGAATGGATACCTGAATCCACTGACTCAAATGAAAAACATTCCAAATTGGCTAATGAGTTGTCAGAACATGAAACTCAAGCTATCTGTATGTCCAAATATTTTGATGATACAGGACGGGTTATCGGTACTCTAAATCCTAATTTTTCAGTTTCTGGAGTTAACATTTAACATTGCAGGCAACCGTGATGATTCTGATGGGGAAGAAGACGAGGTTATAGAATCTATACAACCTATAGAGACTAAAGAGTCATCAGGTCAGGTTTGAGGATCAGACTTCCAATCCTCGAGGTTTAGATGTGTGGAAACCCAGGTACTTTGGGCAGCCAGGCACATCCAGCGGCTCTACGGGTGCTTCCTCGAATGGTTCCACACAGGCCCATTCTACAGGAGGTACTCAGTGCCATAGTGGATGGCCTCAACAGGCACCGCTAGGAGGACATAATGGCCTTTTCCCAAATCGGGTGGAGAAAGTCTCAGAATGGGACAAAATCCCAACAAGGTATGGGCAGAAGGGCATCTGGATCAACTGGAAAGAGTGGACGGTACGGATCCTGAGGAAATCCCTTTGCAGGAGGAACCATTTCCAGCAGAATGTCTTTTGTTCCAATCTCTCCAAAAGCCATCCTCAGTAGTGGAGGTATGATAGGGCTCCACATGTGCATGATCACTGAAAGTCATCGTTGACTCAGCGGCGCGCCCCCAGCAGGTTTTGAACCTGTGTCTAGTATGTACGACAAAAAGTGTCCGAACCAAAGCAGTGGCACCAGCCCAAGCCGCGCTGCATTTGGAGGAACTAACCCAGCGGTTTAGTCCGCTCAGCCACCGAGCCGAGGGTCTGGCCCGGCCGGGCGTAAGGGGTGTCGCTCCGGCATAGGTGGGCAGCGTACGAGCTTTACCGAGTGATATGTGAGCGAATTGTGAGTGATTCTGCCTTTTTAAGAGTGAAAGACTCAACAAACACTGCCCTGTTAGGTGCCAGGGGGCAACAGATCGACCAGGGAAGGCCTAAAACTACCAAAATCTGAACATTTTGGCACCGGGGGGTGCAGATGAGTCCAGACCTGGAGGGCCCAGGGAGCGGGATGCCACCGTGACCTAGTTCCTGGCGTTGATCCAGGACTAAGGCGGTGGCCTAAAAAACTCCCAAATAACTGCAAATCTGCTTAACAAGAGTGTTTCCGGGGGGAACCACAGTTGCAGAAGACATTAAGGAGGGATGAGAGAAAAACAGAAAAACCGCTGTAGATTTCAGACTGACTTTTGTTTATCACGCGGGAATTCTGACTGACTGAGCATGCGCGTATCCACCTCTCGTCGATTACCAACAACCCCGAATCAAACTTCAAATTGCAATATCTCAGTAATCCCTAAGTCAATTTTGATGAAATCAAGTGCACATTATAGGAAATATTAAATTTTACTGGAAATTTGATGAATGAGGAATTTTTGGGAATATTCTTTCGGTTATCATGGCAAACAAAAATATCCCAAAATCATCATTTTTAGCACATCTGTTGCCATGGTAACCAGCCAAAATGGCCAACAATGCATCAAAATACTCTGAGAATTTCAATGTCATTTTGTTCAGCATGAAAAAATGTACAAAGTCAATTTTCACCAAAAAATTTATATTATTTGACATGAAATAAGTGGCTCCAAGATTATTACTTCAATAGACAGGCGGTGAGATATATGACCAGGATCACCCCTGTTACTTTCCCCTAATCGTAGTAGCAGTCTAGGTGGGGAAATTAACAGCTTGTTTATTTCTCTTTACCTTTATTTCTCTTTTTTTCTGATCCCAGCACTGTAAATTTTAGCCAGTCCCCTACGTTTTATCTCTTTTATTTTTCCTCTCCCCTTCCTTCTCTGTCTGTCTGTCTGTCTGTCTGTCTCTCTCTCTCTTCTCTCTCTCTCTCTCTCTCTCTGATCCCTGGTCTGCCCCCCCCCCCGCCTACGTTTTCATCTTTTGTTGCTGGCATCGTGTCCTGCTAAACCAACGTGATACTGCACGTCCGTGTGTAGGTTACCTTTTCTGGTATCATACACGCGTCGTCTGAGGCGGTATTTTAGGTACGCTGGTCCCCGCAGGTATTTGAGGGCTAGATACTATGATGTCCCCAACATAGAGGCAGGTCGCCAGCCAATATTTTAGGGGGCTCTGTGTTTCCCCTACATACTGGATCTTGAAATTTTTTTTTGCATTCAATGCAATAAATGAGGTTTGAGCTGCAACATGAGACTATTTTCTTCGTCTCAAAGCTCAGTTTGGTCCTGTACTTTTCAATGGGACCTGTTTTGTCCAATTCTTTACAATGTGGACATTTCTTTTCGTTTGCACTTGTTCTTCGAGTTGGTTGTGGGATCGTAGTCAGTGGCTGTTCTGACTAGAGTTATGCCTTTGGAATGCTTCAACTGAACTGAATATGAAATATTTTGTATTTCAATGATAGGTACTTCATATGCCACTATCTACCTGGATCCCTTGATTGTCAGCATAGCCACCTGATTACTGTTGGCCGCTGCCGCCCTGATCTATACCATCCCAGGGTCGTGACTGTTCATTTCTACAGTCGATTTAGTAACACATTAGAAGTCGAGCTTAATATGCATTATATGTGTCAGGGGGACCAGATGGATCGGGTAGGTAATTTCAGACATAAGTATCGCATGTCTGAAGGAATCTCGACCAGCATTGAAAACATTTATTATCCCAATCAGCAATGGAACTTTGGGCCATGCTTGGCCTAATATAGGCCAACATTGGCCCACAATAAGCCGACATTGGCCCAATGCCACCTTGCTACCTGGGATGGTTGATTGCAGACATAATTATATTGTCACTGCTGACAATGTATGTACATTTCGTCTAAACGTAACTACTGCATTAACTAAGTGCACTAAACACAGCCATTAAACATTGTAAGACATTATGAAGACACATGACATGCTATACGCCTCTACTTGCCTATAGTTGAAATACAAAAGAAGCAGCCCCCTGTTGCCTGGAGCAGAGAGCTGGCAGGAGCGGAAGCTTTCTGCATGGAAAAAAAAGAGTTCCTAAATCAGATTAGCCTATTGAGAAACACGTCTTTAGGAACTACTTCCGTCCGTCTAGGGAGATGGGACACTGCCGCCTTAAATTGGCTCTAATTCCTAAATTGTTCCACGTTTTCTTCAGGGACCATTACTACTACACTACAGACTGGTGCCAGCACAGTGCCCCTGCCGGGGACGCCTTTAGAGTGCTGATGTCATATTGGATGGGTGCCTACCTATATGGTTATTAGAATTTTAAAAATGTAGTGTTTAGTATGCTATAAGTTGCAATTGAATTAAAATTTTAAGTTATTCACTAATTCAGCACTGGGGCATTATCCGACCGAAATAGCATAAAATTGTCGTTCTAAGCCTCAGGACTCAACATGAAAAAAAAAATTCAAAAAAAGGTAAATTTATGCTTTGCATACCAACGTTTTATAGTTACAATGTATTGGATGAATGCAATTGGAATTGGACAAACTAATTTCAGCACAATGAGGTCCTTTGTAACAAGCATTCATTTCGAAGCTGACTGAATTTCTCCTTGAATCATAAGTCAATTGAAGCAAGGGCAGGATATTATGTTTGGGCATTCATTGACATTTTCGACTGTACAGTATAGTGACTTTATACACCCGAGGAGCATACACGGGACTCAACAGAGGAATCCTATACACGAAACTCCACCCTAGGGAATCATATACACGGGACCTACTCACTTCTATCCTGTACAGGGGACTCCACCGGAGGAAACCCTATACACAGGACCTACTCACTTCTATCCTATACAAGGGACTCCACAACACTATACATGGGACATACTCACTTCCTATCCTATACATAGCCCAAGCTATCCTATATACAGGACATACCAATATGGACCCATCATCAGTGAGGAGGAGTCAAACCCATGATCTTCAGATGTCCTACCTCTGAGGATCGTGGGTTCAACTCCTCCTCACTGCGTCCAGTTTTGGCTTTTTCTTCCTTGTTTGAGCTTTAAACTAGAATAGAAGGATTGACCAGGCAAACTTCTTATCCTATACACGGGACCCCACCCGAGGAACCCTATACTCCGGACTGTACCCGAGGAAACCCTTTACTTGCCCTACACTACATGTGTTATCCCATGCATGTTATCCCATGCACAGACAGATTAAAAAAATAATCAAGGTATAGGCATACACAGTCCATACAAAGAGGCATACACAGGACAAACCATTTCTTTCAAGTCATATACTGGAGTGAGTGAGTGAGTAATAGAGGTTTAACGCCATTTCGACAGCTAAGGTCATATTCATGGCGAGAACTACATTACACAATTTCACAGAGGAATGTGTCAGTGTCCGCACATATGTGCACCACACACATCCTGAGGGGATAGGAAAGAGGAGAAATAGACCCTTTTAAGTGGGCTAGGGAGGCCCGCATATACTGGACCTTACTCTGTTCCGTGTATTAGACTGAACCGATTAGATCGGGGCAGTGACAGGGTATTAATTACATGTAGTATTGGTTTAAAATGGCTTTTATTTATTTAAGGCTAGTGAGACTGCTATAGGACACAGGGGGAAAGGGGGAATGGACCAACTCAGGTAGGATGCAAACCAGAAGTGTTGATAACCAGTGACCTAAGAAGCTCATGGGGTTCACATGAGGCGGCTGGGGGGTCACATGCACTGCAGGATTGATTTAAGGAAACTGATTATATACTAAATGTGTGAGGTATAAATACAATTATGAGAGGTATAACCCCTTAACCCCTCGGCCATGGAGTCGCTGATGGACGGACCACAATAACCAAGTTATATTCCCGTGCATCCATGTAAAAATTTGTCTTACCCAGTGTCCCCGGGGTGGGGGGGCCAGGGGGGGCTCCAGTGTATGGCCTTTGTATGTCCACACAATCCTGTGAATCCCGTAAAATGTCCCATGTTTGTTCCTCAGGTGGAGTCCCGTGTATGGGCCGAAAAGTGTGAAATCCCATGTATGTTATATATGTCCCATGTATGAATTGGTTGTCCCGTGTATGGAAAGGTCCCGTGTATGCTCCTCGGGCGTATAAGGCCACTATACGCCCGAGGAGCCCGGGCGTATAGCGCTTGGCCACACATAACAGAATGAGAAAAGGGAATTATATGAGTAGGTCTTCAGCGTCTAACCTTATGGAAGTCTACAGCTATCCCCCGTTGGACTTTGGTACCAGCATACGCCATCCTAACCGTCACCAAGACCTATCAATCACTCCCCTATCATATACAGGCTAAAGCCCTAGTAGGAGGGTCCGCTATCTACAAGCAGCAAGAACAACGCACCCTGGCGGCCCATAGAAGCTTCCTGGGATGACACGTAAAAAGGAAACGGAAGATGGTTGTCGTTAGGGTGGCCACAAGGGAGTTGGTGTACACCGCTCCTAAACCTGCATCCCATCCCATACACTCACGTCATGACGCCTGGTATTCAGGGTGGTATTGCCAAAGACCAAGCAGCATGTATAATGGCTGTTTATCTTAGATCAGGTTGTATAGATATCTATGGCAATAGAGCGTGCCGGGTGAGGCTAGAAGGGCATTTGTTTTCACTGCTAGGGGAGGGCTACCATCTAAAGTTGGAATTTTCAGCTTTTTTTATGTAAAATAAATTAATCAGTATGTACATTCTACTAAATTCACTTTACATAAAAATTAATTTATTTTACGCTGCATTTCTGTTTTCCCTTTTCTTTTTAATACTTGCCATATCTTGTATAATTATTTCAAAACAACAGCGAATGCTTTAGATCTACTTATACCATGATTTCTGGGTTACTCAGTGCTTTTTGCTGGATATTCACATGCACATACCTGTCGATATTGTACACCCTGTAGGCTGTAACATCAATTTTGTAAGGCGTGCGGTTATCCGCATGCCATGCGGTTATCCATGGATAACCCGCACGCCTCTCATGTCCCTTCATGTCATATGTTACATGTTAAAACCCACGAAATATTCAAGGCCAGGATAGGGATCGAACCTGCAGTCTCACATCCCAAATCCAACTCCCTATGCACTGCGCCACAGGGACTGACGAGAAACGCTCGGTTCGAACCACGTCTGGATATGATACAAAGCCCGGGAAGGCAACGACTGTGAACTGTCCACTACCATAACCGCGGGGCCCATTCAAACATAGCCAAGCCGATACGGCTGCTGAAGGAGGAGACGCGATGGTCTAGTGGTTAACGCGTTGCGCTCAGCCGTTATAGGTACGCGGGTCGAGTCCTTTTTTCGCCGTGTGCTGGGGCTGTCGCTGTCCGCTGCCGGACGACGAGGAGTATTATACACAAACGCATTCAAACAAAGGCAAAGCCAAGCCTAGCCGGGCGCCGAGGTGTACAAACACTATTTTTCGCCGTGTGCCGGGGCTGTCGCTGTCGCTGCTGGGCGCCGAGGTGTATGTACCTGTGTACACACACTATGGCTGGCTTCGAGTCCCGGGGAGGGGGAATAATTTTTGTTTTCAACTTGAATTTATTGGTATTCTATTGATTATCTATTGGTTTTGTGGTAGAAAATAAGTAGTCAATGGATAATTCATGACTCGTGTGTGTTAGCAAAGGCTAATTACACTCGGCCTACGGACTGGTGTAATTAGCTTTCACTAACACACACTCGTCATGAATTATCCATTGATTACTTGTTCAATAACTCGCAATATGCCCAGATGATCTCTGTTATGTATAAAGGTTACATTGTATTAGGTACGAGAACAGCACAAAGTGCTGCCTGAAGATTATACACATGTATCATACATACATCAGTCAATGTATACACAGGAGGTTATGGGACACTATGTACACCTTCTTGATGCCATCCAGTCCCCCATTCCCTACTAGAATACATGGTTGTCTGTCTCCTTATTTTTAATGGAGGGCTCTAGCCGTGGAGGAGACACCAACCCCCAATCCCTGGAGGGGAGCAGGCCCCATTTGGCGTTGTCCCCCTCTGGGTGTGGGTCGCCCATACCAACCCTCAGTGATCCATCATACAATCTCCAGCCTCTCTGCCTTACTCAACAACGCAGTGCCACAGGGTGGTGGTGGCTTTTAGGAACCGACGTTGGAGGCATTTGTAGTTATGTATGGCGTTGTAACACCTCTTGGTCTGCATATATACGTGCGCCCTTGTGTAGCCGAGGATGTATAAATCAGGGCTACACTGTAATGCTGTATTAAAAAAACTATTGTGTTAAGATTGCAGAAAGCCTGGGTGTTTCGCCTCTACTAATGAAGTTATATAGCTTCTGACTTACATTGTCCCATAAAACAGGTTTCTATTAGAATATTGGATCAGGGCTTCTAGAAGCCGTATGGAATTTTAAATGAAAGCTTTAGTTATCAGTGTTAGTACATTAGCTTAGGCATATGGTCACGAAGTAAGGATATAGACAGGGAGGCACACCAAGAAAGGTCTGTGCGTTCATTTTGCACATCATTTCAATCGATGTAAGTATTACTGATGTCTATACTTTTCACAATCATTTGCTGATTTCCTCAATATCATTAACGATCTTTCTCGTCCACCATAATATTATGATGTTTCCTACCTATCTTAATCGCATTTGAATAAGCCTTACAAGCAAGATAAGCTCCTTATCTCATATAGACATACACCTCACAGCATTGGACATTGAGGAGGCTTTGGCAATGCTAACGTCTATCAAACCCTATCTCCTTCTCCCCATCTCAAGGAAACACCATCGCCAAACCCACCACCGCCACCTTGTGGGTGGTCTCTAGAGGCTGGTGAGCGATAATGAGCCACCATGAGCGCCGTGTTTGGCACCCATAGAGGAGCCTTGGAGGTTGCAGAACACCAATTGACGGGAGGTGGCAGCAGGAGACACTTTGTAGCTCCGCACTGAAGGGTGTTGTACAATGATTATTGGTCTAAAATCTGACAGTGGGTAGGCAAACCAGGCATCAAATTAATCCTTAGGATGTATATTAATCGATTTGAGTGTTATTTAGGCTGATATTTGAGGGTAAGTTAAGGGGGGTGCACTCTTTTCAATTACAGAATTTATTGCAATCATTTACTGCAAAACCCCAAAATCTGGGTATGTCCGCACTCTACGGCCGATAGCGGGAAGGTTAATCACATTGTACCACATCTCATGGCCCTAAATTAATGGGGAAAATGTGTGCCTACAAGAAAATAACAGTGGCTAAGCCCAGAAATTCGCACAAATATTTTATTTTCGCCCATATGCTATATAAGCCAACAGTGAAAAAATAATTAGTGTCCTGCAGCCTGGAGCAGGACACCACCACCATGGTGATATATCTCTATACATGATGTATCCCCTCCAGTATGCTTCTGGAGGCTCCGGTTAAGCGTCTCCTTTACACCCCTACCACCCTGGAGGAGGATTTTCTCTTGGCTGCCTTATAGGCTGATCAGATAGCGTCAGGGATTGTCTGCTATCTCAGGGTGTATGTTATGGCTGCCCTGTCCTATTGACAATAACCTAATCTTGTACCTGCTCCCCAGGTTCATGCCTGTACTATGGACATATTGCTGAGATTGGAGATAGAGGCTAGAGTTACACCAAGGGGGTGTATTGTTGTTATGGCAGATCTGGTTTACTAGATGACAAACCACGTGTTTTAGACCCGTTCTGGAAAATGTGATATCACCATTTCGCCAAATGATAGACTAAAATTAGTCAAAGTTCGCAAGATGATGCACAATGAAATGCTATTCCCACACTCAAGAAAAAAAGGAATAGCAATATACCTAATCTTCAGGGCATAATAACAATACCTGAACGTGATCTTTATTGCATTTTATTGGAATGTGAATTTTGTTTGTTCAAATACCAAATTTACGATTTTAACATGAGGGATCATGTTATATTTGAATCTATTCATTTCAAAATACCTCATATTGTATATTCCGGTGCTGATATAGTACTTCAATATTTCAGGTTGCAGTGCCTAAATGGTGACATACTTCAGTATTGGTCCCACAATAAAGCCACTTTCTGTATGCTGCTGTTGCTGAAACCCAATTAATGAAGCAATGTGATTATAGGATAGTGTACAACATGTTCTAACTGGGCTGATATGGAAAGCTATAAACATGCATTAACAGACGCGTCATCAGCAGAGGCCATTAGAGTTAATTTGAAATTTGCTGCACGAAAGGGAGAGGGAAAACTGGGGTTGTTTCTGTATAAATGAAAGAGTGGTATCCAACAGTTGCAATGTGCTCATGCCTCTAGAACGGTTCTAGACGTATAAAGGTGTATTTTATGGTTCAGAGAATCTTCGCTTACATCTCGTCACCTCTTGGACATTAGTTTCATCCACCACCAGGAAAAAGAAGCGAAGAAAAATATTTCCCTCTTTTAGCTGGTTCTCAGGTTACCAAATCCGGATAAATGACATAGCAATCAACTGGCCCTGTAACGAACCCCAACAAAGGTGACTGGATCCCAGACCCCTGTGTGTTTTACAGAGCCAAAGATCAACATGATGTGCTGGTCAAAGCTCATTTTGATGCAGGTATGAAAAGTGCAACACACACAGAATAACGAACATTAACCTCATGCAAGTATCTTCATATTTCACAACTGGCACTACCCACCAGACAACAGTCCCCATTGAGGTATATGAGATTTGCCCTAGTGCTTTACCAATTCATTCAACATTGGATAGAGTTTCTCACTATGGGACATTACCTTGAGCAGCTCACAATGCCAAAACTAGGAGCAATAACTCCAAGGTCGAGAGCAGCTCCTTGGGTAGGCAAGGGTTCACTGTACAGGCGTCACATTTCGTGACTAGCTCGCTACCGGCTCATACCCCTACAGTCTGATGTCAGGGGTATCAATAGGCGGAGCCTGCTCGTTTGTTAGAGGGGCGGGCCCCATCCAGGGGTAAAGAATAGCCGGTGTGGTCGTAATAAAGGCCGTGCGTGGAAGCCAAGAGTAACTCTAACAAGAGCTGCTCTTTCATTAGGCTGGATTTATCTTGTAAACGAGCCTCACCCCTGACCCGCTCCGGTGTCGCTGCGGTGTGACAAGCCCCGCTTTCTGACGCCTTCAGCAGCAGCGGAGCTTTACTCCCCTCAGCCTGCCTTAGTCTAAGGCACTGCTCAGACACACTGTAGATGTAAGCAGAGTAAAGCATTTTGGATGCGGCTCAGTGTTCTTTACAGGTGGCTCTGTCGTTTGGCGAAGTGGCATTCTCCATTCATTCTAGATTTAGACACAACCCCGCTCCTAATGCCGCAGTAGAGTTCCTGCATTGGATACTATCTGTACCGTTAGAGGAAATCAAACATCGCCAGGTAGTACTGGGCCCTTGATCAGGTACATCATCATCTACACACCTATTTTCGCAAAGGTATCTATGAATCCGGAATGTAGATTCCTGCGAATCTTTGTAGTATTTTACCTAAGCCTAACGCTTGAACTTTCACGAGCGTTGACGTGATCTAATGTTGAGTCAACGACATAATATGAGTATGGCGGGTCCACCACCGAATTCTATCTAACCTCTATGGAAGGTCCTTTACATTAGTCGCCTTTCAAGACCTTCAGGGGAAAAGTTTAATAACCAATGTTTGTCGCCCAAACTAATGTCTTAATAAATTGCTACGTAAAAGACCGATTACACCACAGCGGTGCACCCTGGTACTGTTTCAGTCCAGTACCTAAGAGCACCCCTCTCTGTTTGCTGCCTACAGACCAAAGTCAGTCTTTACAAGGTTTGCTGCCATACGGGGCTATCGCGTGTCTCATGGCACAAGACAGGAAACAAGGATACTGCAAACTCACGCCATGTGTCATTTATGGCGTGCCAAACGAGCACACCACATGCGCCCTCGGACCGCGTTGGTGTCTATCATCGTCTCCAATAACTCTCACGAATGGGTGATTTCTGACGTTTCAAGACGGGTCCACAACCTCGATGATTGGCCCACCCCGCCTCTACACACACACACACACACACCCCAGCAAACCCATAATCCCATCAGCTTCAGATAGTACCAACAGGCAGACTGCAAATGACTCCCTCCCAACCCTGGAGGGATAATCCTTCAAGGCTGAAGTCAACCCCCCCGTCTCATCTTCACCTTCTCCCCCTACCTAACACCCCATAGGCGCCATGCTTGGACCACCCAATGCGCACCGTCGCGGCCGCGGCCAACCTTTGACCGCGCCCGGATCCGGAAGCGGCCGACGATAAAAGCAGCTTCCGGCTGTCCGTAAAACACTGAATGACCCCTGACCTGCTTGGCGGTTTACAGCAGCGTAAATAACTTAATATGGAAGTACTAAGAAAGCTGTGATGGCCTTAGGAGTGGGGTCAATCCTACCCCTGGTGCCAATCCATTTTGGTGCTTCTGTCTTGCGTAAACTGACTCATGGTCCGTCTGATCAATGCAATGCGCAACAGTGAACTATTGCATCATTGAATCATTGCTGAATACATTGAAATCCAAAAGAAGAAAACTCTGGATGAAGATATCTGAACCTTTTATAATGTTTATCTCTGGGAGCTTATAAGGGGGATTTTGATGTATTTTCTCTCCTGGTGCGGGGGAGAGTTATCAATAAATTATTGAGGGTCCCCTAAGATTTACAATCGCCTTACATAGGTTCGCTCATTACTAGACACTAGTGAGGGTGGGTATCCCTATACAATCCCCATCCCATTTTCAATGGCACTAAACATTCATCAGCTACAGGTGGCTCAGTAGATAAGGAAACCATTCACACCGGGCAAACACATAAAACGATGTGAGTAGTATATGGAGAGGGTGTTTTTATGATGGAAGTCCCTTGCCTCTCGTCAAATCCTTACTGCCTCTAGAATTTGACGGACGCAATTAATGTCAGAAAACAGAGTTAGTGGTGTCCAACAGGATGTCGAGATAACACCGTGTGGACCTGATATGAAGGGGCAGTGTGTCGGCAGCGGGGAAGGCAACAGTCGTTATCTCAGGGAGGAAGAGAGGAGGCGTTGAGGTAAGCAGGGTGGTGGGGAGGGAAGGAGCCGATTACCAGCCCTGACAGCTATCTCCGCTCATTAGGACACCGGAACCGGAACTTCCGCACGTGGTCTTACCTGCGCAGCACGCCGATCAGGCCGACCTCAGTCTCTGTCTTGTCAGAACCAGTGAGAAACACGGAACTACTGCCCCTTTCCTTGCCCAGCCCATAGTACCCTTACACACCACGTCTCCTTTATCTTTCCCCGTCCCTGGCTGCCCAGGAATACTACAGGTCATCCTATAGGCCAAGTCTACAACGCAAGGACCTTTCCGTGCGGCTGCGTCGCCGACACATTCTCTTTCAATATGACATAGTAGCCGTCCAAGATGGATGACGCGTGGCCGCCGGCTCGCGGCCCGCGGCGAGTTATAGCGGCCATTGGGGGGACTGATTGATGGTTTCCCTTATCAGCCCCCAACCTTCCCTCCTCCTCCCCGACTCCACGGCCACAGCCCGCACCCCGACCCGCATCCATTCACACCATGAGCAGCTCAGTCAATCGGCTCCTCGCCAAGAGTGAGACGCTCACACCCTAGTTTCAATCTTTGGAGACGCAGTGCTCAGATTGCACTGAACGAGGAGTGTCATGGGGGACAGAGCTTGAAAGCTGGCTTTACAATTGTAGTCACTGCTAGAATAGACATACGAGGAGTACAGTGGATGCAAGGCTCTTTTAGCTACAATGGCAGCGATATATCTCGGAATGGCAGTGTTTGTCCGTCTTTCTCCCTCAACAGGCAAGCCTTGGCGGGTGATTAATGGTATCAGAAAGTAGATAACACCATATTATCGGCTACATATACACCTATGTAGAGAGTATCATCAGTATGCACGTGCCATTCCTCCAGCTCATATGTCAGCGTTTACAATACATGGTAGATACGACAGCTCCAAGAACCTATATATCACATTGGCCCATGGAATAAGATCCTGTATTCCATGGTCAGGTAACGTGATATTCTGATGATGTAAACAAGCTGCAATTATGTAGAATTTGCTTGTTTTAGGATAAAAAAAACATGAAATAAATGTAATATGTCCACTCCCAGGAAATATTCTTTCCATTGATCACATACCCCGAGGTGGCAGAGCTCGCATCCCACTCTACCTAAAAGGCATCGTGGGATACGACCAAAGTCACCCCGGTGAATACGATGTAAAATTATTCCATGGTCGTGGACATTTGCTTAAAATATACTCTATATCATTTCTTATATACTATCGAAAAGCACATTATTATGCTTCTTCACTACTAAGATATGTGCCCGATGCGTTGGTGTACATTTTCCTTCGCATGCATTAAAACATTTCTCTTGTGAAGTCAGGCCATTTAAATCTGCTGTGAGCATCAACGACATAAATAATACAATGTGTCTGATATTATCGTTGGCCTGTCACTACAAAACAGCAGCTGCAACTGCTTTATTGCAATGACAGCTGTAGTTTATGGCTGCTTTATGAGTCATGTCACTGCATGGAGTGCAAAATATGTACTAAGCGTTCAAGGTGTTCCTGTATGGCTACACTGTAAGAACTGCCAGCAGACATAGGTTATAATACACATACCAATATCCTGCTGCTAAACCTCGGCTTTCTTTCGTCCTTTTACTTACCACCTATCACCCTTCAATTGAAAATTGCCTACTGCCCACCATTTACCATCAGTCATCATTGGCCACCCCTTATATCATTGACTATCATCTACCAGTTGCCTACCACATGCCATTGGCTACCACTTACCATTGATCATCAACTACTATTGACCACCAACTGATCATCATCTCCCAATCGCCTATAAGCTGGTATTGACCACTAACTACCATTGGGTGGCTGCAACTTATGAACATACCTACAGGTGCGTGTCACCTACCATTGGCTACCACCTGCCCACTGCATAGAACCAGCTATTGGCCTTCACCTGCCATTGCTCACCACCTACCATTGGCTACCACATATACTGCTAGAAACGAGATTCTATTGGCCATTACCTACCATTGACTAGCACCTAATACATTGCCTACCATTTACCAGTGTGCAATGGTGCCTACCATCAACTAGTGCCCTACCATACCTACCACTGACCACCACCTCAAAAGAATTGACCACCATCTACCATTTCAAGACCACCAGGTACCACTGACTGCTATCCGTACAATTATTAATAATATAACTTTGCATGCCCCCTCCCCTCTTCACTCCCTGACAAAATGTCAATCAGCCAGTACTGACCACCCTCAAATTGACCACCACCAGCCGCGGACATTGGCTGTGGTCAGCTGGCACCTGCCACTTCATTGTTTCCCATATTGGCCTTGTTAAACCATAGCCCCTCCCCCAAGGCTGACTCAGGCGGCCGTGATCGATGGGCCTGTTTTGTATGGTGCCCTTCAGGTCCAGATCTATTTAAGCCCGGGCTGTTTCTACATTTTTGTCAACTGCCTATAATGAAAGTCCGCCTCTTCGCAAAGCAATCTGTCGCTGGACACTTGGCCGGAATATATAAGCATTCCGGCTGGGGTATCGTGATCGAACAGCGGTCAGATTGTTTTCGGTGTGTCTGAGCAAAAGACGGAGTCTCATTGAGTTGGCTGGTGTGAGCTGAATGTGAGTTAGTGAGGAAACTGTTCTGAGCTGCTTCCTCCCTACCCACTGTCAATCCTCTGCCTTCATCGTCCAGCCAGGCTACCTCCGGCTCTCTTGCAAGAACAACATCCGACCACATGGTTGACATGTGCCTAAAAAGATTTTGTGTTTTTTCTTAATGTGTGGTCGTGCCAGTTCTTGGTGGGAAATGTGTTATTTTGATTACAGAGTAGTATTAATAGGATTAAAATCTGTGGTACAAAGCTTTATTTAACTTTTGGTCAGATGTGAGTTTAAAATTAGCCCTATTTGGAACTTCGGTCACTCCCCTCCTGTTGACCATGCAGACATCAATGAACTAAGACTTTGCAATATTACTTCTAAACGGTATACCATGTGGAAACGTGAATAGTTCCAACAAATCATATAAATGTTAGAAGGGGTATCAAAATCTCTCTTCTAATGTAATAACTTTTCTATAATGCAGGGGCACAATGGATCATTAGCAGTCTGTCAATGCATTGCTTGTGTATGGTATGGACATCGAAAAGTTGATCCACAATGCCTTTTTTGTGTTATAGCCTTTGCGAATAAACAACCAAGTACCAATGACTTTGTCACCCTACCATATAATAGTATTGTAACAACTATCTGAACGTAGGAAATGACGACACAACAGCTGTCCATATAGGCTTACCAAGTGATCCTTTATTAAAGGCGATTCAATCCAAACTGAACTAAATACATCACATGCCCCTATTTATACTCCCCCCTTTTCCGATCGGACCAGCCGAACCGGTCGGACGGTCCGGCCGGAGCCGGCCCACCCGATCGGCTCTTCCGATCGCCATAGGTTATTATAAGTCCTCCTCCGTGACCGATCGGACGCGCAGTGAGCACGTCCGGTCGCTACAGTATTATATATCTTACAATATCTATTTTTGATATGAGAATAGGAAAGTGTGACACAAACTATGAAAATCATTTTAGTTCTGAATATAAGTAAGCTGAGTGTTTCTGTCAGAGTCACCTCAGAGGACCTTTTGAATTGCCAATAGCTACTCCATTCTGAGGGTAGAGCAGTAGACTATGAGCCCAGCTGTACAGAATGTACCCGGTAATGGTACACTCCAAGGCATACACTCAAGATGTCCTATTTTGTAGTCTGGGTTTTCTTATTGTACTTTGACATATCCCGTAACTTTCAATAAAAGGCACACGTGAGCTCATGCATAGACCAAAATAAAGGCTTTGAGGAGTCTCCTCTCGAACATGTAATATAAAACCACTTCAGACATTTCCAGAGTTATTTGTCAAATGGGAATGAGTATGGGGTCTTTATCTCTCAAATGGTCTTTGTGCCTTAAATCAGGACTGATTTGAGGAATAAAGACCCTAAAATGATTATTACATATGAAATAACCGGCATTCAGCTGTGAAGGTACCGATTAGATCCTATAACTATGACAACAAATATTTTACTTAATCTTTTCTTTTTAGCCATGGATCCTCCCCCCTTCCCCTTCTTTGGTTCTGGAGTGATTGTAGAGATCCCAATTTCAAGTCATGTTCTAAAGGTATAGTTGTTTGTATTATAAGGGCATATGTAGTGCACATCTGGGTGCTTATAGGACCAAGGGATTTCCATGTAAGGGCCATTCAGAAACATCTAGATGCCTTCCTCGAACTGTTTATCATATATATCAGATATTATTCTTATCCTCTTAGCATCTATAGGTTTTGGCATTTGTTTCAGGTGAAAATGTAGTCCTTTCAACAGGTGTTATGATGATTGGGTTTTGAGGTGGAATGGAGGCAGGAATCAAACATCTGCATTCCCCTTGGATAGGGTTTGAATTGAGTAAGTTGTTTCGTTTCTAGTTTGATCGAATCCATAAAGAGGATCGCTGTGTCAGCTATACTGCTCATTTGCTTAACTAAATAACAACCCGAGAACAACCTGACACAATCTCAGCACCACGGTCACTAAGGATTTGAACATTACATAATGGATTGGCTCATAACATCATCATTTGAAAATAAAAATCATTGTTTGTAATAGAAAAGAGTGCAAAATGAAACGTTGTTCACACCAACACAATGTTAAACACCCTCTTCCACTCCCCCTCCCCTCTCGATTCCAGGTCCACACACAACTCTATCAGGAGGCTGTTGCTCCTATAGTAAAAGGAAGAGCTGGCTAAAAATGCCCTCATTTCCAGTCCTTTCTTTTCATGTAGCTATAACTTGTCCCTTTTGTTGCTCACAAGTGGTCATTCAAGTACGGTGCTCAAAAAGGGGGATTTGAGTAGGTGCCTAGTTGGGAGAAGTCAGTCAGTACTATAAACTATAAATAAGCTATAGAGTGTGTGACATGAGTAGGTACCTGGTAGTGCAGCTCTATCTATTTTAAACAAGGCAGTTGACTTTTCAGACTAATGTGGTGAGTGCAAGTACTTAGGTGAAGCAGTGCACGACTTGTTTAGAAAAGAGGGCATATACTCACAGCTCTTTTTACAATAGGAGCAACAGCCTACAGAGTTAATTATATTGTCTTCACAGTCTTGGCGCACAGTAAATATTGGTGCAGGGTGCAGTGTTTTATCTGGGACCCCTTACTTTAGGGAGACCCCTTCCAGGCAGGGGGCACCCGTTGCTGCTCGTCCTTTTGGCGGTAACTTACTGCTTGACGCAAGCATTGCCTCCCATGGCCATCCCATAAACAACACCCCCCTCACCACACCCCCCTCCAACAACAAGATCTACGCCCCTCCCTCTCACTTGTATTTTCCACCTCCTCGCTCCCCTTCTCCGCAACGTGGAGCCACATGTACTCTCAGCATCGTCGCGATCTCTCGCGTAACGAGATTACAGGCTTCATATTATGAGCGGCGAGAAAGTGCGAGACTGGACGTTCCGGTTGGCTCATTGTGGATGAAATCAGGTTATGACGTAGGGTAGAGGCATCCTGAGTCGGACAGACACCTAAGGTCGGACACCTTTTGGTTTGAATTACATAATCTATATGAAAACTTGAGATATCATATGAACTAGGCATGGAAACTGAACTATTATGGAAGATATAAGGCTCTTTAAAGTGGTTTTACAAGTGTGCAAACCCAGGGTGTTTTTGTTGTATTCTGATCATCAAAGATTGTGAGTGAATGAGAAAACTGGTTTAACTGTCCAATCACTTCTGTCCTGACCATCATGCTTGCAGAACCTCTTTGCATGGCAATTGAAATTATATACATTTTTGCAACTGATTTAACTTCCCCAGCCTAAATGCACCACTAATATTGCATTGTGGGAGTTATTATTATATAACCCTTCAATTGTACCTAAAGACAGACACCAATTGCACCCTGTCTGGGACACAATTAAACCCTGGTTAATATACATTTATAATGGAAATCATGCCACAAAGAGAAACCTTATACTATGTCCTTACATCCAGTCAAGAATATCATATCTGTGTTTTAGTATACCCAGTACCATATACTTATATTCAATCAGTGTCTCATCTCCCTCAAGGAGGTCATGTTCATTTGAGCCTGCAGGCAGATCTTTTACAGGTATGCAAAATAAATATCAGACTGTATTCTTGATGGAAATATTGTATTAGTGTGTTTCTATAGTGTTATGATGCATGCCTTTATATTATATCTAGTAGATTACATTGTGTCCGACTGTAGCACAAGCTGTACGACTTTAGGGGCAATTTGATTATTTGAAGACAAAATATGTACAGTCCATTTAATTAAATGTAAGAGAAAGAATTGTCAAAACTATTTCATGAAAACAAATGGTAAAATACATTGTTTCAATTAGTGTAATAGAAAGTAGAATACACAAAGGCTAAAGGTACAAAATTAGAGGATTATATAGGGTAACCTTTTGTATGGCCAGGAGCGTCCGAAATGGGTGCCTCTACCCTAAACGATAGTATCGACTGAGGCTCTCGATTATTTCAACATATTCAATCTCGATTCTGGCCGGGTGGGTACCATACACTTTTGCCTACCCTCTGCGCTACAGGAAAGCTTAGAACTCATGGTAATCGGATTATTACTGAATGTAAAAAAACATGTTATTATCCACATTTATCTAACATCAGACATTGGGAATACCATATACACTGTCAGACCAGGGCATGCTTTTTGCAGTAGATTGCTTCTATTTTTGGAAAACAGTGGTTGTTGCTGTCAATAGAAATCCAATGACTCAACAGTAGGTTTTACTATACCCACCACAATGGTCTTTATAGCCCATTTACAATTGGGGCTGAGAGTGTATCATTCATGCCACGTCCCCACCTCAAGCCTTAGCTAGACTAGATGCTATTTCTATTTTAACTGGCTAGGGTCTAAATATAATTCAATGTTTTAAATAGGGCTGATGGAAAAATTAACAACACTACAACTGATACGAGATCTCGCATGGCGAGATTCGTATTTAAGAGATTGATTATAGGTCTATTTTTGCCTAATTTTTGATATAACGATGATGTGTATTGTGAGTTAATAGTACACCAAGGGTGTAATAGCCGATCGGTTAATTGTCATTCCGAGAAGGCATGTATGCCTCTTGGCTAATAATGACCTTGACGAGTTCCTCCGTAGTCAAAGAATCAAAATTAAAGTGTCACAAATTTCCTGACAGGTTAGCTTAGCTAGGGCAGAACCTTAACTCATATGTTAATATAATGCATAGTTTAATGCCTTCTGGATATAACTTGTATCAAAGTAGACTGATATATGGTCTTCCTCTAGCTCCTCTGAGGAAATAGATGATATCAGATGTTCCCCATGTTCACATAGGCCAGCTACTTGTGCCTATTTCATCCATGGCTGATGACAAGGGTCCCTTGGGGAGAGGAATGATTCATCGTGGACAAAGTAGTATGTGGACAACGTGCTAGGAAGGCCAGACTATAGCAGTCACATAGCTTTCTACCACTAGGCTTGCAGCTGACTGGTACTCTTTGTTAGCTCCAGGATAGTTATGGTCTCTGTTATCTGTAATTAATCTAACTTAAGTTCTATCAGAAATGCTCTTTCGCTGGAACAAAGTTCAATTGTAACTCCCCAATTGACCTTTAATAGACACCTAGGGTAAGCTTTGAACAAAACAGATAATATAGCTTGTCATTGAAAAGCCATGTGAAGAGTTCCCAAGCCCACCCACTGCACTCAAAGGGTACATCTGCTATTGCTAGATAAATTAAGCTTATCGGAATGATTCAAACCCAAGATGATATTTAGGAAACCGGTGCGTCTTTTTTAATGACAAGGGGTCTGGCCAATCTCATTGTATGCACATTAGAGAAAGGTCACCAATATGGATCAGTCAAAGCAGCGCCATATGGCAATAGCCAATTGGCCAAAGCATATTTTCTGCAAGTGGGAGATGAGTAGAGGCCATAACTGTTGTAGTAGAACTGTAAGGCAAGATTAAGATTTCTTTTAGCAAGAAAGATCCAGGGAGTGACTTATATTTGGCCCTTCCCTAAATACATGGACACGATTACCGTTGATCAGACAGACATCGCTTCATGGGAATAATTCTTTTAATCGCCACAGAGACGTACAGAATAGAGCAAAAAGAAGACATTAACATGTGATTGACTAGACTAGACTAGACTAGACTAGACTAGATATGCATGAACTGTAACATGTCTGGAGACAGTGCCATGTAAATCCCAGTCTTATCTTACCTTGGTCATTGCTAGGCAAGGGGGCCATTTTACCTGGGGGCCAAAAGACAGGGGCTGAATATGCAGGGACCTGTTTGAAAAGGGGTCTCAAAACCTAGAGCCTCTGGACACAGCTCATTGACTTGAACAAAATGTACAGTTGAAGCCAGCCCCCTATTCTGTATTTTTCCGTTATATTGACAGCTATTGATATTCATACCACTGAGCACCAACCCTCTGACCCTACTCGTTTTTTTTTGTTCTCCTTCAGTGAGTTAACAGTTAGAGCTCTTTTGGGTTAGTTTAAGGAAATAACAATGTATCAGGTACCATTTATTGCTATGAATCTAAAATGGAAAGGGGCATCTGTTGGTTTATTGTATTCAATACTTATGAGGCTTAATAAGCTTTGAAAAATGAGGACACTCTTCTCAAGAGGCTCATCTCTGTGGCCCAATGATTTAAAAGTCACCATTCCATTCATCGTACAGAACCCTATGCTGAGTACTAGTTGTAGGACCCTGCACAAAATGCAGCAACACGAGATAATAGGCACGTTCTCCAATACTCAGTGGGTTTATTGAATAGACTCTAATTAGAGTATTAATTGGTTATTGTTTTCCCTGATTGTAATTAGCCAATTAGGTGGCTGAGCGACATCAGAAGGGCCCCACGGTGACATTAGCGACAAAGGCGACGTCCCCACAACTCAATAGAAAATGATTCCCAGGAATAGGAACAGTCCCTATGAACGACACCACTAAAAATGCACCGTGGGGATTGAAGGGACTAGTACGCTGTCTAGGCTGCTGACTCGTGTAATTTGTTAGAGTAGCGTTTGATGGGTTGGGGATTAGAACTTTTTCACACTGAGTGAACCCCCAAAGGCTTATTTTTGCTGAGGTCGCGGACAGGGATTGTAAAGGCTCATAGTTTTTAAGCTTGTCTTAGTGAGCACGCTAGGGGTTGGAGGCACTTTGAACATGTCTGTCAGTGCACCCACCGCTATTTCGGTGCCTCCCTTGAACCCTCCGACTTTAAAGATACAGTACTTAAAAAGATATATTAATACCACAAAGTCAATTACACCCTTCAAGCAGGAAGCTGCCCCGAGCAGCTCAAATACACTCACATTTGCCATGTTATCTTTTCGGGGTACGACTATGGGCTTCAATTGAAATGTATTATTTCCCCATTCTAACCACATGCACTCGAAACCTAAAGGCCATCCTCACAGAAAGTATAGTCTATCTGCAAAACGGAATGTAGGCCATGGTCATTACCTCGGTGCGTCTTTTGTGCTATCCTCAAAAAGGGATGGCATACATAAGGCCAATAACGGCCCAGGAGAGAGATGGGGAGAATAGGTCCTTACCACAGAATCTATACATGCCCCCAAAATGCCTTTCCCTAATATGGCAGGAGGGGCTCGCCACCAATACATCGATGCATTGTGTGAGCTGGCGGCCATTGAAATGGATGAAAAGCGCGGCAAAATGATATTAGAATGTCGTCTGCTTAGCCATGTGCGCTGAACCATGAACTTTGGCGGGAAACGCTGGTGCGCAGCGCCTGCCGTGTCAGCGCTTTGTTTCACCCCTGCTGCACCAACGAGATTTAACATCCGGGCGGCGCCGCGCTATCCCATAATACGTCATGGATCCCCGTTATAATGAATTAATGCGATTGCACAAGGGTCGATAAATCAGACGACATTTGGGGCTTTGTCGTCGTGTCCGCGAAGGCTCGCTCCTCCATAGAGTGGTGTCCCTGGGTGCATGGGTGATCCAGAGGGAGGAGGGTGGGTGGGGGATGGGTTGTAGAAGTGGGAATAGATATGGAGGCAGAGTGAAGAGATGGTGAGAGGAGGGGTCACTGGGGTCCCTAGTGATCCTGAGGGACGCGAGAAAGTTCCATTTTGTCGCGGCTGTCACCACAAGGGGTTTGGGGGAAGAGGGCACGGAGGAACACCAAGGTGTTAAGACAATGGGGGACAAAAGCAGCTCTCGTCATCAGAACGCCAGCTCAAAGCATTGACATCTGACCATAGTGTATTTCTATGGGAAGACTTCCATGTCAGCCCTTATGAATTATTCACGCGTGACCGCATATGGACTGTGTCCCTTTCATGAGCTGCTCGATGAGCAAATGGCCTGGATAGCTTATTATGTAGGTCATTATTACAGTTCGCTTTATGTGGGAAAGTACATGTAGACCTGTACTCATGGACGAGTACCCGATGACAAGTTTCAGTTTAGCATATAAACGAAGGTTATAGTCCCTTAAAGTATGTAAATATCTGACACTTGTGTGTGTGTGTCTTTTTTCATTTAACATCTACGCTTATAAGCATGGATGTTAAGTAATGTATTTCATCTCTCTGCTATAAGTTTTTTTTTAAATTAACTGAAATCAAGTTTGTTCTTGATTGGATATGTCTGACCTCTAGAGGGCTGAACTGTCAATCCAAAGAGTAAGTATTTTCTTCCCCTTTTAATGTTAAACACTCACAATGGCAGGTATACATACTCGAACACCAAAAGAAAAGCCACGGTTGGAAGAAAAGAAGCCCTCTATTTTGCTTTCGAGATAAACCATTTCCCTCTTGTTAGTGACGGAAACTTAGTTGTATTAAACAGTTGAATTTAGGAGGCTCGACAGATGTGCAAAACCATGTGATGGATGGGGTCAACCCGGTAGTCAATAACTAATCTCAAAGCTGAATGCATAATATGGGCCAATAAACAGGACCTGCAAAAACCCATTACCACATTTTATTTATTCTCATTACCAGGGAAGCGTTTGTATCCGATATCATTAGAGCGTGTACACATTTTATATGTGGGCCAGTCCCAAGAAAAATATTTATATATAATTTTAGTTTTATTACCTGTAGTGGTGCATAGTAATAAAATATGTTATTCGTTAATTGTACATAAATATGCCACAATAAACTGACATAGCTTTGAAATTTCGGGAAAATTCACTGCAGTGGCTGCCAGAGCAAAAACTCTCATATTTTCAGCTATTTATTAGAAATAATCTGTAAATGATACCAAATATTTTCCCGTGATCTGATACCTTTTCCCGGTGTAATGATATAAGGCAGCAGTTAGAATACATATGGTCAGATAGACCCTCCGTAATGTGTGAAAAAAGAATACAGTGAGAGTGAGCTCACTCAGCAAAGGTATCTTTTATACATCTATTTGCGAGCATCCATGGACTTGATATATTCTAATGTTGTCACTGTTTCTCTGAAAGAGCCATGGAAAGTCAACCCATAACTGTATACAGTCTACTTGCCCCTACTTGCACTTTTATATCTGATATTTACCATATCCACCCACCCTCCTTCACACCAGCACAGAGGTAGAGTCAGGACCTGAGCATTAGTTCATTCTTCTGGAGTGGGGAAATGAGCTTATATCAAGGACCTTACCCTGTAGTTCTGCCTCGTAAGCCCTCAGGATATTATGTTTGGTTGTGGTCTATCATTTGTGCTATGTACCTATGATCAGGCGCTGTAGTGTTGGACAATGCTATTGTTTGATTAAGGTTGAAAATTGAATATTATTTATGGCAATGTTTCATTTTGTCCTGTCCAATATTGATGGCACTGTCATTGAAGGTATAAGATACATTAAAGTAAAGAATAAGGTGAATATTAAATGGGAAGGGGACTATACACTAGGCAATTAGCTTTTGATTGTTTTTTTACAGGAACAGAGACAGCATTTGGGTATAGGAAAGTCCACCGATGAACTTTATGATGCTCTCCAATAGATATAGAAAAAACACTCTATGGAGGCGCCATCTGATTATAATTATAGATTTCATTTGCTGAATCATCTATGTGCCCAACTCTTGGACAATCTTTTACTTGGCAGGAAAAGGTTATAAAGAGCTGAAAACAAAGGTTTTGGCCCTGGCAGCCATATCGATTTTTTTTTAATATTCCTACTCACAGTGAAATGGGTCTCCAAGGAAGCTTTCTTGTTGCTCATGTTAAATTGCATCTTTTGATTTAGTTGTGAGTAGTGTGTGGCCATTAACTTTTGGCTAAATAGCCACCCCACCCCCTTTAATTATAGCTGGTACCCTTCCTTCATAGTGTCGTTGGTACGTTTCGTAGCATAAGATACCATGGGACGCAGCTATCTGGTGGTAAAATCAAATTTTGTTTCCAAGTCGGTTCAGCTTGCAGTTCCCAGCCCATTTTTGTGGATTTGAGATTGAACTGTTATAGTGCACACCACAATTCTTAACTTGCTCTTATTACATTCCTGAATGCAGCCACAGGCCTTGGTAGAATCATCTAATGTCATTCTTCTCAAATATTCTCCTCCAACGGGTTCACGACCTCTGTGCAAGACAATGCAAGCAGACATCTCCTATTGGGAACACATTGACAATGAAAAATGAAAATGTCACCACTACTTGCGACCTTTACCAGGCAACTTAAGAGGATTAATATTGAAATGGAAACATGAAATGCGATCATGCAGAACCCATCTGGCAAACGCCCAGTCTGACAGTAAAAGGTATTACTCCTGGGGTGGGCTCGGCTTTTTATTGAATCTCTTCTTTCTTTCCTTCTAAGTGCTCTCTCAACGTCTCAATGCCATTTCAGCAATGGAAACAGGGACCAAGGTTGCCTCCTAAAATTCCAGGCAAGGAACTGGTAGTCACACTAGGTGTGTCCGCCATGGCTTGGGAGTAATTTCATCGCGCCCGCACAGGGCATTAGATCAGAGTCAACATTTTAAAGGCTGGCGTCGCCAGAGCAAATCTAATTGACGAATGAGTTTGCCTAACAACATTGGCGTGTTGGTAGGTGAAGTGATCGTAAACAGCAAATAACCTTATCAAATAATGCTGCAGTCACGGGCAGAGCCAGCCCTACATGTCATCAGGCAATCAAGTCGGCAGCCCGCCTTGTTGACACGAATGATCGGCCAGCGAATGCATGTTGATATTTCATCAGTTCTTCGTGTCGCCGCCGCTGTGTGCGAACATGGTCATCAGCACCCAAAAAGTGCAGAGGGGAAGAGATGGAAAAAAGGGTCTATGTGCATGGTGTGGCGGGACAGACGCATGTGTCAATACTATCATATGGGTAATGCATAGCAAACAAAAGTTATTTCTATGCATTTTAATATTATTAAATTGGAAAGGGTGCGATGAAAATGGGGTCATACAGGGAAGATAGAAAACGCAGAGGGTCATATTGTAGATTCCGCCATATTAGAAAGTCACCGTCATAGAAAACCTGGCCGCGTGTATTGTATGAATCTCAAGTGAATAGATCCTTACAATTATATAAGCTGCATTGGTAATGGTTCATTTCTTCAGGTTATGATGTCCCTGCATTTTAAGCCCGGCAGAACCTCAATAATACGTCCGTGAAGAGAAAAGTATCCATGTTATTTAGTTATTCATTAATGTCTGTTCTTAACAAAGAGGGATCTATTCTTTACAATGATAGCAAAGCTATGTTTGCTAGTTCTAATATAGTTAGTAGTGTGCTTCAATACCCCCCAATCAGGAAACCTGCCAACCACTATTTGTGTTGTCACATGCTTGCCAGCAGTTGGAGTAGCTCGTTGGAGAAACTCGCTGCAACTCACTGATTAGATTGTGCAGCCCCAACAATGTATTAACCACCAGCCTACCATGTAGCTTGGTTTTTCAAATTAGAAAGACCTTTTTTTGTTGGTCTCTAATATAACAGCTGGTTTCTGATGCCACTTTGAAGTTCGCTGTATACAGCCTCTCCTTTTTCTTTTCCATTTCCTGACTTATTCCCTGGTAACTCTTCCTAAAAAGTGTTTTTTGGGGAGGGTGCTTAGCAACGATGATTAATTTGACCAAAACAGTTAGAATTAGCTGTGCCAGTTCAATCCTGAATTCTTTATCACACTAATAGACAACCTAACTACCCAATTAGTTGCACTGGTGCCACTGTTTGCATGTAGAGGTATACCACATCAAGAGATTCGATGATAGAAACGTCGATATCAACCTTGAAGGTTATCTTGAAACAAAATAAAGAGCAAGAGTGAATTGCAAACGCACAAGGGCATTATCCAGTATTCCAGTTTTTAACTTTGTAGATTTTCATTATAAATTTAGTACAGTCAAAATTAATTTGGTGCTTCGGATAATTGGCACGTATATAAGGTAGGTTTCCACAACAGTTGAACTAAACCACACTAAGGTAAGATTTACCAAAGGTGAATATCTTTGGTGCAAGAACTATGGATAATAAGATAATAATCAATACTGAACATAAATAGAAACTTTTCAAAAGGACGCATTTAAAAGTGTCATAATGGCAAGGCACCCACGTATACAATTATATATATCTATACTAATAGAAACAGGCGGAGGACTGGCTTGCTATTTTCATTGTATAAAAGACACCTTGTCGATCCTGACATCCTTACAGTGGTGCCTTTTATTTTACGAAGATGCATGGGAGTGGGGTGAATTATAAGGTATAAGCTTGAGCTTGCTATCCAAGAGACATCCCATCAAGCCTGGCTGAACCATGACAGGCACTTACATAATGACGCCCGAGTAACTCATGCATTGTGTCTTGAAGGAGCAGCTCGCAATACTTTATGCCTTACCTACCAGCTCCCACTAGCCCCCTGACCTATGCAGCATCAATCTGCTACATGGATCGTAAATTCATTTGGTGTCTGCCTCCAGCGCCGATATATGCGCCGAGGTCCTATATACTGGCATCCTACTTGTAAGGCTCTATAGTGCTCCGTGTTGTCATCTCATACAGAACATGCCTAGAGTAGACATTGCATCCGACACAAAGTGATTTGTGGGTGGAAATGATGTGATAAGAATGCAATAAACCCGCTGATTAAATAAGCAATGATAGATGGTCTTATAAACTAATAATCACAACATTAATTGAACATTTGTATCCCCTATAGCTTACCCAGTGTCTGTTATTGGTTTCTAAAATGTATCAGTCGAAAGTCTCTTGGCTGAAATATACCCCACAGTGATCTATAGATACAATCTTTATGGTCGAAAATCATAGAAGGTTTGCATATGACGAATTTGGAGGTATTCCAGCCCCTACTCTTTGAATTTTAGTTTCCCCCTCTATTTCTTTGGTTCAAAGTGTCAGGCTGGATGAGATCTTCATGTTACATATGGGTTTTGATGGTCCCATATGCATATTTTGGGCTCCAGGGGGGTAAAATGTGCCCAAAATGACCAAAATTGTCTTGGCGAAATTGTGTTTGGGAGAATGACATTTGAGTTACAATCCATGTTGAGGGCTTAATTTCCTACAGAAACAATCTTCATACCTCCATGAAAATCTCAGGTCCAGACTAATCTGACCTGTAGATTAAGAAAATCACATTATCATTTATGTCAGATGTGTCCTTGCTATTGTAAAAGAAGCATACTTATAAGAATTCTTTTTCTGGGCACATGTCTGGGCGAATGACATGTAAGGCCCCATATGCACACTTTCTATGATTTGTGACCTTATTATCAGCTACTATCTATACATTGCAATCATGAGGCTAGATACCAAATATTATGTGACCAGAATAAGGCTTCAGTTCTGGCCATGGTGGCCATAACCAACGTGATGTATTAGATAAAAACAAATATGATATATAGAAAGAGCGTGGGTAGAATGGGAAGCCCTATGCTATGCAGTGTTATCCTGCAGGCAGATCACACGTGTGCCTGACTGTACCCAATGGTTCCATAGTGGTTGCGCAGGGAGCAGCTCACATCACAGCTCTGGGAGTTGCCCGACGCTCCTCTATGGTTTCACCATCAGTCACTCACACCCACTGGAGGGAAGCAGGCTGATGTATGGCTTAAGTGTCGTGTCCATCACCTGTCTCCACGGTCCTGCCCAAGCATCAAACACCTAAATATCCATGCCACCCTCCTCTCCCATAGTCAGCTCCTGGTTTGTGAGCATTATATGCATATGTACAGGGGAAGCAAATGGTCCTCCGTATAGAGGGCAAGGAGAACTATCCACATTGTGCCACTGATGTAGTAAAAGGGCAACAGTTCAGTCAGGACACAGAATACTTAGACCTGTAGAAGTATATCGTATTATACCGAGGCTCTTCAAAAAGAAGAATCACATATACATACCTGATAGGACATTTTCATATACACAATAAAAAAAGTAGAACATTTTCGTATCAAGGTACGAGGTGACGAGATAACATGTTGGGCTATCCTTGGTGTCGATGCGTTGCTTTTGATGGCAGAGAAGAATTTATGCCGTTATACCTTTCATAGTTTGTCACGGAAAGGTTCCGGGTATTGCAGGGCAATAGGAACTGTAGTACTTTCACAACAAATGACACATCGTTTGTACAAGGCAAGCTGACTCACTAAAGGGGTAAATCTATTGCCATCGCTGATTCCATCAGCTATGATTCCGTCATGGTTCTGTCATGATTCTATTAGCATTTGTGTGCTTTTGGGGATTATGACATGATAAAACTGTCACCTTCCGCCATGATTCACGACACTTGGTCGACCAGAATGCTAGAAATTTCCGATTGTGAAGACCCTGTAAACCACAGATACTGAAAAATATGTGAATAGGAAAAGACATACAAATTATAAATGGTTGGATAAGGGCTATTCCGACCGATTGTGTGTCTGTTGAACCAGCGCTTTACAAGATGGTTGGATGAATAAAGTATTAAAGGTCTATCAGATCAGGATGGAATCTTCCTCTTTTTCTCTTTTTTTTCAAATTCAATTCCTATTTTGTCCAGGCTCCACATGACTTTTAGGCATGACAGGGTGTGTTAGTTACGAAACGGTCACTGCCGAGACATACACATTTTGCCATAGGTGCATTAAATTTTCGCGTCATTCTTTTTTCAGCCAGCAAATCATCAGTAGTCTTATGAGATGTTATCATAGGGTGTGATATTTTCCAAAGTTCATGTGTCACAGATGATTTTTTTGTGGATAGACAGCTGGCTGACATTTAGAACCATTATTCAACTATTGACTTCTTGTTCTCTTTTTTTCTCCTTCTCTATAGATTCAACATGAACGCATAGAATCAATTGCACAATGTTGAAGTGCTCTCCCATGTGGCATATGACTCATGGTGAAGTGGGCGAGTGTTACATTGCGTGCTAACAATGTAACAGATATCTATATGGCCTGCACTCATCAAAGGGTAGCATTGATTGCAAAGGGTATGTTTTTATAATGAATGTCAAAGGTTGGACGCTAAATGATGCCATCTGTGGATGGTAATGTTCATTTGTAACCTATAGCAGACATTGAGAATTACAGCTTTTATATTCTTATCCATTAATAATGAGTTCATTCAGATGTAAAGGGAAAACTTGTTGGAAAAGAACACTAAACATGATGTCTCCATATATGATGAATAGTGGAGATTGAGGGGACATGTTGAATCCTGTGATGAATAGAAAGCTTAATTTCATTAATCCCTTTGTCTGTTCAGGAAGGGAGGAGGCAATTGCATCAGACAATGGCACGGTATATTCTATAACATGTTGATCTTTTCTGGGAGGTACATTGGGAGTGATATCGAACTAAAACCCTTGTCGGGTGCAAATCCTAGCCAGCATCAATCCTCTGCCACCTAATTCAATATGATCCGATTAAAATCATATTCAATCCCCTACTACTGAAGTCCCATCTAGAAGCACTGCATCAAATGGTCTCAGGAAGTAGCTTCAAATCAGCTTTAAAAGGTGGGGCTTTGGCATGCTAGAAGCCACCCTCCTCTGGCTCAATTATCAGCGCATGCATAGACCACGGGATCGGCTTTTGTAGAGTAATTAGCCCGTCCTTCCGGTTATTAGAAACTATTCCTTTTGAAGGAAATTACCCTCGCTACAAGCTCTTTTCAACTCTTGGATACCAAAGACTCATCGAGAAACCAGTATCAGCAACCTGTGGGTGTAAACTGCTGCAATATGCTGTATGCTTTGTGTACCGTGCCCCTTACTAAGGCACAGTAGGGCTGGGGGCAGACCCTTCACCCCTTTTATGAAGCCTTTTTCATTATGCCAAAAATTGATTAATTTTTGTGAAGTTCATATATCATGACGCGGTCACACAGGCCTCCTGCCGTTGGGTCGAATCAGTACTCTATATTCCCTTCACGGAGACCCACTGCCGCAATGTAAAATGAAGTTGCTTTTCTCAGTCAGTCAAAGCTTTGTAGTCAGATTCCGATTAGGCCTGACAGAAATGGCAGTAGGCTATAAGCAATAACCCACGTGCCCCCATATGGCTTTTCCTGTGTCCAACTGTTCCCTATACTTCACTTCAGAGAGGGGTGTGATTATGACCGCCTCTGGTGTGGGGTCTCTGTGTCTGTTACTGCCTATGAAATTGAATAGTGGGCTTGATGAAAGAAACCTTCAGGCTACCACTGCCTATCACCATACTGAGCCAGTATCTGGGTTAAAAGGAAACCTTCCGATCCCTACCCTCACATGGTAAAAGAAGGGGTAAAAGAAAAAAAGTACCTCCTAAGATTGCTTCTTAATTTCAGACTTAAGTGGTGGGTATTGGAAATCATTACTGTCTCATTTTCGTTGGGGCGCAGCTTTAAATGTGGTTTTCGCCAAAGTGTGTCGAGAGAAATGCATTACGGCTTCAAGCGGCCACCGAGTCAGCACCCAAATTGTTTTCATTATAGGACTTCGATATATCTCATTATGGCTTGTTGGTGATAGCAACCAAGCATCTGATTCCAGTCTCCAGTAGCAAAATAAAGCAACCAATTCCTATGCAGACCATTTATTTTTTTCTGCTATTGAAGCTGACGATCAACTTTAATTCTCAGCTTTTGAAAAGAAACCCCCAGTATGAGAATATATTTATTAGCTTAAGTGATTAGTAGAGATTAGGAATTCTATTGCATTGAAACATGTATCATTTAAGGGAAAGTTGAGGACCTCAGAGGGAGCCTGTAGGGATCCAGTGATTTCTGCCTGGAAATTAGATCTCAAGGCAGTCTCCACATCAAACAGGCGGCCTTGACGTCTCCTTTTTATAATTCATGGCTCAAACATCCAGATCCTCCTTGGAGTTGATAATAGAAACGGGAGATTTGATTATTTTCAATCTTGGTGTGTACAAAGAGTTGTATACCAACAGGATCACATCGTCAACGTTGAAAATTCATACCATAGTGTCATAATGGAAATCAAAGAAGCAATAATTAAGAACGTTGTTCTGTCTGTCAATACCATATCGTCGAAGGGACAGGTTAATTAACAGCTTCTGTTGTAATTAAAGGAAGATAATGTTTTCTGCTACTTTAATAATGGCTTCATTACTTTCGACAAAATAGTTGTATATTATGAATATGATTGGATCAGCTGTTGTCCTAGAGATATTCCAACGACCTATTAATGATCTGTAAAATCATGAAAGAAGTAGAATAATTACATTCAAGAACCCCACCTCCCTCAACAAATTGAATAACTAACAATTCATTATTGCATAGACTCCAATATCAACATCTCCCTACAGCGCCCTGTACATGAGAAAGGATTCCGTGAGTAGTCCCAATGAGCTCAGCACTCAGCATAACGTAGCTCAAACAATGCATGTTCGCTGCAAATGCCTGAAGTAATCTGATCCTGTTTTATTGAATTTGGATACATGATTAACCTGAAAGAATCCAATCAGAGCCCATGTCCAGTTTTTGTGGTAGCTGTTAAATATGTAGGAGGTTCAATATCGGCGGCATGTTTTGCTAGGTACAGGGTATGTGTGCATGTTCGCTGGGAGGAGTTGGTAGTTGAAGGGGGATGCTTACCTGGACGGGCTGCACAGGTTGTGGGCTATAAAAAGCAACCCTAGGCAAGATTTCTCCTCCCCTGCTTAACCCCTTCTATACTGGTCATGAAATTCAGAGATAATACAAAGACATTTTCCTGGAGTGAGCAAAGAGGTCTTGTGGCATATAAAGATCAAGGGCAGAAATCTAAGTTTCAAGGCAGGTGTCTGCGGATTTTGTTGGAAGTTTTAACAAGTGGTTGGCCGGGGAAGGACATTGAAAGTTGCTGCTGTAGAATTCAGGACGTCAATCCTACATGCGGTATGTGATGGATGGTGGAGCTTTTTACATGTTTACCAGGAGCTAGATGTTTTTGAAACGCTAGAAGTTAGCCCAGATTCTCCAGTACATAGGTCTCTCATATACACTGAGCTGGTAGGGTGGGTAGGTAGGTAGGAGCAGCAGCTAGCTCTAATACCAGGGATCCAAGGCTGCATTTCGAAAAGGTAGGCAATCTTTTTAACGTCAATTATTAGTGCATGAGGAGGGTTTAACGAGCTTTATCCTGAGGTCCTTTGGGACTGACATCTATATAATGGCTTGCTGGATAGGTAATTGATGGTGGACCACAGCTGTGTGGCTATGTAATCTAGCTCTCATCTCACCCTCATTGTGGCCATCATTCCCCACCAGTGATGAATTGCTTCTTTTTATCGCCGTCCACGCTCCCCAGGAGCGACAAATCCTTCGGAGAAATTAAGTTTATCCATGGGTTATGTATGAAGTATTGTCCCCAGTGGAAACTTGCTCCATACCAGTCCTGATACTAGCGTCCCAATCTGTCGTCGTGAGGAAGTAAACTTGGCATTATGGCGGAAACCTGTTGGGAATGGCCCTCGCACTGTCCCCAGCTTCCTCTCATTCCCACGTCTAGGCTCTAATCTATACCCACACCACTCGCCCTATCCACGACCCAGTTTGCGAAAGAGCATATTCCATCTTTATTGGAGATAAATATTATGGCTGGGCTGGTCTCTGGGGCACGCTCTAACGTAATCACCTCAGGGAGCTACCCATGCATGCGGGAAATGAACAAGGCCATTGGGTGGTGAGCAGCTCATTCTGCGGACTGATAGAAGGGCTATAGGTAGTAGGACGATAAGAAGGGATTATCTTATAGAGAGCTGAGCTGCTCTTATAGGGACTGATCCCTTTTTGAGTAGACATGAGCTGACTGATGGAGTGAGTGAAGTGAGGGTAGTGTGGATTAGAGCAGTACAGATAGGGGTTGGGGTGGTCGAGAACTGATTAACACATCAGGGTTATAACTATGATGTGGGCAGTTGGAGGGATGCGTGGTTCAAAAGGACTATAGAGAGTAGGGACGCAGTCTGTGAGTGATGCATAGTGAACTTGGGTGGGAGGGGTAGGGTGAGAAACAATGGGTATTCTAAGTTCTTAGTAGCCCCGGGTGTATTATTGAGCTCAATGGAAGCTTTCTCCTGTCTTGGCGCTCGGATGGTGTTGTCCTTCTAACAATGGTGTTTTAAATCGGCGTGCTTCAATCTCCGTCCTCATGTCGACACCTCACAGTGCCTGGAGTCTGGTGGAAGGCCTGCCCTACGGCCACAATCGATACCACATGCTGCGCAAACATAGGGCCACAATATCATCTACATCCAGAGAAAATACTCCCACTCTCTGGCTCTGCATCAGAGAAATAACTAGTATTGTGAGCTGTAGCTCGTGACAAGGGTTGTAGATGGAGGGGAGCCTGATGGAAGCCTGTGCTAGTCACATTCAGAGTTTGTTCTGTTAGTTTGTTCGTTTGGCTTTTCAGCTATCTACAGTCTGGCTCGTGCCTGGGGGAGTGAAAGCAAGTCGTCCTGTCCATAGTTGGTGCTCACGTTTGAGGCACGTGAATATTGTTCAGATGAAAGGTAAAACAGTGGCCTGGGAAAGGAATCACTTTCAGAGAGTTCATTTGTAAATATTTAGATGTTGGTAGCTGGGTAGGTCTGACTCCCCCCCCCCCCACACACAGACACCCACGTACCATGCGCAAACTCTACGAATGTAGCTTCTAGTTTATTTGGGAATACAATTATGATGTACATTTGGCAAAATGACAGCACAAATGATTTTTTAAAACAAAAATACGACAGGCAAACAGATTTGTGGAAATGAGGCAACGGTGATAAGCAGTTGCTTTTATAAGGAATTTTGAATATGTCATAAAGGGATTTGGTTGCTGTAAACTGATAACTCAGTCAAGGTGACTTCAAGACCAGGGATGCGGAAAATATAATAAGAGGAGTGACACTTCTTTAGTTTTAATCTGGAGACTACTCAGCTTATCCAAAATTTACTCCTCAAAGGAAATGTATTCATTTCCTTTCGGATGCATACCAGCAGTATGTTTCTAAATCTTTATATTTCTAGCTGGGACCGATAGAAATCAGCCAACACTTCCATCATCCAATGAACTCGATATTATACTATGGAAAGCCCTCAATAGGGGTAAATCCGTTGCCGTCACTCATTCCGTCAGCCATGATTTGGTATTGATTCTTTTGTGATTCCATCACCATTCTGTACACTTTTGGGGATTCCGTCATGATTCTATCATCACTCCATAACAGTATCATGGTGGAATCACGGCTGAGGAAACGATTGACGGCAATGGATATACTCCTTCAACTCTCCGAAGGAACATCCGGCAGGTTATTATAGAACTTCCATATGTTGCTCACCATTTATCATAAAAACTGAGCAATAGGAGTATTATGTGTCACTTGGCTTTAGTCATAGAGCTCTATAACATTGATACTGGCAAGATAGATCTAGTGCTTATTATATATAAACAGAAAAGGGAAGAATCAATACCACTCCTGTCGACTTGGAGGAGGGCCAAAGGCAATGATATAGGCGAATAGCAACTCAGCTGGGATTACCAATAATGCAAATGAGAGAATTAAAATGTTAACCCATTGGGAGTCGGAACAGATTGTGTGCCCTTGAATACAAGTATAGTAACCATAGATTTCCCATAGGGAGTAATGATGCCTGAGGACGTAAAGCACACCATGTCTGGCTCAAATCAGGGTGGCTTAAATAAGATCTGGGCCCCTCTGCCTCTGTAATGATGATTGTTGGTAGGTTGTTGAGGGGGGTCAGTGCTAAAACCTTGTTCGTGTGCACTGTCAGTCCCGTGCTAGCTTAGCCCAACCTCATTAGTGCCACCTGATGTCTTTCAACTCTCAAAAACCACCAAGGACTCTGAACTTACTCTACAGTTATGTGTATGCAATATTGCTGTTCTCACAGTGGCTTAGACGGAAAATGTGATGGATCTCTTAGCCCTTTAAATCCCCATTTGCTAACACCACTGATTCTTTTGTAACGGTCAACATTTTCTAACACACACACAAACGATTTCCTTTTGATTTTTTTTTTATCATAAAGGTCTGGCATAATTTCCATATAGTATACATGAATCCTATTTGATATTGACTCTAAATATCTAGTAGGAATTTGATTGAGAGAAAAGTACGCAAGTACAGGTTTTCCTTTGGAATAGGAGTGCCACAGTAGCCTCCTCCTCGACCTCACCAAAAATAAGAGACCCAATAGAGAGATAGGGATCGTCTAGACTGATCGCAAGGAAGAGACTAGGGCAGATTAACCTAAAGACGACCGTTCCTGTGCAGGTTTTCAATAAGGGAAATGTAGTAGCTAATATCTTTGATTCTAATAGGTCCTCATGGTTCCCCAAGGTACTAAGTGAAAGACAATTATTTTGGGGTTTTGGAATAATGACTTTAAGACCAATGTACTACATGTGAAAGTGAGAAAAACAAGCTGACAGGTAGTCGACTCTAGGTATGTAGTCGTCTTTAGGTTAATCTACCCTATAATGGTGTGAACAAACGGTAGCTTCCTTCTCCCCGGTTTGTTCGGGCTACGACACTCACTCTCAGTAACACAGTCAGAAATCAATTAGTGACAAGCATTGACACTGATTCGGTTGTGTTCCCCTTGAGGGATTACTTGTCAGGCCGTGCATTCCCCCCAAGCCCCACGCTGGTCATGGGTTGGATCACATCAGCAGGGGCTTCCAGCCTCTGTGTGTGTGTTGGGGGGGGTATGCGTAGGGGTCTCCATGTGGCTATCAAGACTCTCCCAAAATTACCAACACTGCCTTGACTCTCAGAGGACCCACCCAGCTGGAGGGAGGAGAGGTGAGGGACCCTTAATGCCGGCTGTCATCCAGACCTATTGCCCAAAGCGTCGGGCGCTAAAAGCGCCAGAGTGGACAGGCAGAGGTTGACGTATCAGACCAACACATTCCAGTCAGTGCCGTCAGCGATATGCCAGCGATTTAATAATACCCATCCCCTGGCGCAGCTATAGTGAGCCTGAGTGTATACCCTACTCCTGACGGCCCTTAGACATAATTCATAGCACCAGCTTACCACCCAGAGGAGTAAGGGCCCAACTGCTTCCTTAGGTACCTTGATTTATGATTTGCAGTGTTGTAGCATGTCATATTTCCTTGCTGCTTTTGGAGACTCCCTCTCCAAGCACTACGGCGCTCTTGCTTTTAGTACCAGCTTCTGACACTTTCAGATATACACTTAAAGGCGACTGTTCGGCAGTGTGATGCATGATTCAGCGACTGGTGATACATGGGAGGGCTCTGGTAGATTGCCGAGAGTGCAGCTTCAGTGAAAGGGAAGCAGCGCCAAAATTGAAGTACCCGTAATGCGAGAGCCAGAAATCTAATCTTAATAGCAAAATCAAGGTTATAATGTTCTTAATATAGGAAGCCACAAGGTACATCAGCATATATACATAGAAGTGATATTTACTCTGTCGTGATTTATACATACACCCACGTCTGTGAATTATTGACAGCCTGGCGTGTGGCAACACAATCAGGGGGCTCTTGTCGAGTGTAGAAGGGGGAGGGGAGATGTCTTTGTGACGCCTGGATTGGGCAGATCCGTCGACGCGCTGGTCGTAAGTGTCCGCCAGCCTGGTCCGCCCGCCTGTCGCCCAGCCATTCAAAAGTGGAAGCCACTCCTGAGACCACAATGGGCACTATGGTGTGGCTTCCGCAGTGGCTTCAGCGTGGGGGCTTGACAGTCTGTCTCATCACGCATCAGCTTGGAGCTGGAGAGAGCTGGGATATATGGTGCACGAGTGTGAGAAGTCCAAGTAAGAACTTGGAGAAATGAGAGTATGGATAAGGATTTAGCATATATGTGAGGGGCATTGTTGGGGAGCAAGAATAGAAACTTGTATAAGTTATGGTTACATGTAGATGACAATGGTAAAGTTTGTCTGCGTACCTTGCAATGGTGCACGTGCAATTAATTAGCATAGGGGTACTTTTTGCGTTGTGTTTAGGTATGACGATTCAATGCATATTTGCGTTTAGGAAAACAACTTGACAATTACCCTCTTTGTGCAAAATGAGGTTGAGAGATGTATTGGAAAAAGATACCTCACAGCATCTTGAAATAAGACCCTTTTTCGAATGTACGATCGTGATTTTGCTATGAAAAAATATCAATTTGCATCAACTACTACTTGATCATGATATTTACTATGCACTCCAATATTTCCCTCTCCATCTGGGTATTATTCCAGTCGAACTATACTACACTTCTCGATATCCAATACCTATCTAAATCTGCGTTCTGTCTTGCCATCCCATTACAAACTGACTTTAGATAGAGTTACAGTAAGTGGGCGTGGGATGCCTGAGGGGAAAATGACGAATGGGTCGTCATGTCTACGTAACTGCACAGTCCAGGCTACCTTACAGTCGATCTCCATCACCAAGTCACCCCTGCACGTTCCACCCCTCGTGGCTATTGTGCTCCTTTCTCCAAAATTGCTCCGTAGCGTTTTTTGGTCCAACCAGTCAGGTTCTCCCTCTATCCAACACCCCCTCATCCGACATCACCCCTATAACCCCACTCTCCACGGGCCCTACCTACTTTAGCGCCCTCTAGGCGTCGGTTGGGAGATCGTGTTCACGAGAGCACGTGACATGTCTCGTGCATAACGCCACATCGCGAGACTTGGCGCCGGCTGTGGGAGATCCATATATGTAGCACCCATGTAAGGAAGAAATGGAACAAAATTAATGCACTGCAAAATCAGAAAATACATGAAAAAGATCATGACATGAAAAGAGAGAGGGGGCTATACTGACAGAGGATCAAAACAGAAAGAAGTCCACATTGCAACAAACCACCAGGGCTGGTAAAGTAAATACGTTTCAATAAAGAACCTTGGGTATCTCTTTTTCTCCTTCCCAATTCATAGAGAATGTGTGTATACACACAAAGTAGATGTGTCAACATGGTATATATGATCTGGAAGCAAGGCCACACGTCTTATGCGTCCTTCTCGTCTAGATACGAGCTTACAGTTAAGCCTGTGCTGGTGGCCTAAATGGCATGACTGGCTTCTTTATGTTTATAGAGCGGCTATCAAGCTTTTCATACATAGCATAGTCTTAGGTTTCTCTGCATATGCATACACAAAACTGATCGATGCCTGGGTCGCAACCCGAGTCAATAACCACAGTGTCTACATTCCGTAGCGGAACACATGACCCACGGCGGACTACCCACCACATGTAGCTGGGGTTTAATAGAGGCGGACGGGGGTCAATCTATATACACCAAGAGGGAAAAAGAACTGTCCTTATCACCAGATACATGCTGTCCATAACCAACACATAGCCTCACCCAATGCCTCCCCTCCCTTAACTCTCGTACCACCCCTATAGGGTTGACCCAGGATGCATTATTAACCAATCAGATCATTCCCTGGATTCAATGCAGATTTTTTTGGGTACATTGTTTAACACCTGGTACCCGTCATGCTGGTTCTTTTCAGTGCCTATCTCGGCCAGGTGACAGATCCAGCAATGGGGGACTCACTAGGCCTCTATACTAAGCCCAATACCTCCCATCCACCTCCCCATTGACACCATACACCCACTGCTCTACAGGACACCAAGAGGGAGCCTCGACCAGCAGCTGGCAATTCGCTGGTTCCCTGCTGTAAACACCGTGTGTCCATGCACACTTTGGTAACCAGCAGCCATCTGGAAGGTCGCTCGACGCGCCACCTGGCTTGCTGCGGCAGAAACAGCGGCACCTCTATGGGAGAGGGTTGGCCTGTTGGTACGCAAAGGCCTTCAGTGTGGCCAAGGCGCTCAGGGAGTGCGCACGTGGCAGTAGGAGTGAGTCAGTCAACGCAAAAGGGAGCAGCTAACTGCTATATTGGCTGCAATAGCAATAAGGCATCTGTTCATGGGTGTGAATTGCACCCTATCAGCCCTTGCCATTGTTAGTGACAGTTCTTGCTCATACCTTAGCAACGGTGCTATAGATCAGTTAGAACTTTAGACATCCCCTGTGCCCAACAGGCAGTCAGCGAGTGTCAGTTCCAGTGTTGAGCAACACACGACACCACCTTCAGACAGACATAAAGTTCCCTCAAGGAAGAGCTGCAGGGAAAGGTACCGCTCACAAACTCATTGGAGTATACGCCTGACAAGGAGATTGGGTTCCGCTCTGTGACTTTGGAGACTTCCTGCAGTGTGGAAGCAGGCGGGAGACAGGAGACAGCTTCTGGTGATATCTCATCAAACCACTGTCCAGGGAAGGACGTGACATCTACACTCAGCTTACTCACTGTAAGTAGTCTACTGGTATGCTGGAATATGAGATAGGATAAAAGTGATTTACAGTGGCTAACGGGATCTCTTACTGTTTTTTTTTAACTGTGTAACACTGGTGTTGTATTTCCTATTGATCAAGTGATGTTGGTTACTTTATACCTAGAATGGATTTTCTATAATTCATTCACCCATTCATTCACTTATAGTGTCAAAAATATTAGATTTTTCAAGATTGATATTTTAGCATTTTTCTAACATATGGGTAGATATCTTTCAGAGTCTTTGCTTACTAAACAGAATTTAAGCCCCAAATACCCAAAGGACAAGACTTAGCTGTATCTTTCATGAATATATAGAATTACATAGGAATTATATAGGACTCATAAATCATTATATGGTTGATATGTCAATTATCTCAATTTAATCAATTTGTAATTGATCTAAATAAAATTACCCACAGAAGATCTGTAGAGGACCCCCTGGTTTGAATATGCAAGTGTTATATACCAAATGAAAGCTCTTGATTAGCTCTAAATGAATATGTCAATAACTAAACATTGTCTATATATGCGACTTCCGAACCATTTTGTCAGGATGGGTCACTTATTCATTTGTATATTGGTTTACTTAAAGGAACGATGACTGAAAGATAGATGTGTGTATATCTATTGTAATATTAGGGAAAAGGGGTTACTACCACATTCCTTTGGAAGCTGGGGGGACTTCTAAAACCATGCTCTGTTAGATTGGGTCTGTGGATAAGCCTGAACTAAGTTCATTACAAATTGCCAAACGCACAAATGGATCGCTGAAGTAATAGGCGGCAAATGTGTGGGATTATTTCTTGGTTGGCGCTGTACTCCTCAACCCCTTAAGTAGACTCCCTTTAGCCCAATGTGGGTGAATTGCTCCTGGAGCTGCTCAGTGAGCTGCTCTGATCCCCTAATCAAATTAGTCCCCTGGTGGCAGTCCGCTAGGATTAATTGGCAGTCCTTGCTGAGTTGGTGACAACCTGGACAGCTCAGGCTTGGTAGGTGGTTCCCAGCCCCAGCCCCACCTGTTCCACTATATGAGCAGCTCCTTACTACCCATAAGAGCAGCTCACTGAGAGTACCTGAGAAGTTTCCATCAGGACTGAGCAACTTTAGATGCCAGAAATACCTGCCAATCACCTACTCTAGCCTGTAGAAGACAGCCTTTACCCAGCGGCGCCAAACACGCCGGAGCAGTGGGGAGCAGGACGGAGATGCCAGGAATAGCTCATACATCCCCGATATATGGAGCTGATTTGCTCCCGATTGAAGGAAATCTACCAGACTGGAGACAGTCTGATATGGCTGATGAATAAAGGCATTTATCTTAATCATCTTCGTAAGGAGACAAGATAAGGCTATCAACTAGAGCTAATGTATTTTTATATGTGCACAGTCACCATTTAGATGATATTTACATATACTACTCCTCTCCCTAGAAAGGCGGGATCTGATGAATTTGACATGAATCTGTATATCCTCCACAGACAGTAAACTAGTCATTTAACTTTCATATAGTGTCCTTCAGTATTGCTACTTTAATCCCCTTCGGCCCGTGTCCCTGTGCCATAAGCAGTCCACTCCATCAAAGCCATAATCCTTTAGTCCATCCTACATTATTGCTTATATCCTTCATATTTCTAACCCATGTACTATCAGCCATCTTATTAATTATAATTGGAGGACTCCCATTATTCTATAACAGATGATATTTGTGCTTGCTATTGCTTATTTGAACCTATCATTTGATATACTATTGATTAAATACCTTTAATTATTTCGCCTTCATTATACTAATAGTCACATTGCATGTGTTCCTCATTCTCGTGCCCCTACACGATTATACAGTATATGTATGGATAATTGAGGCCTCTGTCGTCCTTGCTATCTAATACTCCTCTAGTGATATCAGTCGATGTCATTAGAGCAGCATTGCATGATACAATTGTTGCTGCTGCTTTGTGGAGTCCTCATGGTGCCTAATGACCAGAGATAAGTCGAACTTAACCCACGAAATAGGACTTTAGCAGCAGTACATGAGTAATACTAATAGCAAGCCCCTTCCCTTTGTTTTATGTATGTCTAGATTATTAACATCAATAAGTGATCATTATTTAACACCCATTAATCGTTAATAGTAATACAAATTTACATGGTGAAATTGCAATGGATTGTCTAATATTCACACGATCAGACACTTCAACAGCAGCAACAAATACAAGCAACTAATCAATTGTCAACGTGTGATGTTAATGTTGAGATATATCTTGTATCCATAGTTCTCCCTACACAGCTGGAATGGCCCTTGGATGTATATACACTGTGGTACTGTGGATCCTGTACAGGCAGGCACATGCAGGCAGCAGAAATACTGCCCCAAGCTTTCCATTAAAGCATTAGTAGCAGTAGGCATAAAGGATAAAGGTAATCGCAGATATGCTTCGCCTTAGGGTACACAGCCTCTATGCTCAACAAGTACACCGAATAACAGCCCTGAGTAAGCAAGCCTCCATTAGCTGACCCAGGTTTTCTTTTTTGAAGGGGATTTAATGATTACAAATGAGTACATTCAGACCATTCCAAGTGTTATTTCAGGGGCTGGAGGCCTTACGGAAGAGAGGTATACTCATTCTTAATTACAACATTTATGTTATTACAGATAAGGAGTTTAAATCCAAGGGACTAACCAGACTCGCCTTGCCTTATCAATGTCAGGCATTCTGTAGATCTGTATAGAGCAAACGCTGGCAGGTAATTGTAACTTTAATTCCCTCACTGAGTGCAGCGGTGCTATTTCAATAAGTAGTGCTACTTTGGCCACCCACCACCAGCGCCCTACAACCCCATCCTACCCCTAATGCTGACAGTGCCCCACCAGGGTCTCACGGGGGAGGTTAGCAGAGAGAACTGGGTGAGGCAAGTGGTGGGCAGAACTGGGACCGCCTGTAAAAGATTTAATACGCCCTCCGCGGTACACATTAGCTGGTGGTAGCGCATGCACCCTCCAGAACCTACCCTCTTCTACCTCTATTACATACACACCTACCCCTTACTGTGGATCAGGTGGTGGGACCAAGACGCTGAATTACACGTCAAAGCCCATCCGTCAGCGTTCCAGCTCGCCCCCTGGTTGCCCATCAGTAAAAAATGAAATGCTCTCCATCCCCTGCCCTAAAAGCCAGAGTAAGTGAGATAAAATGCTTTCCTGATCCAACACTGCCCCCTCACCTCCTAGCCTCCTCCGCACCTCTTCATCATCACTGTTCATCTCTATGAGTGCATGGTGGTAATAGCTGGTAAGGCCAACAGGCACCAAGCAGAAAGGATGGCCTAAGCCCTATTCCATTTACTATCATTTCAAAGGATCTGGAGACAACCCCCTACCTCCTCCTTCCACCCCTCCACCATTAACACACACTCCAGGTAGTGTACCTGAACTGAAGCATCACCTAATTAGGGCTACGCTTACAAGTCACCAGGCCTGCACACCTGTCGGCACCGACCATAGATGTAATTATAATGGTTTGAGATAAGCTGATGAAGTCACTTACATCGAGGCCCTCAACCACCAGCCGCAACCAACAGCGGGTTGCACTGTATAACTAAGCAAATTTATTACAATGGTGACAGCAGGAGTGACTGGCGTTTGGCTTTTTTTGCCTGTGCTCTTAGCGCAACTGCGGGGAAACCACCTGAGGACATCATTTAAGGAGAGAGGTGTAATTTCCATCGATTTTTGTTATAGCAGGAGAAATTACTTGGACTAACGCGATCATCACTATGATCACAGTGGAAGTGATAATTACTGTGAGTCTGTACAAACCACTGGACTGCAAGCTGTCTTGATGTGTGGATACAAAGATTGGTCTACGTTATGTGACTCAGGAACAAAGCTAAATGTCACAGTGTACTTAGTGTCAACTAAAGCCTTGATAAAATAAAGGTTATCGTAAGGTTGGTAAAGGCCCCTTAATAGCAAAAAAATATTGTAGGTTGCAGTGCCTCTCTCTTACATATGAAATAGTTGCTGTAGTATGATTAACATAACTGCCATCTAATACCACCTGTTATGAAGACACCGAGCATTTCTTCCTCCTTTCACAAGAAGCCAAGTGGAAACTGCTGTTTTTTTCTATGTATAAAAGCGTTTGCCAGTCCGACGTAGTGAGTAGTAACTGGAAAGTAGACTTTGAAGTGGGCTCAGTTACCATTACCGCCAACTGTGGGACCGACCAGGTTTTGACAGAGCTTACCTCATGTGTTCAATGAAATAAGGTTGTAAGGGTGTATAAAACTGCATTTCCCACCACACGCCCCCCATATCATCCCCAACCAACCACCAGCCACATACCTTCAACCATTCCTCATAGTGATCGGTCATTAGTCCCAACTTCACAGAGCCCACTTGAAAGCAGACCCATCCTCCCCTGGCTCTATGTCCATTGATGTCTGCAGGAAACCCACGCTCCCTTTTCACTGGGAGGTAGCATGGTATACCTAACGATCAGTTCTGGGCTCTGCCGTGACGTATTAACATGGATCAAGAACCAAGGAGCAGCTCGGGGAGGGTGGATGGGAGCAGCTCGGTGCACCTTTGTGCCCATTTAAGTGTGTGCGTGTCAGAGACTGGGGATAACAGCGGTAGAGACGGCGCAGACTTATTACTTGGTAACCCACCACTTCCATCGATAATATCTCCAGGAAACCGTGTCGGTAGGGAAAGGATGCAACAGGAAATCTGGCGCCAGGGCATCATTGGGGGCTTGTCTCAAAGCCTACCAGTCATACTCTGACTTCCTTGCGCTAGGTGAATTAACAGAATGAGCTGCTCCCATGTCCCCTTACCCACCAATGTATAGAGCCCCAGGTGTGCGCCAACTGTAGACTATTCAGTGTCCCACCTTAGTGAGCAAATCGCCACATGAGGTGCTCACCTCACCCTTGCTTCACGCCTTCCTTAAGAGCAACTCAGTGGGAAGGCTCTACAGACGTCGGAATGTGGGCGTACTTTGTTGTGAGCGTACTGGGAGAATGGGCAGGGAAAGAATGAGAGACACAACAAAAATCCAAATCAAGACAAAAGAGGAGAAGGGGAAACCCAGGACAGAGACAGGTCCAAAAAGAAGGGTCTAAGACCTCAAACAATGCTGCCCTGATGTGTCAGTGCCTTGGTGGGGACAATGATGTGGTGAGTAGTGAGTGTAGTGTTGTACCATCTGTGGTAGCCATTCCCCTTTAAGTAGTACTTCCCAATACAAGGCGTAGCCCGAGAGGGGACCCTTTCATATTGGGACACAGAGCACTGCCATTTACTCCAATTGGCTGTTGATCTTTTTTTGTTAGGATGAGGGTGTTTGCCTTTGACCATAGTGAAAGGCAAAATGCCTCCCCTAGTGAGAGTTATGCCAACTACTGGCCTGGGAACAATAGTGAAAAAGATAAAAAGATGGGAGCTTCCTTGGGCTTCAATTGCGGAGCAAACGCAGAGGTTGAACTGCAAGTCCTTCTTTGTATTTTGAGTATACTCCGGAAATTTTATTCTTTTTGATTTTTCTTACCATCTTAATATCTTAATTCCAAAAAATACATGTCTGCTTTATGATATCCTTTCATATTGAAGGGTGTATACCCATCACCACCCCATCATGCCCCTGGGATTAAAGGGGTTTTCATGTCTTCCGCAAACGTTGCAATAAACCTTCATTAAATATACACTCATAAGCACTATATTGCATTAGAAATGTCCTTTCCTTAACATCACATCACAGTCGCATGCAAGAATCCACTTCAAAGAATTAGTTTTATGGTTCTTTAATCAATTCCACCTCTCAGGATTGGTGTAAGACCCGTCAGAAGGGGGATTAAAATCTTATAGTAAGCCGTTTCATATCAGTTCCATTTCAACAATGCAAGACTAATGCACTCCGCTGTTGTCAAAATCTTTTAACCGTGCCACACGCATCGACAAACGTCATTATGATCCTGAAACGTTTCCACTGTAGGGCAGCAATATCAGCAGACCACAGACGTAGGCTTTAAGAATAATATTTCTTCATCTTTTCACTCAGCGAACAGTTACAGTAGCGATACTTGGACGAGTCTTTAGAGGCTCCCTTTTTTCGCTGGGAAAGGGACGTGGTCTAGAGAATCAATATGGCACCAGTCAACCACTTTGTAGTCAGACCTTGGCGTTTAGGTTGTAAAAGATTGCTACATTTGCCTTGTCAGAAAACAAGGCAAGGGACATATGGGGAAAAGAGAGGCCAGTCGGAGAAGGCTATTACATGGAGAAGGGGGCTTATTTCGCTGACCACCCTGGTAGGTATCTACTATAGATACGGTCGTGGGAGTAACAAATAGGGTGGTTGGGTTGGTCAGGGGAGCTGCTCGGAGCTGCTCCTAGACAGTGGTCAGTGTGGGAGAAGGAATTGTCCGAGTGCAAAGCAGCGTCTCTGTCATCGTCTTTTATGAGCTAGTGAGCAATTCATCACTGGTCTGCAATCAGTGTTAATGTGGCTTGTACAATGAGCACCTCGGCGACCTGCTCCTTATCCCAATACGACACCACATAGGGTTAGAACCAAGACTCCAAAGACCCTGCTTGACTTCAATCAGCCCCTTTGAACTCTAAGTATAGGACCAGAGTCTGTGTGACTCCTGGTTCTAAAAAAGGGCAGTCACTTCCCAATTTCACACTATCAGTACGCGCCTCAATGACCACCATAGTACTTCTTAGAACTTCCAGGCTCAGTCGGCACAACTTCAAATTCAAGGTCATTCTAGAAATGATAGGCTCGGGGAAACCATTTCCCATAATCTCCCTCCTTATTGATTACACGCACAGTTTGATGTCATGGTTCAACTTCAAATACACTGTCATTTTAGTAGAGGCAAAAATAGTGGTGAGCTCAGAAACGTAATTTTTGTCTTTAAAGAGCGGTTGGCGAGCTTCTCATTGATTATACTCCCCGATCGACGTTTCAGCTCCAATTGCTCGGCCCGGGCCCCACACAGGGGCAGAAAGCACACGTTAGAGGGCAATGATTCAACCTCGGGGTCGGAGGTCATTAGGCTGGTGGCCACACACCCAACGCTATACTTATCTGGGGCCAGGCCTCTATACATAGGAGGCCTGGTGGAGATCCACCAGGGAGAGCTTCAGCTGGGGTGTGGGGATAGGGCAAAAGGGGATGGGGCTAACTCCCACTCTCCAAGGCCAACGGTGGGATCCAATATTTGCACGGACTCGCACAATAAGCCACGTATTGAACACTGGACATTACTTGAGAAAGCTGTTCACGCATCTTGCACACCCTGTGGTCGTTGTCTGCGCGGGGTTGGCCACATGGTATGGCTGATAGTATTGCTAGGGGTGTTTTTTTTTTTAATTCAGTTTATTTCTACTGAAGGCGCAAGGTATTGGTCCTACGGTCCTATTTTCACTTGGCTCCAGTTAGGGCCTTTGTTTGACAATATTTCAATTATCAAGTGAATGAAGCATGATGCTTACTTGGATTTTCAGCTTGAAAGCATTAGGATATGTGAGGGTAACATTATCATGCATATAGAAAATTTCAGTACATATAAGATCAATGGTTGAGAGGGAAGGATAAAAAAATGATTAGGGGTAATGTTCACAATCTTTGATGTAATATAACATATTCCTGAATTGACTGGTCATTTTATCCAAGGGTTACAATTTTAAACAATCAACAATTATTCACTAAGAGAATACCATGTACCAATAGACAAATGTACTGTAACGACTGTGCCGACTGTAAATTGAGATGATGTGGTAGGGCACGTAAAAAAACTATACCTAACATTCATTTTTGGTGATGGTATTTGGTAGCTGATATGTATCATAGGGAAGAGCTACGGCAGCAATAGAAGCGTAATAAAGTATTTGTATGGTACATTGGGAAATAACACAGAAATGATCGTTTTCTGAAGATTCATTTGTGCGCTTCTAACATGGACATCAATTCTATCTCTGCCTTACATCCCATCACAGAAGTCCCTCAAAGAGTGGAAATTTACAGCCAAAGGAAACTAAAGCCACTTCAGGAATTAAATATAATGTTAGTGGTGTTAGTGTTGGTTGAGTGCTTATTCCCAGTGCCTCTATATAGAGTGGGCTAGTGGTATGGAGAGGGTTGTGGCTCCCAGGAGGGTCGTGTAGCCCAGGCGGACATTGTAGCGCTCCTATTACCACTTGGCCATTGCTGTTATTGGCGGCACGGCTGGCGTTACACCGCGCCATCGGCGTGGAAGGCCGTTGATGCAACAGGATGAGGTCATTTCTCTGTGTTCGAGCCACTCTCCAAAGTTACTCCACGCAAATAGGCAGGGGGATTACATAGAGACTCTGTTAACTGCACCCCATGATTACTTATTAAGGCCAAATGTGTTGTGTTAATGGAGAAATGCAGTGAAGTATTTTGTGTTTGGTGTGAGTGCAGTATATGATAATGACTCTTGCAAATTGGAAAATATAAAGTTTAGTGTACTTCCAGTTGTATAGAAATGCCTATTGAATGAACTATGGACTACTTACCAACGCATATATATATATATATATATATATATATATATATATATATATATATATATATATATATATATATATATATATAAGTTAACTCGCTACCAGGGAATAAAATACCGGTAATAACGATAATAATAATGTTGATATATACAGTGATAAATAATATGAGAAGTAGTATAATAATGATCTTATCACAGACACATGAGTTTGGTGGGTTACTGACCTTGGGGCTATCAGCACCATACATGCCTTTATTAAAACAACTATAATAATTAGTTGACAATAGCATAGTCAGTAAAAGCATAATATAATAACAGTAGTATAGTAATAACAATAGTAATAACAATAGTAATAACAGTAGTAAAAATTTAAAAATCAAGGAAACACCCAGCGTGGTGTTACCTGTACAGGTGAATCAATCCAATTGACCGTTACCTTGAAACTTCTCCTTATATACTGGAGGAGTGTTTACCATGACGTCATGCTATGACATCATAGATACCAATGCGCACTGCAAAAGTCCCTAACCGTTCGCGGTTAATTATATATATATACACGAGTGTATATAGTTCCATAAGTTAACTCGCTACCAGGGAATAAAATACCGGTAATAACGATAATAATAATGTTGATATATACAGTGATAAATAATATGAGAAGTAGTATAATAATGATCTTATCACAGACACATGAGTTTGGTGGGTTACTGACCTTGGGGCTATCAGCACCATACATGCCAAAAACACATAAAAACACGCCAAACACATGTGAAAACACATATCAATCAACATTGCAAATGAGATTGACACAATCTATCCAACTCCAATAATTCAAATTTGTAATTATGTAAGTACTTAAAAACGGAGTTAGATTTCCAATTAACCCTCCTTTTGATAGACTCTATACTGAGTCCAGCATCTTTTAATAACGTAGCACCACCGTGCCTTAAGGAGTGGGTAGAGACACGTCCCTCGATACCAGCTTGAAAAGATAACGACTTCAACCTGGAGTTGATATACTGGTACTGAAGAGGCTTATCCTTAGAATTAAACAGATACTCCCTGCTACCTCTACCACAGCACAACTTTTTCAGACCTAGATAAGGACATAGTGAGGAATTAACATTCTTTGACAAATAGATATTAAACACATTTTTACCAAGCTGGTCAGTCTTGGATGTTCTGATACACATAGACAAATAATCCTGATGAAATTTAATATCACCAACCTTTAAGGAATGTGGAGACTCGACCACATGCCCCACACGTAACACACCCCTATAGCATGTTAAAATTGCCATCCAAAATCTAAAGTCTGCCATGTTGGTTAGGTCCAAAAATGACCTTAACCTCAACATGTCTTTTGGAGAATAATGGTGAATAACTCTGGTTGAACAGGTAGAAAACCTGTCAATACCATCAAGGGTCTTCTTTAACATGAAATTACCACTATAATCAGGATAGCCCTTAATTTTTTGAAAATACCAAACCGCAGACAAATAATTTTTTACAGATGATGGCTTCATGAAATCGGATAAATAAACCGCATATATGGAAACTTGAGAGGGGGAACAAGGAAAAGATTGTAAATCAAATTTTTTACAAAATTTTTTATACCTTTTAAGTTGTTGTTTCCTTGCTCTCCTCGTATTTTCCGACACACTCTGGGCTAAAAGTAACCTTTTTCTGCTTAGTAATCTCTCCCACTCTGGAATTAAAGCAGCACATTTCATTTTCATGGAGAGAAGTTATACATTTGTCCAGAACACCATTGTAAGCAAGTCTAGAAAGATGGTCGGCCAGGATATTATCCTCTGACCTAATATAAGTTGCATACACCTCCACATTGTTGATGAAACAAAGCCAAAAAATTTCTCTAAGCCATTCCATACAAAGCTTGTTCTTTGACCTACCGGTATTAATCATAGCTAGAACTTGCATATTATCAGTAATACAGTGTATTCTTTTATTTTTATAACTAGAAATCCAACGTTTCAAACCAACCATGACTGGATACAACTCGTATACATTTATATTTCTATGATGATTTTTTAGAACATCCAAAATTGGAGGGAGGGAAAAATGACCTGAGCCTAGGTTGAATTTATCATGAGATGTCCAGTCACCATATAAATAATCATTTCCCATCCATGCTCCAAAGCCCTTAATAGACGAATCAGAGTACATAGGTGTATCAATAACATCATTTAGAATTAACCTCTTACAGTTAAAAACTCTACAAAAATCCAACCACCATTCAATGTCTTGGCGAGTGCAAGCTGATACCCTAATATAACCACCGGGCCTAGCCCGAGCACAGAGATCGAAAATTCGCCTACTAAAGGTTCTACCACCCTTAACCACCTGCGAGCAAAAAGACATTAAACCACCTATTCTCTCTAAGTTCTTTTTAGAAATAAATTTCTTATTAACATTATCTAATAAGAGACTTTCCATTTTAATAACTTTGTCAATAGGCAAAGACAGTTCCAACTTAACTGAATCTATGTTAATGCCTAAGAATTTACAAAATTGAGATGGTTCGGTTACCTTTTCTTTGGATACTACAAAACCCATGTACGTCATACACTCCATTAACAAATTCCTCTGTCTAAGACACTCATCATACGTATCAGCAATTATGATAAAGTCGTCCAGATAATTTACAATTTTTTCTACACCGTAGAATTTAGCCACCTCCACAATAAAATCTGAGATTCTATTAAAAATATAAGGAGCACATTTCAGGCCAAAGGTTAACCTGTTGCTTACATAATAATCCTCTCCATGCCCAAAATTCCATCTGAAACCTTGCATGGTCGTGTGAGGTGCATACACATTTATAGACCTGTACGCTGACTTTAAATCTACCACACTCATATAATTGTTCTTATTCAATTGAGCAGTCACCGTGCTAATATTATTATAAGAAAAAATCGAGCTAGTAGTCTCCATAAAATTATTAATAGATATTTTATCAGGCATACTACAGTCAGTTATAGGCCTTAACTTGCCATTAGATTTTTCTACACCACCTAGGGCATGGATACAACGAGGTTTATCTACACTTTTAGAGACTAAACCAGCTTCTAGTTCATCTAACAATATACCACAGTATTCGTTATAGAATTTTCCCTCGAGGATTGACTTATAATTTCTGCAATCATAAGAAGTATTGCAATCAGGATCCACTATCCTGAACCCCTCAACAAAACCTTGCCATAAGAATAGCGCCTCCTTGTCGTTTACATTAATAATACCTTTCTGAGTTAGGAAAGAGGCAACTCTGCAAGGTAAAATTTGGGATTTTTTCTCATTGATATAATGAACACAATTGCACACACCATTTATACAGCTATCATACACTTCGATGCTAGGTAAATCATTAATAGCAACCGTAAACAGTGGTTTAACCTTGCCCTGTACTGGGCCACTATATGATATATCCAAACCAACCGTGTTGGATTTAATATTAATATCATTTTCAACATAACTTTGTACACTTGATAAGCTGATATCATTCAGAGAGATCAAATCTACAACTCCAGCATTAACCATACCAACACCCCGAGCTGGAGCAGCGGGTGGAGGCGAACTAGGGTCTACCAAACCTACTATACATGACTTCGACATCGACACACCGTCACACATAGGACCCAGCTCACCTGTAAAATCCTAATCAGACCTGTTTACCTGGCAATCCACCTTATTGTGGCCTGGTTTAGTGCATGAACTACAAACATGCCTATATTTACATGGGTCTCTAGAGCACCCCTCCACCCTATTGAAGGCATAACATGAATTTGTAGATACCCTAATTTTACCAGAACTCTTTGGCTTGGTTGAATAGGCCTTTTGGGCTTGTACTGTTCCGTCATAGGACAAATGACGGAGAATATCCGAATTGTCTATAACACCAAAAGCTTCTATCCCATCATTATTTGCCCTGGTCCTAACTGATTTATCATATGACACTAGAGCAGCTACCGTATACATTCTAGTACCAGCCTTTTCAACCAGAACTTGGAGATGTTTTAACATGCCTTCTACATCCCTGCTGTCTTTGTAATAATCTAAGACAAAGTTCAAGTTAACCAACATCAATTTCTCAACGGTATCGATCTTTTCCCGTTTTTTTACATATATTTCGTGGTCAAACTCACCATATTTGGTATTGGTGTGAAGCTTGGATGCAGAGGAATCTATTGACGACCCTCCTGAAGACGACCGAAGTCTGTGACGAGTAGAGAAAGATGATTTAGATCTCTGGCGACGACCACGATGCCCAACTTCGTCCCATTTCGAATCGTCGCTAAGGACGCTGGGGGACCGCTGCCTGGTTACGCGGCTGCGCTCTCGATGCGATGACGTCATCGGTCGTTTACCAACATTCGCACGTGTATGCTGCCACGCCCCCTCCGTTGGCTTTGTCTCGTCTTTCTTGTCCTTTTCAGCCACCAGCTCCTGTAGCAAACCTTTGATATTGCATAGTTCATCCTCTAACGACTCCAGCCTCTCCGTCTGGTCAGTGAATAGATTGCCTTCCAACCCCTTAGCGTGCTGGGGCGACGTAGATCTCCGATCTACACAAGACGAATCCAACTCACTCGAAAATCCTAAATTGGCCGATTCCACCGTTTTCTTTGCCGATTTGGCCGATTTTTTAGAAGTAGTAGCACTTCTAGTCGATTTCCTCCCCATCTTGATCCAAAAATCAAGAATCAACCAAGGAAAACCGTTAAAAATCAAGGAAACACCCAGCGTGGTGTTACCTGTACAGGTGAATCAATCCAATTGACCGTTACCTTGAAACTTCTCCTTATATACTGGAGGAGTGTTTACCATGACGTCATGCTATGACATCATAGATACCAATGCGCACTGCAAAAGTCCCTAACCGTTCGCGGTTAATTATATATATATACACGAGTGTATATAGTTCCATATATATATATATATATATATATATATATTGGAACTATTGGTTTAGGGATGTTAGCATTCTGTTTTTGACACATATACACCAGGTCAGTGACTAGAACATATACACTTCTATATGATAAAACATGTTATCTGCACCTTTCAACGATTCTCACAGTATATCAATTAGAAGCACTCATGACAAATTGACAAATTGACATAATAGCGTCAGGTCCCCGCACATGCTCGGAACACGGAAATAAAAACAGAATTCCTATCGCACAGAGAGATGATAATATTGATAATCACTACAACGCTTGCCAACTGTTGGTAATTTGAAATGGCAACCACCAATCGGTTTAAATCAGAGTTGTCACTTAATCCATCGGGTGCAATGACTTTGGTAAATTAATTTTGATATGATTTATTCCAGGGAGTCTGAAACCCCGAGATATGGTGTGCAGCAGAGGGCCTCTGCATGGAATTTGCATGAGAGGACCTTTCTTGGTGAAGGAAAGAGATATGTACATAATCCCACTGAGAGTGTAGTTTTAAGACAGAAAAATGCATTAAAACACTAGAGAGGCTCTGTGCTCTTGGGAGATGAAAGCCACACAGCTGAGTCCTATCTGCTATCACCGGGCCCGGGGTAGCAGAGAGCTCGGGAAGAAGAAAAGTAAGAAAAAAATATCAACCCCTTCCCGCGGGGAGAGAGGTGGGAGTGGATGGTGGGTTGTAGGCTGCCAGTTTCTGGTTCCCCATTGCATGCCCAGTCCAGGGTGGGCGCTTGGTGCTGTCTGCAGTGTCTTGCACTCCCTCATGCATGTGCAGGCCTGTGAGGACTTATATATCGGCTTTTGAAACTGCCTTTTTTCATTTCCTATAGATCTACTTCCTCCCGGCAGCCCGGCTGCTTCCCTTGCCCTATCCCCAACGCCCTCATCCCTCCTTCTACATACACAGTCCAACCAACCATCCATACATCACTGCAACCTTCGTCATGAAGCCTGAGGCCTCTGCCGCAGCAGCTGGCTTCGTCCAACGTCTACTGTTCCTAAAGGCACCGTATATATGTAGAAGTATGGTCGTGTTAAGCGTGTAGCCCGGCGGCTAGGTGAAACAGCTTCTCTGTCCTTTTTAAAAGGAGTTCCGTTCTCGTGCTGATTGTTTCCTGGTGCCCGGCAGTAGGCGGGACCAATCCCCATTTAGTCCATCTCCTCACTCCCTCCTTGTTCTGCCGTTTTCTTCCATACCCCGGCTCGCAGACATCCAGCCCCCTCCCAGCATACTACCCACCCTCACCCATCCTATCCGTCCCCGGGCGTCAGATCTGAGCTTCAAAGAACTTTTCAATTTTACGTGGCAGATAATTTTTTTCACCTGATAATGCTGTCCTCCGTTTGAAGTGTTCTTTTAGTAGTGATTAGCACATCATGCGCTGAAATGGAACAAAACTGACTTCCGTTTCATTAGCCTTTTTTACCCTGACATTCCCTCTTTTTATGATTTTCTCCAGAGTGGCTGAGCGGGAGGAGACCCAGAAGAAGCCTCTATTGCTCACAAGGGGGCCCGTTCTTCTCTAAGTCTCTCACACATAAAGGCCCAAGACGTCGTGCAACTTGGAGAGCTTCTTTGGAGTATCCCATTAGGATATACGTCATATACATCAAGATGGCGTCATATGTGTGGAAATGCGACGTACTGCGGACACTACGACAGCTGATGCCGTTCCTCATATTGACATTAACCTCCTGCGTCGGCGACGACAGATCCACACTGACTGGTGAGTGAACGCCCTTTTTATGCCCTTTCTATTCTCATTTTATCATCACCACTTTTCTTTTATTGTGGTCGTCGACATTTGAATCATTTTCTTCCACCATAAGAATGATTGAATTTCAATCACAAAGAGTATTGTCAAATCCTTCACTCTTTAAAGTTGCACGACTTCCTTTTTAGGCCTTACTTTGCAAGTTTTGGTGATGGTTATTGAAGAAAGCTTTATTCATGTTGAGCGAGGTGTCTCGCACTGAAGGAGAATTTGAACATCGGTAAATTCTCATTATTTTGGAAAAGTGAGAACATTATTTCTTTTACTTCATAAATCTTTAATGAATGTCATTACTTCAGAAAGAATGAAATCAGTCAGCTCATAAAACAAAAGGGAGAATCAGAATAAAATGCGAAGGATAATTCCTTTAAGGAAGTGGACATTTTCATTTTACCAGTTATTGCTACCAACCATCGAGCATACGTAATTACAACTGGACAATAACAAGCTGGCGCATTTAATACTTTTCAGATTAGTGGGTACTGTCTTACAAGTGTCTTCTCTGTACGACCCCTTCCCTAATTCGCATCCTGTGTATGGTAACAAATCGAAGTACCTGGAATGTATCATGCAGATCCACAGTTGCATTATTATGACGATTTGAAGTCTAGTCTGAAGTTGCCAATCGTAAGAAAACAAGGCTTTACTGTAGATAGATAGTATAGTTTATCAATGATACCTCTTTTCCATAATCAAACCCCAGGTGATGACTATATTATACTCACTGTGCAACCAGAAGAACCATATTGATCCCGGGGCTGAACCCCAGGAACCAGCTCTTTGTCTTCACGCTTCTGCTCGCCAAACAAATGCGACCTGTCTCCAAATGGACTGGGAAGTCATTAGCATTGGTCGGCCATTTGTCTCATTGATTGTTCAGTTGTTAGTTGAACCAATTCGCAGGAGAGAGAGCAGCCCCCACACAGTCTGCCCACTGCTGAATGGTTAGCGTTGAGTGCCAGCATTCACTGCCTGATTGTAGTGTTCCCGTGGGTCAGTCGTGGGGAGTGGCTCAGGCTGAGCTGCTCCCCTGCCACTTCTGTAAATGGCCAACCGGGCCGGAAATGGTGAGCAGACAGTGAGGCGCTCCATCCGCTCACCCCTCCCCATTCTACCTACCCACCGATCCCAACCTCATCCCACAATACCATCTTGGTCGTTGTCTCCCGGCCTTCCCCTTCCTGTCCCTGCTTCTCCACCTCCCAGCAACTCACTTCCGCAATTGCTCCCCAGACCTGCTTGAAATTAGCCAGGGAAATCTGAGCATCACGCAGGTGGATGGTGACCGAGGGACTGTCTCCAGGAGGACCATGGCAATATGAGAAAGTCCCGTCTCCTGTCCAAAATCACTGGAGAAATCATTTTCCTTTGCAGTTACCTCTCCTAACCCAAGTTGTTCCAAAGTAGGTGGAAGTCAATTCAATCATACTAGACCTGAGCCCTGTGGGAACTTTGGTGATTGGACCAATCAGGAAGTGAGTTTGACCAAGTACATCGTTGACATTTAGAGAGGTTCCATAAAGTGCCTGTTTTCACCCTTTAAACCCTTTGCCTCCAGTTCCTATTATGGCTCATGTGGCCTGCGCCTAGGGTCTAGCCCTGCATGGCCCGATAGCTGAAGTAGTTCTAGAGATATGTGGACCTGTGAGAAGTGTGAGTAGTATATGGAGAGTGGCGCTTCTGCCTGGCCTTAAATGGATATACTCATCCTCAAAATCCAATGCTAAGGTCTAGAGACTCTATGAGGTGGAGAGGAGCTGGGAATGCAATGTTACACAATACCAGATGTCCTGGTGTGAGGGCCTGGAGGACCTACCATGACTCCACCCTGGAGTAGGGTCAATCTCCAAGCACCCTTCCCCCACACTCCTAGAAGCACAATATTTTGTTTGAGGGTGGAGAGTGTTTTTGTATACAAACAAGAAGTGGGAGGGGCAGGAAATCCACAGGTTTAGTATATTCTAACAATTTTGTGTAGAGAGGATAATGGCAAAGTAGAGGTACACATTACTGCCTTTCAATTACTTTCCTGCTGCCCATCCTCCATACTGACCACCCCCTTTCATTCCACCTACCTATCCCCCTATATTATGCCTCTCCCTTTTCTGCCTGTCTTCTTTTCCAGCCCTCTCCATCCCAACCCTATCCCTCATCTACCTACCCCTTATATTTATCACTCTCCTACCTACCTACCTCTTGAATCCATCCCCCGTCCCTTGAATTGCCTATCCCTTTCAATATCTTTCCTCTCCACTCTACCTATCCTTCCAATGCTTGCTCTGCCTGTCTTTCTATCTGCCTATCTCTCACGTTAATCTACCTATCCCCTGACAGTCCTTCCTCAGGCTGTCCCAGACAGACTTTTTTACTTTTAGTATCTAAGGCTTCACACAGTCATACTTTGCTAGTTTTCCACTATGTATCATGAGAAAGGATCGTTTCATTTATGGAATATGAGAAACTGATAGGAAAATATGTGTATATAATTCAAATAACTATGTTGAAACAAAATCTTTAAAATTTCAGAAAAAAATTGTATACAAAACACTCTTTACCCTCCAACAAAATACTGTGCTTCTAATACTTAAGGAGTATGGGGGAAGGGTGCTTGGAGATTGACCCTACTCGAGGATGGAGTCTTGGTAGGTCCTCCAGGCCCTCACACCAGGACATCTGGTATTATGTAATATAAGATTAATCGATACTTACATGTAAGTTGATGATTAATTGTTGTTCCAGGAGCAACGATAGATCGTTGTGGGGTACATTCCCAGCTCCCCTTCTCCTCAGAGAGTTCCTAGACCTTAGCATTGGATTTTGAGGATGAGTATATCCCTTTAAATGTACCGCGGGAAGTGCACAGATACTATTCCTTCTGTGATCTCTTTAGTGCAGGTTCCTCTTAACATATTTACCTTCAGGCCATCAGCGCAACCTCTGGCCTTACTCATCCACAGTACATTGGGTCTACTCTAGCCATGCTTAATGTTCCACCCTGGAGTAATACATGCACTGGCAGGCACCTGGAGGGACCCCACCTTACTTTCACCTCCTGCCCCTCACATCCCAACTCCCTTCCCCTTGTGGTCCTCTGCTCATACTTTCACTAATAGAGTGCGTCAGGCCTGGCTTGAGGCTGCACTATCCGCCAAACCAGACTCAGTAGGAGGCGGCATTAAGGTATAGTGGCTAGCCCTGGTCGTCGTCCATCGTCCGACCACGCCCATCGCACTTGCCTTTCAGGTGGAGGGGGGTGCTTCAGGGTTTGGATCCCCTCTGGATCCTCCAGGCATGATCCGACGACATAACTAGCTAATGGCCTCTCTAATGACCTCAACGCGCCTCGGCCTCCACAGCGCCTTGTCGTGAGCTTGACGGAGAACCCTTATCCCCCAACCTTCTACTCCCTAATACCTCTCACCCCACCCAGCTTTCCAACACACGCTCCCATTCTCTCTCTCTCTCTCTCTCTCTCTCTCCTTCTCCTCCAGGACAAAGAGGTTGAGATCCAATGATCCAAAGCCACTCACCCATCGTCCTACCTTCCTGCTATGGGCTCGCCCTCCCAACTGCCCCTAGCCACATGACTTAAAGCCTAACACTAGATAAGCCCACCGCTGACGGATCAGGGCCCAAATGGACAAGTTTGCCATCAGGCTAGCGCTGTCCGACCCACCATCCGGCCATCATTCCCTTCATACTGAGACCCCTCATGCTCCTCCCCGAGACACCCACTGTTCCTCAATCCTTAGCTTTTAATGTGGACGCATGAAAGGAACCTGAGGTAAGATTGGGGAGGTGGTTAGAAAAATATTACATTATGGGTGCACAGATTATCCTGGCTATCGCCGAAGTGGCCGGCCAGGTTTAAATGTCACACTGAAAACCCACCGCTACTGGAAAGTCGTCATATATGACGAGTTTAGCGTCGTCAGAGGGTCGTCAGGCCTTTATAACTACCCCAAGTCGTCATACTGATCACTTAGGCTCTACTAATAGTTGGGTGTTTGCCATAAGAGGTCACTACTATGCATTTCTTTGTAGCTGTAGATTTAGGTATCCTCAACCCGAGGACCTAAAGTCGTCAGTATTGACAAGTTTTGGATCCTGTAGGTTTTCAGTACACCCCACTACGATGAAGGGGTTCCATGCTAGAAGCTCACATCAAATACTGTCACTTAATGTTGTGACAAGGAAGAGCACAGCCTAGTCACTAACCGGTCATTAAATGTCAAAGTCCTGACTTGTACATGTTGTGAGCAGCAGGTTAACCTAAGCACTACCAACTGCACACATTTTAGATACCATTATTTTCCTGGACTCATCATAATTGGACTAGGAATAGAGCGGAGGCAGTGAGTGGAACAATAATTACTGGCTTGGGGTGAGGTAAAAAGTGACCCATGAACGAAGCAATTGGTGTAAAATCACCAATGCGAAAGGGCAAGTCCAATATAATCAACGAAAAATGGGATGTTGATAGAAAAAAACCTACCGCTTGTCTGTGTTACCAAGGAATAATTTATGAGAGCAAACATTTTAATAAGCGTATTCAAAATTGATTCCATTAATTTCCTTTTTGCACAGTTAAGCATCCACTGAAATTGTGGAAATTCACTTTAAATCCATGGACATTTTCAGAGTAATAGTCACATAAGAAAGTGCAGAACGCTGCTGGTTGACCAATATAATTTCAAAAACCATTGGCGTTAATCATTACGAGTAGAGCTGTTAGGTATGGTAGTTGCCATAATAATAGCTATGTTTGACCAAGGATATGCCGTTTTATCACAAATCGATTTGGGCACCGCTTGCAATGACGTCTTTCCCAAAAAAAAACATTCAGAAAAGATGTTGTTCAACATGAACACTGAATTTGTCAATAGCTTTTTTTTGTAATTTCCAAAGAGTAACTGCTAGAAAATGCACTGATCAAAATTACGAGTCCGGATGTGTTGCATAACTCAGGGGTCGGACATGTTTTAATTGCATTGGCATTGTTTCTAGTTCATATTCAAACATCAAAACACTATAAATGCGTGGGTGAATGTAGTTTGCATGGTTTCAAGATGAATCACTCCCACTGATGTTCAACATCCGCACACAAGAGTCCATTCCGGACAGACAGTGGCAAGAGAAATGGCGTAAGTCAAGACCTATTGCCAATAGGATATTAAACAGTTCAAGCTTTGATATCTCAAGGCAGACAGGTCTCCATCATGGCATATCTCATGATTACAACAAGTAGTCTAGCCATGCTCACACAACTATATATGTCATTTAGGTGAACTAATTCAGATCTATGTTTCTGTGATATATACATACTCTTTGTGCGGATTTCTATGACATCAGTACAATATATACCCCCTCCAATATTGTCTGATAATAACTCTAACAATGGGAATCATTCACCATATATATGAAATCTACAGTAAAAACCAGGAACATATGAATTCATTACTAATTAAATATCATCTCGGTCTCTACTTCCTCATATAATCCTTCCCTATACATATAATGCGTCTGACATGTTCCTCCACATCCAGCCTGGTTCAGATCAGTAGTACCCGCGCTGAGGCCTTTGACCCTCCCATTCGCTCCTCGGCGCCGCTATTCAGACACAAGGAAAGGCGAAAGTAGGAGAGCAGCAAGCACATCAAAGTGTGAGCATATCTTGTTATTGCTCAGCGTTGGTTTTGATCAGCGGAGGGGGATTGGAGGAAGGGACTGACCCTGGGTGCGACCACGTGGGCCCCGTCGCACGGCCCCCTATGCATCCACGTTCTGATTAAGCCAGGCATCTATCAGTGCCAGACTCTTTTGATCCTCTTTGTCTTTGAGCCTCCCTCCTTGTCCTTTTTCCCAGTGGTATTGTCATATGGAAATGGTATATGCATAAAGGGGGAGGGAAGGGAGTCCTTATGGCTGGGTATAGTAAGGGGAATTGCGTCTATGCAGATGTCTGTGACGTGTGCACAAGGGCTTACACTGTTTGCCAGTTGTTTAGGGTCTTCCTGGCCTGTGCATAGAAGCACGGCTTGTGTTATACTCCCCAACTCCCTTCAAAGACGACCTAATCGAAAGGCCGTGCGCTGCTGGCAGGGCATCGCAGTCGCACCACTTTTTATGCTCTGTACATATAAGAAAGACCAGGAGATTTTTGGCAAATGCACCCTGGAGCAGTATCCATTGTTGATGGTGTTTGTAAAGGTCTAGTAGCTGTATAGCCGGTCACGTGAAGGGTGTTTGTGTCTATATATATAGTTGGATGAGCAGCTCAGGCAGCATTAAGTAAGGCTCGTGACCAGCAGACGTGACATGATACTCATCCTTAATGTGGCAGCTCTACCCATTATAGCAAATGCATTATTCAGTAATGCCATCAGACTAAGAGCTTACCGCTCAGATATACGGCACCCCATCCCTCAGCTACCCACCGTGTCCCCATGGCTTTACAGAGCCAAGTCCTAACGGTGACCATGATTGGGGACCCCTGAAGAAGAACCCCAAGGGCCTTTGTAAATGACTAAGGACATTAAATCATGGCGCTCTCCTACAACGGACATTCCCTATTCAAAACACATCAGTACTCATATCTGAGCTGCTGGGCGCAAAACATGTTGTTTCTCTACAGCCTGTGGCTTACTTTATTGGAATAAGTTTATACAGCCGATGGGCTGTCTCTTATATAAATCATCTTCTTTGAATAATGGTTTTAGCATAAAACCAGCAATCAACATGTGATTTGGAAAGCTGCAGCTGATTAATGACATGGCCCACAGACAGTAGGTAAACATGTATATATTGGGATGTGTCCACAGCTATGTCAACTCCCAGGCCTAAGCACACATGCCAATACACCTGAAGGTAAACTCACATAGAGCACCCCACCCACCCCTCCAGTACCTACCTGATCGAACAGCCAGGCCCCTTATGCTGTGTCCTGGATGGGAAAGGAGGGCCATGCAACCTGTTTTAATTAGTGGACATATTTTATCGATAATGACGCGTGGATACATCGATTCTGACCACTCCTAAGCACCAGCCCTCCACCCCTTCCCCCTTCCCAATATTTGCGCCTCCCCTCCTAGTCGTAACCTCATAGCCCGGGCATGAAATATTGAGCCCATTCCCAGCTCGGGCCTCTCCATCCATCATGCATGGGGAAGGGATTATGACAGGCCAGAGGTCGGATTAGTAGACTTCGGGCGCTTTTGTGACCCTTTCCCCCATTTCCTTCGAAAATACTGGCCGAAATCGCTTCTCGTGTCCCATAGTAACCCAACAAAGATTTCTGGAATGGCAGGTGGCTTTAGAAAAAGTCATCTGGCCGGAGAGTGTCCTTTTTCATGTCTCTAATCATAGGGTTTGTGACCGGATTGACAGGTCCCCCCATTCATTGAAACTGATTAATCTTTTAAGAATATATGCATTTAGAGAGGACAAATGGCCTGACCAGAGGATAAAATCCCATCAAAGCACATCAATACATGTATGCCATTTTAGACGGCTATCAATGTATATCAGTTACATAAAGATATACTATTAGCTTTGCTCCATGTATCACACTAATTACGAGAAGTTCACAGGTTCCTGATGCTGATAAAACCGTAGGGCCTATCCACTTCACGGCCTCGTCTTTTTATCATGTTATAACTTAGATCTATGTAAGGAGTGGAACCTATCTTCTGTATAGGTATATGAAGTATTTTTGGGCTGGATGTTTACAGGCGGCAGGTTTTGGCTTAGAAGGGGTGTTGACAGTGCAGGGTGCTCTTTGCTAAAAAGAGGCTTGGCTGCATGGCTAGTGTAGCGTGGAAATAATGCCCACAGGTATTGTGCTTTTTACCTCATCAATCATCGTTTGAAGTACTGCCAGAATCGGCTCATAAGTGCAAGATTAGTCACCTTGAATTACTACCATAACTCACCAGATGACAGGACGACAGAGAATTATATATGCCTATATGCCTTTAGTATGTTGCTTGGTATAATGAACGAGTATATGATTGTCTAAATGGTGATTTGATGTACGCTGGGTGAGGGAAACGCTGGTATCTATATCCAATCCAAGCAACACTATAGGAGAACATCAAGAGTATATATTTCTGATTGTGAGATTTGTAGAAAAGAACAGAGACGAATTACTCATATATAGCTGTACAAAAGGGAATGTGCATGTCCAAGACCATAACATAGATTCATAGGAATATAGAAAGTGTATATTATGATGAAGAATGCCTTTCGGGTTGTAATTTTTAACAAGAAATATATATGAACCAGACTGCAGACTGCTCTACATTGCAAAGCAGGCATTTTCTACTCGGCCCAGCCCATTTTGCTCCCACCGACTAGGGTCATGGAAAGCTTTATAACCGACGCCTAGAAGGGAGTCAGAGAGTACTGTGGTGGTGATTGAGGACCTGGGGTTCATGCTACGGTCAAGCCCCGACCAGAGGCCACTGATGACCGGTCTCGCCGTCTTCCATCAGTTTTCACGAGTCCCAACTGCACAGGGAAAGCACCAGAACCCCCCTTAACCGGTACATACATTCTCCTTTTCAACAATTGGCTAATTCTCGGTTTCATGACCAAAATCTCACATAAAATAGACCATGATCACCTTTTTGATTGTGGAATGTATGAATATGTCAATATATATATGTTGTATAGTAAACCTTTGGAATGAGTAAAGGGTAGTAAGCTTTAGGATAGTGAGCTTTAGAATTATGTTCACCATTAAATTTTAAAGAAGCTCCAGTAAAATCTACTTCAAACCTCTATTATTTATTGTGTCTTGGCCAATATGATGAGAGTCAACTACCAAGAACCCCTCCAGCTCTTTCTCCAAAACCCTGTCCTTCTTACTATGCCGCAAAGAAAAAGTCTCATTCTCCCATGAGGGAGAATGGACGACTTGGCAAAGACTTCTCTCCTTTTACGAGATTCGTGTGTTGCCCCTTTTTCATCCTTGTTTGTACTGTGTTTTTAATGCTAAACGGCCCCTGTGCCTGACTTCTTGCGAATTTTCCACAGCGATGTGGCTGAGTTGGCAAAAGCCCCTCTGCTCTTTCATGGTGTTTTAGGTCCAGTGCTCAGTGATTCGGCTGTTTGAGGTTTCATTGCCTTTGACTGGGGATATGACCGACTTGGCACAGTCACACTCTTTTAAGCACATGGCTTTAATGGATTTTGATAACGGACGATCAATGATTAGAATCCTTGATGGGCCTGTATAGACAAACAGCGGGCATATGGGGATGGCGATGACCCAGGGAGAATAACAACTAATGCATATATATATATGGAGTTCATTAACAACACATAATCTAGTCTATTAACGAATTTTAGAAGCAACAGAAAGTTAAATCTTTGCTTGTTATCATGTCACTCTCTAATTGCAAGGTGGCTACTACTGCACCTGCACTGATTCTTGATGCAAACGGATCACGACCGGGGGAGTTGGGCATTTGATGGACTGTAACTAGTATGGTCAGAAAGTCGGCAACACCAATACGGCATTCAAGTTTTCTTTAATAATGTAAACTTCAAGTACTATTGCGAACCTATGTCAGTTATGAGTTATTGTATTTTCTAATCCGGACTCAATGAGCTATTTCACTGAGCAAATCCCTAGCATTGATTGGAGTCCAGCTCGACATGGCTGACAGTCAAATACTTCTTTCGAAGTTGTCGTTGAAGCTTTAATGGACTATCGCACCAATTTCTCTATAATTCACTTGTGCATAACTAGTCTGTGCACGGGATTATAGCATTTGTGGCGAAAGTTCTACTTTTGGTATGTTTGTACTATATATTGTTACAATCTAAATGGATTACAATATATATGATGCACGTATTTACAAAGGATATGCCGAAAACAGAAAGACTGTCTGTCCAGGATGCATCCTCAGTGATCTTAGGCTAGTGAATTATATTTATAGCAATTCACATCCTATCTCTTCTCGAAGCAGCACAAGGAATACATTCAATCACAGAACTACAAAATTTATCTATATGGCACAAAGAATAACCTTCAATGTAATAAAGGGGATTCAATGGAGGGGTTCATAGAGAGATGGCCAGGGAATGATCCAGCCCAGCTCCTTGTCTGACTGTAGACGGCACTGACGGATCAGCCACAATAGATTCACTGGAGGCCGAGCCCCAAGGCGTGCGGGGATTATCACTTATTACGCCAGGGGCAACCGTGTGGTGGCGCCTCTGACGGCGACAGATTGGCCCAGATTAAGGCCGGCTTTACGGGGTCAAGCGGGGTCAATCCCCAGGGCTGATACCAGAGGGCACCAGCGGGCTGGTCACTCAAGCGTCCGGCGATAGACTTCCGCTGGGAGGGATCGGGAGGGCGGGGTGGGAGAGGTCAGAGCTGCAGGGGTCTAGGGATTTTAAAGGGAGCACTGCCCCCTAGCGGGTAAAGTGTTATTGGCAATAATGTCATAAGGAGGCCCATAATGAATCTGAGTGAGCGCGCTTGACCGTGAACAGTGATAACTTTGATTTATTGAATTATCGCTCAGATGCCTCAAGGGGTGGCAGGAGTTGACCCTTTCATGTGGCGAGGTGAGAGAGAAAAATACATAAATAAGTAAGAATGAGGCTCAGCAGATTCAGACCAGAATTATGTGTGCCATCTCAATGATTTGCACTGATATCTTCCATATTGCAATGTCTAGCTGAAAATGGATGTTTCAGCATAAATATCGCATTACAGCGTTGATACTAAAGGTCCCATGTCGCCTAGTTGTCAACAATTTATTGAAAGATATATGAAAGGGGAAAATGTGGTGTACATGTGTATGTGCTATTGTATTCTGCCTAGAATGAAACCTAATCTACTTGCATGTCTGGTGGTCTATGGTCATCGAATGACACTAGTCTGAAGGGATGGAGACTTCTGTTTCTCCTAAACCAGTCTTGTTATACCTGTCCAAGATCTGGCATGACACTGAAGATCACGGAAACAAAACCTTAGACAGACAGTACTGAAGTATAACCATCATGAATCTTTCCGCTGTATTTCCGAAGGTTTTTATAAGTGTCAAGGATTCAGAACTTCATAATATTAAAGTGACCATATCCTTAACACAAAATGATGACTGTGGATTTTTTTTTTATCTGATAGCGTTACTCCAATGTCAGGCGAGCTACACAAAATATATATGGAAGAGATGTTTCCTTCTCGTTTATATTTCGAAATCAGCAGCAGTGTCCATCAACACCTGACCAAAACGGAACCTCAAGTTCAGAAAAAGAAAAAGGCAGTTTATTTTGGCTTCAGGCATGGCGGGCAGCAAAAAGGGGAGGCTCCACTACGCCATTTTTGCTCAGAATCACAGCTATTCTCACAAAGTGGGACACAAACTGAAAGTGGGTTTTGTTATCATTGCAAGGTAGAAATTGTACATTGAGGGAGCTATTTGTTTATCTGGGGGTGTTATTGTGTGCGATCTCAGGTATGCTTGTGTTGTCAAAAAGATGTTTTTGTTTACTAAATCAAGCTGGTGTTATGTAAATATTGCAGACTTTCACATTGGGGAGTCTCTCCAATTCAATATCAGGCGGGTTTGATTTTTACAGTGCAAGACCCTGTGATCTGTGTAAGTGCTGTGTTTATATCTTGCTGTGTTGATATTTACATATTGAACTCCCACCCAATCACAGTCTATGCAGGTGCAGGTTATTTTGTAAATAAGACACAAAAGGAGAGAGATCAGCCATAAAATGACCCCTGAAATGTCATGTTTACAATTTTGAATCTTATGTTTGCAATATAGGAATGTCATCACCTAATAACTTAGATATTATGGGGATATAATTTCGTGAAAATGTATAAAAAAATTCGCGTGGTGAAGCCTCCACTATTGACTCGGGCCTTGTTTCAGGCTCAGTTTCAAAACTGTTTTCCCGGTGCTGTGGTTGTTGTGACACGATAGTCTGTTTAATCAGTGAACCAAAGCTCTTATCCTACTCTGTTTGTCCTCCATGGCGCCCACGTGGAGAAAAGGTATGGTCACAGGACAGGGACATGGACATCTCCAAATTTGGCTGTTGCTCTAAAAATATTTGTTTGCCAGGTATCACCAGACAGACAGTATCAAAAGTAACAGAACCAATTACAGCACCTGTGGCTGTAGGGATATCAAAATGATTTTAACCATTGGTTTCAAATCCTTAACATTGAATCAATGACTCAAGTCATGATTACCGTATCTGCGTTCATATACAATATACTACATTATTCATGTAAGTGCATGTATCAAATGCTATACATTTTCTATGGTGAGATAATTAAGCGCAGGGATGGACACTAACGCTGGTCACGTGATATGTTATGTTGGTTGTGGACCCATTAGTTTTGCAAGATACACTTCTTCTTTCTTTTCATTTTTGTTATTTGGTGGGGGGTGGGGGTGGAGATAGAAATGGATTCTAGTAGAATCATAGAAGAGCAGACATATATAGAGAGGCGAAGGTACAGAAGCAGAGCCAGAGAAGAGAGAGAAACTGATCAGGGAATCCAATATTACAAGTAAGTATGTACATAGTCCATCATGATGGTCAGTTCAAAGGGCTTAGTATGGACGCACAGAGGGGCCGAGGGGCCGCCCTTATTCGATCTGGTACCTGGAGAGATAGGTACTGTCAAATAACAGCTAGCATGCAGGGAACCAGTTGTAATACTGTACCAAATAAATTCTGCAGTGAATAGAGGGAATTCTCTGATTGGTTGATAATGCATCCCGATTGCTTCTATACCGATCTAGCCGGATTCATTTTGGACCAATATGACAAATCCCTTCATTCATTGTAGACCTTTTAGGGTGCATTACATAACAACTGATACCCATCATGTTGGATGTTAGCCTATCAGTGCTTATCTCGCAGGGTAACAGATCAAGCAATGGTGCCCCCACTAAGGAATCCGTTCATTGGTACTGCCATCGATCCCATGGGGGAGTTATTTCCCACATATCGAACATAGTAGTCAGTCCTGAGAGGAAACTTTTCCCAACTGGTATAGGGGTTTCAAGAGTGATATGGAAGCAATCCTGTTACGGTGCCCCCGGCTAAGAGAAGGGGATCACTTTCATACCGTACGCGTTGCCCCTCCAGGGCATGTGGTGTGGACCACATACACCGGATCCCACATCCAGCGTGCAGCCAGGATCTAAGCACCCCAGGGATGGGTGGGGGTGTAGGGTATAGGCAGGAAGAAATGGGAGTATTTTATACCAGGTTGCAATATCACATAACCTCAATTATTTTAATTCCTGCATGTACATGTACCTATTGACCAGTCTCTATTTATAAGGATATATTTCATAACGATTTAAAGATCAAGTTCTGCGATTTCAGGGTATAAAAATGATTGATGGAATAGAGAACACCAAGCCACTATAAGCATTCCAGTCGCTGTCCGTATTCCTCTAAGCATCCACCACATATTCTACCCCAAGCCCTAGGGGGATTTAATTAATATATCTAATTCTGCCTATGGGCACTTCGTCTGGCGCCACGACAATGTGGACCGTCCGAATCAGCACAGCTATTGGCGAATGGGCAGAAAAGGAGCATCGTGGAGGGAGAATAGTCATTATTATCTAGTGATGATTCCCCCATTCCCTCCTTTCTCCCTTCTTTCCCCACGCTAAATGTCGTCTGCTCAACTCAACACTGCTGGTACCGGAGAAGGTTGGGAATCACACCATTCCTGTATTTAGTGCGGCAGCTGCAAGGATAATTACCAGCGAAAAAATACAAAAGCCTCAGAGTAGACGACATTTTCTTTGATTAGTCGGCGGCGCCTGCGTAGTGGGGTCGGGCCCACCGCCATATTTGCTCCATCAATTCAAACACGGTGCGTATTTTCCCTTCCCCCAATTTGGCAAATGGTGTGCGTGCGGACAGGGCTCTACATGAGGAAAGGAGCAATTATCATTTCGGCGATGTCCCTGGTTGTGGGTGCGGGTGTTTTTTTTACACTGAGAAATCAATGTGTCATGTCATTTGTCATAGTCCGCCGAGGTGTAGAAGGAGAACGGCTGTGAGGCGAAGGGGACGAGGAGGGCTGGGTGCAGTGGCGAAACCCAATTTAATGAACTTGGCCAAAAAGCAGGGTCTCGTCGCTTTTGGCGGGAAGTCCTCAGTCACAACAACACCCCCTTGCTGCAGAACCTCTTTTTCCCTCCGCCCTGTCGATTGCATCATTCTACCGACTTGCCAGCGCGACATGGGGCAGGCATTTGTCACGATGGCGACAGGAAAAGTGGGCCTTTTTTGGCTGCAAAGTTGGTTCATTTTTCACGCTTTAAAAGTGTCATCAATTTGGTGCTTTACCTTCCCTGGCAGACAGCAGCGCCGATTGGAACCTTGATAATGTCAATCCCCATTCGTCATCAGACCGATTTCTTCGGGGCTTAAAAGTATTTTTCCGAGAGATTAAAATTGAAAATCCGTTCGGATTTGCCATCTGCAAGAAGACGCCCCAGTGGAATGGGACAATAAACAGCCGTCAGAGTAGGCCGAATGGCAGAGTAAGCTCTTTAGTGCCACTGTCCTGTTTTAAATCAGAAATAAGGAGAATGGCCTGGATTGGTCTACTGAACATTGATTCAAACGCCAAAACCCGAAACCTGGTTATAAACGTATCTACCATTAGCCAGTTAAATCCCACTCTTGCCTTTAATGGTAGTTGAGGATTTCATGATGTGAAAGCATGTCTCTCCTTGCTTGCTGATGTTACAGCTCATACCTGTAGTTTAAAACAAATGCACCTGAGTCTTTAATTTTTGAATGCCATGTTCAACTCACTAAAGGCGATCATCATTATCTGTCATGGGAAGGCTCTGGCTGACAGAAGTCCTGACCCTTCCCTCTGCTGGTATTCTTTTCTCTTGACATGTCAAACTGAAATTGCGTGCTTCACTTTGGTGTTGGCTCTTAGCCATAACCCCCCTCCCTCTTCCAACTCCTCCAGCGTGTTGTATTCCCACAACCAGGTGTCCCCATCGGGTAAATCACCCACTTGCAACAATTCCAGAGCTACCCATCCTGAGTCAAGTCATTAAAGTCATATTCACATCAAAGAGACTTTAATTAGTTCTGAAACTCAACTCAATGAGCTGTCTGAATAGATTAGCTTTGATGTACGGGTGTTCTTGTAATTAATAAGAGAGTTTATGTTTACGTTAGATCCATAACATAATGAGGAACATAATAGATACAAAGATTTCCCTGGAAAGCTTCTCACAGTCCAATTACATTGGCACAATTTCAAAAGGGGAACACCTTTCAACTCTTAAGTGTCCGTCTTTTGTACATTCAATATCAAAAGCCATACTATGAAAACTGAATTACACAAAGCGTTGAGAGTAAAATAAAACACATTTTATTCCCTTTTCAGGTAGGATGCTGTTTATGCATTGTGGTCATTTTTGCATGTGGTAGATTCCGAATTCACTGATTTTAACAGCAGGGTTGGTGCACAGATGCTACACTGCAAAAATGGTGTTTAGATTTTAAACATGTTTAGGTCTAAACATGTTTAAAACCTAAACATATAGGTCAGTTAGGTGTCTCATTGACTAAACATTTAGGAAATGAACACCTTTATTCTAACTACATACACATTTTTGCTAAACATGTTTAGATGTTTAGAGTTTAAACAGTTAAATAATAGGTGTTTAGATTTATACATCATTATGTTTAGATACTTGGATGTTGAATGCACACCAGGTAGCAGCACTACCTTTGAATGGACTATCTTTACACAATCATAATCAATTTTTGTGACAAATGTATGTGAACCCCGTGTTTATTATAGTTTCTATTCATTGAATGTTATGAGAATAGAAAGGGCAATAGGAAGTTGACTAGACTCACCTTACACCACCATCATTAGCATGAAATAATCAATAAGCTCAATGACTGACACCTATTTCATGTTATTCTGGAATAGACGAAGCAATTCCCTTCCTGCCAAGTCTCTCATTCTGATGCAGTGTGTACATACATGCACATGTAAACAGGTGAGGCTGACATCTTTGGAGACTTTGACATGTAAATACCCCCCCCCCAGTAAATGAGAACACAAACAAAATCTTTTTTTTTTTTTAATGTATACATGTCTGCACACCCTAACTCTGTCAAAGCATTTAGACATCTAAACACAAAAAATCATAAACATCTAAACAAAAAATTCATAGATATCTAAACACAAAGTTTAAACCTAAACACCTAGATTTTCTAAACACTTCAGCTAAGCACATTGTTTGGCTAAACATGTGTAGGAAATTAATGTGATTACAAAAACGCTGCAAGAATATGTTTAGAATTGTGTTTAGGATCTAAAAACCATTTTTGCAGTGTATGCTATAGTCACTAATTATCAGCATCGGTTCATCGTGACAGCAAACAAATATTAAATCTTGAGGCACCAAAATTAAAACCTGTTTGAAATGATGCTCTCTAGGTTATTATCTCTATGGAGTAGTACTACCCTGTTTGGTCATACATGTATTTTACGTGGAACCACATCATTTTTACGGAAAAAAATAATTGTCATTCATATTACCTACGCTACATACATGTAATAGGGCACAGAGATGAAGAGGCAACGTGAAAGATAACTGCAGCTCAGGAAACGCAATGGTGCCAATATAGGTGCTAACTGATGAAGCTAACTGCGGTTCTGAAAAGGCGTTGAAAGAGCACTCGATGGGTTATGAATCAGTGTTTGACCCTGGAAACATATAATTACACCAGGCGCCTCCTCATGTTCTCTCAACCATCTCCCCTCACTACCCCAGTAAATAAGGGGATCGATACCAAAGAGGCTCCAGCTGGGGAGAGGGTTCAAAGGCGAGCGGCTAGCTTGTTTGTAGGTCATTCAGGGCATGTCCCAGCCCCTCCATGCCTCATTCATCTCAGTCCATACAGGAGAGCCTGATAGAACCCCATCAAGCAGCGTCCCCACCCCACAGCATGGGGGATCAGAGTAAGCCCAACCTATATCCAGATATCCAGGGGTTGGTGCCTAAATCTGTCTCTATATGGGAAAGGTGTACACTGATGGTCAATTCAGGACGTTGTGTCCCAGGATCAGAGCCCACTTAGACAGACACTCTGCCAGGACCTCCTCTCTCAGCCCAGCGAATCTCAGCAGCCTCATACGCTCCTACGGACCAGATGCACTAATGCCATCTTCTTCCCAATAAGTATAAAGTGCCCTCTCATGTATTCCTTCCAAGACTAACAGGACATGGTTCTAAAGCAGCCTTAAAGTACAGGTAGAGACCCCGGTTGTAGTTCAGGATCCACTGGGATCAAAGTGCAACGTAGCACTAATTTGAGTTTATAGACAGAGCTAGGGATCGGGCGATGGTATCCCACCCACTGCTGGTGGTAAATCTAGCCAATATTGCCTCTCAATGACTCTGTTAGCTCCACAAGATCAATCACAGAATAACATCAATAAACACACACTGTTACACCCACACACATCTAAACAGGGGGCAACCCTGCTAAAGAAAAAAAAAACTCCTCTTCTAAGACAAGTTACTGCCAACTGACCAGTAGCAAATCAAATCAGGCACCAACAGCAGGCTCCAGTAGCTGATTGTTACTTGGGAGACTCTGGGATAAACCGATCTCCGTCTAACCCTAGGTCGGCCAGTACATCCGATATCATCACGGCCAGTGTTATCAGACCCCTAACTCACTCTTTGTCACAGCGCACATCTGAGCCCCTTCTCACAATCTGCTACCATCCAATCTAGTACATTCCTACATAATATCAACAAAATCGTACCCATTCCCAGCTATTCAGATTATTCCTTTTCTATCATCAGCTGACTCTCATCCCCCAACCACTATTCACTCCCTCACCAAACAGCTACCCACTCTCTCACACCCACGGTCACATCCCCTGCCACCCATTCCACCCAATACCGCTTATTTTACAATGATTGCCAATACCAACCCACTATTACCAACCCACACTTATTCTCACTTAGTTCTACACACTTCCATCCCACACTGTAGCCCACACAGAGTCACTGCCACCCACCACTATGCACTCTCATCCACCCTTATCCAGCAGCACGCATCCCACCACTGGCCACCCACTATCACCCACCACCCACGCAAACCTCCATGGGAGCTGCTTGCTTGCTCAGGTTGTTATCTGCTGGGATCGCATCGACCCAGACCTGCGCAGATGGACTCCAGCCGGGACCAGGGATCAGCTCAGAGCAGCTCCCTGCTTCTCATCTCCAGCTCGGTATCAATCAATGATGTAAATCTTGACGCTGTCCAGTCCAAGATGCCAATCAGTCCGCCCTTCGGCCACCACTGGGCATTGATCCAGCAGTGCTTAAAGTGGCTCTCCACTCTAGGATTTATTCTATTAGAAAAGGGCAACAGGTGGTGTGTGGCTGGACGTCCTGCATGGTGGACCATTGGCACGTCGATATAATTATCATGTAACATGGGCTAAAATGTTGTCTATGTGGTCTTGGAGACTGTTTATGACGAGGGGACGACTAGATGTTAATTCTATGAATTTATAACTTCTGTATATAGTATGTCCTGGGCGTAGAGGAATCTCGATGAGGATCTCAAAGACAGATCTGATTAGTATCGAGTGCATCAATGCATTCTAATTTATAGTAATGTCGTCATAGCATGTGTTAAAACAAGCAAAGAAGGTTCCAGATCATTATTTGCTTTGCATATAACTTACATTGGGTTGCATGGAAAGTATGTTTTTCAGAATATTCAGGCAAATCAGACCATTATACCTCAAGAAAGCAGCAATGTTACACAAGGCTCTAAGCCGAATTTGTAGTTGTGGTGGAATATCTACTTAGCCAGACGCCAGTCTATCGATTTTGACAAAATCCTTTTTTCCTTTGAAAGGATTTCAGCGATCAATAAAACTAAAGTCATGGCCGTCTAAAGTATCCATATTCCATCAATACTCTAGGCAGAAGGCCGAGGTTGTGAGAGGAGGTCAATCCATGCCGTGCTTGGGCATCTGCTCAGCCTCAGGGAAGTAAACAACATGGCCATAACCCTCACCGCCCTTGTAAGGGTCATATTGGATACGACAAGTCAGATCTGATCCCTTGATCTCTGTAGTAATGTCTGCTTGCTCGAACTTGGAGCTGAGATTATGGAGGGCAGAGGGATTTTGTCACCATTCTTTAACACTTCTTTTACTCCTTTAATCTTCTCCAAAACACAGACATGTGCATGCCATTGCCTGATCTCTGACCGTTGTCAAGATTTTAATCCTGGTAGTTTAAATGGACCTAGGTGTCTGGTGTTGCTAAGATGCAACACAGAGTCATACTCCATACATGTATATTGAGCCTAGAATACGATCATAGGCATCGTCGCCTACCTTATCACTGTTCGCCATTTCACATCAATTGCTTCCAAACATAGGTTCCAATTCCCCCTTTCCCTCTAAAACATTTGATTTCCCCTCTACTATGGAGAGGGTAGTCTATGGTAACTGTGAAGGATCTGGGGAAATGAGGAAATTCAGAACGCAGTAAATAGCTACCTTATGTGTTGTCCTTTATACACTAGCCTCCACACAAACGCAAATTGCTTCAGATGAAGACAACCCCCACCTCTAAGCCCTTCATCCATGTAGAGATCCAGCAGCTTGGGCGCTAGGTGGGGCGACGGAAAGGTCAGACAGAACGTTGTTACTGCCACCTGGTGGCTGCTTCCGAGGCTACCCCTCGAGGAATCTTAGAGAAGCGCCAGTCAGCAGACACCTGCTGCCTGGCCTGGTGCCTGATGATACCTTCCAGCTGGAGGAACACCTGGAGGGGGCACTGGAGTAGACGAGGGTATAGTATTGGTCAGGCCATCCATCTACATGTATGTATAGCTTGCAGTTTTTTTTTTCTTTTCAGATTACGCGTGTATAACCAGTGATAACCGCATTTCTTGAAATAGTTAGCAGGGTATTAGCTGACAATTATGCCCATTTATTTCTAAATTGAAAGGAGCCCTGCCTGTTATTCCTCATCATTCTCAATCTCATAATGTAGTGCGAAGGTCAGTTTGTCAACGTCCAAGGAGTGTATACATGCTCTGTCTAGGTATTTTACAGACATAGACAGTTTAAAAGGAATTCCTTTGTCCAAAGTGATATAGGTATGAATTACAGTGTGTCTTAGAATTTGATACGTTGTCTCTCTGTATTATTTTAGAGCACAATGCAGAGCCGATAAACAGAGATGTGAAACTCCTCAATAGCAGACTGTGACAGGCCTAGATCATGGTAACATGTGTCTACAGTGACAGGGACATTGTGTAAAATGGCTCGTCCTACGGGAGTTTGTCATATAATAGGGGGTATACATTTCATAGGAAATAAATATACTATAGTATAAACTAATGCTTTTATGAACAACTAAAAGGTGCGACACATGACAGAAGAGGAAATGTTCAAAGACTAAGAGGACACATACAAAGTATTCCCCACTGTCTATTATGATGGTTTGATTTAAATAAACCATGAAGTAATTATACATGTTGGCTCACATAATTATGAATAGTCAATTTTGGTTTTGAAAAGAATAGCCACTAACTACAATCCAGAGAGGTTTACGATGGCCTAAACATTAGAAAAGAAACATACTTCACAACAACTTTAAGATCCCATAGCTTAGTGATCTCTCTTATATGATACAACGTGTTCCCAACCCTCTCTATAGGAATATAAGTTAGAGACTAGAGTAGTTTGTTATGTTCAGCCTCCCTTCAGTAGGGGGAATTCGGGGCTCTCTGTATGAGACTGTGGTAGATAATTAGTGGTGACAGGAGATCTGAACTAATGAGTTGAAAGATCTCTAATTAGACTGCCACCAGGGTGCCACCAGAAGCGAGAACACCTGAGACCAATAAGCTATTAGTTTATGTGATGAGGGGAGCCTAAACTGCCGCCCATCCTTCTTAGATGAAGACAGCTAGATGACAGCGGCTCACTCTCATTCACACCTTATTCTCAGCGACTGCCAGCAGTACTGATGTATAATTACTGACAGCAGCTGAGTGTCTCAGGTATATCATATATTCATTATCTTTGGTATCTGAGCACTCTTTCTCCATGGCAGATGTAATCATGATTTGATGTACATTAACATCACGCCAGGCACTGACTATGGAATTAATGCTGCAGAGATTTTGTTTTGGTCTGTGTATGTGTGTGTCATTGGCATTTTGGCACAATTTGTAATATGTGATGTAATCCCAGAACCACCAAGCTTCCCTTAAACTGAGAAGCTTGGTCTCATTAGAGAACAGCTACCTGGATATCAAAGGATCTACTAAGTACTGGATTTATCCAGATTCATATATTGGCTATTCCTAAGTAACTCATTCTATGGACTTATATTCCATTAGATTGTGCCCTATTTCAAGGCGATTTGCTCAGCTCTCTGATCATGCTATATATATATATATATATATATATATATATATATATATATATATATATATATATATATATATATATAGTCTATTCGCAATATCTACTGCATAATACATCACACGCTCGCCATTCCTATACATGGTCCATTTGGCTCCACCTAACACGCCGCCCCTTAGGCTTGGCTAAGTCACACAACGTGGATTATCTAGCTGTATAAACCTGTAATACTGTCAGGCACCTACACTGCGGAAGGGACTTCTGTGTGTACGTCTATTGCATAGCACACCTTAGTCACGCAGCACCCCTCTCCAACCTGTGCCCACAACCCCCCCCCCCCCCTTATCAGTGCAACACATAGAGCAGAGGGTCTTTAACTAGGAGTAACCCAACTCCCATCACATCTTCGGCCCACCAAGCCTAACCAACCGGCTTTCTATACTACTACCCATCGCCACCAGAGGCTATCTAATTCACTCTGTGCTGCTACTACATCCCCAAGCCCTCCTGAAATACACAGAGGGGCACTGCTGCAATAGGGGCCTAATGATTCCCAACATGGGGCCTTAGAATTACACTGTACGTAGGCTTTAATCAAGAGGCAACCGGGGTAGGGAAGGTGATAATGTGGAGCAGTATGGCGCCTGTAATGTACCCAGGGCCATTTGGCATCACCAACCAACTATAGAAGAGAAGCCATATGCAATTACATTTCTTCGTAAACAGTATCAATCCATCCCGAATATCTGTTTACTCTCATAGGTTCCAAATACATATCTATCTATCATTCAAGTTTACACTGTCAATATATGCTGAATATCAAACCGAACCTACCGTTATTTCTTCGACCCTACTTTTGGTATACTACTCACATTTCAACGTCACTCAGATTGCCTTGACTTATTGCCCCACGGGCGTGGACTGGTTACCAGATTTAGTCTGTGTAGGTGTTATCCATATGCTATAGAAGGGTGAGTGGTGACTTTGCCAAAGTAACCCCTCACCTCCGTAATCAAGGTCTGTGCATAGCAAATAAAGGCACCAGAGGGCAGCACTGTTCCCTTTAGTTTCTCACCCTTCTATAGCATATGGATAACACCTACACAGACTAAATCTGGTAACCAGTCCACGCCCATGCATTGCCCATATGCACTTGTATCTGTACTCCAGCCATTTTCCTTCATGAATACAGTCTACCTCTATATGCATACGTGTCTATGCCTACTAAAGTTAAGTGGATAGAACTGCTTCGACCTGACCTCCTCCACAGGTCCTAAACCCTGGAGTTGGCTGCAGGAGAAGCCGAGTGATGGGGGGGGACTGGTTTTCTGGGCTACTTCCCCAGGGGGCCCGTTTCACGTCGCTGGTCTTCCCCATCACTCACAGTAGCCTGGCACCACCCCGACATGCTGACTGGCGGAGACAGATCGTATCGGCTTTCCATGGTCTGGGGGAGAGGGGAAGAGTTGGGAGGGAGGAAGTGGGGGAGGGGGGTCCAGAAGCACTCTGACTTGACCCTGCCTGCCGGGGGTGACTGTGTGAGTAACAGGTGGATGTATGGGAACTTTGCAAATGCCAGAAAGCATTTTCTTCTTACAGTTTGAAAGGGGAAGAAAATAACCTGGCTGCTAGTATATGGCACAGATAGGCCATGCTGCATTGGAAATCAATCATTCCGTTCTATGCATTGCCAACACAGATTGAGAGATTATGATCCAGACATGGTCATCATATAATATTTTTTACCGCACACTTATGAGCACTGACGATAAGGTATGCGTAATGCATATAGCTCCATATTCTTCAATGTAGATTTGGGTAATTTCTTCATTGTAGAATACGTTGGGTTAATAGGTTTACTGCGAGTATAGGTCTCTGGAAAAGGCACCAGAGAAGTACGGCACCTGAGTGTGGCGTCACGAATTTGATTAAAATGACAATTATTGTCCTTGCTCTACTGATTCTGACGAGGTATGTGAGGGAAGTCCTTTCAACCGACCTGGAATAGTTAATATAAGCACTGATAATTGTTCCCATTAATCTGCCCAGTCGTCTATATATGGATCAGCTGTGCAAGTAGCTGAAGATATTGCACACATTAATTGATGATTAATTCACCCCCTATATTACTTGGCCACCTGCTTCCCTCATAATCAGTCCTACTCACAGTGAAAACATCGATAGGAAAAGCACCAGTTGTAGGGAGCTATTATCACAAGAGGTAAAAGGCCTAACATTAGGGGGTCCAACGGTGCATTAAGTTGTCGCCACTATATGTGTCACAGTGCTAATGTTCCCAACATTTTACATACCCTAGACTCTCCTGAATAGATGTAGGAAACATAATATTATACAAGTAGTATAGGAGGGGTCTAAATCTTTATGATAGTGAAAAGTTAAAATTGATTTACTTGTCTAAAATGCTTATTTAGATAGTAAAAAGAATGATATCACTCACTTTTCTCTGTGAGTGAGAGTGAGTAATAATTGTTTAACGCCATTTTGACAGCTAAGGTCATATTCATGGTGAGAACTACATTACACAATTCACAGGGGAATGTGTCAGTGCCCACACATATGTGCACCACACACATTCCGAGGGCATAGGAAAGAGGAGAAATAGACCCTTTTAAGTGGGCTAGGGAAGCCCACTTTTCTCTTTTCTCTGTGAGCTGGGACGGTTTTTCTCATAGGATTAAGGTGTATCTAGCTAACTATTATAGACCACCACCTTGAACCCCCATCAATGAATAGGGCAACCTCTTATTATCAACATAATGATTTGCAACAGAGCAATATATATGGGCGAATTTGTGGGCAATGGGTTTATTTGTAGTGGTCTTTGCCAAAGCATTTATGTTCATGAGACATTGGTGTTGACAGGTATGGTCTAAAAATATCTTTTGAAAAATCACAATAAATCACACAAACAAGATAGAAATGAACGGATTGTAGATGTGGATTGGGCTAGATTTTAGCTATTCCACACAGTGCTCATTATGCATTCAGTGACTTATTTACAATTACCTTATCCTACCTACTAACATAAGGTAGTAGCCAGATGTGGCTAATGTATGGAATGTCATTAAGATACCCAAAGGCTTATATCAGTAACTGATTTTAATCAATATAATGCTCTTACATCTGCCACGAGGGAAATCTGTCATGGAAGTTTATGCGATAAAATTGTGTCCAGGTTAACAGATCATTCCAATGTCCTTAATTCTGAGCACCTTATAATATTGTTTACGCATTACATTATATTAATATTCAGACTCTTGTCAGAACTACCTATTTGTCTACGCTTTTTGAATGTCTCCAACCATAGACATAGGTGCTATGACGGCATGTCATTCTCTCCCTACTACCATGACTTAGTGTCATTTATATAGAAGGGGTGTCAAGGACTTTTACTCTGAACGGTTTGTTGGAACACAATGCCATTTACTTGTATTTATAGTCAACTCACGTTGAAATCAGAGCAGAAACAGGAACCTAGCAACTGTAAGTGAGGGTGATGAATGATGTGAAGCTGACTTCATTCTGGATGATACATGAAGCTTTCACAATTCTCTGTGTTGGGAGGAGATCAAGTTAAATGGTGTAAAAGCGAAATGAGAGGTCATTAAATTCCTCTTGGCCTCAATCTCCGCTGTTGTCGCCCTCCGTCTCAACATGATGAAGAATACCAACACTGGGACAAGGTTCTTTTTGGTCCAGGCTTGACGCTCCACACAGCCAAATGACGCGAGTTATTCGAGCTGAATGCAATCCATCCCCTGAGATGGGGAGGCAAAACAAGCATGCAGGCAGCTAACTGCCGCAGACAAAAAGCCCAATATCCCCAGCTGCCACATGGAGACGTATTGTCGGTGGCGCGTTGATTTCCCCTTTAATAACATCCCGACACTTGTCACTTTAAGGCCCATATAGCGCCTACTGTTGGCGCGATACCAGTGTCACGAGCCAAATGCAAACTGCTCCTCTCTGCGAAGCAAGGCAGGCGAGCAGCTCGGGGGAAACCGAGTCCTATCACGCGATTCACTCATATAGAGGAGGACCCCCATTAGGGCCTCATGATTAGTCACTTCCATAGCTGGAATGACTTCTTAGGGCCTAATTACCAATCGATTTGTATTCATTAGAGGTCTGGTGTGATATAAGAGTTCAAAGTGGAGAAAAAATAATGGGGGCTTTGGAAGAAGTGGCGGCAGTAGGGCAGGGTTAATGGTCCTGAATGGGTTTATCTGTGATTTAGCCGTGTATTGTCTCACATTGGGAAGTGTCTTTGTATCTCTCTACTCACTCTTCGCTGTAATTGTTCTAGTCAGCAATGTCGGCCATTTACAGTGATGCTAGACTTGGCAGCCGGGTAAAGCAGGTTTTCCGTCCTTGGATTTATAGTGGTACTTTAACCTCTTTAGGACCTCATTCATCAGCTTTTCCAGGATTGTGTGAGCAGTTGACTGCCTGAAATGAAACCAGTTCATGGTAGAAGTATGGCGTTTTCTGATAGTTTCCATCGTGTTTTATAACACACTTTTCTCACATATAGATGCAGAATAATGTTCGCTTGGCACATGGCTCATATTATGAATAGACTTCTACTTAACCCCATTTTCCGATGTAGTTTTACGAGGAGGTAGATCTAGTTTTTCTTCCAACACACCATGCCGTCCAGTGACAGAAAGCTGAAATGACTGCACTGTAAAATTAACTGTTGAATCTGCCACGGATCCTCATAAAACTGAACCACCATATTTGTATTGCATTGAGCCAATGTAGTTTTTACAAGAAGCCCGAGGTGGCAGTACGGTAGCACAAGGAATCTTTTGCTGTTATTTTAACAACATTTTTTCTACAGTGTGTATTCAATACTTAAATAGGCAAAATCTAAATATAGTTCCACATCAGCTTCTAACCGAGAAAGGCATGTAAATGCTAAATATTCGAAATCCTGTATATTCTTTAATGTTTTTGTCTGTAGGAAGAAAAAAAGCCTTCCGCCTCTGTCCACAGAGAGTATGGGTCTCTTTTTGCTTGGCTAAAAGGCGAAATCTCATATCTCACTGAGAAAGGCCCCTTTGGAAAATGGTCTTTGTAAAGCTAAAGGGACATGAAGTAAAAAGGAAGGGACACACATAAAGCATTCAATCCACATGGGGAATAGAAGAAATTGCAGAGCCAAATGGCTTGTGGAAAGTGCCTAACTAACCGTTAATACATCTATTTTCTGAAGGGGCCTTGTTCCTGGAGACTTTCCTCTCTCGGCGCCACTCAGACAATTTACTCCACGGGGCCGCAAGTTCTGATATCAATAAGTGCCTAGCGAATGTCTAAGATTGCTGTCCGCTGGGGCACTTAATGTCTCCATTCAAAGCCTCAAGACGTATTGATGACCCTTGGCAAGAAGTCTACATATATTGTGATAAGTGCCCCAGCACATACACCAAGGCATTCCAGTGCACACACTGCATTCACTGTTCATTATGTTGTACTGGTCCATCTATAAATGCCATACACATGGATTGAAGGAATTACCAGGATTACTCTCCAAAGACCACAGCCAAGCATGCAAAGGCAATACTCTGTGGACCATTACTGTTGTTCTAGATTACCCAATAGAAAAATAACAATAAAAGCTTAGAATCTGCAATCGTTCTGCGTAATTGCAGTATCTCTCTAGTGCGTATGTTGTTTTGTATTTTCCTCAACTGAGTAGGAAATAATTAAGCTATTGAGACCTTACTGTAAAATAGGGTATTGGGTGGTACAGAATGCCTCTATTAGCATTCGATGTAGCTTTCTAGCTAAAAGGGCTCACAATCAAATCCCAGCAATGCATGCATTTTTAATATTTAGTTTCCCCTGGAGGGTCCCCATGGATACCACATAAATATCAGCAAACTTCTACTTAATTAGTTCAGTGCCTATGGGCAAACGTTAATTTCACTGAAATAAAGACCCCATCAAGGGACCTACTACCAACACTGATGGGGAATATTGGAACATGCTCCCTTACTCCCCAGGCAAACACCAAAAGTTAATCCTATTTGTAGCGGCCTTAATTAAAAGGGATTTGTCATATGTGATTTTATACCCAAGTGCGAATTTTAATAAGTGCGTATTGCTCAGCACTTTCCAGTTGACACGTCGTCTACATAGTACTTATTGATTCGATGGCCTAAATATAACCTTCTCATTTCCAAGAGCCAGGGGCCAGACAGTATGATATTGAACATGGCCTCAGGGTGTTCCCCTTTATTTAAACTGAAACTAGGGATGCTGCTAGTAGTGATATAGGTCCTAGGACTGATGGCTATAGGATCAGGGACCTAACCTATAGTGTTGTCCTATGATCCCCACAGCTCACTATGGTCACTTTAATGGATGTGGGAACGAGGCGGTGTGGATCTGGACAGGTCTGTTATCAGACAATTACCATACATAAGAGCCACGCTAAAACGGGCCTATGCACTAACGAGACCTATTCCCAGCAATCCAATTGCTACCTCTGCCATGCTCTTCCTTTGCATCCTCTAAAAAGCCACTATGCCCCGATTTAGACCCATTATCGGCCGTGGAAATAGCTTGGGAAACTGTTTAGCTGTGGCCCCAACCTGAGAGGGAGTATTATACAATGATGGACTGGGATGAGGTAGTGTTTTGGGTGGTGGTGTATATGTGCTGATGGTATAGTGATTGTGTTTCTAAGGTTACTGTTGATGGCTATGATAAGATGGTGACAAGGCTGAAGACTGCTGTTTTTAGATCTAGATAAATGATAGCACCAGTCATATCAATTGGAAGATCCATGATGCCCAAATCTATACCAGCCTAGTCAGGTGTGTGGAGTCAGCGGACGGGTCTTTGTCATTTGCATATTGGGGTCAGCGGGAGGCTGGTTCCGTTTCCGCCGGAAGTCATTCTCGCGCGCTGTACTGGGTGAAATGTGATTACGTCGAATCGATATGGGGTGACGGTGGAGGCAGTGTGTGGCGCCGTCTGGTGTGACTGAGAAACACGATACTGTGCTGGGTATAAGAACAACGAAGGGCAGTAGAATATTATGGGGTTGCCTATAAATCTTCCGTATAGTACGGTACGGGCCTAGCATGTAGGGCGACAAATGGATTTCTAGCTACATATTTATTATCTTTCTCTGCTTGACCCGTAAAGCCTGACCTATTTGTGGCTAAAAGGCACGTGGATACCCCCTCCCTCCAACTAATATGTGTACCTTCAAGAGGTTTTCCACATTTGGGGAACACTTTCGTTAGTTATGGCTGAAGGGTAATGTGTAGTCAATAATAAAAAGTTTCAAAATAGCTTTTAGTAACAGAAGTGAACCCAATCTCATTCTTTATGTCGATACAGCAACGCCTCATTGTATTCCCTTCGATTACTCGGTTATGAATGAATGGCTGGAAATGTTTTGGTGACAACGTTGGGAGATTCAATGTCAACAAGAAGAAAATATGCAATCCACTGCCGCTTGCACTGACTTATTGATTCAAAACGCTAAACCTGCGCTTGTTGAAAAGTTCTACACCCCTGAAATTATCTGCCAATACTTTTGAACACCGCCCGATATACGTTACCACGTTTTGTAACCTTTCACATTGAATGCGATGGACAGGGATAATTTGCCTATTGTATACTTCTTATATGCAGTATATAATGCTATATATTTATCCTGACAAAAATAAAAAAGCTTAAAGCCACCTTAAGTGAAACACCTAATGCTGCAAATAGGATCAGCATGAGAAAAAATACCTATTCTATACTACTAGGTCGATACAACAATATCAGTTACCCGAGCCAATGCTGACATTGTATACTACTTACAATGGTTAGGACTGCCCGCGAGCCACCCGCGAGACTGATGGCGGGGGCGCTAGTACTTATTAGATGACCATTAGAGGGAGAGTATTGTGTATGAGTTACTTCCAGGGTACACTGGCCAGCTGTGGGTGTTCCGTCCCTCTACTAAATAGTGGAGGGACGGAACACCCACAGCTGGCCAGTGTACTTTCAGGGTGTTTATGCTTACCCTTATGTACTATGTAAGTCTATACACTTTCCTATACGTAATCCCATCCCCTACTCGTCCAGATATTGAGTACTCTATCAACTATACAGTTGACATTATATCCTTGTCTTTATGAACCCCGTCTCTTCCCTCCTTACCCCAATTGATCTATCCTATCTACATCTTCTCGATTGCATCTCCATCCATCCACCATTTTTGTGATCACGTTTCTCGTCCCCTGTTCTCTCATGCCCTTTCTCTACACACAATGTCCTGAAGTCTCTTCCCCCTTCTCCTCATCCTTCTCCTATCTGCTATTACATTAGCAGAAGAGGCGGTGCTGTGCCATACACGTGAGGGTCGTCCCCGACCAATGTCGGCCTTGTTTGCAGGGCCGGAGCTGCCCCTGCAGCAGGGCACGAGCATGCGGCGGTGGACGCCTTGATTATTCCCCGGGGGCACTTGGGGAGAAGGGCAAACCAGGGAAGGGCATGCGAAGTGGGTGGGAGGGGTAGCGGTCAAGATATAGACGCTGGCAGGCCCCCGGCAAAGGCCAGCCCATCGGGGAAATCACAAATTCTAAACATTTACATTGCGCTGCTGCGATGTCCCATGAGGACCGACCAATCACCCGGTCGTAATCGTCAGAGCGAGCTCCCCCGGGGCCCAGCCCGCCGCTACCGTTCATTTGCACACATATTAAAACACAATTTCCCCCACAATTAAAGGGATTAACGCGCCCCGCCTGCCGGCCTCCTGATCGTATTAGCCGGCACGCCACACAGTCTGGAGAATGGAGGGTCTGTGGGGGGGGGGGGTGTATGGGTAGCATGTGGGAGTGGCTGGTGGAGCCAGACCAACTTAAGTATTATTGTGAGAAAATTGCTGAGGAATGAGAAAAGGGTAGTACATGTATAGGCAGACATAATTATAGGAGTGCTGTTGGTGTGGAAGTGGAATATAATAACTCTGAGGTTCCAAGAGATAAAAGGGCGTGTTATGATTTCTTTTCATGGCACTAAAACCGTCCCTCCTGTATGATGTCCACCGTTCCCTTTGGCATGGTGGACTCTAGGAGAAGAGTCCAAGTACTCCATTAATACGACTTAAGATTGCATTGGTTAGTGTGATATCCTGACCTCATTTATATGAAAGACATACCAGGGTCACTTACCTCCACGCGACTACACTGATAAAAATAGTCTAATATCTTAGTCAGTAGTGACTAACTTAAGGTAGTCAAATTATAGTGCGATTTTTGGCTATCCCTCTATAGTAACCTGTGACTAACTTAAGTTAGTCATATAGTCAATACATAGTCATGCCTTAAATCTATTGGAATAGTGCTTAGCCAGATGACTATCATTTTGTTGCTAAGCAACATTTAGTTAGTAAATATGACTAATATGTACAGTCACTGCTGACTATACCTGCAAGCAAACATTCACCCAATCAAAGATGGCTGCCATATGCCTTCACATTGATGAACAGTTTGAACCTGAAATAACTATTGTTATACTGAGATGGCCACAAATATCACAACAAATAGATTACTTGCCTATCCATTAATGACCGGACATATTGAGTTTCCATGGATGGACAGGTTAAGATGATGATTTAGCCTGTGTAATTGTCTCCTCCTAGTCCCTTTCTGCATGGGTGACGTTTTTTGTGCTCAGAAACCTGTGACATCATCAATATGTGAGCTCTTCATATAGTCAGAATGACTATCTTTCTGACTAATATGTGACTAAGGTATATAGTCATCTGACGATGGGGCTCAGAATATGTGGGTATAGTCACTACGGACTATAGGTTTTATTATCAGTGTAGTATCGCCACCATTTAACTGCAAGACATAGATTTGAATAACGTTGATTTGGTAAATAATATTTCCACATTAAAAATTCTACTTACTTTTGTTTTCTCTCATTGCCCTCCCTCTCCCACCCCCTCTCTCTCTCTCTCTCTCTCTCTCTCTCTCTCTCTCTCTCTCTCTCTCTCTCTCTTTCTCTTTCTCTCTCTCTGCCTCCTTCTCTCTCTCTTGATGAGTTTAAGGTGGATTCCCATCTTGGTACCAGTCTACATGAGTGCATCAAAGAGGAGATGTGTCGATGAGATCGCTCCTAAGCAACAATAATATACAATTGACTATTTTACTTGAACATACCCTGTTGGATCTTTATGTAGCATCCTTGGTCTATTGACCTGGTGAGAACGATACAAGCTGCACCTTCGTGGTACCCACACCCTTTCGCATGCATAGAACTTTACCCCATGAATACAAAGTGCAACTAAGGACCATTGCTAACTGGAACTGTGATACTACAGACGACCATGTCTATAACACCTCAATGTAGCTTACCTTTATTCTACCAACACCGTCTTGTTATTTGGTTGATTTACCCCGAGTCGGACACAGACCTCGAGTTGGGCACTTTAACTGGCAGCTGTACTAAATTGCCTTACTGTTCTCCATTGAGAGGATTTAAATTAAATCGCGATCTAATTTAGAAATAGACAACTAAGTTAGTAAATTCAGGCATAGGTTGTATATCCGCCTCAAAGCGTGTGCCCAATAGACGCCGAGGTCTATAGTAATATATGCATTCCTCTCTCAGAGCACGGACATCCAATTGTTGAACCACTCTTCTGACACGGATGCCCTCAATACATACCTGACTTTCATAAACCCAGATAGACGCATACTCGTGAAAAGCTAAAACTTCATTATAAATGCATAATCTTTTTGGGGGAGTCTATACAAATTTCATGAGTGAGAGCACCCAACACTTCTTGGCACCTTAAATCGGTCGCACTTCAAAAATGATTTGGTCGAAGATAGAATCTTACAGACCTATACACCAGCGCCAACTAAACAACACGTAAGTGGAACGATAGTGTAGGGGCTGAATATTGGCTACTTACAGAGGTCATGTACCAGGGTGTGGGCAATTAATTTCTGCGTTTCTTAGAATAGAATGAGCACCCTGATTACCTGGTAATTACCCACATTTTATATTTAGTTCACAAGAATCACCAACCCGTAGGTCCTGATCTTCCAGCCCTCAAAGGCCATCCTCTCTTGTATACATTGATTGTCTCTCTGAAGTTACTTAGCCTACTTTCACCTTCCTCTCTCATACTCCCACATGCGCATCAGCACTTCCGGTACATAAGGACTGATGCATGATAGTATATACTATATTAGTGTTCTCTGCTTAAAGAGTGGTGCTTCCTTTGTATATCCAGAACAGTGCATGGCAGATGAACCAAGTTAGCGTGCAGTGGAGGCAATTCTAGTGCTTTGGTGTGGTAGAAGTGGGAGGGAATGCTCCCCTCTGTGGTATACCAGTGGTGAAGGCTGTGTAGTAGGCTAACCGTCCATGACAGGTGACCGACCACAAACTGACAAAGGGCTAACCTGCTGTGATCTCATGAACACAGCTTGATTGGTAGTCACATGATAGGCCACCTGAGACCTGTTTCATAAGCATTCTTTATTTAAGATCGATCTTTCCACTCTATGAGTGACCACTTAAGATCAGATATTAAATTTTGGGAATGACTACTAGTGTTTCAGAACAAGCTGTCACTAGTATAGGAACTTACGACTTGTCCTTTAGAAACATCTGTCAATTGAACATAGGGGCAGTAATCAAGATCAGTCCTTAGGCCACTCATAGACTAATCATTCGGCTAGTAAGATCAATCACCCAGGTGCAGAATATGTCTCTACTTTGTTATTTCACAATAGAAAAAGGTATTATAAAAGGGTATTCCATTTTGATATATTCCTGACATCATGGATTAAAAGATATGTGGAATTCCACTAAGAGATATGATTTTTCCCATTTATGTGTACCCTCAACCTTCCACATAAATCAGCTACTTTTTGTTGGTCATATGTCACTCTTACAATGACTCTTCACTCATAAGCTTCACTCCCTATTTCCTTTTGAAACACCTCCTACTAAGAGTGAACTATGGAGATATGACCAATGAACCCAATGATTGATCTTAACACCACCTTACTAGTATCTTGCTCATAAGTCTATGTCACTCGTATATGGCCCTTGTGAAACAGGTCTCAGTAGTAAGCCGGTAAACTTCGTCTTTTATTTTTAAGTGCATGGATGTTTTTTGGGATTGTCTACCTGTAGCAAAGAGTACTGGAATCAACAGCTTGCTGGATCTACCTAGGCAGACTGTCCATAATGCTGTTGTACTGAATTAGGATATCCCAGGAGAAAGACTTCTGTTTAAATAGCAACGTTGAGCTCATAGAACGAGTCATATAAGATCCTTGTCGTATTTCAAAATATAATTATGCAATACAAAATGTATGCAATATCTTTATTGTACATAAATATGATTATCCTCAATTTAATTTGGCAAGGGTTGGGTCATTTTGTGTTTACATTTAAAGTTCGAGTCACCAGGGTCTTTGTGGAAGGTGATTTATTACATCCGACCCAGGCCTGGCCTGCCTCGGGGCACTCCCGGTCCCTTGTTGGAGCTGTGATTGGTAGAAGGACTCGGGTTTGAGTGGACCCTTGGCTCCTGGCAGTGATTGCACTCAGTTACTGCCCCTAAGAAGAATTCCCATAAGGAATTGGGGAAAACCTGGACTGGTCTGACCCACAATCTAGTTGAAGCCCTTTCTTTGAATGTAATATATAAACCCATGAAGCCAACGAGTTCAAGTCTAATCATTACATATTGCATACATATATATAACATGGTTTCCACCATCAATTCTAAGTTTTTACCTTTAAAATTGATAGAATCCATTGTTTTCTTTTGCGAGTCGACGAGACGGCCCTCCGCCATCTTGGTTTCATGTTGATCCGAGGAGACAGCTAGTTCAATCACTATACACCAGGCTGCGCCACTTTCATGGGCATAAACTTACTCGCAGTGGGAACATACAGAAGGGATAGAAGTAGCATTGCTTTATACGGGTTTGCTATGGTTCCTCTTCTATTAAGTTAATGCCCATGGCTAGTTGATAGGCTATACACCAGATGGCCCGAGAGGTCATGTTGACAAACGCAATGGCGATGACGCATGGCCAGTCGCCCACTTCGAAAGTTTACTATTTTTTTTTATGTTAAATTCAGCCATAATATCAAGCAATCTACCCGACAGGGAGTTAGAATAAGGTTTCAACTATGTTATGTCCAAAGCATGTCATCACATTTCGTACATAAGCTTCAAAAATGGAGGATTTACTTTCGTGACAACTTGTTGTCAAAGTATGTCCGGTCCGCTGTCAATTTTGGATTCTTATATCGCTAGATATCAGAACTCATATTATCCTCTTTAGGAACTGACATCACTGCCTAAACTCGATAACCATGTTATATCAATGAGTAGAGGCCTTCCCACTCAAAATTATTTGGTTAAATTTTTTATGGTCTGGTTTGTACACGGGGTAATCTAGGTATGATCCACTTAGATCTTTCATCGAAAGTAGATGTTTCACAAAAGAAGGTTTTGGTAGGTTACAGCAAAAGAAAATCGAATCAGCTACTCTGAGAACTATCCTTGATATCATGAAGGTCTTTTACCTCAACTGCGAAGAAGGGATCCAAAAATAAATTGTCCATTTTCACTTGGGTACGTTGATAGGATGATATATTGACATTTAACGTGATAAGCTGCTTGCGAACCGAAAGACTTCAAGAAAAAGTAAGAAGCTAGAACCATCTTTGCTAGAATATATACTCTGGACGCCTTACAGGTGATAGCTGCTAGATTTCGCCCAAGTTATTAGCGTGGCTTGATGGGAGATAGCAGTATACTGATTAATTGGAAAACGTAGCTGATATGACATTATTCGAGATTCAAACAATGCACACATCTAGGGAGAGTGGGTTTATGCTTCGTCATTCATAGTGCAAGATTAAATGATAAGAAAGAAAATAGGTTAAATTATCAATCAGAAATTGATTCGATGCAAATACAAGACTTTTTAAGATAATGTCATCTCTCTTTCAAACCGGCCATTTGTCCCTAGAATACGGCAGATTTGGATTCCAGACCTATGTGTATTGGTTCATGGGGTTATAATTTGCAGTCCCTCTTGTGGGGTTTCCTTTCACATGCACCTCGATACCTGATCATTATTCGTTCCGAATACCGCCTAAAATATTATTGGTGGTGCTCTAGACAATGCCATTTGATTTCATAAATGCCCATCAAATGGTTCATCGATGAACGAGCCGTGTTTGCCACTTTGCTGTATGAACATTAAACAATGGTTTTAATTGTGTATTGAAGGCATGGTGTCTACATTTGTCCAACTATAATGTTGAACATGGGTACGTGTGTCTAAATGGATGACAACTGTGCCTTGGAGGTAGGTGCAAGACGGGTGTTGGGCATGGGGGGGGGGGTAGTGTGGGTGGAGTAGGGTGTGGCGTGAACAGGCTGTGCAAGGGGCGTTTGTGGACACTGGCAGCGATCCAGATCGTGGGGTCCCATGGCCACATCCGTCTTCGTCCGTGTCAGCCAACGTCCCCAATCTAACAAATTACAAATGGCCTCATGAATGAAAACATGAGAACGCGCACTGAAAGTGTTGGGCTGGCTCATGCCACAGTGGGTTTCAAACACAGAACTTCATGGTGTTCATGTGATATTTACAGCCATGCTGATCCAGCCTGAGCTTTCCAATGATCCCTATCCTTACGTTCATGCTGGCAAGTGATCATGTCAGATAAAACAGCTTGTCAGATTTCCAGATGGAGGAGAAAGAAGTGACTTGTAATCGTTCCAGTAGCATGTTTCTGTCATCAATCCCTCCATGCAGTGTAACAGAGGGATTGGTGGAGCAGATGAAGCAGATGATTAGTAATGTTCTAGTAGTTATAGTGATCATCATACTCAGTGTCTCCCTCAACTCTCGTTCTTGCCCCTCCCCTCCCTGTAATTTGCCCCGAATGAAGGATTTGTTCTTAACCTATGATTGAAAGGTCCACTGTACCTTAAATATTTTGGGTCACATCATATCAGTATATATTATAGACACAGATATTCCATATTCCTTTCTAGGGTATTTTATATTCTCCCCAAAACGAGAAACTTTAGATTATTTATCACTAATAAATCCAAAGATGGCATTATGATAATCTAACTTAAATAGTGTTTCCACACTGATATAATGCTGTTCTGTAACTATGAAATAAAAACTATCTTTAACATACTTTAATCCTCAATATCTCACATAATATAATGACATCTACAGTTCAATATAGTTTACCTTTAGTAATATTAAGACTCACCAGTGTTTTTTTTTTTCAAGGGATGTAAATAATAAATGCACTGCAAGTCGTCATGTTGCAGCTTCATATGAGAATAGTCTACATGGTCTCTATCATAAAGTAAAGTGAGGAGGACTTGTTTCACTAAAACTGCCAACAGGGGATCCCTGAGCATCCATACTCACATCCGGCCTGTAGCGACTTCAACTCATTTTGATGTTTGCGTTTATACAATCCGCGTTTATATATTATGTAGTGACGCCCGCTTAAACTATTCTAGAAATAAAAAATATGATACTAAAATACTGATAAATGGCTGAAACTAATATCCATTACAATGCAGTCTATACAGAGTCCTTGCTCATATAGATTGTTTGAAAAAGCGTACCGTGTAGACTCAAACCATAGGGTTGATTAAAATTGAGACGCCCACACACTCTGGGACGTCCATCCCACTTATCGACCATATAAATCTGTTTATTGCTGGATCAGTACTGACATCTGGTTGATCAGCATTGATTCAATGGGTTTGCAAATTTGATTCCGCACCAAACTGATTCTCATGCCAACAAGTGCGTTTGGACGTCTCAGGGTATGTGGATGTCTCAAGGCAAATCTACCCAAAGAGTTATTTGACACTGACCGGGCGGTCTGGTGGACGAGGCTGTTGTTGTTTGCCGGAAAATCGCCGCCAGCCACTCATGCTGGACATTCATGCATTTTAGGCCCAATTGTGCCTGAAGGACATAAATGTCAAAAGCTAGCTGATTGGGTAAAGCTTTACCAAAAAATACTAGCAAGTACGCAAAGAGTTATGGAGTATTTTCTCAGGGGAATACCGTAAACTCATTCCAGTCTAGAGGGTAATCTCATTAGAGAGAGACATAGGCACTGCAAATGCGTTTGTCTCTTTAATTCTCGTGATTACAATTGTGAAATAGAAATGAATAAAAGAAAGTATCATGCAGACAAGTGTCGTTTTTGCATATCATTGAAATTGCTCCTTATGAATAATATTTAAAGTGTTCTATCTCTTGCAATATGGAGGCCATACCACAATACCTCCCATCGATATGTATGACCCTTATATATGTGTTATCAACATGGTAATAAAAAGACATCATTGTTTTGCAGGTAAATCCACAGCAGAGATAAGGGAGTACTGTGAGAATGAGATGTTCCGTGCGGCGTGTGGCAGTGATGAGGTGATCGTAATGAGGTCGGCCCACTATGGCCGGATGAGGATCTCAAAATGTATAGACCGTGATTATGGGTACGTTGGGTGTTCTGCAGACGTACTGCCTCAGGCTGACCGCCTTTGTTCTGGCAGGAGAAAGTGTGAGGCTAGTGTACCGAACCCTCGGTTCTCTTCTGATGCCGTCCGCTGTCCTCGCGACCTAAAACCCTACCTAGAAGTGGCGTATGACTGTCTTAAAGGTAGGTATGAATTTCTCCGTATTATACTGTGTTACAATGAGCACTGGTATTTATTGTTGTACTGTATGTGTACCTATCAGCCTGAAAACTATACCAGTATCTCCTGTCAGATGTACCCTCGTAATTCCCACTTACATGTATGAGGCTGTGTCGAGCCAAATGCAACCGCCAATCCTGTTGGACTTCAGAAAACCGTATTGATTGGTCAAGGGCTCGTTTTGATTATGTTCGACAATGACCACTATTTCACCTACTTCGTAAAACAGCTCAGAGTCTCATTAAAATAAGTTGATACACTCTTTGAGCATTGCAGGTCACCAAATAATAGATAGAACATGCATTTAGCCATGGACTGCACTCTAAAGAATTCCATCAAACTAACGACGGTTCTCAGGCAGCTTTGGGGCAAGGATTTCACTGTTATTTTTACACAGAGGTTCCTTGTACCACAGTGCTGTCATCAGGGGGTTTATTCCAATAACTTCATTGGTTCACTGTAGTACATTTATGTTAGTTCACTATTCAATTTCTTGAGGATGCCTGGTAGATACACTAGTTCATTTTTAGAGTGTTCTCATTTTTCAGCTTTATCTACAAGAAGGAAGTAGATAAAGGGGGAGGGGGGTACTACACATATATAAAAAAAAAGGACATTGTTGCCCAAAATACCCTTGGGAACTTTAGTAGGATGTGCCCTCTTCATAAAGGATTTCAAAGATTAGGAACAGCCTATTACTACATTGTCACTATTCTAGAAGTAAAACCTTCCGTGTCTTTCATGACGAAGAATCCAACATTAAAATTGCAGGCCTTTAGTGTCTAAGGCCTCTAAGCAGAACATACTGACTGTCAGTTCAGGCTTCTTCACTTTGGGAGCTGTAGCTTTGCTGTACTTAAAGTTTCATATTTCAAGGATTCCAGTAAGACGACGCTCCGTGTCCCCCACAATCATAGACTGCGGGCAAGAACAGTTCTAAGGATATTAAAGCATGCTCCTAAAGTATACCCTTGGGGCAAGGAAGTAGGCAGTATTCAGGAACCTATACTAAGAAAGACGCGTCCTACCTTCTTAATGTGTACACTTTCAGAATAATGTAATGAAGACTCTTTCCTAATTTTCCTGCAGTCTTTATTAAGCTTTGTGAACACACGTATTCTAATAACCATTTACCATATCCAGTTATCCAGTTGACAAAAAGAAATAAAGACGAATCCTCCACATTGCAACCTGATAGTACCGATGTTCTGTATTACAACTATTCAATAACCTATTCCCTTGGCTTTCCCAGGGGATTCATAGCCGTAGAGTTGAAGCCTGTGCATTTGGAGCCTCCCTAGGGCAAGATAGATGGGCAACAACAGCGGATCCCAATTTAACCACCATTCCGGATACGTATTCAATACAATTCCCCTTCGGGGAAATGCCTCTTATCCATGGACTCAGTGATTCCAGGCCACCTTACGGCCTGTCACCGGAAATGAACTCATACTGAACTCCCATTGCACTTGAGTGAGCGCCGTCGACATCCGGTGAACGACCCACACGGTTTCTCACCTTACACCTCGATCACCAGCACACCTCTGGGGAGCGGGTAGTAGACGTGAAAGGTTCTCAATTGTGCCTAGGTAGTGGGAGGATGGTGGAGATGGCTGAAAACCGTCAAGCTGTGCGCACAACGCCCTGCCTGCCATAAATCCAAGTCAGAGGACTTTGTGTCATCCTTGCAAAACCCATGACGTTTTGGCGCGCTAATCAAATAGCGGCCAGCCTGTGGCTGTGCACCGTCCGGTCCACACCACGGAAATTGGACAGGAAAACAAACTGCTGGCAGCTAGCTATTAATTCATGGCGGCAAACAGCAGACTCCCGTGTGGAGTAACATGACCCCTACCCAAAGCAAACACTGGGGGAGCCCTGGTCGGGTGTTGTCTCCTCCGGGCTGAGGGACTTCACGGTGCTCACTGTGAGCTGTGTAATTGGTCGGGGGCAGACTCACACAAACATACAATGACAAAAAAATTGTGATTTACCTACTGATGTTTGTCTGCCAGGCCCAACTGGCGACACTCCTCATTAGGACAAGGACTACACCGCTGGTGAAGTAGACGTGGAAAACGGCCTCTTGCCATATGTCCAGGCACAGGCAGCGACACCAGCAAACTACCCATCTTGTATGCACTGAATCGCAGCATCCAAGGTGAAAGGATGATCGAAGTCCTCAGACGTGGAACATCTGGTATATGTGGCAGCTTGAAGAGAGGAGTTGTCTCGTTTCCTTCTAATTCTTACTGGGATTTACATTACCGACCTTCAGTATTGTCATTCTGTCTTTAAGTCCCGGGCTTTAAGTATTGACGCATACTGTCCAAGGCCTTGATATAGCAAAACCTAAAAAGGATGGACCTGCCATTTGAGTCAAGATTGAATGAGATTGCTACAAAGAAAGGCAATGGGGAGATAGTCTGTTCAACCAAATGTGCCCGAGAATACCATCATGTTTAGCTAAATCAGATATTCATAGAATATTATATTTATCCTCTTATTGACCAATGTTGACTGCATTGATAATCAAGTCTGCTGATATAGCAGGGGCGGGTCTAGAAGGGGTGGCAGGGGCGGATCCAGGAATCTGAAAAGGGGGGGGCGCATCAGAAGGAAGCGTGCGCGAGGTATGCATGCAGTATTAATTTTTTTTAGGATCCCCCCCCCCTAATTTTCAATATTGCCCCCTATTTTCCATGTATTTTCTTTTGAATTTTCTATATGTTTCCACCATTCAAATGATCTGGCATATCTATCCATGCATTTCTATATTTCATTTTGGCGATGAGTCGTACAGTGACACTACTTTTTGAATTTCAAAAATCAATTGATAAGACCAAAAATTATGGATTCAAATCAGGAGAGATGGAGCCTGAGACTTCCTCTTAAAGTATCCATTAGTCAATATAACATGTATAGCTCATGCCCTTATGCACAGAGTCGAGCAGAAAACATGAGCAAAGCAAGAGTCCCCTTTGATACATTCTAGGGGTGTACAATGATACACAGGGTTAACCTACACCCACAGTCCAACGGCAGAGGCTAAGTGGACCATGGATATTACATGTACCCATACCCATATAGTCCACAATAAACAACGCATTAGAAGCAGTCATATCTTAAACTCACCGATATATTGGATGGCTTACACACATAACATAAGAGACATGTTCCTGAGCAACAATGAACAAATAAAGTTCTCCCATTTATGACCAGAATTAAGAAGTGCCAAAAACAGATGAAACCAAAAATAGCCAAAAGGAACATCGAAAAGAATCTCTATCTTCCTCCAAGCCGTCATATGCATCGCCCACCTGTATATATGTCGTTCTTTATTTCACATTTGACAGCCACGTCCCTCACCTCACACCCATTTTGAAATTTGATACAAGCACGTAGGTGTCCATGCACACAGTACAACACCTGTTGAATGCTTGCCAAGAACTTTGAGGTGTGGGCGATACCAGGAAGAACATGCTAGACGGTTTGAACGGTGGCTGACATTCCTTTTGGGTTTCTTTGTGGTCATATTGATTTTACACCCCTTAGAACGTGTCTACCCTTGAAGATGTATACAATAGAATACAATGGGTAGGTTCATCACAGTGGTGGATCTGCCGGCACGTTTTCAACATATGAAAGGCTCAATTTGGCACCAAGCCGTCAAACCATGTCTACTTAAATTCAAGGATTGCAGCAGCTCTAACAAAGCAGTTAATGCTATTCTGTATTGTCTTGTCATTAAGTTGACGAGGGAACTATTTTATGTAGGCCTTAAGCATAGGGACGCTATACATGCATACACATGAACTCATTGGAGACTAACTGTATTCTATGGGACTGTAGCCAGCCAACATTTTGTGACTATCATATGGCAGACTTGGTTTTTGGTTTAAGATGGGCAATCCATCACAATATCACTTGAGTTAGACTTCCCATACATAACATACAACTACTGGTACGACTATAACATATACAGGAGAACATATACCATAATATACATATGTGACAGAACAATACAGCCCAGTATCATAGTTCTGTGGGTATCAATGGGAGACATTTATGTATACATCTTTACATTACCATTAAGTGGTTGTTCCAACAAATCTAAGCCCGTCCCTAGGGACGATCACTAGCCATCCAAGTGGCCGAAAGCAAGTGGCCAACCAATCCAATCCTTTCATTTTTTGTTTATTCGTTATCCAATATTCCCCACTGTGAAATCTGAAACATCACATCTGATGGAATCAAAACGCCACACATTCCTATTGACTACACATACATCTTACACTATTCTTCGCATTTATCATACTCATACTGCTTCAAATACTCTCAGATATTTGATTTTTACATCTCCTTTTTTCCTTCACCTCTCTCCAGTTGAGACACCCCGACATCGTTCTTGCTCAGCTCATAAAGTACCGCTGTCGGCGGGAAATAAGAGGGGTATAATTCCGTCCGTACTGACAGAGGAAACTGGGCTCGGATCTGCCGATTGCCCATGGCTCATTCGCGCCCCTGCTGGACAAAAGGTGAACCTGACCCTACATGATTATGGGCTGGCCGACAAACAGGTAAGTGATACATGAACCCTGAATACCTTTCACCAATACTACTAGTATCATGGGTGTGGAATGGTTACCAGGTTTAGTCTGCGTAGGTGTTATCCATATTCTATAGAAGGGTGAGAAACTAAAGGGAACAATGCTGCCCTCTGGTGATTTTATTTGCTATGCACAGACCTTGATTACGGAGGTGAGGCGTTACTTTGGCAAAGTCACCACTCACCTCCATAATCAAGGTATGTGCTTGGCAAATAAAAACACCAGAGGGCAGCACTGTTCCCTTTAGTTTCTCACCCTTCTATAGCATATGGATAACACCTACACAGATTAAACCTGGTAACCAGTCCACGCCCATGACTAGTATGATACCTCAGGGTCATGCAGTGGAACAGGTTTGAAGTTAGGTGATCGGTGTAGGCAATAACTTACATTAACTTTAGGGACTGCATGGCACTTGTGACAATGTTGTCAAATTAAGAAGAATGAATTAATTATAATTCGAGTTATAAAATGGACATTATATAATGCATAGTTGAACCGGGGCTTGTTTCAATACCCACGACAATGTAGGCCTCAATTAGGCTTTATAGATATTACTGACGTCAGCGATACTGATATAAGCCTCAAGAGTTAAATGCACAATATCCTATGAGTGGATGATCTGAAATCGTAGTGAAGCCCACTATGTCTATGATGCTGCCATAAGTATACTGCACATGTGATTACATTGGTTTCACAGTAAAAAATCACTGCTCTGCAAATAGGAGCTACAAGGACCAGGTTGTAAACCATATACAACACAGGCAGCTTTATGCTGTACCAGCTATGGAACTACATATTGCCAACATGCTAGTAGCAATCATACAAGTATTTGGCTGAATTCCCCAATAATCGAACCTTGGAAAATATCACTTCTCCTGATGAATTATTTTTAACAAAGTGAAACACTAGAAGTAACTAATTGAAGACAATATGGCTCATTTGGCTGTGGATACACACACTTTACATGGAACGTATTAAATATTAAATCTCTGTATAGGGATGTCCTTCAGAGTTCTACTCCGTTATGTCCATGATTTGAATTTCTTACCTACACTCAGGAAGCATTCGTTTTAACGGCTTAAAGTTCCTACACCCGATGCGTAAATTCAAATAGGCTTATTCAAATGAGCTTATGGCCTTGAGAGACTAGGATCGAGTTTCAAGATAAACACTTTTAATGTGTGTCTACGCTCAGTGAGAGAGGGTGGTGTTAGGTTTGTAGCAAGAGGATTTAAAGTAGGGTGGTTATTTCATAGGACGAAGTGTTGCTCATTTTGTGACAACTTGTAATGGGTGAGCAGCTCACATTCGGGGCAGGCCGCTGCGCAACCTGAGGGGACTTTTGCTAACCAGAGCAAGTAAAGCACAAAAAGGTAATTAGGTTCTATGGTCTCAGCAACAAAAATAAAACAACCTCGGTTTTCCTGTGTCAAGCAGGATTGTGGACATTCCTGTCTGAGGCAGGGAGATTTCCCCTCCAGAGAATATCATGTGTCGTTTCAGCCGCCACTTCTTATGCTACTATATTATTTAGAGTTGAATCTTCTGCCAAACTAGAAAACAGGCAATGTTGATTTTATCTCCTTTCTTAGCTTACACAGTTCCAACACGTTTTACCGACACCCGCTGAGAATACTGCTTATGTGTACAAAGGCTCTCTATTTTAGAAAAGGGAACTGGATTTGGTTAGATGGGATTTCAGGTTGAAACTTTCCCCTAAAATATAGGGTGTTGAGCATAAGAATTTCATATTTCTTTTGTTTGTGCTTATGCTACTCTCTTCGAACATGATGAAAGTTATTCACTTGCACGACATCACCTGGGAATTGTAAAGCTGTCTAGCCTAATCCGACTAATTGCCAACCAGAATTGTGCATTAACTTAGAAAAGCTAAAAGTAAAAGTGAAGCAAACAATTTGGGGATGATTATCATTCATTAAGCCCTTTGATGTGCTACAAGCTAGGAAAATCTTTTGAGAAAAAAAAACCAAAATTAATCTTGGATTGAATTGGACCATTTCCAATCATGCCTGTATTGCATGACCCATATTGTATTTGAATAGTTGATGCACATCAGAAGGAGAGTTTGTTGTAATATTCCCATTGAATTGATTGGAATTTGAGACCTCCTATCTGGATCTTTAGTATTCATTAATTTCCCACTGCCATAATTGAATTACACGCAATAATAATAATGCGCTGATTTGACTAGCAATCAAGTAATTTTACTCTAATAGAAATAACGGTTTTCAAAGATAACTATTCGTGTGTTGATGATCCATTGATGTTACTCCTACAGGGGGATGCTTGTCATGCCTATGCTATTATACGTGAGAGGAATCCACCTAGAAGTGTTACAATCTGCAACGGACGGCAGCGGGTGAAGACAGCTTATGTCTCTATATCAAATGAGGTAGGTCATTTTGCGCAGTATTTTACTACAAAAGGTAAATACAAGTTTCATTACAAACCAAGGCATGTCCATAAAATTATCTCTATGATAACATGAGTTTTTTCTCACCATTGCACATCAAGGATGAGTTACCTACATAACACCAAAGGTTAATGTATAGAACCTCATTCTTATTTCCTAAATGCAGACGAAAGGAAACGCATGGGGCAATGTTACGAAATTTGATCATGTATCTACTACATACAATCGAAGCCATACTACCCTGTAGATGATTTTAAACATAAATCCCACTATAAATCTGAGTCTAAACCATTGATTTGTGGATATGTTAACAGTAGTAAATAATGTGCAGGACTTCTACAAAGAAGGAAATTAGGGATGTTTTATTCATAGTAAGCTCTTTCAATTGCAGGTCGAGATTCGCATTCTGAAGTCACAGCAGTCTGACCGAGGACGACATTTCCTCATACAATACCAAGGTGAGTAGTGCTGCCACCTAACTTGTCTTTGGGGAAGCAAAATTCTCACAGAACCATGGCTCTCCCTAGTGTGGACATTGTGGTTCCTGCTTTACCCACTAGAGGGGACTACGTTGTTGCAGTTTGGGTTCTTCCCGTCAGGTGGCGGGAGATACTTAATAAACCATACCGTGTCTGGCACTACAGGCACCACCTGGTGGGATTTCCTGGTATTATAGCTGCTGAGCAACTCTGTTGCCAATTCCACAGCTGCTCATAAGAAACAAATGGCTGATAACGGCTAGTTTGTATGGGTTGTATGGGGCCCCTGCTGGCCAACCCTCTGCCTTATTACCTCAGGGACTACAGAATCCTAAGCAATTGGAAATAAATGTGTCGTAAAAGGGATGGGGGTGGGAGCAAGACCTAGATAATGAATTATGTCCTTTGTTGCAGTGTGAAAGGTCAGTAGACCTGTTACAGAAATAGAGATGTTTCCCCTTAAGCCAAATTTAATTGACAGAGAACTGTGATGCAATAAGTGCTACAACCCCAAACATCCTTTGCAGAATCTTTGCAATTTATTAGTTGGTAAGGAGAAATACTTGGGGATCGCATACAGTATTACGAGGTTACTTTTTCTAGTACATTGCCCATATAGGACAAACTGATCCCGAAATTTGTCTCCCTTCTTATATATAGAGGTGGACATCTAGCACTAGTATAGGCCTAGTAGTAGTTGCTGCATGAGACTATGGTTGACTTGTCTAATCTGAACCGTACTCTAGTTACTTCAATAGGATTAATGCCCAAATACTGTTTTGTGATTGGAAACGGTAGTAGATAGACAGATAAGAGCAGTTGCCAAACCAAATTCTGCAGCTTCACGCGAAGTAGAATGAAATATTGCTGGCCCTACCAATGCTAATTGCCCAAGTCACGCGAAAATCCTCACCAAAATGACAAGTGGGAGAGCTATTCTAAAAGGCCAACGGTTTAAAAAAATGGAATGGCTTTCGCATGGCAATGACTTCAGAATTTGAATCCACAATGTTGGTTAGGACACAAACTATCTGTCGGTTTGCAATACAGATGACAACTTTATTCCCATATTGAGAGAAGAAAGGCTAACATTTGAGTAAAATCTAATCAGGGCCTCAGCATTGAAAGTACAAACCAGGTTTTCTTCTTTTTTAAATTATTGCCTCACCAAACAGGGACCACTTCAATCAGGAAGGCCGATTTGGTAACAATGCGTTTGTTCCCGTGTCGACATTTCTTCGACCCTCTCACGTCGAGTTTGATTGCACTTCGACACCAACCCTCGTCAATCTGACGAGAAAACGAGGTTGGACGAGAATGTGTCTTGTGAGAGAAATGATTAAAACACCACCACCCAGGAAAGAATCCAACAGAAACCGCCTCTCGCTCACTTAGCCTGGCTTAAGCAAATATTTGACTGACTATTTGACAATCTATCTTTATTTTGCCAGCCGTCGGCTGCCCCGACCTCCCTGTCTCTCCTGGAACTTGGATGAAGCGAAGCACCGATGGTACGAAAGCTGTGATTGGCTGTAAATCATCAGATGAATCTTGGGAAGTGAAGTGTGATAAGAACAAATGGGTCGGTAGGACGGAGAACTGTACCAAAGGTAGGTGACATACAAACTACGTTATGGCTATATAGATATCCAAGTCAATGACTTTATATCAAGATGTATCACACCATCTATCTTAGTAGGCATTCAATTTTTCCTTCGAAAGTCATAATCTTCCCTGGAATTTATTTAAACCCTCTTTGTTTTCTTTCAGTGTCCGTCGGCGCTATCCATTCTCGTGAGTGGGGTATAGTCAGTTTACCCTTCGGTAGGTTGTTAGTAAAGATGGCATGGTCCACCTGTAAACTGCTACTAAATTATAGAATTAAGACATTTAGAATTATCAATCAGCACATAGTATGAACAAGTAAGATGAGAACATGAGCTAAAACAACATGATTAAAGCATAAATTTGCATATGCATGCCTGAAAGACACAATAATGTAGTTTGATGATGTATCATGGTGCTCAAATTCAATATTAAAACATTTCTCAATATATCATTTCAGGCTTGTCTGTGATTATCGTTGTGACAATTGCTCTCACTATTGGAATCATATTTATGATTATTGGCCTGGCCTGCCTAAGATGGTAAGTGGTATTCTATAGTATGGATTGGGACTTACTAATGCTTATAATTACAAGTAATATTTGTATTTGTGAGATCATTGAAGGGTATTTACATTCATGGTTCCCTGGGCTTTTAGCATCTTCAAATATACCTGCATACAATGAAGGCAGAGCAATGTATTGAACATTCCCTGTATACGTGTGTTTCAACTGAAAAAAAAAAAAAAAACATTTTGTTTGTATCGTCAACATTATTGATAGTGTAATTTACATTGGTCAGCCGTTTTCCTGATGGGTTCTCATGTTATACTTTGATGAAGCTTTTTTCTTGAAAAAAAAAAAACCTTCCAGTTAGTACTGTCAACGTCGAGACCGTCGTATATACATAGTCTTCATTTACTCAGCTCACCCTAATAATAGCACATAATTATATGTGTATTCTATTTCTTTCTAGGCGTCGTCAGAGAGAATCAGAACGGCTACAGAAGGCTAAGAAGGAGAACCCGTACTACACCGGATTCATGCCACCTCACAAATCCCCAGACCGTCGGCACCTGACCCGGGAGCTGCCCTGGCCCCCACCCCCGTCCTCCACGGCAGACCAGGAAGCCCTTTACACCAGTGAGAACGAATACTCCTACATTGCTGAGGTTCCCCTACCCCCTCCACCACCGCCAGTTGGCAGCAACCACGGTAGTACGCATGCACACAATGATAACCGAGAACTGCCAGACCCGCCCAAGTACTTCGTCTTGGAGCCTAATGGCAATGAGTCGCACATGTCTCGGGAGAGCAGCTCACCACCAGAACGCTACATTGGCGTTGAGCCTCAACAGCATGTGCACACAAATAGCCTTGGTCCCCGGAAGAAATACCACAATGGCGGCGGCCTGCCCGAAGGTGACATTTTCCTGCCTGGAAGCAGTTCAAGACGCAGCCACCAGGGCGGTCAGCCATACGCCGACTTCCGGGACTTCCAGGGGCGGGATGAGCGTTCCCATAATCATGTATCTGTCTGAGAGTGTGCTGTTTTGAGTTCTAAAGGCTATTTGGAAACCAGTTTGTTTTTTAGTCTTGTTGGAACAGAGATGGGGGTGTCCAAAATGTGATCATTAAGAAAAATTATCACAACGGAAGGAAAGACTTCATGACGACCCCGACATCTTTTATTGGCCAACCTCTATTATTCTCTGAGCTTGTAGGCTTCGTTTAAAGGCAAGGAGATCGCTGGAGTTTCCAATGCTTTTCAGTTTAGTAAACTACCACAAGCGTGTGATTTATATGCCTTTAGAGTGATTATAATAGATCTAGCATCCATTATCAGAATATCGAAGACATCGAAAATGCTAATGCAACATGGTACTGAGCAAATAATGACCAAGCGTGTGCCTGCCAAGAATAATTTAAAATATGTGAATCAAAAGGAACCAGACAAGGAATGTAATTTGCATTGCCAAGTCACTTGTCTCATACTTATATTATCCAGTATACTGTGTTTCTTCTTTTATTGTTCATCTCCAATATAACCCATTATGTATATTCTGTTTTCTAGACAGGACTATACATACACAACTTTATGTGACATAGCTACTTGAATTGTGTATTTTACAAAACATAAGCGTACAGAGAAACGTAATTCATTGATAAACAGAACATATAATACTGAGTCATCATCATAAAAGAAAAGAAAATTATCATAAACAATTCAAGACGTCGATGTTATTATGCAAGTCATTGCCTACTATTTACCATGTGATTGGTGTGATATGTTTAATGATGTTATATGTACATAGTTCCCTCCATATGGGATCCTCTATGATGTATAGAGTATTGTGATCGTATCTGACATCCAATAAGAACACTTTTCAAACACATGTTGTTGCGTCTTTCTTTCTTTTTTTTCTTAAATAACTGAATTGAAACGAATTACACATCCACATGTAATAAATCTCCGAATTTGTAATTCAAAACCCATAGGGTCAGATCTCCCCATAAAACGAAGTGACCTTGCCAGTCATCGGGATGCAAGCTTCAGGGTTTGGAATTTAATTGTAATAATATCCTTTGATTTGACTACAAAATCTTAATGCATCCCTCGTTCCCTCTTGCTTCTAAAGTTTGGAGACCGATGTGAGGGTGATTTCTAGGGGCACTTCTTTTCTCTAATTGTCCATTTACCTTGGTCTGGAGAGCTTCTTTGTGCTTTTTAGTTACCAATATAACACGTTCTACTGAAAGCGGGATTATGCCCGATTAAAGAGCTGCTCTGTGATTAGAGTCCGTGATGTGAAGGACGGATCAATCAGACTTCAGCTGTCAGTGCATTATTTAGATCGATAATGCACTCTCAGCGCTTCACAAACACTGATATTTTGACAACTCCATGTCATCGCATCCATTTTTTGCTTGTTTACTCCCGGTTGTTGACTTTTTTCCTTTGCCTCTGTTCACATTTTACAACCGTTTTGTAGAGCCTATTTTGATTATTTTTGAGACAGGTAACAATAAAATGGTTCAATTTGTGTGTGTTATAATGGGCATTGGGCACTTGGCCACGGCCCTGGTTGTGTTAAAGATGTGTTTTTTTAGATATTGTGTTTTGTTTAGATCCTCGACGTCTCAATGACGTGTGGAGCACGCCCGCGACCATGTCCCTAAATGAATTTGATGTAAAAGTGGACGAAATAAGCGAAGATCCGAATTTAATACAAAGTTTTGCATAGTTCTGTATATTTGATGACAGTAATATCAGCAAGAGATCGATCAATAATCCTTGCACCTGGCAGCAAAACCACCTTCTATCACGCAAACATCTTAGATTTAAAGAGGACGGAATATTGCGTTTTTATGGAACATTTTATGAACAACAAAATATCCAATAATATTAGAGAACAAATATTGAATCTAATCATGGTATGTACAAGTTTAAACATAGTTTTACAAAACCTTATCTATATTCTGAAGTGTTTTTGTGGCACCTACCCTTCTGACCCTTGATTAAAAGTCGGTGCTTTGATTTTATGGTTAGATTAAGCAACAACCCATATGTTCTTTTATAAAACCTCCTCTCCCATGTGGTAGTAATTAACCATTTTTTAATTTGCATGAACCAAAATAATCTTTCTTCAAATTTTCTTTCTGATGCTTAGTAGCTGCTGGAAATGCCAGGTTCTGATATTTACGGATTCCCTAGTAGGACATACAATGAATATGATAAAACTAAAAAAGCCTCCAATCTAAATGACAGGCTGACTCTTTCACCTCTACCCGGCAGGTGTGTGTCTGCTGGTAATGTGAGACATGGTGAGGGGACAGGTGGGCAGGATACTCACCTGTCAGGCATGGGTCAGGTGAGCTCCCTGCTCTCAGCTGCAGGAAATTACCTCCTATGTGTGTAGCACTGGAGTTCTTCTCTACAAGTGTAATTCTAAGGTTACTATTCTGATTAAAACGAATATGTTACTGCATTTGCTGTACATGGATCTGAGTAACTGTGGTACAGTTAATGAAGCTAGCGTAACAAAGTGGATTTGCACTATTCAACACCTTATGATTCTGATGACTTTTTGCCTAATTGAGTGCTAGGGGAGTTTGTAATTTACCGATTGTTTAGTGAAAAGAAGATAAAAAAAAGGAAACCTCACGTCCGTTCTATTTTGACAGTAGCTTTGACAACCGTGAACTGGTGAACACTACCTGCTTTATCACATCTTATCAGTACATTACACAATGTGTTTCTGTCTAACATTTGCCCGATCATAACTTTGAGAACACAAAGGAACTATTATCATCTACAGTGCCCTATGGTATCCATTTAAAAGGGAAGACGGTATGGCAGGGCATGAGGACCTTTCTCCATTGTGATTGCAATGGAGTTTAAATTATTATTCAAAATATTGTTTCTGTCATGAAAATTACATTGAAAAAAATATAACCATTTTCAACACCTCAACGATGCAGGGTTCAGAAGGACGTGGGGGAAATTAAAAAAACAAAAAACAAAAAACAACTGTATCCTTTATGCACAGGAAACAGGTTTTAAGTTTGCACTGGTATATCTTCATAAAGAGTAGATGTACTGTACTGTCATCTTCTACTACTTAAATATTTATAGTTGCCCTACAAGCAGCGGAAAGCCCAGTCTCGCGTGTCATACATTCTGCACTGGGACTGATGTTGATTTATTTCTTGTGGGGTCTCTTTAGGAAAAAAAAATACTTCAGGAGGGAAATTGATATTATGGTGATTGATGACAACGTCTGATTTCCCAGTAGATCGCCCATACTATACACCCCTCAAAGTGATAGCTTGCTGCCCTGACAGCCTCCACTCAGTAAGGGACGCCTTCTACACGTCATACACCCCTCAAAGTGTTAGCTTGCTGCCCTGAAAGTTTCCACTCACCAACGACGCCTCAAATTATTGGTGTGGCGGCCTGACAGTTTCCACTCTGTAGTGGACGCCTTTTACACGTTGTCATATACATTTTAGTAATGCCATAAATTGTAACATATGATTGTATTAATGCATATAAGATGAGGCATTGATACATATAACTCCTTATACCACGATTCTGGCACTTCCGGTGGTTTTATATGCAGTTTAGCCGTGCATTTATTCTGCATTTAACACCCATGTGCATTTTTGAAATTTTAGGTATATACTTTTTCGGGGTCAAGTTGGACTTAGAATATTTTGGGAAATGCTGGCAGACATACAAAGTCAGTCTAGCCATTGTTTCAATGTGAAAAATCGTCCCAACTCGTAGGAGAATTGAACCCCAGCCGCAGTGCTGGTTGGCGAGGACATTAGCCATAGCGCCACACTGAACGGTGATGAAAACCCAATGAGAAAATAAATAATGTAAAGGACCAAAGTAACCGACGTCATGGTCCACTGACCATGAACAATAGTGTCACAGGCCCCTGAACACCATAACACTAACAATATGCTATAGAGGTAATGGCTTTGTGAACTTTGGGCAGCTCTCAAGCTACCCCACGGCTGCCCAGCCCAAATATTGGAGCAGTTCTGTTAATGCCAGTCCATGATGGACCCAATGGGCTTAACCTGGGCGCTTAACACTCATTAGTAGCGGAGCTAGGCTGTTTGGAGTGTTTTAAGTTCGAGATGTGACACAGACACGTTAATTACAGCTCAACACCCATCCAGCTGGCATCTGACAGCTGACAACTTCCCCTCCGCTCATGCGCAGTTACTAAGCTCTAGATGCACAAATGATTGAGATACTGGTGTCTGAAGATGCAACACCGAGCTGGACAATGGAGGCGCCAGTAGGCTGATGGGGGCGTCCTATGTACCCCCATGGACATGAAAGACTCAGCACTAATGGACAAAGGCAGTGGCAGTTGCCACTGGCTCCAGCTAGTCTGGGAGAGGAAGCTATGGGTTGGCTACTTAAACCCAGCCATTGGCCTCCATTAAGGCAGTATCCAGAGAACCACCTCAGTGACAACATCTCCAGTCCAGCTCTCCTGCAGCCTGCTATGCATGTGTCACAAGAACACTCTGTTGGGTTAGACAGGCATAGGACTACACCCCACTTGTGGCCAGAGGCTCTCTTCTTCCATCTATCTACAAGAGGGTAAAGCTACACTTTTATATTATCCTCTACCAGCAGGCCAGGAGCTAGGTTGTGGGAACCCACCTAGAACCTATATTGGACAGTGTATTATTACTATTACACATAGGAGTGGAACACTTACTTAGACCCATATTATATTTACTGTGTGTGTGAATTACCTGTGTATTGACATTTGTATTACTGATACATGAATACTGCCTAAGCTTGAATGAACCAGTGATAACTGGAACACAAGATAAGAGCTTGATATTCTTACTTATTATAGCCACTAGTCATATGATATTCCTCATATGACAACTTGATCATACACATATCCCTAGTATGACAATGTCATAAATACCTCAAAGTGTTGGTGTGGCGGCCTGACAGCTTCCACTCACTAACGCATGCCATATATCTACCTTATACACGTCATACACCCTTAAAAGTGTTACTGTGCCACCCTGACACCTTACACTCACCAATGGACGCCTTATACACATCATACAAAGTATTGGTGTGGCGGCCTGACAGCATCCACCCAGCAAATCTTCGTGAAGTTGAGTCAAAGTGTGTGAGCCTTCACGCAGTGTGCTCCTGGAAATTCTGTTTGCGTCAAGCATTGCCAGGGCTGACTCAGCTTCATGTAGACTGACATATGCATTATGACTCATCTTCATACACAATGATGCATGGGTTATGACGCACAATGATGCATGGGTTATGACGTAGTATGACACACAATGATGCATAGGTTATGACGCAGTATGACACACAATGATGCATAGGTTATGACGCAGTATCACGCACAATGACACACTGACCAATTTGTGCTTGGGGGGGGGAGCTAGGAATGGGGGGTGTGGATTTTCATTTTGTGGCTTTATTGTGAACACCAATTCATCTGATTATCCTGTTTCCATGTAAGATATCTTTCCTCACATTATCATGTTTTACCCACTCTCCTTGGAAATGGGTGATTTTGGTGTTGATGTATGATACCTTGTAGTATTCCTGGGAATACTGGTTCAAATCAAAACAAAATAATTATCATAAACACAAAACAGAAACATTCTAAATCTAGACCACCCCAATCCCACCCATGTTGACAATGAATGATCATTCACTTTGTCCCCAGATACCAGAACTTATAACTTAGCATTCTGAATCCCCTAAATTTCCATAGGCTTTACTCATAGTTCTGAATGTACTACTATCTTGGGGTATTGCTACTAATGCTTGAAATTAGCAGTAAGGCATGTTCAGACATAATCAGTAATAACAATATATGACTGTAGAAATACCTGTCAACTGGGATTTGAAGTACAAATTAATCTAGATCTGTGTGACCACCTAACATCTGTCCTCCTTGGCTGTCTCTGCTTGTCTGTTTTGAACTCAGGAGGAGAACAAAGAAAGGGGAGGGAATTTAATATGGACCAATCAGAACACAGACTACTATGTAGTGTGTCACCTTGTGTGAAGTTGTGTCATGATGAGTGAGAGTTGACAGAAGTTGACACAGGTTGATGCATGCTCACACAGTCTGTTACACCCATATTGTATATAACATCTACCCTTTTATCACTCAATACAGACCATTTTTACCATCATATTAAGAATTCCTATCTATTTCCCCTAACAGATGCATAGATGACATGTAAAATGCAAATAAGTCCAACTCAGTGCTAAGTCCCAAAGACAAAACAAATCATCTTTTTTTGTCTTATATATGCACCGAATTCCATATTCTTTGGTATCATTACGTTTCTGATTCATGTGTATTCCATATCACGTAAGAAAGAAAACTGCTATGTGTAACATAATCTATCATATTGACATTTAATCAATTGGCCTATTGTGCAAAGTACAAGCAGTCAGAATTCATGAAGATTCCATAGTCTCTCATTGTGAATATGAGTCATGCTGAGTGAGAGCTAGCAATTATTGATGCATGCTGACAATTGTTCACCAAGTCGTTCCTTGCATCTTTATGGAAGTGACTGATTGTTTGTCAAGGTGTGTGGGAGTGGGCGACTATTGACACATGTTGGTGTTTGCTTACCAAATCTTCCCTTACATCTGTATTGAAGTGAGTGATTGTTTGTCAAGTTGAGTGAGAGTTGACAACTGTAGACACATGCTGATGCACGCTCACCCAGTCTCCCCTACCATCTTTTACACAGTAAGTGATTGTTTGTCAAACTAAGTGAAAGTTGACAAGTATTGACACATGCTGACACATGCTCATGCAGTCTCCCCTACCATCTGTATCAAAGTGAGTACTTGTTCGTCAAGCTAAGTGAGACTTTACCAGTATTGGCACATGCTGATGAACATTCACCCAACCTTTCCTACCACCTTTATTGAAGTGAGTGATGGTTTGTCAAACTGAATGAGAGTTGACTCAGTATGACACAAGACGACACAGTTCGTTACCACACAAAAGTTATCAAACATCATCACTCGCCATGACTGATGTTCACTCAGATTTGCTGGGCACCCACTCATAATTGGACGCTGCCTATATGCCCTACAGCCCTCAAAGTGTTAGTGTTTCGGACGTTCCACTCACCAACGGATGTTATACACATCATAGACCCCTCACAGTGACATTTATCCACATACAGTTTAGCAGCAGAGAAGGAATGCTAGTCCAGGCCCTAACTAGGCCTAAGACTAGATACAACATAACATAGAGTCTCCACTGGTTGTCAAATCACAGCCTTATCTCATGGTTTCATGCACCCTTCAGTCAGGTTCCATGGATTTTTCCTCTTTGTGATGTTTAATTCCAACTCCCATAGCTCAATAAACATACATATCTTACTTTCCTCTGATATATACACTGTAAAAACAGTGTTTAGGGATTAAACACCAGTGTTTAGAAGTTAAACACTTGGTTAAACACTTATTTGTCCCACTTTTCTCAATGCTTCTTAAGTGTTAAACGCGTTCAATTTTAAACGCGTTTAACTAGGAAGTGTTTAACCAAGTGTTTAAATGCTAAACACTTAAACACTTCAGTGTTTAGGTGTTTGAGAATAAGTGTTTAAAAGCTAAACACCTAAACACTTCAAGTGTTTAGATGTTTAAATGTTGGTGTTGAGAAAATTTCGTGTGTATCTTTAAACACCTTTTTTGCAGTGTATGTACTAAAGAAAGTCATTTTACACACAAATATATGCAGATATAAAATGAAAAATGCATGGTTAATTTTATAGGTATTGAAAATAGGCTCGATGAGGCTTCCACTTTATTAGTCACCATCATATTTACATGTTTACGTAGCGTTTAATGTATGTTATGGGAACGCACGAGTGGATTTACGGGTTAATAATCCACGACCCCGAAGGGGGAGTGGATTATTAACCCGTAAATCCACGAGTCCACGAGCCTATTTTCAATACCTATACAAATCCTATATAATGGGCGTTGACTATATTCGACGCCAGGCCTACCGTGGTGTCGACTATAGTCAATGCTAGGCCTACCATGCTGTCAACTATAGTTAATGCTGGCCCTCAATGGGTTAACAGTACAGGTCTGCTGGTCTTAAAATCAGCTCAATCTGATTAATATTAAATCCATGGTGGCCTGTTGAACATATATGAGTGCTTGAGAACGCACTTTTGTTATTCTTGGCACGTAAGGGTTAACTTTAAGAAATAACTGTTTAACTTTACAATCCATCTTTAAAATCACCCCTGTGACCCCTTTTTTCTACTATGAATGCTGTCTGCTGTACTGACTAATTAAATTTTGGGCATTTCCTACCGGTGTCTGTAAAGTTCACCAAACACCATCTACACCCCCCACCCTCCCACTTACCCTACATTGCACTACGTCCCTTCTATTCATATTCTGCCTATTTGAGACCCTTCCTGCTGTCCTTTCCCATGCTTTTTGACCTATATTCCATCCATTTACCTTGAGAAATACCTCCAAAAGATGCACGAGCCAAAAATATATCTACTAAGCCCTGAATTTGGACATGTACCACATCTCTTATTACAGTTCAAGGTGCCAAATTTATATTCCTACATGGACCCTAACTTGTCTGGAGCAGTACCCATCTACTGAAACCTCCCGAAAGCTACTTGACAGGTCAACAGCAGCTCTCAACCATGTAATTTTATTACGGGTGTTCCCTGCTGGGCCATCCCACCGACATATTTCCATCATTGCCTTCCTAGCTCCCTCAGAAATGGGAAAAAATAAAATTTTGAACCGGACCAGCATGACACTTCTGTCTCAAACTCAAACTGTAAATAAAAAAATGAGCAACTCAACCATTCATATATTTTCCACTTACCAACTTTACAAGTCAAACAAAACTGCATGAAGAATTAACTGTACTGGTACAAAGATATATCAAATTCAGCCCCACTTCTTCCCCATCAAAAAATTGCCTGTACTGTCTTATCTGATATGAAAAATCACTCTAACCTGTCTGATCTAGTTATCATAATAAAATGAGGGACGTTTCTCATCGTTCTTTCTCCCTAGAACTCTGATGAGAAACCTATGTGATATGGTACAGAATGGTTAGTATGTACATGAATCTTCACCTGGAGCTACCTGGGTAAGCTGTCGTCCTCTCTGCCCCTGTATCAACTCACCAAACACTTATAACTAGAAGAGAAAATGATTTAATTAACCTTTTTGTGCCCAGGATTATTTGCAATTTCTCTCTAATTCCCAAAGTATTGCCTTGATTTCGGATACATAAGTACTGTCTGCCTATTGCTTTTAAGGTATGTCTCTGATTATATGTTCTGACCAATTTGGAGCGGGTATTTCTTCAATGTATGGTGAAACATTAGTGTGTTTGGTTACAATGGCAACCAAACGTTCTAACTAATAATATGATACAGCGGCTTGTTTAGGTATCTAGACGGTAGTTTTGCTCTTTATTCTTTAGTGAAATCCTACTATTTTGGTATTAAATGATTATTTTTGCACTTTAAAAGAGGGAGCTGTTGTTTTGATAATATAATGAAACTGAAAACATAATCCAAATATCCTGTAAAGTTCAGTGTAAGATGGTTTAAAATAACTTGTGATATCTTCATCAATGATTCTGTAAACATGACAGACAGACAGGTGAAGTCAGGTTTGGGTATAGTAGAAGCCTCAAGCCCTTACAGGCAAAGCTGGAGTCCATAGTGATGGGTAACTAGTGCACGTCGATAGACAGTTACTTGTCTCTACCATTAAGCCTTCTATGTGGTAGCTGAGGTCTATAGTCAAACTAACTAGACTGCACAGACTTGAATTCTTCACTAGTTAACATGATCTTACGAGTGTTTGATTCACAGTAAGGGGATGCCACAGGGCAGATGATGTCAGCCTCGGATACCTCTTCTTCGTCAGTTAGTTTTGGCGAGGACAGTTTGATGATCTTGTTCCAACTGGTTTCTGCTCGGAAACCAGGCCGCATGAAGTTCAAGTTGTCGTATCCGTGGGCAAGTCTCTCACTGGTGATCTGCACGATATACCAGGAATTCCCCCACACAGCTGCTACAAAACTGCCACGCTCAAACAGCTCCTGTCAGACACAGTCATGGTGGACATCAGAGGGGTCATCTACATAGCGCATACTGCCATTCTCTGCTTGCTGGCCAGCTGGTGTCTGGGCTTCTTCCAGCTCGGCTTCTGCCTCGACCTCAGGTTCCTCAGTCTCATCTGGGATATCGTCATTCTCATCCATGATATGATCTTAAATGACCTGTGCAAGAGCACTCCTAGCACGCTTCTCTGCCTCTTCCTTCTCAGCTGCTTTACGGGCTAACTCTTCGGCTTCAAGCCTCACTGTCTTGAGTGAATCCAGCTGCAGCATGATGTCATAGTTATACAGCAGGAACTCTTTCCACTGGGATCTAACAGGGGTAGAAGCACACTCGTTGTCTAGCTTAGGGATGTAGTTGTCTCTGTCCCAGCAGCACTCGTCGAAGCATGAAGTAGATCTCGTGCAAATCTTCTCTGATCGGGGCATCACTGCTACAGAGTGGACTGTCATGGAACCTTGCACAGACTTTGGGGATACCATGAAAGGCAGCCGACCGCGCGACTCAAAGGTGTCCGTCATCGACATACAACACAGACATCTCGCCATCGTTGCACTGTTCCACAAACAGCTGGGCACTGTAGATCATTTCCCTTATTCCCTTTGTAGTCAGCCTTCTGTTTAGTGGCAGCGCCGACCCCATCACATGGGCCTTTGCCGTTATTGGTCTCAAAGTAATCCCAAGTTGTGTCAAGTTGAAAGAGCTCATGGTGGCAGCATACCAGACTGGAGATCGATATGTAACGGTACTGGGATGATGGTGAATCTGTCCAGTAGTGCACGATCTTGATGTGCGGGTGAACTTGCAGACTCACTTTGTACTGTGTGTTTACTCTATTAATTTGATGTTGTTTTGGCCTCGTTTTCTAATTGCTGCATATAGATGTAACAAAGTGCATTTTGGGGTTTGAGCTAGCTCCTTATAAATTGTAGAGTGTGCCACTACCTCAGCCCAGTACACATATCAAGCTGTGCAGTGATCCTACTCAAATAAAACCAGTGAGAGATACCTCCTGACTGAAGACTTTTATTGATTTCTCTCCTCGGCTACTAACACGTCAAGCACAACAAGGGTACAAAGGTTCATCAAATACTCCGGCACTTTTCCGATGATTAACACTCCGTCATATCCTCTAGTTAATACAATCTTTATTTCCTCTTCATATTAAGGCTCACTAGCAATAACTTCCACTTCCTAAAATCACATATTATCACACAGCAGGCAAGGCAGCAGGCAAGTTTGGTCCAATTCAACTTCTAATTAAGCAATGCAGTGTACTCACATGGAGAGTCTTAATAGTTGTTATGATAGTCCAACTTTAATGTGGATCCTAAGTCCACACAGGGAGGATCCCTGCATGGAGAGGGAGAGCCCCTTCCCAGGCCTGGAGTCCACAAATATATTATTTGAGGATTATTGTCATCTCGGCGCGCCTGCGCAGAGACATGTATTTGTCTCATGACATTACTATCTCATATTTATTTCCCTTTTATTACTCAACTTTGTAAAGTAGTTATGTCTTAATCTAATATTCTTCTTCCCATTATTCATCATTAATCCCTCCAGTTCTACTGGTCCTAAACTAATTATCTCTTTCGTTTTCAGATGGGATTTCTGAAGTTTATCTCCTTCATCTCTCGACTGGAGCCATCAAGCCTTCTGTCTCAAATCTCATTATGGACCTGAACATCACAATTTATACCCTAATTCCTGTGAAACACGCCATCAACTCATTTTGTTTGTCAATAAACATTAATCACTTTGTCTTGCCTTAGTGCCTTTTTCTTTGCCTCTCTATTAAATTACTTTACATATCCTATCATTGTCGGCACTGCTGGTCACACATTATTATCCATTATGGATTTCTCTTACACCATCGTACACCTTCATGATGTGGGCGATGGTTCCAGCGTCATGCATCCGGTCATCGGACATGTAGCAGAGGCACTTTGATATAGTTATGCCGTCCTGCTTCAAGTGAATGACGACTGGGTGGACAGTGATTCCGTCTTTGTTGAAAAAGACTGGATCTCACCTCCCTCTCCAAAGCCTACCAGCCAGTTCTGTGCAAAGTCCATCTGTCTTGTACAGTCATCTTGCCTGAGCTCCTCGTGCTGTTGTCGTACTTTAATGCTGGTGTTTAGCACGGTCCGAGTGGTTATTTCGGCGAGTCGTAGTCCTTGATCAATTCAGCGATGAAGTCGGACTTTTCCAGAGAACCGTCTACAGGCTGCAGTCTGTTGACCCAGAAGGTCTCGTTGAGCTTCCTTCGCGCCGATCAACACAGGGGAGAGCTGCCATCGCTTGAAGGTAATCTCATCTGGCAAGTTGGTGTAGGAGTAATTGTTGTTCCTCCTACCAGTCCCATCTCTCAAAACCTTCTAAAGTCCTGCTTTGGTGAAGTCACTGGCACAAATGGTGCAAAAGCATGGATAGCTGTGAGCTTCAGCGCATAGTTCTGAAGTGTCTTACAGAGACAACACTCTACCTTGTGCTGCCGCAGTGGGACAATCCACTTACACTTCCTTAGAATGCAAGCAAAGTGGTTGTACTGGCACTGGTACTTCGCCGGAGCACGGTATCTGTACGTAGCGTGGATCTCCTTCACATCCATCAGTAACACACGCTTCTGCAGCACTTTCTTGACACCGTTGTGTTGATTCTTAGCAAAGTGAGTCACCTTCTGCTTCTTCCCAGGACACAACCGAGTGAACTCTCCGTCCTCTACAAATGCAATCACAAACTCTCTAAGTTCTTCCTTCTTTATCCCATGTGCCGTTACATCTTTGTTAATTGAAATGTGCTTGGCTGCCTTCCCAGTGAGACCGAACTTCTTGGCCATAGCAGCCATTAGTTTCTTCTCGGTGAGAACTTGTGGGTCTGTTAGCCTGTGCAGGATCTTCTTCCTCTTGGTATGGCTCAAGGTCTCATTGACTTGCTGGGAAATCACATCCATAGCCTAAAGGATCCGTCCATCACTCACTGTTTTCTTGTGAGCTTCAGCGAGTTCGAGCTGTCTCTCCTTGCGCTTGAGGTCTGCTCGGAGAGAAGCAATTTTGGAATTGACTTCCTGCTTCTCATGTTCGAGGGATTCGTAGTCTTCAACTTGGCCAGTGATCTTCTTCTCATAAAATGTGCGCATCTTACTGAAACGTCGCTTGTGGATGTGAGAGCACTCAGGTATGTGGCATAGTTCCAGCTCCTTCCTGGGTTCACCGGGCAGCGGAGTCACATCATCACGAGGGCCATCTCCTGCGCCATCAGGACTGTCTAAGGTACATGCACTGAAATGAACAAATCACCATTTGGGAACTTAACATTTCATGAAAGTACTTTTTAGGATCACAGAAATGATGAGTCATAAATTTCAAAGATCTATATTAATATTGAATTGAGCTTCCTTCATAAACATATGATTACCCAGCAGCTTAAGTTTAAAGTACACAAATATAATACATGAAAGTAAAGAAAGACATTTTGACCTACCATGCTGGTGGTGAGGATAGGCGGGCAGCCTGCCATGGACCTGATGCTACTGGTGTAGTCGGGCATCCCGGGGAACAATTCCGGGGTAGAAGTTCAACGCCCTGTAGAGCTTTCAACTCTTTAGCAGCCGGTCTCCGCGGTGTCTTCTCACAGGTGGGAAGGTCTCTATCAAATTATCAAAATATATATTATGTTCTTTATATGTCAGCAATAAAAATCAAAAACATGCAGTATAAATTAACAAGAAAGGGATTAAACCTTTATTTCTCAGTAATCAAACTGTGCAAACATAAATTTACGTGTCTCAGCGATACTCGCAAGTATATACACTCTACCTTGAAGCATCTTTACACTTCAGGCACTATTTAGCTATATAAACTACTTAAAGATTTAAAAGGTTACATATCTTATATCTAGCTTCTGTAGAGAAAATCGAAATGACGGAGCTTCCGCCGGGACTCCCGATGTCAAGTGCCACATAACGGATGGGGGGAAGGGCTGGTGTCTCCTCAGCAACTGCAAAACTGCCAACAACAACGAATGAACAAGTGAATGTTAGGTTTAATAAGATTGTGGGCATTTGCAGGCATTACATAGGTTGAGAGAGGTCGACATCCTGCATATTTTGGGGGAACACAAACGCCTGTAATATTATTGTGTGAAATTTCAACACAAGAACTGTCTAGAATTAGGTTAAAAAAATTGTCAATTTTAACTTAATTTGATTTAAAAACACTTACCCTCCTACGTCGTGTTCCTCACCACCAGCCGAGTCATCCCTGCTAGTTCCCGGTTCGGCAGCGGCCAAACCTTGCGGCTTCCGGATGGCCAGTGATGCTGTGGAGTGCTTTCTGGGGCGGCCCTCCCTCGATGGTGGGGTCAGGCACGGGGGGCGGGAACCACACTCTGCTCACCCCCTTGGGAACTGCAAAGAAGAAGGTGAGTCTCTTTAAAATGATGTAAGTTTACATTGATGGGCATTCTGTCAAATCATTCATGATCTGACAACAAAGGAGTCTATCAAATGACATGGTTGGTGATTCAAAATATTCTTACCTCTCTGCCAACGGAGCTGACTGCTCAGCTGGGTTCATCATCATCGTCGTTGCGTCCTCCTCCGTGAAGTCCATCTGTGCGGGATCCTCCGGGTGGTCCTTCGGTGCGGGAACCTCCAGGTGGTCCATTGGTGCGGGATCCTCAGGATGGTCCATCGTCGTAGTCTTTGTCGCGGCCTGCGGGTTCTCCTGCATTGCAGCATCTGTTGTCTCCAGCCCTGTACGTGCCTGCTCCCTGAAAGGGGGGAATTGAACTTGTAGATCAAAGTCTCATGAATAGTAATTAGTTTTTGTTAAATCAATGTTTTTGGTTATATGTCACAGCAAGATTATAACCTAAGGATTCGAGATCTGTTGTGGTAGATTACATTAAGATCTTACATTTAAAAAACAACAAAACTGACTTCTCCGTTGTTGGCCGGCACTGTCGCTTCCGTTCCTTGCGGTCTTTGCCTTGCGGGGTGACTTGGTCTTGGCCCTCTTGGTTGAATTTGACGCGTCAACAACCCCACTAACCGCAGCCGATACCCTGGACCAATGTTCAGGAGTCACCTATTAGAAATGACCATAAAATATTTATAATTCAAAGCTCAAGAATGCATGTCAAATTTTGTTCTACAGGAGTACACTTTTAAATATAAATGTGAATTTTTTTTTTTTTAAAGCACTTTACATTTCTTACCGTAAGGCTTTTCCTCATCCGCTGGGTCTGTGTGGCTGGGTCCGTCGATGCGGCAGGTGGTGGTACAGTTGGTGGAACAGGATCGCGAACAGCAGGTACAGCATCGATCGGAACAGCAGGTACAGCATTGATCAGAACAGCAAATACAGCAGGTACAGCATTGACTGGAACAGCAGGTACAGCATCGATGGGAACAGCAGGTACAGCAGATACAGCATCGATGGGAACAGCAGGTACAGCATTGATCGGAATATCATCGGGGACCAGATAAAATCCAATGATCAAATGATAAAATCAATAGATAAAATCCAATGAATAAAGTTTTGTAAAATAGGTAAGTGCCTACCTTAGCCCATCTCCTACCCCCTCACTGCATCCCCCTACCCCGTCAGTCCGTCACTCACCCCCTTAGTCCGTCCAGGACTTACCCTCTCAATCTGTCCCTCAACCCCTCAGTCTCTCCCTTGCCCTCTTAGTACGTCCCTCACTACTTCGGTATGTCTCCTATACCCACTCAGTTCGTCCCCTAACCCTCAGTCAACACCTCAGGCAATCCCTGATGCCATCAGTACGTTCCCACTCCCCTCAGTCCGTTCCCTACCCCCTCGGTACGTCCCCTTCCCTATCAATCTGTCTCCTCCCCTCAGTCAGTCCCTCGCCCCCTTTGTCTATCCCTCATCTCCTCGGTCCTAAACCCTATCCATTCTGATACACCTCTGTCCATCATGATACACCCCTGTCCACCCTGATACATCCCTGTACATCCTGATACACCCCTGTACATGCATCCTGATACACCCCTTTCCACCCTGATGCACCCCTGTCCATCCTGATGCACCCCTGTCCATCCTGATACACCCCTTCATGCCTTATCTACCCCTGTCCATTCTTATGACCCCTTTACGCCATGATACACCCCTGTCCATCTGGATACACCCCTGTCCATCCTGATACACCCCTGTCCATCCTGATACACCACTTCATGCCCTGATACACCCCTGTCCATCATGTTACGACCCTTCATGCCCTGCTACACCCCTGTCCATCATATTACACCCCTTCATACCCTGATACACCCCTGTCCATCATGTTGAACCCCTGTCCATCTTGATACACCCCTGTCCATCATGTTACACCCCTGTCCATCATGTTACACCCCTTTATGCCTGATACACTCCTGTCCATCATGTTACACCCCTGTCCATCATGTTACACCTCTGTCCATCATGTTACACCCCTGTCCATCATGTTATACCCCTGCCCATCATGTTACACCTCTGTTCATCATGTTACACCCCTGTCCATCATGTTAGACCCCTGTCCATCATGTTACACCCCTGTCCATCATGTTACACCCCTGTATATTATGTTACACCCCTGTCCATTATGTTACACACCTGTTCGTCATGTTCTTACCCTGCCCATCATGTTACACCTCTGTTCATCATGTTACACCCCTATCCATCATGTTACATATCTGTCCATCATGTTACACCCCTGTCCATCATGTTACATATCTGTCCATCATGTTACACCCCTGTCCATCTTGAGACACCCCTGTATGCCCTAATACACCTTGTCCGTCCTGATACACCCTGTCCATCATGATACACCCTTGCCTTTCCTTTTCCTGTCCGTCCTGATACACCAAGAGTCTGTTATGACGCATCTCTGTCTGTCATAATGCACTCTTTTCCATACTGATACATGTAAATTATCTGAATGTGACCATGAATGTTTTATTGTCGGCATGAAAAGGGTGTACTTCAGTTACACAAGGATGATAAAAAGTGATGTTGAAATGATGACAAAAAAAGACCTGACCCCAAACTACCCACCTAAACCCCTTCTAATGCCAAACACTATCTATCTAAATGCCTCCTTAAGCTAAACACTATTTATCTAAATGCCTTCTTATCCTAAACACCATGTATCTAAACACATCACAAAGCTAAACACTTTGCATAGCTAAAAACCTTTTATCTAAACATGATTAAAGTTAAACGTGTTTACCCAAAAAATATGTTAGAAAAGTGGGACATAAATATGTGTAGCTATGTGTTTATATCCTAAACACTGGTGTTCGGTTGCTTAACACCAAATAAACAGTATGAATGGGCTTACCATAGAATAGGTGCTTATCTTCAACTGCTATGGCACAGTGTTCATCATTTAGGCACTAATAAGGGGACGACCCCATTAAGTCGATGAAATATTTACACCGCAGCTATGATGTAATGGAAATGAATAATTTCTGTGTGTCATAAACCACAGGGACCTATCACACTCGGCATTGGCATGAGCCTCTCCTTGGTAATTCTACAGAGGAAACTGAACAGAAAAAATCTCAACCGTATAAAAATTCCTTTCCTCCAATACATCCATTTAAAGCATTTAAGATGGTAATTAGTTGATGAGGATATTGATATCGCTTTGCAAAGTAGTTCCTATAGCGTGATACATGACACGCATTATAAGTGTAGTTCTCTGAATCCCAAACTACTACCCTCTCTTCACAAGCAATCAAAAAAGTGTTTTCTGCAGGCCTATTGTAGCGATTGGCTGACCCTGTGGGTCTCAGGGGGATCAAACCCATTAAGGAGCACCAACACAGAATTCAGTTTCTTTGCTTGGGAAAATTATCCATCAGTGTCTCGACGCCCGTCCCTGCGGCCCCAGCACAGGCGGCCCCAGCCCAATACTATTGCGGGCCACTATTTAAATGTATGGGAGTAGGGAGAGAGGTACTTTGGAGTTTTAGTGAAAAAGGGTTCCCCATTTATCAGAAACTGCTTATGCCCTGTGATCAGGCAAATGGCCCTTTGTAATCCCTCCGTCAGGCCCTTGATGCAGAGGCCCTGTAGCAATGATCCAGGGGATCCTCTAGGCCACACCCTACCCACCCTCTGCTGGCCATCCCCATCCACCCTACCTTCCCCCACACACCTGGTTACTCCTCTTCACCCCCTACACCTCCAACCCTTCTCAGTCACGTCTTTACAGCTTTCATTATTAGATAAAAGGCGTGGCATCACACGCCTATGTGCGTCTGGTTGCCAGGTGATGAGATCCCAGTGACAGGACCATGAATGCCATTGGGACTGTTGATCTTCCCCGCCCATTTAACCCTGGAGGAAATGAGCCCCATGCCCAAACGTGGAACAGGCGAAAGCGCCATTGCCCTGTTCAGCAACTTCTCCAGGGAATACATGTATGCTCAACCCCCCTCACCATCCCTTCTACCAACATCCCCCATCCCCACCCAACTTACATACCCCCACACCAGCACCTCTGCACCCCTTGAAATATTCACCACAACAACTACAACCCCCACTGTCAAGGCCGTTACTCAAGGTCAAAAGGTCAATGTGACCTTGTTCAATGCCATTCAAGGTCATTCTATGCCATGATCTGTTCAGGGACAGGGGTCACTCTCCCTAGAGCAGCTAGGGAGGGGGTCGGGATGGAATGGTCATGGTCGTCAAGGGTGCACTTCAATGGCAGCCTTCACTGCCTGTTGATCAATATGCGTGGTTTGATGACACAGTTTATGGGCCACCATATTGTTTTATACTGACATTTTTATAGGGCATGGGCCACATTATATTTGTACTAGGTTGTCTAACAGCGTGGATATCAATGGAATGCCTTGAGCAGAAACCTTTATGGATGTCGTTATGATTTTATGGTTTCATGACAGCATGTTTTGTGATTTCAGAATTAAGGCTTCCTAACATTCGTCAGTTTAAGGTCACTATACCTTTTTTTGGTAAAGGAACTTTCCTTTCGGTCCATGGCTGTATTTAGGAGATAGCATATTTCCTGTGGAATCATTACTAATTGGTAGCGAGTAATGACATTACTTTCAGGGAATCGTACATAGCCTAACCGGAAAAGCCTTGAGCAAAATAAGGTTCTGTCTCTCTGTAAAGAAGAAGGTAATGGTCATTTGGTCAGAAAATGCAGTAAAGTAGGAACATGATCATACGGTTTCAGAGAACAAATTACATTTGACGAGACATTTACTGTGCCGCCCTCTCCACTTAGAAATCATAGAGGTATGTTATTGTGCTAGGGTGGGTATGCAATTTGGGCTGCTGCTGAGCCCACACTACTGTTGTTTATCGGCAGGAAGGTAGTATTTTGTGGGTGGTCAGCGCTATGCATTATGGGTGTCCCCCATCTGACCCCTGTCTGCAGTCGCCGACCAGTAATATATTCCGACCATAATGTGCCCTCTACCTCTCCATTGTGGAGGCGGGAAAACACTTCCACAGACCCCTTAACACAGAGAGGCATTCCCCCAGGCCGTTCTTCTAGTAGCTGCTCTCATTTATGGGTGGTTGAAAAACCAACAGGGTGAAAAAGGAGACGATTAGGGATCTCAGCGTAGGAAGCTGTCACCCTGCAGTTTCTTTCAGACATTACAATTGCATTTCGATGGGAAACCAATGAGCTTTTTGAAGAAAAGTTTAATCGAGTATATGGGTCCTTTTTATTTGTTTTAATGCAAATGGCCGGTGTGAGATGCCGTTACAACTGTCAACACGTTATAAGAACTGTAATTTAGGGCTTAAATGCTGGCAGCACGCCGCACACGGAAAAGCCAAATCTGGATGCCATTCCCTCTCCAGCTTCCACCATTGCTGATTTAGAGTTCGTGCCCAGTGAACTGCGCATGCCTGAGCGGCACTTCCTCTTCCGGTTTGGTGTCGTTTGAAACGGGTCTGTTGGGGAAACGAAAAGGGTAAAAAATACCGTGCCCACATGTGGCTAAATACCCATTACGACGCGTTACAGTCCGGCTGCAGAGGAGAGAGCAGTGGCCATGTAATATTTATAAGGGGACAGGGAGGGTATCCTAGCAAGGTAGCAAGGATCGGCTTTGGACGTTTGGTGTCCGTTTTATATCCTCATCTGTCATGGCAGTGTCAGGCCACTGTCAGTAGTTAGCCACCATCTCTAACACAACAGGTTGCGGGGTCACAGCTCTACACTAGGTTTGCAACTAACTATCATCCATACTCCAACATCCTGGCCACTGATTGGAGTAGTGTTTCCCACTGATAATAGCCTGTATAAACAGTTTTCCAATGGATGCTGATTTCTCATGGTATCCCCATGACAATGAGACTCTTTGCACCTGGCAGTTTATAATCATAATTCTCCTGCTCCATCTTTCGATCTAAGCCCCCTTTTCATGTAATCATATATATATATATATATATATATATATATATATATATATATATATATATCTTACCAAAGTTACACAGAGAAAGTATTGATACTCACCGTGAGCCTGATGTAAGCCTCAGGCAAATGTCGCCAAAATGAGTATATTTTGATACTTAGGGTAAGCCTAGGGTTTAGGCATACTCCAGCAATACCTGACACTCTACTCTAGATTGTTTATGGCCTAGCTGTACCCTCTCTACTGCCCTACTCTCACAGTGCAGGAGTCTCTTTAAAGACAGGCTCAGGCTCAACTGGAGTAACATAATAGAAGAGAATAAGACATTGCCTAAGTATCTCTATGAAGAGGGTCAGGCAATGCTGGATCCTACCTGAACAGGCTCCAACATTGCAGGAGTCTTTCTTACCAATGCAGTAATGCACTGCCAGAGTATCCCAAAACATAGGATCACACTTTGCTGGATTCTACCTTCAGAATGAGTCCAGCAACACAACCCAGTGGGCACAACCTCACTTAATGAGTTACTAATCAGCACTGCATTGTAGGGCTTACAGACAGTCTAAATTGTAATGGTTATGTAACCCTGCATTTGTAGCCCTTATTGAACTACTAAGCTGTAGGGTGTATTAAGCCCAACACATAAGTGGTTTATTAAACACTATAAAGAAATATAGAAATTAAGGTGACCATATGACAGATGATCGAACATTCAACTTCCTAAGGCAGTCTAAATAATAGATGAATAGTTTGTGCATTCCTGGTTTCAGTGTCCTTTTTGCTCCTTGGTGGGATTTGAACTGGGTACCTCTTTATTGTGACTCCTTTGTGCTCCTATCTGTGCTAGCGGGGTAGGTGTTGAAAGTGGCACTATCAATATGATATTTCAACCATAGACCTACTACAGTGAGATGTCATTAGTCATATGAGGCCCAGTAGAATAATAGGAAACACAGACTGGAGTGACCATAATAAGGAAAAATGCCCATAGTAAGGACAAATGTCCACATTGTCCTAAGGTAGTATGGCACAGTCCTACTTATATGCCTATTGCAACCTGGCTCACCAGTTGTAGAGGTGGCACAGCGGTAGGATTCTAGCTTTGCATGTGAGGGATCTCAGGTTCAAGTCTTAATGGTGCTGAGAAACTTTTTTCATTTTTTCAGTTTAATAAGAAACATCTCATCTATTGCAGTGTATTTTTCTAAGACCTAACTTTGTAACTAATTGAAATAGATGCTTGCTTGAAAACTGACAGAACCTTCAACATCTTCCAAGTCAGAAAATAGCAAGAAAATAAATTGTTTGCATAACGAAATATTCCGGGTTGTTGGAGAGCATCCCTGGGCTGGAATCGAACTCAGGACCTTCTCAGTATATGAAGGTTAACATGTTACCACTACACCATCTTTACTGTGCTGAAAGATCTCCACTTGAAATCTCATATGCTCTGCTCCCTCTGTGTGTTGAAAGCTGGTATTCTACTTTTTTCCAAGCCCCAAAACATTAGAAATATGCCTGGGACCATATGTTACTTTTACATTTACTGCAAAGATATGATCATACTCTAAATGTTTTAGTGATTAATTCCTATTATATTCCTATATAGACAAGATTATATTCTTAGGTATCATGGTTACAAGGACTAGAGGATAATAGAAAGGATATTGAGTATGTGCAAGAATGGGTGAGGGGGGGGGGCTTAATAGGGAACAATTTTCTCACAAACCCATTATGATTGCATATTCATGCTCACAATGTGGCAATAAGATTGACTTACCGAGATTGACTTTACAAAAATTCTCAATGGGGCTTGAACTTACCACCTTCAGATGCAGATTTCAGTGCCATATCAACTGAGCTAATGAGGCACATGGTGTGGTGGGTGCTAGGATATGATATAATCTCAGACATCAGTGTAAGGGCTAGACCCCTGCTTTGCTGGAGTATTCAGTTACATTCAGACTGAGTATGGCACCATGCCTGAGCCTTGTGCCATACTCATGCTGATCCTTTTTCCCAATGTGTGGCTTTGAAGCAGGCTCAGCATGAGTATGGCATGTCAGGGGAGAGCCTCTAGCAGAGGCTCTCATGATACTCAGGCAGTGCCAGAGACTAGGTGAAACTCAGGCAGATGCTCTTTTTTCCGTCAGTGTAGACTCGTAGCCATAATTGTTTAAACTAGTCTGAGGCTTACTTTGTTTATTATTATTGTGAAATAGGCATTAATTTTTTTTTAGTACATTGATGTCTGCTTATCTGTTTAATGACAAACAGCGACCTTTGATGACTTATGACTTTGAATACGCCTGGATTAAACTGCTATTTATGTATACTACTCACACTTCATTCGCTAACTCCTCGCAACATAAACTTATATGTTCAATGGATGATCCAACAAACTGGAAACTACCTCCATAGCTCCTATGGAAAGATACAGAAAAATAGATATGTTGGATTTAGATATTCATATCTAGAAGCTACATAGTATTTAAACACAGTACATTGCTTCACAACGCCACTCGAATCATTATTTATATGAAAAAGACCGAATGTAAGCCTACAGTTCTACGTGGTAGGAATTCTAACTACCCCTATGCCAAACACCGCAGAATCTCCAAGGTAGTTAATTCAAAGAAGCATGAGGAAGGGGCCACAATCGAATCTACTAAAACTGTAGACAGTTTAAGATGGGTGGTTTGCAATAAGATAATAAGGATCCCAGAGGGCCCTGGTGGGGTATTGTTCATAACACATCACCAAAACTAGTTGCACGTGAGGTAACACTGGTAGGAACAGGGGCGGCACGTAAAACACCTACCCTTTTTCATTGACTGAAAGACTGCTTAAAGAAAATGGTGGATGGCTTGAGAAATTACAAAAGAAAACCTTCCCTTTTTAAGCCAACATCTTCCCTGTCTGTGAAATGATGGATTTGAAAGGACATCTTTTTCCTCAACGTAGTGGATGTTAAGCCGTAATAAAGGATGGGGGGTGTGGTGTGGATTGTAATTCTCAAAATTGAAAACAAGGGCTGCTGCTGATGAAATTGCATCAAAACAAAAGGAAATTCCCTTTTCACACCATAAAGGGTTACACATTGCTACAAAAAGGAATTCCCTTTTCACATCATAAAGGGTTACATATTACTTCACTCATCATTGCTACCCAGGAGCATTCATCTTAATCACAGTCCAATACTAATTTTGCAAATGCACAAGTTTCTATTCCACCAGTTCTATTAAACTCATCTACCTCCGAAAGAATCATTAATCATTTCCCAAGTGAGACATGATCAATAACCGAGGCATCTACTTGCCTGAAACTCAATTCTGGCTAACTGTTTTGTGTGGCATTTATTTCTCGTTTCTATCTAAACTTATAATTACATCACCATCATCTCATGGAGAGAGGGTGTTTTGATGGATAGAATGGTCTAAATCCGGCTTGATTCGAAAAATGTGCCAACTATATCCTGAGAAACCACATAATTGGAGAGAGTTGTCAAACATTCCGAAATAAGGAAATGGTTTCTCTGATGAAACGTTGATACTATTGAAAGTCCCATTTGGTCGTGGTAATAGATTATATATTTTTAAGGTAACCAATTATATATTTGATCAGGCGTGTATTAGCATCACAGGCATTTTGGGATGGAACCCTTTCAGAACTTTATACCTCAGAGAGCCTACTCTGGTAGTACAAAGGGAGAGGACGGATAGCCTAGACTGAGACATTTTCCTCCAATGCATCCCCCAGCTACTCGGTGACTGGGGGATGATAGAGCCTTGTTATCTTACCAATTATACCATGATTTGTGGGTTACACAGTGCTTTTTGGTGGATATTCCCATCCACATACCTGTCGATATTGCACACCCTATAGGCTGTAACATCAATTTTGGAAGGCGTGCAGTTATCAATGGAAGGTGTGCGGTTATCCATGGAAGGCGTGCTGTTATCCTGGATAACCGCACGCCTCTCATGTCCTTCCATGTCATATGTTACATGTTAACCCCTAGGTGCCCAAGCGCGCTTTAAAGCGCGGTTTGGGGCTTAAATGGGGCTTAAATAAATGTATATTAAAGCAAACTATCATCCGGGTACTTCTACTGGTCCAATCTGCAAAGTTAGACCCTCTATAGAACGGCCATGACCTCCCCATCACCATACAACCATCCATTTTTCTCTATCACCATTATACCTAACACAGGTAGTCAAAATTTGAAAATGATTCATTAGAGGGCCACCCTCCAAGGGGCTAAGACCAGACATGACACAATTATTATGCTAGATCATATACATCCAATGTCCCATATTCCCATTAGATTCTAAAAGAAATGTTCATATCCATAGAGATAATCCATGCATTGTTACTAGCACATTGTGTCTCCTGAGTGGTAGTAAACATATATATGCAGAGTTGAATGAGGCCTTAGAATTACAGGTATTATGGATAGGGGGGGTCTATATAGAACACAAGAAAGACCAAATGCTACCAATGACAACAAATGGAATGTTTTGGTAACTATGGTTACCAAACCTGACGAATAAATTTCATGTCCTTAACTGAAAGTCTTCACTGAGTTATGAGTATTCAGGAAATGCAATACAGAGCCAATATAAAAAGATAAGATCAAAATAACACATGGGCTTATCAACAAAGTAATATAATTGTGAAATAATGTAAAATCTTCAAATAATTCTGGGCACCAAAAGGTTAAAACCCACAAAATTTTCCAGGCCAGGGTAGGGATCGAACCTGCAGTCTCACATCCCAAATCCAACCCCCTATGCACTGCGCCACAGGGACTGACGAGATACGCTCGGTTCGAACCAGATCTTGCTATGATACAAAGCCGTGTGCGCTGTCGCCGTCCGCTGCAGGGCGAGGAGGTGTATTTAGTATAGAAAAATAACAGCGAGACGCGTTTGGAGGAGGGGACGCGGTGGTCTAGTGGTTAGTGCTTTGCGCTCAGCCGTGAGAGGTCCGCGGATCGAATCCCGGCCTGGACGCGTTTTTTTTCGCTGTGTGTACTGTCGCTGTCCGCTGCCGGGCAAGGAGGTGTATTTTATACACAAACATAACAGCAAGAAGCATCTTTTTTCGCCGTGTGCGCTGCCACTGTCCGCTGCCGGGAGAGGAGGTGTATGTACACTATCTTTCGCCGTGTGCCGCTGCAAAGCCTAGCCGAGACGGCCGCTATCGCTGTCCGCTGCCGGGCGACGAGGTGTATGTACCTGTGTACACACACTATGGCTGGCTTCTAGTCCCGGGGAGGGGGAATAATTTTTGTTTTAAAATTGAATTTATTGGTATTCTATTGATTATTTATTGGTTTTGTGGTATAAAATAAGTAGTCAATGGATAACTCATGACTCGTGTGGGTTAGCAAAGGCTAATAACACTCGGCCTACGGCCTCGTGTCATTATCCTTCACTAACCCACACTTGTCATGAGTTATCCGTTGGTTACTTGTTCACTATTCTAAGCTCCTTAGTCCATAACCAGACCCAAAGTACCCCTGTAGACGGCTCTAGATAAGAACTGCTTGGAAGAAGTACGGGACCGCTGTGCATAACCTCACCGTTCTCGGCTTCTTCATGGCTGTTATGTGTAGGTATACCTCTCTCTCAGCTGGAAAGATAAATATCTCGGCCCCTTCAGCTGACTTTGGACATACATTTCCTACACAGAATTCGGCTCGAAGAGGCTGAGTGGTATAATGACAATCATCACATGAAGATAATTAAATGATTGAAAAGCACAATTTCTATTTTTTTAATTATTGAATTCATAAACCGACCAAACAATAAACCGTATGTGGATGTGTAATGAAAAAGGACTTGGCAAGTATCGTTAAGGAGACTGTATCACTTAGAGCAAACCTATTAATATAAATCAAGCTCATTTCAGCTGTAGACTTGACGAGGACCTGTGTAACATGCATCCTTATTACATATAATAGCAGGGCCTAAGTTATCATAGTCATAAATGGGTCAAATGGGCTTTAAACATGCGTTCCGAGAGAAGTGCTTGTCTATTGATATTTAAGGTAGAGGAGTTTTCCAGGCAAGCCATTAGAAGAGAATTTAGGGCAGGGCCTCTCGAAGATATCAGAATTAGCGTGGAAGTATCATCAGATACCTCTACAGTTATCTGACAGACCTATTTAGGGTAGGCAATAAGCTATCCTGTACTGATGATACTTACAGGGATATATAGATGGGAGACAACATGAGGGCTCCCTATGGAGAAGCAGGGTAATGGACTGAGTGGGATTGGGTGGGCATAAAAAGGGCATTCACCGTCCTCCTGACGCGTGCAGGACAACAATGAAGAAGTGCACCTTCAGGTTTTCAAGGAGCCGTCCACATGCTCATATTGCTGCAGCTGCTCATAGAGCTGCCCTCAGTGAGACTACAGACACTAAGAGCAGCTCTTGATATAGGACAGGTCAAACATATTCTATATTAAGAGCTATTCCATTCTCTGTGGTACATTATACATGTTTATCAAAGGACACATATAGGAAATATAAGGTCGAAAGCTCATTGATAGACTTCTTCTAGAACTTGTACCTTCCGTTAAAGATATATGTGATATTTACTGTATTTATTTTAGGCACTGCGCTAAAGCTACCATTTATGACCATAATTGTTCAAGTAAATTTCGGACGAGAGAAGGAATCCTTCCTTGAATACAGCATGTTAAAACAGACCTTAACTTAATTCACTTGCAAAATATGATCATGAAAAACGAGAAATCATTTTATTTTGATTAATTTCAAAGTACCTCAAAATCAAATACAGCACAGAATACAACTGTTCGGCAGATCAAATAGCTAATGTTCAAATAACTGCAATATTTAAGGTATGCTCCTTTTTATGGTCATAGTGTCTGAAAAGCATAATCCATATGCATATCAGCACATTCATTGAAGTACATGTTCACAAGGCAAAATTGATGGAAAAGAGAGGGGATAATAAAGTCAGATTAAATTAGTTGACGGACCGGTTCAACTATTTTGTCTGGCTTTCTGCTTAGGCTGTACATCATCCCAAGCAGTGTTTCTCCCTACGCCTTAAGAGACTAACACAACCACCACAGTTCAATAGTTCTTCCCTGCTAATATCAGTTTCTCATTGAGAGACTACACTGTAGACAATTGTTTTGTACAGTTTCAAGACTCTTTCTATGGACTTTGGTTGCACCAATACAATACAGCACCATAATCGACCACCGGCAATATTATTTGCTTATACACTCGAACAATCTACTATTGATCAGATGTTGAAATATGTAACGCCTGACAAATGTGATATGGCATAATTGAAAAGACGTTGAAAAAAAGTTGATAACAATGTCTATTCTTTTATCATGCCTGATTCTGCCTGATGAGGGCCACAGATGATTAGATTGAATTTTCTGGGCACTTTAAGTCTTCCACTGGTCCAATTCTTCTCGGCTCTCACATCGGCAAGGGGCGTGGTAGATATGGAGGCTGATAAAATTATGTATGTAACTGGAAATATCTACCCTCCCCGATATCATTACTATCATTCCCGCTAATAGAAAATAAAGTTCCGTCATTGAAAAAATTCATGCAAAATTTACAGAAAATTAATGACACACAATGCCTCACGATGGTTCCCGATGCAAGCCAATATTAAGTAAGACCAAAAGTCAGCTATAGTGAAGGACCCATTTAAGTTTTTTTTTACCAATATTTCGACTTTTCCAAAGTCGAAAGGGGCCATTTGGACTATAGATATAAAGAGAAAAAAGAAAATAACCTACGAACAACCTGAAATGATAGACTACCTGTAGAGATACAATGACTGCTTAGTGACTAGCAAAAGGATAATGATTGTACCACTATTCTGCATGCTGTCCTCAATTTGTTGATACAATGTATGTACTAGGCCGAATCTGATGATATAGTTAGCTTTGAGGCCTGGACAGTGGTCTGGGTATAAGGTTCCTGACAATCATGGGCAATATAGATCATGTCTCTTCAAGTAGAGATAATTATCCTCAGTCATGTGTTTGGTGTCTCTTAGGTGAAATGAGGATAGAGAGAGCGCTTAAGGTGGCTGGCAAGGATTGTCAGTTCATCATTTGGACACCAGGGGTCTCCTGTGCTCTATTGAAATTATGAGAAACGATATATGCAAAATTCTGAATGGGTTGAATAGGGATTTGAACTCCAGACCTCTTGTGTACAAGGGAGAGATGTAACACATGCACCACAGAGGCAGTTGGGGTAGGAAATCTGAAATGTACTATATAATCTAGATGTACTTATTCTAGCCATTTCCCTTAAGGAACATTTTCAATCATCCAAAGCATTAGAAATATGGCTGGGACCACACATCAAAACTACACTCACTGCAAGGATATATGTATAATCTAAGTACTGAGGAAGTCATAAGAAAATCTAATTACTTTTGGATAGGACTCTGTGGATTTGTGGCATATTGCTGTATAATCCTATATAATAGTAAAAGTTCTGTATCTCAGAAATATGCCTGGGACCCCCACATTTTTATTGCATATATGAATAGTACATATCATTTTGGGATTCTGGCGATAATATGGCAAAAATCTAATTACTTTGATTCTATCCCCGCCAGCCACCTTAATATTTAGCCGCCTGCCATGTCGCTAGATGGTTCTATCTCCATGTCAAGTTGCAATCAATGCCACAGCAATCATGTAACGGGAAGGTTAGGATTATACAAACTGTTTTCTGCGCTGAGTTTGCCACTAGGCTAGTGCCACAATGACTTATGCTAAGGAAATAGCCCGATTTAAATGATGAGAGATACTTTTTTCCATACATTATTTTGTTGCATTGATCATACATCTAGACTGAGAAGGGAACCTGTTTAGTTAAGGCCAAAATAGGTATCTTTCAGAAAGAGTTACGGGGACAGAAAGGAAATCCATTCTTAATACAATGTAGAATAAAATGTCCTGGGAATTACTGCACTAAAAAGAGAGCACACCCTCCATTTAGGTATCCAAAATTGGGAGAATAAACCACGAAAAGAATCACTCAGTTGTTTTACACTATTCTTAAAGAGAGAGAGAGAGAGAGAGAGAGAGAGAGAGAGAGAGAGAGAGAGATACAGATCGTTTAAAATTAACCGGAGATCATTGAGGACAGTGATGTATTGATCACAGGGCATATAAAAGTGATCTAAGTGAGAGTAATAATTAATCCATGGTTATTCAAAAACCTTAGTTCTAAATATTACAAAGGCATGAAACAAAAAAAAACATGCACATCACACGAAATGGCATTGCCTAATATCATTATTATCCGAAACTCTCACTTTTAACATGCTGCAATCAATTCATAAGACATTGGGAAAACAGGTATCAGATTTTTTTTTCATTAGCCTTCTTCCACCAAAACCGATTTATGGCCGATAGTGCATCCCCGATGCATTTCCGATGCATCGGCGACAGAAATTGATTATTGGAGACCATCGGGCCGATATCGGCCAAGAATCGGGTTCAGTGGAAGAGCTAAAAAAAGTAATCAGAAATGCATCGGAAACCATCGCCGATGGTCTCGGACAGTTTTTTTTTCAGACCCGATTTTTTCTGTCAGAACAGAAAAAATCGGGTGAGAATCAGCCCAGCAAATTGTCGTCATCTGTCGCCATGATTGGTCATCCTTTTTGAGTGATAACTCATTCCGTCATCTTTCGCCACTGTGTGTTAGACTCATGTGGCATAGCAATTGCTATTCCTGGTAATCTTGTGCTATAACAATGTCGTGTTCCATCTAGCGACATGTGTGAGCCACTTCACACAGGTTGACGAGGACTCACTACAATTTGCTGGGAGGAGGCCCAACTCCCACCACCATCAATTCTGACAGTGGTACTTGGGATACTGAAAGCAGCAGACTATACTGCTTTATTAATTAAACATCCCTCCGGGGGGATTTTTAATTCCCCATTTGGCCACTAGGGGTCATTGAAGGGGCAAAATTACTACAAAATTACAAAAAAACTATTATGAAAATATATGAAGCTAATTTCTGATGCAGAATGCAATGGTCTCATTTAAATTGCACCATTTTCAGTAGAAATGGCCCTTATTTGGGTGGTAAAATGATCATTTTACATGAAAAATGAACCTATATGCCAAAGCAACCATTCCAATAATCAAATTTTACAGATTTTTATGCCAATTTTCGGGGATATTCACCAAAATCCCCAAACTGAAAGCAGAAATAGAAAATTCCTTCTAGATCAAAATCTATGATAAAAATCACAATGACATTGTTATGTATCTTTTTATGAAAAAGGCTTTATTGTGTTTTTAGACATTATAATGGTTAATAACGTATCTAGAGCTTAATCCTTGATTTCAAATATGAATAACAACCTATGTTCAAGGAGGGGTTCTGACATAACTAAGTACTGGGAATATTTAAGCCAATGATGTCTCATTTTAAAGATTTTGAGATGATCTTTGATAACCAATTTCCCTGCAGAGGGGTGTTTTTGCTTGCCTGGTCACAAATAGTCAGAATTGAGTTCCATGTTTTCCCCTAAGTTAGTCACGGGCTACTATTGAGGGATAGCCAAAATTAGCACTATCATTAACCCAACTCAGGTTAGTCACTACCGACTAAATTTGGCCAGATGAGGGAAAACATGCCTCCAGGGGGATATTGTTTTTTAAGGTTTAAGTCACAGGCTTTAAAACGAGATATCTTGAGCTAAAAATATCCTCAGTGGTTTTGCTGTAATTGCTTGTCAAACATGGATTGCAATGTGCAACTGGAAATGGCAAATACATTCTAAATCGTTATATCCAATCATAAATACTTATAATGCAAAAAATACAGTTTTGTGGAAAAATAACCAAAGGAATGTGATGTTTATATTGTAAAATTGGTTCTAGAGGGAACTTTTGAGCTCTCTCTTCAGTTCTGAGTTCCTAAAGGGATTTCCAAAAACAATTGTGGCAGAAATTCCCATTTGAAATAATGGGGTGGTTTCCATGTGTAGGGGTATGGTATTTACACTTTACGTTCATGTACCCGTGAGACTCAGACCTAGGTCCTTCGGGTGTAGTGGGGGAATCCGGATGGCAGGTGGCAGCACCTGCCTCTGGGTTCGTATCCATTACACCAGGGGGCCTACCACTCGTCCACCACACATCACGTGGCCGGTCTGAGTTTCGCGGGCTTTTCCCCTATATAAGGCTGGTCCTAGCCCATGTTCTTCAGTAGTGGTTTACCCACTGCTCAACCAGGTTGTTACCCGAAAGGGTAACCGAATGCCCTAGTGGCATGTAGTCCTCTGAGGCTGTGATCGTATGTAACATAAGCTATGAAATAAAAGCTCGGTTGCCTACCCGGAAACTTTTCTCTCTCTTCGTTATGATTTAATCTAACTTAACGAGACGAACCATAACACTGGTGCCGTGACCAGTTGGTCTTCGGGTAAGCGCAGTCAGAAATGACTGAGCTGAGCCCAGTCAGGGGAAATGGCCCAAATCATGAGCTAAACTCCCCGATGGAGGATGGTGAAATCAAGTCACCACCCCAAGGTACAGAGTGGAGAAATCCACTGGAACACTACCCTGATGGGTTAGAGGATGTAAGAAAAAACTTACATGATGAACTGGATGAATTTGGAGACTCCTTATTCATGCCAGGAGGTACTTCGAAACCTGCACCAATGCATAAAAGTACTGCTCAATTTGGTAAACTACCATTTGAGGTACCAAAGCCTAGTGCAGGTATGTTTAAAACTCCATATAGTTCTCGAATTAAACACCAGAAATGTGGATTCAAAAGGAACAAAATGGACGAGCTTGAAGACATGAGAGCTGAATACGAGAAGATCCAGAAGGATCTTATTACACTGACTGGAACCCGAGACAAGATTCTAACTGAAAACAAACAGTTGATATCAGAACGTCTTGATTACGATCAAAGTTGTAGACGCCAACAACAATTGTTAGTGGATCAGATGGAGAAAGAAAAACAAGATTTTCAACTCCAGCACGAACAGTATCGTGATGCACTATACACGGCGGATCTGGAATACAGAGCCTCGTGTGATGAGTTGAATAGAACTAAACAAGAGTTAAATTCAACTCAAACGGCCTATGGTAAGTACCAAGAAGAGCTGACGAAAATTGAATCAGCCTTCAAGGATGCTCGGAAAACGTATCAAAAACAAACCGATGAGCATGAAAAACTCAAAGGTCAATGGATAAGTGAATCCACAGATTTGGCTGCCAAACAGACAAAGATGATGGATGATTATTCCGAACTGGAAGCTAAAGCTATCCAGATGTCAAAGTATCTAGAAGATACTGGTCATGCAGTAGGCACTCTTGAATCAGACTTCACTGTTTCAGGAATTGCCCTAAACACGAGGAGTAAACAGATGAACTCTTTGAGGGGCGATGACGGGGTAACAGAAACAACTGTACCTCGTTATGAAGGAATAAAGAGTCATCAGGTTAGATTTACAGACAATACCTTCAAACCTCTTGGTTTAGGTACGGGAAATAGTGGGGGTGACTCTGCGAGTGGAACTAAACAAAGCCACTCGGCAAAAACCTCCACCTTTGACGGCGGATGGCCACAACAGTCACCTTTAGGGGGACCAAATGGCCCGTATGCCCAGTATGGATGGAGTCAATCCCAAACAGGAGCGAATCCGTCCACAGGTAACACCCGGAACATGTCCGGAGGAACAACCGGACAATCATCCGGGAATTCCAGTCCAGCTGGAGGGCAATCCGGATGTGACCAAGGATCCGGACCTTCAGGAGATCGTTCCAGAAGCAGATCCTCTGCTGGTGGGACTGGTTCCAATAATGGAAATCAGTCGAATGGAACAGGAGGAAACACTAATCCCAATAGTGGTTTCTTTAGCTTTGGTGGAAATACACAACCCACCAATAATCCTGGGCCATCTCCTCAAACCAGCGGATACACCTTCTCACAGGTGCCTCCATACAGAGCAGGGGGATCAGGGGGTGGAGGAGGACCACCGCCCGGAGGCTTTGGAAGTACTTATGGTACGAATCCTCCAAGGAAAAAGAGACTCAGTCGCCGAGTATCTCTTTCTCCAGGGTTACAAGCGCTGCATGACTCTAATTCAGCGATTGCTAACTTAGGTGTTGATTGTTACAATCAAGGTCTGGACGATACGGAGATCATGGAATGGAGTAAGGGTTTATCCCTTACTGGATCCACGAATCCGGCTCGTAGAGTAGCTAAGATACCTACCCCCTTTAATGCCAAGAACCCTTGGAAGGAGGAGTATCAAGGCTGCGCGGATGTCTTTAACTGCAATGGATGGGGTAAAGCGGAAGCTCTCCCTTATTTAGTATGCTGGTTAAAGGAAGGCGACGGAAAAGGAGCCGTGGAACAATGGAGAGATTCTCAAATAGTAGGACTCTCAGCCCATATGAAATATGATGAACTCATAGAGATTGCTTCATATCTATATGGGAATATAGTTGGAGAAGATCCTTGGCATAGTTGGAGAAGATCCTTGGCTGACGTTCACTAAAAGAACGCAGAAGCCTAAGGAATCTGCCAAAGTGTTCGGCTTGGAATGTCAACGACTGTTGCATAAAGCCAGACCTCAATGGAGACTAGATGATGAATGCTTCCTAGATGAAATGTTTAAACAATTCATTGAAGGATTGCGGAATCAGGAACACAGGACAGTAGCCTGTGAAGCTTGGAAGAATGATGCCTCTCTGACAGATTTGTTCCAGTCCCTAGATCATTATGATCGAAAGGCCCGTATCTTTGCCGGGAAGGTACCTCAACGGATGTCAGCAATGATAATCCCGGAGGGAATACCCGAAACCGATTCATCCGAATCAGGGGAACCTGACGAAGATGAAAACGTTGGGGCCATTGGCCAAGGGAACCCCCGGTATAACCGGAACTGGGGAAAGAAACCGGGTTACGTCAAGGAGAAAGTGATTACTTCTAAACCTCCTGTGACTCAACCCGATACCAAGCTTACTACGGGTCCGTCTTTATCAGAGGACCTGGTTAACAATTTGGTAAAGAAGATTACTGAAAATCTTAGGAGGCCTAAGCCTGATAGGAGTGTTGTGACATGCTTCCGATGTCAGGAAACTGGACATTATGCTGCCGAGTGTGAGGCAGATAAGCCAGTTTATAGAAACACTCGTTACCGGAACAATCCAGGTAAGGAGGACTCAGTGAAGAAGGAAAACTGAGAGGGGATGTCCATGAAGGCAACCGGATTACCCCCCGAATGAGTGATTGCCATGACTGCCAGCCTATCGCCACTTGCGGTACTGGTGAGAATCCTCTAGCGATTTCGCCCAGCAGTGAAGCTAAGGAGCCTGATCAGTTCCTTACTCATGAGGCTGGGGAGACTGATAGTACACCAGGTGTCAAGAACCGGCAGAAGAACACAGAGGGGAAACCCGATATCAGTCCAGAGGGAGCGGCCAAGGAGTTGGCCAGGGTGGGGTGTGCCCAGTTCCCCCCGGGTCATCCTTGTCTCGAGTTTTTGGAGGGATGTGGATTTGACCTCGGCGCTAAGACGGAACTTGCTAAGTACGCAAGTAGTCCTACCTACTTGAAAGGTAGGAGGTGGTACGCAGTTGTATCTGTGAGTGGTAGATCTGCTGAGTTTCTTGTCGATACGGGTCCTAGCCACTCCTGTATTGCTAAGAGATTCTACGATCTTTTGCCTACGAATCATGAAACTTTCACAACGGAAGGAAATGCTCGTACGGCCGACGGTAGCATGATACAAACGTTCGGTAGAACATGTATGAGGTTCAGTCTACAGGAAGATAAGGACTTCATCCTTACTCCTACTGTGGCGAACACCGCGGATGATGGTATACTTGGTCTGGATTTTGCTGCATTATATGGAGCAAGGTTAGATTCCCAGAGGGGAATATTTGAAGTGAGAGACCCGTATCATCTCGAAGTACAATGTGTACTTAGGCAAGTAAGCAGTGTAGCCAGTGTAGCCCAGACTGTTAAGATACCACCGGGCACAGCCTGTGATGTCTTATGTCGAGCGGACAGACAGTTTTCAGGAAAAACTGGAGTTGTAGAGCCAGACATGGCCATGTTGTCAAGTATCGGATTGGAATCCGCCGACGTTCTAGTAGCTAACGCTGCTTGGACGGTGGTTCCTATATCCAATACCGGTAATAAGACTGTCTACGTACAGAAGGATACGATCCTCGGGTCGGTTGTCCTGTCTGAATTGGTAGAAGGCTGTAAACATGTTTCGGCACCCGGAGCCCCTTCCTCACCCGAAAGGAGCCCGGAACTAGACACTCTAGTAGCCAAAAGCCTTGTAGAAAGTGATGAACAACGTGAAGCTCTAACTGACTTGTTATACAAGTACAGTAAAGCTTTTGCAGCACCAAGTGAAAAATTGGGGCGTACCGATAAGGTACTGCATATGATTGACACTGGTGAGAATGAACCTTTTAAGATTCCTTATAGAAGACTCCCACTAGCCAAAAAAAAAGGTAGCTGAGGAGGAGATAGCTAAAATGCTTGAACAGGATGTAATAATTCCATCAACCAGTCCTTGGTCTAGCCCTGTGTGCATGGTGACTAAGAAAGATGGTACCATCCGTTTCTGCATAGATTACCGGAAATTGAATGGTATGACCAAGAAGAATTCATATCCCTTACCACAGATTGATGAGACTATAGACTCCCTTGGAGGTAAGCAATGGTATTGCTCTCTAGACTTACAATCCGGGTACTGGCAAGTGGGTATGCATCCTAAAGACATGGAGAAGACGGCCTTTTCCAGTCATGTTGGGTTATTCCAATATAATGTGATGCCGTTTGGATTGTGCAATGCACCGGCGACATTTGAAGCCATGATGGAAACTTTATTAAGTGACCTTTTATGGAAGAAATGTCTCGTCTATCTAGATGATGTGATTGTCTTTGGGAAGACATACGAAGAATGCTTGGAAAATTTAGGTATGGTCCTGGAAAGGATCATAACTAATGGTTTGAAGCTGAAGCCCAAGAAATGCGATCTTTTCAAAAGATCTATTAATTACTTGGGGCGAATAATCTCGAATGAAGGGGTTAAAGCCGATCCGGAGAAACTGGATGCCGTGTCAAATTGGCAGGCACCCACGAATGCGAAGGAAGTCATATCCTTTCTCGGATTCTGTTCCTACTACCGGGACTTTATCCCAGGATATTCAAGGGTTGCCTTTCCTATCCAGAGTTTGTCCCACTGGACACCCGGGATAAGAAAGGAACGATTCCCTTGGGGATCCGAGCAAGACGAGTCCTTTATGAAAATAAAGGATTTGTTTGCAAGTACACCTGTGTTGAAGTACCCTACGGAGAATGATCATTTCATTCTAGATACGGATGCTAGTAATGAAAGCATAGGAGCCGCCCTTTCTCAGGTCCAGGATGGGGTTGAAGTTCCTATAGCCTTCGCTAGTAACACGTTGAGTAAATCTCAAAGAAATTATTGTACCACTAAACGTGAGTTGTTGGCTGTGGTGGTCTATACGAAGAAGTTCAAGCACTTTTTGTGGGGGAGTGATTTCACTCTACGGACTGACCACTCTTCCCTCAGATGGTTATTGAACTTCAAAGATGCAGAGGGGATGATAGGTCGCTGGTTAGCGCACCTATCCGAATTCGGTCTAAATCACAGCCAGATTGAACACCGAGCCGGGGCAAAGCATTTGAATGCAGATGCTTTGTCTAGAATCCCAGTGAGGAAATGTGCAAATGCTGAGTGCACTGATTGTGGAGCACACAATGCTGTGTTGGCAGGGGTTCGAGTTCCATTCGAAACCCATCCGGAACATGTCTTGAATTGGTCCTTGGAGACCATCCAGCAGTTCCAGGAGTCTGATGCAGTCACATCACGTTTGATTAAGTTCCTTAATCAGGGTATCTGTCCTCCAAGACCCGAAGTGTCATTGGAAAATAGAGAGATGAGACGATTCTTAGCTCAATGGGCCGAGCTAGAAGTCCGGGATGGTATTCTGTTTTGATGGAAGAACCATTCTAATAGGAAGAAAACCTTGCAAGTTGTCATACCTAGTGCTATGCGACGAGATATTATGTATTTCTGTCATGGACATAGAACTAGTGGACACTTTGGAAAGAAACGGTCTCTAGAACGTCTAACCAGACGATACTATTAGCCCGGCATGAGTACAGATCTCACCCGATGGGTGGAGACCTGTCCTGAGTGCTGTAAGAACAAACCAGGACCCGGGTTAGGCAAACTGCCATTATCCCAGGAACTGTTTGGTGTAAGGTTTGCTAGAATAGCTGTTGACATTATTAGTGGGATTCCCCCCACTCCTAGTGGCAACACGTGTATGATGGTCGTGTCTGATTATTATACCAAGTACACCCGAGTGTTTCCTCTACCGGATCATAAGGCTGTTACTTGTGCTATGGCCTTTGTAAAAGGGTGGGTGCTGCACCTAGGTGTCCCACTCATGTTACATAGTGACCAAGGCAGAGAATTTGAGTCTAGTCTGTGGCAAGAGATGTGTAATTGTCTGGCGATCTGCAAGACAAGAACTAATCCCTATAGACCACAGAGCGATGGACAGGTAGAGAGATTCAATAGGACTTTGATCCAAGTATTGAAGTCTCTGGTAAATGAGCAGATGGATGATTGGGATGAACAATGTGAATTCATGGTACATGCCTATAATGGCACTGTACATTCGAGCACAAACTGTTCTCCTAATCTCCTCGTTTTTGGAGAGGATTTGATTATGCCAGCCGATTTGGTGTTTGGCGTAATAAGAATGAATCCGGAAACCCCTTGCCAGGTGATGTTTGTAGAATCCCTACGGGATAATTTCAAACAAGCCTATGAGAGGGTTAGAGACGAGTTGCAGAAAACTGCGCGTTGGCAGAAAGTTGGCTATGACACAGGTCTAAAAGCTAGATTTTTTAATCTAGGGGATAGAGTACTGCATCTACACCAACCTCTAGCCAACCTGAAATTAGCCAGCAATTGGGATGGACCTTTCACTATAACTCAGGTTATTAGTGATTGCACAGTGATTATTAAATCACAGCTTGGTAAATGTTACAAGTCAAATGTAGCGAGACTACGCCCATGGAGAGGGAGGGATACCTCCACCGAAATGTATGGTGATGGTCTATTGAAAGTAATGGAACAGAGTCATGTTAAGCAACTCGGAGTGGTACCGACCCGAAAGCGAGGACCCGGGCGGCCACGGAAGGTTGCAGACCCGAAGAGGGTGGTGCCCCCTGTCGTAACATCCGGAAAACAGGGGAAGATACAAAAAGTCTCGGCAGGCGCAGGTAAAAATAAGAGGAAAGGTCCTTCTAAGGCTAAGAAGACCTTGGAAAAGGCTCTTATGGATACCAGGTCAATAAAAGAGGCCTCAAAACCTCTTAGACGCAGTCCAAGGTTGCTAAAGACTGCCGTAACCTAGCCTGTTAACACAACGAGTGTGTTGTCCTGTACTGTGTACTGTTATATGTTGTAACCTAGTTCAATGTATATTTGAGCCGGTCATGAGTTTCTGGAAAAGGCCCTATGACAATGTACCCATGGTTTTGGACGGATAATCCGGTGGATATGCTTATGCTAACCATAAACTCCATAATACCTAGCGAGTTGTCATGGTTGAACCCTGAGTACGGACGGACGACCGATCGGGTATTGTATTGTTTTTATGTAAGGGCGCGTGACCTAATTAAGGGCACGCGGGAAAGTTGTTGACCCATTTTCGAATGGTCACGTGAGGCGCCGGTTTGATCATGCGCAGCGATTCAAGTTCGAGTATCCCGCCATATTGTCTTATTCCTGCGAAGGAAGAAGACGTGGCCGAGGGTGGTCTTACTCTTGTTGGAGTCTGATAGCCCGTGACAGCCATATTCCGAGGTGTGCCCTCGTTAAAAGGCACCCGCCTTTCACTGGGTAAGCAGTACTTACTGCTTATCCGGTGGATTGGGATATTTTATCCCCGAACAGCCTGTCAACCGGAGAAGCAGGTGCTTTGGGACCTGCTTCTCCGGTTGACAGGCCAATGTACCTAGAGCTGCCCCTCCCAGACAGTCCAGAATGGCACGATGTAGCCGGTCCCTATGACGGACGGATGTTAGCAATTTCTGAGGAAATGCTGATACCCACCTGTTATGGGACGTCCAGAGAGGTTGACAAACGTGTTGTCAACGCAATCTGGGAATGTGCTCATCCGCAATGGGCTAATACCTTTCCGGAGTCCTGGTTGATGGATTACTATCAGATGGCCAAAGGATTGGTAGTCCACTTATGGTTTCGTAAAGCCGTCTGGGACGCAGAAATGGCTTTCCGAAGGAATACCTCTTATAGGCCTTCCTACGTGTCTGACAAAACGGGTTATACCGGTGTCAAGGCAGATGAGGTCTCTAGATACATAGATAGAGACCAGATCCTAATGTTAGGCACAGCGGATGAGTATGAAGCAGCAGGTAACACTGTTGTGGATTACTGTCCAGGGGTCCCCATTACGTCTCAAACCATTGAGGCGGAAGAGGCCCGTATTGGTGTATCTCCACTAGACAGACTCGGGGTAATACAGGACCTCGTAGTACGTCTATTGGAGAGGCAGTATGCACTGGCGCATCCGGAGTTAGTACCTGGACCCGCACCCGTGCACGTAACAGCCAAGATGGCCGATCGGATGGACCGTCTCATGTCTCCTGCTGAAGCTCCTACCTTGGGAGACGCAGCAGTAGTACCTGAGAAGGCCCTACCTGATGCAGATGGTTCCCTTAAAACTGCTCAGTCTACCCCTACGAAGAATGAGCAAGTAAAGGGGAAAGCAGCTGGTGGAAAGGGTAAAACAACCCCCACCAAAGGTAAGGGTAAAGGGAAGCGGTCAGGAACCGAACCCTCTACCAGCACGAGTGTGGCCGACAGTACCCGAACCCGTCGGGTGTCTCCACGCTCGGCCAATAAGAAGGGTGCTAAGGCTTCGGATGTCTCCGGCAATGAGACGGACGCATCCGAGCCTGGCACTTCTACTAACGGCAGATCCCGCAGGCGGAATAAGAAGAAGGTTGACCAACGCAAACCTGAACCTATCGAGGTAGACGTTCAAGCCGATAATACAGAAGCTGAACCGGCTGTCCCAACCGTAAAAGTTGAGCTCGGTGTGCCAATCGTCAAGCTACACGACGTAATGGCCGATTTGAGTGGAGACGCTCAAGATGCCGCAGCCCAGGTTCTCGCGGGTCAACAACCCGTTGTGCAACCTGTGGATGTACCATCTGACCCGGAGGGAGAGGAGCCGGTTGACCCAGTTGTGGATGCCACTCCGACTGACGAGCAAGAGGCTGCTATCTGGGCTAACGCGAATAGCAACTTTGCTGACTTCATTCCTCTACACAGGGGACACCTGAAGGGGAGTAAATCCGTATGGAGACTGCCCCCTCGGATCACCTGTGAGAAGCGTGAAGATATGGAGGAGTGGCTTCGCAAGAAGCTCTCCGATAGAAAGCCGGCCAATATGTACTGGATCTATTGGGAATTCGTTAAGAATTCGCCCAATGGTCTGTACAATTACGACCAGAAGGGCAAGCTCAAGTTTGCTCTAGATGAGTACTACGGGGAGGATCGTAAGGATTGTCCCTTTCAACGTTGTACTCAAAGTGAGGGTGAGGTTGAATTCTTCATCGAGAAAGACGAGTACCTTCGTCATCTCGTGGAGGTTCATATGCACCAGAGGCCGGAATATGTCTGCGACCGGGAGGTTGGCAAGAAATGTGCTAAATGCACAGGATGTGTCACCCCCCGACGCGGAGACATGGTCCGGCACTATGTGACTTCGCATGGAGAGGGCCTGGAGGCAGCCATAGATCGGGTGATGAAAATTCACTCTGAACTCTACGGTAACCTTAAGGGCCTCAATGCAGAGAAGTTGGCTTCCCTCACACCGAGTACGAAGCAGTTTGCGCCTACGGTTCCTGGTACTAACCAGAAACTAAAGGCTCGGTTTGCCCAGACTCCCGGGTCCGGCAAACTAGAGTACGCTCAGGAGGAGTACGATCTGTTGAACGAATGGAGGAGCAACAAGGCCCGCCGCCGTGGTGGGGCTTATGTTACTCCATCCGGAGAACAGGTCCGAAGCCGCAGGGATTACCGCCAGGGACCCTCCGCGGCAGATAGGAAGAGACAGGCGTCTGAATCTCCAAGCCGAGCCAGGTCACCACTGGAGGCATTGGAGAGACAGACGAATGGGGGAAGGAAGAAGCCACATCTTCCATCTCCTACTGGAACTCCTTCCCATTATGGACGAGCACCAACTCCACTAGGTGCACAGAATCCGACATTCTTTGGTGTCAGTGGACCGGGTGGCCAGTCCTCCCGGAAACACGCGCCTTTGAATGTCAAAGACCCGAAGCAGTATCCTGCTATGGGCCCACTCGGACCAGAGATGCAAATCTTTGATCAGTACGGGAGGGTCAAGCAGGAACTGCCGACAGTAGGAGGTCAAGCTCCCCGACCAACAATGAGTGCTGTGGTGAGACAACGTCCACCCGCGCCATTGTTGACAGCCAAAGACCTTAGAAGGGAATTGTCGCGGTTGCCTCTAGCTCAGGGATTACCAAATCATGGCCCTTCTTCGACCACTGCTAGTGCGGCTACTACTGCGGTTGCTTCTTCGCACACGCGTGTAGCTGTCACTGCGAGTGGGTCTGGAGCACAGCCGAAGCCTCAGGGTCAGGTACCCCCACCTGGTGCTGTGGTTCCTCGGCCTAAGCTGATCCAGACAGTGGAGACCTTCTTCAAGAAGGGGGACAAATTGTCTTGCAATATTCAGAGCAAGCAATTTGAAACGTTACAGCACCATCTGGAAAACCTCCACCTGGACATGTATCGTCGGACCATGTCGAGCACTCTCCAGTGCATTGACGCGATCCAGAAGTCAGAGATCAACCGGATCTCGACTCAGATAAAGGCGGATGTTGCCAAAGATAAGCAGGAAGCTGCTAATCTGCGGCAGGAGGCCCTATCCGAGAAGGAAACAGCTTCTCAGATGCTCGACCTAGAACGAGCAACGAACATGAAGAACCAGCAAAAGTTCTTCAAGGTTTTTGGAGTTATCATGGATAACTGGGACGGCACACCTGAGCATGCTTTGAACCTGTTCGAGTCACGCCAAAAGGTGAAACTAACACCTGCTGTCCCCGCATTGGTTCGTCTCGTTAAGTTAGATTAAATCATAACGAAGAGAGAGAAAAGTTTCCGGGTAGGCAACCGAGCTTTTATTTCATAGCTTATGTTACATACGATCACAGCCTCAGAGGACTACATGCTACTAGGGTTTAGCTAGCACTACAGGCATCAGGGTTTAGCTACGCCCATAAAGTTCTTCAATAATCTATGAATGGACCTCTTATTATCTCCAGTGAGCTAGCACTTCAGGCATCAGGGTTTAGCTACACCTACCAACAAGTTTACTATAGCACTTCAGGCATCAGGGTTCAGCTCGCCCATACCAAGACATCAGCAGCAGCCGACTCCTGTTACATCCTCCAATCATGAAAACAAGTAACTTTTTTGATAATATTATATTGTATGTAAAATTGTATTTATAACTATAAAATATCTTTTATAAAGATATATTATTATATAAGGGTACCTATAAATATACTGGATCTGCGAATCCTAAAAGTTGTTTAAGGTAATCCTAGACCTATAACTGTCTATATAGGTCATTCCTGGTCTCAATATATTAAGAGACTATACTTCTTCTGTAACTTGTAAATATAAAACACTAAGGTATAAACTGAGCTGCGTCTCAAAAGTATAAATATTTTTCTATAAAATAAGAGAAGGTCCAACGGATTTCTCTAAACTTAGTATTGTATTACTCAGGTTAATACCTAATTGTGTTCATATAGTATCAGATTAATTGTTCATATCTGATCATTAATATTCAATTCACTTTGTAAAGTGGACAGAGTTGTTAATTTAAAAAGTCGAAAATTTTTTTTTTCCGGGTTTAATAACTGTAATACGATCATTATTAACAACCACCGGTCCTTTTCAGGACCCTACTGTTGTCAAAATGTTACTATAAATCTATGATAATTATATATTTATCATTTGTGGTTGTTATAAGCTACTGGTGGAAATGAAATGAACGACACTCGATGCTATTATTGTATAATTTTTCAGAAATAGGATAGCCTTATACTATAGCCTATTTCACATCGAGCAAGTGTAATTAATACCCCTTTTTAGTATTGTAAACAATCACTTACTAGGTTATTAATACACTGCGGTTTAATTACCCCCAAGTTATTGTCTAAGGGGGGCAGTGTAGGGGTATGGTATTTACACTTTACGTTCATGTACCCGTGAGACTCAGACCTAGGTCCTTCGGGTGTAGTGGGGGAATCCGGATGGCAGGTGGCAGCACCTGCCTCTGGGTTCGTATCCATTACACCAGGGGGCCTACCACTCTTCCGCCACACGTCACGTGGCCAGTCTGAGTTTCGCGGGCTTTTCCCCTATATAAGGCTGGTCTTAGCCCATGTTCTTCAGTAGTGGTTTACCCACTGCTCAACCAGGTTGTTACCCGAAAGGGTAACCGAATGCCCTAGTAGCATGTAGTCCTCTGAGGCTGTGATCGTATGTAACATAAGCTATGAAATAAAAGCTCGGTTGCCTACCCGGAAACTTTTCTCTCTCTTCGTTATGATTTAATCTAACTTAACGAGATGAACCATTACACATGGCAACCAAAAATTGCCATATGTGTCAGTTTTCTATGTTACCATGGCAACAAACATTCCTCTTGCTTTGCAAAAATGAACGTTTTCAGTGGAGATGAAGGATTAAAAAGCATACCACTGGATTCCCCATCAAAAATTAATATAAAAAATGTTTGGCCTATTTTCAGTGTTGTACCCATATATTGCCCCCTTGTGGCCAAAGTCTAACAAGCCCACGCTCACTACTGACAGTAGGACCAGCTTCGATTTCTCTAGTCATCTCACTAGTGTCTCTCACAGTGTCTCTTCTCCTTTGCTACAGGGTGAACAGCCTACTTTCTCTGCTGGCAATAACAGCCTCTACCAAGGCATTCAACATCTCCTTCCACTCACTCCCACCGGTAGTATTTCCTACCAGGAGTGCAGAGTCGGATATCCATACTGCTGATACAAATGGCGGATACAACATCTTTGAGCATGTATGGACATATGTCATAGTAGCCGGAGTAATCCTGGCAGTGGGGGTATGCTTCCGCAAGAAGGTGATAACGTGCTGCAGGCAAGGCAGGGCGACACATCATATCGCCCCCAATGTAACCACTGTCTGGTTGCGTGTATTTGCCCAGGATACCTGTGAGATATTTGACTTTGTAGTCACCTCAATACCACATGTTGTTAAGGGCATTGTGGTGATCTCATCACCCACCGTTGTTGCCCTCCGTGTAGGCCCAGGCCAGTGTAGGCGTGATCTACTCATGGTTACATGGCAGGGAAGTCTAAAGTACAAGGCCCTGGGCCACTGTTTCCATGTGCACTTCCCTGCTATCTCTGAGGCCCCCAGGGGGAGAGGAAGGCATCTCAGAAAGATCCTCAATGATACTTTGTACTCCACTTCGATATACATGACTGATATATATGGGAAACAGCTCCAGGTAGCAGCAAATGCATCAGCACCACAGGTCATACCAGCAGGTGCGATGGATGTTGAACAGATCCCTTTGGTAGTTTAAGACATCCAGGCAGCATGTAGGTGAACAAATCAACAGACTCCATCACACATTAAAACATATCATTTACCAGTCCTCGTTCAAAGTATCGTGACATCTGATCTAGAAAGCCTTTCTCAAGATATAACCTACATCTGTGATGATCCAATACTGTTATCAATATGCTAAACTGTTTTACTTATCATGTTTGTGTCCACTCCTCATGCTAATGATAAAGTAACAATGTAAGCACCTACAGGTGTACATATTCCATCCTATTGTGTACAGGTATGTGTCAATACCCATTTGTTATCATTGACAGGGAATAGATCATGGGGACTGGAGCAAATCAGACGGCGCTCCATTCCTAGGGCCAGAGTGGTGCCAGTACGCCAGGTACAAAGACAAGACCCATCAAATATGGACAGTCTCGATACCTGGGCCATGCCAACATCATGGTCACTACCTGACTAATATACCTTTTAATTGTCGATTATGGGGTGCAGGATGCTTGAATATATTATCGTATTAAGGATATACCACAATATAAGATTGTCAAGGACACTCATAAGCTCTATGATATTGGACTATGAACCAGCAATGTCTACCAATTAATGAAGGAAATATATTACATCCTCATAACCGTATAAGTAGACTAGCATCTTGTTTATGTTTTAGCATTATATTATTGCCCTATACTTAGAAAGGTATCATTCTCATATTTGTACATGTTATTCATCTTTAGAAGACAAGACAAAGAGTGTGTTAATGTAATACTTGTAGTGATTTTGTTGGATATCTACCTGTACCTGGTATAGTTATGAGGGGATAGAGTCAAAACTTAAAGTTGGCTACACGCTGGTCGTGAGTCAACTGTATGGATAATGAACCTCAGGTAGATGATATTTACTACATATATCGTGAAAAGGTAACCAGAAGTAGGTTAAGCACATTAGTCCTTTATATAACCATTAGAAGCATGTTTGTGTGTTTGAAGGTATTATATCATGGATGCAACAAAGGTTCACATTTAGGGGAGGAGAGAGTGATGTTGGAAACATAAGATGAATATATATTTATATATATATATATATATATATATATATATATATATATATATATATAAGGATTCTCTTACACATGTAGGCATTAATGTTATGTCCCACAATAATACCAACCGTGAACTTTTAAACTTTTATAATCAAATACCTCTCTGCATGTTATTGCTTTTATTACCTTTATTGCTTGGACATTGCCAACCATGTACGTATATATACACAGTACTAGCACCTTGTAAACCAGTTTCTAATAAAGAATAGAACCGACTACATGCCTCGTCACTGCTCCCTACTATAGGAACCAATACAAGTTGGGTACCAGTGTAGACTCTGTTTTCGGAGGGAAATTTGAAGGAAGAAGACATCATGCCTCCTTTAAATGATCGCTTGGGCAGGAAAACCCGCAAGTGTAAGCCAAGGGAGTCGCCTTTTTCTTTGTTCAACGATGAGGAATTTGTGGCAAGGTATCGCCTCAGCAAAGACGTAGTCAGGAAACTAGTTGAAGAATACAAGAAGCACCTGTCATGTCCCATGTCAAATATAAGAAAACACCTCATGTCACTAATTTTTTGTCTCATCTCACTAAGGCCCATGTCACATGTAGATTTTAAGAACTGACCATGTCACCATGTCGAATTAATTGCTAAACACGGATATATTAAAAGTGAAGAGAAGCAGACTGATTCAGGATATATTCTTCTTACTCCTTCCCTCCTCTCCTCTTTATGAGATCCCCCCTTCACCCTTATCTTCTTGCAAGTAACTTTTCATCTTTCTTTTCAGTTTTGCCTGGTCCTCCGTTATTTTGCGACAGGCAGCTTCTACGCGCTCACAGGTGATTCCCAGAAGGTGTCAAGAACTGCCGTATGCCGTGCTGTGAAGGATGTAGCCGGTTTCTTTTACAGGAACCGCCATCTCTTCATACAATGGCCTCACTCTTTCGAGGAGAAGCTCCATCTCGCACTGAAGCTGTATCGCCATCCGAAGCCTGTGACGGAGGAAGAGGAGCAGAAGACACCATACGTTTTTGGATACGTAGATGGGACTCATGTACCTATTAAAACCCCTACTGAATACCAGAACGAGAGCGTGTATGTGAACTGGAATGGGTACCATTCTATTAACACCACCGTAAGTTGTTGTTGTTGTAATAGTAGTTCTTTATACATATAAAACAATATATCTTACTGGCACAGAAAATTTCTTCTCTTAAGTAAGAGTCTTCATAAGTGTGCATGAACAAGTTCTCTGACATAGTTTTCTCTTTTCCCAAATTAATTTTTATTCTTGGTTCTATCAGGTGATCTGTGACTACGACAAAAGAATCCTCTTTGTGGACCCCCACTGGCCTGGATCGGTGCACGACGCATATTCCCTGAATTCCAGCCCGGTTGGAGACGAATTGGAGGCGGAGGCTTGGGAGGACTTTGTCCTCTTAGGGGACTCTGGGTGAGTTTTTTTTTTAATTCTTCTTTTTTTTTTAATTGGTACTCTAGAGTTACTTAAATGGAGACTCAAGGGCTTCCTATATGAACGTCCTCCCCCATTTCTTTTTTTTTCAGAGAGGAAAACAAAAATTTCTTAACAAAGTTAGGGCACCTTCTTCTTTGTTTCTCTTCATCTTATTATTTTTTGGCTCCTTTCTCAGATACGTTCTGAGGAGAAATCTCTTCACCCCCTTCAAGGATGAGGAGACTCCTAAACAGCGCTCCTTCAATGTGTGGCACAAGAGGAGCAGAGTACGAGTAGAGCACTGCATTGGGATACTCAAGCAGCGTTGGAGGTGAGAAAAATTGAATGTTTATTTGATTGTAAACATCTTTTTATTTATCAAAGGAACTCAAAGATAAGGAGATGGTCCTCCCTTAAAAAAAATAATGAAGCATGTTACTGTTACACAAGTTTGAATATAAAGAGGAAAAATAAGCTGGAACTGAAAAGTAAAAATCTCTCTTTTGAATATTCAGGATCCTGGATTCTTCGGCTGGGTACATACGCCATTCACCAAAGAGGAGTTCGTGGATTATAACGGCTTGTGCATGTCTCCACAACGTGGCCCTGGATCACGGGATATGGATTGTGAACAGCCCCTCTGATCCTTGGAGGCCCAAGAGAGCCCCCCTTGTCCAGCCTCCACAGAGGACTCAGCTGGAACAAAGTTACTATGTCAAGAAGTTCAGGAAAGACTATGCTGAGAAGTATTTCTAGATGTCCAAAAACTGACCTAGTCCTGGCAGTATTCTATTATAGCCATGTAGTTGTTATTCTATGTGCCACCTAAATTACCAGTATTTTCATAACAGAAAGATTTTTGTTTAAAGAAAGAAAAAAAATGATTTTTGTGTTTTTGTTTAACATGTAACCATGATAGTCTATCCACGCACTGTCTTAAATAAAGGAAATGTAATTATAGGCCTTAATTCTCTTCTTGTTTTGTTTTTTAAAACAGAATGAGCTCATTTTCCTTGTTTCATCTTTCTTGCCATTCTTTCTGTCCTTATGGCTGCTCTTTCAGCTTTCCTCTTAGCCTTTTCGGCGCATATTATTTTCCACTCTTCCTCAGTGCACTGGATGACCTTTTGTCCTGGTTTGGGTTTGACTTCCTGCTTTTGTTGAGCCAAAAGTCTCTTCCTCTCCTCCTCCCTTTGCCTCGATATGTCATTAACCTCTTTCTGTATTCTGGCATCTATTTCCTCTTTTCTTCTCTCCTCTTTCATTTTTTTCTCATGGGCCCTCTTTCTTTCCTCTTTCCTTATCCTTTCTTTCCTCCTTTTTTCCTTGTCTTTATCTTTCCTTGGCATCTTTGTAACATTCATTGATCCCTGAACTTTAGTGAAATCACAGGACCCAGGTTTCCAGAGAGCGTCCTCATCGAAGGCCTCTTTGTCTTCTGCTGGATTCAAAGCCATCAGTTTTATGCCAGGAATACCTTTACGAAATAAATAATTGAGTAATTAAACATTATCCTTCAATTTTATTTCTGTTAAGAAATTTATTCTAAATTCCGGCCACAAATAAGGTGTAAGACAAGAGCCACAGCTTACCTCTCACTGCCTCGGGCTTCAGGTATTCCAGTGCCTTTTCCTGTGTCTCGGTTAACTTCTTTTTCTTGTCCACAGGGCCACTGCCAGTCTTGCTCAATTCCCTCCTCAGCTTGTTGTACTAGAACAAAACAAGAAAATAATCAAAGTTTCCTACTCTTAAGAGAAGGTTTATGCAAGACAAGGGCACCTTTTTACATTAAAAATCTCTTTGAAAGTTTACAGTTCTAATTTTGTGTCTCACCTTTTGCTTGTTCTTCTGGGTGAAATCAGAGGTTTTATAGGAACATTGTTTCACTGTGCGATGGGTTTTAGCTTCTGCATTAACGTACACTGCAAAAAAAGAAGGGATTTAATTGAGCAATTAATTCTTAAAAATTAATTCAGTTTAAAAATATCTTGTTCTTATAGAAAACCGACACAGACAGAAAAAAAGAGGCCAGTTGATATCTTTTATGTAACTCACAAGCTACATCCCTCCATGCCTGCCTCCTGATGTCCTTTCCATCCCCTGTCCCACTGAAGTGGTACTTAAGGACTGCTCTGTTATGGTTCACAGCGTCCATTAAGGCATCTACCTCCCTCTTTTTCCACCTATCAGTCAACACAGGCATGTCCTCTCTCAGGGGTGTGTCATCTGCCTCGCTCTCAGATGAACTGGCATTAGAATTATCATCTGCAGCTCCTTGTTTGCCATACAGAGTCTCATTCAAGGGTCTATTAGTGTCATTTAAATCTGGAACATAGAGCACTGTAGAGGCAGCAGAGTCGACTGACTGGTTGTCTAAGGGTTTTAATATCATCTGCCTTTTCTTTTTCTTCGGGCGGGTAACCTGTGACAGAAAAGGGAGAACAAAAAATAAAGAGAAGTAGAATAATAGCAAAGAATATGTCTTTTATATTACTGTACAGCAGAACGAGACAAAAACTCTAGTAACGAGGGTTAACATCCTTTTCTCGTTGTGCTTCGTCGCCTTGCCTCCCACGCAGCGACGTCTTAAAATACGGATATTCCCTCTTTTTTATGACAAACTCCTCCTATAAAGACTGCTTTTATAGGCCTGAATATATATAGCAGTAAATTTATTCTCAAATACACCCACCTGACCCTTATTTGCTTGGTTATCGTCCATTTTGTTAGGAGTTGAAGTCACAACGTTGGGTGAAAGATGACGTCACACTAGTTTTGTATCAGTGGCGCCACCTTCGCTTAACAAGAAAAATTGCCCTTTTCTCGTTGTGCTGCGTGGCATTTCTGACAGGGGAGAAAACCTTTTTTATCGTTCATCTCATTCTCTGTTTGATTAGAGAGGTTCAATTTTGATATTTAAATGGTTATGATCATAGTCAGCCATCTTTTTTCAGGATGGGATTTTCAGAAGAAGATGAATCTTTATTTCTGTTGTATTGTAGCCTTTTTATTATTATAATACATACCATAAAGGGAAATAAACAGGTCTGAAGGTGAACAAACTCTTTATTGTCTCTCATAACAATGACCTTAATGTCCTCTTTCCTTCTGAGACAAAGACATATGGCATCTTGGATAAATAACATGCTTATTCTCTTTGAGAACTCACATCAGCACCGTAAAACTTCAGAAAAAAAAGCTGAACATGGCAATGTTTTCTTCTCTTATATCTATAAAGAAGACACACATTAATTGTGCTATCTCTTCTGGAGCCAAGCTGTATGAACTTATGATTTCCTTCTTCACTAGTGTAATTAACTTTTAACACATACATGCATAAGATAAACAGAAAAAGAATAGCAAATAATCTCTTGACATTTTCTTGCTCCTTCTGCATCAAATATCTGTTTTGATTTTTGCTGTTCATGTACAAGTTGACTAGAACGGAAAATTTTTAAACAGGATTAAAAAGAAAGGATGTCCTTTGACAGAAATATAGTCTTCACATATATCAGTCTAGTTCTTTTTGGGGAACCCTTTCTTGGGTTTCTTGCTTTTGCCAGAAGCTGCAGCATTAGCAACTGCTGCGCGTTTCTTAGTAGTGGGGGGACCTAGCATGACAGGGGGGGACGGGACTTTTCCTTTTGTACTCGTTTTTCTTCATACATGTGCATGTTATGCAGCACATTAGCTGCTTCCATAACTTTGTCTGAAATATCAGCATCTTGTTTTGGTTCCTTTGTTTTTTCCGGGTCCGAGTCTGGTTCTGTTTTAACATGGATCATGACTCCACCTTTTGACACATCTACTTCATGTCGGACAGAAGAGCCGGAAGGGGCAGGCTTTCTGACATGTTCTCCCCTAGTACGGGCAGAAGAAAGAACATCAAGAAGAAGGTTTAAAGGTTCTTCGGGGAGGTCATCATTCACTATGTCTATGATAGAGTCATCGTTTTTTTCAGCCTGCTGAGACAGCCCCTGTTCATCCCCTACCTGATTATTTGGATTGTCCTCATTTGAACCTCTCTCCTCTATAGCTTCTTCTGATTAATTACCAGGCACCTTTTGAATGTCCTCCTTCTCAGTAGTCTCTTTGAGTCCATCCTCTTTCTGTTGTTCAGAGCCGTGCTCTGTAGCCTCGTTTCCTTCTGTTTCTTTCAGGTGGGCCTCGTTAGGTTCAGAGCTATTCTCTGTACAGTCATTTGATTCAGTTTCTTTCAGCTGGGCCTGGTTAGGTTCACAGTTGTTGTCTGTTGCCTCATTTCCTTCAGTTTGTTTCTCTTCAGGTGGGCTCAGTTCAGACTTGTTACCTGTAGCCTCATTAACTTGAGGTTCATTGTCGTCACCATTTTCTGCTTCATTGTTGTTTCCTGCAGGCTCTTTTTCTTCTGTCTCGTTCACTTCTTCCTCTTTCTCTCCTTCGGCATCATCTTGTACATCCTCTTGTGTTTCAGCGTTATGTTCTAGGTTTTCTCCCCCGTCTCCTTCCTTTTCGTCGTCCCCTTCTTCCTGCCGTCTCTCTGTGGCCTCTGTTGTTGGCTTCTCACAAGGCAATTGCTCCTCTGAACGAGGCTTTGCTCCTCGAGTGTCATCAGCGGGTTGGGAGTCACCTTTAGGTGGGCTACGGGTAAGGGTGACTGGGCGGGCAGTGGACGGAGAAGGACCCACCACAAGAGATCCATCAGGGTTCAGGTGCAGCAGGTTGTTGGTGTCTGCAGAGTTAGGATCCAGGGACACGACTGTCAGAAAAAGAAAATGAATAAGGTAAGGTTTTTTTCAAGAAAAACAAAAAGAGAAAAGAAGACAAAATTTCATCTTTAGCTTCATTTGGTCTAGTCAGATTTGGGATTAATATTCTATCATCTTAACAGAGAAAATAACATTTGAAGAAAAATAAAGTCTTACTTTGTAAATCACCGGTACGGGGGTTTGGCTGCAGACCTAAGGGCCGTACTTCCCTATTTTGCGGAACAGGGGCCTCTTGCTTCTGGGGAGTCTTGAACACGAGTCCCTCTGTCACATATATCAGCTTCGCGAGGGCTGAAGGAAAGGAGGAGGGAACAATGAATTGAGAGGAATCATAGTACTATGCCGTAAACAAGGAAGTGATATCAAGTTTTAATGTCGAAAGGACAGGCACATCTAATTTTTTGCTTCAACTGAAATTTTTAAGTTAAGACATCTCTTTTTTCTTTTGTTCACATGAAAGAGAGAGAAAACATATAATTCTTTATGTTTTGAGAGAAAAAGTTAAAAAATTTGGACTAGTACCTTGTACGACCTGGGTTGAACTTTTAGTAGAAAGGGCATGCGACTCCAACAGCAGGTGTCGATCGCTGGCGATTCTCTCTAAAACTGATAGCGTCCTTTCATTTACCTCAGTGTTACGGTACAGGAGAGACTGAAGGTGCTCATCTGTCTGCCGCCTGTTCACTTCTATCGTGGACAGAAGAGACTCAATCTTGCCTATCCTCAAGTCATGGTCTAACGAGAAAGGGTGGGGGGAAGGTCCTTGGCATTCTGTTCCTGTGTTCCACATTCCTGTTCTGTCTCATCTTCGAAGCTTAGTTTCCTGCTGCTTTTTCCACTTTTTGGTGGCTTATCCTTCTCTTGCAGCCGTGGGCTCCTAGGCAAAGATGATTTCAGTTCTGATCCTTTAGGAGTGGAGGTCACGGGGTTCTCACACCCAGTCATACCTACTACATCGTTGTCGTCTACAATGTTCACTACCATGTCATCTGACAAGTCGTCTTTGAAGTGGGTTTCCCCGGTGAGGTCAATTTGGACCTCCCTAGAAGCTGCCCCTCTCACACCTTTCTTCCCCGGCTTGACAAATGGCTTGTGCTCTTTAGCAGTAGAACTTGCTGCAGCAGGACGCTTAGCAACGGGTGGCTTAACAGGAGGGGATTTCTTTTGAACACCTGAGGTAGAAGCCTTGGCCGGGGGGGGGGGTTTGATGTTTTTTTACTTTTAGCAGAGGTTGCCTTAACTGTCTTCACGGTAGAAAAAAGCTGATGTTCTGCCTTTATGTCCTCCTCAGAAGGCACTAGAATAACCTTTTTGGGGGTGGGAATGTGCCTGGGGGAAGGTGCTTGGTGGGGAGAAGCCTTAGGCTGGGGTTTTCTCTGTTCTTTAGCTTTGTGGCGTCTTTGTTTCTCTTCCTCGACCTTGTCAGTGTGATATATCACTACGCCGCCTTCACCTTCAGGAAAATAAGTCAAAACAAACAACAGATTACAGCAAAATTTATGGTGACACGCTTTCACACTAAGGAAAACAGAACTGTATTTTATTCGGCCTCAATTATTTAATAACTTGAACCAAGAGCTTATTGGAAGAAGAAGATAACAAAACGTACAGCAGTAAATGATAACGACAGAAACAATGTTTTTTAAGAGAAGATGATTGCTTACCTGCTATGCGTGACACCCCCTTGTACTTAAGGCATAGAGCCTCGGTCAGCGTCACACCATCCACTTTACGACCCTTGTCTATAGCCGCAAGCATTTGCTCGTTCTGAAAGGAAGAAAGAACATAAAATAGTTTGCATTTTTCATAAATTAAGTATCAATATCCTCCTTTGAAAAATAAGTTCATTGATTTCAAAAGACGAAAAGAGGCAGGTTCTGACATATAAATTTATTTTTTGGTACCATGTTATGATTTTTTGGAAAGAATAACTAAGAGAAAAAGAAAAGAGAGTCCTCGTTCTTCACACTGTTCACAGTGGCTGAAAAATTGAAAGAAAAGCTTCTTTGATATGGATGAAAAAAAAATTTCAATGTCTATGCTTGGTTTATCTTGTTTGAAAAAAAAGGCAAGGTATGAAGTGATAAATATAAAAAATATTAAAGGGAAGACCTGAATTAATTCATGGACACACTAGACATAAACCAAAGTAAAAAATTAAGACAAAAAAAAAAAGACTCACCTAGCACAGTGTCCCAGCCTTCCTTCTTCAATTGAGCAGAGTTTTTACCTAGAGCTTTCAACAAGTGCTTTTGGTTATAGCACGAGTAAAACAGAGCCCTGTGTTCCCTGTCGTTCCAAACAGACTCCTTCTTGCTAAGGGTTCCTCGTGTGGTTTTTCGAGGAGTGACAGGGCCAGGTACGTGTTCTGTGTTCTCCTCGTCGCTGATTTCACTTGAGTCTTCCACGACATATTCCTGCTTAACTTTAGACATGGTTAGTATCTCGGGCAGCTCAAAACTTTGGTGATGCTCCAATACCTCCTCTCCTGGACGAACTTCCAAATAACTGTCGTCGTCATCAGTGGAGCTCAAGTCGTAACCTTTTTGGTACTGATAAATAAAAAAAAAATTACACTATTATTATATTACTTCTGAAGAAAACCACAGGAAGCAGAGGGGGGGACATTTTCTGTCAGAATTAAACTTTAAGACACAAATTTTGACGCTTCATTTAACAGATGTTAGGGTAGGAAAGGTAAAAGAAGAAGAAAAATGCTCTATAGGCACAAGGAAACTAGCCAGGGCTACAGGGAGGAAGAGAGAGATAGCCATCTTGACACAAGAGAGAAGGGCGTGGGCTTTTACTCTATTATCGCTCATGCCGGCTGGCGGAGAAAGGGAGATAACAGAAAAGAAGAGACAGAACAACTTTGAAAACCACTATTATCCTGAAGATCGGAATAGATGAAACAAGATTGCTTTCATTAGTTAACTTTAATTACCTGTGTTTCGTCGAAATACATGGTGCAAGCCGCAGTCCAGTAACTCTCCACCGTTCTTTGTTTTGGCGGCGGCGGACAAGCCGGAAGTGACGTTCAGCAGTATATAGGTCAAGTTTCGCTGGTGTCCCGCACTTTTTTCTTGCTGTGCTGAACCCTCGTTGCTCTTACAAGGAAATCGGAACGAGGATGACTTTCCTCGTCTCGTTTCGGCTACGAGACTCGCTCGGGAAAGGCAGAAGGGATTGTGTAACGGGGGTGAAAAATGCTTGTATCTTTTCTCGCCCATGTACGAGGAAGCATCATAACGAGTCCTCTTTCATTGTGTAACGACCTCCTGTAATTGCTTATCAAATCTAGGTTGGTGTGTAAGACTGTAAATGGCAAATAAGCTCTAAAAACACTATATCCTATCATAAAATTAATACTGATAATGCAAAAAATACTATTTGGTGGGAAAATAACCAAAGTATTGTGATGTTTTTATCATAACACTGGTTCTAGAGGGAATTTTGTTTTCAGTTCCGAGTTCCTGGGGGAATTTCCAAAATGTGTATGGCAAAGATTCCCATTTGAAATAGCAGAGCAGTTTCCATGGCAACCAGAAATTGTCATATATGCTAATTTTCTATTTCCATGGCAACAAACATTCCTTTTGCATTCCAAAAAAAATAGAACATTTTCAATGGAGATGGAATAGTTCTAAGGTCTACACTAATGACACATCATTGAATTCTTTAAACATCATGTGGTATATAGAGGGTTAATTTCATAGAACATCGCAGATATCTGTGGAGATGACTTATTGTTATAATTCTGCTGCGTCATACAAAAAGCACATGTATCCGTTTATCAAGTTCATGTGGACATCCGATGGGTAGGAGTAGGTGGGAATATTTACAGGGCTATCTCAGTGGGAGTCAACATGGGGCCCTATGGAGAGGTATGGTAATAGACCAAGTGGTCATAAAAAGGACAGCCTGATGCATCCTGGACAACAATGAAGAGGTGCATACTCAGCTTCTCACAGATCTGTCCAGAAATTGGCCCTGTTGCTGCAGATGCTCATAGATTTCTCCACGCTGAGGCTACATAATCTGGAATGGATTGTCAAGTACACAATGTGTTGGAAAAAGCCAGACTGGTTGAAGGTAAACTAGCTGCCAGCAGCTAGGCTTTATGTGAGAAGAGTCTCTTCATTGATAGGAACCACAGACAGATTAGATCCTAGTATAGATTTATGAAGCTTTACACTATACCTATGATCGCCACGTCCAGGCTATGATAATGACTGAAAATAATCTACAGCAGCCACCATACGCATAGATACCTCCATCATGAATTTACACTTTATGGAATCAGCAATTAACATACATGTGTCTGTGGGAGCTGTTAGATAACTAAGGGTCTGGTTTTGAGCAAGCATAACGTATTCTCTATTATGATGGCCAGATAAATTAAAAATTCATAGATAATGCAACAGGCCGCTTTTGATATACCTAGTATGTGAAGTGTAATTTTATACCTGACAACTTTTGCAACTTGCAATTGTGCACTTGAAATTGTACCAATGGACATATAGCAGAAACTCCTGTAGTCCTTGGTATTGACCACCTATAATTTCTTGGTTTAGGTATACCTTTGTTAGTAGAATATTCCAAGCAGGCGATTGAAGATACATAAGATGGCATCACCCCCTTACATTTCGCAATGAAATGAAGTATACTGATCAATGGTTTAGCGCTACATTTTATAAGATCTAACCATATTAATAAAATGAGCTACATATGTGTTCACATGCCCTAAAAATGATCGCACCTCAGCTGATAGATCTTCTCAGACATTCACAAAAAGTGCACCCATAGAAGTACACATAAAGACCTGGATCCTCTCACTACTCTGATTACAGAGCAGCTCAGTAGACCATTCAAAGAGCTGCTCACAGAGGAGCTGCTTACCCTCCTTGCCACCGGGGCCATGGGCGTATTACATCAAGGCCAGCCCTATCTAATGAGCAATATCTATTATGGGGGCTGTGGTAAAGGCAGGGTTGTGGTCGGGGTGACCATGAGGTTCAGACCCCGGTGTTCCTCACCATCTAATATTTACTAGCCTGGGCCTCAGCGTGGATCCTATTAAAGCAAGGACCGCCTTCACGGGGATATCTCAACCTTGGAGGAATGTGGCGGATCTCTTGGGCGGTTGGGTGGTATCTTGAGGTATGGACGGTATGGGTGATGGGTGTTGAGTTGCACACATGACTGAAAGATGCATTGGTGCTTTGGGTAGATGAGGGAGTGGGGGATGCTCTAGGGGAAGGGTGTTGACCTGTGTCGGATGCTGGAGGAAATGAGCCCTTCGTCTGAAAGAGGATGGGTGCTTGTGTATGGGTGGGGGTGGGGTAGAGGATGGCTGGGTGGATGTAAGTGGGGAGGGGGTAGGTATTGGTGCACTAGATCCTTGAGCTGGATGGGGTAGTGGATATGTATACGACATTGCATTTCACCCACATAAAATTTTCACCGGTGGCAATTGGGCATTTCTCCAACGACACCCAGAGGTCTGGAGAATGGTGCTCTAATATAGGTCGGGCCTTCAGTAGGCAAGTCAATCTGTTCCCTATCTATAGAAAGCTACAGAAGTTGCACCACCACAGTTATTATTGCCTTTGTCTACTGCCATGGAACCATGATTGCTTCCGTTGCCGGATGTAGTCATCGTGGGGAATACTAGTACTTTTCTTGTCTCACTCTAATGTAAATTATATCTTATCGTCTAGAGTCAGCTCTCGTGCAGTTTACTTATGCACAGAAACATCATATACCTACATTACGCTTGCTAATGTCAATCATATCAGATAAAAGAGGTTGCATGGATAGCTGAGATAAACAACTCTTGTCTTTTAGGGAGATGACCTATTGAATTTATAATCAACTGTGAAAAAAAAGTTCAGCATTATGTGGTATGGTTGTATAGCCCCTCTCCAACACTGCCACTGGGTTAACAAGCAAAACAGAGGGCTAGCTGTGTCATGCGAGATAATGGTCGGAAGTGTTGATACTTTAGTGAAAATGCAAAACTAAGTAGGCTGTTTAAGAGTGTGTGTCACACGAAATTTAACATATCGAGCCTCTAAAGTATCTAAAGGACAGGAGTTAAAAAGAAAAAAGAGAGTGCCAAGGTAGAGCATTAATGAAATTGAAGAAGATATCCATGTACAGTACCTGGAGGGTGTTGCTCCTATTGTAAAAAGAGCTTGGAGTATGTGCCCTCTTTTCTAAACAAGTCGTGCACTGCTTCACCTAAGTACTTGCACTCACCACATAAGTCTGAGAAGTCACCTGCCTTGTTTAAAAGAGAGAACTGCACTATCAGGTACTTACTCATGTCACACACTCTATAGAAAATTATACTGACTGACTTCTCCCAACTAGGTACCTACTCAAATCCCACTTTTTTAATACCATACTTGAATGACCACTTGTGAGCAACAAAAGGGACAAGTTATAGCTACATGAAAAGAAAGGACTGGAAATGAGGGCATTTTTAGCCAGCTCTTCCTTTTACTATAGGAGCAACACCCTCCTGAGATATAGAGCGACCGGGAGAGCATCAATGTTAATACGAAATTGACGTTAATCATGACCATACTACCTCTCCTACAAGGTAATGCACCATTTAACCAAACACAGCACAGGGCACAGCGATTTTACTAAGAAGGTCAAATGTGAAAATAATTATATAAAAATATTATGTGTTGTCAACATACTGTGGTGGTATCATCATAGATTCTGGTTCATCAATGCCTGATGTCACTATTATAATTAGATATGATTGTTTCCATATATCTCAGCTTCTTCAGACCACAATGATGGAGCGTCATTATCACAGCTATAATCTACAGCCATATAACCCCAATACGGTGCCAGCGATACCATGTGTGATGTTCTTAGGTCACAAGCCTCACACGTCGCTGCATCTGTACCATACCTAATTGGTGTCTCTGCAAAGCCTCAGTCTCACCCGAGGGAGTCTTGTCTAATTATTTTGCTAAATGGATTTTGTTAGCGGTCCGTTCCGCTTATGACTGTCATTGGTGATCATCCTGCTCATTAGAGCCCGGATGTCTGGAAGTACATATCGATCCTGCGAATCAAACTAATCAAGCCGCGGCCCTTTGCTGTAGATTGCCGCTCATTAGCCCAAGGCGTTCTGCGTACCGATCCAGAGGGGGTTTCCTTTGGGTTCTTTCGGATACCACAGCTTTCCCATAGAATCATGTTTTGGATTATATACACATAGATACATCTCTGCAATACCATATTTGAACTGTAAAATACGTGTAACTACTGTGAGGTCACCGTGGTTCATGCTCTTGCTTTAACATGATTTTGTTGGCAGCTTCAATTCCTGATTTATAAATGTTGATTAGCAGTTGAACATCGGCTCGAAGCCAAGTTACAATGTCAATAGAATAACTGACTGAACCAAAGTTCACTGGTGCAGGAGGAACAACTCTGATATAGCTATATGTAGTTTAATTATGGGTTATATCTGATGATTTAGCTACAATGAACTTATTCCTGCAAGTTGTTGAGGGGCTAAACCTGCGCATTTATCAACGTCTCTTCAAAAAGGCCTAAAGGTAGTTGTGTTACTTGGCATTATTTCCAAGTGAAGTCTTTTCCTAGAAACACTTTTCCTTAAAGTTTTACCTGGTGAATCTGTCTCCAACGTTCGGTTATATTCATTAATGAAAGATCGTTATTCCTTTTGATTAGAAAAAAAAAATCTATGTCCTCCCGTTATCACTATGTGTACAATAGTGGATCTTACTGAAGATTGGTTTTCCGAACACTTCCGGAAGTGATGGCGGAACATGTGGCGCTGAGTAGGGGGAGAGGTTGTGAAGAGAAATACTGGGGTGTCGCCGACCTGTCCCTGGTTCCCCACCGATGTGGTTTGCTATTGTAGATGGCCGATGATGGTGCTGTCTAACCTGCCTGATGTATGTGGCAGCACCACCCATGGGCTTATTAGCGGGGCATAAGAGTGGAAAAGGCGAAACCAGGCCCATATAATGCCATAAACCTAACATATGATGAGCTATGTCGCTGTTTAAGTTCCCTTATGTCGCCATTCCCTTACTGGTTTAGTAGTATTCTTTATCTGGCAATTTAAGACCTTGCTGATTATTCTGTATGGTAAAGAAGGTCATGCAGTTGAGAGGAAATACATCTAGCCTACAGAAACTACATTAGTAGGGTGTTGTATAGAACAAATCACAAAAGGTCAGGAGCATGTCGGCATGCAAGTCTATTGATGGGGGCGTTGCCAACGTCCTGAACGGTTTAAGCTCCTGCACTGATTGTTCCAAAAGGATGCAGGCCAATAATTTGAGGAGAATTTGATGTCCAGTTTGGCGGGCTTCAGCTCAGCCTTTTAGGGCTTCCATTAAGGTCCAGCTGGCACTAGCCCAGCTTGATTTCCTAACCCTTGATAGAGGCTCAGCTGTTCTGACACCTAAGGCCTCACTCTCCACACCCAATGGGAAGGCGTCAATAAAATGGTTTATTCGTAGGAGATCCACCCATTATAGGCCAGGCCTCTCATACGTACGGGCCTTTCTGCTGAGAATCTATAGAGGTGGGCAAAATGGCTGATCACCCCAGCATAATGGCTGATGTATCCCAAAGGGATGGGAAGTCCACATGAAGCTTGGTAATTCCCATTGACTACATCGTTTTAGACCCGGCATGTTAGTCTTTGATGGTGTCAGCATATGTAATTCACTGTGAAAGTGATGGTTAAGAAAAATAGAGTTAGCAGTGTTCATACATCAAAGGATAGATCTATCATTGCTAGCAACACACTTGCCTTACTTCTCGGCGGTTTCTTCTGGCTGTCTCAATCCGTTTCCGCCTGCCATATAATCCAATTTGATACTCATTTATCACCAGAGCACAGCCCGACCACATATCCCAAGATAGTGTGAAAGGAGGCTGGCGGTGGGTACATATTCACCCCAGCGACCGATCGTCTTGAATGAAAGAAAACCACTGTATTTTCATTATTGCTACTATACAGATGAATAGAGCGAGCGATAACACAGGCACGGACTGCTTGGGTGGATTCCCAACAACTCCTATCAGCCTTCTCCAAGCCTGCCATTTGCTCTACGTTCCTTTATCAAAGAGCTTTCTACCCCAAGACTCAAGAACAATCGGCTCGCGTAGTCTCAATGCTAGATTTCCCCTGTGGAGGGGCACCATGCCAAGAGAATCCCTCCTATCTGTTATAGGCCCACCCCAGCCTGTGATATCTTTCCAGCTGAGTGCTTTAGCTATATGTACTGCACATGACTAGCTCCTATTGTTATCCTCTATGAAGCACCCATGCTCCAAACTTTAGGGATAAAGTAGGGAGGAGGTTTGAGGAACGGGTATTTAAGCGTAAGGAATGTGGTGGTCTGGTGCCTTAGCGAGTTCTCCTATCATTTCTCCAGAGACTCTGTACAGTGTCACAGCTGTTGGCTAAAACACCCCAGCTCCTATAGCAGATGTCAACTTTAATCGCAGCGCCACCTCAGCTGGCCTATCTCAATGGCCAGCTATTATCGCCCAGATATGGTGCTGGACCCCGGCGGTCCACTGTAAATTTGATACACCAATGCTGGTGCCAAACGGCCTGAGTCATTCCTCATTTGGTGTTTTGGCCTTCCTGGTCCTCCACTTAGGGGCCGCAACTTCACATCTATCCTCGTCTGGGGGATCCAATTATGACATTAACATGGCCATTAGCGTGCCTCCTTAGATGGTTTATTACATGTTTATAGGACGATCTCATAAAATGATATCCTGAATTAACCTGTGGATATTCAGCGGATATCCCGCATGTGACAAATCCTACTCCATAAATGCATTGCAAGCTCAGAAGAGAAATTAACTTTCCTATATTCAATGACTATGTACAACAATATAACATGCTCATTAGGTTTACAAGGGCCAAAGCTTCACTTAGAACTACACATTATACGACGGGAATCAATATCTTTATGTTAGAAACGAAAATGCTAATTTAGATGCTGACAAGTTTTGATTGGGATATTGAAAGTGATTCCCAGTCTGTCACGGTAAGCAGTAAGCTATGCAGACAATACAATAATTAATAACGACCAACTAGCTTTTAATTGCTTTGCCTCATTTGGAAAGAAATAGAACGGGAAGAACCACATTACTATAACTCTTTACTACTTCCAATCGTTAGTGTGTGAAACATAACGTGGTAAAGTGAATATTTGGTCATCGCATTACGAAAAGAGCAAAAGGCTTCTTTCTTTGTGAAAAAATAATCTTGACTCTTTTGCATCTCCGAAACAATACCTCCTGAGTCAATGGTTGGGGACTTCTTGTGAGAATTAGAGTGAAGAAAGCCCAGACGAGTAAAACCCATTCTACTTTGCTTTACTTGATGGCAAAACGTGGCTGGGGCCTGTCAATGAACGAAGCAGCTCAGGAACCATCCATTGAAACAAAATGAAGTCCTTGCTGAAAAGTCCCTGCACCGATCTATGCTAAAATCTCTCGTAGGTTAAGGTGAACAGTCGGAAGCCGAAAGCTATCCAGAGTGTGACCCCAGGCGACGTCTTGAGTGTGGTAAGAGGAGGATAGTGATCAGCAGCAGGGGTGGGTGGTACCACACCCTCTGGGTGGCCGCCATTGACTATAGCCAGCAGGGGCACCAACGCCAGCCAAAGAAGCTCCTTCACAGCTTCTCTTCCTGAACCCATCCTGACACTACCCCAACCTCCTCCCGCAGAATACCACATACTAGTGACCCGCCCTACACCCAATACAATTCACCCCCCCCCCCCCCTCCCACTGTCCACCCACACAGGAAGGCTCTGAGTCTTCTTTCTGGATTCATCCTGACATCCCCTCCCCCACCTATACCCATCCGAACTAAATTCAGCCCCCACTATCACCCCTATTACTCCCCCCTCCCTTCACCCACCCACATTCCAAAACCATCCCTGGCGGTGCCATTGGTAGCGGTAGTACATTGTACTACTACTATTCTGAACTGTCTTGAGGTTGGTGTGGGACTGATGTTGGGGGGGGGGGGCTGGTGATGGTCGAAGCTAGTAGTGGGGGTGCAGAACTGCTGCGGTGCTGGAGAGATTAACGTCCAGAGCTACATTAGTGACTGCCTCCAGGCTTGGGAAACGCTCCTTCGGACGGACAGCCAACAAACCAGCCGACGCCACCCAAGCTACTCCAACACTGCAAAGCCTTCAGGGCTGCTGAGTAGGGAGGGGGGGGACTAGCAACAGGTTAAAAATCATAGAATGTTTGCATATGACGAATTTGGAGGTATTCCAGCCCCTACTCTTCGAGTTTTAGTTTCCCCCTCTATTTCTTTGGCTCAAAGTGTCAGGCTGGATGAGATCTTCATGTTACATATGGGTTTTGATGGTCCCATATGCATTTTTTTGGGCTCCAGGGGGGTAAAATGTGCCCAAAATGACCAAAATTGTCTGGGCGAAATTGTGTCTGGGAGAATGACATTTGAGTTACAAGCCATGGTGAGAGCTTAATTTCCTACAGAAACAATCTTCATACCTACATCAAAATCTCAGGTCCAGACTATTTTGACCTGTAGATTAAGAAAATCACATTATCATTTATGTCAGATGTGTCCTTGCTATTGTAAAAGAAGCATACTTATAAGAATTCTTTTTCTGGGCACATGTCTGGGCGAATGACATGTAAGGCCCCATATGCACACTTTCTATGATTGGTGACCAACATAGCTTTACTACAGCACCGACTATATCAAAGGCTAGCTCTTTGCTAACAGAGCGGAGTGCATACATAGTTTTTTCAGTCGTTGTAGGCATTAATTAATGGAAGTATATAAATGTTCTCGCAAGGTTATACATAGTTTGCTATATTGAGGACTACATCCTGAAGCTTTATGTACTTAATTCACATATCATAATGGATTGCTTCGGGTTGGAATATCTTCCTCAGAGAATATAGATACAAATCTGCGGGATTGACTCTGGCTATGGGTTAGTGAGAGTAATCGATCATGATTTGATACTGAACAATCTAATCGTCTTGACACGGACAGGAGTATGAGTAAATAACCTTGTGATTGTTTCCACTACACAAGGCATCACATAATGAACAGTGCAAAGCACTACATCACGAAACCAGCTCATCTGGATACATGCTCAATGGCATGATAGATAGAAAGTTAGCCTAGTTTCTATGGAAGCTTATGAATAACCGTCCATAAGCAGACCCCACCCTTTGCTGAAGGCCCTAGGGTGTCTGTGGTCCATAGAAGAGGTTAATAATATCTCAGTATGATCCTCCATCTAATCTCACCCCCTACTCCTACCTCCTGCTGTGATACCTTTAACAAATGTTCCCTCCACTACCAGGCCCTCCCATTGCTCCACCCTTTACCCTCTGCCGCAGCACTGCCAGTAGCATAATCAAATTGGGGTTTGGATCAGGCGGATTTATCACCGGAATCCCCTGCACTAGTCTAGGGGGAAGGTAGGCCTAATTGGAACGGTGATGACATTATTAATCTTGCCCCACTACTAGAAACATGTCTTCCTGCCCCCCAGGCTATCCTGACAGTGGGAGGGATGGTGGAAAGTTGGCATAACCTCATTGACTCCTCAAATCAATGCTCAAGGTGTTCCTGTACAAGATGTCACGAACGTGAAACAAAGGATCGTCCTCAGGGAAAAAGCTTTCCCCTCAGGGCATCAACGGTGTGAGATGTTCAGAGGAGGCATGAGGCTAAGAGCCATCTAAGAAGGAAGGAACACGTCTGAGGTCCTTGTTCAGTATTTCTTAGAATACCCCCTTCTGTCTTTCCTCTACTATAGATCAAACACCGAAGCCAGTGTTGCGAAACAAGCAGCAGTTTCCCACTCTATTTTAAGGTTTGAAACAACATATCTGCATTGAAAAGTGCACTACATTTCCCATGTGAAAACTAATCTGGCATTTCATTATCAAATGTGTATGCAGATTGAGTCTGAGGAAGTCTCCCATCTTAATTCGGAAATCACTTCCTTATCCATCCATGATATCAGTACATTTCCATATTCTCAATATGAAATGCAATTAGCAGTGGGGAAATGTGCCTAGCTCCAGGACAAATGCTTGAAATCTGATGCTAGAGTTACATTAAGAAATTGGGCCATACCACGCTATCCTCTCTGTTCATATTGCTTCACGAAACAATAAAATTCCGTCAACTGGTTCGTCTTTGTATTGTAAAGTAGTTATTTATAATGAACTAATTCGAGTTCTGTTTCAAACCAGTATGTTTTATTGAAAACCTTAAGAATGTAGCATTCAGCAATATCACTTTGTAAATGTTGATATTTCATGCCACATTAGGATAATTGCAAGGCTGTGCAAGTCAAGTGGAGAGGGACTTGTGTGGTGGTTTATTTATTTTTCATCAGTCGAGGTGGATAGTGTTCCCTGCAGGCTCTGCTCCGAACAAACCTACCCACATGTTTTATTGATCTTGAAATCAGAGACATTGTCTCAATGGGGAATAAGGCCTGACGTTCACAAAGCTGCTGTCCTCTGTGTCCATCCTTGAAACGTGGTTTTCAAGGGTTGTTGATAGATTCGGACAAATTAAAAGAAATTGCCTGCACTATTGAGTCGAACCTACTAGACCTTTGTGATGTGCCTAAGAAATTAGTCTTGTCGAAAAATTCTGAATGCAGGTTCTACAATTATTGTAAAATCAGTCAAGTAAACAAGTCATGATGTTGCCGTTATCATTATCCAAAATGTCAAGGACATCGTACAAGATACGACTGTAGAAACAGAACGCCAAGCTCAACACATTGACAAAACCTAAACAGGCATGCCCGATTCTACTTTCTTAAGTATAGATAATCATTGGTATATCCACAAAAGTAATGCCCGTAGATCAGACGTTTGAAATGCTCTAAGACGGGAATTTGCAATATGGAATCTTACATTTAATGGTGTGCACAAACTGCTCCCAAACCCATTGACAACTAAAACAAAAGCTGCGACGTCACATCCAAATGAGTGTGAAATCACATTATGTCGGTCACGTGGAGATAGAATTGGGAAACGGCTGAACTTTTGGATCTCCCAACGCTAATTACATTTCATTTCCCTGCCAAGAAATTGGAACTTTAAAACGAGATTTCAACCAATTAAATTTGTCAATTTATGTCATGAGTTTATTTGTGCTGAGTGTGAGGAGATGCTCTTGGGAATGTGGGACATTGTTTCCGTGGTCGGTGGTATACGTGATTTGCCTCTGAGAACTTTGAGCTACCCTTCAGGTACCCAGCAAATTGTAGTGAGTCCTTGTCAACCTGTGTGAAGTGGCTCACACATGTCGCTAGATGGAACACGACGTCGTTATAGCACAAGATCACCAGGAATAGCAATTGCTATGCCATGTGAGTCTAATACACAGTGGCGAAAGATGAAGAAATGAGTTATTATTCAAAAAGGAGTCACCATTGATGACGAATCATGGCGACAGATGACGTGGGTAATCTAAGACAATTGGGTAATCTAAGACCTTTATTAAATGTCTAAAAATTTCTCTTTCCACAATCTTCATCCCATCCAACATTCCAGTTTTTACTATGTATGACCCGTCTGGAGGAAAAGTGCATGAGGGGGGTTAATACCGGATTTGGCCACCAGGGGGCAGTGTATGAGCAAAACACTGAAAAATATACCAAAAAATGCTTTTGGCCAATTTTTGATGGGGAATCCAGTGGTATGCTCAGAATTATTCAATCTCCACTAAAATGGCTTCATTTATTGAATGCAACAGAAACATTTGTTGCCATGGAAACATAGAAAAGTGGCATATATGCCATGGAAACCACTCCATTATTCTTAATAGGGACTTTTGTCACAAATGTGTTGAATATTTACATAAGAAACTCAGAACTGAAAACAGACCTAAAGAATTCCCTCTAGAACCAATATTATGATAAATACGCCACATTTCATTGTTTATCTTTCCACGAAGCTGTATCTTTTGCATTATCAGTATCTAAGCTAGGATACCCACACTATTGGTCTACACTATATTTGGTGTGGCTTCTGATGTGGGCCACAATGGGCTAACCGATGGGCTGATGACAGTTTCTGTCCTTAGTGAGCTGTGTGGGCCACACTGGGCTAACCAATATGGTCAGAGATCAGTCTCAGGGTGGGTTTGGGTTCAACATGGGTTTTTGGTGTGGCTGAAAGTGGGCTGCCCCCTTTGGTCACATGGCGCCATCTGTGAAAAAATTATCATTTTGGGGTCAACATGGGTTTTTGGTGTAGCTGAAAGAGGGCTGACCACTTTGATCAGGTGGCGCCATCTGGGATAGATATTATAGAAAATCTATTTTTTCTCATTTTCTAAAATTTTAAACTCTGAAAATGTGCTGCTATCCTCCAGGTGCTAGCCCCTCCCCTTGGCCTCCACAGTTGTAAGGAGACTAAACATACTAAATGTATTACTCTCCCCATCATCATAACACAGTAGAATCATCAATTCAAACTTAGTTGACCAAGGCATGTGAACCAGACCTAGTCCAGTAACATGCTAGCCTTCAAGTTCATAGTGCGTCCCAATGGGTAGCATACTTCAATATAAAATGATTACCACAGGAATGGTGTAGTCACATAAAAAACTGCTGACATCATCTAACTTTGCACAATTAAAATGTATTTTGCAAGTAGATCCATACTCAAAATTTATGTACTGTTATGATCTATATGATTCATTAGCCTATTTCTGTAATATCATACTAAAGAAAATCAGAACTGACTTGGGGGGAAAGCTGTACATCAGACATAGTGGGGTCATCTAGTGTCAAAGTTCAGAAATGCCAGCTCAGTATGCCTTATGCAAACCCATCCTCAGCCCTGTCTGGGGAATTATCTTTGGAACTGATCTTTGCCTGTTTCAGGGTACCCACATTGAAACCAATCTGTGCACAAAGTGTTTGCTTATTTTGAAGCTGCTCTGTGCCCAAATTAGTTAGCCTGATGTGGCCCACATGACTTGCTGAGGACAAAAACGGCCGGGAGCCCAACAGTTTGCCCTATTAGGGCAGCCCAATGTGGCCCTGACTGGAAACCCACCATTTGCCCAACCTAAAACCATGAATAGTATTCTGCCAGCTTTAAACCAGCTTATCTGAGCTAAAACCGAATTGGCCCTAAGCAGGCTTGCTACATGGGTATATTGTATTTGGAGCTTATTTGCCTTTTTTAATTACACAAACCATCGTAGGCTTGCCAAGCAATTGCAAAAGAACTACCTGGAATATTTTAGCTCAATATGTCTCATTTTAAAGCCTGTGACTTCACTTCTGGAAAGCCTTCCCCCCCCCCACCCTGGAAGCATGTTTTCCCCCATCTGGTCACATTTGTATTGCATTGTCAGGATGAACTATATTATGCATGTTGTTATAATACCTATAAATGTAATACTTATTTATCAATTGTGACCAGGCAAGCAAAAACACCCCACTGCAGGGAAATTCATTATCAAAGTTCATCTCACGATCTTTAAAATGAGACATCATTGGCTTAAATATTCCTAGTAGTTATGTCGGAACCCCTCTTTAAACTCAGGTCATTATTCATATCTAAAATCAATGATTAAGCTCTAAATACATTATAAACCATAATAATGTCTAAAAACACAATAAAGTAGCCTTTTCCATAAAAAAATAACATTATGGTGATTTTATCATAGGTTTTGATCTAGATGGAATTTTCCATTTCTGTTTTTCAGTTTTGGGTTTTCGGTGAGCATTCCCAGATATTGGCATAAAAATCTGCAAATTTTGATCATTGGAATGGTTGCCATGGCAACCACGAACAGGCATATAGGTTTATTTCTCATAAAAAATGTTCATTTTACCATCCAAATATGGGCCATTTCTACCTAAAACAGTGCATCTTAAATGAAACCATTGAATTCTGCATAAAAAAAATGATTTTATGCAGAGTAATTTTGCCCCTCCAATACCCCAAGTGGCCAAATGGGGAATTAAAAATCCCCTGTGGAGGGATGTTTCTCCTTAATGGGTCACAATTATATAGAGAAGCCATGCCACCTGACACTATTTATACAATTACCTTCCTCTTGTTATCTGAAGCTATTTCCACTGAACCGAATACATGTAAAAACCATGGCCTTGAGCAGGCCTTACTGCTCAGCAATAAGGATAGTGCATATGCCACCTTATTTAGAAATGTGATCTTCTATTCTGTACAATCGTATAGAACGGTTACTGGTGAGGTTTTAGTGTAGACGACATCCCCGCAATACCACGGTTCACCTGAGAATTACAACCATATAGAAATTATGGGGAAAATATCCTGACTAATACACGCCAACTGAGATGAACATTCTATCTGTCGTGGTATGGAATGCATAGTGTATGCAGGGCATGATCCCATTACGTCCTTGCATACAACTTGGTGGCAGTTCAGCCATATTCATGGAGGGATATAACATATCTAATCAGTAACCTTTCAACAAAAGGTCACCCACTAAATTACCATAATGCCAGTACCACTTAATGGGAGCAGTGACTTGTGGTTATAATATAACCATATTCCCCGTGGAAAGTTTATTGCTCAGTGTAATCCTTTAACCATAAACCTTTCAATGATGTGTAATTTAGATGTGACTGCCCTCTGGCCTAGATGCATCTTAGTCAATTTGCTGATCCTATTATAATTTAGCATTGAACAGACCTCTCCCTAGGATCATTCTTGCGAATAAGGAGCAAGGTAGACACATGGGAATGTTATGTCTTTGCTTGTGTGGGTACTTTCGTCTATTGATTAATATATATTTCGTGATATCACGTCATTAATCCACAATCTCAATGCTTAATGTATCTGTGGTGCCAATGGTTCAGACCTGACGCTTTCTGAACATGTAATTTCAATTTAAGGTTGTTGGATTTTATTGTGGCCATAAAAAAATCCATTAGGGCGTTATGCATGAGAAAATGTAATTCACAGCTTTAACTAAATTATAATCAAAGGTGAGATGATAGAGAAGGAGCAGTCATTTATTGCTACTTATAAGAGTATAACCTGTGGTATCCCTAGCATATAATTACAATTATTCTGTACTTATTCAGGTGGTACCTTATAAATCTTCTCCCCAAATAATTGCCATAACCATAGCAACTCAGACGTGAATACAACAGCATGACAATTATAGAGTGTCCTTGATTCCTTTCCCCGGAGGATTGTCTGTAACAGTTGCTTTGGGTGGTTGATAGTTACATAAGTCTGAAGCTGCAGCAAGTGTTATTGTGGTTGTGTGATCTTATCTCATCAGGTGTAATCTTTCTCGCCATGACTAATACATCATAAAGCAGAGAATAACCTGTCACCCAACGGGTGTAGGAAGATGGATCCATATAGCAGCACCATTAGCTGTTTGCCCCACTGAGGGTGTGTGTTGTCGGTAGAGCCTTGGCTGATATCCTAAAACATGCACTATTGTCATGGTCAACACATAGATCCTGCAAGTGAAATGCAATGTAGCTTAACGCCTAAGCATTAAGCTCTGATCTGGTTAAAGTGCCTGCATCGGAGATAAATGTGATACCCTCTGTTCAAAAGATCTGTAAAGGATAGACCTGTGTAGAGATTCAACTTGATCCTCTTCATTGAATTAGATGTCCTGGACCAATCTTATCTGGCTATTGTCTCAATGATGCTATGTTTTCAATTTGTGTGGTTCAGGCTGAATGTAATTTTCTGATGTCCATGTACCACTATCAGACTAGGTCAAATGTAGTGAATGGAAACATAAACCTAGAAACTACCGTCATATCCCGTGCATAAGGCACGACTTTTACGCGAGGAAACAATCTTTATACAATGATCTAGACAGGACTAGTGTATGGTCTTAAGGACACCGTTTGACTGTAAATCAAGGAGAAAAAATCTTCTGGTCATACTCCTAAATAATCCACCCAGATTTGAGTGATGTAAATTTGTATCTTGATGGAGTTGAACTTGAATCGGTACTTGAATGAGCTTCTGTTACCTAGGTATTGATATATACAGAGATTCTACAGTTTAATGTATTCTGTGATAGGAGGAAGACGCTTGATAGTTTATATAAACTGTGCAAACTCAAGAAATGGATGGACCAAAAACTGGCACTAAATGTATATAATCAGATGGTGTTGCCTGTTTTTTGATCATTGCTCTAATGTGATAGACGGTGCTAGTGCAACTAAAGTTAAGAGACTTGAAACTGTACAGAACAGTTGCCTCTCTATAAGAAGGGCTAGAGACATAAGTAGAGCCGGAGGGTGTTGCTCCTATAGTAAAAGGAAGAGCTGGCAAAAATGCCCTCATTTCCAGTCCTTTCTTTTCATGTAGCTATAACTTGTCCCATTTGTTGCTGACAAGTGGTCATTCAAGTACTGTGCTCAAAAAGGGGATTAGAGTAGGTACCTAATTGGGAGAAGTCAGTCAGTATAATAAACTATAGAGCGTGTGACATGAGTAGGTAGCTGGTAGTGCAGTTCTCTCTATTTGAAACAAGGCAGGTGACTTTTCAAACTAATGTGGTGAGTGCAAGTACTTAGGTGAAGCAGTGCACGACTTGTTTAGAAAAGAGGGCACATACTCACAGCTCTTTTTACAATAGGAGCAACACCCTCCTGAACTATTGTCCGGAGGGGTATTCAATAGGCGGCACGCCCAGCCATCGGCGCGCGCCTGGACCTGAACGTGCTCGCTCTCCAGCTAAAGAGGAGGTGCCCCTGTGGCGTGCGCCGCGTGGCTGGCGTGCGGCTAATGAATACCCCTCGGGGCTGTCAGTAAAAAAACACTCCTTGGCAAAATGTTAATGATAAGTAGACACACAGAAAATATTTTGCAGCCTACTAGATTATTGAAAGGCAAAGAAATGTGTAACTCTTTGTAAGTACGGCCAAATGATTCCATTATGAAAGGAGAGGCTCCAAATTGTGAGGAACATTAGCCCCGGAAATACAGAATTGTGAGAGTAAATGAAAGTTCCTAGAAAAGTTGTAGTATGCAGATTAAGTGTTATGCAAGCCTGAACCTTTGATTGGCTGAACCTAAAATAACACGGTCAAGTAGTAAGTTTGTATTGCTAGGGTGTGGATGTCTTGCATCGAATTTTGTTGGTGCCTTATATGATTTTCTTCTTTCAAGCTTTTTCTTGTTCTTGGCTATGATGAACAACGAATTGTATTGTATTTGGTTTGTGGTCAATAAATGGTCAATTCTCTCGAAAATGGAGCACAGGGTCACAATATCGTTATTATGCCACACATACTTAATAAGGGGGCAAATAGCCCAGCAAATTGTTGTTATCTGTCGCCATGATTGGTCATCAATGGTGACTCCTTTTTAATTGATAACTTATCTTTCACCACTGTGTGTTAGTCTCACATGGCATGTCGATTTATCACAACAGTCGCCAACATGATCTCACTCACTGCGTGAGTATGTGCCACCCCTTGTCATCACTCATAAAGCATGGCGGCTTATCACAACCATCGCCAACATGGATCTCACTCACTCCGTCAATATGTGCCACTGTCTGTCAACTCTCACTCAGAATGGCGACTTTTCACCTGCATTGCCACATGGCTCTCACTCACTGCGTGAGTTTGTGTCATTCCTAGTTAATCTTCTCACAAAATGGTGACTTATCACCACCATTGCTGACATGGATGTCACTTGCTGTGTGAGTGTGTGCCACTGTCATCAACTCTCACACAAAATGGCGGCTTATCACCACCATTGTCAACATTGGTCTCACTCAATGCGTGAATTTGTGTCAGTCCAAGTCAATGCTCTCTGAGGATTGCATCATCTGTCACTCACTCTCACTCAGAATGGCAACTTATCACCACCATTGCCAAAGTTGTTGAGACAGCACCAGTGTTCAACATGTAGCCTATCTAGGAAGTGTATCAAATGTGCTTTGTTTCACACTGATTTCCATGTAATACTTCAGAGTTGAATCAAACAAGATTTATATAGAGAAAATATCAATTGATTTTAGAGGTATCTCTAAAGTGAAAGCAACTATCCATAAACACCTTTTTACTGGTTACAGGAAAAATACATAGTGAAATGTCTACATGAACACCTTGTCTGTGGTTAGAGGGAAGATACATATGGCAATACCTTCTCTGGCAAAACATACTTTGATCTGGCAGATGTGAGGCTGCATGATTACCAATGTCGATGATCATGAGCTTTTCATCAGCTTAACAAGGTGAGTGATCACCAGTGTCACCATCACTGGTGAGTCTGAGTGATCACCACTCCATGGTGAACCTGTGTTATGACGTGGTGCGCGTTTCATCTAGTGAGGTGAGTGATCAACCACCTTGCCATCCCTGGTGAGTGTGAGTCATCACGATCCTCGCCAAGCATGGTGAACATGCGCTATGGCATGGTGTGCATTTCATATAGCGAGGTGAGTGATCACTCATGTCGCCATCCCTGGTGAGTGTGGGTGAATAAAGATCCTCACCATCTGTGGTGAACCTGTGCTATCGGGTGATCATCTAGTAAGGTGATCACCCGAGTGACCATCCCCAGTGAGTGTGAGTGATCACAATCCTTGCCATCCATGGTGAATGTGCGTTATGACGTGGTGTGGGTCTCATCTAGTGAAGTGGGTGATCACTCATGTCGCCATCCCTGGTGAGGATGAGTGATCACTCATGTCGCCATCCCTGGTGAGGTGAGTGATCACCCGCGTCGCCATCCCTGGTGAGTCCGAGTGATCACCATCCTTGCATCTGAGGTGAGGCCATGTGATCACCACCATTGCTATTCCTGGTGATCTTGTGCTATAGCGACGTCGTGTTCCATCTAGCGACATGTGTGAGCCACTTCACACAGGTTGACAAGGAGTCACGACAATTTGCTGGGAGCTATTGTATGCATACTTTTGCATTACTACTAGCATTGCCTTGCCTCGGGTATATACTTTTACATGTCTACCATCAGTATCTATGCCAATATAGAGTGAAATGTGTGTATTTTGAATGTTTTAATGCATGGAAAAAATGATAGATTGCTTGTGATTTCATATGTAAGGTGAATATAAAGTAGAGAGTAAAAAATATTGTATGGATGATTGTAGAATCATGAACAGAAAATTTTGATGACTTCAAAATCATTTTTCAACATATTTATGGTGGGCTTGAAACTAAATGTTGTGTAACTTTTGCATCACCGTATGTGGGTACATTGTATCAGATATGACAGCAGGGAGAATACTCATTTGGAATAGATAAATATCTCAATTTGAAAGGTCTATTAGGAGGAACATAGGGTGAAAGAGAAAATCTTCCAGCACATGCATGTGAATGATTTATAGCACTGATAATCATGTGGTGTACTTACTGGCATCACCTTATGTAGGTACACTAAAGCTATCATAAGAAAAAGGCTGTTAATATTTAATGAAAGATTTTCTAGCCCAGAATCACACTTTGTTTTGGGAATATAATTATGTGCAAATTATGAAGGGTGCTTTCCCTACAAATTATATAGCAAATCCATGGAAATATCACCGTACGTAGGTACATCACCATGGATTGGTTTCAGGATAAAAATTGATATGATAATAATCATGATGAAGGTGCAATGTTTTTTCAATACAGCCAGATGACCATTCGGTCACAAATCATAGAAAGTGTGCATATGGGGCCTTACATGTCATTCGCCCAGACATGTGCCCAGAAAAAAGAATTCTTATAAGTATGCTTCTTTTACAATAACAATGACACATCTGACATTTATAAATGATAATGTGATTTTCTTGATCTACAGGTCAAAATTGTCTGGACCTGAGATTTTCATGGAGGTATGTAGATTGTTTCTGTTGGAAATTAAGCCCTCAACATGCCTTGTAACTCAAATGTCATTATCCCAGACACAATTTCCCCCAGACGATTTTGGTCATTTTGGGCACATTTTATCCCCCTGGAGCCCAACATATGCATATGGGACCATCAAAACCAATATGTAACATGAGGATCTCATCCAGCCTGACACTTTGAGCCAAAGAAATAGAGAGGGAAACTAAAATTCGAAGAGTAGGGGATGGAATACGTCCAAATTCGTCATATGCAAACCTTCTATGATTTTCAACCATTCAATCAAAACAAATTACTTTGCTAATACATTCTACTCATGACAAGCAGAATCTATGGTCCATCACCGTACATAGGTACATGACCATGGGTAGGTCCCTCACCAGAGTGGGTGTAATCAAAGTTAAGCCAACATCAATTATGATCAATAGAATAGCAGCTGTCCTTTTTTTCTGATTGAAAACATTCAAGAGATTCAATCAGACAAAAAGGACAGCTGCTAGGTTTAAGTGTGGGGTATTTTGCTCCGTTCCCACCTCTTTCGCCTATTCTCATGTCCAAATTGCCTTCATTTCCACCTTATATACTGATATTGAACTTAGTGCTATCCAGTACTGGAAGGTTTCAGTCACATGGCCTGGGCTCGGTGCCTGAGGTGAGTAATAAAGCATGAAATGGAACCCACTCGTGGACCTGCTCACACTTGCCCCCTAAAAAGCTTCCATAGCATACCGAGCAGTTTGCCTCTAGCAGTCACTCTAATTGGGTTCACACTCCATTAATTGGCCCTGGTAGCCATCATGTTGGGTATCAACCAGGGCGAAGTTGGTAGATGATTTACTGAGATAAAGTAAGCAACATGAGCAGAGGCCCCACTATATTGCCACCGTCTTGGTGACTGACTTATATTCATGCGATCACAAGAATAATTTCATATAGTATGTACGTAGCTTGTCCAGTCATCTACATAGTGTAATGTCCTTTATCATAATATAGCATAGCTTGTGCTATAATAGGATATGAGTAGGATTTTACTGTCTATAGACAACATTATAGATAATGTTGGTAAGGACCATTATGCAGTCACCATTGTTGTATATATACCCCTTGCGTATGTTAGGAGATGTAGGTTTTCATGAAAATAACCAATTTTTGAGTACGCTATAACACTTTGCATGGATTTTAGAAATACCGTATAACATTGAGTAGTAAGCAGCTTTGTGACATGCAAGTATTTATAGCGGTGACGTTTTTGCCAGGCACTTGAATTTCAGCTCTTGACTAACGGTGAAAACTTTTAATTGAAAACTTGATAGATCCAAAGGATATATGAGAAGAGTGGAAATCATATATAAAGTAGGATATACCTCAATGATCATAAAAAATAACCTTATGATGTTTTGACCATGGTAACAGTAACTCTCACCATATCCGTGCATCCAACTACCAGTTGACACTTTTCGTTCCTGTTCTTGTTCGACGTTGGCATGGATGGGAAAGCCAATTCCACCGATTCTTGGGTTAAGGTCGGTCTCTGATAGGTTTTGGAGGAGACGTTCATTTCCTGAGTAAGATTAGTCACAGACATTTAGACCTAAGCCCACATCAGGTTATGCATTGAAGCTAGTAGACAGGTGTCAGGTCCACCTGTTAGTCTGCCAATTGTAGGGAACAGTCCAATCCCAGTAGTGCAATATCCACACCACCTGAGACCCATGGTATCGGGTACCACCATCATGGCAGGACACAATAAATTTGGTCATAATGCTTGTTTAGAGAAAGCATGGTACAACATATTGATCTAGTAGTGTATGCTGTACTTTATCATTGACAGACCAGGAGGTTAATTCAAAAGACCCTACCATCAGTACCCCAGCGATGGTCGGAATGTTTTTGCCTTATCGATTTAGTGGTGGAAACGTGTGACTGCCTTGCTTTAACACAGCCAGCCCTATGTTTTTTTCTAATGGTAGCCTCAGCCCTGCTTACACTATCACAAGCAGAAGATACTGTGCACAGTGACAAAAGGGCCAATATAAATAAATAGCTGTGGAAACCCTCCTTTTCACAACAGGGATTGCACAAGCATTCCCCTTCCCTATATGAGCTACTTTATAGAGTACTAAGAGAGAGAAGGGAAGCATGATGTGCATTTAACGCACGAGTAGCCCCTTTTTGTGCCAAGAACTATTTGACAATTTGCAATTTATGCACTAATTTAAGTGTATTGCTTAGTTGATAATAATGAATATATGTGATTCTGATCTTTTATTTTCATATGGGCTTCACATTACATTTCCTGAATACTCTTGACTTAGACTTCCAATTAAAACATGACATTTTGGGTCAGGTTTGGTTGCCATGGTAACCAAAACATTCCATTTGTTGTCATTTGGTAGTTTTGGTCTCCTGTGCAATATCCATAACCCAATCAAACTCATGACTTAACAGAACTATATGAAGCTAAATCTACATGCATGTGTAAGGTCACATATGAAACATAATGTGTTGATATGAATGCATGGATCATATTTACAGATAGGAACTATTCCTGTGAATGGAAAGGATATAATATGGAAGATGTAATGAGAATGCTTGTATCAAATCTTGGGTATATAATCCAGTATCAGCACAGTGTCAGGGCTTAGCTCCTTGAAGGGTTGCCTTCCAATAACTCCTACAAGGCAGCTCATTTCAGAGTTGACTGTATGTAACTATGTGAGTATTGGAGATACAATGAAATAAATTATTGCATTGGAATCAGAAGGTGGTGGTCATTCAAATGAGGATCTAACTGTACATATAGGACAAGTAGAAGTATCTGGATGACAAATTCCTTCAGTATACATGTAATTAAGACCAAAACCACGCCAATTAGAGCGGTTGGGCACCATAGGGTTAAATGCATTCTGTATAGGACTTGTTTCCCAGAACATACCAATTTCATGTTGAGACAACCACCATTTCACCTAGAGGCAACCACTCCTTATACACCTATTTGTGCATTTAATTGAATAGAAGCCATTGATTATGTAGGATTACATCACAGGATTTATGGCCAGAATAATTTGGAATAGAGATTTTCACTGGATTATGCTCTGATGCATACATTTCCATCTTTACTGTAATGCTACTGTTTTTACTATGTAGAGGAACTATTTGATACTGAGATTGTGATAATAAAGTTAAGGAATGGATTATTATAGTCCATATTGAAGGTGTCTTGAAGTACATTAAAAACAAATTGTCTTTGATGCAGATTTATGATTTACACCTTTATTCTGATGGGATTTATGGTATCCATGAGCATAACATTGTCTGAAATTATCATTCTAATTTCGCCACTATGAAATATACATTTTCCTGATTATGCAGTAGCTTCAACGATGACATTCTATTGTACGTTAATGTAAGACACTCATTCATTTTTGAACTTATAGTTTGGTCAAATGAGCTCCATTTAGAGAGGGTTTATCAAGTGGAGGCCTCAAGGTTAAAATATACCAAATGGGATGTTCTCAGAAATGTTGAACGACAGAAAATTACATATGGATATCAGACAGGTAACAGATACAAAAGTACCAACAATTATCTTTCATTTAGTATATTGAGGATGTCTGAGGACCTTTTAGTCTCAGAGATATTAGCTACTACAAAGCCATCATCGAAAATGTGCACAGGAATCGTCGTCTTTAGGTTAACCTACCCTACTATTGCCCTGATATTCAGGGAATCCATTTATCAAACACTATATGGACTGATATTGTGTAATTTTAGACGGTGGTTCTTATATGCCATTGTGATAATTAATATATAATATAATATAATAAATAATTTAATGTTTCATCAAGACTGAATGCAAATGTTCAAGGCATATAACCAAAATACACTTGGTCTGATATTGGGCATCATGTTATGTGGAGTGGCCTTTAATCTTCTTAGGGAATTAAGTCTCTGCATGAAAATCAAAAGCGATAAAAGCAGTCTTTTGATGTACCATCTATCTATTGATTCACATCTATCGATTCATAAATGTAATTTCATGATGTTACTTGATTACTCCAGACCTCTTTGAATTTCTAAAAGACTCCAGCCTGCAATGGATTAAAGAGTGTGGTTCCCACTAGCAAGATTCATGTAGGGAATATAGTGCCTGTACGAAAGGAGAAAATATGAAAACTTTTGCTTTCATGATTTGATTCATAACCATGTTGTTGTTGTTGGAATATTTTTATTGGCTCCAATTTTCATACAGTTGCACGCTTTTCAAAATGGCCAATGTTATCATGTTATATTATCATGCTCAACACCAATATAGGTTCACATTTAAACAAAATACAAAAATAAAATAATATGTTTCAAGGGGATTTCAGATTATACGTCCAATCATGTTTGGTACATACCACAGTAGGACTTTGTGAGTCAAATGTAGAGGATAATCGTTCTACTAGCACCTGTACATTGCGCGGCGTTATTTAATATACATCGTAGTGGGCTCTACTCTGAACACGTAAAATACATCATAAAGTACTTTTGAACTTTTCTTTCTCATCAATTCTTTGAGTTTCTCCATCCAGTGCATTCCATGCCAGGACGCCTCTATATAAAGGACTCCTTTCATACAGTGCACCATTGGCACGTCTTATTTTGATTTTCACCTTTGCATTACCTCGTAGAGCTCATACAGGCTCCAGAACATGGTTTTTGTTTTTTGAGTAATCATATACTATACAAAGCAGATTTTTTGCCTGCGCTCAGACAAGAAGTCACAGTCTGACATATCATGCAGATCCTGTCTAGATATATCAGTGGCTCTACGTACACCCCAGCAGCACCTTAGACAAGTGTTCTGTAAGGTTTGTAAAGCCTGCCGATTTGGTTTAGATGCACCGTCTACAATGAAGTCACTGTAGTCGATGACAGAGAGGATCATTTGTTTATACAGACATATCGCCAGTTTATGATCAAGGAACTTTCTCACTTTTCTTAATTGGTATAACTTTTGCTCTATTGACAGCTTCTTTCTTTTACAAAACTCATTTAAATTTAGCTCTTCATCAATAATAACCCCTAGATAGTTGAAATTTTTAACAGTGTCCAGTTTCTTTCCACCTATTGTTAGAAACACAACCTCAGGATCAATCACAACATTTTGAGGTTTGCACCACAACACCTTGGTCTTTTCTGAGTTTATAGTTAGTTTTCTGGTGCAACACCAGGTGTATATTCTACATAGGTCTTCTTGCAGGAGGCGACCAACTACAATAGGATCTGTACCTGTAGTGTAGACCACTAGGTCATCGGCATACATGATAAATCTTGCATTTTTTATCGTCTTAGTGATTCTGTTTATATAAATGACAAAAAGCAAGGGTCCCAGCACGGACCCCTGTGGTACACCACAAGTGATCTCTTTGGACTCAGATATGACTCCATTAATTATACTAGTCTGTTTCCGACTTTCCAGATAGCTGTGGAACCAATTTTTTGCCTGAACTGTGAAACCTATATTTATTAGTTCATTTAGGAGAATGTCATGGTTAACCGTATCAAATGCCTTCCGTAGATCCAAGAAGCACATAGCGGTGGTGTGGCCTAAGTTGCGGGCTTCATATAGGTCCTGAACAAGTATGAAGACTGCCTGTGCGGTTGACCGCCCAGGCATGAACCCGAACTGTCGGTCATTTACTACATTATTTTGCAGCAGAAAAGCCATTAGTTGCTTGTGGATCGCTTTTTCCAATAATTTAGATAATATGTTCAACTGGCTCACCGGTCTCCAATTGCCTATGTTGGACAAATCACCACCTTTAGGCAACGGGAGGACGATGTTATTTCGTAATGTTGCTTGATTATTTTAAACCTTTGACCTCGAAGGACTGCAGCTTATAGCAGGTAAACAGCATTAAAGATAACAAAGTAAGTAATCAGATGGCTCGAGAAGGAAAATACTAGAAAGAGAAGTCTGAAGGCGCCTTGCGTTCAGGAGGGAAATTATCAAAACTGTAGGCCTGCTTGGTGTTCGTTGGGCAAATATGGTACATAGTTACAAGTAGGGTAGAGGCACCCACCTCGGATGCTCCTGGCCACACAAGAGATGACCATACTTGGTACTCAAATCATGTACCCTCAAATGGGGTGAATTCTACTTTCCATTGCCCTAGTTGATACATGATACTTAGCTATTATTATCCATGAAGAGAATTTGATGCATCTCTCCAATACATATGAAATATTGGGCTCTACATATTTTGTCTTCAGAACATCAAATTGCACCTAAAGTCGGACAGCTCATGCCAAAGGTGACCATAGACTCAGACACTTTGTTATCTAATTGGTACAGACACAAAGGGTAACTATATGTGAGAAATACTACGAAGACATATAACATGTAACTCTAAGAAACCCAAGCTAATAGAATACTTTTCTCCATGATAGTCTCAGATGTTTAATTTTACATACATGTAACAGGTCAGTCAAGGGTTCAGATAAGCATGAATATCATGAGCAGATTGAGTAGTAATTAGATTTAGGTGTTAGAGAGTAGGTAAACAAAACACAGATTGAATATCCCTATTTGGGAGTTAAGGTATATTATGAGGGATTATAGTTGTGATAAGAAATCCATTTTAAAAGTGTTTGAATCGTGATATAATTGTGTCCGGGATGGGGTGTAATTGGTGTCCGACTGTAGGGGTAATCTGAAGGCAATATAAGAATACCTCCCTCAATGTAGTATGAGAAATGTATTCAGATTTGCCAAGTCAAATTACTAGCAAACATGTATATATTGCCATTGACATGTAAAGAAATCCTATGAACATGATGGTTGAGGCAAAACAGATTGTCAAATCAATCCAGAAAAATCCTTTATTCATCATTCTTCACCCTCAAAATATGACAAAAACACCCTGGGTTTGCACAGTTGTAAAACCATGTAGGATAGGAGTTGTATATTGTTTTCCTCATTTTGTTAGACAGTAGGAATACTCACTTCTCATCTCTAGTTCAAATTCAGCTAAATTCCTCATATTGATCATGTAATTCAATCCAAAATGTGTCCGATGTTAGGTGTCGATAAAGGGTGCCTTTACCCTAATCCTGTTGTAACAACTACTATGCATGTGTCATAATCTATAGTAGGGTGTTTTCTATGGATATTTCCATACTCATAAGAGCATAGTCATAGCAGGGAATATGCAAAGATAACAGCGAATGACACGATGATCAATATCTCATTACTAGATAGATTTCTTTGCAAGATTAAAGCAACTCTGCCTGACTTCTGTTCCAAATTGAATACCGGCACATTTGTTTTGTATGAGTAACTGTTGTATTCTGATCCTAGGTCAGAGCTACTGTTATTGTGGCTGTATGACTTTATCTCCTAACATGTAATACCCCACTACAAATAATACATCACAGTGTAGCATATATCCTGTCACCCGATGAGTGTTGGATGATAAATGTGGCAATGCCATTAACTGATTGCCACACAGAGTTTATGTGTCTTTACTGGAGCCTCCCATGTCATCTAAAGGCTGGCACAATTGTGACCCATCCTAACAAAATGGTTCTGAAGTCGCAAATTGAAAATGTTTAGATATTGCCATATTCATTTACAGCTCATCAAGAGCTTTCATTTGGTATAATAACACTTGCATGTGAACCAGGTTGCATTCTGTGGATCTTGTAGCAGTAAATGTGGTCAGATCAATTAACCTTTTTGTGTCCAGAATTATTTGAAGATTTTGAATTATTTCACAATTTTATCACTTTGTTGATAGGACCATGTTTTATTTTGATATGGGCTCTGCATTGCATTTCTGAATACTTATAACTCAATGTGCCATTTCTAGTCAGGTCTGGTAACCATAGTTACCGAAACATTCCATTTGTTGTCATTTGTTAGTGTTTGGTCTCTCTTAGGCTATATATCTAGGTCCATATTCCCTGCAATCCTGAGCCTTATAGATCTTACAAAGCTGATTCTGCCTGTATGTGTCCTGCACTCAGGAAACATAATGTGTTAGTAGCAATTAGTGCATGGATTGTTTATATGGATATCAACAGTTCTTGTAAAATCTAATTAGAGTATGGGGACTTGGGTGTATATCATTTTGGTATTATTTCAGATATTAGCTCCCTGGAGGGTTGCCCTCTACTGAATCACATAAAATGACAGCTCCCTGTGCTTGATATAGTAGAGATAAAGCAAAATGGATGGTTGTATCATAATGGGGATGTTACGACCATTCTAAAGAGAGTCTAACTTTGCAGTTTGGATCAGTAGAAGTTTGATAATGACAATTTCTTTCAATATACATTTAAGCCCAAAACCACGCTTAAATGGGCGCTTGGGCACCTAGGGGTTAATAAATTACTAAACTGAGATAATTAACATATTGAACATATAATGATTTATAAACCCTATACAATGCCTTTGTAATTCTGTTTAACCAGTATAGGTATAGCTATGACTTTTGGGCCTTTGGGGCTTAAATTCAGTTTAGGAAGCAAGGACCTAAAATACATCTACCCACATAAAATATCAATTTTAGAAATTTGATATTTTGGACACTATGCAACTTGAAAAGGCCATATCTAGGCTTCTACATGTGCGACTTCAGTACCAATTTGTAAGGATGGGTCATAATTGCTATTATCAACTCAAGTTTTAAAGAACAAAATTAATCCAAATATGCCTTAATGGATGTATACAGAAATTGAAAAAAAGAAGAAAATGGGGAGATCCTTTTTAAAGTGTAGCGAGCCAGTTCAGAACTGAAAGCATTTTACTTCTGCATTATATATATATATATATATATATATATATATATATATATATGGAACTATATACACTCGTGTATATTTATATAATTAGCCGCGGACGGTTAGGGACTATTTTCAGCGCGCATTGGTATCTATGATGTCATAGCATGACGTCATGGTCAACAACTCCACTGGTATAAAAGGGGGCGTGTTCAAGCTAACCGTCAATTGGCTCGTTTTCACCTGTACAGGTAACACCACGCTGGGTGTTCCCTGGAATTTTAACGGTTTTTCTTGGTTGATACTTGATTTTCGGATCAAGATGGGGAGGAAATCAACTAGAAGTGCTACTTCTTCTAAAAAATCAGCCAAATCGGCGAAGAAAACGGTGGAATCGGCTAATTTAGGATTTTCGAGTGAGTTGGATTCGTCTTGTGTGGATCGGAGATCTACATCGCCCCACCATGCTAAGGGGTTGGAAGACAATCGGTTCACTGACCAGACGGAGAGGCTGGAGTCGTTAGAGGATGAACTATGCAATATCAAAGGCTTGCTACAGGATTTGGTTGCTGGAAGGGACGGAAAAGACGAGACGAAACCTACGGAGGGGGCGTGGCATGATACACGTGCGAATGTTTGTAAACGACCTGTGACGTCATCGCATCAAGTGCGCAGCCGCGTATCCAGGCAGCGGTCTCCTAGCGTCCTTAGCGACGGTTCGAAATGGGACGAAGTCGTGCATCGTGGTCGTCGTCGGAGATCAAAATCATCTTTTTCTACTCGTCACAGACCTCGGTCGTCTTCAGGAGGGTCGTCAATAGATTCCTCTACATCCAGGCTTCACACCAATACCAAATGTGGTGAGTTTGATCATGAAATGTATGTAAAAAAACGGGAAAAGATCGATTCCGTTGAGAAGTTGATGTTGGTCAACTTGAATTTTGTCTTAGATTATTACAGGGACAGCAGAGATGTAGAAGGCATGTTAAAACATCTCCAAGTTCTGGTTGAAAAGGCTGGTACAAGAATGTATACGGTAGCAGCTCTAGTGGCATATGATAAATCAGTTAGGACCAGGGCAAATAATGATGGGATAGAAGCTTTTGGTGTTATAGACAATTCAGATATTCTGAGACATTTATCATATGATGGTACTGTTCAAGCACAGAAAGCATACACTACCAAGGCTAGGAATGGTATCAAAAAAAAGGTCTCAAATAATTCTTGCTATGCCTTTAATAGGGCAGAAGGTTGTGTAAGGGACCCCTGCAAGTATAGACATATTTGCAGTGCCTGCAGTTCCTCTGGGCATAGTAAAACTGAATGCCAGAAGGCCAGGAGTGAATAGGAAACTGCAGGTGATCGATATCCCATAGCTGGTAATGATATTTGTTTGATGCCGGACCAAGTTATGGTAGGTTTGGTAGATATCGATTCGCCCTCACAAACTCCAGTACAGGAGGTGAATGTAGCAGAACAAAGTATTTTCAAAGAATTTAATTCGTTGGAAAATAATATAGATGTTATTGGTTATAACCCAATACAGGTTGGTATTGAACCGCTTTTTACGGTTAGTGTCACAGGTTTACCCGGCATCAGGGTATATGACAAGTGTATAGAAGGTACATGTACATGTGTTCATTATATCAATGGAAAAAATTCCCAAATTTTACCTTGCAGAGTTGCCTCATTCTTAACCCAGAAAGGTATTATTAATGTAAATGACAAGGAGGCGCTATTCTTATGGCAAGGTTTTGTTGAGGGGTTCAGGATAGTGGATCCTGATTGCGATACTTCTTATGATTGCAGAAATTATAAGTCAATCCTTGAGGGAAAATTCTATAATGAGTACTGTGGTATATTGTTAGATGAACTAGAAGCTGGTCTAGTCTCTAAAAGTGTAGATAAACCCCGTTGTATCCATGCTCTAGGTGGTGTAGAAAAATCAAATGGCAAGTTAAGACCCATAACTGACTGTAGTATGCCTGATAAAATATCTATTAATAATTTTATGGAGACTACTAGCTCGACATTTTCTTATAATAATATTTGCACGGTGACTGCTCAATTGAATAAGAACGATTTCATGAGTGTGGTGGATTTAAAGTCAGCTTATAGGTCTATAAATGTGTATGCATCTCACACGACCATGCAAGGTTTCAGATGGAATTTTGGGCATGGAGAGGATTATTATGTAAGCAACAGGTTAACTTTTGGCCTGAAATGTGCCCCTTATATTTTTAATAAAATCTCTGATTTTATTGTGGAGGTGGCAAAATTCTACGGTGTAGAAAAAATTGTAAATTATCTGGACGACTTTATCATAATTGCTGATACTTATGATGAGTGTCTTAGACAGAGGAATTTATTAATGGAGTGTATGGCGTACATGGGTTTTGTAGTATCCAAAGAAAAGGTAACCGAACCATCTCAATTTTGTAAATTCTTAGGCATTAACATAGATTCAGTTAAGTTGGAACTGTCTTTGCCTATTGAAAAGGTTGAAAAAATGGAAAATCTCTTATTGGATAACGTTAATAAGAAATTTATTTCTAAGAAGAACTTAGAGAGGATAGGTGGTTTAATGTCGTTCTGCTCACAGGTGGTTAAGGGTGGTAGAACTTTTAGTAGGCGAATTTTCGATCTCTGCGCTCGGGCACGGCCCGGTGGTTATATTAGGGTTTCAGCTTGCACTCGCCAAGACATTCAGTGGTGGCTGGATTTTTGTAGAGTTTTTAACTGTAAGAGGTTAATTCTAAATGATGGTATTGATGCACCTATGTACTCAGATTCTTCCATGAAAGGCTTCGGGGCTTGGATGGATAAAGATTATTTATATGGTGACTGGACATTTTACGATAAATTCAATCTAGGTAGTGGTCATTTTACCCAACCACCAATACTAGACAATTTGAGAAATCACCATAGAAATATAAATGTATACGAGTTATATCCCCTTCTTATGGGACTTAGACGTTGGATATCTGGCTGTAAGAATAAAAGAATACACTGTGTTACTGATAATATGCAAGTTCTAGCTATGATTAATACTGGTAGGTCCAGGAATAAGTTATGTATGGAATGGTTAAGAGAGATCTTCTGGCTTTGCTTCATTAACAATGTGGAGGTATATGCAACTTATATTAAGTCAGAGGACAATGTCCTGGCCGACCAACTATCTAGACTTGCTTACAAGGGTATTCCTAGCAAATGTATGGACTCTCTCCGTGAAAATGATATGTGTTGCTTTAATTCCAGAGTGGGAGAGGTTACTAAGCAGAAAAAGGTTACTTTTAGCCCAGAGTGTGTCGGAAAATACGAGGAGAGCAAGGAAACAGCAACTTAAAAGGTATAAGAAGTTTTGTAAAAAATTTTGTTTACAACCTTTTCCTTGTTCTCCCTCTCAAGTTTCCATATATGCAGTTTACTTATCTGATTTCATGAAGCCATCATCTGTAAAAAATTATTTGTCTGCGGTTTGGTATTTTCAAAAAATTAAAGGCTATCCTGATTATAGTGGTAACTTTATGTTAAAAAAGACCCTTGATGGTATTGACAGGCTCTCGACCTGTTCAACCAGAGTTATTCACCATTTCTCTCCAAAAGACATGTTGAGGTTAAGGTCATTTTTGGACCTAACCAACATGGCAGACTTCAAATTTTGGATGGCAATCTTAACATGCTATAGGGGTGTGTTACGTGTGGGGCATGTGGTTGAGTCTCCACATTCCTTTAAGTTTGGTGATATTAAATTTCATCAAGATTATTTGTCTATGTGTATCAGAACATCTAAAACTGACCAGCTTGGTAAAAATGTGTTTCATATCTATTTGTCAAAAGATGTTAATTCTCCACTATGTCCTTATCTAGGTCTGAAAAGGTTGTGCTGTGGTAGGGGTAGCAGAGAGTATTTGTTTACTTCGAAAGGTAATCCTCTTCAGTACCAGTATGTCAACTCCAGGTTGAAGTCTTTATCCTTTCAAGCGGGTATCGTGGGACATGTCTCTACCCATTCCTTAAGGCACGGTGGTGCTACGTTATTAAAAGATGCAGGACTCAGTATAGAGTCTATTAAGAAGAGGGTTAATTGGAAATCTAACTCTGTTTTTAAATATTTACATAATTACAAAGATGAATTGTTGGAGTTGGACAGAGTGTGTCAATCTCATTTTCAATGCTGATTGTTATGTGTTTTCACATGTGTTTGGCGTGTTTTTGTGTGTTTTTTTGCATGTATGGTGCTGGTAGCCCCAAGGTCAGTAACCCACCAAACTCATGTGTCTGTGATATGATCATTTATTATACTACTGTATCTTATATTAATATTACTGTATTTATCATCATTATTATTATCGTTATTACCGGTATTATTATTCCCTGGTAGCGAGATAACTTATGGAACTATATACACTCGTGTATATTTATATAATTAGCCGCGGACGGTTAGGGACTATTTTCAGCGCGCATTGGTATCTATGATGTCATAGCATGACGTCATGGTCAACAACTCTACTGGTATAAAAGGGGGCGTGTTCAAGCTAACCGTCAATTGGCTCGTTTTCACCTGTACAGGTAACACCACGCTGGGTGTTCCCTGGAATTTTTAATTTTACTATTGTTATTACTATTGTTATTACTATTGTTATGACTGTACTATTGTTATTATATTATTGCATTTTACTGACTATGCTTATTGTCAACTAATTATTATAGTTGTTTTAATAAAGGCATGTATGGTGCTGGTAGCCCCAAGGTCAGTAACCCACCAAACTCATGTGTCTGTGATATGATCATTTATTATACTACTGTATCTTATATTAATATTACTGTATTTATCATCATTATTATTATCGTTATTACCGGTATTATTATTCCCTGGTAGCGAGATAACTTATATATATATATATATATATATATATATATGTCACATATATATATATGTATATATATATATATATATATATATATATATATATATATATATATATATATATATGTTGGTATTGGTTCCCAATAGTCAATGGTGGAGATCTCGAGGTGGAAAAAAGTGAATGCGTTGTTGATTACCTTCTCAGCTATTATTATGTATAAACATACAAAAAAAATTACACATATGTTCTTTTCTTCTCTTTATGATACACTCTTCGTTCTCAAAGTTGGCAAAAAGGTTAAATGATATATGTCCAGAATTTTTTTCTTCTAAGGAAATAAGAAGGCTTTCAAACTGTCCACATAATCATTCTGTTCTTAGAAACTAGCTTATAAGGTCATTTTAGATAAATTGCACAGCCACAATCTATCATTTGGAGGGGAATAGAACTCCCTTTGTTAGCATAGACAGCCATCCGTGAATCAGAACAGCTTTATGAGCTGCTGCTGTATATTTTAACCCGATCTTCCATATTCATAAGTTTATTGCAATGATAACAAATGATGACTCATCTTTCTGTTGGTACAAAAGTAGATGATTTCCTCGCTGGTGAGGTTCTATAAGATAGGAAATACTGGCCACTGCACTGGTTTCTCCCTTTCTTAATCATCCTCACCTATGTCATCCGCAAAGAATGCAGCTGTTATTGAATCTATATTTACAGAGTAGGTGCTCACTTTGCCCATCTTTAGACTCCCTCCCTTATATCCAGTTGCCTTCGTTGACAAATGCAGCAATGTCTCACAACTGTACTGCAATTCTCAGTGTGAAAGTTTCTGACCAGGAGGTTTCTGACAGGCTTTTGACAGGAAGTGGCAGGAAACAGCTACATTCCATGGGGGACTGATAGAACATGCATTCCTGTTCAATGTTTCATGTAAAGATGAATCTTGTAATTGGCTATTATCTGTCCATAAATGCAGGTTTCTGCCTGAAGGTTTGTGACCAGCTATCATGAAATCCCATTTTTCCTGTTAGCTACAGCATGACATCACTAGTTTTAAGGATACACAATGTAAATGTTTAACACCTATTTTTCTGAACTCTGAGAGTTATTAGTAAAATAATAGTACAATAATACCCCGCGTATATGGCGCACCCCGCATAGAAGATGCACCTAAACTTTATGGAACTGCTAGAAAAATTTAAAATGATAACCTTTGTTCTATTCAATGGATTTTCGAAATTCAAACGTCTATGGGTAGCTACGTGATCTCCTAATGCATTAGGAAGATTTTGGTCTCAACCATTGCTCATGCTATAAGGCGCACCAGGGGCTTATTCTCATGTATAAGGCGCACCAGGGGCTTATCCTGACGTATAAGGCCCGACATTGTTCTATTCAATGGATTTTCGAAATTCAAACGTCTATGGGTAGCTAAGTGATCTCCTAATGCCCTTAAACAACTTTAGGATATATGGGGGGCATTAGGAAGATTTTGGTCTCAACTTTTTATCATGCTATAAGGCGCACCAGGGGCTAATCCTCACGTATAAGGCGCGCCTTATACACGAGTTATTATGGTAGTAACCATGCCATAGGATATCCTTGTAAATAAATAGATCACTTACAATTAATTTACTGAAAACTTGTAATAGCATGTGCTGGTTAATCAGGTGATGGGATTTGATGACAGTCGGTCAGCGGTTTCTGTTACCTAGGTGTAAAAGTAGACAATCATTTGTTGTTTGCCACTTTCTGTGTAAACAAGTGGTCAGGGGCTCTAGATCGCCTGTACAAGCTCCACAAACTAAAGAAGTGGATGGATCAAGCACTGGCCTTATGAGTGTATAAACAAATGGTATTGCCGTTATTCCATTATGGGGCTGTAGTGGTTGATGGAGTGACCAAAGCCCATAGAAAGAGTCTCGAAACTGTACAAAACTACTGTCTGCGGTGTAGTCTGACAATCAGACGGTCCGCTGAAATTAGTAGGGAGGAACTTTTGAACCATGCTGGCTGTGTTAGTCTCTTAAGGCGTAGAGAGGAACAACTTCTTGGGATGATGTACAGCCTAAACAGAACGCCAGATAGAATAGGGTAGAGGCACCCATTTCGGACACTCCTGACCACACAGGAGGTGGCCATATTTGGTGCTCAAATCTTGTACCTTTAAAAGTGTTGAATTCTACTTTCCATTTCACCAGTTGATACATGATAATTTACCCTCAAAATCCATGAAGAGGTTTTGATGAAACTCTCCAATATATATGTGGCATGTACTGGGGAAAGGGGTCTTATTGCACCATGCACTAAGACCCCTTTTCGCAGATTGGGTCATATATGAGTAAATGGGCTGTACATATTTAGTCTCCAAAACATCAAATTGCACCTCAAGTCAGACAGCTCATGCCAGAGGTGACCCTAGAGTCAGACACTATGTTATCTAATTGATACAGACACAAGGGGTCACTCAATCTGAAATATTCTATAAAGGCACTTAGCATATAACACTAAAGTATCCAAGCCAATAGGATACTCCTCTCCAGGATACTCTTAGATGTTTAATTTTGCATACCTATAACAGGTCAGTCTACATGCCCAGATGAGCATGACTTCTATGGACAGACTGAGTAATGATTAGGTTTAGGTGTTAGATAGTAGGTAAACCAAACACAGACTAAATATTCAGATCTGGGAGTACAGGTATATTAATAAGGATTCTGTTTGTAATGAAATGCCCATTATATAAGTATTGAAATCATGATATAATTGTGTCCCAGGTGGGGTGTAATTGGTGTCCAACTGTAGGTGTAATCTGAAGGTCATAGAAGAATAACTCCCATACTGTAACATGAGGGATGTATTTAGGTTTATCAAGTCAAATTATTAGCAAAAATGTGTATATTGCCATTGACATGTATAGAAATCCTAAAAACATGGAGGTTAAGACATGACAAATTGACAAATCAAACCAGGATCTCCATTCACTCATCATTCTTCACCCTCGGAATATAACAAAAACACCCTGGGTTTGTACAGTTGTAAAACCATGTATGTCAGGGAATTTACATGTCATTCCTCATTTATTAGAGTGTTCATGTCTAATTCAAATGATAGCTGAATTTTTCATATCTATCATGTAATTCAATGCAAAAGGTGTCCGACTTTAGGTATCTGTCCGACTCAGGGTGCCTCTACCCTAGTTGAACAGGTTCGTCTACTGCAGACTAACACAAAGTTCAAGTTGCGAGTCAGTCGCACACTTAAATATCAATACGAAAAGAGCCCATTGTATAGGGGCGAAAGGCTATGGCAAAAGCTCAGTGTGGACACACAAAACGCAGAGAACTAACATGTCTTCCTATGTAAACTCTGATTGTCCACTGAACTCATCCTCAAATGACATCATACCTACGATCAAATGTACCCGTACCTTGCTGAATTTAAATCAAATTTATTACTACTTTTATTTTGTACTTCATTCATCACATTTGTTTGTTTGTTACTTGCTTGGCTAAGATGGACAGCTAAATGTATCATTTTGATCTATGGCCAATAGATCATTAAACTCAAACTCAAAAACATCTAGTCAGAAACCTTCATTTCAGTACAGATGATTACCAATCGCAGCCCCATAGAGGATATTTAACATTAATTTTTGCTTGAAACATGTGCCAGAATAACTGTTCTGTCAGTTCCTTATGGAATTCAGCTATTTCCTGCAACTTAATGTCCAGTCAAAAATGGTCAGAAACCTTGACACTCAGAATTGCACAACAGTGGTGAGCCATACCCATCCTTGTTGACACCCTGTACCTTGACATGGGACGTGTAAATCAGCTGGGAAGGTTCCCATCATCCGGCCAATGTTTAGTGCCCAGGGCATGTAATAATGTATTGGAACCCGTTCTTCAAGCTGATCAATGTACCCCTCCTAGCTGAATCGGTACCCAAGGCTGTAGTATAGCAGGCCATGTAGTTTTCCTTAAGTCAACACGCTAATTGGGTTCATCTTCCATTAATTTGATCTGGTAGCTTTCCTGTTGGTAGCAACGGAGGTCAAGATAGTAGATATTTAGCTCCCACTATAAAGTACATTGAATGTCCAGCATAAAATTTACATGCTTATGGCTCGTATCCTATTCAGTCATATACTCACTTACAGACAGCACCTGAGGATTACATCAATATGCGAATACGAGACCACTTTCTGTAAAGCTACCCAATGCTTAGTGCGATTAGATATAGCGAAGCATTATAGATTAGTAGTATATTAAAGGAATCAGATGCAACCCTTTCTAAAGATTATGATATTGCACTCTTATACCAGGTCATTATGCCCTGGTAAATTCGTGGCTTCATTACTAAAAGGCTTCATCCTTTATGTACCTCATATTTCTTGACAGCACAGCAGCCCAATGCCTTATCAGTCATGCCACATGCCTCCATTAAACTCCCTTAAGAGAACCTGGGTGCCACATGCAGTTTCCCTTAATTCCCAATCTTATCACAATCTCCACTTTTCGCACTCCTCTCGCCATCTTTAAGGGGATGATCAGCAGGCAAACTAGCTCTACTAGAGCTAATTGATATTGCAAAACAAAAGCTCTGAGGCTGCTTAGCATTGCACCCATTCGCTGAGAGGTTATCCATAGAGCACCTCCCGGCAGCGGTTCAGTGGCGAATTATTCCCCTTCTGATTAGTCCCCTGTGGGTAATCAGCATATTTGCCCTGTAGCGGCACCGAGAACCCTCCCTAGAGCCATTTCCTTCCACCAGAAAGTGCCAGCTGGAATGGCTCATTCCATGGAGACAACGCTCTTTTGGGGTATAACATGCAGCTACCAGTAGCTCATGAGCAGCTCAAAGAGCAATGACGATCTCTGCCTCGGGTATGTCTTAAACCATAGGGGTCCCTCCCGACCCTTCTTTTGATGATGACGATAAATGGGACAATGTATACAGCGAATGCCACACGAATGTATTGCAATTGAGAATATTAACTGCCTGTATGCAATCGTATATGGTGTGGTATGATTCATTATCGGAGTAAGTAATTTTGATGGGAATGATCTTAATTGCTATTTCTAAAATATGGCTAACTACTTCTCAGGTATAATGTCATCAGTATGAAATCTTGCAGTGGAAATTTGTAGGACAGGACACTCTTCTTCAAAAGTGTATTTTAGAAGAGTTGACATTGTGTTGCAAATGACGCTTACTCAGAAAAGAGACACCATCCCACAAATGAGATATTAGCCCTCAAAATATAGTGGATCTATAATACAAGTTACTTAATTATGCCACAATTACATGGCATTGAACGACAACCATGACATTAGGCCTTGGATGAGAAATAAGCCTCAAAGCATATTGTGCTACCTGTTAGACAATGTAAGTCCTATGAAGGCAAATTTTAGATTTTTCACGTTTCTACCAAAGCACAATGGCCCGACCCCTCTGGTTTCCTGGAGCTTAATTCAAAACACCGTGGGATCGCAACCTCGGCGATCTTAGTGTAGGCACATTTCATAAGACCTGGCCAGTCTACCCTATCTAATGCAGTGGTTGCAGGCCTGTCAAGAATAGTAAGTCCTGGGATCACTTCACTATTCCTTTTCCATCACTAAGATCACTGCGATCTTAGTGAAAGAATTGCGTAGTGGTTTCACCTGAGTACAAGAGCACTTACAGGGAACACTCCTGATCGAAAGAGTGAATAGCCTGCTGCATACGTAAACAGGGGAGGGAGGACGTTTACTGAGAGTCATTGAGGGCCCTTAGGCCTACTCATGCGTTAAGGGCACTCTATAAGGTAATTCTTCCTTCTCAAGTTTTGAAGTGAAGTCCTACCCCACTCCCTTTGGTATCCTCTTGCTGCAAGCCAGACTCTGTCTTCGGGGAATTTCATCTATCTCTCTCTATTGAGGTAAGATATTTTTATTTTATCCTGGTTGAACATTTACATTAAAGTTACCTTATTTACAGATGGAATCTAATATATTTCTTAGCCCATATTGGGACGGGGAACGATGGTATAAGCACTCTTGTGAAGAAGAGTGACTCCACAGCTATTCCTTTATTTTGGGACTCTTACCCCTGTGCCTAGTCAGTACTTCTTGGAATAGTGTAGGAGGGCTGAGGCTAAGATCGATGTGATCTTAGTGCTGGCTAGGAAATGTGAACGCAGTCTGATCTTGAGATCGCTTAATAGGATAAGGTAGAATAATTCCTAAGATCGCTGGGGTTGCGATCCCAGGATGTTTTGAATTAACCTCCTGAGATATTGAAATGGCTCGGTTCCTTGAGAGTGAGAAAGATGACGGAATAGGTACCAAAGAAATTGTAAACTATATGGGAATATATAATCATATCCTGGTTTTTCTTCTAAGAAGTGTGATTTATTTTTATCCCCATACAATCATCAGGCATTTTTTCTTTAAGAGCATTCTATGAGATAATCATGAAAATAAGGTTGCTTGGCCAAAGGAAAAATAACAAACATTTTCATCCATAAAACACAGGCATATGTCGGTCTTGGTCGTAGTATTCGACAGTCCCTCAATCTACCGTGCGTGGATTGTAAAGGGGACAAACTCCAAGGTATGATGATTAGGTTTAGGACACTATATACTGATATAGCCCATACTAAAAAGTAATTACCTTCGTTCCAACTATGAATGCCATCAAACAGGGTATGGAGCCCATCAGGATAACGGTAGTTTTGTCTGGTTTAGGAAAGTGAATACAAATTAGAAGTGATCAGTGATTTACTTCAGCATGATCCATTTGTTTGTGTTAAGATTAATATCGAGGCAGTTTATTCTTTTAATGAGGTAGTAATGAAAATTTATGATGATCTCATCGGCAGACAGTTGACTTAAATGTAATCTGTCGTTATTAGTCCTGCTGATGTTAACCATTGTAGAAACCGAGACAATGGACAATTCTATAATACATAATGTTAAGCACTCCTCCCTTTTATTAGGTGAATAAGCTCTATATTAAAAGTAGTGTGTTGTCCTACATGTAAAACAGAATTAATGATATGACCTGTATGATTTGTAATATCTGACCGCAGACTGTTCATCTAAGCGTTCACCAGAACGAATATGCTATTGTAATAAACCAAATAATATATCACTTTTCTTTTCAAAATATTGATGCAAGGTTCATATTTAATTCATCATCAAGCACTCATTTTTTTTCAAGCAGAAACCTTGTAAACAGCAGTTGCGTCGTGCATGCTTAATTTCCTATCGCTCCACAAAAAACTTGATCTAAGAGAATTCTCCTATCAGACATGCTGTGTCCTTTGTTTAACTCTTCCTTTACCAGAGTATTTTAGAGCAAATTTTTGGGTTTTAGTTTATAACATAAACTCTCAAAAACCGTTGGAATTATGTGAATATTCAAATTAGAAGGGAAATGGTGACCGGTTAAGCTAGGCTAATCAGTTAGATAGAACAACACCTGAGTTTCCTCTATCTAGTTTGATTAATGAGATATATTATCATAAATGTGGTGATATGATGAGAAAAGTTGATCTCATGAGTTAACTTCAAACTGCAATATCTCACCACTCCCTGTATCAACTGCAATGATGTAAAGTGTATATGTGACCAGGTGAGGGAAAACATGCCTCCTGGGGGGAAATGGCATTTTAAGGTTTAAGTCATGGGCTTTAAAATGAGATATCTTGAGCTAAAATATCCCTGGTAGTTTTGCTGTAATTGTTTGTCAAACATAGGTTTGTGTGTACAAATAAAAATAGGAAATAAGTTCTAGATGCATTATATCCTATCATAAACACTAAAAATGCAAAGAAATACAGTTTTGTGGAAAAATTGCCTAAGAAATGTGATGTTTTTGTCATAAAATTGGTTCTAGAGGAAATTTTTGAGTTCTGTTTTCGGTTCTGGGTTCCTGAAGGAATTTCAAAATGAGTTTGTGGCAAAAATTCACAGTTGGATTAGGGGAGTGGTTTCCATGGCAACCAGAAATTGCCTTATCTACCAATTTTCTATGTTTCCATGGCAACCAACATTCCAAAAATGGAACATTTTCAGTGGAGATGGAACGATTTTAAGCATACCACTGGATTCCTTATAAAAAATTGGTCTAAAGCTTTTTTTTAGCATATTTGTCAGTGTTTTACGCATATTCTGCCCCCTGGTGGGGAAAACCAGTACTAAAAATCCCCCCCGGAGGCACATTCTTCCCCGTTGGGCCACATATTGTAGTAAATATTTTGTTTAGCTGAAATTTTGGCAGATAATCAATTTTGGAAGACATTCTTTTTCGGTTACCATGGCAACCCAAACCATGCAAAATCGGCATTTTTTCATAACTGTTGCCATGGTAATCAACCAAAATGGCCAATAATGCATCAAAATTTCCAAATATTTTCCATGCCATTTTGTTGAGCATGAAAAAATATACAAAGTCAATTTTCACCAAAAATTAATACCATTTGACATTTTTCATGATTTTTAGCCTAAATATTGATTAAATCTATAGAAAACTTTTAGGGTAGTTTAGGATTTTGTCTCAAGTTTGTAAAGCTGCCATGCTAAAAGTATAAGAGATAGAGACTAACTGTTTGGACTCTCTTGTGAACTCAACTCAAGCTAGGTCTAACAAAAAAATCAAAGAGTTTCAATGGATTTTGTGGAAGTTATAGTGTACTCAATATGGGCCAAAAATCAGCAAAAATCGGCCAAAACTACGCATTAATGCGTAGTTGGTAAAGGAAGAGTTAAGGTTGTAAGAACTGCTTTAATTATACGGACTTAAGTATGTAATATAACAGTGCATTGTTCACTGTGTTCTCATCAACTTCCTATATCAGTAACGCCATCTTACATGCAATTACCGCCCTACCTCAAGTCATTCTGTTTTCAATGGACGTTGCCGTTACATAGGAAGGCAATTCCACCCAACTTTGTTAGCAGCATTGCCTTTAATAGGTCTGTGAGTGTCCTTTGATTTCCTGGGCAATTGGTCACAGAAACCTAGAGCATTGAAACCGACAGACAGCAGGAAGACATTTCTCAATGTGGAATGGATAGACCCCCTTTTAGTCGTAGTGAGATCACTCAGTTAAATGCCATTACAGCCCTGCATCTAGTGATCCCTAATAAGTACACTGGTACGACTGCCCTACCAAACCCTATATAATTATCCCAGATATGCCTGACAAGAGTTATGATGCTCTTTCAACAAAATATTTTCACAACCCATGTTAAAATAACCATTTTGACTGATATCTGGCAAAATCTGAAAATTAACCCCCATAGGTTCTGAAATGAAGAACGATAGGCAGATATGGGGTCAGGATTTACTGATTAATACATAATGCATAGTCCATGAGCCAGAGGGGATAGTCAGTATAATTTGGGGCACTAAGGTCCATGCTATTTTTTTAAAGGAGCTCAGGGTCTATGCATCATAATTTTGTGTGTTGGCACTTTGGCTATGGTAGCAATCTAGGTGGGTTTACCCGTTTCCATAGCAACCAGATAAAATTTTGAGATCTACAAAAAATACACATATTTGTTCATATATATAACTTTGGGTTAAATCACTCTTCTTACACAATATCGAATCCTAAAATATACTACTCAATGAGCTCCATCAGGTCAATAGATTTGATTGACCTTGGCCAAGGTCAAAGGTTAAGAAATAGCATAAAAAAGGCCTATGTGACCTTCTAGATGTTCTTACAATTGTTTAAATGTGAACCATTTGAAGTTTCCTGATAGTGAGGGACTCTAGCTCACAGAATATGCAGGATGAACCTATAGATAGCAGTGACCTTTGGGTCAGGGTCAAGCTCTTTCCATGGCAACAAGGTAAAATGAGGAGAATAACAGAAAATACACATAATTATTTATCCATAGCTTTGACTTAAATCAATATTTTTATACAATTCCAAAATGAATATACTACTCAATGAGCTTGATCTGGTCAATGAATTTGATTGACCTTGGCCAAGGTCAAGATGATGCTTTTCAAGGTCAAAGGTTAAGAAATGGCATAAATATAGGCCTATGTCACCTTCCAAATATGTAAATTTATCTAAGATAGGCCTATCTCATGTAGCAAGCCCACTTGGGGCCAAAATGGTGTTCCCTGGGATAAGGTGGTTGAAAGTACATGGGTTTTAGATCAGGCAGATATATGCTGGGTTCTCAGTCAGGGCCACACCGGGCAGCCCTAATTGAGGTACAGAAATGGGAGAGGAGCCTGGTGGATAGGGGAGGTTGTTCAGAGACTGGGGGAGGAGCCCAGATGATGTGGGGGGGGCTGGATGATGGGGGAAGCTGTTCAGGGGCCGGGAGAGGAGCCAAAATAATGAGAGAAAGGGCACAGAGGCCGGGAGAGGAGTCTGGATGATGTGGGAGGCTGTTCAGAGGCCACATTTGGAGCCTTTAGGATGGGGGAAGCTGTTCACAGGCTGGTAGAAGAGCCAGGAGAGGAAGTTAGATGATGGTGGAAGGGGTACAGAGGCCAAGAGAGGATGATGGGGGGAAGGGTACAGGTACTGGCAGAGGAGATTATGGGGAAAGCTGTTCAATGGCCGGGAGAGGGGATAGTATGATGTGGAAGGCTGATTAGAGGCAGGGAGAAGAGCCTGGATGATGGGGGAGACTATTCAGAGGCTGAGAGAGGAGCCTTGATAAAGGGAAGGCTTCTCAGAGGCCAGTAGAGGAGCGTAGACAACCTGGGATGCTGTTTAGAGAGAGGGAGAGGGGAGACAGGGGAAACGGTACAAAAGCTTAAAGAAGAGACTTGAGGATGGGGAAAGTTGTGCAAAGGCTGGGACAGGAGCCCTGAGGACAGGGTAGAGGGTAAAACTTCAAATTCTAATTTAATTTTGGTATTTTCGTTTTGCAGTACCAAATGGGGGAATACCGAACAACTTCTGAGACCTGCTTATAAAAATTCCTCAACGTCTCCTCCCACGCTTATGACTTGCATTAAAGCTTCCGAATGGGGTTTCCTGGTATTTTGGTCTGTGATTTATCTTCTCACTTCAGTGACCTTGAACTTTGACCCTGACCTTGGCCAAGGGCAAAAACAAGGTCAAGAAAATACTTGCTGCTGAAGGGGTTAATATTGTAGCTCCTTCTTACCAGGATATCATGTATGTAGCTGTAAATGGTTTCAGAAGTATTGAGAAATGTATCATCGTTCAGAACTATTGAACATAGAATGGTTGCCATGGAAACCACCAGAAATGACACTGTACTACATTTCTGGTACATTGATAGTCATGTCCTGAAATGCCAAGTAACAAAACAATAACAAAGCCGAACTGTTGAACACTGGATAGAAGGGGTCATGTCTATAACCATAGTTCATGTCCATTGCCCTAAAGTATATTATGGTATCAAAGAATGCTTTGTACCTAAGGGTCTTATAAGGGTCTTGATGCTAACACAGACTTATTGACCTTGTTGTTATATGTTTCAGCCCAAAACATTAAATTGCAGGCATTTATGACATATTCCCAAAGCCTACAAAAGTGACTTTTTGGGGGTTGGAATATTTGGTCATAGACCCCTTTTCACAGGGTTGCCATAGTAACATAGAAAAAAGAATCAAAACAGTTCTTGCAACAAAATAGAAATTTTTATAACATTTTTATGTATAAATGAGTTCCTGAGAATATATCATTAAGCAAAATGTGTTTTTAGTGAAGGTCACTGTAGTAGAGGTAGGTGTTTGTTTAAACAAACGGTAGGCATATCTGGGCCTTAAGTGCTGATCGTACAGAGTAGTCGTAGTGTGTTGCCTATGATCACCCACTCTGATATTGAGGGTTTCATGGCATACTGGTTGTGTCTAGTCGTACCATATTGGGAAATGCCCTCCAGACCTGTGTCAGGCCCACCTGCTATTCTGCCATTTGTAGGCAATAGTCTAATCCGACTAGCTCAATAAGTCACTTTTTATTTCACAGCTGTAAGTGTTTATTAATTACTCACGTGAATAATTTTAGATTCAGTTTCATTGGTATCCATCATTTACTAAGATTTGATAATAACTATACAAGATGACAAAGATGGAGACACAATACATATTTACAAGAAGAAAGGTGATTGACTCAGGTAACACATAACTAATATAAGCATTACATTGTACCTCAATCATAGGACAACGATAAAAAGGGTTTGAACATTAGATCTACCTAAGCATGGAAAGCACTAATACTTACAGTGTCCATTGGGCCCCTTCGGTCGATTTTGGCCATACATTTCCTACACAAAACTCGGCCGAAGAGGCCCAGTGGACAATAGGTATAATACAGCAATAAAATGAGATAATCAGTCATTTGTCTGATGTATTTAATAGGGAGGTACTGATACCCTTTAGGCGTGTAATGTGCTCTAAAAAGTACGATTATAATACGAAAGAAGTTGGATATTGATGAAAGAAAAAACAGGAAATGGCATATGAAGACATTGCTTTTTGAAGCAATTGAATTAATCGGAATTGTGTCCTGAGCCTTTTGCACTGATCATGAGGACATTGCTTGCTATTTGAGATGATGTTCAACTGAACGTGAGATTTATTGTTCATGTGCTAATGTACAACATGAACTGTATCCCGGACTTTTCCAACCCGGCCATACTTTGGGGGTTTTCTCACACAGCTAGTGAAATACTTGATAACTTTGCCCACAACGTTTCTTATATCAAGGAGTGCTTTTGTGTCTTTGGGAGAGAATCAGGTCTATTTCCCCTAAAACACACAGGAATGTTTTTTAAGGAACAATTTAAATTTATTTGGCATTATAATTCATGTCAAGTACAGGTAATCCTTCTGAGTCTGGTCATACTCAATATAGGTTACAACATGGTAAATCTTCATTTATAGAAGTCAATCAGTAGTAATTCAATCAATAGTGCCAAACAAGTAAGGAGGGTATGTCAGCGTTGCTGATGTAAGATACCCCCTTGTTAGTAAATTAGAAAAAGGTAATCAAAAGTCCACTGAAAGCATGGAAGATATGAAACTAGTCAGCGGTGACCACTTTAGGTCCTCAAGTTGATGATACCTAAAACTACAACATTAGGTAGTCAAAATGACGACTTTAGGTCATCATCCTGACAACCTGAGCTGTCAGTATGACAATACTGACAGTACAGAGTCATCATACTGACGACTTAGGTCATCAGGATGATGACCTAAAGTTGTCATTTTTACTACCTAAAGTTGTAGTTTTAGGTATTGTCAACTTGGGGACCTAAAGTGGTCACCGCTGACTCGTTTCGGATCTTCCATGTTTTCAGTGTGATTAGTGGCATAATAACTCAAAATTTCACATGACAATTGAAATTTTCAATTTTTGGTGAACCATTTGTCGTTTAGGACAGTATTTAAATAGCTTTTATGTGGGTCATTTATGGAGAAATATGCTTATAAGGATATCCAGCATACATAATATCACAGGTCAGTGCTGAAGAGAACTGAAGTGGGTGATACATACATCCTATATAACAAATCGTACTTGCGCCCTCGCACCTAATACAAGAAGTTATATTTGACACAATGTTTCTGTGACTTGATAATATTAGATTACGGTTCAATGAAGTTGTTACCACTTGGCAAATAATAAATAGATGATACGTATGTTGTGTATTTGTCCAATTACTGATCATATATCTAATTCACTAAAATCAAAGTATAAAATAAAATGATTAAAAACCATCTAAAATAGGTCTATAAATTCAGGGCATCTTATTTGTCGATGTAGATTTGTATATACTGTATAGATAATTTTACAAAATAGGATAATCATTGTTATATGTTTCAATATAATATAATCACATGTTCTTTATCACAGCTATCACAAATCTGGTCTTACGTGAAATATAAGTTCACGCTGCATAAATATTGATGGCATCTTTTGGGATGGTATTGCACATAATTTCCTTACTTTTATTTTTGAACTGATCAACCTCATCGAGATTTCTTAAGTCTATGGGTAATGCATTCCAGATGTGACTCGTCAAGTATTCAACAGATCTATCATATGCTTTTAAATTTGACCTTTCATATAAATATAGAATAGGAGCATTATTCAACCGTGTGTTCCTAATCATATTTTTTTAAATATTCCGGCTTTTTTGATAATTTAAAAGTCATCACTCTTAAATGATTTTCCTGTCTATATTCAAGATATGGAAGTTTAGATTCCTGGTGGATAAAATCCGTAGATGTCATTACTGGCATTTTCAGACAATGTTTGATGCATCTATTTTGTAATGTTTGCAATTCAGCAAGTACCGTATTAGAAGCACCAGCGTAGATAACATCAGCATAGTCAATTACCGGTACAACATAGGTTTTAAAAATACGTAGCAGTATTTCACTTGGTACGAAAGATCAAAGTTTGTACAATAGAAAAGTTTTATAGATTACAGATTTTTTCAATTCTCGAAAATGTGCTTTAAAGTTCAGGTCATTATCTAGAATAACACCCAAATATTTAGAAGTTGGAGTCTTTCCGTTGACAATAATAGGGTTCTATTTTTTTTATATTTGATGTCAGAGGTAAAAGCTATTATTTCTTTTTTGTACTTTCATTCATTGTTACCTTGTTTGATGCAGACAATACGGCACATCTATTTAGACCATTTTATAGTACTGGTATTGTGCCATTAACAGTTTTGCCACTGGTGTAAACAACTGTATCTTCTGCATAATAAAACCTTAATATTTGTTTCATTTTCTAAAACGTCATTTATATAATTTAAAAACGGTAAGGGCCTAAAATACTACCCTGTGGCACACCACAAATAATTGAAAGAGAACTATAAATAATATCATTAGCTATTACAGTTAGAGTTTTTTTCCCTCTTACTCCATATTTCTCCAGCGTTTTTTGTTTTCAATAATATAATGTGGGTGGTTACAACAATCAAAAGCTTTCTTTGTATCGATGAAACCATCCAAGGTCACATGACCTTTATTCCTATTTCTTAGAATATCATCAGTTAATATTGATATGGTATCTATCGTTGATCTATTTTTCCGATAACCCCCATGAAATTTTGACAAGATGTTATCTTGATCACGATGCTTGTCTAAATCAGTGTGGATTATTCTTTCTAAGATTTTTCCAGGAATTGGTAATTGACTAATGGGCCTTTAATTTAAAACATTCTTTAATTCCCCCCTTTCGGTAGTGGAGTGACCTTGGCTGATTACCATGATACAGGTATATAACTTTCAGCAATATTCAATGGTCTTGTAAAACGAGTTACTTGAGCTAGAACAGCTAGTTTAAAAACATGGGTAGATATATGGGTTAAAAAAGAACTTTTGCTAGAATTAAGCTTTTTCACCGCTGAAATAACATCTTCCTCTGATATAACTATTTCAGGCATCTATTCATGACATTCAGTTCCTTTGAAAGTCCATTCAACATTTCTTTTTCCTAGATTAGGTCCGATATTAGCGAAGAAACCATTGATAAAATCCGCTGAGTCAGAATTGTTTACATCGGTACATTTACCAAATGAATGTCCTTTTTTAATCTTTTTCAGGGCTGCCCAGAACTTTCTTGAATATTTTATGTTATTAGTGATTTCATCAACCACAAAGTCTTGTTTGGCTTTTTTTTAAGTTGGATGAACATCTATTTTTTTGGGGTTCTTGCTAGATCCCAGTCTAAAATGGTATTTGTTCTCTTAGCCTTTTTTAATGCGTTGTTTTTTTGTAATAATTTCAGCAATAAGTCCAGGGGTTAGCCATGGGTCTTCTTTAAAACGGATATTAAAATTGGACACAATATATCTAAAATAACATTGGTGTTGTTTTCAAACACTTTCCAACATTGTTCAATGCTTTCAAAATTGTCAAATTGTTACCAAGAGAGATATTTGAATCATTTCACAAACAATTCATCATTGAAATTGTTATATGATGGACCCTTAAAATTTCTCTCATTTATTTTGCAAGAGGGCCTATTTAAAATGACATATACTGGTAGGTGATCACTGTCTCAATATCAATATTGCTAACATTAAGATTTCTATATATCAAGTCACCACAAGATATATTATCATGAATAAAAGCACATACTCCGCCCGCTTCTTTGTCTCTTTGTCGATCTAACCGGTACAGAGAATAACCATTCATAATAAAGTATGACTACTATATATGCAAAGGAACTGTGGATATATAGGGTAGTAGACTGATGCCTTTATGGCTGTCGCTACCAATTTGTGTTGCAAGAATTGGCTATGATGATATTAGCTCAATATACTATAGTAATTATCTCGAACCCCCCATCTCTTGGCTAAGAAATAGAGAGCTTCTAGGTCATGATACTCTCTGGCCTCCTTCTTGGTAAGGTCATCTAGCAGAGAGACCCCCTTCCATGCCGGTACGTCCTTGAGATTGCTGATTTTTCTGTATACATCAGCTTTAATGCCTCGATTAGACAATTTGAAGATGATAGCCCTTGGTTTTTGTTGGTTCTGGTCATACTTGCCAAGCCTATATATATACTATCTACACGTTCATTACCATATTTGAGAGTTAGGTCGTGAAAAAGTTGGTCACAGATTTGCGTTAGGTCTTCTCGAGAAATTTCTGGAAAACCTTCCATGATCAACGTTTTCTTTCTGTCTTCCTCTTCAAATTTCTGATTGGTGTTCAACAAGTGTTTAGCAAGAGAATTGGCGTTAGAAACAGAATCCTCCAGACTGTTGACTTTTGTCTGGAGTGATTTTACCAAAGTGTCACTATCGTTTGCCATAGGTTGTACCACATCTTGCCTTTGCATAATTTTTTCAAGTATTTCAGAGGTAGTACGAGAATCTTTTTCTACTGTACCTTATCTTGTAGTTAGGTTAGAGGCATCACCTGTGTCTTTTGTGACATTTAACGCAGGTTGTTCATGTTCAGACTCGAGCTCTATGACCCTTTCTTGCAGCTGATTGAAAGCTTCTATTAAGTCTTTGACATTGTAGATTTTATAATTCGCCTAAATCAAGTCCCTCCAATTTAATTCATATGTAGTGTTCCGCTCAGCTATGGGACCGTCAGCGCAGTTACCACACTGCCACTATGGTTTACTGCATAATCTAGCCTTGTGATTAAGTGTATGATAAGTAAGCCTATTATTCGTGGATGACTATAGGATTCACTTACAAATGCTATGTCTTTTTCATAGAACGTTCAGTTGTGGCAGTCAAATTCCGTGCCGGTTGGATTTCATGGGTGTCGCCATATTGAATCTCGCATAGCGAGAGTTTGTTTTTAACTCAGGGTTTATGCTCGGGTCATGAGTTTTCGGTAAGATTGTACTCAGAGTCTACGAATGTGTCCATTTTATTTGGATTCCCGTTGATTCCTGGGGTCTTAATAATGTTGTCTGTACGTTATGTAGGTCTTGTGAAGTGTCTGGCATGAGAATTTAATAGCTAAGGTCCAATGGGCCTCTTCGGCCGACTTTTGTGTAGGGAATGTATGGCCAAAATCGACCGAAGAGGCCCAGTGGACTATAGGAATGAAAGTCGGAGCTCCACTTCGCACGATCTAGCTATCGGCGACCATCTTGCACCAGGGGTTTGTACTACAATGTTAAGTGCTGAAACATCGCCATGTCTAAGTTATTCTATTGACTTTGATTGTATCAATCTTCAGAAATACGCCTGTCTTATTAATTGATGTTCATGATGTGTCTAAATAAGAATTCAATTAACATGTACAACAAAGTTCAACTTTAACTTTTTTTATCCCCAATATGGAAACAACACAAATGGAACATAACAAACAAACTACTCTTAAACTTGAAATTGCAACTTGTCAACAGTCGAAGTAGAAAAAAAAACACATTTGCTGTCAATATGATTCCCCCCCCCCCTTTAGAAAACAAGGCTGCTGTCAGCATGAGTTTTCCTCTGTCAATTGTCAAGTTGACAGTTCCCAGTTTCTTTTCTAATTTGACTGTTGACATGGGAAATAGAGCAGACAAGAAAATCTGTTTTTTTTCCTCTGTGAAGTGTCAATTTGACAGTTGACAGCAATCTATTCTAACTTGACAGTTAACAGAGGAAATATCATGTTTTCTTGTCAGCTGCCGGTTTTTTCAGAGTGTGTTTTCTAACTTGACAGTTGACAGGGGAAATGTTTTTCTAACTTGACAGTTCACAGGGGGGAAATAATACTATGTTGGCAGCAAGTCATTTTTTTAAAATTGACAGTTTACACAGAAAATCATTATGTTTGACATCAATATTTTTTCAAGTATCATTTTGATGGTAGTAAGAAAATTATGCTGATTCTGAAGTGCATGTTTTTGATAGTGTGGGAATTTATAGCTTCCATAGTACAGAGATTCGCCATGATATGAATAGATGTTGCCATGATACAAACACATATGCATACTTACATTGACTTATTTTGATTAAAACCAGATGCATTATCACGCCCTGTTACTCTTCTGATTTATTTTTCTTTTTATGTGGGTGTGTGTGTTTTCGATTATGGATGAACTCTCATCAAGAGATAGTGGGCTAGGAATGCATGAATAACTAAACACTCAAGTGTGCACATGGGTCCGACTTGAATCAATCCTTACGTTGTAGTGTGAGAATATGCAGTACCTTGCCTTGCATGTGCAGGCACTATTGTCTCCTGATGTGTACATCTCGTGATGGTCTCGAGATTACAACAGATTGGTTTCTTAAAGGCTCCAACCAGCAAAGTATGTGAGGCTCTAAGGAAACTTGCTTTCAACAGGTAGAAACGAAAACCCCTAGGATGGCATATACCCATTCAAGGTTCCATCTCAAAACAATATCAATGATTAACAGAAAATCCCAGAATCTCTAAGAAAAATACACTTGAGACCCGGTAAATAAAGATGACACACGATCTGCGAAAAGGGGTCTTAGTGCAGGGGGCCCTAAGACCCCTTCTTGCAGTCCATGCCACAGATTGTATTTTTGCGCGAGGTAAATTGCGATTGTGAGAGGTAAATTACAAAATACTACGGCAGCTCTTTACAAATCATTAAATAAAGAAGATATCATAATTCTGACTTGCGACCCCTTGTAAAGTCTTATTTACAAGAGGTCATTATGTAATGATCAGTTTAAGGGTATTGTTGAGGGGAAATTTGTCTTTTAGAGGGGGCATCATAATTTTTTTTACAAGAAGAAGGGTCTCGTATAACAAACATGACAAAGAGGGAATAGAAAGTATGTAAGAGAAGCCTACACAATTTGGTCAATGCAATGTCCATTCAATACCCCACACACCTCCAGTGTCTTTTCTGTTTTATATATTTGTTTCTTATTTGTGTAATACATTTTTGGTTGATATAAATCTCATTTATTTAACACCTTTTATCCTCTTGTAAGTTCAAAACATTTACAAGAAGTGGGTGCCATATTTCTTTATTTAACAATTGGGTAAGAAGGGTCTCGTACCCTGATTTATGAGAAATGAACTTACGAGCGGCTTACCTTACCTTTTTACCGTACCTTTTTTCATTTAACGGTGTGGTAGCTCTTTTACCATAACTATTCTTCATTTAATGGGTCTCTGAAGAGTTTGTGTCCAAACCGCAATAAATCCATTATAATTATAATTTCAGCATATAGCCTATTTCTAACCACTGTTCTGACGCATAAAACCACTTGCTAGACTCTAGAAAGGTGAAAACGATTATTTTTTTAGAGAAAAAACTTTCTTTATTAATCGATCGACTAAATGAAGAAGTGATAATAACGACGATTAATTTGAGTGGTACTTTTGGTAAGCTGGTTTATAGTTGATAGGCTGATATAATGATATTTATAATGAACGATGGTTGTAGTGAATAGTTTCTCCTATTCTCATCAAGAGTCTCAACCAAATGAATCAATAACTATTACATGCAACCATCTCCTGGCTGTATCCCTTTTCAAAATGGCGTTTATAGATTACATTTTGGAACCACACTCGTCAGTCTTATAGGAATTTGTATTGTATTGTCTATCATAAACGTACACCTAAACCAGTCTATACAATGAAAGGCCAAGAATCTAGGCTATACATTAGCAACTGATGTACAGTGTCTGGTCCTGGACATGGCGGACTGAGTATGAAATTGGTGTGCTTATAATTATTTCATCTCTACAGTAATATCTGAATGTAGAGAGCGACTGTAGGATCCAAGCAGCCATCTCAATTGAAACATGCACAGATCTTTACTGACAGTGATTTAAGGATATGTGGGGGGGGGGGTTGCCCTGAACAACCCTAACATCATACTAAATAAATGGTTATACTGTTAAAATATGGTGAAAGCCGGTAGAAAATCTATGGTGAATCCTCATTCACTGTATGTTAAACCCTAAAATAACGGGGAACCACCGGCACCCGCCACTGATTCACCATTTTAATGAATGATCTTTTACTGTGAAGGTGCCAATAATCTACGTCAACTTATGGCGGCTATGATCAGAGGTTAAAAACTTTAAAAATGGATCAATGACATATACATGTATTCTCGAACATGGAATATACCGTAGCTAAAAGCTTAAGTTCGTGTATAATAATGGGTCATTGTTTGAGTATATGTTGAAAACGGGCTGACTCAGCGCAATGCAGTCAAGTAGTTATTTACGTTATTGCCTTCAACTCTATCACATATTACAAAGGTCACCTTTATATAACATGCAATATAATCGCTCTCCAGTGCCTTTCTTGTACACGTTATATTTCACTACAAACCATAGATACTCCTAACGCCAACTCAAAAATAAACTTAAATTAACAGAGCACTCATGATAAATACACATTCTTGGGAAACTGATACAAACTTTATAGATGAACCTTAAAGTCTCTGATTAGAACGGATATCACTCTCTTTGTCCCCACATGACATGGAAAGCACAGTACCATTTTCAAATCATTGGTAAGTGCACAAAAATCAGTTTGAAGGAGATTTCTTCTCTTTTTTATATATCATGGAAGCGATTGCGACCTATTGCACACTGATGTAACTTGTCCGCACCCTTTACCTTGTTGATTAAGGAAAGTTAAAGGGGAGCACTATAGTGACTTTTAAAGATTTTTTCACCAGATTTGAGTTAATATGGAAATTCAAATAGGTCTGTAGAGCTGGATAGTTAGAGTCGTAGCTAAAGAAAAAAGGCGCCTCCAGAAATGACATAATTTTTCAATTTCAATTCATCAGATCTCAGAAATATACATAAATTCTACCCCATAGTCCTGTTCAAAGGAAAGCAAGCCAAACTTACGTTTTCCTCCATTAATATTGTAGCTTGGTTACCAGGGAAATGCTTCAATACGGGAGTAGGGCCGATGGGGAATCTTTTCTATCCACACGTGGTTTGCCTAAATGGAACATCTTCCTCTGCTCAGAAACGAAAACACACTTACGTGTGATAATCCACCTTTGGGGACAGACCCTTAATAGTCCTAAAACCAGGCCAGCTTCTAAACAGGAAATTACAGAAAGGGCATCAGTGGAGTGTACGCATAAGTGCATTAAAGGGGAAGTTGTACACAATACAATAACCTGATAATAAAACGCAGTCAGTACGATTATTGCATGCCCATTGTTATAGGTGAAATTGAATATGAAAAACATCCTCAAGTGTCAATAGCGTGAGTGAATATAGCGAGAGGATGTTATATGACATTGTATACCTGCCAGGGCATTTTGCTAATGCAGTTTTCTACCTTTTTTATGATATCCTTTGACATCCTGTATGAGCCTTTGATAACCATTTCGAGAAAAACAAAGAGTACGAAATTGGTCTAAATGTCCCTCAAACTCCAGAAGGTCAACTGTACTTAAACTGGAGACATTAAAGGGCATGCAAGTACTGACATGGGCTTCTCCATGTGAACATCAGCTTCAATATTGTAGCACACTACTTCAAACCGCGTTTAATGTTGGCAGTCCCCCTTGGGCATTTAGCTCTTAATTCTGTGTATCTCTTGGCCACATCTACTTGCATGCGTCTGGTATTGAGGGATCCATTTACTCTGCAACCAGTATAGTTGAAGAGCATTAGATTAGTGGTCCTTCCTTCATCTAGCTGTCATGTAGTTACCAAATACATTTAGTTGTACTTGGTGTGAGACATTCCTTTACAAGTAACTATCGTCATCTATTCGATTGCAATAATTATTTGTTGGTTATCTTATTTCATCTCATATTACAAGATTTATAATTCTGCATTGATTTCGAATCCCAATGGTGAAACAGGGTAAATGTATCTCAGTTGTTTACATGGCCCTATCAAGAAGGATAGAAATAAGAAGTAATTAGTGATCCACTTAGTCCTTTTTTTACATGCACTCTCAGCCGCGATTGTAAATGGGCAATACATACCGCTGTAGTACATACACTAGAACCCAAATCAGGACATTGGGTGTATTGTAACATCAACTATCCCTGTAGTCCTGAATAATAAGCAATCCACTGTAAAACTGGTGCGCTGGGCTGAAAGTGTGGCTGTGTGTGGAGATCAATATCAAGGGATCCTTTTAGTGATGCAGAAATGAAGGTTTATGGTTATCTTATCGGCAGACTTAAATGTACATTCTCACTATTCTTACTTTGTCATAAGTCACTTTGTTGACGATAGATGATGTGGAGACCAACCATCCCAAATGATTGCCAGGTGAACCATCTACACTGATAAAAATAGAGCCTAATATCTTAGTCAGTAGTGACTAACTTAAGATAGTCAAATGATAGTGCGATTTTTGGCTATCCCTCTATAGTCACCTGTGACTAACTTAAGTTAGTCATATAGTCAACACATAGTCATGCCTTTAATCTATTGAAATAGTCCTTAGTCAGATGACTATCATTTTGTTGCTAAGCAACATTTAGTTAGTAAATATGACTAATATATACAGTCAGTACTGACTATACCTGCAAGCAAACATTCATCTAATCAAAGATGGATGCCATATGCCTTCCCATTGATGAACAGTTTGAACCCAAAATAACTATTGTTATACTGCAATGGCCACAAATATGACAACAAATAGTTAACTTACCTATCCATTAATGGCCAGACATATTGAGTTTCCATGGATGGACAGGTTAAGATGATGATTTGGCCTGATTATAATTGTCTCCTCTTAGTCCAGGCAACCATAAATATGTCCTCTTTCTGGATGACGGTTTTTGTGCACAGAAACCTGTGACATCATCAATCTGTGAGCTCTACATATAGTCAAATTGACTATCTTTCTGACTAATATGTGACTAAGGTATATAGTCATGTGACTATGGGGCTCAGAATATGTGAGTATAGTCACTACTGACTATAGGTTTTATCATCAGTGTACCCTGTTCAATTTATGAGAAAATCACCATCCCTTTTGGTTTGGTATTTTGATCAGAACATTTTGAAAGGAACTGAATTACACAATGATTCAAAATATCAATCAGGTGCCATTGATTGCAATTATTTCCATTGTAGTCGTCAATAGGCATTACAATGGCCAAACCAAACTTAACGCTTGCTGTTACAGCCTGTCTTCCGTCGTTCTCAGAGAAGACCTTCATTTTCTGTGTGTAATTTGTTGTCAGCATCCAGACCTTGATATGCATTGGGGCCTGAAGACAGTTGTCAGACCCACCTGCTAGCCTGCCAATTGTAGGGAACAGTCTAATCTTGCTATAGCTCAATACCTGGGCAATCTACTTGGAGAATCGTGTCGCCGAAACATCACACCCATAGCAGGAGACAGCTACGTAATGAGTTATCAACCTAGTTTGAATACATGTCATGTTTCTGACATGGCTACTGTAGTGAGATAAGATACAGGACCCAAAGTTTAGAATAAAAACCAGGACAGCTCAGACAGATTTTACTTCGGAATCATTATTAATGACAACATGTGGTAATTGATCAGCATCCCGCCACCACTGCAGCTATTACTAAGCAGGTTAAATAACTGTATTTGCTGCTGGTTCAATGATTGTGCTAGGATCCCCTAGGGGAATTAGGTAAATACAATGTTTGAACAACTAAGAGGCATTTGGTAGTCTGTCACCGTTGAAAAATTGAGCTTCCTCATCTGAGAAGATTTGTGGAAAAGAACAGGGGACATCTTGGACAATGAGCACTTGACAGCTGATATCGGGGAGATAAATATTCATCTAGGAAAGCAATTATCACTGTTGCTATCCAGTGTTCTGTTCAATATCAATGTTCTGTCCCTCTAGTGGTGTTACCTATAAACAATATTTTTTTTTTATTGAATTCAATTCATCAATATATAATTTGTCACTGTTGGAGATTTTTATATTGTATTTATGTTAATCATTCATTTAAATCGTATATCTTGGGATATATATAGATTTTTGGATAGGATCTATGTCGAGGAGATGTCACTTGGTTGATAAATAACGAGGAATACTGGTGTGTTGTTTGCCAATAATTATATTTGTTAAATCTTCATTTGCAATAGCTGGCAGGATCATTCTGACACGTTTCTCTCTTAAAATGCTTCTTGTGAAATGCTTTCAGGTGCATGGGGGAACAATCACATACACTTAAATACAGGAATCTACGTGACATTATTAACAAGGCATTAGAGATCGAAACAGGCAATACTAAGGTAATTCAAAACTTCCCGTGTCAAATAGATTGAATGAAATGAGCAAACCATGAAGATAATTGATATGAAGCTCAATATACTCTGTGGGTGGGGAAACAAACATACTCAGGTTTCAAGTGGGCGGATAGCTTTGTGTATACACACTGGTCTCGTCCATCCCATAATGAGTATCTATTATGGGGTGCAATACTTTGTGTGGTCATGGCTACAGGGTGGATGAGAAAGGGGATGTTAAGAAAAAAAAACAAGTACTAAAGAACATTGCCTTCAAGTAAGGCACTCTGCATTTGCTATCCTGTTAATACCAAGTGCTGGCTTGCAGCATCGACGTTTGGTGCCACAGCCTCTGGCTCCTGCCGGCTGTCCAGTGGCCTGTCAGACATGCAGTCTCCACTTCTCCTCTACCCACCCTGATCCCCCCTCCTGACCCTCCCATTCATATTCGCCACCAAAGTGACCTCCCCCACTCCAGGTCATTCACGTACCCCCTCCCTCACCAAACCGACTCTACAACTGCAACTATTGACCGGCCTGTCCCTCTTGACTGCCTAGTGTTGTTGGCAGGCCCCAACAGTTCCAGAACCACTCAACCCAACGGTCACACACCCCCCCCCCCCAACTTGAGAATCTTTAATTCCCAATTGCAGCCATAAGGATGGGCAGGACCCGATCACTCCATCGCCTACTGCTATTCTCTGGCCTTGCATTGAGCATTGCTGGGCGGGTTGATGTGGGGGGGGGGGTGAAGACGGACACTAACAGGAGCTGTAGTTGCTTGAATCCGTCTTATTTGTTGGCGTGGGTGAGCACAGTCCGAGTTGACCTCGTACAAGAATAGGCCGGCTCAGAAAATGATCGCTCATTAGTTGGGCGCCTCCGGCTCTGCAAGACGGCAGCAGGGGCTGGCAGCAGGGGCCCACGGCTACAGACCCCGGGCTTTCACCCAATCCCCTCTGTCCCCCAAGGGACAAGGAGGAAGGAAGCAGAGCCGATGTAAGATGAACCTGTAAGGGAATGCGTAAGGGAATGTATAGGGAGATGAGTGCTTGTATTGGATACGTATAGGAAGCTAATCGTGGGGTACAGGAAGGGGGAGGTCAGGTGTAAATGGAGAGAGGAAGTTTAAGGGGCGGGATGGTTGAGGGGTAGAGAGGATGGAATGAGCGCTAGAGATTGTCACAAAAAATAAACGAAAACACCACTAAGGTTACACAATCACTGATAGGTTCAAAAATGAAAAGAAAAGCAAAAGGCTTGTCAAGGGATCACGGAAGCACAATTGCATGAAAGAAAACACATCAATGATTGCATTTGGTTGTAAAAGCATTCTGGCTTCGGGGCTAGGACGTCTGTTCTCTGTTGTCCGTCTCTCCAAGGATAAAGCATGACTCCTCCAGTGACAGGTCATGGGATCTGGGCAGCTGGAAACAGTGGGAACAGCCTCCAGGGTGGGCGGCACTGGCAGAGGCAAACCATCCTACCTACCCCCACTACATTACGGACGGCGACGTAATAGGATGGGCGTACCAGATAAAAAGCAGTGAGAAAACCCACACTGCTGGCTTTAGTCTCTCCTTACGCAGTATTCAGTGCCAGTGGTTGTAGACTGGCACCCAGGAGAGTCTGAAGCCACAGTGCCTTCAGGCGGCTACAGCAGTAGTTCTAACCCTTCACTCATTGCTCACTGTTCCTGGGCTGGTAGCGTAGCCCCAGTTGTTGCTGTAGTAGTAACGTACTGGTAGTTGGCCAAGGCGCGCGCCTGCCGCGCCTCCTACCTCCTCCCATGCCTGTGGGTCTGAGCAACTCGCCCAGTTCACTGAGCGAATCAGTTAGCCAGCAGAGCCACTCCTAGCGCACAGAGAAAGCCAGGCGGAGCGGGTTGGAGGCACTCTGTGGGGTAGATAACCATATCTACCATACTAACAGAGAATGGAGTTTATTGCTATCAGCATCACAGATCGTTTCCTTTCCAAAAGCCACAAGGTGTTCTAATCCACTTTCATCTAAAGAGAAGCTGTCACAACTGAGATTTGTACTCCGGATAAACAGTTTGGAAAGAGAAGATCTCCTTCCTGCAGAGTGACTGGAGCTGTTCTCGTGCAGCCTGGAAACTCCAGCCTTTAGATGACCTGCTCGCGTGGTACAAGTGAATGAGTGAGTGACTGGAGAGGATAATCCAGAGAGGCAGAGCGAAGGGAAGTGCCTCATGAAGGAGGTGTGAAAGGTAAAAGGTTCCCAGCAATAGCAGTGGAGAGAGGACGAGATCGGAGGAAAGTGATAGGGAGAAAAGAGTGTGAGGAGGGGATAAAGGCGGCGCGTGCCTTCCTTCCCCTGATGGTGGCCTTGAGTGGTAGTAGTGGAGCAGCTCGGCTGAGAGTGTGAGCAGCTCACTGTAGACTCACTCACACGTGCAGAGAAGACCCGACCACGTCGGATCAGAGATCAGCTAGCTGCCGAGTGATAAGGCTATGGATGGATGTACTTTGTTCCAAGAGAGGAGGAGAAGGCGCCCATGGGCGTCAGGGCGTGCTGGTGGGCGCCGCATGTCATATGTTCCCCGGATGACTGGACGTTTACTTCTCACATTGCTCGTGCTTGTTGGCGCCCTGTGTGAAGGAGATGCCACCAAATGGGTGTCTGTAGATGGTAAGTGTGCATTTTCCTGTACGTTGCTGGCGTTGTTTCTGCGATGTGTGTACTGTGTGCAGTAATTGTGGAAGTCAGATTAATACCGATGCTTAATACCCTAGTCTCTGTAAGGCTTCAAAGAGGAAGGGCATGGTACTAACCTATACATTATGTCTTTTCGGATGGCATGTTTTCAATTTAGTATTACCAAGGCTATAAATAACATTTGAGTTGCTAGGGTGATACAGGGTTCGATACAGTGCTTCTGTTACCAGTTATGGTTAGGCTATGTATCATTATGTCATGTTCTGAATTATGAACTTATAGTTCATGCTCAATTACTCAACTCAGTGCCTGACGATATGTTAAATTCCCTGAACTAAGATACGATCTAATGGAAACACAACGCACTTTCTGGGTCATATGCTCCATCTAACGGCTATAGCTCAGCCTATAAGTGAAAAAATGAATTCCTGGCCAAGCGAAAGATCGAAATCTCATTATAAATTGATATGGAGTCCACAGCGCAATGAGATTCCGATTCCATACGTATCGAGCTAGACACTGTCGACAATGAATCAAGCACGTTGAGTTGACCACACCATTAATAATGCACCATAGACGTATTGGTTCTAGCTACGCGATCAATTAAGGCCCATTTTCCACCACCCGATATTGTGCCTGTAGCGGCCGAGAGACCAACCACACTGTCACCATTGGCCAGCAGAGCTGCCGACCTTTACCATAGGATCCAATGGTGGGGTATAGATTTCTGTTGACCGAAGGTAGCCACTACTGCGGGCCTATCGGCCGATAGAAGGCTCACATCGGGTGGTGGAAAATGGCCCTTAGCCTTAAATAATGTAGGCCCCATGACTGACGGCCATGGGCTGGGTACAAGACCCTCCGGCACCTGGTGGGTCCTTCCACAGGCGATCACTCCGAGTTGAGAGCTATACATAAGTGAGCCACTATATAAATATGGACTGGCCTGGTCGACTGGTGGTATTGATCTCCGTCAGCTAGTAGCTCTCTGGGGACATGTAAAAAATGGACGGCCACCTTATCTTTGCTGCTCACACAACACTAGGGGACATTGCCGGCAACCGCCGGAAACACTTGTCCCTTTTTGGCCACCTGAAGTATAACAGCGTCCACCGGATCACCAGTGGCCAAAACAGGGTCTCTGGTTACCACTCCGCCCATGTCAATCTTCTCTCACACATACACACACTGACCAATGTACCAGTGTAGCCATACCCATATTCCCTTCTACAGAAAGACATTAAAGACTGCATTAGCCTTGCTCTTTTCCTATACCCACATTATCAAGCCTTCCATTTCCCCATAAGTGAAATGTTTCTATCCATCATACCCACTCCTGCTGCTTCACCCGGCCCCCATCCTTGTTCAATCCCTCCATAGTTCTCCCTCCCTTCCAATCCTCTCCATCCATTCCCCTTCGCATGCCCATGCCACCCCTTCAGTCCCTGCTGAGAGGCCTCTTGTGTGCTTGCTCTTTTGTGGTGGGTGCCACCTGCAAAGTGCAGCTCTCGTTTCAGAATTGTGCACCAGGTGGCTTCAGGCTCATGGGGGGCCTCTGTGCCACACGAGAGGCTGAGATGGCCTGCATCCGACCTCTGTAGATGTACAATGACACGTGTCCACATATGTACACACCCCAATTACGTACAGAATCAATACCAGACCACGCTCTATGTACAGTACCTTTATACATAGTATACCCAGCAAGTCAGTGTGCATTATTTCATTATCAAGGTAGGACGTGGTCAAGGGAGCTAGGATGGCTTTGTTAAATTACTTTTATATGTCCTCCAAAATGCCAAGTTGGCAGGAGGGTGTTGCCCCTATAGTAAAAGGAAGAGCTGGCTAAAATGCCCTCGTTTCCAAGTCTTCTTTTTATGTACCTATAACTTGTCCCTTTTGTTGCTCACAAGTGGTCATTCAAGTATGGTGCTAAAAAAGGGGGATTTGAGTAGGTACCTAGTTGGGAGAAGTCAGTCAGTATAATAAACTATAGAGCATGTGACATAAGTAGGTACCTGGTAGTGCAGCTCTCTCTATTTTAAGCAAGGCAGGTGACTTTTCAGACTAATGTGGTGAGTGCAAGTTGAATGATGAAGCAGTGCACGACTTGTTTAGAAAAGTGGGCACATACTCACAGCTCTTTTTACAATAGGAGCAACACCCTCCTGAGCAGAGTAGGCATAAATAACTGGCTTCGGGTTGTTCTGTTGATCAAGGGGACCTAATTAACCTGGAGGCAGTTTGTTACACTCTCCAATTACCAGCTGGAGCAAACCTGATGATTGAGAGCGATGCAGTCATAATGTCCTTTCCTTAGTTCAAATAGAGATTTAAACTAGCCTGTGAACAAGACCATCCGTCTTTCACCGTCTTTCACACTGAGAAATATGACATCTTATACATCCAGAACCATCAATACTCGTCATCTCCATTAAAGTTTCACGATTCCTATTACCAGTGCAATCCCTTGCAGAATCCATTCGAGCAACATAATGGATGTTGAAACTATACTTGATTTAATTAGGAGGAACTCACATTGATGCCTCGGTCTTTCAACTGCTTTGACAAGGAAGGGCATACGATGGACATTATTTATTCAGCAAAATGGAAGATACGAGTAGATTTCTTGTCTGGTCAAAACACTGTTGTTTCCCCATAAGCTCGGGTATAGGCCCTATTTTCAGCTCAGCCTTGACTTTTGCTACGAATTCATTCCATCTTATTGAGCAGTGCTCAACACATGTGGTCAGAAAGATTATAGAAAACACTAACTAGGGACCAAGGACCGTAAAAGGTCTATTATATAGTTTCACCAAAAAGGATTATCATAATCCACAGTGAAAATACACAGTGGCTTTCAATCCTTATACAACCATAATCATGTATACTACTCAAATTTGTGCTGACTAATACATGACATTTTATCTCAGGTATTCACTTTCCCACTCTGATGCATCTTGTGGAGGATACATGGGCTCAGATAGAAGATATAACAGGCTCACCTAACGAGGGCTTTCTCTCACCAGATCGGGTAATTGAAGATCCAATTCAAGATACACACGCCACATAATCGCCTTAATTATTGTCCACAAGTTAATCAAATGACGTAGCACGGTACACCCTATGTATAACAGGGCCATAACAGGAGGGCCAGTGGAGAAAACGCTAAGGAATTCTGATTGTAGATAAAAAACATGGTCTTGAGAGGGAAAAATAACTTGAAAATGGACCACAGGAGTTTGTATAATACGGCTGCGTTTATAGCTTCTTCTGGGCAGAGACCTATATTGCAATTATCACGGGAAAAGGTAAAGGACGTGTGCCAGAATTAAGGGTAGAAAAACCGTTTGTTATTGACTTCTTTCGTGCAGCTTAGAAGATATGAGAAAAATATGCAATGATAAGTTTCTCTATAACACAGAGAGAAGAAATGGAGTCACCAGGACTCCGAATTGGGAGTCCAGCTTCTATCACTCAGATGACCGACCCCTTTTGCGACTCCTTTGTGACTCCCTAGAAATAGGGAGTCAATAATTGACGCCATAGGAATACAGAGTCAAGTGTGTTTGACCCTCCATGTTGAGTGCTTTGTGAATGGAGTCAGGATTTGTTGAGTATTTTATTGAAACAGCAATATTCATGATTTCTGGGTTATTTATTGTGTACATCAATGTTTATTCCTGGGCTGGAGTATGCCATGCCCAAAGATGATTCTTACCTCACCTTAGTTATCCAAGTCACTCTAACATAACCAAAGCAATCACTGTGAATACTTTGAATTTACACTTAAGCCACAGAAATGGTGTCTTTGCTGTACTGAAGCTTTTGTTTACCTCTTTCACAAAGTTGATCATACCACCTTATATTTCATGTGTGGACAATTACTAGTGTTCTGATACCCTAGTACCAACTTCCCCAGATCACTGGTAATACTCATGATTAAACAAAATAAAACACCATAATAATAATGATGAGCAAAACCGAACAAACTGTATTGTGGGGTCCTCTGGTGGAAGATCCACTGACTCCTGTATTGACTCCCTTTCTATTTGTCTGACTCCATGTCTTCTCTGTGTAAAGTGTAAATGGGTCAAACATTGCAGGGAGTCAATGCGGAGTCGGCTGAGTTCAACTCCACATTGAGCTGGGTCCTTGTGACTACCGCTCTGGGAGTCCACCAAGCTGTGACTCTCGTTCAATGGGGAGTCAATTCAGTAGGACTCCATAGTACAATCTCACCATGAAAATGACCTTAGTTGTCGAAATGGCGTTAAACATCTATTACTCACTGACTCACTCCATGGTACAAACATGGGGTTCATCAGTCTGGAGTCTATCACCCATGACTCCTATAAACAGAGAGTCAATATAGAGTCCTGCCGAGCTGACCCCCATTTTGACTCCATTCCCAATGCTATGACTCCATTTCGTCTCTCTGTGAAATTACAACCTACTTTTCATTTGTATGTCTTTTATTAATATATAATTGATAATAGACACGTATATGAACTATACCAAAGTGACTTGAATGTAATTCACCAAGTACCTTGGAGACGAAAGAGCGATGCCTTGATCCTTTTTCGACAACTATAGAAGGCCCTTCCCTATATTACATGATATTATGGCAGGATGTGTCACGCAAGAGAGCAAGTAACCCATACCGTAATCTGCTGCTCATCAAAGAGCAGTAGTATATGTTAGCTGAAGCCAAGTGCAGGACAGCAGAGCTGGAGAGCTTTCTGTGATTTGCAGCTTACATCAGTAGGATATACTCACTCACACTTCTTTTTCCTATCTCTCAGTTGTCTGTCTCACGCCTAGCAGGTCCACATATATTACCAACAGGTGGTCCTTTAGTGTGACTTCAGTGTGATCTGTCAGTGCCAACTCCTGAGGCTGAAATTCTGTTCTAAAAAGCAGCAGCAGTAAATACAAGAACATTCAGTAAACAGCTGGTAAGGAACATGCGAGAGTACTCATGAAAAGAAAACACAGCAGACGATAGCTAGAAGGTTTAATGTAGTGGCATGAGATATACACCCATTAATTCCAGTTTGCAAGAGCAGCAACGACAACTATTGTTCACAAGTTATCAACATTAAATGCGATGTTTCTCTTGCAAGATCGCACTCAATTATGCATGTCTCTATTTGCATCCAACGCCAGGTGTTTATGAAGTTGACATGCTTATTTCTCCGCTCATCAAAGTCGATATCACCTTGCCAAAACAAATTTCATCTAGGAAGGATACATATGCATGATTAAGCATTACATTGATAGATGGTTCTTCTTGCCTATGTTTATGCATATAGGTACCAGAACAAAGAGGGGGTAGAAAAGAAGAGATAATACCCATTTAAACTGAACGCAACGCAGAGCAGAAAGCAGGAAGGAAGCTCATATGAACTCAGGTTTATTTGATATATTATTTACATAGGTGTGTGAACGTGACATAGGAAGGCAGTGCCTTATGATTAGAAACAGCTTCCCATCATCTTCTGCCCGTACATACACTTGGTACATTTTACTTAACCCCTTCTCCGGACAGAAAAGGGTAAATACCATCCTCTCACATCAGAATCATGTGGAGCGTGCCATATCCAATTTACAGTGTACCTAGCTAGTGTCAATCAACGGTCTCGGTGCGCTTTCCCTGCCAGATTGATTTTCTGTTTGGTTAACTTTCAAACAGTCAGCGGTTTGTGAAAAACTTTGATTTCTTTTCTTAGGTATATATATATATATGCTGTGCTTCTGTGTCTATAGTCACCGCATAGTCTAATCAACTAGGAATGCCCCATCTCTCATCACAAGTATCTCTGGGCTAGGGTTGATGTAAATAAAGACATGTTTTACCCCAGCAATCTATTTGTGAGTGATGTGTTGTCAACATAATGATATTCTTGAATTTCCACAAGTAGTACAGTATTCACATGAATATCGATGCAGACAGGATATGGTGCAAAAGTACCATGTCATGTTCTGAATTCATCTGAATGTATATAGAGGGCACATGGTGCCTGTGGTTCTAAATACTACCCAAGATTTACCATGAATATAGACAGTACTTGGTTCATATGAATGTAGACAGGGATGTAGAGAATGTAGGAACAGAATGTAGACAATGTAGGCAGAATGTAGACATTCGTGTGAATCTCGACTCTACTGTGAGTGTGTAACGTATATGCTCAAGACTAACTCTTGGTTGCACGTGACGCCATTTTCCACCGCTAGGGGGCCCTGAGCACCGGTAATGATGTCGTGATGACGGTCGTGAACGGAACGGCTTCCGGCAAGGTGAAAACACCGGATGTCGGCCTCTGTCACACCTTGACAGTCTCCGCTGTCAGCAGTGTCACGAGATGAGGAGAGTCGTCACACCCACGTTAGCAGCCTTAAAGGGGCTCTTTTCGAGGGGCAGTGTTCATGGCAACACCAAGACCGAAGGCTTTTAGGAGTCAAGTCTTTCCGTCCTGTTCGATTTCATCCCAGTGAATTTGACAGAGCTTCCATTCCCAACTCTCCTATGAATTATGCTACTTTGGAGCGCTAATATAAGCTGCTATGGGTTGCTATCATTAATGGGAGCTTCAATCAGATGAGCTGGGAGATAAGCAGCCTTTCGCCCTTGCGTCTTTATTCAATTGGAAAACTTCTCAATGAAGTTTGTATTCAGGTCTCACTACCGTGTTTCTCCATCAGTCCCTGCTGACATCCATCAATGTCGTTTAAATTGGATCGTGGGATTAACTAGTTTGACTGGCAGGAGAAGTGAAATAGAACCTTGTGGTGAGAATAACTGGCACCTATGTGTCCTCTCCTCAGTTGTATTATTCATCATGTGCTTAAGAGATTACATATAGGAGAATCCTTACATGTTTGTAGGTATGATCCCCTTATGGATGTTGCTTACCATAAAAGAAACAGTTTACGAGCTTATAGATAAGGTATACATGATATGGTGGGGGATGTTATTGAGATTATAGCCAAAGAAATAGGAGCTGTTTAGGGCTAGCGTCCTCATGCATTAGCCCTCGTTGCGAGCATAGAATACTATATGTATTAATGTCTATGGTACAAGATTACTTTCAGGACATCCAATACCTTGACAGACTAGGCCATCTGAGCAATACACAATCCCTGTCCTTTACAGCTAATGATCATTGATATAAAAACTGTGTATATGAACCTAGCTGGAACGGTGTTTATTATAGGTTTAGATGAATATTACTAAAATAAAATAGCTATGCTTACTTCATATACTGCTCCTTTATCCAGGAAGAATAACGGGGACAGTATTGCTTCATGGATCCCTGAACTTTATAAAATGGATGTCCAGGCGTGGGAAGGTTATTAATTATGACCTATACCGGTAATAATATCATAGGGTTTAACAGTATGATCCATTGTAGTTGAGATTGCCCTTATGTTTTATCGTGAGAAATTGTGAATTGCATGAAGACCTCAACACATTTTGACCCAGCCTTAGCAGACAACTTTATATAGAAATTCATTTTCATGGTAAAGCTGCCACATGGTGTGGTGTGGATATATAAAACGCATAATTTAAAACCTAAACAGATGGTTGAATATAAGCTCCTACTGGGACAGAACAATAATGACATTTAGGACTCTACATATCTTAAACCTAAACACATTATTTTGCAGTGGTAAGGCATATCAATGGCATGAATCCAGTGTTGAATTATCAGACTAATTTGATGAAGGCTACTGGAAGACAATGTATGTTGTTGGCAGCAATTCCTCCAGCAGCTTCAATGATGGGTAAGACCAGGCGTGAATGTCATTGGAGAATTTGCATGTGGAGGGGAATACAGGCGCCTCCACTTTAACATTTAACCAGCATGGCTGGAACCCAGTCCACGGTGTCTTACGAAGAGGTGCAGGGCAAGCAGTGCTATGTATATTATCCTGTAGATCTTGTAGGCAAAGGATGGTGTAGGGTATCACTGGCAATCTCCCAGCTCCAACCCACTTGGTGTTAAACATACATGTGTTAGATGGAGTCAGAAATAATAATTATCCACTAGCCAGAACCCGAGACATAGGCGTTTCTTTAACATTCAACTAATGTTAACTCCATAAAGGATTGGGGGTGGGGGTATGCCCAGATCTTTAGAATAGCCTCATTGTTTGCTGAGATATTTTCTCAAAGTTCTGTTTTGTAGAACCATAGGTGAACCCAAGCTAGGGCGTCAAATACATACTCCCCTGCAAAAAGGATGTGGGGGTGCGGACTTCCCTCATCAATTCGACTAGCTAACACATGTTACCTATATGATGTGAAGTTTTCACAGATCCATATCTATTTTGAATACTCTCATATACCTTAGTCAATTGCAAGGTTCACAGAAGAAAGGAATGCAATGGCTACCTCAGGAATTATAGCCCCATGTATAATTAGATCTCATCATAGTGTCATTGTCGTGCAGGAGGACTTACGCTAAGGGGGCCCTAATTATTTGCTTGTAAGGTCTGATTATCCAAAGCTAGCGGCTATGTCCCTTTCTGAGTGACAGCATAATAGTATGGTTACCTTAGGCTATAACTAGGCAATGACTATACTTTAGGCGGAATGAAAAGGTTTAGGGCGAAAAGATGAAAATCCAAAGTATTCCTTTCCAATATATTACGAGGTTGGGTAGCCTAGTAATCAATGGTGGGTATCCTTGGTAAACTAAAGTGGGTGTGGGGAGGGGACCTTCCTCTTGATATGGTGCCGGGGCCAGTATAGGGTCCGCCTAATGACGTGCAGGGTGCCAGTGACAAAGTTCTGAGACGACCCCCTAACCAACCTCTCCTCCCTGCTCTCTTTTCTCCCTGGAGCGCTTCCCCAACTCCCACCTCCAGACCGCCTTGATCCCCTCCAGTAGACAGCAGTGGCCCACGTTTGATGTCCCCCAATGCCTCGCGTCCCCGTCTCTGAGCCATCCCATCTCTTCCAGCCCGGCGCGCCGTCATTGCACCAGGCTTTGGGCCTCCTCCGTTGCCATCAGCCTCCCAACCCTCTGCCGCGTGGCAAATTAGTATCGATGCCAACTCTGACATAGCTAATCCGAGTTTGAATAGGGCGCTGCCGAGGCAACCCCAGCCATGCGCTCTCTCTCTCTCTTGTGGATCACATAGGGAGATGTATAGGCGAATACACCGCCTCTTCCTCGAGAATTATAGTTTTACATTCACCCTGCGGCCAACTGCCATTCTAGCATTGTTGGCTAGCGTCCCAAGGGACAAGGAACAGTGCATGATGGGTAAAATGGGTATGATGTAGGCATTACTGTGTATGAGCAGGAAGGGCAGACTCCCAATGATACAGAGGAGTCGTCATAAGTGGGAACCTAACCCCTTTGTTATCTGAGATAAATGAGGGAGGGCCGTATGTGCTGATGAGCCATGGAGATACATAATACATGAATCAAAATATGGCAGGCTGTGAAAAGGTTTAACGAGACACCAATGGGCTTTGGGTATGGTTTGCACGACCACAATTACAGGGTCATGTAGGGATGATGCTGTTCTAGATTAACAAAATACTAAAAAAAACATCTAGAAACAGAATGCTAATACCAAGTAAATAATGTAGGAAATGGAATTTTTTCATTAGCAAGCTGAAAACTGAATACTTTTGAAGACTTAACTGATAAAATTAAAGAGCATTTTCTCAAGAGCATGCATTCTTTTACAATGCGTCCCCAGCACTCCGACTCATAAAGGTACACAGAGGTGTTTATTCACTGAGAAAGAAAAGTTACTCACTTGAGTCTAGATCCAGACTCAGGCAATGTCGCCAGAATGAGTATCATTTGAGACTTGCATGATAATCAGACAAATCCAGAGTATCAACCAAGGATCAGCCTCAGGGTCTGCCTGAGTATCATGCAAGGATCAGGGTGAGTCTGGCGACATTGCCTGAGTCTGGATCTAGACTCGAGTGAGTAACCTTTTTTTCTCAGTGTTGTATAGGCCTTGGAAAACGCTCACTCATATCATCACATGTAAGTTTTTTTGTGTTTTTTTTTTTGTTTTTTTTTTTAAACTAGTCTACCAGTTCGCCCTACTTTGACAGTCAATATATCCAGACCACACCTGTGCCCATTCCACTGGGCCATAGTAGCTGTTTGCCACACCTGCCTTAATGATTGTAACACTACCTGAAAAATATTCTCCCTCCAGGCGCCGTAGCATCCTTTTCCACCTGCTTCAGTCTTACATAGTTAACTTTCAGACCACTATCACACACCGCTAGCAGTTTCTTTTAACCTTCCTTTCGACAATGGTAATGGCTGCACACTTGTATAGTACCACGATAATAAAGCATACGTACTATCATTCTGCTAACACTATGAAGATCAAAGAGGCTGTTTCAAAAAGGTTGAGAAGTGACTTCTCATGGCAGGTACCTCACTTACCACTGCCATACTCTAGTACGCTCATCACCCTATATTGAAAAAGTAGTCACTTCCCATTAAGGGATGTGTACACGGTATTTGTGCTGAACATATTTCCATTCATAAATTTACACAAATAGGTTGCAGGTACATATATCAGATACCAACATGATTTTATTTTATGACTCTTTGAAATAGGCTAATTTTTACAAGCTGTTGCTAGGCTTGGAATTTGAATGGAACAAAAACGTTCTTTTTCAGCTTCTTTTCTTTGAACAGGCTTATGGGGTAGAATTTGAATGTCTTGTTCAGCTCTAATGGTTGGACACTAATTTTGGAGTTAATATCTGGAGCCCTTTTTTTTTAGTTGATACTTCAGTTATTAAGCTCTACAGCAGAGTTCTTCAAAGTTGCATAGTTACTGAAAAAAATAGAAATTTTAGGCTCAAATGGGCGAAAATATGGGAATATAACAGCTATTTAGTAAATAGACCTGGATACCTACTCAGATTAGAGTACTGAAGGAAGTGACTTCCTGGAAGTTGGGTTCTTACTTCAGAAGTACTGACCACTTCTGGAGCAACTTCCTCAGGAAGCAGCTTTTGGAAACACACAAGAGAGGTGAGATACCAAAGGTGAGTCACTTCCTTATAAAGTGCTCCTCATACAGATGTTACATCTTGTTGAAACACCCTTCTCTGCTTATATCTCAATGTGGCCTGGTTATTAATCTTATATATATATATATATATATATATATATATATATATATATATATATATATAAATTTCTCTTGGGAGGATACAGTAACCAATGATAACATTTACTGAATTGTACCTTCTAGCTGAATATGGAGAAATATGTATATAAATCGCACTTAGGGATTTAATGAAGGATAATGTATGCTAAAAATACTAACTGCCCCTTTTCTCACATGCATTCCACTTATGGTGCACACCATGCCACTATTACCTCCGCCAGCACTGCCATGCAACTAGTACCCCGTTTCCCCCAACAACTCTGCGTAGACTAATAAGCGCCAGTTACTGACCAAATCCCTTTCCATTAGCTTCATTCCTCCCCGGCTACCTCGGATCTCCAATTAGACCCCTAGGTCCCCTCTTAGCCTTAGAGTGTATCTATAGCAGTCCCGACTAGGACTTTTCTGCTTTCTACAGACCGCGTTTTGAACATACAAGGCCCGACATCCCCCAGCTACTCTTGCCTATCTCTAATACCCATAGTCCACTGGGCCTCTTCGGCCGACTTTTGTGTAGGAAATGTATGGCCAAAGTTGGCTGAAGAGGCCCCGTGGACCATGGGTCTAAGCAGCCCTCAGATCTTGTGGTGAGCCGAGGTGACCAATGCCAGATCCACGTGCTTGGCTTGGAGGAGGGAAATGCCTCCAGTCACGACACACATCTGTAGGCAGGTAGAGTAGGGACTGTTTGCCCACCAGTTACCACATAAAGGGGGCCTATGATCTAGCCACATACCCGGCCCCTTATCGGTCTCAATCAGCCCAAGATGCCAATGCTTTTAAAGGTATTGACAAGAAGACGCCCAGATTCCATTACTGCTGGCTGTGAAAAACAGCGGACCGCTACAACTTCTCATTTGGTAAATGGAACAAGACCTGGTGAGCGTGTTTTTTCTTTTGTTAAAAAGAAAGAGGTTCAATACACATAGCAAAGCGCGGACATAACAGAGAAGCCGAGCACCATGTGGACCCAGCTGGGTGTTGTAAAAGGCTGAACGCGTCGTGTCTCGAGCAGCTCATGGTCTGAGGCCAGGCGAGCTGCTCACTAGCTTGGTGAACCATTAAGGGCTGCTCAGACGTATTTAAAGTTAGGGAGCCACGCCTAGGGCAACATACAAAAATATACTCTCAGCTACTTACAATGAAGGCTTGCGGTTGTTTAATGATTACTGAGTGTTTAAGAAATATTTTGAATTGGAAATATCTCCCAATGGCTTGCATACTGATACAACTTAAGGTAAATTCAATACCAACTGTACATTCAATCATGCATCATAATTCATGACCATGACTATTAGATCAATGGCACTGTGCTACAGTCAACATGCTGTGTTATGTGGTAAACACTGCCATGTTTGTCCACTCTTATTGATGATTAACCTACATCTGGAGGTCAAAATCAATATCATATACCTCCCCATTATACCTGTCACCCACAACAAGTGCAATAAAATTGGGAATTCCTCAAGCAGAATCCTAGCTAACATAAGTGGTGTTTCACAGTGTCTGGACCTGATCTTAAGGGATGAAACCTAACAATATGAGACATCAGGCAGGACGTGTGTGGACATACGTAGCCTTGTTTGAGGCGGCACAGAGTCAGTAAGCTGGTACAGAGCACCAGGCTCTGACATAGCAGACAAGGGATCAGAAAGAACCAAGACATAAATCTATAAGCATAAGGCGCGCCTTAGGTATGACAGGTAGATAGTGCCTGTGCAGCTTATCTGATCCAATATCTTCCCCTCCCCCAAGGACACTTCGATAGTTATCATTGTGGAGGTGGTGTGTCGGTGCTGCTTTTACACGTATGATAATTCGATCGATGATGGCTTCCCAAGTACGTACATCCATTAATGCACACACCAACCTACATTAATTGACAATTAATACTGATCGATTTTCTCTGTTCTTCAGCCCATGTTTGCTAACATAGGAAAACCTGGGAATCACATGTATCAATAAAGGCTTATCACAACACCATCAGTAGTAGCAGCACGTCACCACATGTTTAGGTGAACTTGTCTGCTTTTAATCAGATGGAGTGTTGCTGTTGTTTCATGCCCGCAACATGACTTCTACCCATATGTTACAATGTTATCTATAGCACACACTACAGACTGGCAACACTCCAACGGACTAAACATACGCCAGTGCTGTTCTGCTCAACCACAGAATTGGCCAAATCTCAAAGCACTACTACTCTATTTCTGTGGAAAACAGCCACAAATCGTAATTCATCCCACATCATACATCATATGACAGAGCTAGATCACTTTCATGTTTATAATGTGCGCTTTGATAGCCTGGAGCTCTTGCAAAGCTGTGTGCATTATGATGCTGAGGTTAGATCTGACTAAATGAGCTTCCTGCCAACTGGTCCTGGCAGGACACAAGGCCACAGCTTCTATAGGTTAAGTAGATGTACGCCCACTACGTGCTGGATCGATTCTGACCAAAATCCAGAACCAACATATGAGGCCAGCTCTGCCTTTGATCCAAACAGCTGTAATCCGAAATAACATTCGATCCACAGAGTATCGAGGACTCTCTTCCATCTCGTCGGACCTTCTGATGTGTAGAGTGCCCAGAATTTATAGGCATTCCTCATATACACATATAGCCATGACTTTAGGTTCATTAGCTGACACAAGCTATTAGTACAATGAATACAATATTATATAGCTACACCTGGTGATTAATGTGGTGACGTGGTAGAGCAACACTAAAACGCCGTGTCTCATGTAATCTAACTGAACACAGGTAAAAAAAAGCATACAGGTAGAATGATAGACACTTAGTACCAACTTTGCTCTGTGACTTTGGAACATCTAATAATTTAATAACGATGGGAATTTAAATAAACGAACGAAATGTTATCTTCTCTTTCAATCGATCAGAACTTCCAAATGATGAAGAGCACAAAACGTAAAAGTAAATCATGCGTGCTTGGTAACACAATCTCTTTACTTAACATCAGGTACAGATGTCAGTGTTGGTATTGAGGAGAGCAGCGCTTTCTCCGTACACCTCTAAATCCAGGAGCGTGTTGCTCCTATAGTAACAGGAAGAGCTGGCTAAAAATGCCCTCATTTCCAGTCCTTTCTTTTCATGTAGCTATAACTTGTCCCTTTTGTTGCTCACAGTGGTCATTCAAGTATGGTGCTAAAAAGGGGATTTGAGTAGGTACCTAGTTGGGAGAAGTCAGTCAGTATAATAAACTATTGAGGGTGTGACATGAGTAGGTACCTGGTAGTGCAGCTCTCTCTATTTTAAACAAGGCAGGTGACTTTTCAGACTAATGTGGTGAGTGCAAGTACTTAGGTGAAGCAGTGCACGATTTGTTTAGAAAAGAGGGCAAATACTCACAGCTCTTTTTACAATAGGAGCAACACCCTCCTGCTCTGTAATAAGGTATCAAAGAGCCTGACCTATTGTCACTGTGTTACGGCTTTTGGAGCTGCTGCTATTTCCGCAGGCCTATCACAACAAGTCGGCAAATTAAGGGGCTCTGAGATCCAAAGCAGCTAGTAATACCCCTCATAAAATGCTATTACTAAGGGAACACCTATTTAAAGTTCAGGAATTTGCGAAAATTAGCTCCAAGAGGTACGTGTGAAGGAGGCTAAGCTAAAAAGGTTTTTACATGAATATAAGTCCCATTGCAAAGGCGATACTGAACATTATCAGTGATGATGTGAATGATCATATCATATGGATGTTAAGCATTTTCATGTCTCTGGTCATATCCACATTTGGAATATACTGTCAATTTATTGACTCTTTACCTACTACTTTGCCTAGAATCTACGACAGTATGTCAGTAAAATATATAAACCTCATCGATACATCTTGATGGCACACGCAAGAACTAAGTTAGTACAATCGCCAAGCTGAGAGGCGGTGTAGAGAGCCCAGTGTGTGACACTAGTCATTTTCCTATTGCTGCCATCTATCAGAACTCTAGTAAATTATTTTCTGCCTTGTCTCATGAATAAAATCTTCCGGTCTCCAAAATATATCCGGAATCTTTATATGCAAGTATTCTGATTTATGGGAATTATTTGTAAGGCTTTCATAATTTTACAGCTTCTGTTTATTCTAAACCAATTTCCAACACTGCACCCTCTGTGGGTGCAGCCTTGAGTCCAATTGACTACAGCCAGTGCCTGGCAAGCTACTGTTGTGGCCCTACACCACTAAAATTGACATGTTGACATGGCCATTTCTTAAAATTGGCATGGAACATGGCTATGCTAGTGACATGTGTCAGGGCTATTTTTTTAATTCTACATGTGAAATGGGACTTAGTGACAAAAAAATAGGGCATATTACTTATTTTATTAGGGGGTATAAAGGAAAGGGAAGATGTCTTTTTTTATGTATACATGTCACCAAAAAAGGTTTTTGGAGTATATAAGATGAATGCCTGCCTTTATGGTAGCAGATGTATTACAGATTTTGTCAGAATAAGTTTACTCAAAATATAGAGTACTGAATTTATAATGGAAATAGGTATTTCACTGGATAGGGCCATGATCTAGACAAAAAAGGGAATCCACATCATCATACTGGTACTCTTTTTGGATTAGCTATGCTGGTGACACTGGGAATTGCTCTTGATATGGGACATGGGCATGTCTTAAAATCCTATGTATGACATTGGGACCCCCCATCAAGGGCTCCAGTGTAACCTCAGTGGTGAGCTGGCAGTTTGGGACCTATGCAGCTAATTATAGCCATAGCCATGTGCTTTGAGGACCGCAGTCATGTTGACACAGAGGAGAAGGGTTACTTTTACCCACAGGGGAGAGAGGGTACATGGTCAGTGGCAGACCCTGGACCTATACCATGAAGAACACAAAGAATCTGGTCGCAGACTAGTTCTGCGCCCGTGCTTGATGGTGATCTGACAGCAATGCACTGTACAACAATCCCTGTCAGCATTCTGGATCAAGTCTTTAATAGTGCTGCCACACAGGCTACACTTAAGCCTACGAGCACCATAGTAAGAGTAAATGCCTTGGTTGTAGGTTAACATGAGACCACTCAGGCGTTAAAAACTGGTTCTTACTACCCATCTTCTACTCGGCCTACTACTACTGCCTTACTGATGGTGGTCGTCTTGGCAGAACGGAAGGACCTGATGGATGGACGTTGGTCTTGATCTATAGGCTCAAGTTTCACCGTATTAGCTGGACTAGTCTCCCCTTCCTGTGTCCATAATGAATGGTACAGGGTTACTTTCAGCTCCTCTAAGGTAGCTCCTCCAGGAGTTGTCCACCCGGGTGTGTAAATGTAGAGTGGGGTTCTCCCATGTGGAATAAAGTGGGATTTGGTTAAAAATGGATGATAAATAGACCTGATACACATTCTCCTTCCAGACATAATGACCAAAGTATGAAAAAGTGATCCATATAAAATAATAGATTTAACATTGGATATCTATTGAACAGTGCATTAATTGTTCTGCAAACGAAACGTGTAAAAGAGAATGCGAATATTTAATACAGTGTAGTTAGAATCGATAACTCCTTAGATATCAAACTTAATGCATTGGTCTTTAATATTGCTGCTAATCTTTATTAGAAGGCAGTACGATTTCATTAAATTATAAATTTATATATGTATATTCCAATCTAGCTGCATGAGGGCAGTAGCAAGCATACTGTGCACGCCCGTTGTAATTGAAATTAGATGGCGCTTGTTTAGTCGCCTTTAAGTGGTATTTAAACCTTGGTGTGCCTGCGGGATGATTAGATCACAGTAGGCGTTCATGGCTAAAGGCATATCACAGAGCATGTGAATTAATTATAGGGTGCCTCTATCAGCCCGAGTCTGGAAATTGGTATTTCCATTGAAGCTTATTGCGTCAAATTACTGGGTTGTAAAATTAGCCTTATTGACTTAACACGTGCACACGTTGTAGCTATTGTTTTAGTTATATCAGCAGAACAACTTGAGGGGGTCCATCGTTTCCTCTTGGGACCACAGTCTCTTAACAGTAAACAGTGGGAAAAGTTACATTCTAGATGAAGGAAATGCCGTGAGATGTGACAAAATGCCTAAGGGTAGCACTACCATTTGCTAACATGCCTACATCACAGAAATGGTTTATTTTTCGATAAACACCACAGTGTTTCTACATGGATAATCATGTGTCCCTGTCAGTAAAGTATGACCCAGCAAATTGTCGTTATCTGTCACCATGATTGGTCATCAATGGTGACTCCTTTCTGAGTTATAACTCACTGCGTCATCTTTTGCAACTGTGTGTCAGTCTCACATGGCATGGCGATTTATCACAACAGTCACCAACATGATCTCACTCACTGCGTGAGTATGTGCCACCCCTTGTCATCCCTCACAAAGCATGGCGATTTATCACAACAGTCGCCAACAGGATCTAACTCACTGCGTGAGTATGTGCCACTGCCTGTCAACTCTTAGTCAGAATGGCGGCTTATCCCAACCATCGCCAACATGGATCTGACTCATTGTGTGATTATGTGCCACTCCCAGTCAGTTCTCACTCAGAATGGCGACTTATCACCAATATCGCTAATATGGACCTCACTCCCTGCGTGATTATGCGCCACTCCCAGTCAACTCTCACTCAGAATGGCAGCTTATCACCACCATTGCCAACATGGATCTCACTCACTCTGTCAATATGTGCCACTGTTTGTCAACTCTCATTCAGAATCGCAACTTTTCACCTGCATTGCCACCTGGCTCTCACTCACTGCGTGAGTTTGTATCACTCCTAGTTAATCTCTCAAAATGGCGACTTATCACCACCATTGCCAACATTGGTCTCACTCAATACGTGAATTTGTGTCACTCCAAGTCAATGCTCTCTGAGGATTGCATCATCTGTCACTCGCTCTCACTCACAGTGGCAACTTATCACCACCATTGCCAAAGTTGTTGAGACAGCACCACTGTTCAACATGTAGCCTATCTAGGAAGTGTGGGCATGAAGTATAAGTCCCATATGTATCAATTGTGCTTTGTTTCACACTGATTTCCATGTAATATGTCAGAGTTGAATCAAACAAGATTATATAGAGAGAATATCAATTGAATTTAGATAGAGGTATCTCTAAAATGAAAGCAACTATCCATAAACACCTTTTCTCTGGTTACAGGAAAAATACATAAGGAAATATCAACAGGAACACCTTGTCTGTGGTTAGAGAGAAGATACATATGGCAATACCTTCTCTGGCAAAACATACTTTGATCTGGCATATGTGAGGCTGCATGATTACCAATGTCGATGATCATGAGCTTTTCATCTAACAAGGTGAGTGATCACCAGGGTCGCCATCACTGGTGAGTCTGGGTGACCACCACTATCGCCATCCATGGTGAACCTGCGCTATGACGTGGTGCGCGTTTCATCTAGCGAGGTGAGTGATCAACCGCCTTGCCATCCCTGGTGAGTGTGAGTCATCACGATCCTCGCCAACCGTGGTGAACATGCGCTATGGCATGGTGTGCGTTTCATCTAGCCAGGTGAGTGATCACTCGTGTTGCCATCCCTGGTGAGTGTGGGTGATCAAGAATCTCACCATCTGTGGTGAACCTGTGCTATCACGAGGTACGCGTTTTATCTAGCGAGGTGACTGATCACAATCCTTGCCATCCGTGGTGAATGTGCATTATGACGTGGTGTGCGTCTCATCTAGCGAAGTGAGTGATCACTCATGTCGCCATCCCTGGTGAGGATGAGTGATCACTCATGTCGCCATCCCTGGTGAGGATGAGTGATCACGATCCTCGCCATCCCTGGTGAACATGTGCTATGACGAGGTGCGTGTTTCATCTGGCGAGGTGAGTGATCACCCGCGTCGCCATCCCTGGTGAGTCTGAGTGATCACCATCCTCGCTATCTGAGGTGAGGCCATGTGATCACCACCATTGCTATTCCTGGTGATCTTGTGCTATAGCGACATCATGTTCCATCTAGCGACATGTGTGAGCCACTTCACACAGGTTGACGAGGAGTCACGACAATCTGCTGGGGAGATTCCGTCACCATTGATTCCTATAGACGTAAAGTCCCACTTTCATTGCCGTCACCCTATCCGTCAGTCACGATTCCGTCACAATTCTGAAATGGTGACGGAATATAATTCCCTCACGATTCCATTTTGTTGTCAGGGGTTGCCATGCAGATAAAGCCAGTCCCTGTCAAAGTATAGCGAATTTCACCTTATAGAACCTTCTTTCTCTAGGAGGACTGCTTGGATATTAAAATGTTTGAAGGAATCGGCAAGAAGTCCCAGTCAACGTAAACTTGCGATAAGGATCTGGGATGCATCCCGAGAAGTAATATTTTCACTAATTGCGATATTGTCAAGTGTTTCAAGCCACATTTTTTCTCTGAACCCTCAATTAAGGTAAGAAGAAAAACAGAAAGACAATAGACTAAAAAAACATACAGAGAGTACAATCCATATAGATCTGCATAGGCCCCCGATTTGGTCAGAGAAAATGGCTGTCAGGTCTGGTGCAGATGTTTGCCTGTTTACCCTACCAATGTAAATTTGCAATAATTTAGGTTACAATCCGATACATCTGGTGGTATTTATCAAAGGCAGACTTGAAGCAAAATGTACTTACATTGCTAGTAAGTTTTCACCACCAACAACGGCATTCTTCCTGAAATAGAGGCAGGTACTTTTACACTATCTGAAAAAGGTACTATTGGAAGATTGAAGAGATGCCAACCCAACGTCAGAGGCCACACGCCCAGTCATCCCTTTTCACCTTTAAAAGACCGGGCTTTTCATGATTGCCTGACTGGATGGTAGGTTCACTTGTAAGAGGGACCACCTTACAAACCTCCAGAGTATAGTAGGAACTCACCAGGTCTTTGGGGTAGTGAGTCATGCCTAGAGACCTGCTATCACTACTACTGCTCCAACAAGGCTTCACCGCTCTAAACTCCATTTTGTAGACTCCTATGGCTATTTTACATGTCTTCCCTGGTGGGTGATTCTCCCTACAAATAGGTCATTCAATGTGTCTGTCATATGACTGAGAAATCTTCCCCCAGGGTCCTATTTGCTGTCTGTAAATTTACCTTTCCTCATAAGAAGACATCCATTTCCATTTCACTGCCCAGTTTCAAAGCCCGCTTTAAGTCAGTGTGGTTTGATTTGACATGAAGGCAATTTTCATGCCTACTACGTTTAGTTTACATAGTAAAACGCCTATTCTTAGAGGCTGGTGACATGTTTAGATGTAATTTAACTCCTAACCCGCAAAATACAGGGCACCACTGTACTTTTAATGCCGTTTAGTGAGACCTATAATTTGGCAAGCCTTTTGCAGAGGACGACTTTGGGGGGGGGGGTCAGTTCCTTACATCAAGCCTGTTACAATGACTTTTTTTTTCCAAAGATGCTAGAGAATAACAGACACTTAAATGCAACATAACCCTGGGTTCTCTTTTGAAGGACGCATTGAATGAAGAATAACATGGTGAATTTTTTCAGAGTGATATTGAGACAAAAAAAAGGGCAACGCTATGGGGAATAGTTTTGTGTCTTTTGTTGCCGGAAAGGCACTTGGTTAGGTTTGCCGTGAAGAAAGCTGATAAGCATTAACTCACTTGTAGAAATAACGTAGAGTATGCACCCTGATATGGACACGAGCCTAGAAGCATTGTGTAAAGAATATCTTACTCTTCAGACAACATATATATGTATGTACTTATTAGCACCCACACTGGTCCTAACAAGACCAGGGTGGCGTTTCTTGATAGCCAACTATAGGTTCAGGTCAGTACTAGAGGTGATTAGCATTTCTAGTAGAAGAATATGGCTGAACAGAAGGACTCCAACTTTAGTGCAAAGATAACAGTTGGAGCCTCTAGTAGGGCTGAACTTTACTCATTTCACAATGTTATAGTAGAGGTAAATAGTACAACATTATACTATATGCTTTGCCATCTTCCCTCTAGTAGGTCCCATATGGCTGCACTTAGCTGAGACATCCTCAGAGGTCATCTCAATCTCCTGTAATGGGTGTTTTATAATCTCAGGTGCATGTCTATGTATTTCATAAACATTGTTTGTGGCAAATTTAGTGTGAGGCATCTTATCTTAAGAAGGTAATTTCTTTATTTGAAATAACTGCATAAACACAGATATAGGTAATTTTGTGTGATGGTAGAGCTCCTTGAGATGATCTACCAATCAAAGGGATTTTTGCATAATTTCATTAGTCTTTGGTGCCATCTAGAATGGATATGCACTTACTTCATGAACCAGGTACAATTTACTGATTGCTCCTATATGATATGCCTCTGCAGACAAACATACCAATGAACTACATTGACCTTATATTTGTGTGTAGGGTAAGGTGACAATATCTCAATCATTTGCAATCACCACAGATTAAGATAACTGTGGCCCAGGTCTTTTTCTGTGGGTTAAATCATTGGAATCTTCTAATGGTTGGTAAAGATTGCCCCACAGCTAACCACCCAGTGACATTGCAAGGAGCCAACTGTAACTTACCCCATCAACCCAAAGTAGCCCCCCCCCAATGGAACAAAGAACCCAACATGATATAAGTAATACTCTAGATATTATAAGGTGCAGCTTATACATACCCAAGCATAGGCATGGCTCTAGACTCCTAAAATTGACATAGCGACATGGGTATTTTTGAGCAGAGTGACATGGGACAGTGGCATTTTTCTAAAATTGACATGGGGACATGGCATTTTCTTAAAATCGACACAATGACATGGACATTTCTGTAAATCAACATATGTGACATGTGAATTTCTTAAAATCGACATTGGAAATTGGCGACCCCCATCAAGCCCTTCCTCCACATTATAGAATCTCTGACTGTGCATCTTATGGGTAGGGGCATCATTTATTAGATCAGTATCAAAATGGTCAAAAGCCTATAGGTTCTCCTCAAACTCTGGTTACATCTTATACATGAGGTGTGCCTTCTATGTGAAATATTATAGTAACAAGGGTATTTAGTAGAAAGATTCTATAGAGGGTATTTCTGTATCTTTCTTCCAAATTTTCGTGCTACTCCTGGGTCATCTGTTCTATTCACTTCTTTATGATCTACTAGAGGCAAAAGATTACAAGTAAATAGTAGTGTCTCTTACTAAAGGTATAAAACGTTATCTGTACTATTGCTCATTGTGAAATGGTCATGGCTACTATAGGTGACACCTCTAGTATGGTAACCTCTAGTAGGGTCGTCACTCTGGACTGAATAATACATTATTAAGAAATGACTCCCAGCTAGGTATTTCTCAAACACTACGATCTCCAAGGGCCTCCCCCCCCCCTTCGATCCAGTCCATTAGTAGGCAGGTGGAAGCGTTGACCCTGTATTGCCGATTGCCGATACACATGCATGCCTTTTCCATCTATATATGCACCAGTCGTAGTGATTGACCCTGTACACTCAAAAATTACGATTGAAACCAGGTCAGTACTATTTTGGACCCTAAACATAGCATAATGACTTCCTGCCGGCGTTCCTTCCATACTTCATACAATCGGATAATTATCTCCACGTGTATACCCTCTATTATTGCCCTATCTGACATGACACCATGTTTATGCAACTTAGTATTTCCATATGTAAAACCATATTCATGGGTAGCTGGAGTGTCGGACTCCATATATGGCGTCTCTTAGATGCACACCAGTTAATATTTCTGTCGATAACCACCTAATCTTGGCTCAAAACTCTCCCGAATCTCACTTTTTATATGTCAGTACTAAAACTATCACGTTTGGGAGTAGACGTCGTAGCAATGCCAATAACACCATCCCTCCCCCCACCTTCCCTCCTGTTACCATACCCTACATCTACAACCCACACTACTCTAGAGCAGCACGCATTATTGCACTTCTCCAACTAATGGTGCAACCCCAGAAAATATCTCCATAAACCCTCAGCAAAGTGTCACACCGGGATGCATCATATGGCGTGTTAGCATACCATGTTGTCCTTTCCCAAGACGCTCCACATGAACACACATCCCAGCAGCAGCCCTTCTCCCATCCTCCCATCACCCTCCTCCACGTACAGTAAACATCCCACACAGCCTATACGGGTGTTTCGGTGCACGGCCGGGGCCCTCCTTATCGAGCCTGGGCGGCCGGCGGATAGCGTCTGTCATGGCCGGCACTAATCGATGGTGGCGCCGGCCTTATTCATGGCTTACTTCCTGATCGCAGTACACCTCTTCTACCCCCTCCCCTCCTGCCCCATATCCATCCCTCCTTCAGCCTCCCCTGCTCCCCTTGGCCGTCACTATTTGCCATGCGGTAATGGCTCGTGACAATTAAACCGGCCCTAGTGGTCGTGTTGACTCGGTGCAAGCTCGCATCATCTGCCTGGGATTAGGGGTTGCCATATTCTGGTCTGCCACCCAATAGACGTCCGTGGGCAAAGTGCCCAATGTCCAAAGCCCAATTTTATGCCCTGGTAATGTTCAGCAGGGTATTAGACCATATCTATAAGAACTGCCGACGTGGTGTCACTTTCCAAGGAACCCGTGCTTATAAGTTGTGTTTTGATTCCCAAAAGACATGAACACTTTAGCAATATATGTTTTTTTTTCGATATTCCTGATATAGGGAAAAGACAATGCATGTACATAATAGGCATTTAATCAGTATGCATATTGTGTACATTCAGAGAGAAAAACTCTCGTAGACAGTCAAAGCAATTGCTACGGTGATATTGCTCCAGTTGCAATGCCCTGTTTCCATATACTACTGACATGGCACAGTGGCGGAGAATCTTTATTAGCTCACTGATGTATGCGTCACTAGTGAAACAAGTCTTGCTGGTTAATCATGCTTTAATTGATGGGCTATATATATATAGGAAGGTCGGACCTGCTTATGAGCAACGATGCATTATTATTAGATGAATATCTCATAACATACTAATCATAGACGTATCACAAACACATGAATTGGTAGATAGATAAGTGGTCTATGTCTAATATAAGACTTATTTGATGGACAGGGAATTACGCGTGTCTAGATACCGGAGGGCACATAGGCCCTTGTAAAAGACCAGACTATAGATGAAATGTTTTCACTTTTGCTGGATGACTGACTAGTTTCTGACTTGATGTACCACGAGCGTACGTACATTCATCCATCTTCGACAACAGGAAATCAATACACAGTGACACATATACTACGTACACATACCGTTTACATATAGAGTACAGACCCTCTACTTGTTTTCCTGTATGCCCCTACCCTCCCCTAGACCCCCATATACACCATGAAAGAGCCAGGATTGCTTCCGGCTCGGCAGCAGCCCGTTAGGATTTAGCCAGGGGCTAGAGGAAAACACCACTGCTAGTTGTATCGACAGAGGCACGCTCTGAATATAGATGCAGTGGTCTTAACGCTTTGTGTTGCCTGATAGGCACACTCACATTCAGCCTTGGACCTTGTACTGCTTGGGGATGTGTGTCAACAAGGGGATGTACGCTCGTAAAGGGGGTCCTGATCCCTACAAGAAGGCGCTGGGTGATTAGAAAACGATCTCGAATTCTATCAGTGATTCCATTCATGAATGATTCTTTTCTTACAAGAATTGCCCGTCTACATTCCTATGTTTAGCATAGGCCTCAAGAGCTTTGGTTTGAGATGGAAATCTAGCAGTTTCTGGACTCTTATAATTAAACCGTTGTGCTGCACTGGAAGTATTGTGAATCTCAAGTCTTAGCACCGTTTTTTATTAGAAATTCTTCATCAGGGGTTTATTTCTCATAATGCACGTTAGCATTGTTGGGAAAAAGTCTCCTGGTCTGATTGTACCTCTATGCAGTCTGGCTCTACCATGCTCACCAGACAGATTCCCCATGTGACTACGGTGCTATATTGCTATTATAGTACAGAGGAATGGAAATACCATAGGAAGAAAAATAGAGCGCATCATATATGTAGAGTATGCAATTGATGGTACATATAGCAAGGCATAGTCTATGTCCACACTGCACATAAAGCCTAACCATACAGCATTCAAGGACTATTCAGTAGGCCTGCTTGCCCTCCAAACACGCCCATTGTCGTACACCTCCCTTTAATATGGCCCGTCAAAAGCCTCCATTCCAGCCCAAAGCAAAGGCAGTCATGTCCGGTATATTATGCTGGCAGCTGGGCCTCTGTGGTTCTGCATACAATGGTCTGTCTACAACACAGCTTTCAGCTACAGTCATAATCGAGGGATATTTTCATATCATATCCCACGGTAGAATTAATGGGCAGCAACTGTTCAATAGGTGGCATCAATCTCCAACAGCCAATACAACCTGCAGTCTATGTTGTGAGCGGTTGTCACACAGAGCTGGGGCTCTTTGACGAGCTTGTATTGTGTTTAGGAATTGTTTTAGGGGAGGGTGTACATAAACTGTCTGTCAGAAAGGAAATGAAAGACAACATAAAAACATTGAACACAACATAATGGTGGTTGCTTAGTAGTGATTGCCGGTGCTTGCTTACCTTTTCATTATCATGAACATGTATACAGATTGTTAGTGAATTATGATAATAGTAACCGGGTGGGTTGCCATGGAAAAGATAAAGCAATCATGCTCCTGCCCTGTATTGGTTATATACATAGCACATACAGACATACAGGAATCTAAGCTCACAATAACCCTTCAACATTCCAACTCAGCCAAATCCAATTGGTACTGGAAAACCATCTGAGTGGTTGGCTGGTTGAACAGAATGTTGGTTGGGAGGCCTAAACAGTGCAAGCTTTCTTTTCAAAACTCAGCCCTCCCCAATGCTTCAGTGCCCCCGGTAATTCAATGGCTCCAGCAATCCTAGGAATCTTACATCCGACTGGCGCTCCGCTGGAAAATCGCTCCTCTACACAGAAAATGGCCCCCGAAAGACACTAAGGCCTCCAGTTAGGTTGGGGGGATGTATGGGGGTGGATGCTTTTGGGAGGGGAGGAGATGGGGTGCAATGGGAGAAGAAGGATGCAGTGGGGTAAGGAGAATGGGGAATGGGGAGGTTGGGCTAAATGGCTCCCGGAAGGCAGACTGGAGATGGGAATCCATCCAAGCTAAGGGCAGTTTATATACAAGTGACGCCTCGGATCTGAAAGTAGTTCAACAGAGAAGAGTTGGATACTCATAACATCTATAGCTTATATTTTATTTAATTGGTCCATTTAGCTCACAGATCTTATACAATATACAAATTTTCGCAATATCACTCCGACCAATAACAGAAATGTTATGTGTGCGTAGAACAAGACACAATTGGCTAATTTCGGTCAGAGTGATGAGTAACTTGGCAAGGCAAGGAATCAGTTGGCAATGGGTTCTTTGGCAGTACAGCACTGATTGGCATAAGGCTGAGTTTCAGGAACCAGGCACCTTGTGATATAGTGAGATATATAGAGTCAGTGGTTTGGGAATACAAAGCTGTGGTACAGAGGCACGGCCAGGGAATCGAGTCGGAATAAGTGGATATCCGACCAGTGTGTGTGTGTGGGGAGGGGGGGGGATTCACGAGGAGTTACTCAGACATTTCCAAAGAACGCTAGTTGTAAATAGAATTTTACATGTATAATAGAAGTATACAAACCAGTTATAACTACATTACACTACCATAACTAGATGGGATGATACACTGTCAGACTGCACCAGGCTATTTACAGTACATTGCTTTTATTTTTGGAAAACAGTAAGGACTGCCGTTAGTACAAATCTAATGACCCTACAGTAGCTTGCTGTGTACGAAGTACAGTGGTACTGCCTATTTACAATTCGGACTGAGAGTGTATGAAATGTTAAGCAATCTGGTCTTTATTTTAGTCCATAAGTGATGGCATTAGAAGATATGGAAATAGTAAAATCATGATAAGGTGAAGCGAGGAAAATAAAGTAAAAAAAAGAGACAAAAAAAACAAACAAAAAAAACGGATAGGGACCTCCTCAGATGGAAAATAGTCTACAGGATGACTAGAGTAGGAGCTTTCTACGGATCACGAAAAGTCTTGCCCCCGCCCCATCCAACACATCATCCACTTGAATCCATCTCAGTGCATGGGAGTCAGTCTCTGAGTCTCCCATTCTTGGATCCCATCACCCATAGTAGTTGTCTGCCTCCTTCAGCGACCCGAACTGGGAGTACTGAATGGTGATTGGCCCAGCTAAGGAAGCGAATCGAGTTTGGTCGTCTATTTTAGTGTAATCTCCACAAATCGCAGCCAATTCAGACAAGTGCTGATGCAATGGAGTATTGCGGATCTACTGCCACAGTTCCAAGTAAGCCAAAATAGCTGCATTTCAGGGAGGTCATGCTGGACTGACTCTGGATCTATATTTCTCAAATGGAATAAACAGCGCGAATAAGCTCCTTGGAACTTGTAGCTGGCAAATGTACTTTTTTTGAATAGCGGAGCATTACACCAGAAAGGCATTCCTCAAGATGGTATGACTAGACCCTCTTCAAATTGTAGCGGGATCCCTCACTCTTATGACATTACAGCCCTGCGTCTAATACTCACACATGATTGCTCTGGTACAACTGCCCTACCAAAGTTCTGATCGTGCAGAGCAACTGTGGGACATCATATACGATCACACACTCTAATTTTGAAGCTTTCAAGTCGTAGGGGCTGGGTGCAGTCGTTCCATGTTGAGAAATGGCCTCCTGTGCCTCCATAGAAGTTTTGTCCTGCTGTATCAAGGAGTGGAGGTCTATTGTTGAATGTATCGCTTACTTGAAAATAATTATCCTTTTGTATTTGCATTCACTATGTTGTCCTAAACCCAGAGATTAATTAGTAACGACATCTCGATATCAGTGCAGAGCAGAAAAGAATATAAAACCTTCAAATGATGTCAATGTAACGAGTTAACTTTTATAAAACTCTGCCGTCATTAGACCAGATCCATAGGTCCATCTGGTGGGGGAGGGGGTCAGCAACAGTTGGGTCGAATGATGAACATACCCTGCGGTGATGTATAATCTACATAATTATACATATGAGATCAAAAGAAGTCATCACTTCTTTTAAATAGTAAAGCATGGCTTCTTTTGATGTCGTTGATGATGTTAATCAGAAAAAAAGGCTGTTTTACTAGCGACATATCCCCTGCAGATTTGAATATACTTTGAAGTAAATTAGGTTTCGCTTAGTGTCATATACAGCTTTGTCAAACGCTAATTGCGTTTGGGAATTGGAGTTGGGTCTTTTTAAGGGATATGTATAGAGAGAAGACAGATGGGTTGTAGCAAAACATCAAAGTTTAATTCTGTTAATTAAAACATATCCAATGGAGGGAATTTCCATTTGCCTGTGATAGGTCTATATCATTGAGTCAGTAACGGTGTACCCATGGGAATAGTTGCATATTTTTCAAAGCTGATCCTAGACAGTAAAATTAATGTGTAGTCTAAACGTATACGAATGTAAGCATAGAGATACAACTCAGTTTCATCTTAATAAGACAGTTCTAAATACTGACTCAAAACTGAAAAAGTCGACAAGACATTTCCTATTAGTATACAGAATTGTCTCACTGATCATGACAAAAAGTCCCAATCAGGGAATGGAAATCTAATCATACTGCAATGCTATACTTAATTCTGTTTCATATGTCTCGCTAAATAGCCAGCCATCTCTCATTTAATTCAATCATGAATATGGAATAGGCATTGACTTGGTTCTTTCACTGTAGTTTCATTGGTGCGTCAGACGTAAGTCATCCACCCATATAGATGATCATGATTCCATCACAGCTATTTCATATGAAATTAGGATCTATGAGGACTTGAAATTGTGTGAGTCAGTGGGAGTCTTATTGCATTTACGGCTGGCATTTGTTGTTAGATATGGGAGGTAGGCCTACTAGTAGGTCTAGAGTGGGATGATTACGAGGTGATTACTTTTGGTCAAAATGAAGTACAATGAGAATATAATAGGACGTTAGTTTCGCTAGATATAGCAATATTCGATAGCTATTATCTGACCAACTGTCGGAATCTATTACCATTGAATATTCAAACCACCAAAGCTTCCCATGCTCACATCATGTAATTTTACTAGCACGAGGCTGAGTCAAATCTAGACGTGCTTACATATTCTCTGGTGTAGTTCTAGCTTACATACTCGTCTTGATGCTTTGGGTGCTTTCTTTTCATTGGTAAATATGAGTTATATTTTGTAAAGAGAAAAGATAAGAGCATATTATAAGCTATCACGCGCGCTTTCCGATATACTATGACTATATAAGCGGGTATTCCACTGAAGCCGATAGTTGTCCGATTTTGTCATCGGGTTGCATTGGGGACGCATCGGGCAGCATCGGGAACTATCGGGCAGCTATCGGGCACTATCGGGCTTCTGTCGGGCAAGAATCGGGCTTAAATCGTCTTCGGTGGAAGACCTATTTTTTTTTCATCGGGAACCATCGGAGATGTATCTCCGACGGTCCCCGACAGTGCCCGACAGTACCCGATTTTTTCTAACTGATTAGAAAAAATCGGGTACCTGTCGGGTTACTTCGCTGTCGGGCCGACAGAAATAGTTCACTTTTCTCTCGCTTGGGGTACCGCTGTCGGGCTGCTTGTCACGTGCAAGTCATGTGACCTTCGCTTTGGCCGTAAACAAACAAGATGTCGGGTAGAGCAGGTTCGAGGCGTCGGGGAAGGGGAGGAAACAAGGGTTTCAAACCCCCTAGAAGTAAAAAAGACAGTTCAGATGTAGTCATAGAGACGCAGGAAGAACCCAAGGCTCCAGCGAAACGTTTCTCTGCAAGAGGTAAGGCTCGATTGCCCGACTTGACACCAGATGAGTTGGGAGAAGCTCGCACGGCCATGTCTAAAAAAAATACCGGTACTACACATACTACTACCAAAGACCTGGCTGTCGTGGACGAAGATTCCGATGAAATTGACATTATAGAGGACACTGCACTAGACCTAAGTGTACAGGAACCATTTCTATCTTCCACTCCTGTGTCTCCTGACAAGTTGGAGGAGTCCACCTGTGCCCGTACTTCAGGTCCTCTGCCTCGTCTCCTTAACAAGAAGGGTACCAAGCGTAACCTACTGCCCGACATGGAAAAGGGGGAGAGGTCAGTCAGCCCTCCACCTTCTCCTCGTTCTCCGACGCCACCTCCTCCCAAGAAGCAGAAAAAGGTCCTACAAGAAAAAACCCAAGACAGTTCCTGTTCATCAGGCCCTCCTGCAAAGAAGGCCTGTATTAAATCCCCTCCATACACCCTTTCTGGTAGGAGCAAGCAGGTCCAAGACGACAGTGAAGAAGAAGGTCAAGGTCAGGGAGACGATGGTGAGGAGGGTGAAGAAGCAGACATCCACGACAGTCAGGCTGTAGTCACCCCAAAAAAAACTATAGGAGAAATTAAGAAGAAACCTTCCGGAGCAGCTGGCAGCGGGAGGCAGTTCTTCAAGGATCCAGAAGTTCTGGAGCGATTGTGTGAGCTGTGGCAGGAGTGCACCCACCTTTATGACAAGAGCCACTCCTTGTACAAGGACCCCACTGCAAAATGGACAGCTCTAGCTAAGATCTCGGATGAACTCAACATTCCAGGTAAAAATAATTTCAGTATTTTCTTCTGTTGTCTTTGCTACCTGAGTATAATATAGCAGTAAAATTATTTATTCTATCTTTTAATGTTTTTAGTAACAGACTCTTATATGAATGTATTTTTTTTAATACAGTCTTTTTATCTTTTTGTTACTGATATTAAAAAGAACCCTTTTCTTTCAGCTTACTTCATTAACATCCGTAAGACGTCTTTGAGATCGGACTACCAGAAAATCGTGTCTGGAAAAATTAAATCGGGGTCATCTGCTGAAGAAGGGAAGCTCCCCTACATGAAAGCCCTCATAAAACGGCTGTGTGGGTTCTTAGATCCATGGTGTAAGAAACTTGAAAGTGACACCAATTATCCACAGAAAAAGGTAATCATTAAATATTTCTGTCTGTCTAAAAAGTTTAATAGATTCCATCCCGATTTGTATGTAATATTTTTAAGTTCACCGATTCTGCTCCTGATTTTACCTGATATTTAACAACACACCTGGCTGAAAATTTCTTTCTGTTTTATTTGATACTCAGCCATTTATTTCACTGCAGGAGGTCGTACGGCCCAAACACCTGGAGGAACCATCCGAGGAGGCCGATGAGATGGTGATTGAGGTGAACGACGAGGAGGAAGACGACACTGTCAAGGATGTGGACTACAATCCTGAAGCAGAGTCTGGAGATGAGATCGTCGACGATTCCATCGCCAGTAGGACAAGGTTTTCTCCCCACAGAAAGAACACTTCTGCAGGTGGGTCTGCAAAATCAGATGCAGCTCCTCCGACTTCTCTTGATAAGGGCAAGGGGTCTGGTAAAACTTCTAAGAAAGGTGCTGTTCCTTCTACCAGTGGTGAAAAACGTAAGACTATTAACTACAATATTCCAAAGAAAAATGTGGTTACTGAAGCTGCCAAGGCAGAATACCTGGAGAAGAGAGAGCCACAACACCTTAAAGCTGGAGAAAAGAAACAGAAGACAGTCTCAGAGATACTCCAGTCTAGAGAAAAGTTTTATGAGTCATACGGGGAATCTTTGAACGATCTTGTGACCTTAGTGGGCAACAGAACCCAGGCTCAGGCCCATCCTCCCCCCCCTGAGAAGGAGGTTTCTCCTGACACACAGTGGTGCAAGATGTTAGAGGTGGAGATGGCACGCATGACCCAAAAGGTCAAGGACAAATTTAAGGTCCATGTTTACCTGACAGCCGTGCAGGCTGTGAACGGTGAATGGGACGGACAGTAAGGACACCTAGTGCTATATGTTCTGAAAAACTGTCTGAGACGCGGCCGATTATTATTTATTTGTGTTTTCTAGTCTGTCTTGGTCGTGCTAGAGATATGTTCTGATCATAAAACTGTCGGAGACGCGGCCGATTATTATTTATTTGTGTTTTCTAGTCTGTCTTTTCATATGATAAAAACTTTCTGGTTGGATTAAAGAATAAATAAATTTATTTTTTTAAACAAGAAAGTTAAGATATTTTATTTGCAAGACATCGTGCATATGTTGTGTTGCCGTAGCAGCAGACACAATTGTAGTAACATGATTTCATATCTATGGACATGTAAAGATCTAATGATATATCAAAATGGACCTGTAAAGATCTCAATACTGTCAAGTACTCCAGGATATATCTAGATGCTGACATAACACATATCAGATGTTTTTATATTTCATATAGATTTAGGTATGTATACTCAAGGTAAAAAACTTGCCTCATCCGATGCATCACTTCTCAGGTAAAATCGTGCCTTTATCAGATACAATATATCACATGATAGTTCATGTACGATAATGTTGCGCCCGATTCACACAGGTTATATTTCTATGTACAATCCAACTTCATGCATGTTACAGCATGAGACCTCAGACAGTGCCATACATATTGTATCAGACAAAAGGGATGTGAAGATAACAGTTCTAGTTCAGATTTGTCAATAAAAAAAAATAATTTGTTATAACATCTTGTGGTTGTGGTACATAAAAATATTCAATAATATGTTCTCTTGGTCATAGTACGTCCGACATTTCCTTTCAGAAGACACATGCTTTACAGGCTTCACTCACTGTCCTCGTCCAGGACATCATCTGGACCAGCCTCCCTGGCAGCTTCTCTCTCAAACAGATACCCATACCTTTTCCGCAGGTATCGGTCCTGCCATGGGACCCGGCCGGCTCTGGATGAAAACCATTCACACAGGCTATGGCGCATGGTCTTGGCGTCCTGAGGCATGTTCCTAGGTGCCGCCGCCCTGTCTAGACCTTCCAGGCCCCCTTCCTCTCTCCACTCTCCTGGGTGAAGGTTGTGTTCCCTGTCTTCATAATCTACAGCCCCATGAGGTATATACTCAGAGGGGGATCGGGTGCGTAGAAAATTGTGAAGGGCAAGGGAGGCCATGACTAGGATCTTGACTCCTTTGGGTTCCATGTCCTGTTGCCTCAGGAAGAGGCGAAATCTGGTCACCCAGATGCCGAAGGAATTCTCAACACACCTACGACCCCTGGACATCCTGTAGTTGTATGCCACCTGTTTCATACCTTGGTCCTTGACGGCGTATGGCTTCATCAGATGGGTAGAAAGCCCGAAAGCATCGTCGCCGATCATGAAATAGGGCAAAAGGTCCCTCATTCCTTTGATCCCAGAGGCTGGAGGAATCTGAAGGGGGTTAGTGGGGTCACTCATATCTCTGTGCATGGGACCTTCCTTCCAGATCCTGGAATCTCCAGCCTTCCCCTCAGAGCCCACGTCCACGTAAAGGAACCTGTACTGAGCGTCCACGACGGCCATCAGCACGATGCTGTAAAACTTCTTATAGTTGAAGTAAGTGGCCCCGCTCTTCTTTGGCTTCTTGATGCGTATGTGCTTACCATCTACAGATCCTATGCAGTGGGGCACCTGCCAGGAACTGGCGTAGCCGTCGGCTATCTCAAGCCATTCCTCCCTCGTGCTAGGTACCTGCATCAAAAATATTTAAAAAAAATCTTAGATCTTTTCATCTTGGATGGCCATAAGTTTTGTTTTTTTTATTGTAAAATGATAAGAACTTTATATAGACAAGCAGGAGCATAACCAAAAAGTTTCCTCGAGGTCTTTATTTTATAAGAAAGAAATAATTATTTTTTTACTTACCTTCATGTACTCTTCTCTCAACACAGCCGTCAAAGCTATGCACGTGTCGCGGATAATAGGGTACACCGTAGACCCGCCCACCAGATGGCCATGGTGGAGTGTCTGGCTGCTGTCACCTGCAAAAAAAAAAAAAATAAGTGTTTTTGAAGCACATATTAAATTATATAAAGATGACTTTTATTTTTTTTCCGGCTTTAATAAAAATAAAAGGGAGAGGTTCATTTGAACCTTACCAACATTGAATAAAACATGCTCTCTCTCAGATAATACACATATCAAGTTACCTAAGGCAAGGTATCGGAGGGTTATGTCCAACCTCTCGTCTGGCTTCACAGAGGGCCTGAAGTTGGTGTCGCTCCGATAAATCAGTGGGGTGACCTTGGCGAGCAGCTCGTGGTACAAGTCGGGCCCCATCCGCAAAGTATGCTTGAATTCAGCGTCCTCTCCCATCTGAAAAAAAGAGAAAAGCTAAATTAACAGAACAAGAGCCATCCCCCCCCTGCCATGCAGGGGCTGTCCATGAAGAAAAGGATAATAACCCGTCTACTGGACAGTTTATCACCGATTTGTGCTCAAGATTAACCCCCCCCCCTCCTCCCCACTGTCTGCCTCCGACATGGATGGGCCCTTATTATACAAGATACTTACAGCTATCAGATCACGATGGAGCTTGGTGAAGGTGTTCCTTTGCCTCTCATCTGTCCTGTCCTTCAGGTAGGGTGCAGCATGGTACCTGTGCTTCCTTTTCACCCCTTGGATAACATCGATGTCTCCCTCCTCTAGAGCTAAAATACCGATAGTGGCGTTCGCGAGCAGCACGATCTCCTCGACCTCCATCTTGTTCTTGAAAGTAGGTCATCGCCGATCACGTGATCAGTGGAAGAGCTGGCCTAGATATCGGCGACGACTGTCGGACACCTGTCGGAGACTGTATCCGACAGTATGCCAGTTTGGTGGAAGAGCAGAAATCGGGTAGGGGTAGGGTAACCGATTGTGGAACTTTGGACTATCGGCCAGTTATCGGGCCGACGTTTTTGTCGGACCGACAACAGGCCGACGAACTCAAAAGAGCCAATCGGGCCTCTGTCGGCCCGACAAAAACCAGGAAAATCATCGGCTTCAGTGGAATCCTGGTTTATGTAATGTCAAACATTGTCGGGTGGATCTCGCGAATTCTCGTCCGATCACGTAGCAGCGAGACTTGGCGCCGTTGGCCAGGATCCGGTGTCTGACTGGCCGACTTAGCCGCCAGTTCCCATGGCAGCAGCCCTAATCCAGACAATTATTGCCGGACTGCGCCCACAATCTGTGAATATGCTTGATACAATCGCCAAGAGCCAGCTGCAACCAACGTGACTAGGCCGGTAAATAGAAGGGGCGTGGTCAGGATAATGTAACGTTTAATTCCCCAGACTCAATACTGTTGTTGTTCTGAGATGTCATTTCAGCATTTTACAATCAGGATTGATTTTGTTATCTGGAGTCTACTATAGAGTACACATAGTTATTATTTCCACTATTTGTGACGATTTTGCATTTTCACAATCTTTGCCGCTATAAGTCTCAAGAATCTTCTTCCGTTGGATTAGCGGAGCCTGAGTAGACGAGGAGGGGGCTTGCAGACCGAGTCGGATCGTTAGTAAACCAGAAAAAAATTATAAATTATGAAATAAATATTAGTCAGTGGGTCATGATGTTGCCATCTTATTAATGCAGTACATATATTATTTGAAAATATGACACCCAAATAGGTGAGAAAGTGTGTGAGTAACGACTACTTCGATAGCAAATGTCATATCCATTGTAACATGCATTGTAGCACATGGAAGCACTATAGAACCTCGTGATGGGGATAACTTTTCCTTGTTTGCCAACTTATTTGATGTAAATCTAAGTCCGTCTCCTGTACGCGGTGGGAAGAGGCACTCTCAGTGTTAGGGTTTGGAAGTAGCACATGGAAATGTGACTTGCAGCAGGCGAGGAACAGCTTTGCATAATCTTGATGGTGCTCTGCATTTAATGCAGTGGACGGGCTATCTTGTTATCTTTGCAGGAGCGTGTGCAGGTCGGAAGATTTGAGTAAGCAGATTACAGCATCTTCATGATGTGACAAGAACGCAGAAGGTGTAATTAAGTCTGCATAGCTACTGAAATGCCCCCATGTGGCTTCGATGTCTACTGCTGGGCAAGATTACACTGGCACTGCTTACTGAGCTGTCAATATACAATCGGTAACAATGTTACATGCTGAATCTATTATATCAATAGTGGGATCTAAGATGTATAGAACATCTAACAGAAGCTTAATCAGGTATTGCTTTTCATTTATAGCTGGGGAAAGCAATGCATATATTGCATAGAAACATACTACATCTAAGATAAGTTTTATAACTAGTGATTTTCCGTGTATAGCATGTTGCCTGCTGTCTACGTTATGCCTTTAAAGACAAGAAAAGATGATAGACAGAATGGCATTCCTTTATCGTTTTATCACTTCTGAATCATACGATGACGCTCAATATAGTATGTCTGTTGATTAGATTATCACAAAAGAGGAGAGGCATGGGTATTGATGGTCCATTGGGTGGGGTGGTGACGTCACCCTGGCTTGTTATCAGGATGGCACTGCAGACCTTGTCCTTGTCACTCTATATAGCATGACCCCACTAAGGGAGCTTCCATGTAGGTGTATGTAGCTTCCATTTCACCCCCATTACCAAACCCTCCTCTATATGCCCACACACACACAGTACACTTGCTGCCTGCAGCTTCCACTAACAAGCCTGTAAAAGCTGCTCCTCCTGACTACTGGATGATATTTCTCAACAGGCTACGACTGCACCCTCTTAGTCGTACCTACATTCTCACAGGAATAACATTGGTATTTTGCAGTCGTAGTGCTGTGAGCGATCGTAGGGGCTTGAGAAATTGCCTCCTGAGCCCATCCTCATTACACCAACACTGCCTTCACATCACCATCCATTGGTCTCATATACCAGGTAAAGGCATTATGAATGTGTCCCTGCCACAGCAGACCTTACATGGCACAGGTGTGGATGTGGGTGTGGACAGGAAGGTTCAAATAAGTTAATCAATGAGTGTTGATCCTTGGTTAAGGCAGGATGCTGACTGGTCACGTGGCAGGCCTTATCAGATCCTGCTAGATCCAGGAGGGTCTGTTTATAATGAGGCTGATTAGACCAAGACTTAATGTCAGCATCAGCGGTAATTTGGTTAAGGGTGGTGAGGGATAAATACAAGATCCCTCACTCAATATACACACCACGATCAATCAATTTATGGTTACACACCATAGATTGCTGCTTTCAACGCAGATTGCTTAATCGCATTACCTCTACAGACTAACAGAAAGATGCATCAGTGCCTAAAAACTGTATCCCGAGCCATTTTATGGTAAGATGATAATAGTCAACACACAACAGGTGAGCTTGATATTCTAAGGGTCTGTTCTACGGTCACTGCTGTTGCGAATAACACAGACTTGAATATTTCGTCATAATTTTGAAATAAATGCCCTTAACCCTTACGTGCCCACATTAGCAAAAGAGCACTCTTAAGCATGTATATAATATGTTCAATAGAACACCATGGATTGATTATTTATCAGATTAGGATGCTTTTAAGACCAGAAGACTCATAATATCAAGGGCTTTCTAACGATACTAAATTTGTCATGGTGCATTAGGCAAATAATTATTAATAGATCCAATTGAAGAAAATAATGAATCGATAATAGGCTTAATATGCATGAAAAGTGCATGCTCTAGCCATGACAATAATGGGAAAATCACAGAAAATTCACTAATTTCACAAAAGTATTGATAAAAATACCAAAAATATTAATGAAATATTTTTCCTGTGATTTTCTCTCAGGAGTCCAATTATTATACATTTTTTTCCATCAATGTAGCCTTCTTTGAAATGTCAAAATAATGCTTTATGAATTGAAAATAACCTAGTCCCCACCAAAATCTGGGCACCTTCATCCAAATCAGCCTATTTCAACATCTTATTCCATTATCACTCCCTACTGACTCATATAATATTCAAACTTATGCTTCATATTAAATTTTCTGAAAGCTATTTTACTGTCCCCTTTGATATCATTTGAATCAGTATGTTAATCAGGACATAATATAGGTAATAGCCTCTACTATATCAAGTTTGTTGAATAAATCAGTTTTCTCAAAATAATTCTGGCCACGAAAGGGTTAACCTATAGAATGCTTTTTTTTTTAAATTTCTCTACTAATAAAAAAAGTCCCAATTTGAACCAATCTCATCTTGACGCTACTTGCAATTAATTAATAAACCGGAGCTCAATTATTAAACATGTCGTTCTTAAGCAAATGAAAAGCCTCTAGAGGTCTCATTAGTGGGTTGTTTTTTTTTTTTGTATGATATTATGGGATTTTGCTGGCTTATTTTGGATCGAATGCATTTGCTAAGTACTGGGGATTATTGCTATTAGATAAGACTCAGTATCAATAGTAAGCCTAAGGTTTGTGCAGCACATGTATTATAGATGCAGTCTACAGAATAAGTGTGTTTAGTCAGGCATTTCATAACTAGATTAATCAATCATGTTGTTAGGGTTGCTCCTCGTAAAGCATTTCTTGGCATTATAAAGGATTGGGAGCTGTATTCTGGTGACTAATCCAGATGAGATATTACATTCCTGTAGTCCTCTTGAGACCACTCATAAATGCTTGTATTCTGAAAATGAAGCAGGGGGTATACTCTATCCTTCTATCAGCGTACCCTTTGTCAATCCTGTTAAAGTCATCGTGGTAACCCTGTAAGCTATACATTATACCAACAGCTCCTTGCACCTGTTTTACGATATGTTATTTTCTCGTTTACATGATATTTATACATTCACTCCCTAACCTTACCTCTTCCACCCTCAAGTCGCCTGCTCCCAACCATTGCTCTTACACCACATCCCTCACCGAGCTCTCCTTTCACCAGGTGCCCACGGTCCTATAATACCCATACCCTTCGTCCTCCTTCCGCCCAGACTGCCTGTCTAAATGAAAACATAGCATGGTGACAGCAAATCGTAGGCCACCAGGCAGTTTGTCAGCATTCGTCTTCCGCCGCCGACACGATTTCTGACCATACCAAAAGAGGCCACGCGGCGCGGAAAATGCTCCAATCAGCCGCTCACCTGATTTGCCGACGTTGATGACATGCGCACTGGACGGACCGGAAGTTATCACGATCGCCGGTCGGGCGTAATCGGTGCGCGCCTAGGCATCGTCGGCACCAATTGGGCGGCGTCCTGGGAGTCAGGGTATAAGGAAAGACGTGGAAAATGTATTAGAGATTGAGCAATGAGCCGATTATGTGAAGCTGACTGACTCCTCCGTCATAATGACAGAAGGACGAGCAGGGATGTATCAATAATGAAAGGATACATGTCAGGAAGTGACTGTAGGCCTTGGCTACCCTTGGCTACTTCCTGACAGATGACTCTCCATATGCATGAGGCAATATGCCTGCAGACTAAGACAGAATATCTTGCTGGAAGCAAGTCCAGATTAATCGCAATGTTATATCCATGTATTTTCCACGATAATGATGTCAAGCTTAGCCCAAATAGGACAATCATTTTGCAATAACACACGTCAATAATGTTATCTCCACATGTGTTCTACGATTATTTTTCAAAATAAGCCTTCACATGGCTGTCATTTTACACGAACACATATCAGGATTTCCAGACATCAAACATCAGTAATAACATTTCAGTTCTTAGCTTCATCACATGATTTCCGCTGACATTTTTTATTTCATCCGCTGCTGTTGCCGGTGCTCCTGCTGCCTTTCCTTTCTTTTATGCTATTTTGGTAATCCTATCCTTCAGGCAACACATCGTAGATATTGAATTACCCCAAGAGTAAGTTTGGTCGCTTTCCATATTTGTGAAAGGAAAATGGTGCTGCTAGCTTGTGAGGGAGGGTTAGACGTGACACTATCACCCACACTGATCTGACCCAGGGATCCTATCTATCCGTCCCCTGTGGGTGGGTGAATGCAGTTGTCACACAGGTGTCACCACACTATCTACGCCCGTGACGGGTCGCAATGGTCATGTGGGCCGTTACGTCCTGTGACGTCAGGTCACGTGTTGCCAATCTCGTAGGCTCACACGAGATAAATAATGGAACTCCCGCTGGACCGACGTTATCTTGCGAGAAGAGTCCCGGAGAAGGGCATGTGCTGGTGGAAGAAGGTGCGTGGCTGTATGGGAAAGGGGAACAAATGGAGCAGGTGGGGCTAGGCAGTTCTTATTGGTTTAGAAATACATTGCCGCACAGATCAGCCTTTGGATGTGGCTTCAATATATTCAGGGAAATTACGTTAAAGCCAGGAGGGCCGGGCACATGTCCGCAGTGATCCCATGCATAGCCTTCCCAACAGGCCACCTCTGTGCCCCCACACGTAGAGGGAGTATGTAGAGGAATGGATCACGACAGGCATATGGTCCATATATAGCATACCCATGTCTCATAGCCAGTGATACCAGAGTCCTACCCTTCAGGAGGCCGTTGCGAAAAGATTGGGAACTAAATTCTCAATGTAGCCAGTACAAAGTCCAGGTCCCAGCAATTCTCCAACCTGACAGACTGATTTCTACCTTATACTGTGATTGATTGACTTGCTCTGATTTAGACTGCATTGTCAAAAGTTCGGGTGAACTTGTTCTGTGATTGGTTCCACCTGAATGCTACCCCATAGTAGGTAGGCCAGGGAATTAGAGGAGAGGACTAGCTGGGAATGGTTGTCAATCGGAAAGCATTCATCAATTCCTAACCACTCCTAAACCACTTCTATGACCAATTAAGTTTTGGTAAAGCATTGAAATTGCTGGATCCCAGCAAATTGTCGTCATCTGTCACCATGATTGGTCATCAATGGTGACTCCTTTTTGAGTGATAACTCATTCAGTCATCTTTCGCCACTGTGTGTTAGACTCACGTGGCATAGTCATTGCAATTCCTGGTGATCTTGTGCTATAACGACGTTGTGTTCCATCTAGCGACATGTGTGAGCCACTTCACACAGGTTGACGAGGACTCACGACAATTTGCTGGGATATTGCCGGGTTCTAGAGTCTTTGGTATAGTCTGGGAGGTTGGAAAGGGTATCGAACTACCTTCTTTGATCAATCTAGATTTAACCAGGCCTTTGCAGATTCGCATTTCATCGTTGAATTATTAAGTTACTCTCCTCGCTATAGACAGAAGACTTCATGAAACAATAATGCTAGAACAATTAAGAAACATGAAGATGCATGTCGCAAGTTTAACCACTATTCCATCTTGATTGACTGCCTCTGATCAAGAGTTAATGCCAAAGCCCCCTCTTTGTCATGCATATTTATCACCGATACCTCAGCCTTTGGAGGTATGGGTAATTCTTGTTTCATGTAGGATCAGACGCTTATGTTAAAAGGCCTTTTCTCTAAGGATCGAAGGGTAGGTCTCAATAACAAGGGATAGCGACATGTTCTAAGGATAAATGGAAAACATGCCAAACATAGCTAATGGTGTCAGCACACTGTAAGAAGTAGGCAGGATTATTTCACAGCAAAATCCCTTGGCAACTTTGGTTCCAGTACATTTTGCTGTAAATCTACAGGAGGTGAATCACTCTAATTTTACAGAACAATTAGGAGTAATCATACAGTAACAGTCACTGTAAGCATACAGCAAGACTTCAATCAGTTCTACAGAAACACATGCTGTAAATAAACAGCAAAATGTGTTGTAAAATTACAGAGAAATGTCTTGTAAATAAACAGAATATTTTCTGTGAATGGACAACAAATTTTGATGTAAATGAACTATAAAATATACTGTAAATTTACAGAAACCTTTGCTGGCAACTGAGGTTCCAGCAACCATTGCTGTAAAATTACAAAAACTCGAATTGTAGAATACACCAAGGGGTTATGTTAATCAACAACAGATGTATTGTATATACAGGTATGTTATAAAAGACACTGCTATATACTCTGATATTTGGGTCAGTTTATGGTAATCATCCCCATAATATCATTTATGTGTACGTTCCATGCATGCAGTAATAATTTATTATTAATTTAAATTTTGGGAAACAGGTTCACCAACTCCTGAACCAATTGCATATGCTTAAATCAATGTCCATATTTCACGCAACACCAAGTATGTGTCATAAAGAAATGACTAAGATCGATACTAAACCTCTCATCTGTCAGTGATAAGCGATGACACAGCATTATTACGGTTTGGACAAATACAGGAACTATTTCAGCCAGGCATGCACTAGGATTGGACCTGGTACCATGGAACAAGACAAGAGCCATGCAGGATAGCACTTGACGGGCTAGAAGGTACTGGAGGAAGAGGAAAGATGCTCCTGCCAAAAACACTTTCTCCATTCTCAGAACATGACCCAATTAAAGCCCATCAGAATTTGATGCGTAAAAGGCAATTGGATTCAAATTCAATTCAGGGTCATTGCTGACAATAGAAATCAATAACAAGCTCAGTAGTATTATTGCCAGGCCCCATACATTCCCAAAGCTTCCGGGCATAGCCTTTTATATATTTGCTTTCAGATATAACAATGGTACTTATGAATGGGACTGCGAGGCATTCCAATACACTGACTGTGTAACCATCCCCCTCTGGACAAGCTGCTAGAATGCCCTATTCAGAATCTGAATCAAATGTGAGTAGGAAATGCAGTCAGACTTTGAATATAATAATAGTCATGAACATCCATTTAATCTGTGCTCTGCTGTCGTTGTGGGTCAAAGGGATGAAGAGTAAATCGAATGGAAATGGGCAAAGTCAATGACTTTACACATGCTATGGTTCAAAAACTCCACTGCTTCATTTTGTCATGCAATTGGGCAGCCAGGTGAAACTTTGGGTCCAAATTCCCCAATGCAATCTAGTTTGAAATACTTCATCTCCAAAAACCGCCCAGCCGCCGCAGAATCGTATGGAAGCTCAGGTATAAAGAACATAAAGTATATGGCAATAGTCATAATGGTATGTTCCATAAGAAATATAAAAAGGTTTATATTGCCCCAAACCTATGGCGGTTTGAAACCAAATGGCAACAAAGAAGGTATAGCAGTAAACAGGAAATAATGCAAAAGTAAAGCGTAAGAAAAAAGAACGGTTTAGTTTCAGAACTGAGGACAAGCCTGGCCAAACGATCAGTGCGCTATCTTGTTAGTCCCAACGTTGCACCCGCCCACCCCAGGTGGACTGCCCTTAAAATGTGATCAAACTGAGAAGGTCTGAGCCGGGTGGCCCTCCGGGGTATGCTCCTTAAATAAACTAACGCTACTTTTCACCCTAGCTTTAACAAGACGCAGGTCCTAGTTTAGCCTTGCAGACGCAATGTCGTACGTTTTAATATACAGGACAGGGTAGGGCCCTAAGGCTGGGTCTGGATGATTCATAGTTTAGGGGGCACCATCCCTGGTAGTGTAGGCTTATGAATGTTGCATGTGGACACTGAGTTGTAGCGCGCTTGGCGTGGGCTGACCAACAAGACAGAATTGTGGGTCGTGAGCTGTTAGTACGGCACATCAGCCCTGGAGGGACCTCCTGGACCTGGATGGCAGAATACTCTCTATGTTCATACTGGAGAATTGTGTATGTGGAGGGTGGTTGGTGGTGGGTGTTAAGGGTGGGGGGTCGGTGCCCACTTACACCACCCCATCTGACTCCTTACTGTTGTATTTAAATGCCCAATCGGCCAACATACTGAGATCGATGTGTCAGGGATGGACTCTCCAGCTCTGCCTGTGCAGCTCCTCCAATGGCTGCCATCACCCCCTGCCCCCTCCCCACCCCCCTCGCCACGACTACTCATCCTATCCTTCTGGAGTTGGTCAGTGCCAATGTCCCTGTCGGGACCAACATGGCGGCGTCAGGATCGATAGGAGCAGACGACATAGGGTCCAGCAGACGACCTTCGTCCATTAAAAGTCAGCCATTTTCCTACCAAAGCCAATTCCACTCTAACTACTTTGTCGCTCTAACTCTCTGTGTGCTGTCCTGTTAGGGCTGTTGGATTTCCTTAAGGCCGATACGTCCAGCACAGTCAAGCCAGTTGAACAGAGTTATAGGGTGATTAAAGTTAAAATAAGGCTTGTAGGGGGAAAGCTGGGAGGTTGACTCTGGAACTGTGGAGGTGTGCATGTCATTGGCTGTTGTGGACATTGTGGCTAAGTATTGGGGATTTCCCCTCGTGACTAGGAAGTGTCTGTACTCCAAGCATAAAGATGCACCAGAAGGGAGGAGGTAAAGAATTTATCGTGCGTAGTTACTGCACGATATGGTAGCTGCCATGAGGTCCACAACTTCACAATGTCTTTTGCTCGGTAAACTGGAGCACACTTTGAAAACATATTCAAATGACATGAAATCATACCAAAATACATTAATATCAATTTGAATGTTCCAATTCTGTTGGACATCTTACGGCGGCTTCCCCAGAGGTGCAGAGAAGGGGTGTGATACAATGTATATATTGGGTAGTGTTAAAAACATATAATGATATGAATACAACTTTCTAGGGTAGCAGAAGATGATTCAGTATTGTGGCGAATCTCCCCACTATTCACGTTAAAAATGAACATGTTCACACCTTTTTCTACCCCCATTAAATGATGGAGAAAGTATGCTTGGAATAAGGTTAATCCCCAAATCTATCCGTACGTATAACAACAACATAATCAATAGCCCTGGTAGGATGACACTTACATTATAACTCTCAGGATTATCGTAATCACACGGGATCTAATAAGTCAGGCTCAGTGGGATAGAAGTATGTATGATTTATTAAGGCAGGCAGGAGACCTCTGTGAATGGTATGCATAAAAGAACTATGGATTATCATAAGCAATACAATAGAAACATGGCAGTATATGCCACCTGCACAAAACACAAAGCCTCCTCCCTTCCATGGAATTCTAAAAGAAATGTATATCATATACTCTTATTGCAGCATTTCTCCAGGTAGCAAGGATACATTAGGCCAATGTCAGCTTACATTGGGCCAATGTCGGCTTATATTGGGCCAATCATGGACAAGCATGGGACAATGCTCCATTGCTGATTGGGTCAGCTAGAACTAGTAATTAATAAATCACGCTCATAACCTCGAGCATGTAAAGTTATTTGAGTTTGAATAGTATAGCTCTGAATTCTCATTCCCCATTTACAGACAATGCCCTCCACTACCGGTAGAGGTTATTTACATAATTTAGTTGTAATGTATTAAGGTGCAGTAATTAATCTGCTGACAGTCACATCCACATTACAGCCGTTTATTAGCACAATCAAACAACGCCCTAATACTTGTAATTGTTTGTCTGCTAACTATATGTGTCTTTATTAAGTATTGTTTAATTAATAAGTCTGCTGATAACGTACTGGACATGTTAATCTTACTAGAAAATGATACTTTACGTATAGTCCTAAATAAGCCATGGTACATGCTAGACCGTTATGGTTACAGATACAGAGCCACGCCCAATCTCTCTAGACATTTCCCTTGAGATTGATACTGTGCACCAGTTCCAGAGTGCCATTACCATATACTACTTACTGTTTCCACATGCCATTCTGGTTGTATTCTCACCATACCACTTTGGCCATTCTACTGCACATGTAGGCCCTGATTTATTCTTTTTCGGTGGCTCATCCCCTATAGTAGATTAAAAGTACATGATTAAAACCCAATATGGTCTTAAGCAAATGCGGGTCCTATTCTGGCAACAGTAGCATGGTCTGTACTTCATGAGCCACAATAAAAATGTAAGCATGGTAAAATCCCACCCTAAGTTTTCATGTCCAACCTTATAAGAGATTACTAGACATTTAAGTGCCAAATATGGACTCCTATTTCCCTACCATATGCACCCCTTTCCTTATGAACAGACATACACACATTATATATGATTTATAAAGGCATGCAACATACCAGTTCTGCTTAGAGGATCCGTTATGTTCACGTTTAGTTTATATCAATATATTCAGGGGCCGACATCTTCGCTGCACATATATGCTTAGGCCAATCAATATGTCATCTTTATCAGCTAACACTGATATCTAAACCACGGTACCAATTTAATTCATTCTGTACCCTAGCTGTGTGTAATGCACAATAGTATGCCCCTGCCCTGCATGGACCAATATGCAGTGTACCCTAGGCCCTCCTGCGTAGCCTGACCTATACTATGCTCAATGTGAAGGATGGACATGATTGTATGCTTCACCCCTTCTCCACTCCAAACCACCCACACCCCAAACACGGTCCAGCCCTTCCTCTCGGCATGTGTATATTAACCTAGCCGAGGAGAAGATCAGGTTGACGTGGAGGGTCCACAGCTATCGATCGCGTCCAGAGCCAGTCGGGGCCAAAGTGAATCCTAACGGAATCAGCCTTCAAAACGGGTCTTCTCTATTATATTCTCTAGCCGAAATGAAAAACCAGAATGGGCGCGTTAACGCAATAGAGATATCCCGGTCGTGCCGGTTGCTGCTTCCTGTCGCGCCCTGTTATGGTCCTGCCCCGCCCTGGAGGACCTCCGGGGTACCAGGCGTATGATGGGGTGGATGCCAGACGCGCCAATATTGCCGGCATGTAGCCTACTGGCGCCGGCCGATAACAGAGGACTGGCCTACATACTTTTGAGAATAATGTGCAAAACGTCTTGGCATATTCAGCGGCCGTTCGATATGGACAAGGCATGTGGTCGTGCATGATAGCCAATGTCTGTCTGAATCAACGAGCAAAGAAATACATCAAAGGCATGACTAAGGGCTATCTGTGTGCCTCTGTTTTAAGTCAGCCTCTCTGTGTGAATATGGCCATGCACTGTGTGTATCGAATTTATATATTCAGTCTTTGGTCCGTCTTCTCTAAGTGTAGATCAAGAAAGTAATTAGAATAGTCAGAATTGCCAGAAGAATTGACTGGTTGTTTTAAGTTCTTAATGGGTGTGCCCCTCCAGGTTTGGCTATTTACCGTAAAGTGGGTCCCCCATTACAGTTGATATTTTATCGGCCAGATTCGATATCCCGATGCCATAGATTTGGCTATCGGCCCGATTTTTGCTCATGCGCGATGTTGTCGGATGCTGGCCGATGATGGGAGATGCTTTTTTTCTGTGTATTCTAGAGCTCTGCCACTTGTCTGATATTCTTTTCCTGTAATCCAATTTTTTGTCAGTTCCCACTGGCCAAATATTGGGCCTGGAAATATCTAGCATGTTAGATATATTTCTTGTGTTCCGCCAGTCACCAGCCGGTCAAATTTTTTCATGGTCGATGGCTCCCGATGTAAAAATACACTGTTAAAAAATTCCCTAACTTTTGCATTGAAACTCCGTAACAGTTTACGGTGATTCGCAATAATCTAAACGAACGATGATTTCCCCTATAATGACAGTGGTTAACACTATGGGGATTCTCTACAGTTTTCAATGGGAATTCACCATATTTTTATGGTGATTCACTGGCAATGCGGGTGCAGTGAATCACCATTTTTTAGTGGATTTTTTTTATAGTGTAGAGTTTTTTTATACCAAAAGTCCACTGGGCCTCTTTGGTCGACATTTTGGTAGGAAGTATTATGGCCAAAGTCGGCCGAAGGAAAATTGCTATCACCTGCGACCAAAAAAACCCACATGTAAGAGTGACTATCCACTACAGAACATTCGAATGAGATAGGTGACTGGTGCTATTGGCCTGGAGATTATTGTTCACTGGGAAGTTGTTGCTTCGTCTCTACATTTGGGAAAAGATCAGAACCTTTCGCAATTTGGACAGAGTTTAGTTGGACAATTTGATCAAGGATTTGACAACATTAGTTAGGGGAAAGGAGAGTTTCGAACACAATAATCGTATGTAAAATATGTACATAAAAAGGAGCTATATAAATTCATAGATTCTTCTAGAGGGGTAGAGTCGGGGCCTATTTGAGTGTTTTATTTCTCGTCTGTGGGATATTCTAGCAGTGTTCTGTCCTCAAGAAATGACTTGTCCCTATGACCAACATAGACATCAAATAGCACAAAGAATTCTTCTTAGTCTCAGATTCAGTTCAAGACTTCAGTGATACACTCTGTTACCCAAGCCCCCTTTAGAAGCCTACTAGACAAGGCATGCTCCCCTTTTGGCCGCCTGTCGCAACTGATCCCCGCCAGCCAAACAGGCCCCTTACTAAAAGCTCAGCTCCGTTATCCACAGAATCCCTAACGTCGGATATGTCTATTAGACTGTGAGAGCTGAAGGCTGGGACGGTCGTCTCGACTACGACTTAATTCCTGACATTTATTGTCCTGCTGTTTCCGCCATCCTTCGCCATGGAGAGACGAGGAGGCTTTGCGTAAAGGCAGGGGCCGAACTGCAGATACCCAAGGCACTGTTTGTGCAGCAGTGTCCTTGCCTGAGGGCCAGGCAAGATTGACAGGCCACTGTTGGAAATTTAAGAGTGGTCTGAACAATACCATCATATTCCCTTACCCCATACCTCCGTTCCCACTTCCCCTAGAGATGCTTTGTGAGACGATCGATGGTGTAATTATTTTGATTTCAGCTTGGCAGCCTATGGGGCCAGGAGGGAGGCAATGGGTGGGTTGTGAGAGTTCCTTATGTGCAGAAAGACTGAATATAATTGCTATGCTGCTGTCTTCCTCTAAGGAACCACGCCCGCCATATACTCCCCTTGCTTCAGCAACTACCCCCTAATGCACATCCCCTACCACTCCCGCACATCACGTCTCTTTCAGTCAACCATGTCTTGTACTGAAGCCCTTTCTTTGCTCTTCCGATCCGTAAAAAGCCCTCAGGCACCTACACCAAGGATATGGAAGAAGATGGTTGCAGTAATGCATAAGTGATTTCTGAAGCCGTGTGTTGTAATCATGGGTACTGGAGAGAGGCTGAAGAAGTAGTGGGAGTGGAGGACTAAAAGGAAAAGAAATTGTGCCGCACAAAAACATGTGCTCAGTCTGTTGGTAGTAGGTCCGTCCCAATGACGGGCCTCCTGACGCCACGACAACACAACTACATTAACCTCCCGTCGAAGACGCCCAGGTGGCCACGACCCTCCCTCCCCCAGCCTTTTAGCCCCCCCCCACCCTCCTCCTCCTTTATCTCTCCATTCACATACTACACATCCAGCCTCTTACTCCAAGACGCCCATAGCACTACTCCATTACGCTTATGTACAACTATGTTACGCTGTCAACTCCCTATTTGCTACTATTGCGACTTAAGTCATTCCGTCTCCCACTTTCCGCTACATGTACATACTCAATGATGAGTTGCGAGTCATGTGTCTATTTTTTGTCTTTTGGTATTGATAATACTGCTGTGCTGTGTTATTGCAGAAAGCAATATATCATTTGCATTCCCACTTAATTAATCTAGTCCCTGCTCCACACATGTACATCAGTGGCGGATCCAGGATTGTCTAGAAGGGGGGAGGAATTGGTGAGAGCTGATGAGGTACTATATGTGACCCGGAGCACTGCAAGCCCATTGTTTGGGGCCCCCTTTACACTTTTCTTCCCCCCCTCTCTTTCTCCTTTACCCTCTCCTTTTTTTCATTGTTGTTTTTTTTTGTGGTGGGGGGCCCATGCCCCCTGGGCCACCCCCCCTGAGCCACCCCCCCCCCCTGGATCTGCAACTGTGCATGGCTGTGAAATTGATGAAGTGCGTTTCGTTTAGTCTTTTTTTCTTTTTAAATCCTTAATCACGGCGTGCTCGATATGAGTGATTGTCTGTATATTGACATAGCTGTGGGTATGGAATGTATCAAAGATAAAACACATGATTTGATAACGCTCAGAACTTAGCACAAATAAACGCTAGCAAACCCATGTATGTCGACCGTCTGACCATGAAATGACAAGATCACCAGAGACATAACGTATAACTAACACGTATAACTAACATAACTGTTCTCACAAACACCAAACATCGCATCACATAGCTGACTGTTAACCCTAAGAAATGAAGTCAACTACCAAATGGTCAATTAAAGAAAAGCCGTATACCTAAAAGGAAAGAAAATATGAACAACCTTAGTAAAGGTTAATGATCAATATGTATGTTGATCAAATGCAAAGCAATCATCGAAAAAGGAATGTACAGAGGCGTTTAAATGTAAAGACCCTTTATGCTTATCTAGCCCTGGAACAGTTGATAAGAGCAGTTCCCTGTCAGAGAAGATGGAGCGGTCTCCCAGTATCTACCCACTTGGTCATCTCTGCAGCTATACACCCACCGTCAGTGGACTATTCCACACCACCAAGTCCACAAAGGATATTCAGCCTCAGAACTCTGATGACGGGGTCTGTCGGCATTCTGTGTAACGCCCCCGGACACGGCTGTCACTGACCCTTCCCAACCACCCCAGTGGAGGACAAGAGGCCAGGCCTGGGCTGACCCTGTCTCTGTCATCCTGCTGTTCTTATTCATTCCATGCTCGCTGTGGCAAGAACACAACTGGCATGTCGTACCGGGGGCTGGCCGGGTGACAGGCGGCCACCAGGGGAGGGGTGCCGGTGGGAGGGGCTGCCCCTTGCCTGTGTACGATCTACTCCGAGCTGGACGAGAACTGTCCCCTGATTAAAGCCCCATGCCAGTGCCACAGTGGGTTTGTCATTGACAGAAGGAGGTTACCCGTCCTAAAGGTGGCTGATTACAAAGGGAGAGGTTCAGATGCCACACAATCTCCTATTCTGTTCACGAATGCATGCAGTAACTGATTTGAATGCAATTATATAAGTCAATGTGAGGCGCTGATAGAATAATGCTTATGCAATCGTTTGATGAATATGCCTTTATGTTGTTTATCCATACTATTTATTTATTAAAAAAAATCCCTTCTTTGTTTCAAATCATTCATTCCGTCAATAAGCATTAACAAACCTTTGTACAGCATATCACACTAAAACAAATTGTAGGCAATCATCTCCCATTATCTCCATTGTCATCATTGGACTTTAATGTGCAATAGCAAAGAATAATATTCAATAGTGAATAACAGAGGCTGAAAATGAATATGATAGCAATCAGCCAAGTTGGTCAATCGGATATTATCTTTTACAAAAGTGCCGCATGACAGTAATAATCGTGGTAACGAATACCGGGTTTATTTACGACCGCACTATTTCCATTCTACACCAATAAAGCACAGATCGTATGAGTATTTTATCCATCATTTACATTCATTTCCATCCTACAGGAAATCACCACATACCCTTGGTGAATAAACCTCCCATTTGACATTTATCTGACATGGAATCCCGATTAATGGACACTGAAGATTGACCATCGATAACTCCAGTCCATCCAGGGACTATCCACAATGATAGTTAACCTAAGATATGGTTTATGTTGCCATTGACAAAATGAGATGTCTACTATGGTTATTTTGGTATTCATATATTCATAGTAGTAGGACCAGGGGGCCCATAGCCATACAGTTTGGGAGGATGTCAGTGGTCAGCAGGGAAACATAGTGTATCCCCTGCATGTACTGGAGCACTGTCTTTATGGCTGTAAAAAACCTGGAGGAAATGGTAGAGTCAGAAGGAGTGTGAGAATATGCCGTCACAGTCCAAACTGATTCTCATTCTTCTCCGATTTTGACTCCATGTTTCATGGGGGTGCTCAAAGTTTCTTCTGCCTTTACAGCGGAGGAAAACGTTGCCAATGCTCAACCGTGTTAGGCCTACATATTATAGCTCCTCTTACACTTGGAGGCAATCACCAGCACCGATTTAAGTTACACTGTATGACTGCAGATTACCACTTCTACTTGTATTAAATATAGAAATAAGTATTCAGACTGGTATCGGACCTGGACAGTTCTATAAGTGGACTGTAATAGAGCCCATTGCTGCTCATTGCAGAGTACTCCGAGTGCTCCACTTTCAGAAAATTAAAGTACTGTCCATAGTAGAGGTCGCGGCCCTCAAGTGTTGCGAGGAGATGGAAATGGTCAGGCAACCCTGAGCTTCCCCTGCCTCCTTAAGTGTCCAGACCCCGGAGGAATACTGTGAGTGGGGGTGTTAGGACATGGCAGGGGGTGTAAAGACATGGTAGGAGGAGTGGACGTCCATCATTCAAGGGTCAGCAAGTGACGAGAGGCGCCGCCCTCTGATTGGCTGTACGTTTTGTTCGGAATCAATCCGCCTTTGTTGTAGAAGGGAACAGTCAATTTATGGACAGAACAAGTGCCGTCTCCACTACCAATAAAGGTGTTTAAAGATGGGGGAGAATAGGGTTGGAGTCATATTGGTTGCTATCTTGTGGACGCAGCCTTGGTAATGGCATCTATAGAGAATGTTGAAAAGGTTAGATTGCAATGGTATCATAGATCCTTTATGGGTAATACTGATTAAAACTTCCAGATAAATCAGCTCCCTACTTACGGTACCTCTATAATAATGCTAACAGTAGTCACCGAAATATTGTCATCACCCCTGGAAGCTAATATATACTACAATGCAGAGGGGTTGATTATCCCCAACCTTGTCATCTGGTCATTGTGGTCGTATTTTGACATTAACATTGTTCAGGCAACCACAGTTAAAAGAGTTGATTGTACATATATAATCTCCATGCATATGGGTGAAGTCTGCTGTAGGCTACATACAGGCTACATACGTCTCAGTAAATCTCTTGTAAAGGCATATCCGCCTCTTGATATATTCTAGTAATTCTACTGAGGAAAAGAGTGGAAAGTAAAGGTGTGTACACGTTGAACCCAAGGGGGGTAATTCCTGACACCTTTGTTAGCGCTGTCCCTTCACTGTCTCTTGGACCCATATATGCTTATACAAAAAACTGACATCTTAAAGTGGATTCAATTCTAAGGTATTCTACTTGTGGATTGACCAACCTCAATGAATGTTGCTATAGCTTACTCGTTGTTCAAGTGGTATAGGCAAAATGCTGCATAAGGAAAAGTTTATGGTTAGCCATGCAAGATGGCAACGTTCAATGCCTATTGAACAGACACAGACGGTATTGATTATAAATCGGGAACATGAAGTTGTTGTTTTTTGTATGAATCTCCATTCCTGTTCCACTTTCAGTCCATCAACTTGTCATGTCATCTCTGGTGAGGCAGTTCACATTTCCTGCTTTTGTCCGTTTGTCCTGTGTTATTCATTTCCCCACTCATTTCACCTACTTTTATAGGGACCTTTTTCATAGGTTTGTCGAATAAATCTCCAGTGCAGTGGATGAAAAGTGAGGAGAATGGAGGTCCCAAATGTGTGTTGGGAAGTTCCTACATGTAGGTACCTAGTGGGCGGGACGTGAGTAGTACACACGGAACAAATTGGGATTAGGAGCAGGCAACCGTCTATAATTGAAGACAGTGCTTGGTTTTCCTATGTTCAATGCCTGGAGGGTGTTGTCAAAAAGGAAACGAGAGTTTATCACAAATACGTGCACGTGTTTGTATCGCCAAATAAATTCTCATAGAAACGTTTAGATAAAATGAGCATATCGTTTACAACTCAAGGAGTTTGATCCATTCATTCTAGTGTAGAATCATTTTGCAATACTGTGAAAGCGAGCTAGCCCATGCACATCTCCCTGATCAGTTCTCTCTGAAAATATTTACATAGGTTCTTCCACGTTATCTTTTGGCAAGGTCACCCAGGCTCCAAAACAGGTAAAACGAGTTATCTAATAACTACAAGGTGGTAAGCAACATGAAAGTTTGATAACTTCACTTCTGTTTCTATTACATGTGTAGCATATCCAAATGGTGATGAATATCTCTTCATCGACTCTATACAAAAAATGGTGATGAGTCAACACGGATAATGGTTACATTGCCACCCTATATTTCATGGTCGATCCAATGCGACTAAGATAAATACCAAAGATTACTAGATGATTAGACGGCCTTGGAAGTGTTTGTCCTCTATAATTGATATCTCAGTTTTTTAAAAGGTTGAGAAGTGAGACTCTAACTGGTAGCTTCACACGGGGAATTTAAAGGGCAGAGAATGACTTTAGAGTTTAACACTGGTGTGGCATCCCATTATCGCTCACTTCAGCACAGTTTTAGAGTTTTCTTTCTTTTCACTGCTTCATCGTTTTCAGTGCTACGGACATGTAGCTGTTCTAAGAGACTGGTTAAATGTAAAGGGATAAGTACCCTTTTGGAAAACCTCTGAAATCAGTAACAAAAAGGTCCTATAATAAGGGATTTCCATCAAGTGCCTGACCTTGATATTCAAATTGTCCCTTTTTTTGTGATATGAGTTTTCTCATATGAACAGGTTGCATGTATGCTTTATCGTTTTCAAATAAGTTTTATCAGGGATATATATGAAACTGTCGGGTTGGTCACAAATAAATATTAGTTAAAGAGTTGTGGTCAGCCAGCCATGTCACAAGCTCATATAACTCTTCAATTCATCCCAGGGGAATGTTGGTATTTCCATCCGGGGTCTACATAAATATCACGTGGTCCTGGCTCAGGCAATCAGAGTCTGATTAGTCTGTCCGGCGTGCAGAGCATAGCAAACCCCATCAAATTCATCGGGCGAGAATATACCGTCCTCTGGACAAACTCCATTGATTGGATCACACCGAGTCTGGCCCATGTCGGATTTGCCATGGAATCTGTCTTTGTCAGTGAAGAAAGCACTAAGAAAGGGTCAGATAATGTTTCTTTCCAGGAGGCTTTTCATTATTTTGTCAACCCTTTCTGGGAGTCTGGTTATCAGAACCGGCTGAAGTCATCATTGTTAACATGACAAACTTCTGTCTGGTTAACATTTCAGATTTCTTGCTGCGCCAGTCAAGGAACAAAATGGATAAAAAGTAGGGTGTACATTGCTTAAGAGGAGTTAAAAGAAACCATACATTGTACTGTAGGTCCTAGCTGACGAGGCACTTCTCGTGTATAAGATGCACCCTGAGTTGGGGAAGATGCTAAAGGGAACACATGAAGCTGGATTTTGGGCAGCTTAGTACTGTTCATTACCATAAAGATATCTTGACTATGAGATGCACCCTGCGTTAAGAACTAACCTTAAAAGGGGCGCCTGGGGTACTGGTTGTATATGAATCATGGCTTCAATAAATACATATCTATTATGTAAGTAACACGTAACATGTATAATGTAGTCGGGAATAAATTCAAGTAGCTTGCATACAGTGCCTCCCAAAACACAATATGACCCTCCATTGAGAGATTAACAGTCAACAAGATATTCGGCGTCTGATAGTCTCTGCGAAGAGGGGATCAGGGTTCACCTTTTGGTCACTCAATGTCACAGAGCGAATCACATTGACCCGTCAAGTTTCATTGGGTGAAAAAGCTCTGTCACCCAATGCCTATTGGGAAGTGCATGAGATCCTTGAGCGAAATGGTATTACATGTACTTGCATGCCTGATAGGTCGTATGCCAGTGCTACTGAAGATCTGAGAGTTCTTTGTCTTGTTTATAATGGAAACATTTTCAAAGAACCTACTCAACATCTGACAGATAGTAGCATTTATAATATATGCTAGACCTGCCTTTGAAAGTTCCTCTTGCAGACTGACATGAAAACTCTGTATCATGTGCAGCTATGGCAAATGTCACGCCTAGTAGCTCTTACAAAAAGACGAACAATATAGTCATCAAACACTGTAGGTCTTATTAGGAAGAACAGTTAATGGAAAAGGTTTTTCGGCAAAACAAGAATCCGACGGCTATAATCTATATTATATTTACACATTCTAACGACGACGGTAGGGCAGAAAACGTGAATCGATGGAAGTGTCAGTACCACTGCTAACACCGGGCGTTCCCCTGTGGGCGAGAACCCCCTCTACCTCTCACTCCCCCCCCCACCTCTCCCCCCCCCGGGTCTGTGGATAGCCAGGACTCTGAGAAGCAGCATATGGCCTGTATTGACTTGCCTGGCCGCACTAAAACTACGACACCAAGACTAATGTCTTTGATTTTTGCCCCTAATCGGCCGGAAAGCGCAATTCCGCGAAATCTCCAGATCCCCAAATCGAAGCTTTCCCCGCCGGACACCAAGCTTAGAGCGTGCCTGGCGGGTGAGAGGTGAAGCAAAGAGGGGGATGAGTCTTGACATGCCAGAGGTACCACACTGATAGTGGGGCTATAGTATTTTTGTCCATCTTCTCACATTTGCCTGTGATTTTCCGGCCCCTTTCATTTATCCTCTGCCACAAATGTCAAGACGCGAGTGACACCGAAATGCTGGCTGTGTTTAATGGTAGAGTGAGGTGCTGAAACCAGAAAAAAGGGAAAGTTACTTGACCAGTGCTTGCAGGGCAGGTGCTGCAATGTTACGCTGGTCTAAATTATTGCCGTGGAAGAAATGATTGAAATATGCCCTCAGCACTGTTTCAAAACGGGCATAACACAGTTCTAAAAACGTTTGATAGCATTTAGTTTTCAAAAGCCTAAAAGCACAGATGTGTGTCACATTGTTGGATATCATATCATATTATTCAAGTGATTGGTATCAAATTATTCAACGAAAGACCGGTTCTAAAATATTGTCAATACCTAATATGACCTGGGTAGTTTTTTCTCTTATTTTGAAGATATCTTAATATAATCTTTTTAGAGGAAAGATCTAATAAAGAAAATATTTAACTTGGAAGGAAACCGCATTTCTCCCTTTAGATTCTTTTCAGTGTATTTCAATATATTTTGAAGAAAATGAACATGTAAAGAATATAGAAAGAAAATCTGTTTCATTCTTTGCATTTTCTTTAGAATATTAAATTCTTTATTAGATTCTCAGAGAATGAATTCTACGTTGTTTCTATGCCGATACATACATTCTGATGAACAGATCTGGGAAACACCTTATGATGTCATAATGTCAGCAGGGGATCCCTTCAATCATTGGCCCTCAGGGATCATGTGACAAAAATTAAATATTCATGTAATGATTTTATTTTTATTTTCTTTTTCAAATGAGAAAGGCCATATTCCTCTTTGTTATTTCGTTTTTCACCTTTAAAGATTATAGAGGTAAAATTTCAACCATTTCAAAAAGATATCCATAGACCAACCATCCATAAGAGAGGGTCACATGACCCTATCTGCATATCCATAAAAAGATTTTGGAAAGATTTCATAATGAACGAAAATATAAAGAAAATACGAAGGAAATCTTACACATGACTTAAGTCTTTCTAAAACAAAACACTATCAAATTCATTGTTGTGAATTCTTTTATGTTTATAACCTTTGTAAAGTCATATTCTTTGATAATCTGAAGAAAAGTATATTTAAAAAAGTATGTGGAAGTTTTGGGATCCCTTAACCCCACCTCAAGAGGTGGCCCTAACTTCACCCTGAGCAACAGGCCCGGACCAGAATGCAGTTGAAAAGCAGCACTAAATCAGTTGGGAATCAGTGTGGTGTGGCAGTAGTTATTCAGTGTGAAAGCAGCACCAGAACCAGTATTGTATCAGCATCTACTGGTATTCTACTGCTCAGTACCAGAGAACTTGCAGCATAGGTACAGTAGTAGCAAAGTAGTATCAGTAGCATGCAAGCAGTATTGAATCAGTTGTCCCAATTATGTAAATTAGATGGCAGCAGTTGAACAGTATCTACTTATTCAATGCTGCATGACCATATATGGGACTGGGGCAGTGTTCAATCAGCACTACTGCATGACTGCTGCTATAGCAGTAGTTAAGCAGTAGATCATACTGAAAACTACTGCTGGGGGGCAGGTTGAAGCATAAAAGAAGCAGCCGCTGTTCTAGTACTGGCACTACCAATGCCTCTCTAGGTTGTCCTTGCTGGATTTGAACTTGGGATCTTTGGATTACTCTACCCACGCATTAGCCCACTCAGCTATCTCCCCATCTGCTATATGGAGCTGTCATTACTTCCTAGTACTGCATGCAACTCATGTAGGAGGGGGCTAGGGCAGTATTGATTCAGTAGTACTGGGTAACTCTTACCATAGCAAAAGGGTAAGAGTAGACATATCTGTAGAGTGCTGCTATAGTATAATGCCTTTTGGTTTACTGATGTTAAGGTGATGAGACAAGCACTTTGTAATTATCAATGATACATGGATACTATGTAAAAAAAAATGTCACGATGGGGACCAAAAGAATATTTGATGATTCAGTATATTTGTACCCTATATAAAGTCAGTGAGTAATTCCTCACTTTCATACACCCCAACATCCATGTGTATCCATTACTGGCACTGAATAAGATATTCATATGCAAAGGGGTGAATGAAGTATGCTTGTCTCCACAAACACTGGATAGTTTCATTATTACATTACTGAATCTTTTGATTGCTGTTCACAACCATACTGACATTCACACTATGGACTGTCTTAGAAGCATCAGGTAAATAATCCGTGAATGGACAGAGTCATACCAGTAGATGATCAGTAGACTACTGCATCTATGCTGCTGCACAGAGTGTATAATTTCTGGAATCTATTAACATTCAGTTGAGAGTCAGTAGACTACTGATTCTAGCCTGAAATGCAGTGCATATTCAGTTGATAGTCAGTACACTACTGAGTCTAGACTGAAAATGCAGTGTGGAGTCAGCTGTTTCGGAAGTATTTCAGCAGTACCTACTGCAATATGCAGTTGTTGATCAGCATATTCTCAGTAGCCACTGATAGGAGAAGTAGATACTGCCTTCTGGTCCGGGGGTTTTGGACAAAAGGTGAGGCTCCACTACACGATTTTTGTTGAAAATCGGAGCTATTCTCACAAAAGCAGACACAAACACAGATTATCGAGTGGTATTTGTTATTATTTCAAGGTGTAAATAGAAGATTGAGAGAGCTTTTTGTTTATGTGGGGAAAGCTTTGTGTACAATCTCAGGCACATTTTTGTTGTCAAAAGATGTTTTTGTTTAATAAATCAAGTTGACCTAATGTAAATATTACAGACTTTCACACTGATGACTCTCTGCAACTCAATATCAGACAGGTTTGATTTTTACAGTACGAGACCCTGCGATCTGTGTGACTGCTGTGTTGTTATTTATATTTTGATGTGTTGATGTTTACATATTGAACTCCCACCCAATCACAGAGTCTGTGCAGGTGCAGGTTAGTTGGTAAATATGGTGCACAAGGAGATAGATCACCCATAAAATAACCCCTGAAATCTCATGTTTACAATTTTGAATCTCATGTTTACAATATAGGAATGTCAACACCCTATACCTTAGGCACTATAGGGATAGAATTAGGTGAGAATGTACCAGAAAATCCAAGAAGATACCAAAATATTTTCTTTTCACTAAAAGAAAATATAAAGATTTTGTAAAGATTGCAAGGAGCAATACTTCAAATCTATCTTAAAACGATTTCCTTTGGACCATTTTACACGGTTTTGGAAAGAATGAAAATTTGAAAATAAAATAAAAATGGAAATGGTTTTGAAAACGATTTTTAAAAGATTAGACTTAGTATATTCTTTCTAAAAAGAGAAAAAAAACCACCTAGAGAGTATTGTCATCAATTGTTGATGTTGGATGCAGAAGCCAAAGTATATACTGTAGTTAAGCTCTGCAAGTCCTATTATCTGCAAGGTGTAAATCTAAAGTGATCCTGAGGAGTATGGTGGATGCATCCCCCATGGCTCCAGTGCTACTTTGAGAAATGAGAGAAGGGTCTGTCAGCAGAAACTCCAAAGAGAACCTTATGTAGACAAAATCATAAATGTTGTGCCATCAAATTCAAATATGCCAAATTGTGATGAAATTGATGCTGCACATGCTAGCCACCTTGACTATTTCAAGACACCAAAATGCTAGATTACGATCAATATCACCAATGAGTAGCACGAAGAGGCCCTGTCTATCGCCAGATCCTTGCCAGTGTAGTGGATTCACGGTCCAAGCTGACAGATTGGTGTCATTTGCTGGTGATGCATTGGCATATCATGGCAAATAAAGATCATTAAACTTTCAGCGTCAAGCCATGCCTAAAGGTTTAGGCCAGCCACAGGAGCATGCTTCTCCTCTTACACGGGGATTAGTGTTACACATAAGGATGTGGCCTCAGATAATGAACTAGCCCGGAAGCTAGGGTCGTTAAGAATAAAGAGGAAGGATGCTGAGATTCTTCCAAGGTGCATATCAGCTCTCTCCACACGGAACATGGCGTGTTTATGTTGGGAGCAACTCTCTTGCTGCTCTAGGGTGCTCCTGAGTACCTTAGACCCTATGGCGCGTCACTAATCAGGCTACAGGTTATAAATACATAGAACGTAGATTAACCATGTAATTGTGAAGATATGCTGTTGATTATTATGTTCTTAGACGAGGGTGTAGGATAATTGCAGAATGTAGGGTCTGGTTTCCGAGCCCATCATCTGTTTTTGTCTCGACAGCTATAGCTACCCATTAGGGTTATCTGCATGACATGTACTATATTACTGTATCACACGATGGGGCAGATGCACCATGCTTGGAAAGTATAAGATTGGAAGGTTATTTTTAGACTTGAAATTGGTTATTGAATCTATCTGATCATAAGAATAGTAGCCTATGTTATCGCGGTGTAAATGTATGTACTAAGAAATATAAAAAAGCTAAGTGAGAATAAGCAACAATATAGATGTTTTACCATCCAATGTATAAGACTCAGGGGCATCAAATTTATTACTGTAGCACTGAAAGTTAAATAAATCACATTCCACATCCTGGTATCACAGAGATAATAGAGCAGTGCTCTAGACTACATAGACATTGGCACGCCCTTAGGGGACGTAGTAAATATGATGGCTTACTCTGAACGGTGCCAGAAAGCTGACGCAGGGATCTTGACACTGGCTGTCATTACATTCCATTAAAATCTGATTTCATATTTCCCCGTGAAATACAGCCCCAGCCAATCAATTACTTCTGTTTGCATATGTATAGTCCTTAGGGTAACGACTCTCGTATGTTTTCTCTCCCAGCAGGTAGAAGACCGGGGGAAAAATTGTTATGAGGATCGATATTTGTCATCAGCAATATTCATGCCTGCCTGGCCCCTGCCCATCTGACTGGGAGAGATAATGGAGACTGATTGAATGCCTGGTGTCGGCGAGCTTTATCGACTGACATTTTCAGTTCGTGTCGTTTGCATTATTAGATAACGATTTAGAGGCAAGAGAAGTCAAGGCAGATAGGTTTCTAGTCACCAGCAAAATAGTCTGAAAGGAAAACATGCACCGAGGCACCTGGTTGTTTTTCTCTTATTTTGAAGAAATCTTTATATGATCCTTTTAGAGATCTAATAAAGAAAATATTCAACTTGGAAAGAAAACCTATTTCTCCCTATAAATTCTTTTCAGTATATTCTCAGAGAATGAATTCTACATTGTTTCTATGCTGATGTACATTCGGATGAACAGATCTGGGTAACACCCTATGATGTCATAATGTCAGGAGGGGATCCCTTCAATTATTGGCTCTCATTGAATATGTGACAAAAATTAAATATTAATGTAATGATTTTCTTTGAATTCTCTTTTTCAAATGAGAAAGGCTATATTTCTCTTTTCGTTTTCACCTTTAAAGATTATAGAGGTAAAATTTGCTTAACCATTCCAAAAAGATTATCCATAGACCAACCATACACAGGAGAGGGTCACATGACTCTATCTGCATATCCATAAAAAGATTTTGGAAAGATTTTATAAAGAACGAAAATATAAAGAAACTATGAAGAAAATCTTACACATGACTTGAGTCTTTCTAAAACAAAGCACTACCAAATTCATTGTTGTGAATTCTTTTATGTTTATAGCCTTTGTAAAGTCATATTCTTTGATAATCTGAAGAAAAATATTATATTTAATAAAGTATGTGAAAGTTTCTGAATTCTTTATCTCCACCTCAAGAGGTGGCCCTAACCTGACCCTAAGAAACAGGTGTAATGGTTCGTATTGACTTATATGTTGGGTGGCTCTTTGGCTCGCTTACCACTAGATGTACCAACACAACACGAGTAGTTCGGGTTGGGCAAAGCCCCAGAAACCCCTACCTCTCGGGTAGGACTTTATTTAATCTCTCTGATGACAAAGTATTAGCGTCTGGACTGGACCATGTCCAGTCCCCTTCTGCCGCTCGTCCGGCTCCTTAGTAGGAGCTGGACGCGAGGCATGGTGCTGCCCCCTCTTGTACCAACGAGGTATCGCAAAGCGACACCTAGCTAGCATAGAAGGAACAAGCACCACACGAACACGTCTCTCGGATGAACGGCACTAATATATATACAATGATGCCGGCCCCTACACCACCCCCACTAGACTTTACCTAGGGTTGGGTGTAATTAACAAGTAACTATTGTTGACTTTATACAGTGGTGTTATAAATAAATAGGTAAGTCTATATATACACAGTTCGTATTAAATATAGAACATTTAAGGGGCATTATAAGTTATATGTACACAATAAGGCATCATCGTATATAACCCGAAGTGTTTATAAATAATAACAAAAATAGGAAGTGGCCCCTTATGGACCATCGACCTATGGTGATAATGTTACACGTGTGTTATTATTAAACATGAGACGCGACGAAGAATATTCGATGTGTAGTAAGGTGATATTAATAAATTTTTACAATGTTTTTACCGACCCGAGGTGGGGTAAATAACCCGAAAAAATTTTGACTTTTACTTACAAGAATATAATATACGATATAAAAATAGATTTATACAAAATATGAAATATAGGTGTCCTACCAGGGTAGCAGGATCACCCTTACAATATACCGGACTTCCGGCGAACCTGGAACGACTGGTTTCTGCAGCTCCACCCGGCGACATATGTGTGGTGGCAAACCACGTTGCTGTTATGATGTGCCCTGATGAAGATGGGAAGATGGAGACCCGGTTAGATGTTGTAGTCCTTTGGGTGTTCGGGTTAGCGTCCATCCTCGCTGCAGGTTACGATCCAGGTATCAGGAGTCCAGCGTAAGGAACAGTGCCTCTGGCATACTAAATGCATTTACCCTCGGGTACAAGGAGACACCAACAGATGGACACTCAAAGATCTTCAGGATCTGTGTCCATCTTCTCAGCCGGCTCCACTGAGGCAGATGGAGCCGAGCTGCTACAGCTGCTCGTAGAGAGCGCCGCTGAAGCCTCGCTGGGAGTCTCGCTCCCCAAGCTCAAGGCCCTCATCACTGCGGACGGACTGTCCATTGCCTCGGATGCTGGTGCAGCAACCGTGGCAGTTGGGACAGCCCGGTTCCAAGTGGGGGGCGGGAGCAGGAGAGCTGCCGGAATCGGCGGAGCAGCCGGGACCGGTGGAGTGGCCAGAACCGGTGGAGTAGCCGGGGCTGGCGGGGCATCCGGGGGTATCTCTGGTACGAAGATGAGAGACGACGGTAAGCCGTCCCACTCCTCCAGATGTTTCCCGAATGCCAGGAAAAACTTGAGGTCAGCCTCCTTAAATCGATGGATATATCTGGAGTTTTCAGCTTCGTGAAACTCTTTAAGCTTTTCGGCTTCCTTCTGTTTCCGCCGGCAGGACTCGAGGGCCTCCTCGACCTTCTTCCTTTCCAGCTCCCTGATTTTCTCTTCCTCCCGCCTCTGGATCTCGTAGACCAGATTGACGGTGGCTTCAGTCATCACACGCCAGTAGTCAACAGACTTCTGGCGGTGCAATGCCTGCCATTCTGCCATCAGGTCATTCTGGATCTGAACCGTTCGGACATCGCGGTGGTCGACGAACGTATTCGGATCCTGAAGACCTGACAGGGTACCGGAGATTAGTTCCATTAGGGGTACCCGAGGACCCGTCGGTGGAACTATCACTGGTGGTGGCGCTGGGGCCTCCACTGAGACAGGCGGGGTGCCTGTTGGAGGAGCAGATGGGCCCTCCACCGTGATGCCTCCTCGGCCTCGGCCACCACCCGGGGAGCCTCGGGTGGACTCCAGCCCACCGCGGCCCCTACCACGAGCTTTGGCCCGGCCCAAGGAGGTAAGGACCTGCGACTCGGGTCCAGCCGGTCCCATTGAAGGGAACTTCGCCGCGTACTCACTGTACGTGGGGCGCTTGCCGGAGGATCCCTCTCCAGCCCACCAAGTAGAATACCCGGATGGGGGAGCGAACAGTTCGCCCCCATCATCCAGGCCGCCAGAGGCTTCGCCCGGGCGTTGTTCCGCGGGTGCAGGTGTGGAGGTGGCTGGAGTCGCCAGTGCGGTCGCCTGGCTACCCGACCTGCGGGCCTGGTTGCCAGGCATCTCTAGAGCCGAGACCTGTTGTCCCGACTCGCGACGATCAGCTGGGTTGGCTGGTCTTGGCTGGTCCTTGCCACCCGAAGGGCTCACGGACCGGTCTGCTCGGGTCCTCTTGGAAGCAGTAGTCGTGACTGTGCCTCCGTTTGGACCTTTAGAGCGGGCTTTGGCCTTCTCTCGCTTGTCGTCTCCTCGCCACTTTTTCACCTTCAGGTGCACCTCACTGGGCATCCCGAATTTTGTGGACGAGGAGTTCGTCTGGAAGTAAGTCAGCAAGTTGCCGCTCTTCCACGAGCAGAATCCGGTCTCGAATGCCTGCTCTTTCACTTCCTTGATGCTCAGCGCGGACCAATTAGCAAGGAGCTCGCTGAAGCACTTGATGGCTCGTTTCCTGGTCTTCTCCAGGCCGATGCCATGGGCCTTCTGCAAATGCAGAGCCATGTCTCGGCGCCGGTGAGTGCTGAACGAGCCATCACAATGTTTACTCGGGCGGTCCCCGAGCACACACATCATCACAGGCTTGTGATGCATATGATACTCGACGATGTGTCGAGCGAAGCGGGGCTTCGTCTCGAACATCTTCTCACCCGTGAGAGCCAGCTGGCAAGACTCAAACGGGCACCTTCGGCGGTTGCCGGTTGGTCCCCATTGGGTCATTGCCCACTGGACTTTCGTCCGGGCCTCGTAGCTGTAGATCGAGCCTAATTTGGACTTGAGCTGGTCAATCCAAATCAGGTAGAACTTGCCTACTGGCGTATCCGAGGGGCCGGACTTCATCCACTCCTCGTCATCGCTGTCACCGTCCTTATTGACGGCGCTCGGACACATATAGTGGACTGTGTCGTAAGCACAGTCCGCGAAGCAGCGGGGAGTCCGTTCCTTGAACCCCTCGGCTGCATTCTTCCACATCCACTTCTGATTGTCGTCCTTGGGAACATCCGTGGTCATTTCTTCCCACGTTGTCACGGACTCCAAATCAGATTTGGCAGACTCGGGCAGCTCTGGATCGCTTTCGCTTTCCTCGCTGTCCGTGTATATGTCAGCTCCCCTACGGCTGGCTCGGCTGGAGGTGGTAGTACCAGTCGGAGCCTTGGTAGGGGACTTCGTCTTTGCACCCGACGTGCTGGCTGCAGAAGATGCAGTAACCGAGGTGGCTACCGTGGTGGTTGTAGTGGTGGGAGCGGGCGTCTTCGGTTTGCCCTTACCCCTCGGCTTGGTGGGGGGCGTGGGCTCTGCCGGAGACGCTTTCGCTCCATTCTTCTTCTTCCGGCGCACAACCTTAGTCGGTTGGGCCGGAACTTCGGGACTGGAATCCGACTCGCGTCGGCTCCTGTCCCCTGTCCGAGGGCTCCTCCTTCCGCTGACCGGGGAGTCAGAGTCGGAAGAGATCTCAGCTTTTCGTTGGGCCTGCTGCTTGCGATGGGCCCGGCGAGCTGCGGTGAGCTCCTTCTGCTGCTTGGCAAGCTCGGTTCGCTTTGCCTCTACAGCAGCCTGCTGGCGCGAGATGTCCTCTTCCGAGATCTCGCCAGGTGCCTCCGGGATGTCGGCAGCTGGGTCGGTCTCGGTCGTGGACCTCTCGACGGCGATGCGGACATCCTCAGCCTCCAGATCGCTCTCAGTGAGAGGACCCTTGGGCGCAGGTTTACGGGTCAATCGCTTGACCCGGTCGGTTTCCACCGACGACAAGGTTACTGTGGAGTCTGTATCCATGTCGGATTCGGACTCCCTTAACTCCGTGGCCTTCTGGATGATGCCCGCAGAGATCAAGACGTCTCGAGCTAAATTCTCGTTAGTCGCCATATTCTCCGCCAACTTTAGGTAGTTGCGGAGCCAAGAAACTGGCATGTTGTCAGCCAGCTCGTCACTACACGAGTCCATTACCATAGTTTTAAGTTCATCTGGTATGGGCTCGGGCACGCCCTGCTCCACCGCCATGGGCCCGCATCCGAACATGGAGGCGTGCATAGGGATGTACGTACCCCAGGAGGTATACACGATACCTTCCTGGCGATCAACGTGTGCTAGACGTCTGATCTGAGTCCTGAATCCCGGAGGATACATTGGAATGTCCAGGACATCCACTTTGCTACCCGAAGCGGCTGTTGTAGACGGGCGCTCCGGGCGTGGCGGGGGTGGAGGTGGCATCCTCTCCCGGTCGGTTGCCTCGGCCATAGCCGAGAGCGTCCGGGCGGCCTCCTCTGTCGAAGAATCCATAGATTCCTCGACCCGAGACGGGACCTTCGGGTCCTCGTCTTGTTCCAACGGAATGTTGGCTGTTTGACGCGCAGCGTCAATCGTTCCCTGTGCCATGGCACCGGGTTCGACTTCCAAAATTAATTGGCAAGTTTTGTTGGACTCCTCCCGAAGGATTCGTCCAACAGAGAGGCTTTTGGGTTAGCTAGGCTAACACGACAGCTACAGGCTGTATAACCGCCGACAAATAACTAGAGCAAAAACGGGTGGCGTCTAACCACCACGAGTCCGCTCTAGTTATGACCAGTATGACGTCAGACCTCTCGTCTCGCGAGATCCCGCCATGGCTATCCGGTGACCTAGTTCCGCGCTTTCCCGCCACACCAGCAGCGCCACCTAGGGAACTAGATCCGAACCAACATTCGACTCGACATGTGAGACGCGGCCTACTACCCGAGTGCTATCGTCTGGAGCTTGGCGGTGTATACAACGCTTCAAAGCGAATGTACCGGTTAATCCGACCGCCACTCACGGGATACAGCCACCCGGAGAGGGCGCGTTCGACATCTCTGGCCGTGGAACGTATGTTGCCTGCCTATGGCGGACAACACGCAGCAGCTCGTTGTGTACTGAGTTAGGTTACAGCAGACCTCAACCGGGGGCTGCGTCTAACGCCTTCGGTTAGCATTTTATTTTTCCCGGCTTTACGTACGGCCTTTTCTGGATCTCGCTTAGTCAGAGCGGGACCCTTCCCATACGTAATGCCTTCACTCAGCGAGACTTTCTTCCATTTCTTACGATTAGGTCGTTTCCTGGCCTTCGTCTTCTTTTTTACTATAACCTCGTCTCCCGGCGTCTTTCTCGGCCGGCCTCTAGGGCGCTTCGTCGGTACTACCACGCTCGGTCCGCTAGGGACAGATACAGGTGGTTTGTAGCCGAACTCCCTCTCCGCCTCTTCGCGCCCCTTCCAGGGCCGAAGTTTTCCGACATTTGTCTTCCATTTCCTACCCGTCAGGCAGTCCTCTATCATCACCGTGGACTCGGAGATGACACGAACGATTTTAAATGGACCTTCCCAAGGCGTTACGAGCTTCAGCTTATCCAGCGGCTCGTAGTACCTTAGTACTTTGTCCCCAACATTAAAACGAATTCGTTTAGCATTGGTGTCATAGCCCACCTTCTGCCACTTCGCACTCTTCAGCAGTTCTTTCCGAACGGCCTCGTATGCCTGTTTGAACCGGTCCCTTAATGACTCTACAAACAGCACCGTGCAGGGCGCCTCCGGGTCTATTCCAACCACTCCATACACTAAGTCGGCGGGAATTATGATGTCCTCGCCGAACACTAGCATGTTTGGGGTGCAGTTAGTTGATGAATGGACAGTGTTGTTGTAGGCATGTACTACAAACTCGCACTGTTCATCCCAGTCATCCTGGTGGGTATTAACCAGGGGCTTTAGTACTTGTATGAGGGTTCTATTGAAGCGCTCTACCTGCCCATCCGACTGTGGTCGGTACGGGTTTGTTCGGGTCTTACAAATGGCTAGGTAATGGCACATTTCCTGCCAAAGTTCTGACTCGAACTCCCTTCCCTGGTCACTGTGCATCATAAGGGGAACACCCAAATGCAGCACCCAGCCTTTCACAAATGCCTCCGCGCATGTGGCGGCTTTGTGGTTGGGAAGGGGGAACACCCGAGTGTACTTAGTATAATAGTCGGTTACGACCATCATACAAGTATTGTCTCGCGGCGTCGTCTTAATCCCACTGATGATGTCTATCGCTACTCGAGCAAATCTGACACCAAACAATTCCTGTGATAAGGGTTGCTTACCCAGGCCGGGTCCCGGTTTGTTTTTACAACAATCCGGGCAAGTGGCGATCCACCGGAGCAGGTCGCCTCTCATACCGGGCCAGTAGTAACGCCTTTGTAGACGCTCTATCGACCTTCTCTTACCGAAATGGCCACTCGTTTGGTGGCCATGGCAATAATACATGATATCCCTCCTCATCGGGGCGGGTATCACTATTTGCAACAGCCTACCGTTGGTGGGAGTTGTCTTCCACCTACATAGTATGCTGTCTCGGATCTCTAGCTCGGCCCATTGAGCCAGCAACCGCCTCGCTTCCCTATCCTCCAGGGAAACTAGAGGCCTTGCCGGTTTAATGCCTGACCGTAGGTATTCCATTATGCGCGCAGTGGTGGGGTCTGACTGTTGAAACTTCTTGATGGTCTCCGGGGACCAATCGAGATAGCTGCATACAGCCTCCTCCCAGGGGATACGGGGGGTGGTATAATTAAATACCAGCCCGGCTACCACAGCATTGTGGGCCCCGCAGTCTTCACATGTGGCATTTTGGCACCTTCGGATAGGCCGTCTTGACAAGGCATCCGCATTGATGTGTTTAGCACCGGGTCGGTGCTCTATTTGTTTATGCTCTAATCCGAATTCGGATAGGTGAGCTAACCAACGTCCAATCATCCCCTCGGCGTCCTTAAAGTTAAGGAGCCACCTAAGAGACGAATGGTCTGTTCTTAAAGTAAAGTCACTTCCCCAAAGGAAATGCTTAAACTTCTTCGTATACACCACCACAGCGAGGAGTTCTCGCTTGGTGGTACAATAATTTCGCTGTGTCTTGCTTAACGTGTTGCTAGCAAATGCTATTGGCACTTCGACTCCCTCTTGGACCTGAGAGAGAGCTGCCCCAATCGCATCATTGCTCGCATAGGTGTCTAAGATGAAATGTCCCTCGGGAGTGGGATATTTCAACACGGGTGTATTCCTAAATAAATCTTTTATTTTATTAAAAGACTCTTCTTGCTCGCTGGTCCATGGGAATGGGTCCCGTGCCCTACCCGGGGTCCAGTGAGCTAAGCACTGCATGGGGAAGCTGACACGAGAGTAATTCGGTATGAAATCACGATAATAGGAACAAAATCCTAAAAATGATCTCACCTCCTTAGCACTCGTGGGTCTTTCCCAATTTTCTACAGCTTCTAATTTTTCCGGATCCGCACTTACCCCGTTAGGAGTAATGATCCTTCCCAAGTATGTAATGGTTTTCTTAAACAAATTACATTTCTTGGGTTTAAGTTTAAGACCGTTTGATAGTATCCGGTCGAGGACTAATTGCAGATTCGCCAGGCATTCCTTGAATGACTTGCCGAACACGACCACATCATCCAAGTAAACCAGGCATTTCTTCCACAAAAGGTCACTCAGTAAGGATTCCATCATAGCCTCGAATGTAGCGGGGGCGTTACACAATCCGAAGGGTAGGACATTATACTCAAACAGCCCCATATGACTGGAGAATGCTGTCTTCTCCTTGTCTTTGGGGTGCATTGGTATTTGCCAATATCCGGACTGTAAATCCAAGGTACAGAACCATTGGTTTCCGCCCAAGCTATCTAAAGTCTCGTCTATCCTTGGTAAAGGATACGAGTTCTTCTTTGTTATACCGTTCAATTTCCGGTAGTCGACACAAAAGCGGATTGTACCGTCTTTCTTAGTAGTCATACAAACAGGGCTGGACCAGGGACTTGAGCTAGGCACGATTACCCCTAGGTCCAACTGTTTTTGTATTTGCTCTTCACAGATTAACTTCTTCTTAAGGGGAAGTCTACGATACGGGATTTTAAAAGGTTTCTCGCTGCCCACATCTATGGTGTGCAACACCTTATCGGATCTACCCACCGGGCCTCCTTCCCTACCAAAAGCACCTTCGTACTTTTGTAGAAGTCTCGCTAGGCAATCCTTATCGTCCGTATTCTTTAAATCTGACTGATCAATCAGCTTTTGGAATTCTTCATCCATAGGATGCTGACTAACTGGGTTTAGTGGTTTGTTAAATTTAGCCTCGGCGACATGTTCTACCGAACTCATCCTTCCAACACTGTCGCCTCGCCTCAAATAAACCACCGAACCACTTCGGTTAGTTATGGGTAATACAGACCAAGCTGCATTAGCCACTAATGTATCCACTGAGTCTAACCCGATGCTTGACAAATACACCGTGTCGGGTTCGTAGACTCCAGTTTCATTCCTCTGAGCCATGGATCCGCCACAAAGGACATCGCAAGTGGTACCCGGTGGGATCTTCACCGTATGTACCACTGCTGCGACCGAAGACACCTGTCTCAATACGCATTGGACATGCAAGCCATACGGGCTCCGTATACCCATCGTACCGTCCCTCGGGTCCAAGACGGCCCCGTATAAGCTTGCAAAATCCAATCCGAGGATTCCGTCATCACTAACCTCTGCTATAGTTGGCGAAAGAACAAACTCTTTGCCTCCTATATGGATAGGCATAAACGTCCTACCAAATGTACGCATACTGCTTCCGTCGGCCGTACAAGCATTTACCCCCGTTTTGAGGTTCTCATGGCTGCCGGCCACCGAATCGAAGAATCTTTTGGACACACATGAATGACTAGCTCCAGTATCCACCAAGAATTCCCCCACCCGGCCTTCCACAGATATGGGTACATACCACCGTCTCCCCCCTAAAGGCGAGGGGTTACTGGTAAACTGGTGAAAGTCTCCCGAATCACCAAGATTCAATCCGAGTCCTCTCAGGAATTCCAGACAAGGATGACTTGGGGGAAGGCGTGTCCCACACACTCGAATCAACTCTTTGATCCATCCTTCCTCTCCCCTAGTGCGGCCACTCGCCTCCATATGATCGCTCCTGCACATATCAACACTAGGGTCCCTGGCCCCGGCCGAGGTGCAGGGGTGCGCACCCTCAGCCACCCGGCCTCCAGGTGTAATTGACTCGAAATCTTCCACCGGGATACCCCCGGTAGCATTTTGGCATTCGTTCCCACTCGGGGCCATGTCAGATGCCGTTGACACAACCCCCACTAGTTTTCCACATCTGTGGAATCCGTAGCATTTTCCCTTTCTACGCCGTCGTCTTCGGCTTCATAGAAGGCAGCCATTACCGGCTTAGTAGCGGTACATTCAGATGAGTAGTGTCCCATGCGCTGGCACCTGAAACACTTAACCGTTCGGCGATCCACCCGGGGTCTTTGCCGATTGGCTTGGATGGCATCTGTAATTTTCTTACACATGTCTTCCAGAAGTTTGGTCATGTCCGGGGACTGAGTCTTCACTTTGTCAGTGCTTACAGTGGGCTTGACCGCCTTCTCGACAGCCTTCGGGTCACTCTTGACCTCGGATGAAGGTCTAGAGTCCCTTTGTTTATTGAAAGATTTCCTGGGAATATACTTCCTACCTGAAGTATTCTTCCTTAATTGCATCGAACAGAAGGTGCCGTCTTCCTGTTCAATATCAATCAATTCGAAGTCGTCTGAGGGAGTATTGACCTCCGACTGCTGGGTCACCGATGCCAGGGGTACCAAGCCGCTGGCATTAGGTATGTCCCCAGCTAACATAGCTCGCTTCTTCACGGCCATATCTATACCATTAAATATGCCGTGTAGTGTTATGCCCTCCTTCCAGGCATCCCTCGCTGCTAATTGTTCATCTCGGTCTCTTAGACCCTTGACGAATTGTGTGATCAAATCGTCCATATACCAGTCCTGGTTTTCAGTACCGGGTCTGGCCTTACTTAGCAGGGCATGGAGTTCCATACCGTATGCTCTGAAAGCTTCATTCGGCTTCTGTGTGCGTTTCTTAAAACGGACCATCGGGTCTTCCTTGACCATGTTGCATAACAGTCCACTAGCAGTTTCTACTAACTGCTCAAAACTCCCAACGAGGCCGTACCAGGTTCGCCATTGCTCTACAGCCATGCGACCCGGCCCGCCTTTCAGACATCTCACCAGATGTGGCTTGGCCTCGTATGGGGTCCATCCGTTACAATTCATCACATCGATGAAATCTTCAAACCACTCTTTCCATGGTCGAGTACCGTCATATTCTCTAGGAATAACGGCTACCCTTCGGGCAGAATTGTGAGCATACATCAATCTAGTGCATTGCTGTTTGCTCCATTCAATCGCCTTGGTTTCATTCAAGGTCCGATTGCCCCCTATACCACCGAAGCTCGAATTGCCCGGTGGAGGCGGTGGTGGAGGTTGTGTATACGTCCACTGTGTACCACTGTGGTTCGTATAGCTCGCACCACCCTGGTTGGGGCCGGTACCCGAGGTACCGCTATAGCCTGTGGCACCCGAAGCACCGCCCCCCCCTTGCGCGCCTTGGTAACCGCCGTCGGATGGCTGGTTTCCCGTTGACTGGCCGCCATCGTTTGATGGATTCGGTTGGGTGTTGTCATTACCAGCACCCAGCCCCGGGTCGTTACTAGGATCCACATGAATGTGGAACCCACTGGTCTCCGCACTACTATCGGAAGCCTCTCTAGGGGTATAGTCCGGGTCCAGGTTGTGGACTATGGGCACCTCACTTATCCGGACTCTACTAGTTCGGCCATGCTTATCCTGGGTTCTGATGTAAACGCCCCCTTGATCTACGTTCCGCGAAGCATTATCATTTACAAAAGGATTATACTGCGGATTCTTCGGTGTAGAACAGGAGACCGGGTCGCCCTGTTTCACGAACGTCGAGTTCGGGTTTGTATCCCTACTCGCCGGAGGGGCATGTGTTTGCTCTTGCTCCTGTAAATAACTCTCCATAGCGGACTTATTTATTGTGAGGGTAGCTACGTCTGTAGTCAGGTTTCGCTGTTCCTCCCTAAGCTGTGCGTTTTCTGCCAAGATTTCGGATCGAATCTTTTCATTTTCAGCCACAGCTCGGTTTCTTTCTTCTTGGGCGATAATTGCCTCTCGCTTAAAAGTATCCTTAAGTAGGCGGTACTTTTCACCCTTCTCTTTCTGAGACCTGTTATATTCACTGGTCTCCTTCCTGATCTCGGCTTGTTCCGAGACCATCTTGGCTTCTGTCTCAGCCTTCCGGAGTTGAAGTTTCTTAAGCTTCTCCTCCATTGCGTGCAACTCAGTTTGTAATTTATTCACATCCCGAGCCTTAGCAACCTCCTCGGCCCTAGCCTTGTCGATTGCTCTAAGTTTATTGGCTTCCTCGATTTCCAACTCAGCCAGCCTCTTTTCTTTTTCCTGTGCGTCTCTTTCCTTCCGCTCCAACCGATGGGATACGGAGGATAGACGATATTTGAGGTCGGATTCTTTTAGAATCGCCTCCTGCTCAACGGATCGTAATTTTCCGATCCGAGACTTAGCTTCCTCCTCTATTTTGGATTGGGCTAACATGAATTGTTCATGTTGCCTCTTTGCCTGTAACTCTACCTGTTCCTTGGCTTTCAAATAGGCCTGAGTATTTTTATACCCGGGACCCATCCGACGTCCGTAGATAGACTTGCGACTGCCTCCAGGGTAAAACATGGAGTCAGACAAGCCTTCGTCTAGAGATCGGCCTAGGTGATGCCTTTCCGAGCTTTTCGGTCCGGTACCACTAGGCTTATCTTTTGATTTCGCGTCTGGGACTATTGCGTCCCTTTTGGTTTTACCATCGTCGCTGTCATGATCCGACGATGTCATTAGTGGGGCTACTTCGGTTCCACCACCTGGTGCTGAACCCTGGGGGGTTGCAGTACGCTGCATAGGGCTTTGTGCAATTGGTGTACCCAAGCCGCTAGCCGAGCCTGTTGGTACCATAGGACCTAGCTGGCGTCTGCTAGTTATAACTTGGGACCAATCGCTCAAGTCTAAAGTTGGGGGTCTTAACACACCCCTAAACAATCCGGTATCCGGTACTCCTGTCTGGGGTGTAGCCGGATACAATTTTACGATGCCATCTCTGGTGGCATTGTCCCTAAGGTCGGGTGTAGAAAAAATATTTCGTACACCCTCCTGATTAAACATTTGTTGTTGACCGGGTTTCCAGTCTAACAACAGATGCTGGGATGTGTAATCATCCTCTTCGAATCCCTCTAGCCCAGGGCTGGGGGGATCCGCTTCGGGTTTCCCGAGGCTTTCGGCCAATGTGGCCGCGCACCACCCCCGAACCAACTGGTCACGCACCAGTGTAATGGTTCGTATTGACTTATATGTTGGGTGGCTCTTTGGCTCGCTTACCACTAGATGTACCAACACAACACGAGTAGTTCGGGTTGGGCAAAGCCCCAGAAACCCCTACCTCTCGGGTAGGACTTTATTTAATCTCTCTGATGACAAAGTATTAGCGTCTGGACTGGACCATGTCCAGTCCCCTTCTGCCGCTCGTCCGGCTCCTTAGTAGGAGCTGGACGCGAGGCATGGTGCTGCCCCCTCTTGTACCAACGAGGTATCGCAAAGCGACACCTAGCTAGCATAGAAGGAACAAGCACCACACGAACACGTCTCTCGGATGAACGGCACTAATATATATACAATGATGCCGGCCCCTACACAGGTTTTGGACAAAAGAAAATACCAAAATATTTTCTTTTCACTAAAAGAAAATATAAAGATTTTGTAAAGATTGCAAAGAGCAATACTTCAACTCTTTCTTCAAACGATTTCATTTGGACCATTTTACATGATTTTGTAATGAATGAAAATTTGAAAAGAAAATAGAAAGAGAAATGGTTTTTAAAACGATTTTTAAAAGATTAGACTTAGTATATTGTTTTTAAAAAGAGAAAAAACACCCTGGTGGTATTTGTCTTATACAGCGGCTGTATTTTAGCTTGAGTGCTGCCATTGGGGTGTGTAAAATGAATGGGATTGGCATGTAAATCATATGGAGGAATACCGAGCTGTTTTAGCCTAGAGATCTTGAATGGGGAGCGTCTGCATGACTGGCAAGATAGGGCTAAGAATAACCCGGCTGGCTTGTCTAAAAGAAGTTGTGAGCGACTCCAATGGATCCATCAGTTTGCCGCGGAAGCCTCGCTACATGGGGCCCTCAGTCACTTTGAGGCAAACAGTGACAAACTGGCACCAATTCAGACCGTGTCTCTATGAGATGCAAATTGGTGAATTATCTGACAATTAATCTTCAAAGGCTTTATTGTGTGGACGCGATCAATCTGTACCTAGCTGCTCCATGACAGATTAGTCTTTATTAAAGCGTCCTCACCACCCCACAACAGCATGCAGAGCGAGTGTGTGGTGTGGGCTGTTCTGGGTACCAATGAGGCCCCCTGGAGGGACATTACTGGCCCCCCAGGGACACCAACAGCTGAAGCAGAAGAGGTCATTAGGGCGGCAATAAATGGCGCTTGGTAATATCCTCAGCTGCAGAATATTATAATCAGACTACTATGAGGCTAACAAGCACCACCATTTAGCAGATTGTTGGGTTGCTGGTTAATTGCAAAGTGTGCAGCTATAGGATATGGTGGCTTCTGACATTTCACAAAGCAAATGCCACACACCACGTTAGACAGATCTATGGCCAGTCTAATCTTGGTCTAAACTCGTAAACGCCTGATGTTTGAATCGTGTTCAAAGGGGCCACACGACACGTGAGACACGCTGGAAGTCTGATTTTCTCACTAGTTGATATAAAAAAGTCAAACCTTTCTCATCTCGCAGAAATGGGTAAGCGGTCATTTGCCACGTCAAGAATGGAGTTTCCCGTCCATATCTGTTTTTGGGATGTAAATAACTTTCGTAGTCTGGTTTTTCTCTTTTGATGAAGGCCGATAAGTATTAATAGCATAATATCCTGAGTCAACCATCTAGATTTGTGGGCAGATGAGGGGAAAGGGCCCTCCCTGCGGGACTTTAAGTACTGGATTTGGCCACTAGGGGAGCTACAGAGGCTACAAACATAAAAAATAGACCAAAATTGCTATAATGTAATTTTCCATACAGAAAAAGATGGTTTTCTCAAAAATGTTCTATTTTCTGGCACTTCCTGTGTATTTGGAGTGTAAATGGAATGTTTTAGATCCAAAACAAGGCCTAAATAAGTGTTCTCAGAGATACCTGTTGCCATGGCAACCAAAATTATATTCCAAATAGAAAAATATTAATGTCAATTGATAGAATAATTCATGTCGATTCATACGCTGTAAAGAGCATTAAGATACCATTTCTAAATCTAAAGTTATGCCCAAATGTAGGGAAAGGGTTGGCCATTTTTTAATCGATTATTTAAATCATTATGCTAATTAGATGCCTGATTTAATTAAAACAAGGAATAATAGAGCTTATCAGCTGTATGGGTAAAGTCATGTCATTCCATTTTCATGAAGCAATATCTCCGAGACCAGAGGGGCTATCTGCAACTGCTATACCTCATTTTAAAGCAAATGACTTTAATTTTATACATCACAATTTACTACGGAGGACCCTTTCCCCTCATCTGTTCACATTTATCAAACCTTGTATCTATGTGGTAATTGTGAATAATATTGACCTTATTTCATATATTATCATTCCAACTAAACTGTTTGGCTGGCCATAGAATAATACAGTTTGCAGAGCTGCCGTATTATGACCGTCACTAACACTCTGAAAGGCAAATATCTCCTGAACACATGGCATACTTAATCTCTGGAATATGCAAGAAGGAGAAAAAAGAAGCACTGCGCAATTATGGCCAGGCTGGAGAAGGTGATATCTGGGAGATGAATCCCTGTCTCCCGGGGCTGGGACCACCACTCTCTGCGACCAGCCTGCTTCATCTAAATTCAACACTGAAAACCTGGATGATCTGAAACTAGTCAGTGGTGACGACTTTAGGTCCTCAGATTGATAATACCTAAAACTACAACTTCAGGTGGTCAAAATGACGACTTTAGGTCATCATCCTGACAACCTGAGTCGTCAGTATGACAATACAGAGTTTTCACACTGCCGATATATGCTTGGTTGGTGTTGGGAGGTGGGGGCAGAGGTTTAAGTCGTCATTTCGACCACCTAAAGTTGTAGTTCTAGGTGTTGTCAACCTGAGGACCTAAAGTCCTCACCACTGACTAGTTTCTGATCGTCCAGGTTTTCAGTGAAATGGCCCGGTTTGTCAATGCCAGTGAATTAATGCTTTAGAGGCTGGTTTTGGCCGCTCTTTCCATCCACGAGGAAATGAGGAGACTCTTAGGCTCTCACTGGCCGATCTCTTTCATTGGAAGTGTGTATTTTGGTTTGGTGGTGCGCTGCTGGTTGTGAGAATCCTATATAGGCTAATTTCGTAGGCCTGCATGCGTTAATAAGGTTTCAAAGCATTTCAAGACACATGGTTGATTTATGCATTTATATGAAGAGAGACTTTCTATGGGTCTTGTCCTGTAGCGTATGCTGTGGGGAATGTAGCTACGAACAATGGAGATAGGTATGACACTCAATTTGGCTGACATACAAAAAGATTGGTTTGTGGTTTTACTTCATCTATGTATGTTCTAAAAGCCCGAGCAATTTCCTTTGAACAAAGAGGGGACTAATACATGTATTACGTTGTTATACCTCATAAGCAACGAACCATGGCCTAGTGGTGTTTATTCCATAATTTATGGTTCACCATGAACTGTTTAAAAATATCTATGCTTTATATCAGGTCTCAGTTCTAGGCAATTATATGGACTATTGAAAATTTTGTGATTTGCGCATGCATATCGTACTGTGAGCTGGTTTCCTTATATTGAACTTTGGAAGTCACAAAAAAAATCTTGGCTTTATTAGGTGTAGGTCTATGAGTTATGTGGTCCCATTCCCGTTGAATGAGCTTCCCTTGTTGGTGTCAAACCAATTCCTCCAGAGCTGTAAGCCTCGCACCCCAGAGAGTTCATGCTTACTTGGAGTTGGGGAGTCTATTATCATACACGTTACATTTGCTCTGGAGAGTGTTGCTCCTATGGGAAAAGGTGGTACTGGCTAAGAAGTGCCTCTTCTGCAGAACTGTCTTTCCATGTAGTGATAACTTTTCACTTGTGTTGCTCACAAGTGGTCATGCTACTATGGTGCTAGAAAAGAGTGATTTGAGTAGGCACCTACTCAGGAGAATTCAGTCTGTTTAGTAAAATATAGAGTGTGTGACACAATAGGTACCTGATAGTGCAGCTCTCTCTATTTTCAAAAAGGCAGGTGACTTTTCAGACTGATGTCGCGAGTGCAAGTTGAATGGTGAAGCAGAGTGTGACTTGTTTTAAAAAGAGGGCACCTACTGACAGCTCTATTTACCATAGGAGCAACACCTTCCAGGTCTGTAATCCATATAGCACGAAGAGAGCGAATCTAAATATTTCAGGATGACTTGTGTTTTCATAGAGTATGCATATTATCTAAACCGCGAAATTACAAACATGGGTGCTAACCACAGTTGAATTAGCACTTAACCAATTGCAGAAAACAGTGCTTTATTTCCTCAAGATTTCATCTATTTTGGCCAAAAGTCGGTCCCTTTTTTCGACCTTCACCTCACTTTAAACGTTTTGTAAAATATTATCTATTGCTCACATGGTGTTAAGAATGTTACTTTAAGTTTGGCTGAACAGTTTCAAACAAGAACAGCAACTTTTGTTAATTTTTCATTGCTTATCATGTCATGCCATCAAGAATCGGTGAAAATCGGCAGAAAATCGCCAAGAGCCGTTTCGACTAGACTAGACACGTCCGGTTTGGACACTTTGGCAGAAGCAATACAATTCTGGTATAAAGACAATAGTGCACTGAGGTGGGTCTAGCAATGACAAATGTAGTTCAGAGTGTAGCAGATCGCGCAGTGGTGAAGTCACTGAATGCTTATGCCACAATGGAGGCTGGAATTGAATTCCCCGGATATACCACCAGAACACTCTGTAACATATGCGAACCCATTAGTCAGATGTCTAAATGGACGAACCTTTAGGGTTGTAACCCAACCCCTGGTGTCATCCATAGGACGGTTCTGACAGTAGCACCTGTCACCTTATCTATAGCGTCTGAATATAGGCTGACCTCCACCATACAGAAACTGACTTTACAGTCATTAGCGCCTCCTATAGAGAGTTGCCCACATATCTGACTGATATATTGCTTTGAAGGTGACACCTAGCAGAGGGTACAGGAAGCCTATGTCCTGTGACGTGTAGGCACGTCAGGCAGGCCACGGAGGACGTGTCATCTGTAGGGTGCTCAAGGTGATAAAGAATGATCCATAGCCGTCAGAGCAATCCTTTGGTGGACGTACCAGGACACGCAGTGCTGCATCTCTATAGGTCTTAGGGGTAATTCAGGCTATGTCAACCTCAAGGTATGATCCGTTTCACACCTTAAATGTTCGGACATACATCATTTAGTCCTAGCTTATACTTAGCCTACTGAATGCCATGCATGCACCGACTAAGAATTGGTGGAATATATGGTGTATTTATGACCTAATGATAAATGAACTACATTCGTTATTCACACTCATATTCTACACCAGGGATTCTCTGTGCTGTTCATACATTCTTTCCATATGATCATTGAAGTTAGAGGGGTAGGAAGAAAAATTAATCTTCATTGGGGGGGGGGGGCACCATGGGCCCCACCACAACCACCTTATGCTGTCGGCTCAAGCAGGATGACACCTATATATAGAATTTGTATAGAAAAGTAATTTTTGTTGAAATAGGCTGATTTGAGGCTCAGGCCTCCATTTTTCCTATTCCATTACTATATCAATCTAATTTGAGATGTAAAGTTTTAGTTTCTTGTTCAATATATTTATTATAAATTCTAGACAGATTTCGGGGGCCCAGATATACTCATATGTGTATATATATATATATATATATATATATATATATATATATATATATATATATATATATATATATACATGTGTGTGTATATATATATATATATATATATATATATATATATATGACCAGACAAGCAAAAACACCCCTCTACAGGGAAATTCATTATCAAAGTTCATCTCAAGATCTTTAAAATGAGACATTATTGGCCTAAATATTCCCAGTAGGTATGTCAGAACCCCTCCTTGAACATAGGTCGTTATTCATATCTGAAATTAATGATTAAGCTCTAAATACATTATAAACCATGATAATGTCTAAAAACACAATAATTCACCCTTTTCATAAAAAAATACATAATGATATGATGAATTTTTACATAGATTTTGATCTAGAAGGAATTTTCCATTTCTGTTTTCAGTTTTGGGTTTTTAGTGAGTATCCCTGAAAATTGGCATAAAAATCTGCAAATTTTGAATACTGGGATGGTTGCGATGGCAACCAAGAACAGGCATATAGGTTAATTTCTCATGAAATATGTTCATTTTACCATCCAAATATGGGCCATTTCTACCGAAAATGGTGCATTTTAAATAAGACCATTGAATTCTGCATCAAAAATCAGCTTAATGTATTTTTATAATGATTTTAGAGTAATTTTGCCCCTCCAATGCCTCCTGGTGGCCAAATGGGGAATTAAAAATCCCCCGCGGAGGGGTGTTCTCCCTTGATGGGTCACATATATATATATATGGGTCAGGTTGTCAGAAAGTGTAAGATTTTGCCCTTGAAGGCCCTAAAAAATTAATTTTCTAACTACTTTATATAACCCTAACAAATTTGTGAGGGGACATCCCCTCAGCTCAGAAAACCAAAAAATACCTACTTAGGACATCCGGTTCCATTTTTATTGCTTGTTTTGTAGCATGTCCGGTACCAAAATGATGAAATATGGAGGTAATTAAAGTTGCTGTCAGTAATATAGAATGTCCCATTATGCATAGCAACCACATGCAATAGCAAGGCCAATATGTCTATCATTGACTTAAATTACGAAATGGAACAAAATTTGAGTTATGCATGCACAGTAGACTGCCTCCTACATGATGATAAAAGTACCGGACGTTACGTAACATTACGTAACATCCGGTATTTTTATCAGAATTATTTCACATAAGCTGCTCTCACATTGAGACAAATACTGATAGACACACAATTTTTTCACCAAAGTAGGTGATAATAGGTCCCTTTATATAGGTAATAACAAAAATGTTGAAGCTTTATTTTTTCCATGTAATATAAATGATTTAGATTTAGGTACCGGACATTACAAATTACAGATTTCCATTTTTAAAGACACATGATGAAAAATTCTCATTCAGTAACTTGTCCAAACCTCATGGAAATGATACCTATGATCATATACAATATAAAAAATAACTTCGGAATACTCCAGATGTTCTTTATTCAATACAGGACACTTGTAAAAATACAAAAAGTCAAAAAGAACAAATTTGGTCATTTTTTTTCAATTTGGCAGGCTACAAGTCTGGGAGTTTTTTATGCATGACCACAAATCAACATTTTCTGATAGCTCCAAGTGTCCTCTATCAAATGAGTCTATGTAAGACAAGATTGGTTCACAACTTCTTTCTCCAGAGCCATAAGAGTCCAAAATGACCCCAAAAACACAAAATCTACTGCTTTCTGACGACCTGACCCATATATATTATGTGTAAAAGTCAACTTTAAAATTCAAATCACTAGCTTTACAGTGATACATAGCATGAGAAGATACTCCTGTTAGTTTTGGAGGAATGGCTTGCTAGATATGGGTAGGTGTGACCATTTCAAGAATGTTAATAAGCTCTTTGTCTAATTGGTCATGAGATATATAGCTAATTAGCATAATTTATGCTAATTAGCTAAATTCGTATAAATTTTTATTCTTTTGCCCATAACTTTTGATCTAGAAATGGTATTTTCATTCTGTTTTCGCCATAGTAAACCTTGTGGGATGTTCCTTCAAATGGAATCATTGGTTTTCCTATTTAGAATGAAAATCATGTTTCCATGGCAACAGAAATCAACAAAAATGCTTATTTTGGCCCAAAAACATTCTTTTTACATGCCAAATTTGGAACCTTTTCACCCAAAATAGAACGTTTTATCAAAAACCATTGAATTCTCCATAAAAAAGTAGCCTATAACAGTTTTAGTCATATTTTTCCTATTCTAGTCCATAGTGGTGCCCCCTGGTGGCTAAATCTGGTACCAAATCCCGCAGTAACTGTCCTTTCTGCTTGCTGGCTCACATATGGTAGCAGACAACTAATTATTCATAAATAATCAATATCCTAATTCAGACTTACAGTCTTAAGCCAATGTGAAGAAACGGAAGGGAATCCCAATTTATGATTCTAAAATATGAAATTATACAGTTAGCGACCTGTCTTTACATACAATGTTAAAAGAGCAACTGATACTTATTCTATGCGCTAGGCCTATACCCTTCAATACACCATGTTATAGAAGGCCATTAACCCTACTAGGTCTCAAATGGTGACGTTGATAGATTCTGCAATATAAAGGCTCTTTACTGACCTATCTCCATTTCTCAATACATCATATTAACTGGTGGCAGACAAGCGCAGGTTGAAAGCCATTATATCATAAACAAGGCTATGGTTTCCCGTACGAGTATGTTGCAATTCCCAGATAAGGAATTTGACTCTTGTAGAAGAAGAAGAAGAAGAAGGGGCTGTTGGACATGTCTATGGGATGACCCCCAGAGACCTGCACGATAACCATGAAGCATAAAGGTGTACTATTTCGCACAGACCCCCCTACCCAGCTCCACCAAACCTTCCCATAGTAGTTATAGCTGGCCTCCCGTCCCTGGGATTGGAACCCATTCAGCCACACTTAATGGTGATTATACCAACATGTGGGGCTATAGCACTGGGTGGTAGAAATAGTGGAGACCGACATTTTAGTTCCCATAAATATAACGTGGTAACCTCCCCCCTAAACTGCGTTTTCTGTTAGACAACGATTGATCCTTACAGCAAAAGTATTCTGTAATATCTGGCTGCATGGTAATAACGATACACTGCCATACTAAAGAGTCCTAACATGTAGCAAAGACCAGATAGATATCAAAACGTCTAATCCTACCTAGTGCTACACTGTCCTACTATATAATCCTACACTAGTACATTATGCACACCTTAGAAAATTCGCGGAGTGAGAGTGAGTGAGTAATAGATGTTTAACACCATTTGGAGAGCTAAGGTCATATTCATGGCAAGAACGACATTACACAATTTCACAGAGGAATGTGTCAGTGCCCGCGCATATGTGCACCACACACACCTGAGGGGATAGCAAAGAGAAGATATAGACCCTTTTAAGTGGGCTAGGGAAGCCCAAGAAATTCGTGGACTCTGTATACCGAGTATAAATCAAACGTTTATAAGTGATATATTACTAACAGGTATTGCAGACCATATTGCTGCGAAAACCTATATATTATACTGGACCCTCCTACTCAGACATCATGTGCATACGAATATATTTAGGACTTAACAATTAGGACCACCCCTACACACCTGATGCCTCCCCTATACCGCCTTTACGCATACCCATAGCCACCCTTAAAAACATTTAGAGTCCCATGGTGACTCCAGAGTCTTGGGCGACATGATGTACAAAGGCAGTAGGGCCTACTGGGGAGCCTTCTAACCAGCGTTAAAGTAAACCATCATGCTGACCGGCAAAAGTGCATCACTTCTGCGAGCTCAGCATGATGAATGAATGCAGCCCATGGTGAGTAACTGACCGGAGCAGTATTACAACTAAAGGGTTTATATATTAATACACTATGCATCCATGTTGGGTTAAATCCTCCAGTACACCTCCTGACTTTCCCCTATCCCTACACCCATCCATCTTGGCGGTGGCCATGGAGACAGCTGGTGCAATGGAGTAGGCCATGCATTAAAATGCCCAAATGCCCTTGGTAGGAGTGACAAATGGACCAATCTGACCCAGATCAGTGCGCCTTTCAACTGGCCAGTCGCACCCGATGAACCACTGCCAGCAGAATGCCAGAGCCACCCCTGCCTGACAAAGTCAGGCCAAAGGCGATGTGATCTGATTTGTGTAGTGGCCGCCCGTGGAGTATGGATTCATCTCATTAATCACGCTCCTCTTTGATTTCCCGTAATACATAGGAGATATATAACATGGCTTTGTGTATCAAGCTGTGATTACAATTTTCAGATTTTGCGGTAATTTGGTTGCCATGGCAACCATACAAAAATTGGCTGGCAACTTCATTTTTGAGTTATATGGAATCTTTAAGGGATGAACTTTAAAATATGATTGGAATATATAATGCATCTTATTTTCTTAAGAGGAGGGGTGTGTGTCCTTTATGGTACTGTAAGTGACCCACATGTAGGTTGTTAGTATAATATGGGTTAATGAACTCAGTTAAGCCTCCCTGGGAATGATTAGGATGTAATAAAGGAGACTCAAGGTCCCCAGACCTTTAGAAGCTCTTTCGTGCTTTGGAGGGAGACAGGAACTGGGCAACAATGAGGTTCACAGGAAGTACCTGATGGCTTTTTGTGGATGTGGCACCAGGTGGCATTTGGACCATTGGCTTCCTGAATTAATCCTGCAAATGCCGAATTCATGCAATGAATACATTAGAGTTGGTACCGGAAACAGGTTTTCTCACGGGAGCATGTTCTATAACTCTTTTAATTGCTTTGTCATTCTTCAAAAATTGTTCTTTCGCAATTTACCTTGGTGACCAGTTTTCATTGCCTCTATATCTTTACGATTCCCCAATAAGTATACTTGGTTCCCATATTTTGCTCAACAAAGTGACCATACGGTGGTAGGTAGAACGATCTTACCAACAGCATTAGTGGGACACCAAAAAAAAGCACTGTTGTGCATGTGTACGTTTGGAATACTCATATTAAACACTGCAGTGTGGGCGGCTTCTGCTCTGATGTATCCATTGTCATCAGAGCCTGGAGGTAAACATGAACCGAACAGGTATCTGTCTGTTATCAATGGGTCTATTTTCTGGGGGCATTGCCAAGCTGCTGTTCTCAATTACTGTGTTATGTGCCTTTTTTGAGCAATATCTAGGCGATCACCCATTTCCTTTCTTCATCAAAAGGTATAATGTCATTTTCATTGCACACTGGCCTTTTTGGGCAACATTAAAGTGATCCCCTTTTATGTTTAGGGGACAACTAGGACGTGTTTGTCTCTTTTCAACGCTCATAAATTCGTGCCTCATATCCAGACCGTATATAGGATGGAGCAAGGCTTCCGTCTCAAGTGTTGGGATGGACCAAACCCAGTGTATTTGTTGGTAGGTTCATTAATCCGTTAGTACTAATCAATAGAGAGTCTGACAGAAGCCATCTTGAGTTTCAGCATAGAGTGCTACTTCTCCAGCTGTCACTTGAGCCAGGAAGAAAGATAGCTTTATAGAAGATGGACACAACACACAACACCTCCCTTGGCTTTTATGTGGTCTTTGGTTAAAGTGGCAGAAAAGCCCACTTGAAGTCCGATATAACTTTTTTGTCTCTGCCTAAAATACATAGACATAATATCTAACCTGTTAGATCTCTAAAGCCACACTCTAGCTTATCCATGTAAGCCCTGTCTAATGAATTGATAATTGTCTTTATCATCTGTGATGCACAGATTGCAGCGCAGCTATATGCATGAATGTTTAAAAGCCTAGCACCGGGAGTGTATCTACACTATGACAATAACCCCAAGTTTAATTGAAATGCTGTCTGTTAGGAATAATAATTAGTGTCTGAGACATTTTCTTGAGAGCTATGACTCATCAACAGGAAAGATATCTATATGATTCGCCAATTTAGCGTACATTTAACACGTGTATAGCAATCCGTACGTAATCATAATGCGTAGAATAATAATACTATGCAGTATCTCCATGGTATTGTAAAGTAGTATCATTGTGATGAAAATGACATTGCTGTATCTTACATGTAATAACATTCCCACCAATATCAGTGTTCCCATTTATCAGTCTTTTTAACGATGCCATCACAGACTAACAGTTTCACACCCTAGTAGGCAACAGCCATCAAACCCCCTGTACCCCCTTGAATTTTACACCCAATGGTACATCATCCCAGCTACTGCGGTAGTTGAGTTGGAATTTCATTTTCCGCTAGGTCATTTAATGGAGACATTATTTCAGTATCAATAAGATAGCACTTGGCCATGCCTACTATGCAGAAGAGGAACGTCAGTAGTTGGGGTGAGATGGGGTGGTCCTTTACAATGATACATTGGCCAATTTTGTGCCAATGTCCTAGTCTGACCCTGACCCCTTAGGGTGGGGGTGGTGTGAGGCTGAGGACCGAACTGCTCACTTCATGCTGATATTCTGGTCGGGCAGGGAGGCGAGCAGCTCTGAGCAGTTCATCACCACCAGAGGCCGCTGCGTCAGTTATCAATAAGGTAATATCTCCTGAGTCTCAGTCAGGGGCAAACGTTATTGAATCCGCACGGCCTATTTGCAGATTTGTACAGTGATTGTGTGCTGACGAATTGGTCGGACCAAGGTGTTAACGGTGGTCGTCTTCTTGGAAGAGCAGATGCAAATCCCACATGGGTTGACTATATAGTACTAAGTAGTGACCTATGTAATATTGCTGCCAGTAACTGGCTGATATGTTTGGTTTCAATGACATGCAGTGTTAATAAGCTCTGGGTCTGACTTGTTGAGTGAATTATGAAACGCACTTTAAATTATAACATGCTAAATGCCTTGTACATTACTCACTCTTAGCAGTTTCGTTGCATTTGTCACTTTGAACCAGAGAGTATTTACAGGCATACTCCCTTTATATATGGGTTTGGCACACATACAACATAAGTAATCTAAACTGAGTGATTGGCATAGATGAAAGAAGTGTTCAAAAGGCCCAGCAGATTATCTTGAGGCATATAATGAAATACCTACAACGCGGTAAGTAGTGCCCAACCCAGTGCTCAAGTATATATGTCATGGAGTGTTTGACTGACAGGTGTCCATAAACGTGAGTTGTCTTCTATTAGGTCTATTGTCTTGAGTAGTTCATGTAAACATGATGAGTGATATCAGGGTTTAACACGTGTACTTTCACTCTTCGTGTATAGACACCTTTATATTTATGTGAGAAAGATGCATGATAGGTGTTCCTCGTACCCACACAGACAATAATACGTCTAAGACAAATCTTTCATTGAACTTATTTAGAACATGGACAGGCCCGCCCACATTGAACTACTGACAATGTCACCTGAAGAACAAGTCATATACTATGTATAAGCCTGTATTATACTACTTGCAATGAGAGTACTAACCACTCATATGCCTGAGTTTTAGTCAACTACCAGTGTACTTTTAAAGACTGTCAAGCTACACCTACACTGAGGCCATGAATCTAAATCCGCACCCATTGTGACACTAACAGTTTCAGGCTACATCTAATGCACAGGCCATGTACCTGAGTCTAAGACACTCTAAATCTACAACTAACATTATCAGTCTACAGCTAAGAACAGGCTATGTAACTGAGTCTAATCTGTTCACCGTATTACTTACAGCGTCAGACTATCCCTGCAGCACAGGCCATATCCCTGAGTCTAAGTCGACTCTCACCGTACTACTTACAGTGTCAGACTTCTACTGCAGCACAGGCCATATCCCTGAGTCTAAGTCGACTCTCACTGTACTACTTACAGTGTCAGACTCCTACTGCAGCACAGCCAATATCCCTGAGTCTAAGTCAACTCTCACCGTACTACTTACAGTGTCAGACTCCTACTGCAGCACAGCCAATATCCCTGAGCCTAAGTCAACTCTCAGCGTACTACTTACAGTGTCAGACTACCCCTGCAGTACAGGTCATATCCCTGAGCCTAAGTCAACTCTCACCGTACTACTTACAGTTTCAGACTACCCCTGCAGTACAGGCCTTATCCCTGAGTCTAAGTCAACTCTCACGGTACTACTTACAGTGTCAGACTCCTACTGCAGCACAGCCCATATATGCCTGAGTCTAAGTCAACTCTCACCATACTACTTACAGTTTCAGACTACCCCTGCAGTACAGGCCATATCCCTGAGCCTAAGTCAAATCTCACCGTACTACTTACAGTGTCAGACTCCTACTGCAGTACAGCCCATGTGTCTGAGTCTAAGTCAACTCTCACGGTACTACTTACAGTGTCAGACTCCTACTGCAGTACAGCCCATGTGTCTGAGTCTAAGTCAACTCTCACGGTACTAATAACAGTGTCAGACTACTCCTGCAGTACAGGGCATATCCCTGAGTCTAAGTCAACTCTCATCGTACTACTTACAGTGTCAGACTCCTACTGCAGTACAGCCCATGTGTCTGAGTCTAAGTCAACTCTCACGGTACTACTAACAGTGTCAAACTACTCCTGCAGTACAGGCCATATGCCTGAGTCTAAGCCCACTCCCATTCTACTACTCACGTTGAATGGTCCGGTGTTAAACGAATCACAAATGGTGACACTATTATCATTCATTTCAATTCAATTCTATTCACACGCACCCCATTCGGGGCAAAGGAGTAACTTTTCTCTGAGCAGTCCTTCTCAAACATCGAGTACCTTCACATAATATATAACAACTACACATAATACACACCCCAACAACTATATCCGTATGGGGCTGAGGTGCTCTCACTTATTAGTGTCCAAAACGTTTGGCAGGCAGTCAGCCAGTTTGGTGGGGGTCCCTGTCCCGATATTGTCAACTTGGCACGTCACCTAAGGGGCAATCGCGCCTGTTCCCTTGGTTACCACTCACACAGAGGACGCTGATGAGACCAGAGAGTTGCCCGGATGTAGCTAGTGTCACTGCTGGTCGCTAGGGGTAGGTAGGGTCTGTTGGAAAGCTGACAGTTACAATTAACTCGTACAGGACTGTGCCGTAACAGGGCAAGATTTAATTATCACGTCTGTCTCCCCCAGGACAGCCACACAGCCAGGCCCCACATAAGGTCTACATAGTTGGTGCTCAGTGGGCATGGTAAAGTGGAGAACCTTACCCATTTCTATATAGCTCTATTATACAGTTAGCATAGGCGTTGAATTGTGAATTACTTGCTGCATACGTCTCACTGGAAAAGTCTAGGGTAAATTACGTAGTATTATGTGAAAACAAGACACCCAGACGGCAACTAGAGAGGGCCGGGATAATAGATATCCACTCACGTTACCAATCTGTGTATTCTGTCATACGTGCTACCCAATTATATTGCTTCCTGAGCTTCTACAACGTCCCCAAGATGCATTGTTATAAGTGTATACTCCCAAGTCATTTCACTCAGGGGATATGTTATAAGGCAGGAGGTGAAGTCCTGGTAACTAGCATCCATGAGTGTGTGTATTGACTGATCGTGGCTACTTTATAGGCAGGGTGGGGTCTGTGAGGAGTGCATTTGGGTTACTCACCAAGGTGTGGTGAGTACTGAGGGTCCAACTACCTGTCATCCTCTTAGTTACCCTCAACCCCTCCAGTCCAACATTATGCCCCAATAATCAATCTCCAATTGTGTTAGGATCCATGCAGCAATGTAACTTCAACGGATTACTCACCAGGGTTGTAGTGATCCACCCCTCTGACTGCTTAACCTTATAGGGACGATATGCAATATAAATGTAACACTGTTGGGTTATTTACCCTTGGTGCCCTCATGCAGCACAAGGACGAAAGTGCAAAATGAAAGTGAAAAATATGAAGCGTTTAAAGGGTTAACATGTGTACCTACTGGTGTTCAGCAGAGGGGTGAATGAGGTTTGGCAGAGGACATGAGATGGGATGCTCTGGAGCACTTGGTTAATAAAACATGAGAAGTGGCTTGTTGGACAAGGGTAGGAAATACACCGGCTGACCCCTGCAAGTGTCCTCTTGTGTCACACTGATGATTGACACCTTGCCTAGGCAACTGACCCATAATCAAATTGGCCTTGGTGGGCATGCGCACTGGGAACTTCCGCATGGAACTGGATGGCTACGTCGGTTAGCATGAGAGCTCGGCCGACACTACTGTGGTGTATAAGTACTTGGGGGGGGAGTAGAGTGAGGTGTATTTGGAGAGTTTTGGGTTGCCTCTTGAGCTACTCATAAGGATACTGAGAGTGGATGAGCAGCTCAGTGTAGGGAGTTATTTACCCAAGACATTCAGCTTATGCTTCCTATAATGTAAATAAGATGGACAGATTGATGATATTTGGGATGACTCCCTAAAATGATTAATCGATGTGATTTGGAGGATGATCTTTATATTACAAACTGGAGACGGGCAGAATTCCTCTTTGTTACATGGAATTTATGTAGACATTCTCTTACTCCAAGAAGAAGGCAACGTATTGTTGGTCATTAGGTCTTGTTGTGTCACGAATTCATATGCTAAATACGATTGTTTCACTGCAATATTTTCCTCAAATCTCACATTTACTTTGTGGATGCACAGTGTTGGCTTGTTAAGCTTTCAATATTCTAAACTTGCAATCCTTGCAATACAATTTTGAAGACTATTGTCAGTCTTTGATTTGTGACAGGATCTGCGAAAACGGGGCTTAGTGCAAGGGGTTCTAAGAGCCCTTTTCCTAGTACATGTCACATTTATCTTGCGCCTCATTTTCAGTTCCATGCAAACTTTTGACATTTGATTTATATCTTTGCAGGTGCCAATGATGAGCTCCGTAAGTATTTGCTGCTTTCCTTAATTTGGTGTTTGGTGTTTATATAGATTGTAATGTGTTTTCATTATGCAAACGGCCATTATGGCCAGCTGTCTATTACAAATTTTGTCCGGCATTCTATCTTGATCTGTGTTGTTGTAATATGTGAATAACTACCAGTAGGACATAGGTAGGTGTATTGATGAATAATTATGAATATCGAACTTTAGCATGGCACTCTAGGAACACACGTTTTGGTTTGACCAGTATCACAGATCCTATATTGGACGTGGAGAGAAATCATCTTCCATAAGTTTATCAATTGTGGCCCAACAGGGGAGAACGCACGTCCGGGGAGGGGGGGATTTTAGTACTGGTTTTGGCCACCAGGGGGCAGTATATGGGTAAAACACTGACAAATATCCTTAAAAGAACTTTAGACCAATTTTGATAAGGAATGCAGTGGTATGCTTAGAATTACTCCATCTCCACAGAAAATGTTCTATTTTTGGAATGTTAGTTGCCATGGAAACATAGATAATTGTAGAGATAATTTCTGCCACAAACTTTTTTTTGAAATTCCTTCAAGAACCCAGAACTGAAAACAGAGTTCAGAAATTCCCTCTAGAACCAATTTCATGACAAAGGAAATCACATTTCTTTGGTTATTTTTCCACAATCTGTATTTTTTTTGCATTATTAGAGTTTATGATAGGATATAATGCATTTAGAGCTCATTTTCTATTTTCAGTTGTATACACCAACCTAAGTTTGACAAGCAATTACAGCAAAACTACTGGGGATATTTTAGCTCAAGATATCTCATTTTAAAGCCCATGACTTAAACTGTAAAAAGCCATTTCCCCCCAGGAGTCACGTTTTCCTCACCTGGCCACAATTGTCTGGAACATTATGGCTTAGCCCGTTCCCTACTGCTACACAACTTTTCTACTGGTCCCTGTTAGGCCATGAACGAATATAAGAAACTCCCTTCACAATATTAACAATTGGAGCGAATTTGGCTGTCATAACAAGTGAGAAGTCAACACTGGGACAGGACAATCTCCTAATGAATATCGATAAAGAACTTATAAAAAAAAAGGCAATGGGCAGGGGATTTCCTTGTAAACAAATGTGTAGAACAGGAGCTCAATACAGGAACTGGGGAACTTTGCTCAGAATCTTGCAGTCCCAGAAGAAAATCGTGTCCAACCTTTCTTCGTTTTTACGTTGTAAGGGCTATGATTCAGCTTAATCTTTTTGGTGAATTCATCAAACCACTTCATCAAATGACTCACTCGAAAGCTAAAACCATATCACCAAGGTAGAAATTTACTAGTGAAATTGATTATTGTGACGTAAACTGCCCTATCATCAGTAAAATGAGAGTCGCTTGCTTATTCGACCGACATTTCAACTTTAGAAACACGCAATGAACATGAACATTTAAGTTAGATTCCTAGCCAGCAATCCCATCCCCCCTCTTATCTGAAGATAATGATCCAAATCGAACTTGAAATATCTACAGCACAGCCGAAACGCTTTCATGTATTGCATACTGGTAGAGACATTGAGCTTTGTCGTAAAATGGAGCACTGTTCTACTCTTGATAAGGGAGGTTTAGATCCTAGATGTCACTTACCCCTACATCTAAACTCTGCCTCTGTTCGCCCATTCACCCGGGAGGTGGACTCAGACATGCCAATACAAGACACGCGACCAAAGATCTCTCAGTCCGCTGTGTACCGTGGGGTTTTGGTAGCACTATTGCTGTGTCTTGATTTGATAAAAGGGGCCTTACCATTGCTTAAACTACATGAATGCGATTTAAATGTCATTTCAGTTGCATTCACAAGTGTTGTCATTGCCATAATGAACACTATATTAAGGATAATTCCTGGGAGTAAAATAACCTCCCTGTCCTTGGCGAAATCAAATTAGGAATTTGAGAATTTGAAGTTTGTGTGCACTAAACGAATACACTGTTTGGCAATACAAAGTTTCAGCATCTCCCGTGATGGTAATCATCGATACCAAGTAATACTTTGAGTCAGATACAAAGAAAATGATTATGATACATGGTGTCGTTTGCACATTTATTCTCACCATTTCTTTGTCTCAGTACCATTAGTCAAATTGACGCTTAATGTTTAAGAAATAAATGTGGAACAATGAATTGGCGACGGGTAGGGTATGAAAGAAACAATTTCCTTGCTCACGGAGTCATTTCCCAAACACAACGGATGGCCTGTTCCGGTATAGATTGTCATGGAATTAAAATACCACACAAAATTGCACAACGTTATTCGACGGCACGGAAGACAGACTGATAGAACGAGTTTGAGACATCATTTGGGATCTGTTTCAATATTTAAGCCATTATACATTTATCTGCTATTATGGTTGCATATAAACACCACATCTATATTTTATGGAATTAGCATGTAGACCCCACTTTGAGCTGCCCTAAATGGTTTGTAAAATAACATGAAAACAAAAATACTAGCGTGCCAGAACAATTGCCTGTAGCTATCATAGCGGTTGGCAGAAAACAACTTTACCAACTGCATTTTCCTGACACAAGCCATCGTGTTGCCAGTCCAGAGTCTGACTCAGTTACGATAGAGCTGGATGTAACTCCCACAAGGGGTACTCAGAGTGTGCCCCAGTCTTTGTGTGGTCCCCAACTTTGTGGACATAGACCATAAATAATGCACAGCTGACGACTCGTCTTCGGTCCGGACTGTCACATTGTTTTACCACCGCCCAGGCACGGCCATTGATGACCTGAATTCTCCTTTGCCACAGCCACAAACTAGGGGCCAGGGCACCTCTCCAGGGCTTCGCTCCCTGGGCCCTGGAGGGCAGGCATCATTATAAATCAAGACAGGGTCTCCAGCGCCGGAAGTGGACAGGCACGAGCCTCCTCGCGCAGGCGCATATGGTGGGTCCCGTCCAGCGGAAGTCTCCATGAGTCCACAACGGACGCGAAGGGATTGTGGGTCATTTTAGGCTTTGCGCATGCGCCTGAGACAGGAAGGTGCTGGAATGAGAGTATCCGCCACAAGGGGTCGCTAGTGTGGCTTGCACCTGTTCCCGGCGTGTGGCATTAAAGGGCACGTGCTTTATGGTGCGGTAGCTGGAAACTAATGGTACACTCGAAACTTCAGAACTCTTTTACCATCGTCCCGACATACAAGAATCTTAACAAAGATAGAGAGTCTGTATTTGGATAACAAGAACTCTGGCAAATAAAGTATAATTCAGCTCTTTGTACACTGCAACCAAACGACCAGATGCAAATAGTCCATTTAAAATAGATCAGCTTCACAAAAAGAAAGGAAAATTCACATTGCAAAATTCATCCTCTACTATTACTTTGCTTCCTTAACCCATATGCACCAACCCTCACATGCTTCCAGTTGATTATAATCATCCCACGCATACTACGCCCCACCCCCTGCAGTTCACCACAGCAGGAGCTGCCTGTTATTGAGCCCCTCTAACAGGATGGGGTGAGGACAACTGTGTAGGATCAAAGCTAATTGTATTGTTGTCCACATAGATTACCTCCACTATCTCCAGCAGGCGTTCTGCTGGAGTGTGAGGGAGGTGTTGATAAGCCACTGTCATACCACGTCTTTGATGTAGGCCATTGGGCCGTGGGTGGGTCCTGATATTGTTTATCTACTTCATCCTGACGTCAATATCGTCCAGGCCTACAGTAGTGCCGGTATAATGGGAGGGATGACCCGCATACCACTGTATAGTAATTGCAAAATAGGAGTGTAATGAAACTACTGTTGGCCTTTTGACAGTGTGTTATATGCTCCTTTTCAGAGCCAATTACTGTAATCAGTTTTGAAGTCTTGCACATCATGTATACTGGTATGCATATGCGATGGGTCACTCATTTTTGAAATAGGCTGTACCTCCAGCACTCTTACAAGATCGGTTGGCATTTATTCGTCTATACTCCATTTTCCCATTATAATACCATTGTCCATTGTGTTTATTTAAGAAGCTTGGGTAGAGACCAAAAGTTTTAAAGCCAGTAGGACAATACCCAAACCTATTTTTGGCGTAGAACATATTGTCATTGGGAAGATGACGATCTATCTTCTGATATTGCCATTTCCTTTGTTAATATCCTAACCAATATAGTTAATGATATTGTCTATGGTCAGCATTGCCCGATGGTCAAGTGTTAACCACACACAATTGAGGGGTTATGAAATGAATAATTCAGTGTAGGGTCATTCTTTGAAAAAATCACTGCCAATGCCGTAGTATCGAATGGAAAACGAGATATCATGGGATTGCAAAATAAAAAAAAAAAAAAACAACAACTGAGCACTGCCTGCACCATTGGGTTTGCTGATGGTGTGTGTTACTAGTTGCTCTTTGTTTCTTAAAAATACTTCTGTTATTTTTGTACAAAATGCTACATGCAGGGAACCTATGTAAGGTTATTGCCACATAACAGTTTAGTGATGAAGTAAAGGACATTATGTATATTACACATTCAGCTGCCCTTCTGTGGTAGGAACTACAGGCAGATCTGTTTGGTGAACCCCTGTAATTTTATACCAACATTTTACTAAGTATAGTTAAGTATTTTTATTATGCTGTCTTATTCTCTCTCTCTCTCTCTCTCTCTCTCTCTCTCTCTCTCTCTCTCTCTCTCTCTCTCTCTCTCTCTCTATTCCCCTATTCTTTTAGCCCAGACCGTTGCCACAAGAATGCTACTGTTGAACTCGATATATCTCATCAACAATACCACTAATAGTTTTTACGCCAAGACTATATATTAAGTTGACATGGCATATATTACAGTTGATTTAATTATAGAATAAGTGTATAGAATATAAAATATTGGACATTGCAAAAACAATACATAATTATTCCTCCTTATTATGCACTCCCAAGAGCTAGTTAGAATTCATAAAGATATCACCATTGGCGGTGATGAGTCCTAACCACGTTTGACAATGATAATCACAGAGGCCTCCTCATCATAATACAATAAGAGTTCACTCATGAATTCCATTGGCATTCTGTTGCTGTCTAAATGCTGATGGGTATTCCCTAGGCTCTGCCGTCCTGAATTTTTGTTTACTTCCTATTTTTGACAGCAATGACGCTAAACACAACTGGCATGTGTCAAGCCCAACCATTAAATCGGCGATAGCAGCAGGGATGGGTATGTGGAGGAGGAATTGGGTGTGTTTGGGTGTTCAGTGTGTGTGTGTGTTGGGGGGGGGAAGGATTGCTCTGCCTACTCATGCTAGAGATTCACACGACCGACCACCTGCCTCTATCCGATAAAACCGGTTATCAGCTGGGAGAACAAACCGATGTTAGTCCCTAACAAGGAGCTCTCAGTGAAAATAGTATAAAAGAAAGGGGGAATAAGATAGGGAAAAAATAAGTGGAGGATTAGCGGTGTTTGGATAGGCGTGGATACCATATATCGGCTACGCTGTCAGGTAGTGGAACGGATTGTATGTGCTGAGATTACCCGTATTCGTCAATATCTTCACCAGGCAATCTCCTATGGAAGACCTGATTGCTGCATTGTTTGGAAGACATAGTGGTTCAATACAGTCATTTGCATTATCATGTTTGATTGTACAAATGTGCTGATGGAGAAGTACTGATGAGAATAAGTTGCATTCAGTGAATGCATGTTAATCCTTTGAATGGTATAAATCATTCAAATTGCCATGGCTCCTGTAAAATAACATGCGCGACTGCATATGACATTCAGCCCATACATCCTCGGTCATACAGCTCGTTCTGGTGGCAGGGAACACATGGTCAGCAGCATTCTTCTTAAAAATGACATTTCCGTCACTCGTCACTGGTGAAGGGCAGCAGTCATCAGAACACCTTATGACTTTTTCTATGGTGCAATCATTGCACCACATACCCTTAGACACCTGTTTTGTGGTTTTCTAGTCTGAGGATAGTACATAAACGCAGAAAAGTCACTAGTATTTTTGTTATATCTAAACTTCTATTATATATAAGAATAGAATTCTTTTCTATAATTGTGGAATAGAAAAGAAGCTTGCCCTGCAGGGCTATTAATAAGGATTAGAAAAGAATCTTGCCCTGCAGGGTTATTAATAAGGAATCAAACAGAGGCTTAAATTTGATAGCCCTGGGGGGCAAAATTCTTTTCTATCCTGTGCAAGTAGCCCTGCAGGGCAAGATTCTTTTCTATCCTTAATGTATAGCCCTGCGGGGCAAGATTCTTTTCGGTCCTAAATATTGTAGCCCTGTAGGGGAAATGCTATTCTATTCAAATTTGGTTAGAAACCCTGTATACAATCAATAGGGACAGTATTATTAGGGTTTAGGGCTGTTCATCTTGTTCTATAAGAAGAGAGGGATATTATCGTGGTTTCTTTTAAAGAAATCATGGCTTTTTTTTCAAACCATGAAAATATCCTTCTCTTCTTATAGAACTCGAGGAACATCCCTAAACCCTAATGATACTGTCCCTTTTGGTTGTATACAGGGTTTTAACCAATTGGAATAGAATAGAATTTTGCCCTGCAGGGCTATTAATTTAAAATTGATTCTTATAAGGAATAGAAAAGAATTTTGCCCTGCAGGGCTATCAAAGTAAAATTGATACTTATAATGAAAAGAATAGATGTTGATAGCCCTGTGGGGCAAAATTCTATTCCTTCCCCTATATGTATCAATTTTAGATTCATAACCCTGCGGGGCAAAATAATCTATTCTAATCCCTTCTAAAAGGATACTGCTCCTATCAGCAGTGGATTGAGAGAAGGTCATAAGGTATTCTCATGACTGCCCTTCACCAGTGACGAGTGACAGGAATGCCATAAGAAGAAAACTGCTGAACTGTGTTCCCGGTCACCAGAAGAAACTGTATGACCGTGATTGTTTGGGGTGCGGCATTAGCCTTTTACATTCCTTTGGAGAAAAGCGCAGTTCACCCGAGCATTGCTACCAAGCAGCAGACAAACTCACTGTTAAAACGATTGTCAATGTGCTTTAGAAGACAAACTGGTGAAAAACACTCAAACCCCTTCGATTCACTAATCCATACAACAGATTTAAAAATAGATTTAGATTTATAATATTTATAAATAGTCAGAGTGCACATGGATTCTCTAGCCAATATGTCATGCGTCCAGAAATATCTAAAACTGCTCCATCGGCCGCCGACATGCAGTCATAATGGAATTTAAATGATTTGGGCTGAATTAGGAACCAATATAACATACTCCAAGCTCTAATAGAACCAGAATGCCATGGACTGTCCATACGCCATCCATCAGTGACTGATGGCCATTAGTCGGCCATCAGTTTATTAGGTTTTTGTATCCAAAGATATGTCAAGCCCATAAAGCCCCCAAATGACGAAAAGTTCAACAGCGTCAAACAGGGAATTTTGATCTGCAGGCTTCAAGACCGTTACAAAGTGTTTTGGAGGAAGTGAATATGTTTGCTAAAGCCACGAAAAGCCAAAAATGAGGATAGTTTGAATGGAGCCACACGGTTCTAGTAAGCTCTTCCCATTTTAGAATGCTGCCTAGCGTCATTGACACTCGCCATTTCTCGGTTGGCCCATACTGGATTTCTGGCTCTGCTTGCTGCCAGGGCATTAGCTACTGGTTCCGTCTTATAAAAGGCAGCAAGGTGGTTAATCTCTGCGAGGAAATTGCCAGAGAAGCCTCACGTCTGGATCCATATCGGCCAAATCAGCACAGAATGAGGACATACTAGGTGACCCAAGTCGGGGAGGCTAGAGGACAGATCTATGGACTAAGTCTAAGTCCAAGTTGTGATGCCAAGCTCCTTCCCAGTAAATACAGATTTATAGAACTGATTTAAATTCTAGTTGAATATTTATAGGAACTGCACATATTCGCTTAGTATACATTAAGGTTTATTTGTGTTTTAGAAAAATAGCTTTAATTCTGTTATATATTTTTCTGTCTCGTTTCGATATGTGTGCAATATAGAAGAATAAGTATTTACATATGATGTATATGAACACATTGGATCAATTCTTTGTGATTATATATCTAGACCATGAGATTCAGAACATATGCTCCTACATGGGCTAATGGAGTAGCCTGTGAGGTAGAACTTAATATTTAGCTGGAGAAACCTAAACATGCCTATGTTACACAGTCAAAAATAACTTTCCTATTTTGAGAAATTATTTCTCATTTATGTAAAATTAACTTAAAACAAGTTTGTCTCCGCCAGGTAACTAAATTTTACTTGAAATCTTGGTATGTCCAGCTTACTTGGAATAAGAAATACAATCTTAAGAAATAAGTTCTCAAATCAAGTAATTTATTCTCAAATTAGGATTCAATTTTCTAGAATGGTTCTTAATTAAAAGAAGTTAATAATTCTCATTGAAGAGGATTATTTCAAGATAAACTTACTCATAATTTTTCTTAAAATAAGTTATATTTTCTCATTTCCAGTGTTTCAAAAACATGTATTTCCTTGTTTGTAAAGTGGATATGATTTTCATCTATTATGGAAATGCTTTAGAATTAGATCGAATTGAAGGCTACCTCAGTGACAGAGGTTCATCAGATTACATGCAGCTCTTTGCAGCCACATTTTCATAAGTGACTAAGACCTTTATTCAAAGACTTCTACTTAATGAAATGCTGTGGCACATCCCACCCTTACATTATCATATTATCTACGCAAAAGGTGTTTAGCTTCCTTTATGCCTTGAAATCCCCTCAATAAACTATCAGACCAATGTACTTGACATTAAGGTAATACTTAAGAAGTTTCCTTCAGTTTTCACTTTATTTAACCACATCTAATGTTTTAGGACCAAGTTTAAGCTAGGACTTTGTACTTTGTATTGCAAATAATTCACCATAACTTTGTAGTGCTGGCACCTAGTGGCAGACTATGTAATTTCCTCATATTAAGAAAATAATACTTACCTGACATGTTAGATAATATTCCTTAGCCAATTTCTTACAAGATCTTAGTTCTACTTTTTCTAGATGTAAGAAAACACTTCTAGTTTAATCAATCTCATATCAAGAAATCAGACTTTCTTGTTTCAAGAATATAAGATAAATAATGTTATCTGGTGGACAAAACTACCAATTTTGAGAATTTTTCTTAAGAAAAATAATCTTGAAAACTTAAATCAAGAAGGCAGCTCTATATTTGTTCTAAACTTGATTTTTCTTAAAGACAAGATGACTGATGAATCTTATAACCAGAATTTTCCTCATAACTAGAAAAGATTTCTTATATCAAGTTTATTTTTTCGGATAAGAAAATTATTTTTAGTTGTGTAGGGATGGACGGGGTGTACAATGAGGAGTGACTTGCATCTTTATGGCTCTGGGCCCTGTTTCTAAACCTTTCATCCATGTTCACTAATGCAAAGCAAAAAGTGCAGACAGAGCAAAACCAGCTTTCTGATTCTTAACTTGAGTTCTACTCTCCTGTTCTATTGGCTAGAACTGGATAGGACAACCTAAGAAACACTAATGCAATAAAGCCACCCACCTCTAGTGTACCTCTCACTGGTATATCCTTAGGGCCTTCTGCCTATTCATTTGTGTGTTATATCTTATGTTAAAATCAATTGAAATACATCAATCCTGTTTCTATAGTGGGTTTTGAATGGCACCATTTGCATTGGTGTTGCACTCACCAAAATGGCGCAGTTTGAGTCCTATCTGAGTTCATATAAGCCAACTGCCTAAACCCAAATGAATAGAGCAAAAGTGTCACTGTTTCTAAACCTTAGGATAGAACTCAAACTCAGTCCCATCTGGTTCATTGATGAAGGCTACATCATTACTTTTCAAACAATTTTGCCACCAACCATTATAGGTGGTCAGCAAAATTTTAAATAAGAGAAATACACACAAAAACTTGGATGACCCATTTGTAGATAGATTAACTGAAATTCAAGGGTTGTGATGACACGCACCATTGCATGAGTGTTTCTAGAGTTGTCCTATCCAGCTCTAGCCAATAGACCAGTAGAATAGAACTCAAGTTAAGAAACAGAAGTATGTTTTTGCTGGTTCTGCACTATAAGCTTCGTATTTGTAAATATGGATGGTGCCATTCATGTATACAAGCAGGGCCAAGGTGGCAGCAAAGTCGGGTGGAAAACAACAAATTTACTACATGTCAATGGAACAGATGGGACTCAGTTTGAGTTCTATCACAAACTTTAGAAACAGTGGCACCTCTTGCTCTATTAATTTGGATCTAGGCAGTTGGCTAACACAGGCTGAGATGGAACTCAAACTGAGCTATTTTGGATAGAGCAACTTAGGAAACACTAATGCAAATGGTGCCATCCAAACCAACTATTGAAACAGGGCCCTGAGGAGATTTTGAAGAGACCAGTAATGCTAAGTAATACTCCTCGTCCAGAGAAAGTAGAAATGGGTTACTTTGTAATTGTAGTGAGTGTCCAAGATGCGAAATCTCCAGACAATATAAAAACCTTCCACAGTTTCTACATCTAAACAAACAAGTCACCCTTCGTCGCTGTCCTAGCTAAAATGATATTTTCCCTCCGCCAAGACCATGACACACCTGAATATGTCGGCTTTCTCTTGAACATACCATTTCCTTAATTTTCTGAGGTGGCCACTAGGTTACCCTCCCAATTCTACCACACACCCTAGAGAGACCTGACAGGCCTCAGCTGTAATGGACAGGTTGTTCTGCAATTATCCTCATTTTGAACAACGGCTTTCTTCTTCAGGTCTATCTGCGTGTAGTATTCGAAGATGGGGTTGCATTGCAAAAAAGAAAGCCTTTGTATTAGACATGTTCAAACCCTCAATGTCTGTCATTGAATACTATTATCTAATGTATCCTCTTGGCATGATTCATGAAAACTCATTGGTCTTATCTTGTCATAATGATTATTACAAGTATGTACCGTGGTCAAAGTAAGATGATCTATAATATCTTGTTATATCTGCAGGTGTGGTGGAATACTGCGAGACAGAGATATTCCACGCAGAGTGTCCAGAGGGTCAAGTGATCGTCATGAGGAGTGCTAACTATGGAAGGATGAAGTTTGGCCGCTGTGTTGATCGCGACTATGGATACGTTGGGTATGTTGATCGAGATCTCCTATGTTAATGAACTGTGTAACATTCAATACCTGTTAGAGAATTTGCGATGAGCATTTTGAAAAGTCCAATTGTGTGCCATATGAATATGTTGATAATGAAGATTGTCTTGTGAATTTTTACTGAATATTGATGCCTGTTCTAAGCACTACTGATTATCTAATGTGTTATGGTCTATACAACAGAAGAGAAGCATGCACTCTCCATAGGTATGCACTCTCCATAGGCGATGGCAGCTTCACCAGCAGTTTGCAGACCTTAGGCCTGCATAATGTTGCCACCATGCTAATAGATTAATGATCCCTGCATGGTGTTTGTCTCTTTTTTCCCCCTAGTTGTTATAGCACTTGGTCTTATAGAGATGGGAGGTTGCTTTTGATCTTCCTTCTGTTTTTATTATTTCTCCGTGTCTTGAATTCTTGCAATATTTCAACTTTTTCTGTCCTGAGCTACTTCAGAGTTGCACAGGAGAGTATATTTTCCCGTCAAGAAAGCTCCGCCAAGCCACACATTATGTTTATTGATAGAGACCCCTACCTGCAAGCCACAGACCACGGAGCAGTACAGCGGCAAACAGGATTAGTTTTCTGCACTCTCTGAGAGGAAACATTTCAAGGATTTTTTTTTCTTATTTAGCTGTTTCTAATTTCTCTCCACATTTACAAAGTACATTGCTATTGCTATGGTGCTGAACCATTGCTTCAGATCAGCGTGTTCCCTGACAGGCAATTCTAGATTGCTTGTACCATTGCAAGAAACCTCACAAGGCATATGAAACGTCAGTGCCTTGTATTTTATAACTAATGTTTCTTATTACTTCATCTCCTGTGGTTCACAACGTATACTTGGACAGCCTCAGCATCAAGTTACCCTTCCTAACCCATCCATAGTTACAATGTCTGGTGGCTATTTCCAGCTCCTATCCGTATACACCTCGGGCAGCGCTCCTTTGATATATGGCCATTATAAGTACACTAAACACCGTACAATGCCACCGGGTACCAATTACCCTTTCTCCATTGATGGGTACTTTAAGCTGACCTTTCTATGACCTTTCACCTTGTGTAGTGTCTAAGATCAGTGCATGACCTTCTATACGGAATCAGTGCCCATGGCCCCTGCCTTGTTCATTATGCCGCTCAGCACCTTATCATAGCTTGTATCCCATTGATACTATTCACTCAAGGTTTACTAGCACTCAACTTAGAGAAAATGCCATTCAGAAAAATTGGTCTGGGATAGACTTAATTAGTATAGGATGGCCAGATCCATCCAGCAAAGGATTTGACCTGTTTCGACCTCAGGAGGGTCTTGCCAAAAGTTGACGAGGAAGAACGTCTGTTAATTGTACTGATGGAAACGTGCATGGGCTTACTCGTTTGCGTAGTATTGGCAAATAATCTTTAGCAAACTGCATGGGAAACACTTTTTGAGCTGCAAGCAAAACGTGCAGGTTTTATGTAAACGATTTTATAAGAATTTATTAGCAATACAAAAACGTTTTATTTTTTTCTGGTTCTCGTGTGCCTTTTGGCAAGACCCTCCAGTATCCGGTACTTGCCATTGACGGCTACAGCAAAGGGTGCTGTTTAATCAAAATTATCCTTTTTAATCAAGAACAGGATTGTCACCTGTCAGTGAAAGTTCATAATAAAAATTCTAAGTCTTGACTTAACCACGAAAAAGTAACTCACTGTCCTACGATTGATGATTACAAAACAATATTATTTGATTAGCAATTAATTGTCATGACATTATTCAGAGTGTACATACATACATACCTACGTAAAGGGACATGCAGTAGTTTGAAACAAATTACAATACCACACGCATATCAGGTCAGTAACCAGACTAGGAAGTTTATCCTGTGACAGATCCAGCCAGTATCAGCCAATTTCGTTTACAAATTCTCTCTTTGTATTAAGGTATTGTATATCAGCGTCAAGTTTATCCCATAATATACATACTCTATAAAGGGGAGACTTATCATAGGTTAGACATCTGGATCTTGACACTAACAGGCACTTCTTAACATTGCCGCGAAGATTTCTCACCGGTACATGCCTGGTGCATGCAGTTGGCCCACTTTATACCATGTGTTTGTACAATTTAATACATAGTACATCATTAACAAATTTCCAAACCCTCCTTAGTTGATACATTTTGTGTCGAAAACTAGACAGTCTTTTTCTTGAAGGTAAGGCTGCAGTCAATTACAACACCTAGATAATTAAACTAATATACAATTCTATGGATGTTTTCACCTTCTAGGTCAAATCATGTGACCTTGACCTTGTTCAAGGTCAAATAAAAAGCACTCTCTGATAGGGCCCTAATATATCTTTTTGTTAGTAAGATTTCATGTTCCTGGCACTAACAGTTCGCAGCATAATGAGAAAAAAGCTATATGAGTTGCTATTTTCACCTCATATCTCATGTTTAAGGGAAATGTTCACTTTCAAGGTCGAACCATGTGACCTTGACCTTGTTCCAGGTCAAATAGCCAACACACACTGATAGGGCTCTGATATATTGGTCTCATGTCAAAATTTCATGAGTCCAGCCCTTATGGTTCTCAAGTTATTGAGAACCAAAGGTTGATAACAGTTATTTTCCAGGAAAATGTTCAATTTTATGAAAAAATTGGTTGCCATGGAAACGGGCCTATAAATCACACATGCTGGTCCAACCCAACGACCCACCTGGTCTAATCTGAAAGCTAATGGTCTAAGCTTTCATTTGATACCATGTGACCATTGCTATAGTTGGGGTGAAACGAAATCAAATTTTCAGGGCACTGGCTCCTGGACTATACCATGTTTTTGTACAGTTTAATACATAGTACATCATTAACAAATTTCCAAACCCTCCTTAGTTGATACATTTTGTGTCGGAAACTAGACATGATTTTTCTTGAAGGTAAGGCTGTGGTCAATTACAACACCTAGATAATTAAACTAATATACAACGCGCAATGGTTGACCATTCAAAATAACACTCTTGGTTACCAAATTATACCTATTATAGATAACATCACTAGAACACCATAAGAGTTCTGTTTTATCAGTATTAACAGTCAGTTTAAATATCTTACACCAGTTGCTAATGCTATCCAAATCGTGCTGTAATTTCCTTACAACATTTGTAGAATCAATATCACTGGCATATGTGGCTAAATCATCCGCATATAAACAGAAAACTGGATGCCTGAGGTTTCTATTAAACGCTGAGGAAAATGGCTGCCATATTTCAGATCAGATACCTGGTGCATTAATGTTGACATGCATACAAAAAGAGGGCCTCTGTAATGGAAAACGTATTTTGTTATTGTCTAGTCAGGGCGTTTGTGTGTATTTCAGGTGCTCCACAAACGTGCTCAAGATCACGGACAAGCTGTGTTCGGGACGTCACAAGTGCGATGTCCCTGTGCCCAACTCTGCCTTCAGACGTACCTCACCCTGTCCCAAAGACCTCAAGCCTTACTTCGAAGCCGAATACACCTGTGTTACAGGTAAATAACATGTAGACAAACGCCCTTGCTTTATTTTTATTTTTGATTTTGTGTTAGAGAATATTAAGATCAAGTACGATACGATGGATGTTAGTAATTTTACTTGTGGGTAAGTTACCTTAAAGAATTAATGACAGTTTACGTAAAAAAAAAACACATAGTCTAGATCTTTCATGGCAGTAATTGGGCAAAACAGCAAAATGGCTTCAAGGCAAGTTGGGCATAGGAAGCCAATGAGGAGTTTCAAAATAATTTAGACCTCTATTGGCATGACTTTGCAGTTTGGGCCATTGATTGATGGTGAACAAGTGAAATGTGTCCCTTCCTCTTGAAGTTCCACACATCTAAACTATGTAGCCAGCGCATGTCACGTATGATACATCTCCTCAATGTTCTATGTAAAACAAATTAATACGACTTCACCCAATTCCCTTACTTTTCTTTCAGTTGAGGACGGCCATGGCGCCCCCTGTGACGAGGGTCGGCCCATCCTGCTCACCAATCCAAGTGGATTTCTTGCCAAAGCTATAGCAGAGTCTTCTGGACATGGTTCAGCCAAGTGCCCATGGCTAATAGAAGCTAAGCCTGGTCAGACCATCGTTATCACCCTCTTTGACTTCAGGTAAGGGAATGGTCATTATTTATCAACAGGGGGGGGGGGGGTTTGCGCAGACGCACACAGTTTTTTTCCCCCCTCGACGGCTGTCAAATATTTTTGCTCCCCCTGCGTGGAGGCACGGAGAGTTTTTGTGCCCCTCTTTGTTCTATAGTAGCGTGCGGGCTTTTTTGCTAAAAAGAGGGTGAATTTTTTAGCCCCCCCTCAAGAGGGGTCAAAGTTTTTTGAGCCCCCCCTCAGGAGGGGTCTAAAAATTTTACGCCCGCCCCCTCAAACCCACCACCCCCTGTTGATAAATAATGACCACTCCCTAATGTGAGAGAAATCCTAGCAGAGCCCACAGATCAATAAATATCATGTATATTGATCTATGGTAATTTATCATCGGCCAGAATTACATACATTAAATCCATATGCCGACAGGTCCCAATAGCGTACACTGTCAGACTGGTATCTCTCAACCGTTCCTAGAAAAAGACACACACCTTAAGCGAACCCATTAAATGAACATTCTATTACTTTCTCAGCTGGGTCCCCAAGATGCACACGTCATGTAGTAACCACCCAGTGGGCACAGAACGTTGCATCAACGTTGACAACCCGCTGATATTGTGTTGATGATGTTGATCAACCTGTCTCCAACACCATTTCAATGATTCTATTTCAATGTTGTCAACCAACACCATTTCAACATCCAATCAACAGTTGACATATCAATGTGTAAATATTGTTCTCAATTCAATGTTGACTCAACATTGATTTGTCAATGTTGAATCAACAATATTGATTTCAATGTTGATTCAATGTTGATTCAACATTGACATGTCAACAAAGAATGCCCTAACAAATATCAACGTTGTTTCAACATCATATCAATGTTGTGTCAATGTTGAATCAACATAGAAATACAAACATTGAATCAGCGCTGATGGTTAGATGTCGAATCACAGTTGATTTTGATTATGTTGTGTCAACTTTCAAATTCAACTATATTTCAACCCTATATCAACCATTGATATGCAAACATTGCAAACGTTGTTTCAACGCTGAATCAATGTTGATGTGCCCAGTGGGCATGAGCCGCTTCCGGTCACGCAGCTAGATGCTGACAGATGTCATGTTGGCCATTATCTCTAGTCGCAATAGTGGCGTTTTAGTGCATTACGAATTACTCCAATATTTCAATACGATCCTGTCTTCTCTGGGGAGTAATGACTACAGCGTGATGCCACCCTCCTGTAGCAGAGACTAATGGCAACACCTGTCAAGGGACCTGCCAGGGTGTAGGGTGTCCCTACCTGATGCAAGGCTGGTGGAATGAGCGTCTGTTGATATACCACATATATTTGTAGTTTTAGAGCAGATATTCCTTCTTGATGTATTTCTAAAGCGTGGTGTAATAATGGAATATAGCATAAATATGGCAGCACAAGGGTGGTATATTGACGAAGCCATTGTTTTTGATCCTTGCGGGGAGAGGTACCGCTGTGTTTACACACACTTTTCGTATTGAATCCAACCATGACAAATCCAGAAATTAACAGGTTCATATCCTTAAATAGTCTAGATGATCCCTCCATATGTGTTATGTCTAATATATTAAAAATAAAGAAGAATCCATTGATTTTCCAACACGGTCCGAAATTTTCGCCGTCTTCCTCGTATGACAAGCAGATGACCTATATCTACATCCGGGCCACTGACACAATTTCGTCGGACAAGGAGGCGGGTGGGAATGGCCGGACCACGAGCCCCTTACGATAGAAAAATCAATGGATTCTTCTTCATATTCAACAAAATGGAAAAAATTAGCACGCATTCCTCGTCTATGGATCATATACTTCTTGGGATTTCAATATTATAACATGACAAGCTTGGAATCAAGACGAAAACTGAGTGCAAACATAGGACTAGGACTGAAGGTTAGAACTTATTTATTTTTCCATTGAAGTCCATCACCGTTCAGTGTGGCGCTATGGCTAAGGCCTCCGCCTACCTCTACTGCGGCCGGGGCTCAATTCTCCTACGAGTTGGGACGATTTTTCACATTGAAACAATGGCGAGACTGAATTTGTATGTCCACCAGCATTTTGTCAAAATAGTCTAAGTCCAACTTGACCTCGAAAAAGTATATCCAAAAATCCCGAAAATGAACATGTGCGTATATGCTCTCATAATGCACTGGTATGAGAGGGCATAACAGTAAGGCAGGTGGCAGAATAGTGGTATAAGATTGGATGACTTCATGCAGATAATCCTGTGTGACCCTACATACAGAAAGTGTAGTGTGAAAGCAGATATTATCATCACTACATGCCAAAATTAAGGTGTGAGCAGCTGGTGAGGGCAGGAAGGTGTTGTTGGAACAAGAAAAGCAGTACCTCACCCACAGTACATTTCTCTCTTTTATGTCTTCACACATCTTTGTATGTTGCCCAAAAGTAGGCAGGAAGAAAGGCACCATGGTGTAATCTTAGTAATCATAAATAGATGTAGTCTATTTTGAAGAAAAGAAATGCTGGGTGGCCATTTACTCTAAAAGGGTGTATAGAAGTTGAAGGCTGAAACAGGGCATGCCTGTTTCAGCTGAGCCTTTTAGTGCATTTTAGCCTCCCCATCTAATCTACATCTACCATCACCATATGCAGAAAGGGCAATGTGACAGCATCACTGCATACAGCGAACACCTGAGAGCAGATATACCATCATCATAATTATGCAGATGTGTAGAGCAATCACTGGATGTAAAGTGAATATGAGAGCAGATCTTGAGATCTACCATGTCTAATTGCAGAAAGTGCACTGTGGGAGAGATGTACCATTGCTCTAATTGGAAAGTGTAAAGAAATAACCACAGACAGAAATTGCAATTTGAGGGTATCAAACCATATACAGTAAAGTGGGGGCAGATCCAATAGCACCATGTGCAGGAGGTGCAGTGCAGATCAATCATCATCATTTTTAAACATAAAATGTTTGAAATGCTATGAAATCTACCTCTGCGATGTATGTAGCGATCGAGTGCATCCCTTCCTCTGCCATATGTGTTGTGGGAGTACACCTCTTTCTCTAACACGGATGGTGTATCAGTGCTTATGATTAAATGGAAAACAACAAAATAGAAATAGTTTCAAATTCTAAAATATTCTAGTTCTAGTTTGCGAAGGGCGATTAGCACTATTTAGCTGATATGATAGATAATATGTATAATTGTATGGCACTTTTCTATATTGAATTTTCCAGCCTAAGCGATTGGCCCAATACTAACGCGGTGGATAATGGTGGTGTGTGTCACGTGACTGCTGTTATCAGAGAAACCAGTGACCCTCAAGGTATCAGGGTGTGTGGCGGTGACGGCAGGGAAAGGGAGGTGTATACAACTGTCAGCAATGCTGTAGAGGTCCGCATGCTTGGGCCTACGTCTTCCTCTATGGACGGTGGACATTATCTCCTAAAATATGATGGTAAGTATCAATGTAATACACGTGTTTTGTAGTGCATAAATTCCTAATGCCCATCGGTCGTAACATCTAAATGCAGCTACGGTGAATCAAGGGCGGTATTCATTAATTCTGAACCTATCATTTGTTGTCATTCGGCTCGTTGGGATTATTAATGAATATCACTTGAAATGTCTTTTCAACATCAATATTTCACAATAAAGAGTATTCTGACAGTATTCTTAAGATCAGTGAGTCTTGACACTACTGCCGCTTCTATATTATTAACTATGCCAGATTACTGGGCAGTATTGTGTTATAACCCACTGGGCACATCAATGTTGATTCAGCGTTGAAACAACGTTTGCAATGTTTGCATAACAACATTGATTTAGGGTTGAAATAGAGTTGAAATTGAAAGTTGAAACAACATACTCAAAATCAACTGTGATTCAACATCTAACCATCAGCGCTGATTCAATGTTTGTGTTTCTATGTTGACTCAACGTTTACAGTTGTTTTGTTGACATATCAATGTTGAATCAACATTGTATCAACATTGAAATCAATATTGTTGATTCAACATTGACAAATCAATGTTGAATCAACGTTGAGTTGACAACAATATTTCAACATTGATATATCAACTGTTGACTGGATGTTGAAATGGTGATGGTTGACAACGTTGAAATACAAATATTGAAAAAGTGTTGAAAACAGGTTGATCAACACCATCAACATAACATCAACTGGTTGTCAATGTTGATGCAACATTGTGTGCCCACTGGAAAGGAATGAGTGTAGTTTGCCATAACTCTTTCGAGTACAAATTCCAACTTTCTTTCTCTATTTTGTAGAATTTAGTTCAGGTCTAGGGAAGCATTTGACAGTTTTGACAAAAACTATTGATTCAAATTAGCTATGGCATCATTCTATGTACGTCTACTATGATATTTGATTCAGTGGCTGGCTGTGGCGATCCTGAACCCCCACCAAATGCTTGGTTGAAAAGACGAGGAGATAAAGCTTTTCTTGGTTGTGAATCCCTGGATATGAAGTGGCAGTTGGAGTGTAAACATAACAAATGGGAAGGTGGAGTTGCAAGCAACTGTACACCACCCACCTCAGGTAAGATCCTTGAGCCAAATGAAAAATGAAAGACAAGGACTAACAAATTACCTTCTATCCAGTAGAATTGGGTTGCATAAAAATTCTGTGCAAAGTGCACCTATCACAACAAATTGACCGCAACGGTAGCGTGAAATCAATAGCAATAGAATGATTAACTTTGGATAAAACATGTAAGATTTTAACCAATAGTTATGTAACGAGGTTCGTGAAAAACAGATGCATAGCTGACAACGTACCCTTCTTCAGTTGTTAAAAATATTTCCAGGATGACAGCTGAGGAGCTCCTTGTATGTATAAACCCAGATTCTCTTGATGAATGCTCAGCAAATTATAAGTTAGTTGGGCCAATCGGAGTATTTACAACCTGGCTGCTTGACTTTTACAGAATATGCTCCAATGAAGAATAGTAATCATAGCTATTGTAATAGTAGTTTGGATGAGTGGTAAGGGTGGAATCAGTGATCAAGGTAGTGGTGTCCATGATACTAGCCATGGCTGCCAAGGTCTCTTCTTGGGAGGAGGTCAACAGCAACGGTGGCTCGTCTGGCGCTGCTCGTGTGCTAAGCGAGCCCCCCAACTCCACGGACTCTCGACAGGGCTGACGGCACGGGCATGCTCCCAGTATGGGATCCCTCGGCCGTAGAAGCTTGGTTGGCTATAGCTGGGCGGGTGTCTCCTACGACATTAGCTGAGTGATCACTGCCATGATGTAGGATGTAGGCGCACTCCCAGTATGGGACCCCTTTCCTCTGAGCACCAGGACAGCTTCCCCCAAGAAGTTTCCGCCTAAAACAGTTTCAGCCCCAATAACTGGTACCTCCGTAGCTGTGGTGGGCATGATGAGTGACTCTTAGCCCCCTGGTACTAAGGCAGGTTGTGAATCCTCAGTGGCCTGCTGAGTGGTGTGGGGAATGATGGCTCCTTCCAGGTTAACACCACCATACTGGACCCATTCGACGGAGTCTGGGCTGTTGATGTGACTGGGAGATTAGAGTCAACTAGGTGCCCATAGTGGTCCACCATTAGCCCAGTGTAGGGGTCTAAGTGAGACTCATACTCTGAGAATAGTCTATCCCCCTCATAAACGATAAGAGGCCGGCTTTCCTCCCTCTCTGTCTCCTTTGAAGCGTCGGCCACCGGCATCTTTTTAGTCTCCTCCACAGTATCTGGTTTGGTCGGGGAATGGAGGGGGTCAGTGAGTTCCTGGTGGGGTTGGTCATTCTTCAAGACCATTTGGGAGCCTTCCCCTGTGAGCGGTATGTCCTTCACTGTGGTAGGTGTCACCGGCATCTTTTTAGTCTCCTCCACGGTATCCGATTTGGTCGGGGAATGGAGGGGGATCAGTGAGTTCCTGGTGGGGTTGGTCATTCTTCAAGACCATTTGGGAGCCTTCCCCTGTGAGCGGTATGTCCTTCACTGTGGTAGGTGTCACCGCCAGAGTTGCATTTTTCTCTCTAAGGGCTCTCTTGGGTGGTTTCAAGGATGAACTGTGACGAGGCCCCCAGTGAGGATGAGGGACTGGAATGGGGTCGCTTGGAAGCTTTCTTGGTACTATCAGGGAGTGGCCTTTTCTTTCTCTCAGCCTTGGTCAGCAAACAAGGTTTACTGGGTTCCTCTCGCAGGACAGGGGGGAACGCCGTGATGCTGAGACCTTAGCAGAGGCTGCCGCAGGCTTCCTATGCATCACCTCTGAGGGGCTCCCGGCACTCTCTGGTGGCTCCTCTCCCTCTGAGCCGTCTCCACTAGTTTTGGGGGCCGAGACTGGCACCGAAGGACTGCTAGGCACTATCGGATAGGGATCGGGGAAGGCAGCTAGGCCCAGAACAGCCCATGGGTGTTTGGCATCACCGGCTTCCTTGTGGGTTATTCGCAGGTGCCGCTGCATGTCATTATGCCCCTCCGTGGTATAGGGGGTCCCTGCTCACCTGGACGTACAACCCTGGATGGGGCAAAGCCATCCCTTAATCTCATTGGAAGTGGTATGCACTTTCTTGGTGTGTCTATTGCAGGCCCCGGCCTGAGTAAACCTCTTATGAAAATGGAAGCACAGATAACTTCCAATATCCATCTCATCAGTCTCGGGTTCCTATGTGAGAATAGGCGATGGTCCACTGCCAACCCTGGTAGGAGTCTGGGACGACCCCAGTAGAATCCCTGCAGGCGGAAGAGTCCCACTCCGAACCGGCCCCCTCGGTTGTATTCAGCCGTACATGAAGGGTTATTAGCCCAGCGGCATGGCTGTCCGTGATGCCGGTGGCGGCACTCGTGCTGCCTGCACGGTTGACAGTGCCATTCTCAGTTGAGATGACCTTGACAGAGCTTTTCAGGGTTTTGACAGTATAATTGGTGTTGCCAGCAGCATGGGGAATGTCTTCCGTGGTACTACTGTGTTCCTGGGGGTCACCTGGCCCTCCTACCCCTTCTTTACAGTCCTTCCGGTGAGTTTTCTCCGGCAGGGAAGGTGTATTCTCTTTAGAATGAGCCGTCGGACGATTTTTCGTGCTGCTAGCGGCATGGGCTGTGTTTACTTCTCGCGATCTCTCAGGAGGAGGCCAGGAACCGCGAGACATGCTTTTCTGACTTGATTAGAAATGAATTTTTTCTACCCTCTTTACCGTCCCCCCATTGAGTCTCTCCTTTCTGGGGGTGTAGGGGAACGGGAACTTTCCCTAGCTTGAATGGTAGTGCTATCAGCCAGACAAACTCTGTGCTTTTCTCTTCGGAGGGGCCATCCCCTGGGGATGCTGCGGGCGGCACCTCGGTAAGTGCTGCTGGCAGCATAAGAAGAGGAAGATGTTTTTGACCCCTGAGGAGAAGAGTGCGACCATCTTCCTTCCTCTTTCTTGTCCCCTTTTGAACTTGATGACCTTCTCGGACTATGGGATCTACTTCTCTCCCTCTCCTCTCTTTGGTTAAAACCCCCTCTTCCTTTGGTGCTGCCGGCAGCACGACCTTCCTCCCCCTTCCTTTCTCTTTCACTCGACCTCTGAGGAAGGACAATTGCTGACAGGGAGTTCCTCCTCCTCACTGTCACTGAGAATTAGGCGTTTCTTAATTTTTGGAATTTTTGGGCTACTGGCTTTCCTTTTCCTTCCACTCACTACTATTTGCAGAGAAGTTTCTCCTGATTTCTTTTCCTTCTTTCTGGCCACTCGGGTGACGTTTGCCCCTTCTTCTTCTCCCAAGCTTTCCTTAGAGGTGACTTCTTTTTTTCGATTTCACGGGCATTTTTCGATACATACCGCGATCCTGCATGCTTCTGCGTCTCCCTCAGCTTTTTCTCCATTCCCGGTTCTTTTGGAATGGTGTAGCTACGCCGTGTGACCTTACGAGTCATTTTGGTAGGAGCCTCCAAGGTGACACTTCCTTCTTCAGGCGGCCTTCTCTGGAGAATGGTGGAACGGGCAGCATGGGTGGCATGGGCGGCATCCATTGGAGTGCTGCCGGCGGCACGGGCGGCATGGGCGGCAAAAAAGAGGTGATCTTCATAGTCTGGCGCGAGTCTCCCCCCGCTCCGTGCCACCCAGGGCCCTCCTGAACGGAGTCTTCCCACACGGCGGACCTCCCCTTGCAGAGGCCGAACCCCCTACGGGGCCGGGGGCACTACCTTCAACGAATCAAGAACCCCAACCCCAACCTTAACCCTAACCCTATCCCTATCCCTATTCCTAACCTTAACCCTAACCCTAACCTTAACCCTAACTCTAACCCTATCCCTATTCCTAACCATAATCCTAACCCTAACCCTTACCCTAACCCTTACCCTAATACCCTAACCTTAACCCTAACCCTGACCCAAATCCTAACCTTACCCCTAATCTTAACTCTAAACTTAACCCTAAACCTTAACCAAAAAGTAGCCCTGACCATAACCCTAACCCTTATCTTCCCCTTAACCCAAACCCTAATCTTAACCCTAACCCTATCCCTAACTGCTACCCTAACCCTCACCCTAACCTCATCCCTAACCCAAAGGCTAACCCTAATCCTAACTCTAACCTTAATCCTAGGCCTAGTCCTAGACCTAACCCTAACCCTAAGCTAAGTTCAACTCCAACCCTAACCCTAGCCTTAATCCTAACCATCTAACTCTCTAACTCTATGCAATGTATACAAGTCTAAATATTATATCAACTGCAACATTTTGAACAAGGAGGAATGCCAGGTCCAGGGAAAGAGTTCATACAGGATTAGAGTAAATAATCAAGGTTGGGCCAGGAGTTAGGGTTAGGATTAGGGTTAGGGTATGAGCTAGGGTTAGAGTTTGGGCTAGGGTAAGGGTCAGGTTTAGAGTTAAGATCGGGGCTGGGGTTAGCATTAGGGTTATTGGTAGGGTAAGGGTTAAGGGTATGGGTAGGGTTAGAGTTACAGTTGCCAGAGGGTTAGGGTTAGAGGTTGGATATGGGTGAGGGGTTTGTTAAGGGTTAGGTTTAGAGGTAGGGGTAGGGGAAGGGTTAGGGACACCGTTGGGGTTAGGGTTAGGGTTAGGGTTGAGTTTAGAGTTAGGATTAAGTCTTAAGGTTAGGGTAGGGTTAGGGTTGGGGTTTAGGTTAGGTTTAGGGTTAGAATTAAGTTTTGGTATGGGTTGGGTTAGGGTTAGGGTTTAGGTTAGGGTTAGGGTTACGGTTCAGGTTGTGGGTTCAGATTAGTGTTAGGGTAAGGGTTAGGGGAGAGGTTACGTTCAGGGTTATGGTTAGGGTTGAGATAAGGGTTAAGGTTGGGGTAAGGGCTAGGGTTAAGGCCCCGGGTTAAGGGTAGGAGTAGGGTTAGGGTCATGGTTGGGGTTAGGGTTAGGTTTAGGGTTAGTGATAGGGTAAGGGTTAGGACAGAGGTTAGGATTAGGGTTGGGGTAAGGGTTAGGCTTCGGGTTTAATATTTGGTAACTCTTAACCATTTAGATTTAGGGTTAGTAGGAAAACATTAGGACTACAGTACTTCCAATGTGAGTGAGTGAGTAATAGATGTTTAACGCCATTTCGACAGCTAAGGTCATATTCATGGTGAGAACGACATTACACAATTTCACAGGGGAATGTGTCAGTGCCCGTGCATATGTGCACCACACACATCCCGAGGGGATAGGAAAGAGGAGAAATAGACCCTTTTAAGTGGGCTAGGGAAGCCCGGACAAAGTACTTCCAATGTGATGCCTATGGTAAGACCCAAAGTTTTGGTATGGATTACTGTTATAGATTCCTGGAGGTCATTTCTTAACATAATACGACTACCCCGTTCCAAGTCATACTAAAATCCCCATAGGAATAGCATTGAGATTTTAAGTCATAATGCTGTGTGTGGTCCAAGTGCATGAAGAAATGGCCTCCTGAGGCATAGATTTAGTGTAAGTAATAGGACTAGGGTTAGACCTAGCATTAGTGTATAGGTGGAATAGCCATGGTAAGGACACATAGGGGTAAGATAGGGAAATGCCAAGTATTAACGGTCCATGTTGGCTCTAGTTTGATGCCATTTCAAGTCCTAGGGATTGTTGCACTGAGAATAGAGGGACAAATGTTGCAAGATATCAAGTCAGCAGTAAATTAGCTTCACTATTCATAAAGCAGGCAATTATTTCTGTAATATGCACAACAGGTTCATGAGGAAAGGGCAATGAGATAATGTTCTTTGACATGGGATATGTCCTGTGAAAGTTGGGTACTGAGTAACGAGTTGCAAAATTTCACAGGATATACCCCAGTGAAAGAACCACTCTTTCACACCACCTTATCCTGTGTAAATAGATGTTAATGGGGTATGCCAAATGACGTGAAGCAATGGGAAGTTAGGTTCTACAAAGTCGAAAAATCAACTCTATGCCTAGTAGGAAAGCCCTTAACCACTAAATGATTCTTTTTGAGAACAATTTGTGTCACGGGGTCCTTCCACAAGAAGCTTAAGAATCATTTAGAACTAATTTCATAATTTTCACAGGGAAGGATCGGTGAAAATTGTTTTCATCTGGCTTCCCCTGTGAAAAATCAAATAGGCATTAGAATAATTATTTTCACTGGAAAACGCAGGTAAAAATTATTTCATTGGGCTTTCCCTGTGAAAAATCAGGAAATTCACCATCAGTGATATTACAGAGCTGATTCGATGCAAGCATATAATATATGTCACTCCAGTGATTTGAAATGGCAAGACACACAACAACAGCTAGTATCAAGCAAAAGAGAGGAGGATAGCTACAAAAAGAGAGAAGAGATAAACAATTTTCACTGGCTTTGTCTCTGTGAAAATTTTCACAGGGCATTATCCCTGTAAAGAAATCCTTTGAGATGATAGAAATGATAATTTTCACCGAGAAACCTAGGTGAAAGAAAATACCTTTCACCAAGGTTTATCCCAAGAGAAAGGATGTGGGTGGGGCCACCGTCGATACCGAGGGCTGCGCCTCCGCAGCTTCTACCAGGGCCTTTCACATAGGACAGTTTACGCTTACATTACGCTTTTGTTCCCACTATTTCGGCCTCCCCGTTCTTTGAAAGTGTCATGGAAGGCAGCGTTTGCCTCCCTTTCCTTTACGGACTTGGCGCGTAGCTCTGCACCAACTCCTGCGCCATGGTCTTATCGGCTGCTCGGACACTGCTGGAGTTTCCATTGGGCCTCAGCACGGCTTCACCCCGAAGGGCTATCTGTACTGTGTGGATCAGCATTTCAGGGGTGCCCTGGTGGATCCAATTCTGGAGAACCAGATCTTTCAGACTATCGATGAACTTATCCTTGGCGATTACATTGATTGTGTTCACATTGGCCCCTGGATATGCCAATCGAGTATAGAGTTTGATCTCTTCAGCATATGCCTGAAGACACTCCCCTTCGGTACGCTCCTTTGCTCTGAGAATAGCTTTCTACATGGCTGCCTGGTTTGGCGGCCGGAATCTCGCAACCAAAGCATCGTGCAAGTGCAAGTATCCACTGGCAGTGCCCAACTCCACTCCAGCCAACAATCATTTAGCTATCCCAGTGAGACTTATACCCAAGAAGACTTCAGCCGTCTCGTGATCCCAGCCATTTGCATGTCGATACAAACCAAAACGAGCCAGATACTCGGTTAGAGGACCGGACCCATCAAATTTACCCGGCATGAATACAGGCTAAGCCAGCTTGTCTCCCTTACACCATTCTTCGGTGACCACCTCGCTTATTGCACTGTGACCACTCTTACCGGCCTTCCCTGCAAGGTTCCCCGATATCATCGGGATCTCCCCGGCGGAACCCTGTGGCCATGCGGGAGTTGGTCCTGCCACAGTGGGAGCACTCCTCCCATCTCCACCTGCTGCTGATGGGGGATACATAGGCACCATCTGGTGGGAGAATGCACATGGGTACCCTGCCGGCGTCTATGGCTGGTTATCTCGGGAGCTCTCCATCCCCAAAGGGGTGGGGATGCCCACGATGCTGTTGTGAGTTCGGGATGGTTGCTGGAGCTACTACCAGAAGTCTCCGTAGTCTCAGCCAGTAGCCCCTCTCTCTCTGCCTCTTGCCGGATGGTAACACGCTCCTGGCTGTGGGGAAGGGACAGGCTGTGACTCTTCCACAGCCGAAGGAACTCTGGTGGCAACCATGAGGAGTTCTTGGGAGCTGCGCCAAAGGCATCTCCTAGCCTCCTCTAGAGGGTCATGAAATGTGAGCGGGGTTGCTTGGCATGAGTGTTGATGTTGGACTAAGTGCCCGGGAGCAGCAGACACTGGCAGGAGCCATGGGAGGGGGTCCCTGAAAGAGAGTGGTCCAAGGCCACCTCTCTGGCACCGGGGCACTCTCTAGTGTTGGCCTGAATGAACCCTCTTGAAGAAGCCCTCCTCCAGATACATCAACCCTGCCTTGGGGAATGATTTCTCCACCCCACGGGGAGGGAGCTGGTTGCTGGGGGGTAGCCAATCCCCTGGTGAACCCCCTCTCAGGCTCCAGTTGACTAGCCTCCTGGGCGGCATTGGTGGCATCGGCAGCCTAGGTGGCACCGGCGGACCGGGCGGCACCTTTCTTCTTGGGCCCTCCTTTCTTCCTCCCTTCTCCTTCTCCTTTCTTCCATACCCGCTGCATAAAGGTGTCCAAATGCCAACTGGCTCTCTCTCCTTTCTTCTTCCCCTTGTACTACGAGCAGCACAGGCAGCATCAGCGGCATGGGCGGCACGGACAGCACCCCTCTGGGTGCTGTGAGCAGCACTGGCGGCACCAAAGATGGCAGGTTTTCTTCTCTCTGCCTTCTTAACATTATTTCTTCACCAGGAAGGATTTCTACTAAATTTTCCCTTACCCCTGCCATCAACGCTGGAATATCTTCCACACTCATTTTCCAAGAGTACCAGAGTAGGGTCTTTCCTTTAAACACCGGCTGTCACCACTGTAATGGTAGTTTGGATGAGTGGAAAGAGAACACAAGGCAGGACTGTGGTAAATAACAGTACTTCACTTTTGACAAAATAGTAGCAAGGCACAAGTAATAAGAGCAGGTCTTTCACATCAGTTACCACAATTGGCTCAGCAACGTCATTCCTAAAGCCTAGTGTGGCTGTGGAGGCATGGCAGCCAGAGATAGGCACATCCTGCTCCTAGCTCAGCACAAACCAGACTGGCCTCCAGTAGGCATGCACCGTGTTATATAAATTATATACGAATGCTGCTCGGAGCGCCCCGAACGGCCACGTGGTGTACTAGGTATGCCGCACGGCACGCGCCTCAGTGCCGCCTGCCATGCCGCCACCGCCACACTATATTTAAATTGGCTTATTGAAACACCAACAAAATGCTAAAGCATTGCCTCTAACCTTTGTAATATGCAATAATTAGCCCCATTGCTGGCGATGGAGCAGTTAATCCAAGTAATTAGAATTGAAGAGTTGATTACCGTGAATGGGTTCTGAAATTTCCAGCTGATGTTTTCACACAGAAGGCATTCGTCCCAATTTCCGAAACTAAAGCATTTTATTTCTCTGGGCTTTAAAGCCACTAGGCATATGCCATAGAACTTGATATACATACACTGTTAGCCTGCCAACGTAAATAAACAGTGCAACGCTTTTTATTGTGACCTACAGTTATGCCTTCTACAAGCATGAAGGCCTAAACTGAATGTATATTTACCTGTAGCTTCAGGTGGTTTGACTGCCTACTTATAGGGGTAGTTAGTGCTGAGTTGGGGCTGAGAGTGTAAGGTCTATTAAATTTGTAGCCATCTAAACTCGCCGGCTGTTAAATAACCCATTAGGCACTTCAGTTATTATCTTGTTCATTTCAGTTTGACATTCGAACCTATTAAACTGATTAAAACTAAGATTGATTGGCTAGTCATACCGAAAGTCTGTACATGACTCTGTTTGGCTGACTCTGTATGATAACACATCCAGAGCCCAGCATTCCTCTTCATACTTTGGGCTCAAGCATTCAATAAGAATAGTCTTCAAAGCAGTTGGCTTATCATGGTGATTCATTTGACAGATTGTGCTTTCCTGGAAAGCATTAAGGCAATTGTTACATGAAGTCTATGAAAGGGCACTAGGCTGTCTTCAATCAGGTTTGCAAATGTGTGAAAGTTTGTGTTGATGTCCATTTCATTAGCTGGTGTAGCGCTGGGGGAGGTGGTACTTGGATCGTTACTGATGCCGTTCGGTAAGTCCCGTAAGTGCACATCTGGCTATACTATTTTTACTCTATATATGTTGTGACTTGTAGCTCTGTTGTGCCAACCTCATTACAAAAGAAACAAAGAAATAACAAGTATATGCACGTAGGATGAAGGAAGGAGAAAAGTTTGACAGTCTGGTTTTTGAATTTGCTAGATTGTATGATATATATATATATATATATATATATATATATATATATATATATATATATATATATATATATCACACAGCATGCTTTATTCATAGTACACATACTGATAAGAAACTTCCTCAATTGGAACCCCTTACTTGAGACTACCCATAAGTTCATTGCATATAGAATGGAGGAACCTCATAACGCACCAACATTATACAGCAGAGCTAGCGTAATAACAACTCAAGTGTTTCCCCATTTTGATCCCCTTCCATCAAACCAGTCATCTCAGACTTGAAGAGATGCCAACTGCCAGCCAACGTCCATACTACACCCAGGGCAGTCAAAGCTTTGTCATCAAACCTAATCTCCGCCAGATTATGACGCTGTGTTGGGGATAATTGTGGTGGATAAGCATTTCACATGAACTAGAGTAAAACAGAGTCCTCCCTGGCTTCTACACCAATTCTACCCACTCTCCCCAAGCCTCAGAGATCAAGAGCCTTCCGGCCCCGCCGGTTTCCGCCATGTTGCAAAATCCACCATGTTGGAATCGCTGCGCGTGCATCTCGGGCGGCATTCCAGTATCCCCACCACATCCGGGAAACTCCAGGGGGCTGATGGGAAGTGGGGTGGGATCAGCGGGCGATGGCTGTCTATAATGATCCAATATCAATCCCAGCTAACGAAACGTACAGCGGGGAGGAACCACTGACTAGCTACAGTCTTCCTCTACCACTCTACCCCCTCCTTTCCACATCCCCCTGGTCTGCCAAAAAGGGACCAACTCTGAAAATCCAGAGAATATACATCAACATTCAATTTAGGAGGACAGAGGCACAGGCATTATCTCTGAGTCACAGACTCTTGCAGACTCTGAGGGACTGATCAAGTGGGCTCTGCAGTCGCCGTTGCAATAACCCATTCACAGCAGTGTGGTTTTTATCTGGTTTGTGTGCGTGGGTGGTAGGGGTGAGGGTAGATGGGAATGGAAGGGGAGAAAAGCTCTGGTGGGCATCGATTGGCCCCGATAAAGATGTGTACAATGCTGGGCAGTGGCTGGACTTTAAAGATAAGGCCTCTAGTGCTAGGTTTGGTTCTGGACAGTGGCTCTGTAAATTAACCACCTTCTACCCCGGACCCGTCTCTTACCCAAATTCCAAGGCTGCATCAGAGCACCGCTAAGTCCTGGCGAATTAATCTATGCCCTCGACCCGTGATAGGAGGAAGGGCATATGTCCATTTCAGAATGTGTGCATGAAGCCCTTCATGTATTGGTCTTAGAATGCTAATTTCAATCTCTACTGTTATTACCCTAGATTGCTGCGAACTATACCCTCAAAGAAAAATAAAGAGTTGCATCAAAACATCAGATATCCAATAGCTTTTAGAAATCTTAGTGTCATTGTTCTTTCAAGCATTATATCTATTGTGTTTGGAACCAGCCGCTCCATTTTCTGTTTTATACAGTAGATGATAGCACATAGAAACTTTATGTGTAACAATTATTTTGCGAAATATATTGCATGCCAATACACACTAACCTTTCCATATACATCCTCGTCCTTGTTTTGGGGATCACATCTCTCAATGAACTAATATGTATTTAATCTATATTTTGTAGAGGTCTCCCTGATCATCATCACAGCTATCGCCGTGGCCATTGGTATCATTATTCTGTCCATTGGACTAATATGTCTAAGATGGTAAGTCTAAGCTTCTAAGTTCTAAAACTTAGTGTTGATTGATGATCCTGAGCAATTTCAAATTTGGCTATGCGAACAGCTGGCCAGAGTATAATTTACATCCATTAATTTGTCAGCACATGATTCCATTAGAAAAGCAAATCTTCCACTGAGAAATATTTGAAAGTGATGACGACCTCAGCTTCCTAATATATACATTGTATTTAAGATATCTAAGGTAATGTCCGCCCTTGGGTTTAGTACAGGACAAGGATTTGTGGAACCCTCTGCTCAGAATCATAAAGCCGAAAGGAATAATTCCTTTTAGATGGAGTTAAGATTTAAAAGTTTTAAGGAGTGCTGTATATGAAAAGTGTATACGCGAATTATTCAGTTAATCTCCGCCTGGTGATATTAATAATCTTCAAATCTGTTCACATTAACTTTCTAGAGCCCTTAGCGTTATTAACTCCACTTAGATTAATATAGGACTAGCGACATTCACTATGGTGATATTTGGGTTAAAGGTCGACATGGGAATACCATCCATTTACCTACTATCTTGACATAGCCTCTGTGGTGAAAATTGCCATGTATTTGCTTTGCCCCTTTGCCATCAGCAGAGGGTTTTGAATACCCTAGCCATTCCTGGGCTGGGAACGAGATGGGGACGGGCTGGGGACCGAGACACCAGAAAATGAGCACGGCTGTTCTGCTGATGCCTGTGAAAGGGCTTTGCGTGAAAGGAACGTAATTACCCACGGTGCTCCGGCAATGCTTCCTTTTTTATGGTGCAGCTACCCTAAGACCTGTGACCTTTAGCATAATATGGGAGGAGACATCTTTTGTGTTGCACATTGTACATTTTCAGAGTGGCTCTATTCTCTATGACTGCACATGTATAACCTAAAATAGAGATGAACATTATGGGTGTCAACTCAGGAGTATCGAGCTGCTGATTTTTAGTTTGGAAGGATTCTAAATAAAATCATTATAGATATTGATAGAGGAAGAGATACTATTTGAAAAAGGGCTGCCCTCATACAGGGTCTTATGAGATCATAGGAGCTTGAACCATGGTTATAATTATAGCAATATATTAGGGGTGATTACTGAAGGGTATCCAATCACATCTCATTAAACAACAATGGTTTAGTTAGTTTTTTTACGTTTGAAAATCATAGGATTATCCCAAATAGAATTAGCATCTTGCCTTGCCGTGTGAATGGAAACTAGAGAAAAAAACTGACCACATTGCCAAATAAGAGAGAAAAACAAATTTTGATTCCCAGCATTATTTTTTTTTTAATTGCAGGCGTATCAATAAGCGGCACACGGAAAGGCCACCTGGTGGTGCCAAACAACCTGTGTACCCCCCGACCAACACCTACGACGGCAAAAACCATCGCCGCCCGGCGCCGCGTATTCCCGGAAGTCAAGACAGCTTTCCACCTCCTCCTCCACCGGAAGTGGATCATGAGATGCTCATTAACAGTGAGACAGAGAACGAATACGCCTATATCGCCGACATGCCACCTCCTCCTCTACCAACGCCTGCTGGGGGGTCCCAGAGCAACTTGTCTGATGATAGCAGTGAGATAGCGGCAGCAGCAGCTGTAGGGTTAGGCGTTAAGGAGACGGCTCATCCACAGAAAGTCTTCCATGATTTCTACCCGACGTCACCAACGCCGTATGAGCAATCACCATGCCCGTCTCCCTTCCATACCCGACAGGCGTCTACCGGTGGTATGACCCCCAAGCTGACGGCACATGAATGCGCCCTGGCGGCAATGCAGGACTGTAGCCATTATGGGCAGCACCTCCAGGCTTCTCCAGGGCCTGGACAAAGGGTGAGGAGAACCAGTGGCAGGAGCAGGTTGGGAAGTGATGGGGCAGGGGAGCCGCCGACGTATTTTGAGTTGGAGCCTGAGGAAAGTGAAGTCTTCAGTTTCGTCATGCACATGCCCACGGGGCCTGCTGGTGTGGAGGGCCCAGTTACCGGACACTCATACACCCCTGTCCCACCTCCCACTCCTCCAGTTGTTCCTGCAGGGTTCTTTAAGGCCTCTCCTAACCATAACGGACATATACATCACCAACACCAAATACAATATAACAACAATAACAACAACCCCAACACCACGACTACTGCTAACGGACATCATCCCAGCCCTCACCATAACCATCTCCACCATAACCTCAATCATAATCCAAGCCAGCCTCTCCAGCTGATAAACCCACGAATGGGGCCCAAGGTGGGGCCTAAAGTTGGGCCTAAAACGGCACCAAAGCCTAAACGGAACCACAACCCTGCCAATGTCCCAAACAGGTCAAGTATGCCACAGTTCACCAATGGAGATGAGAGTGACGGAGGTCATAACCAAAACACACTGTGATTCTACCTGGGAATAATTAGTATTTTACTCAATGACAGAGAATTAAAGAGCATAGCATTTAAACCTGGTGCAATCGTTGTAGTCTGCAGTGTCAAGCCTTAAGTGAATTCAGAATCCCGGGTTCAGAATAGACAACATTCAAGGTTTGATTTGTTTTCTCTAATCGCAGACTTTGGATATATTTTAGAGAAGCTAAAGCGATGTTGATGTAGACTTGTTGAGTACTGACTTCAAATGACATATATTTTGTGATAATGAACTTTATATGTACAACGTAGGACTTACGTGAAGTGGTGTTAAGTTATAATGTAGCCGATGAATAGACCCAAGGATATGCTAGAAAGATTATAGTGAACCTTACTACATCTAATCCATTGCATGTAAGAGGCCCATTTTAAAGAGCGCCCGGGAAGCATTACCACAATATTATTAAGGAATGAATTATTTTCATGTCGTATCTACCATGTAGATAATGCCAATATGATTAGTCTACCAATGCTGGATCGTAACACTATAATTATTTATCAAATGTGTGGGCATACCATCCACTCTTCCATGGGACCATGTTAATTAGATTTGATCTAGGCTTCATACTATTATGCAGGTATATGGGATGAGGATGAGTAGTTTAGACAGACTGCGTATCTAGAATCATTATGAGGGGATTTCGAGATGAGGTTCAACATGATTCAGCTCTACTCGATGCAAAATGCTATAGAATTGCCAAAGGATATCTAGAAACTATTCATACACTATTATGCCAATAACAATGTACAACCACTATACCATATGACTAAATGATCTTATAAAGACACATTGAAGTTTGAGAGAGTTGTGAAGTAAGTACTCTCCTACTGACAATCTGTATTTGAATCCACTATGATAGCTTATGTGTAAATACTGTTGTATCCCTGATGAGATATATCTATCATAATCTCTTCCTTATATACTTGTGATGATGAAGTCATACTCGTACAACCAAGTCTGATGGTTTGACCCCTTGTATCACCATGGTGTCTTCTTAATCTTTTTAACCCTTCTACAATCCTATCTCTGTCAGGCAGACTTCAATCTTATGACCTGGTGTATGAGAGTGTCCCTACTTACTGCTGTTTCCGTACAGCCATATAAAGGACTTTTGCAAACTGATATAGGGGTATTTTTTTAACACTTTACTAAGGGAAGGTTATGATTTATAAGATTGTCATGTACTCCCGGCATTGTTATCTATACCAGACTGTGAAAGTGCTTACTCGTTCAATAAAACAATAATTATATGAACACATAGCTGTCTTGCTATATATCGGTACTGTCTGAGAGAGAGAGAGAGAGAGAGACAGAGAGAGACAGAGACAGAGACAGAGACAGAGAGAGACAGAGAGAGACAGAGAGAGAGAGTGAGAGATGGAGAGAGAAAGAGAGAGAGAGAAAGAGACAGACAGACAGACAGACAGACAGAGACAGACACAGAGAAAGACAGACAGAGACAGCGATATAGACAGACAGAGACAGACAGACAGAGGGACTGCGAGAAAGAGTGACAGAGGGACAGAGATAGACAGAGGGACAGAGACAGTTAGAGATACAGAGATACAGGCAGAGACAGAGAGACAGACAGAGAGGAGAGGGACAGAGAGGAGACAGACAGAGGGAGACAGACAGAGCCTGACATACAGATAGCCAGACAGAGATAGACAAACATACAGGCAAACACTGAGGCAATGGGACAGAAAGAGGAAGCAGGGTCTGTGAATGAGGTGGGTTAAAAGAGACCGGCTGTATTATCTAACTTTTAACAAATTAAAACTACTATATAAATACTTGTCATTTAAGGAAAAGATCTACTTCAATACTAGTTCATCAGTCCACTATAGACGGGTCATTGGAATATGCTGCACGCAGGTAAGTCGATGGCAGGATTAGATGCATTAATGGAAAGTAGTAAAATATTATATGTATATTCAATGGATTTTATCACTGACTGTACAGGTGGATAGTACCAATTCCATCAGTCAGGTGGCGTCACAGAATATTAGTATCAACCGCCTAATGCAGGTGGCACTTGTGTCTTCTACAGTTTGCAGCACTCTCTCTGCAGGGCAGCACAAACAATAACCACAGGGCCTCCGGACATACCAAGTTTATAAAAAGGGCTGTAAATGATATATAAGACAGGCAGCTTTGAACATAAATTTTTGACCTGTCTACACTAGTAGCTTAGCATTAACATGGATGGTGACATTCTTTTTTGAAAAGTATAGGAACATGGCGGCCATTATTAATATTGATTTTGCCTATGTCACTGAAACCGATAGGCCTAAAGCTAGTTCTATCCAAGTGTTTAGAAAACAGTGGCACTTCTTGCTCTATTCATCTGGATCTAGGGAGTTGGCTACCACAAGCTCAGATAGAACTCAAACAGAGCTATTTTTGGACAGAGAAACTTATTAGACACTAATGCAAATTGTGCTATCCAAACCCACCATTGAAACAGGGCCCTGGCGACGGTAGGTCAGTGAGAGATGGAGAGAGAAAGAGAGAGAGAGAGAAAGAGAGAGACAGACAGACAGACAGACACAGACAGACAGACACAGAGAAAGACAGACAGAGACAGAGACAGCGATATAGACAGACAGAGACAGACAGACAGAGGGACAGCGAGAAAGAGTGACAGAGGGACAGAGACAGACAGAGGGACAGAGACAGTTAGAGATACAGAGATACAGGCAGAGACAGAGAGACAGACAGAGAGGAGAGGGACAGAGAGGAGACAGACAGAGGGAGAGAGACAGAGCCTGACATACAGATAGCCAGACAGAGATAGGCAAACATACAGGCAAACACTGAGGCAATGGGACAGAAAGAGGAAGCAGGGTCTGTGAATGAGGTGGGTTAAAAGAGACCGGCTGTATTATCTAACTTTTAACAAATTAAAACTACTATATAGTAGTTCAGTAGGTCAGTCCATGTTTTAAAATGTCTACTGATGGGTTTGCCATGCACTTGGAGGGACTATTCGATCGATATTTGTGGACAGATGAGGGGAAAGGGTCCTCCGAGGTTAAATCTGTCTTTTAAAATTGAAGTCATTAGCTTTGAAATGAGGCATAACACTTGCAGATAGCTCTTCTGGTCTTGGAGATATTGCTTCACAGAAATCGAATGTCATAACTGTATAAATACAGGCAACAAGCTCTATCATTCATTGTTTTGAATGAACCAGACATCTTATTAGCATAATGATTTAAATAATTGATTAAAAATGACCAAACCTTTCCATGCATTTAGGCATAGCTTTGGATCTAAAAATGGTATCTATATGCTTTCTTCAACATATGTGACATGATCTGCGAAAATGGGACTTAGTGCAGAGGGTTCTAAGACCCCTTCTTCTAGTACATGTCACATATGTGGATCAACACGGTAAAAGGTACGCCCGTGAAGGGGTACGGGGCGTACCTTTTACCATGTTGATCAACAATTATTAATCTTCATGCGTCATTCTGTCAATTGATATTATTTTTTTTTCTATTTGGAATATTATTTTGGTTGCCATGGCAACATATTTCTCTGAGAACCCTTATTTGGGCCTTGTTTTGGATTCAAAACATTCCATTTACATTCCAAATAGACAGGAAGTGCCTGAAAATAGAATGTTTTTGAGAAACCTATCTTTTTCTGAGTAAAAAAGTACATAAGAACAAATTTTGGCCTATTTTTCAAATATTTAGCCTTTGTAGCTCCCTAGTGGCCAATTCTTTCACATATTTATCCTTTGTAGCTCCCCTAGTGGCCAAACCCAGTACCAAAAATCCTCAAAACCTCATCTGCCCACATTTATTTTGAATCCTTAATATCTCGCCATGATGTATGTAACATGTAAGGTCGTCAAAAAGTGTAAGATTTTGCCCTTGAAGGGCCTGAAAAACTATTTTTCTAATTATTTTATATAACCTTAACAAAATTGTGAAGGGATATCCCCTTAGCTCAGAAAACCAAAAAATACCGGCTTAGGACGTCCAGTTCCATTTTTATTGCTTATTTTGTGCCATGTAACATCCGGTACGAAAATGATGAAATATGGAGGTAATTGAAGTTGCACTCAGAATATAGGAATGTCCCATTATGCATAACAAACACATGAAATAACAAAGTCGATATGTCTATTATTGACTTCAATTACAAAATGGAACAAAATCTGAGTTTTGCATGCACAGTAGAGTACCTCTTACATGATGATAAAAGTAACGGATGTTACGTAACATCTAGTACTTTTATCAGAATTATTTCAAATAAGCTGCTCTCACAGGGAGACAATATTTTTATATGCTGATCAATAGACACATAATTTTTTTTTACCAAAGTAGGGGATAATAGGGCCCTTCATATGGGTCATAACTAAGATTTTGAAGTTTCATTTTTTTTCATATTTTATAACTGATTTAGATTTAGGTACCGAATGTTACAAATTACAGATTTCCATTTTCAAAGACACTTGATGAAGAATTCTCACTCAGTAATATGTCCAAACCTCATGGAAATGATACATATGATCATATACAATACAAAAAATAACTTTGGGATGCTCCAGATGTTCTTTGTTCAATACAGGACACTTGTAAAAAATACAAAATGTCAAAAAAGAGCAAACTTGGCTGTTTTTTTCAATTTGGCAGGCTATAAGTCTGAGAGTTTTTGATGGATGACCACAAATCTACATCTTTCTGATGGCCACTCAGTGTCCTCTATCAAATCAGTCTATGTAAGTCAAGATTGGTTCACAACATCTTTGTCTAGAGTCACAAGAGTCAAAAATGACCCCCCCCCCAAAAAAAAAAAAAAAAAAAAAAGATCTACTGCTTTCTGGCGACCTGACCCTACTATTACAGCAAATCCTTTCAAATACATCTTGATAAATATGATACGATATTTTGACCAAAACATAGAGAAATGTACCCTACACCGTCTTTTAAGATATTATAGTGATGGTGATGCATTATATCTATTGATCAAGCACTTCTCATTAGCTTCTCCAATGCTGTTTCGACTGCAGTTGCTATCTGTCACTACGAACCTAGATGAGTGAGATATTCACCTCCGGATGACTTAGGAGAAGGATTCATCTGACCAAGATATACTGGACAACAGTACCAAAGACATGCACTTCATGGAGAACCTTATCTATTATTATGTTTGTCATCCCTGGTTGCCATTCTTTCTGCATAAGTTCACGTCCATATCTTTAAAGGGGGTGGGGCCACAATCATAAAAAAGACAGTAGTGATTTACTCAATACAAATTATGTTTACCAGAACCACTAGCCAACAAAGCAGATGCTGCCGTGATAAGCTCTGTTTGTCCAGTTCACATTTGACATTTATTAGTTTTCCCACTAAGTAATGTGAACAGAAAAAAATGCATGTAGCTAGTACCATATCTTCTTACTCTCCGGCTCTAGTGCTGGTAAGAGGGAAGTATTGGAACCTGTGAGGTGGGGATGTCCTAGTGATGGGCACGTCGTACTGCTGATGGAAAACACCAGATGGCAATGCAGTAAAACCACACTGCGTTGTGAGTCAGCATGTAACCAACGAAACCATAGAGATACTCTGATGGCCTGAGCTATAACCCCTCAGGGTGCCACCGTGCAGGAAGCAACATAATATAACTCCCACTCTGATCTGTTCCAGTTGACAGGAACAGGAAACGGAACAGAATACACTACTAATTCTTCGAGCATTTTCGTAGTCTAAAACATAAATTATGCTTGGGTAGTGCCAAGTTCATGGCCTATCTGGCTGTCACTGGCTCCTACCTAGCACGTAGTACGAGCATTATTATGGAGACTGGCTTTGATATAATGCATTGGTGGATTTTCCGAAGTTAGAATCCATTAGGCATAAGGGACTCGCCATTGACTTTTGAACAAGGGATCTTTGAAAGAAAGAGAGAGATAAAGAAGAAAGGGCGTTTTATCTATGACTTTTATTCAACTACACCCTGCAGCATGTAAGCGTCTGGTGGTACCGTTTTTTGGAGTTGCAAGCCGCGTCAGCGGCCGGAAGCGTAGCGACCGTAGCAACTCCATAATGTTTTTGGTTTTCTCCCTGTCACCTATGACGTCATTAGTGACGTCATGCTGCCTCAGTGACGTCACCGGCAGTGGCTAGTGATGGAATGGCAACTCCTATCCGTGGTCCTTACCACATTTTTCTTGTTGCAATTGCCGGGGATGGATAAGAAAAGATATAAAAGCATTATGGAGCCATTGGAACATCCCCAAAACACTGATATTAATCCATATGCCGTTATCTGGTTATTATCCTAAATTTGTTGCATGTCATAGCGCTTTTTACATATCACAGGTACAGCATGATCAGGGCCCATGGACGAGTGGGTTTTAAAAGTTATTTGAAGTTAATCTGTCTGTACAAGATGTCACTTTTAGCAGTTACAAGTAGTTCCCTCCGAATCGATTCAGAATCACCACTTATATATTACCCCAGCCGCACTTGAAGAGATTATCCCAAAACCTAGGTTTCGCTCTATGGTACTTAAGGTTATTATTTTACATCGAAATTATACTAAACTTGTCAAAATCAAAAGGGAACCCTTTGCTAGTGAAGGGCACCTCATACGTGGGTACATCCTATAGACAAGACACAATGGCAAACCCTGTAGGGTTTCACCATGTGAGCAGTGCTTGAGACCTATATCTCTCGTGATCGACTAATAGAGACACAGTGAGATCATTTTGATAGAGATAACCCAAGGCACATGAACTTTATCATGAGGTCCAATTACCCTACATTCATGATACTCACCATAGGGAGATGGGGAGGCCACATAATGTCAAAGTAACTCACGTTTTTCTTGAGTTATCGTAGTAACATTTTAGTGCTCGCCCTTTACTGGTGCCTCAAGTTCATGGTACTCTGCATCACTGCACCATTTGCGAGTAACTCGCTAGATTTTCTTTGGTGCATCACGACGACCCTTCGGATTCTGTCAACCACCAATAATTATGATGAGACTGGTGAGTAATGTTCTCACGTGTAGGTTTGTAATCAAACTTCCAATATGGGCACTGGCAATTAGTTGGCTACATGGACCCTTAAAGGGTTAACTAGGATGTGATGGTGGTATCTCAGGTAGACTCAGGTGTGTCATTAGGGATTACTTACCTGAACATGGTATCCTGTATCTATATAGGCTCCTACCTGTATCTCTGCCACGAAGGGCCAACCTTAAATTTGACTCTGTGTCCATTAGTAGATAAATTAGTAGTCTCCCACACAAAAGCCCTCAGGCTAAGTACATGCCACTCACATTTACTGATGCCTCTCTTTGGCAGGCTCCCACTGTAACAACTACATGTATTAAGCGTTTAATGTATGTTATGGGTACGCACGAGTGGGTTTATGGGTTAATAATCCACGAGCCCGAAGGGCTCGTGGATTATTAACCCATAAACCCACGAGTGCGTACCCATAACATGCATTAAAGCGTTTATCGAACATATTTCTCCATTTTGTATTAATTTCTTACCTTATAACCCAAGAATTAATCCAGGAGAAGACATTTTGTAAGTGCATCCTATCCGCACGGTTTGCCAAGCCAGCGTAGCCATTGTTTTTACTCCACCCGTCAGACCCTCGTCTTTCCAACGAATTTTCGGGTATAATCCAAGGATGTCAAGCCCTGTTATTCTAACACCGCCAAATATACGATCTCTAGTTGGTGTTCGCCTTCATTTTGTCTCCATTTTCTTCGAAATTAATAAGAATCCATTGATTTTCCATACCGATCCAACGCACACGGCCCGCTACACGGCCATTGCTTCTTGTTGACATAGCGGGGAGGTGCCCGGATGTAAAAACTAGGTCAGGCACGCGTCGAGCAAGGAATGGCCGGACGGGGCGGGTCCCGACTCGTATTGATGTGGAAAATCAATGGATTCTTATTTATTTCGAACAAAATGGAGGAATTTGGCATGGCATGTTCATATAGGATATCTAACAATGTTTTCCTGTGAATAACTCCACCAGGCTCCATTGAAATCTATGCTAACGAGGTCTGCAAACATCAGGTATGTGGGAAAAATTTTTCAAATGCTGGATATAGATTCATTTCTACCACCGGTCGGCTTGGTATAGTGGACAGCGAGCTCACCTCCTGCCCCAGCGGCTGGGGATCGATTCCCCGTTGAACCTAAACGGTTTTAACAGGAAATGTATGGAGGAGTTGACTTTGTATACTTCTCCAATTTATTAACATGTCCGGATTGAAACCAGCAGCCTCTTGAAGACGAAGAAAAGGTCTGAGAGTGCGTTATGGCTGGATAACGCACTGGGGTTATGAGCAAAAAAGCACTCCTGAGGCTCAGATAGTTAGATAAAACTAGTTAATTATTGCCTTTCCCTCAGTTAAACTGATTCTCATGTTACCTGTGGGTCGTTGAGTTCTGGTAGCATATATGGTGGCATTTTCAAGCTCAGGAGCAACTCTGAGCTTGTTATGGTTATGAATAACGCATTTCCATATAGCCGTTCTACATTTGCTTTCGTAACCAGCCATATTTTGTGCACATCAACATGGTGCGATCCTGCTTAAGTAACATAACAGTTGATATTATACAGAAACAGACCTGTGTGACTTCCCTTCAATTGACGATCTGGAAGCTCACTGACAAATTGGCTACGTTGCCGGAAAGGCGTGCAGTCATCAAGCATTCTCATTCACATAGGATTTGTAAGAGTAATGGTAGCACTTCAGGCACTAGTGTACGTCACTAGGAGTCGCGTTGTGGAGGCGTTGTCATCAAGGATATTGCAATTAATCATTGTAGAACTACACCAAAAAAGCCCCAGTATTACCATACAACTACAATAATTTTACATGTAGATTTATTTTATTTTATTTCTGTAGATCTATGTCTCTGGGCCTGTCCTCTTCTCCTTTTCTCGACCTTTTTGACCGAATGATGCCTGAAGAAACCGCTACTGTGTGTACAGGTAGGTAACATTCATTTAGAATACAATTCAGGGCATGCAGACCTACTGCGACAATTACAAATAGGTTTTGGTCAATATTGCAGATTGACATGATTATGAAGATGATTTTGACGATAATGTAGGTTATTGTTGTGGAAAAGTATGGTGTACAAAATATACAGTGCAGAAACATAAATGTGTACAAAGTAGGGGAGAGGGGGGCATGGTGAGCCGCTTTCACGCTTTTATTTTTTCCTGACCTTATGAAAGACAGGTTTGTTTGAAATATACAATGAGCCATTAGTGTACATCTTTGGCCATACTTTTGGATCATAAGATATTAGCAATATGCAGTGTTTGATTTTTTTTTATGATTTTTCAAAGAATAAATCTTGAGGCGGCTCAACGTGCCCCATGGGTTGGGTAGGTTGAACCACCCCTGGGGTACGTTGAGCCACAGGGAAAAAGTATTTTGTGACAGGAATACTGTATTTCCCCCGTGTATAGGCTAGGCTCGGTGTACATGCCTTCCCCGTACATAGGCTGGGGTGAGTGGTTATACAGGCCTGCCCTTGTGTATAGACTATAGAATTTATATTTTGACGGATTTCTGACCATAACTCCACTTCTAAAAGTTGAACATGGTTCAGCCTGCCCCAACAAAGTAGCGGCTTAATGTGCCCCATTGCTATTATCTCAGAAAACTGTTGATTTGCTTGAATTAAGCCAAATGCCCGGTAATGAAATAACATTGCCTACAATGGTTGATATATATATAAATATATATATATATATATATATATATATATATATATATATATATAAGTTATCTCGCTACCAGGGAATAATTAATACCGGTAATAACGATAATAATAATGTTGATATATACGGTAATAATAATATATGATACAGTAGTATAATAAATGATCATATCACAGACACATGAGTTTGGTGGGTTACTGACCTTGGGGATATCAGCACCATACATGCCTTTATTAAAACAACTATAATAATTAGTTGACAAAAGCATAGTCAGTAAAATGCATAATATAATAACAGTAGTAAAGTAATAACAATAGTAATAACAATAGTAATAACATCAGTAAAAATTTAAAAATCAAGGAAACACCCAGCGTGGTGTTACCTGTACAGGTGAATCGAGCCAACTGACGGTTACTTTGAACCACCCCCTTATATACTGGAGGAGTGTTTACCATGACGTCATGCTATGACATCATAGATACCAATGCGCGCTGCAAGTAGTCCCTAACCGTCCGCGGCTAATTGTATAAATTACTCGTGTATATAGTTCCATAAGTTATCTCGCTACCAGGGAATAATTAATACCAGTAATAACGATAATAATAATGTTGATATATACGGTAATAATAATATATGATACAGTAGTATAATAAATGATCATATCACAGACACATGAGTTTGGTGGGCTACTGACCTTGGGGCTATCAGCACCATACATGCCAAACACCTAAACACGCCAAACACATGTGAACACACACATACCAATCAGCAATGCAATTGAGATTGGCAAAGTCTATCTAATTCCAAAAGTTCATTTTTATAGTTATGTAAATACGTAAAAACAGAATTAGATTTCCAATTTACCTTCTTTTTAATAGAATCTATACTAAGTCCTGCATCCTTTAACATAGTAGCACCACCATGCCTAAGTGAGTGAGTGGAGACTGAACCTTTGATACCAGCACGTAGAGATAAATATTTCAACCTCGAATTAATATATTGGTACTGTAGAGGAACACCATTAATTTTGAATAACAAATCACTCACACCCCTACCTGTGCACAATTTTCCTAAGTCTTTACAAGGACATAACAGTGAGGTATCGTCCCTACATAAGTATATGTTAAAAGAATGGCTACCAAGCTGGTCAGTCTTAGAAGTTTTAATGCGCAGACTAGCATAACCTTTAAATATTTTAACATCACCTACCCTTAGTGTATGGGGAGAAGATACAACATGTCCTATCCTGAGGACACCTCTATAACATAAGAGAATAGCTAACCAAAATTTCAAGTCAGCCCTGTTGGAGAGATCCAAATACGATCTAATACATAACATTTCTTTTGGACTCAATGGGTGAATAACCCTAGTAGGAACAGCATAATTTCTATCAATACCATCCAACACCTTTTTTAGCATGAAATTACCACTATGGTCTAAGCCACCTCTAAGTTTTTGATGATACCAAATGGACGATAAATAATTCCTTACAGAAGAAGGTTTCATATATTCAGATAAATATACTGCATATGTAGCAGCCTGTGAGGGAGAACAAGGAAAAATTGATAAACTAAATTTTTTACAAAATTTTTTATACCTGTTAAGTTGTTGTTTCCTTGTTCTCCTTGTATTTTCTGATACACCCTTCGTCAAAAGACACCTTTTTCTTTTTTGTAACCTTTTCCATTCTGGAAGTAAAGCAACACATATCATTTTCATGGAGAGAATTTATACATTTGCTCGGAATACCCTTATAAGCAAGTCTAGATAGTTGGTCGGCCAGGACATTGTCCTCTGACTTAATATAAGTTGCATATACCTCCACATTGTTAATGAAGCAAAGCCAGAAGATCTCTCTTAACCATTCCATACATAACTTATTCCTGGACCTACCAGTATTTATCATAGCTAGAACTTGCATATTATCAGTAATACAGTGTATTACATGTATGATGGACAGCTTCTGGTATGTCTAAAGACATTTGCACACATGGGTGGTGAGGTGATAGCATGGGCAGTGGCAGGTCACAGCTTATGAAATGCACCAACTTCACACATATGTGATGCATCCTTACCTAATCACTCGCATGTCTGGAAAATGGATTTCAGGATCATACTAGATTAACAGAGAGTACATTAAGAGCTTCAGAATATTTTTTATTTCATTAAAATATTTTTATTCACCAATTTTGCTGAATTTTCAAAATTATAAAGTGGCCAGCATTCCTTACGAGAAATACAGCTCTAAACATAGGCATTTTATCTAATAAAAGCTCATACAGAGAAGTGGATGGCATCTTTGTATTGGTGTATACCTTAATCTTCCCACTACAACTCTAGACAGGCTGGTACCAATTTAAAAAGAAAAAATCAGGCTACCTGTGGATATGAATATCTTTTATCTTAATTTGTGACAAAAAAATCCGACTGCGGGACAATTTGATTAAATTGTAAATTTATTGAGGAAATTTGGCAACGAAAAATTAGCGATGATTATCTAATCAGCCAATATCCATCATTTTTACTAATCTTTTTTGCATTTATACTTTTACCAAATTATAGCAGAGATATTAAGGAAAGCAAACATATAGAAATGTCAAAATCACTTAAATCAGCAATTTTCATCTTTTGACCTCATTATCTCTGGTCTGTGAGGGCCGAGATGTGACTGGTTTAGTTAGGATGCATCACATATCCTTATCCATGTGATCCATCTTAATGTAATGTGAGTGAGATTTTGATATTAAAGTATAAGTGGGTAGGGCCTGTACCAGTGTATACCCTGAAGAGTTGACGTTTGTGTTGTCAAAGGGGGACTAAAAATGTCTCTGTTCTATTATAAATAGAGTGTTTTCCTAGGTGTTTTCCCCCAGTCCTATGGGTATGGGTACAGTGATGTGAAGTTTGTTTTGATTTTGCAAGTGCGCTTAGAATCATGGATCCCTTGTGGACAATATGAAGTGTGTCTAACAGATTATTATGGCCCAGTTCCATTGTCTTATGGGGAATTAAATTTTGGGGTATTCTCATAGTTTAGAGGAAACTAGGTAAGAACTCTATGACTAGGCAAGTTTGACTGACATATATTTTAATATGAATACCTTTATTTCAGATAATGACACTGAAAATAGATCAAATGTATACTTTAGTCAAAACTAAGCTACAACTAATATACTTTGGGCCCATAAAGACAATAAGGCATCCGTATATCTATAGGCAATAGAGTACTCAGAAGTGGGGAGCCTTCTAACACACACTTTTCTGGGTCTATGTAGGAAGTAGAACATCCACCAACATAGAGAAATCAGACCTCAGAATAAGTGGGGAGGCTTCTGAATAGTGCCCTCTAACACACACTTTCCTGGCTCTATATAGGTAGAAGAACAACCACCAACATAGATAATCATTAAACAGAATGGGGGGAGGCCTCTTAATATAGCCTCTAACACACACTTTCTTGGTTCTATGTATACACCTGCAAACTCGAGGTGAGAAAAAAAAAGGTTAAGTGAGTCCAGTAGGGTGTCTAAATCAGTTTTGTAAATATATGAGGGATTCAATTTGTGAGTTTGCTGTTGAAAATAGCATTGAGTAGAAGGTATCCTGTTTGGTCTGTAGTTCCAGGTTGAGTAGTATATTGCTGTTTAAATACACAAGTTTAGAACCAATTGAGGACAGTGCATCATCAGTATCATTCTACTCTGTTGCTAAAGGGATTTGTCCCTGCTTTATGTTGATGTAAATGTTAAAGATATTCTGCACATAGTTTGTGCTCAACACTGACCAGTCAGATGGAATTTAGATAACACGTGACCGAGACTATATTTAACCAAAGGTTCAAGCGGTTATTCTCACACTGACTCTCCACTCTACACACTCCATCATATACTGTATCTACTACCTCATGCTTAATCCATCCAGGATTTTATAAAGAAGGCTACAACATACAGGCTTTAGGACTACATCTACATCTACTCCACTGTACATTCATGGAAATTCCTTCAAAATCGAGCAAAAGTTAGCTCCATTACACCTATAGTCTTCTACACTGCTCACTCACATTAGGAATAATTTATAAACCTACTTTACCAGCTACACAACTAGGAACATGGTATAAACACCCAAAAGTGTGACACAAAACTGATATATACACACCACAATGTCTCATATAGGACCCAACAATCAAGTGGAAATTGGAAAAGACTATTCTCCCTGCCAAAAGTCTTACCCAGACTCCTATAATATAATTACTCTGGACAAATTAAAGCAAATGTTATCTCTATCAGCACATCCACAACCTCTTCGAGACCTCCCAGATGATGATGATGACTTTTGGAGGGAAAAAGTGTCAAAGTTTTTACAGCTAGACCCATCCACTAATAGGCTACCGTCAATAATGGGTAAGGCAATATTTAACCCAATTAGTCAGCCCAACCCTGGTCAGTCAAACACGCAGCACACTAACAATATCTATGCCCTCTTTTCTGGCACTGTCAAAACCTTGGCTGTGAATAAACCACCACAGGGGGTGCTGGCTTAGTGTTCACTATAATCACTGTCAAGTAACAGGTTCTTGTGTGTTTAAAACTACTTTATAAGCATTTTGTCCAAATGTCCACAGCTGGTCAGCTATGAACAAGTCGCCAGTGGACAGAACAGCTATTAGGTCAAATGGTGGCTTAAAGACTCTCAAGCACATACTAAAGTTTACACATCGTCATATGCAAAAATGGATTAGAAAAAAAGTGTTAACTTTTAGCACCTACATCATAACATTCTCCCACCACAACGTAGAAAAAATAAATGACCCTATCAACATGGTAAATACTGTCATGCCACATGTGCCATATGTTTCAAGATCAAAGAAAGTAGTTACTCAACATAACATTCTCTCCACCACAGCATGAAAAAATAAGCATACTCATATCACCATGTGCAAATTAGCAGTTTACATGCTGTTTACATGTTACACTCTGTTCACGACCATCTGTGCTACATCCTCTAGGATTAAAGGCATTAGCAGCAGCAGCAGCAACACTCTCAATGGTACCTGTGTTCCATGATCAAAGTCGTCAGATTTTACCCAGTTCAGTCATTTCAGAATGAAGAATAGCTATTTCTGGCTGGGTGCCAAGACCTATTGAAGCTCTCAAAATATCGCCAATTATTTGTCCTGGGGCTCCTCTCGGGCTGCGGGTTTTTGGGGTGAGATAAAAGTTTAACTAACAATTTAAGTAATTTTTGGGATTTGGGCAAAAGATTGTCTAAAATTAGGTCTAAAGAGTGGGCTGTTTCCGTGATGAAAGTTGGGGCGTCACTTTTGATTAATGGGGTCAATCTCTCAGGTTGCTGCAAAGTGTGGTTGAATGATATATCCAGTGTGAACACTAGGGGGTATTCCATGTTAACTCCATTTAAACCTGTAGTCTTCTACACTGTTCAATCACATTAGGATTAATTTATAAACCTACTTTAACAGGAATACGGTATAAACATCCAAAAGTGTAACACAAAAACTGATATACACACACACCACAATGCCGCTTTCAATGGTACTAGTGTTCCAGGATTAATGTCAGTCGTTAAATTTTACCCCTACCTACCTACCTATGGGTGTATAAAAGTTGGAGTAAGCACTTTTACCCTTGGACATTTTAAGATAAAATATCTCTTTTTCTCTTTTTTTCTTGTACATGGCAAAATCTTGTGTGTAAAAGTGAAATTTTTGTAATGATTTTTATGACATTTTGGTAAATTTTGTAAAATTTTCCAAAGAGTTTTTAGGGAAATGTTACATTTCTTTCATTTTGTGAAAAAAATACACGTGTTCAGTGTTTTACATAGCCAATAATCTTGTGTGTAAAAGTATATTTTTATAACATTTTCCAAAAAGGATTTTGGTAAATTTGGAAAACTTTTATAACATTTTGGTAAATGTTACATTTTCCCATTATGTAAAAAAATACATAGGTTAAAGGTGTTTAACCCTTTTGTGCCCATAATTATTTCAAGAAAAATTGTTTTGTCAATATAGTTTACAATATACACGCTATCTCTTTTCTCAAAATGAAAATAAATTGTTGGAAGGAAATATAATGAAAAGCAAATGAAACCAACATTGAAATAGCTGCCAGAAAATGTAATGTTAAACATCATGTCAGAACAATTTATGCCATTACAGAGTATGAGATGAAGGTTTGAGAGGTTGAATAAAATTCGGATAGAATGGCTCAGTGTGTCATATTTTAACTGTTTTGCAAGGAAATAAACTATAATTCCATGTGTAAAACTATTCTTTGACATTTTGCATTTTTGTCAATATTTCTCTGTATTTGGGTGCATTTTTTTATAACCTATACATTTTCCCACATGTCCAGAGCGCACACCTATGTCTTGTGTTTAAACCCCTAAATTTAACATCTAGCTATAATAATTTATGACCAGCTTATAGAATTATCATGTATTTGGTGTCGTTGGAAGCCCTTCTTCTGAGAATTATACCAGTTTTTGAATGATATCAATCTGATAAGAAATGAATCCAGGATAGCCTTTTAAATACATATAGATGCTAAGAGCGCACTTTTTGAATTCTGGGCATGTAAGGGTTAACATGTATTCTTTTGTACATAGTGAACTTTTGTGGGTGAATTTGTAAAAAAGAAAAAGTTATTTTTTCACATGTGTGCTTGTATTTAAAAAAAAAAGCACCAACGTTGGTATCATGTTAGCAACATAGTAGAAACATAGTAGAAACATTGGATAACATTAACATGAAAAAATAGGAAAATAAAAAGATTAACAATAATGGGTTGAATTCGGCTAAGTGCTGACTACCCATAGCATACCAGCTGCTGTGTTAGTCGGCATTTAGCCGACTTACATACCTGAGGAGCAGTCTGGTACTTAAGGTTGCTGAGCCTTGCTGTGGCCCGAATCCAATCTCTTCTGTTGCATATTTGATATAGCACCCCTTCTGAAGACTTCCAGAAAAAAAAGTGTTTATAAGTGACAGCTCACGGGGATGGGTATAAAGTTCAATTGTATCATTTTCTCACGTTTTCCATGTAACAGGGGAAAAAGAGGAAAGGGTTTTAAAACATTTACTACCTGTTATGACGATAACCCTCACCCTTTAACCCCCATCTAATCACCCCTCCTCTTACTTTGGTCTAGTATTTTTTCTATGGAATATCGTGACTGCCACCTAGTGACTGGCGGAAAAAGGACTTGACCTAGCTAACTGACCTATTTCCCCAAAAAAACAGACATCAGTACAAAAGTAGGCGCGCCACTTTTACTTTCAAGTCCTGTCAAAGGGAGGCGTGTAAGGATGTATATATTTTACTCACATTCTACTTTTAACAGTGAGTAAAAGTCAATGCATATCACAACATTTGGTACTTGTGACAGGAGCATACATGCTAGGACATGTGCTTTTTTTATAGCATGCTATAGGCCACACTAAATGAAAAAAAAGTTCATGTCATGTAAGTAGACACCTTTTCTGTGGTCACATACTAACAACCTACTATAATAAGGTCGAAAAGGTCAGCTATGCATTGGGCTGAGCCACAGGGGTATAACTACAAACCCAGCTTCAGTTACCTGAGCAAACTGCAGACTACTGAACCTCAGTGGCTGATTGGTCTCACACCTTTTTTACAATAGAGTAGTTACCTGTGCATCGACACTCAGCCCTATCTTTTACATGTGTCATATCATACTTCTTACTGTGATACCTGTGTTTTAATGTTGTAAGAGGGGTTTAACTTACAGGAAAAAAATCATGCACATCCATTAAGATAATGCACAAAAAAAAAGACGAGAGACAAGGAAATGAATTGCTAGAACGATGTCTGCGTTTGACATGTAACTCTTCATGCTTGTGTGTATTAACACCTATATTACCCTTTTTTCTTCTCCATGTTGTCCCTATTAATAGGGGGTGTCAGTCATTGCATGCGTCGTTACTGGGGTGTCCCTGGGGTGTCCCCTACCCTACGTAAATGCATTGTTATTCATCCACAAACCAGTGAGCAGCAATGGGTGCGCGGCGGTGGTGGTGGTGGTAAGAAAATGTTATGATAAGGGTATGCATGCTATGGTACGGTGCAGCAGGTAAAACGTTAATTGGAACAGGTTGATAGGGGTCATTTATTTTTGTAAAGTTGTGATGGGAGAATGTTATAATGTAGGGGGACAAATAAAACATGCTGGTTACAGGATAGAATAGAATAGGTTAGGTAGAAAGTATAGTAGGGTAGGGTAATATAGGGTAGGCTACGGGGTGGGGGGCACGCCTTAAGTAATAAGGGGAGGGAGGGGAGCACACATACTGTGGTGTTTGTCATAGCGACCAAATTCATGTAAATTAGGTCATGTTTTGTATAAATTTGCATAAATTAGCATTAATTATCTCTCAGACAATCAGAGCTCGAGAAAGAAGGTCACATGCCTATATATGGTCACTTCTAGTCTCAAAACTAGGTTGCTTCCGGTTCGTAAGCAGGTCAAACCGAATTCAGTAGCTGTCACTATGCGCTGAGTTTGCACCTATATCCTACTCATATATGTATTCTGGGATAAATACTTTCATAATTATATCTTAATATAAAGTTTTAAGATTACCACTCTCTAGGCAAGTTTTAGTGTGTACTGTCTGGTTTGTGGTCTAAGAGTCTGTTACACAGTTCATAATGGCAGTTATAAAGTTAGTCTCATGTGAGGTGTCCTCTGTATCTTCCAGTAGAGGTCTGTTGTAGAACCATGCAAATGTATTGGTTCTCGCCCATCCTGCCGAGCTGAGTATGTCATTTATCGGTACATTTAGCCTGTACGCTGCACTGGTTGCAGCGTGTCTTGTGCTATGTGTCACAAAGTGTTCCTGTATGCCTGTGTCTTTTAGGGTCACCTTTATGTATCTTGACAAGGTGACAGAGCTGGCTGGGGTGGAAGGCGTTTTGAGGGTGCCAAACACTCTGGGGTGTGCTCCTTTTATGTCCTCCCTGTCCAGGTAGGCCTTCAGGTGTGAATAGACACATGTTCGTGTATCTTCGTGTTCGTCAAACTTGAGGAGTAGTGGGCTCTTTTCGGAATAGTTGGACTTCAGTTTTGTGGAGTATTTGATCCTGATGGTATCATCTGATAGTCTGAGGTCAGTTTTTAGCATGAAGAGTAGTAGGGTTCTCCTTGTTAGCTTATCCAGATCTAGCTCCTCTATGTTGCCCCACTGTGCCAGTTTGTGTATTACTGGTGCTGGGTTCCAAATGTTTTCATAATGTTCCTGTAGTGGGTTTAGGGCTTTTGCCCCTTTTACTAGTTTTTGGGTCAGTGTGTGTTCCCCTAATGGTTTACCTTCTATGTAGATGAAGCATGACATCAGGGACCTGGTGGTGGCCACTGATGAGTGACCCATCCCACTATTGGCGATCTCTGTTAGGAAATCTACACATTTGTGTAAGGTGGGGTTGGGTGACGCTAACATTGTTTTTGCTGGTGTGTTTTAGCCACTTCCTTGCTGCTGTTGCTTAGCTAGCTATGGTAGATTTTGACCATGAAGCCATGGGGAGCTCCCAGGAGGCCTTGGATATTCCTATGACTGTGATCACACCAGATGATTTCCAAGGGGTGCTTGTCATTCATAAAGGCAGGCATAGGAGCCTCATCCTGTTGGCTATGGGGAAGATTTTCTTCTGATCCCCTGGCCACTGCAGCATTGATGTGTTGACCCTTAGGGTCCATCTGTTTTTGAAGGTGAGCAGTCTCCTGAGGTCAGGGTACATGGGTTGAGTCTTACACGCCGGTATGAGTAGTAGCTCTCTGGGTCTGTCTGCCTTCAGTTTCCTTAGTGTTCCACCAATGATACCAAAGGGTGGAAATATGAGTACAAACAAGCCTGACCAGGTTATAAATTACAAATGTAAAGTGTCTGCAAATTGCATTTGAAGATGAGGCAAATCGGTCAATGTCAGGTTTTGGGATATTTTTGAATATTTTCTGTTGGCTTTCAGGGCTCAGTGTCCATTCTCCCGCCGTGAAGAAGGCTCTTGAGGCCCTGTCTGCCTCGACATTGTCTTCTGAGGGAATGCATGTGGTTTTGAATGTTATGTTCATTTTCCAAGGCCAATCTTAATACACTTTCAATGGCTTTGTCATAGTTACCCTATGTCATTATCAAAGCCCGTTTTTTGGAATGATGAGCTTTTTGATCAGTACCTTTGCTCTGTCATTTCCAGAATCTGTGGCTGCTAGAGCTCCTAGAACCTGCAAGAATTTCCTTATGGAACATATTTTTACCTTAATGATATCCTCCACCTTTTGTGAGATATCATCCTCTTTTTTGTCTGGTATCGTGAGTGTTAGTGTGGGTGAGTGCAGTATGAAACCCATGTATTCAATGGTTTGCATTGGCTTTAGTACTGATTTGTCAAAGTTGATAGTGAAGCCTGCATTTTGCAGCACCCTGATCATGTGTATTGTGGCTGCTCTGACTTCCACTTTTGTTTTTTGCATAAATTAGAGTGTCGTCTATGTAAATGACAAGGTTTACCCTGTGCTTTGTTCTTAGGTGTGCTATGAGTGCCTTCATATTTTTTGTAAAGAGTCTGGGCCCTTGGAAGTAGCCATTGGGGAGGCAGGTAAACCTATATCTATTATCATGATGTATTAGTTGTAGGAGGTCCCTGTCCCTATGTTTCACCAGTAGTGAAAAGTAAGCCTGGGTTATGTCTATGCTGGATAGGTAGCTGTCTTTCAGGACTTTATTCATAACCACTAACAGATGGTTCATTTTGAAATGCTTGTATGACGTCTATTCATTCAAGCTTGATAAGTTTAGAATGTGCCTGTATGTTCCGTTAGATTTTTCTTTTAGGAACATGTGTGAAATGAAGGCTCTAGGTGGTGGCAAGGCAGGTTTTATTATGCCTTGTTATAGCAGCTTCTCAATTTGTTCACTCATGATTCTGTCTTTCACTGGGTCCAAGCACCTAGAGTCAGGTTGTCTCAGCTGGGTAGACAGAGAGCATAGGCTTATGGATAGGCCCTTTACCATGTCCAGTACCATTCCGTCTGATGTGTATTATAACCATGTGTCTGCTTCCTTGCCCAGACCTCCTGCCTGGAAAGTGGGGCTTGTATGTGTGTAGGAGGTAGATAAACCTACTTTTGTTTTGGCGCCTGTTGTTGATGCTGCCTCCATTGCACTGGCATTTGTCTTGCTTGTTTTTGTGCTGTTTGCTGTTTTTGTATTGGCCTCCATTGGTGTGTTGTTTCCTCTTGTCATTGTACTTCCTTTGGTTGTTGTTGTTTCTGTGTGACTGTTGGTTGTTTTGGTAGTACCTATTGTTCTGTTGCTGTTGGTGCCCTTGCTGTTGACCCCGGCCCTGGGCTGGACTCTTGGTGGAGTTTCCCTGATTTGCGGGCTTCCTTTTGTCTTTGGGTGTGATAAAGACTTCCTTAAAGGTATCATGTAGCTTACTGTGTGTGGTGTATTCCTCCTTTAGGTTGTCACCCAGTAGGTATTGGAAGCCTTGGTTATTGTTGTTTTTGGCCAGGTGTGAGGTGGGGCCCGTAAAGGTGTTTTTGAGGAGTGATCTCCTCATGTTGTTGAGTCTCCAGAAGGTTTTGGAGATCAATGTCAGAGAGTCATTTCCTTTGGGGTCTGTGTTTTTGCGTCCAGACTGTTGAGTGCTCATGTCAGCGGTCTAACTGCAAATTGGAGGGCCCATTGCATAGACTTATAGGGTGCATCCCTGTTCACAGTCTGCTGCTTGTATTTGGGGTCCTTAGCTTATAGCTCATTGAGGATCTCTTGGCTTATTCTCGTCTTGTGGAGGCTGTCCAGGTTGTCTGGTCTAGGCTATTTTTCATACAGCCTTGCTGTGTCTGTCTACCCCAGGGGCGCCTTATATATGTCGCTGATCAGTGTTTTTACATTGGCCCTTACAGGGCCTAAAGTCTTGTCCATGGGCTCTTCTTTAGGGTGTCCATGTCCATTGTGGGCTGAATGGGTGGGGCTGGTCTGTTGGCTTGTGCATCTGGTTCAGCTGTGTGCCGCTAGGCGGCGGTTGAGTGCCTCCAGGTGGCATGGTGCTGGCCCTGACATTGGTGCTGGGGCGCCCTGTGGGGGCAGGTTATGATGGGGTAGGATCTTCCTGTGTGTGGTGGTGTTTTATGTGTCCACTTGGTATATAGGGTGCACGTAGTAATCCATGTCTGCCTCAGCTGATATGGGGTGTATGTTGGCTTTCTTGGCCCTTCCTCCTGTAGGTTGCTGTGGTGTTGGGCTGGATAGCCATCTCGTCTGTGGTCGAAGGTGATATCCCTGTAACCCTGGAGTGGCATCCTTAGGTAGTTGCCCCCAAAGGTTGGGATGTTATCCTGAGCGTCAGTGTCAGTGCTGTTGTCAGATGTAAAGCTGGACTGGGACGTACATTCCCTGCTCACAGCTGTAATGTCCTCCAGGATGCTCTGACTGGGCTCTGTAGCTTGGGTATGATCCACCTGGGGGGTACTCCGTTCGTTATGTCATATAGGGTCATATGAGGTCATATGGAGGCCATAATATTATGATGAACAGGTAATTTAGATATATATTGCAGGCCCTAGCTTTGGTAATATTCATCCTATGAAAAATATAAGGATACCTATCCCTCCTAAATCGATACCAATGGGGCTATCAGTTTTGTTCTATTCCAAATAGTTGCTTAGCAACAGGCCTTTTTATTTGAAAATGAGCCAACTTATTGACAACGAGGAATAGAGGTGATTTTACATGATATTTTCAGGAATATTATTTTCTGAGAAATATTCATAGCTATATGATGAATTTTATGTGCATGTTCCCAAAGACCTATATTTTCCATTGCAATTGAGTAATTATTCAAAACTAAAGATTTATTTTTTTACGATTTTTTCACTTTCATTTGATGCAAACTCATAAGCTTGAGCCTTGGTTGCTCTGTTTGCTGAGAGCAGCGGCCGTTGGTCACGCTTGGGTGCACACACAGTGAGTGAAGGCGTTTTATGGCCTCCAGGGGCTTTGAAGCCGGTCCCCTTGGTTGTAGGGCTGTATAGAGCTAATCCCTATAGTCCTCCCCTTGAATCCTAAGGCTGTGTAGGTTCCATTGAGGCTGCCTTGTATGGCCGGCTTCCTCCAAGGTTTGTGCCTTGGAAGGGGAAGGAGCCTAGCTCCTACCTCCATGGCGGTCGCTGTAAGAATGACAACCCGCAAGCATGATCCTGCTATATACCATAGCTAACCCTGGCTTAAATGCCACTCTGTGAAATAATTATTCCCAAACGACTGATAATATTATGTGCTTACTCATAGACTGGAATAATTGATCTTATAAAAAGAATGGTTGTGAAACAGGTCTCTTTCATCCACGTGATGACAGGCTTATACAAGTCTAGTTAAAGGACACAGTCTATTCTCTGGCCATACAAGGGTGCAGTATGATCATCATTTTTTTTTATTTTACTTACCGTTTGGAAGGTCAAGACATGCTTTCAACAGCAGCGAAACAGCATACGAAGCATTCGAGAAAAGAGTAAGAGAGGGCAGGGATTTCTCTTCCAGAAGTGACGTGAGGGGGTTGTCCAATGGTCAAACAGGGGATTCTCATTTTAGTCCGCCAGCTCAAAAATATGTTTGATTTTTCTAAAATTTCTCTTGTGGGAAAAATGTGAGCCGGTTTTCATCTTTTTTCACCTTTTCTACATGGACATGCCGAATAAAATCACCCTTTGTTATCAATTTCTTTTTTTCCATTTTATTTCCGTGATTAAATGCCGTATGTCATCATCTTTTAATTAAGGGGAAAAACACAACCCTGGTAGACAGATGATAATCCTTAGGTAAAGGAAATATCACACTTCACAAAAGACTCAACTTGAATAAGGTAGAAATTGGTGTGAAGTTGTTCACGCACCCAGAAAAAGACACAAAAACTACTATTTTGTAGGTTGGTGAATCCTGGATTAAACATTTAAAGGAAAGTATCATACCTTACAAACCTGATTTACTTTGATATCAATTTGCTATGAACTTTGCATATGTGACCCATCCTTACAAAATGGTACGGAAGTCGCACAAACAAAATGTTTAGTTATTGGCATTTTCATTTACAGCTCATCAAGAGCTTTGATTCGGTATATAACACTTGCATATTTGAACTAGGTGGTCCTCTAAGGATCTGCCGTCGGTAAATTTAGTCGGATGAATTAAAGATCGTTTAAACTGAGATAATTGATATTTTAAACATATAAAAATTTATGAATCCTATATAATTCCCATGTAATTCTATATAACCAAGAAAACTATAGCTATGTCTTCTAGGCATTTGGGGCTTAAATTCGGTTTAGTAGGCACGGATTCTGAAAGATATCTACCCATAGGTTAGAAAAATGCTAAAATATCAATTTTAAAAAATCTGATATTTTTGACACTATACCACTTGAGAAGCCTATATCTAGGCTTCTAAATGTGCGACTTCAGTACCACTTTGTTAGGATGGGTCACATATGGGAGATGAAGGTCACAAGAATGGAGTCAGAGCGAAAAAATACCTGCAACCTCATTCGTATATTACTATATATGCTGTACTGTGAGAGGTTGCCAGTAATAGCCAGCATTCCAGTAATACCCACGGCTACTCTGCCTAGTCAGTTCTTGTGAGGGGGTTCAATTTGATTAAGTAACACTCTTGATTAAAACCGGCGTGCATACTCTTGAACCCCCTGACACCTTTGATTTTTATCCCATGGTAGGCAATTAAAAGTTTTTCAAACTCTACCTCACTCTGTAGCAATCTGCATACTGCTTTAATCTATGGAATTACAGACTCTGCAGTTGTTATAATGGAGTGCTTGGTTAACAGGCTGCGACAAATTAAGTCCTGCCCTTTGACTTTGGGTCATTACATATCTACAATATAAAACAACGCATAATCACACTTGCCATTCTTCAGGATGGCAAGTGTGATTAACTCTCTTTTGAGCCCATTTATCCCGAAAGTATAATGTCGTAACATCATATGTGATACTGAGTTTACCATAATTATTGCCGTGAATCATCATGTATAGGGTGCATTTGGGCACACTTCGTGTATAATAAGTATTATATATCAGAGACCCTGCATGGATACTATTACGGTCTCTGAATTTCGGTATGGCCTGTGTACACCCTAAGCCAAAGGGAATGCTACACTGATTTGGCTTGGTCTTTACTTGAACTCTATTAAAAATGTACAGTAAAATTTTCTTTCCTAAATACAATCAACCTCTGAAGTGGAGGAACGTATTAACTGTAAGTGCCAATGAGGTCATCCTTATGTATAGGTAGGGACTGGAGGAGAGAACTAAAATCCATCCAAAATATTTCATGATTTCTGGCTCTCTGTATTAGCCATATTTCAAATCACATTTTCCTTTTCCTTTAGGTTAGTCAGAAGCCGAGTAAATTAATGTGAAATGTTGGATGTAAGTATTCTGGGAACACTTGTTTTAAGTGGGAATGATCTGTGAAACTTTAATCTGGGACTGGGTTTCTACTAGCAGTCTGGGTAGACCACAGTCTCAGACCCGACTCTATCAAATAGTAGATTCTGAGCATAAGTCTATTTGTGGTTGGTGACAACCCTGCTGCCCTCTAGTGGCATATCTTATTCACTTTGCATGGGTACATGGCAATTCTTTTTAGTTGGTTGTATGTTTCCAATTTTTCTATCACATCTGTTTTTTGTTCATGGGTGCTGTGTTTCACATACATGTATATAGACAAAGGTTCACAAGTAGTGGGAATGACTGAGGGTTATCTCACGAGGCAAATCCAAGTGAGATAACCTCAATCATTCCCACTACTTGTGAATCTTAGTATTTATTTCATGTTATCTGAGTCAGAAATGTTGGAAATTCTTTTGAAATTACATGAAAAGATAATTATTTACATGTTTATAACCATTTGGTGTCCTCTTACTGGCCATGAGATACGAGCTTCTATGTTAATCCTATGGGCCGTCTGTATCCCACTGATCCAAACATGAAATAAAACCACAGATCACATGATTCCAAGGAACAGCGTTGGTTTTTATACCCTTTAGCATAGGCACAGACCCTTGACCTTTTCAGGTGTAATTTAGTGTAGTATAATGCTCTAAAGGCTCTTTGCCTAGACTTTCAGTCTCATTTCAGTCATTTCCTGACGTATTTGTAATACCTTAGATAAAATGAAATAGGAAACAGGGAAGACAGCTGCTCCACTGTTGGTAGTTAGTTAGATAGAACAATTGCCATCTTTATGGAATGGTAGATATAGGACATTATCAACATATAGTCAACAAACACATGTATTTCAGTTAAGGTCTTACCCCCCACCTCCCACTGTGGTAGTTGTCATGTTGAACTAGTAATACAGGTATTGTGCAGTGTAACAGCAGAGTACTGGGACCACAGAGAAGCATTTATAAGCTCAGGAGGCCAGTGTGTTTGCACCATGATCCTGGGGATATTAGTTTCTCCTTAGACTACAGGGGGAGCCAAAAGTAACCATCTGCAAATTCACATAGTGGGGCTGGGCTCGAGGCTGGGTAGACCACTACAGGCCACAGTAATAAAACTATTGTGTTGTAGATTTTTAATAGAATAGTAAAAAATAGTCCTGCGAGACATGGTGCGGTGACTTGTAATCTTGTGTCTAGTTTTAGTTGGTGATAGAATGGTAGAAAATCTTAAAAAATATGTAAATATTCCTTTTACTGTACTATAATAACCAACAACACTGTGTCTCATCTGCATCTGTGTATTGACTGACTGACAGAGTGCATACCAACTGACTGACAGAGTTCATACCAACTCAAACAGGGTCCCAATGTTGGCTATATCTATGTAATCATAGAGGCATTAGGGTGTAGTACTGATGGCATTTATACCATCGTATGTGCATAATTATATGTAGGTGTTCCTGAGAAGTGCACTTACCCTAAGTGAGTGTACAGCAGGTGCCGTAATCGCATTCATTAACATTGAGTACCTGGGACTGCTCAGGCGTGACCAGTTCCACATAGCCTACTGAGAGAAGTAAAGGGCCTTCAGCCATAGTGGTCACACGCTCCCCCCAAACTGGTCATCCCCCCCCCTCTGTAGACTGCATACACAAAGTTTAGCTTTGATCTCTGAATAGACATTTATAGAAATTTTAAACAGACTACATCCTCTCTAAATACAGAAAATATGACCCCGATGTACAAACCTGTACTACACACACACACACATACACACCTATATATATATATATATATATATATATATATATATATATATATATATATATATATATATATATAACTGATTATATATGGGCAATTTCTTTCTTCCGGGTCTCAACTTGCGAGCAAAGATGCTGCAAGAGAATAGTGCTAAAACAACTAATTTTCATACTCACCTTCTGTCTAAAATATCTTAGCTAGATGAACCGATTTTTGCATACTAACAATTCATGACTTAAATATAAAATATGATATATATAATATAATACCTAAGTTACACAATTATTTTCTTCTGCAGTATTTACTAAAGGCCTTTTGGGTGTAAGATCCGGCAAGTGTATTGTCCACACCACATTTTTAGCCATAGGATTGATCTTACACAGGACACTAATTGAGATAGGACTATGATAATTATTTAGTATGGACAATATACTATTAGGAAACTAATCAGTGGTGATTTTTAGGCATTTTGCATTAATATCATAGAAGTTATGACCATGTTGCTGGATCTTACATTGCCATAAATTCACTTTTATGCAAAATGATGCTTGAAATACTAAAACAATTTTCTTCAGATGTATCCAATATATTTTGTCTCTCTCATTTCCCAACCTTATGTGATCGATTGACATGGATATTGACCTCTGAATTGGTGTCTGCATCAAATTATACTCTAGAATATATAAAAAAAAGGCTTTTGTGACATTTGAAAAAGCTTAGATTTTCATGAATTAAATAAAAACACTTTTAGATCTTAGTGTCTGCTATATCGTGATAATGACTAAATCAGCAAATATTACCTTACAAATTTCCCACAGCAGTGTGATATAAGTGCCGAAAGTTGAGACCCCTAAAAAAGATTTTACCCATACATATTATAGCACTTTCAGAACAGACAATTCTAAGACAAACCTACAGAGATGTTTTCTTTATCTTAATTTCATACAATGCTAATCTACCATAGGGCTCCAAATAAAGAAATGTCTAATCTGCAAATAAATCAAAAGTATGATATATATTCTGAAAATTACTTCACTGATAAGTAAAGTACACACACTGTTGTTATTACATTAGAATAGTGAGCAAGAATAGTTGATAGCAGAGGCATACTAACTAAGTGCTTGATAACTTTCTGTTACTAATCACTTACTATTTACTCAGTGCATCATGGGTAGCTAACCTCTAGTGGATAATCAGATGCAGGGATCATTTGGCAACACTGTACCAGCTAATACAGGTGTGTGGTTAGGCTAAGAAGGGAGTTCCCCCCAGTCACAATAGCATAACAACCTACCACTAACACCCAGCCACCAGGCACCTTGTCCGGCGGGCGCTGACTCTTACCTTAACTGAGTCGCGCCCAGTGACTACCAGGCACCCAGCTCTGCACTGTCATGTGAATAGCCACTCCAATCATGTTCACCCCACAAGCCATTGCCTGATATCTACGCCCAGTTCTGTACATAATCACAATATACTGTACAAAAGCAAATTAGGCTTTAGAGTGGGTGTTCCTTACCCCTTCCCTACTCTCATATACAATTGACTCTTCAAATTCAAGGCACTACTTTCAGGTGTTTACCCATGATGCACTGAGTAAATAGTAAGTGAATAGTAACAGAAAGTTATCAAGCACTTAGTAAGTATGTAACAGAGGAGCAACAAATAAAAACAGACTGCAGGGCCTCCCTATCCTTTACACTGTGGCGCCTCTGAACCATACACTAGTCAACTAGTCTCACTAGTAGTACAGGTAGAGACGCCGCGCTAATAACAATAAGGTCTAGACAGTACAGGTAATAGTGCAGAGCATGGGCAGAGACTGAGTAGCAGTGTAAAGGGTCGGTAAGGGTGTCATGATATAGTAAAGGGCATGGCACTCTTAGACGCCTGTCTGTTGTGAGCCACTTTAAGTATACATGTCACATTGACATCTTATTGACAGGTTGGTCTGATATTACTTTACAGTATAATTAATATTTCCTAAGGATTTTGATATTGGCTGAGTTCTAAATAGGACCAACACTTTCACTTCTGTTCGTTTTATCCATGGTTTCTGGTTATTATGGATGATTTATTAGGAAAATAGTTGACAGATACACCTATGACTACTGTATGGTAGTCACCTCTGACAAATGTACTGTCATAAATGACTATTAACTTTCCAGAGATGCTGTGTATTCCAAGGATGTAATTTTGATGTTGAACATCAAGAGAATGTGATCGATCTTATCTCCTCGCAAATATTAGTTGTTTCATTGATTTGGTAATTATGATCACGTTGTTAACTTGAGCAAGATGACTATCACAGTTTTAGGTTGAAGCAGCTTACATCTTATATTATGACTACAGTATTAATAAAAGTACCTCATATTAAATACCCCACGTATAAGGGGCACCCCACATAGAAGACGCATTCCAGACATTGAAGATGCCAGAGAAAAAGACCCATGGCCATCTCAGAACTCCCCCATCCAATTTTCCAATATACAGGACTAGGGAAGTATTTGGGACAATATATGGAAAGACCTTCCCTTAATAATTCTGCTTCTATATAAGGGGTCCATCCAGAGGCCCATCCTCGCTTATAAGATGCGACTTATACATGAAGGATTACGGTATTAACACATTGGACACACTTACAAGTAGTGATTCAATGTTGATATAACTTATGAGATCTGACTATCAACTGTTGGTATAAAGTTGGCTGGCTACCTGTCTGTATATTGAGGACGTGTATTATGCCCACAATACCTACAGGGCACCAGCATATATGTATAAAGTTAAAATAGGGTTAAATTTCAAAGTTTATACAAGATAGATCATTCATCAACATCGGTACTAATTCATCATGGCGGTATGCTGTGTGTCTCTTCATTGTTGTTGTGACATTGTCTGTTGTTTTATAATATGTTGACACATCAACACTGAAATAATAACCAGTAAACCTCACAGAATTGATTCAAATAGAATGTTAATGAGACCACATAAGGTTAGATACTGAAACAGGCTATAATTGGCAACATTGTAAAGGAAGACGAATCAATTGCTCTTGTATTAATGATAATTCTCGCCCTATTTACAAATAGACTGTTCTGCATTTTGCTCAGTTCCGATCACTGTGTTATATTAACGACATTTATCATCTGTTTCCAATGACCCTATGGTAAAAGGGAATGAAAAGATATGAAGGGGGAAAATCACATTTCTTTTCATTGCAACCGTGACCCCCTAAATTTCTTCCTTTTTCTATGGTGGCTATTACTGTCTATCGGCATTTACACTTATCAGTGATACGAAAAAAAAATAAGCACCATAACATATAGCCTGGAATTCCATTTGCATTTTCTTATTCTCAATAATCCAAAGTTATCTAAGGATATCAGTAGTAGATTAGAAGTAAAAACAAAGTGTAGCATTTGTGACCAGGCAGGTGAAAATGTCCATTTGAAGGGAATTAATGTTGCACTCTGTAAAATGTGCAACATATCTTTCAACCATAAATTTGGTTCTGGGAGGGACAATCAAGATGTGTTTTCAGTAGCCGATGGCATTTCCTGGAAATAAGGACCAAAACATACTACCTTAACTGAAATAATAGTTCCCATGACAACCAGAAACTGACATATCTGCTAGTTTTCTGTAGAAAACAAATATGGAATGGAGATAGAATGTTCTAAATAGGCCTATTGAGTTGTACTCGAAAAAGGGCCTAAGGCATTTTTTTTTATTCTTTAGCCATCCTAGCACCCCTTGGTGGCCAAAAGCAGAACTGACCCCGCCCCCCCCCATGCATGTTTTATCAGGACGGGTCAACTATTTTTTTAAATAGATTGATCAGCGTTGTGAAAACAAACCAACCATCTGTCAACATTGATCGCTTGCACGTTCTATACCCACTTGAAGAGACATCAAAATAATCAACATTCCTTCAAGGATATCTCGCGTCTGTCTAATTCCCCTAAATTAGAACCTGTGATGGCAAAATAATCCCTGACCAATTTTGAATATATCCAATAGCACGATTAAAGATCATCTATCAAAGTCAGGTAGTATTTTCAAAGCCTCTATTTGAATTACCGAATCATTCACGAGAGCAAGCTGTTTTGAATTCGATCAATCATTTCTTTTATAGTTTGAGAATGCCTATGGTTGAGGTAAACATGATGATTAAGGGTGATCTAGTGCTAGCTATTTTTATGGAAAGCATAAGGAAATTAGGCAATAAATCATGTTCCTCTCTAGAGGGTCAAGCAAGCAAATCATCTTTAGCATTCTAACATTACAAGTCACGTAACCAGTTTATGTCATTAACCTCCATCCAAACATACTACATGGAGCTAATAGTATTTACTGTGAGGCCAGCCATAGCTAACCAACGTATACCTTAAAAGCCTCTTTAGTTGCTTGTCTGCCCATGGGCGGCGCTGGATGCGCAGCGGGGATTGAGCGATATCGTTAACACGTGGAGTGTCTGTGGGCCACGCTGCGGAGGCATACAGGCATAAGGATTGCTTCCGTCAGCTCCCCTCCTGTTCCTCATTCACTCTTCAGGCAGCCCACAGCTACTGGAGGAGCCAGCAGGAGTACACGACGTGTGCTGCATGGGGAAGCAGGCATGAGCGACTCAGGTGAGCAGTTTGCTGGATGAGGTGAGCAGTTCATTAGGAGGTCATCATTACTGAAGATAAAGAGCAGGACAAGGAGCTGCTCACGAGTAGTGTGTTAAGTAACTTGTGTTTGATCAACCATTTGGACTCGACACATGCACAGAGGGTCAGGGGAATGAGAAATACCTAATACCAATCGCCAGAGCATACAATAGATACATGTTAGTAAATCCACAGTTTTCAATTATTTCACAATAGAGCTAGTACCGTCCGCCAGCCTTGCTGAGGCAAAGTGTAAGCGTGCATTTGGAAGATCGCTAAACACTTGACTCTCTCTATGAACGCATTCATCATAAAATTACCACAATGAGTATACAAAGCGTGTATCCGAGGAAGAGTACGGGTTGATAATGATATGCCCTACGGTGCATGGTAACTACCGGTAATATAACATATTGAATTCATAGCGGCTAATGCCTTGTCTCACTCTGATAGACACCTGTGGCAGGAGATCCTTTCAAAACCCTGAGGACAACGCCAGCGTTGTAGTTATTTAGCGTGATCTGCAACTAATACCTAATATGACATCGCCAAGGTTGTAGACACCACATGACATATCATCCTGCCTCATCATCACCTGCATACATTAGAAAGCCCTTCAAATAACAAGCAGCTCTCAGTCATTTATAAAAAAAAAAAAAAAAAGCACATTCAGGTTTGGAGACATTTGGATGGAGCAGGAAGCCTTATCAGCTGGACTAAACAGAATGACCAACATTCTAACAAGCCTGTGTAGGCACCGCCCTGACCACTAAGCTGACAGCCGTTGCTGCCAAATTGGCTTCATATGACTGCATGCCACACGCCTGGCCGCACGTTGCTCGACGTTACCCTATGGTTTCTGGGTATAACTGTGGTAATTAGAGTTAATATAGATGTCATCAGAGTTCAAGAATCATGTACTGACTGGGCAGGAGCACAGTGAGCACGTGCTAATAATCTCTGTAAATCCAACTGGATAAACAGTTGATGTGATATCCTTGGGACTCCTCATTTAGTCTGTGGGTCATGCAAACAAGTGATTTAGAGTCCTCCTGGTCCTACCTGCCGCCCACCTAGCACCACCTGATCGGCAGCACACGGAAATAGCCAACCATGGAGGTAAGTAGGTTCAAACTCATTCAGTAACTGGAGATATAATGTACCTGTCTCCAGGAGAGATCAATGTCGAGAGGTCCTTCACCTGATGGGTCAATTGCATACAAAGGGCATTAAGAGTGTTGAGTAATCAGAGTCCACCCCAGCCAATTCCATCTGAAGAGGAGGCAAGCATTGCTAGTAGTAAAGGGAATTCCCATCCTTGATAATGAGTTAGGTGGACAGGGTGATGGCCTGTCTATGCCCCTAGTCCCTAGCAAGTATCGAAGGTTGAAAACCAAGGACAGAAGCTGGACTCTTTCCCAGAGCCATACAGTGTCTGACGCTCATCAATAAGCCAACTAGGGCCTCAATTGAGCAATTCATAATACCTGCCACCTAGAGTGAGGAACTATGCAATATATATGTAGATATGTACCAGCTTTATATGCAATCAAACTCTCTCGTTTAGAACAAAAGACAAAGTTCTTCATAACCCGATTCGGACATGATTGTCTAGATAATGATGAAAATTATGTATATTTATTGTCGTATAGCATCTGCAACTATCTGACAGAAATAAGTAAAAAAATGCACTGAGGTGATATAGTATTAGCCATATTGTATGGCACTGTATCTACAAATGAAGGCACTGTTATGAATATATTTAGATAAAGGAATCAAGCATAGTTTGGCACGCGTACAATGAAGGTCCAGCGTTGCCAGACAATGCTTGGATTTTGCTGCAGGATACAGACATTGTTAGACAGCTGCTCATGGAGCGTTGGTGACACTGCTGGCATACTGCAGAGAAAGAGTCGGCCTGACTCTTGATACGTTAAGGAGCATCAATGATCAATGGCATAACATGTCACATGATATTAATATGTGTGACTCTGGTCAGATTGCACCTTCTTTATGGTCTGGCAGAAAAAAAGTACTAGTCACAGACTGCCAGGTCAGGATTTCATAAGAAAGCTCACTGGACTTGTCATAAATCGCCAGGACATCCATAGCACTGCAGAGATACTCTTATCTGGCGAAAAGTGTGGGATAAGAACAATCTGCGGCCTATGAAATTCGTAATAACACTAGGTATATAATTCTGAGATCCAATGGCACATGACCAGCAGCCTACTTACGAAAAAGAACAATCTGGAAGGGCTTGAACACCTCCACCAAAATGTGGCGTTATTTGTCTCAGCCTACTAGCTGACCTACGCAATATTAAAAATCTGTTCTGAAGCTGTTTTAAAAGAATTCATTAACTGCTGCTTTTGATGATTACATGAAAAAGAGGCAATAGTACTTTAGACTAAAGCTTAGTTAAGAGAGTTGTTTCTAACAGATCCTGATCCATCCTTCAGTTCATGACAGCCTATTTACTGTATTACAATCATCTGACGACAGACGACCTTTGACATATTGCCTACAAGGTATGATATAAATGCTACAGAGTATTTAAGAATGAAGGTAATTAACACTAATGTTAAATTCCCTGGAGACCTTAAACTCGCTAATTGGTCTAATATACAGCAGTATTAACAAGCCCACCTCCACCATGCTCATGCAGACAATTTATAAAGAATAATTGGTAGATGCAATGGCCTTATAACGCATGGTATACAATATGATGAATTGGGACCAAGAGGCTTATGATACAGTAACGTCAAATGCCATAATAAAGTCTTTCTTCACACATAATGATACCATTTATGATGTGAATAGGGACATCACATGCTTTGAACAATGATTATTGATTTATGATTGATGGCCAATGTGGCCTCATGAAACTACATTTATATATTTTCATCAAGAGCATCCCAATCTATTAGCCATGGGACTATTTGCTCCACCTTATCATTTCCCTTTTATAATCATCCTTTCAAATCTCAAATTAGATATTGATGGCACCCCTTGTTTCTATGGCTTGTTATATGAGTTTTCAGCGGGTGATATGACGGGAATTCAATGGCATTGAATCTACGCCATAAATGACGAATTGAGACAAACAGATACAATCAAATGGGAAGATAAACCACCATGGCAACGAGGAGCAATGTAATCAATAGAGCAATCAGGAAGATAATGGCCTTTTAGTGACTTGACACTAAGTTACTTAAGCATTGAGTAGAAGTGTCAATATCCTGGCGGGGCATGCCTGATACTCATGCCTCTATTCTGTTATTGCACCTAAGTTGTGCGTTAAGTGGACAGGCTGGGATGCTAAACCTTATGTATATTTCTGTAAAGGTTAAATGGTAATGCCCTAGTGGTCTGGTTTATGTTTCCGAAGAGCCTTCCAGACTCCCCCAGGGTGGCTTGGAAGGTGATTCTGACAACACGTGTTGGATCTATTTAGTTGCTTCCAATGGATTGATGCTGCATTAAGAGGAGGGTCTTGCTCAACAAATGCAACGTGCCCAAACAAAAACAAATTGCAAGAAAATAGCCATACTCTATTTCACCCCTTAACCCTGTGCCCAAGATGCCAGAGAGAAAGGTGGCCCTTGTTTTCATGGATAGCCTGTATTTTCATAAAAAACAGTGCTGCTGTTTGGGATGGGGGGGGGGTGTGTAGGTACACAGGGGTTATTACCCAGAAGGGGCGGTCTGCAGGTGGGGGGGGGGAGGGCTACGGCCTATGGATAGTCAGGCTAGTGTGTTGCGCTTGAATAGGGATCTTACAATTACCTCGCACGCCAATACATATCTCCATCCCACCTTTTATAGTGACCATCATATCAGGTCTGCACAGGCGACGTGAGACTAGTATCATATAAGAAGGACCCTCCCATGCGAGATCGACTTTCAGTCCATTTGAGGCAGTGGCTATAAATGCCTCAGAAGCTGAAACAGAACCTAGCCCTCCCCCCTATGTTAGTCAATGAATATCACCTTCCATTGCTAATTTTTTCCCACCCCCTCCGTCCCCCTTCTCCCTCCCTATCTGCCTCTGTCCTTCTGCCTGTCTCCCTCCCTCTCTCTATGTTTCTGTATGTCTGTCTCTGTCATTCTCTGATATTCCAAAAGAAGGAATATGTCTCCATTACCTGTACATGCATACATTTTATCTTATCTGTAGCAGTTTCGTAGCAGTTGCATACCTAGTAAGCAGAATCACATTTCACAACATATATTTCTATGTTAGTAATACGTTGGGGGCACTTCCGCCCTCCCTATCTGCCTCTGTCCTTCTGCCTGTCTCCCTCCCTCTCTCTATGTTTCTGTATGTCTGTCTCTGTCTCTGGGGCCCTTGATGGGGGCTCCCAATGTCCCATGTCGATTTTAAGAAATGGCCATGTCACCATGTCGATTTTAAGAAATGGTTATGTCCCTGTGTCGATTTTAAGGAATTGCCATGTCCCCATGTCGATTTTAAGGAATTGGCCATGTCTCATGTCACTAGACCAAAAATGCTCATGTCGCCATGTCGATTTTAGGGGTCTAGAGCCATGTCTCTGTCATTCTCTGATATTCCAAAAGAAGGAATATGCCTCCATTACCTGTACATGCATACATTTTATCTTATCTGTAGCAGTTTCGTAGCAGTTGCATACCTAGTAAGCAGAATCACATTTCACAACATATATTTCTATGTTAGTAATACGTTGGGGACACTTCCGCTGGAGGGATCTACAGATAGGCCTACATCCATTCCATTGCTGATAATTCTGCTGCTTTCCACAAAATAACTCCTCTACCATGACCTCCCCTCCCCTCTTCCATGACTAACATCCTCTACATTCTCAATGCCACTGGCAGGAGACAAGTATATTGACGCGTCTGCTACTGACATTGCCTTTAGCAGACATTCCTCATTGAAACTGACTCAGTCCTGAAATCACACCCACTGACATCGAAGTTAGGCCTTCTGCTAGACATGGCTCAGCAGCAATCTTCATGTCCCATAACCTTATCTCTCATGGTCACTCTATATGTCCGATATAGGGACGTACCTGTTGTAATAAAGGCAGAGATGTTGGCTCATGTATCACCCCTAGATGGATAGTGTCCACAGTCCTTACGTCACCAATACCAATATTTTCTGCTGTGGTGAGGCACAAATCATCCTAGTAGCAACCGTCGGGACTTGATTAGAGATGGAATGACAGTAGTTCATCACAGGATATGCATTCATTCTACCACAGATAATATATAAGTGGACCTATAAAACAATTTATGACAATCTAATTTCTATAGATTTGACAAATGTTAATTTGTTGCAATGTCTCCAGTGAATATTGTGAATGTATCACGCATTATCTTAAGTTGAATTGCTGTGGAACGCGAATAGAAAAAATGCACTGTCCTAGCTTAATTCTTTTGAACAGCATGATGGAAAAGAAATACCTCAAAATACCTTTGTCCCTTTTAATAATTGGAATCTGAACTAAATGTCATGTCTTGGGTGGACACTTTTTGTTATAGATTCTCTCATTGTTAAAAACTATTCAACATCAGTGAGCTATTATCGGGATTTCCCCTATTTCCGCCCATTTTTCCAGCTTCAGATTAAGCAGCACTGGCGAGCTTAATGAAAGCAGCACTGACGGGCTTAATTAATGATCCTATTGGTGCTATGATAAGGTTATGCACGATTCAATATGCCAATATAATTATTGTATTCTGTTGTTGACAATCGTGCTGCTTTCCATTGTAAACCTGCTTTCCCATCTCCTCCTCTCCCTTTTATTCTCTTCTTTGAAAAGCACCCCTGCAATACCGTCAATGGTACAGCCAGAGGAAATTGTATTGAGGTAGACAGGTTGTCTGACAGTGACTCTGGCTCCTCTCATTGAAAATGTCCCATAGTCCTGCAGCTATTCTGCATGGCAGGACATAAAAGCCAAACATCTATGTGTGATATGAACATATATTTGATTCCTGATAGCATATGCAGGCGATCCAATGCCCTGGCATACTCTGTTGAAGCGAGAGCGGTCTGGCAACTTTCTATATTCTCTATATTCATATACCGGTAACTTCCACTTGCATTATCTCACGACAACCATCACTTACACACTGTAAGAAAAACGGTTGTCAAAATACCAGCGAAATGCTTGTCCCAAAGTTGCCAGAGATCTGTTGTCATAGTCCTTGTACCACCGTACTGCCACATCGAATTTCTTGTTTAAACGACACTGGTTCACTGAAATACAATTATAGTGGTTCACTGTTCATTTTTATGAGGATGCCTTGTAGATTCAACATATTTTTGACAGTGCAGGTGCTGTCACTCATGGATCCCAAAACTGTTTCACCACTTGCATGGGTGCCAACTACACCCAGATCATTGGGGAGAAAACAATCTTGCTAACAAAAACACACAGCAAATCATCAAATGTATAATACCCGGTAGTTTTAAGCGCATTATTGCTCCATGGCAGTTATGGTTAACGCATGGACTATGTTCTGTCTGTACTGGCATGTCGTAATAAAGCTAGGGTGTCTGGCTGTGTACCAGCAGTCCATACAGATTATATCACTGACACCATCATCAACAGATGCTACCATTCATAGGACGGCATGGGGACCTTTGTATATATATATATATATATATATATATATATATATATATATATAATTACTTGGATGACCTGATCTAAGGCAATATAGTCTAGTAGATAGAGCATAAACATTAACACATTTGGCAGCAAGCATGAAAGTTTGCATATAGGGTTTTTTTTGACATGCAATTTGACTGTGTGTCTGGATTATTTACCACGAAATCTGGTATGGCTGGCGGTTGAGGGTACAATGAGATCTAAGTTCCTCCATTGCCCAAAAATCAATTACTATTGTGACACTGCTAAGGTCGAATCCGACAGGATGAAAATGCTTCAAATATCTGTGTGATTTTTAATCTGTCCCGATTTTGGGGTTTACTCCAAATTCACAAGGAATACAACTACAGCAGGAAGTATAAAACACAAGCACTCTTTTGCGATTCTAAGCAAGAGAAGATGATAATGCATAGAGATATAACATCAACAAAGGCAAAATATCCCAAAGAGTACATGAGAAAATGCAACAGTGTCATTGTGTTCTATACACCCTACTATAGTTATATCCCTTGCAAATTTGGGGTATACCCAAAATTTCAAAATCGCAGAGCCATTTGAGCCCTACTTTTTCGCCATTTTGAATTCGACCTTTACAATTAAAGTTGAGGAACACTGTATTCAAATAGGAAACGAATCTTAGATTTCCTGTCCGAGGTCAGCATATACCCATGCTTGAATAATTCTAAATGCATACATTCAAATCCGTGTAAATTAAAGTTAATTCTACCCCTTGAAATCTTGGTATGTCCAGCTTACTTGAATTAAGAAATACAATCTTTAGATATAGATTCTTGAATCAAGTAATTTATTCTCAAATCAGGATTCAATTTTCTAGAATATTTCTTAAAAGAAGTAGATAATTCTCATTGAAGAGGATTATTTCAAGATAAACTTACTCATACTTTTTCTTAATATAAGTTATATTTTCTCATTTCCAGTATTTCAAAAACATTAATTTCCTTGTTTGTAAAGTGGATATGATTTTTAACTATTAGGGAAATGCTTTAGATCGAATAGAAGGTTATCAGTATAGGTGACTCAGTGACAGAGGTTCATCAGATTAAATGCAACTCTTTGAAGCCACATTTTCTTAAGTGAATAAGACCTTTATTCAAAGTCTTTGACTTAATGAAAGGCTGTGGCACATCCCACCCTTACATTATCATATCATATACGCAAAAGGTGTTTAGTTTCCTTTATGCCTTGAATTTCCCTCAATCAACTATCAGATAAATAGACGTACGACAACTCCAATCTAGTTTGGGCGAATATTTTATTGGACCTGGCCAATAAACATACATAACCAGGCCTAAGTAACACAAGAAGAAAGAAAAAAAATCTCCAATGTGAGACCGGTGGTCCTTCCTGGGGCTAGGCAATATGGCCGACTACAAGGCCACCAGTGAAGGAACCTGTTACATAACAGGTGAATGGAAGTGGTGACATCTGGTAATACATTTGGGAACTGCTACTGCCCATTTATCACCACTTATATGCGCGCATATAAGTAGCTTATAAATAGACGTACGACAACTCCAATCTAGTTTGGGCGAATATTTTATTGGACCTGGCCAATAAACATACATAACCAGGCCAACACGCCAAACAGAATGGAGAACAAAAACAACAAAAAAAAAAAAAAAAAAAACAACAAAAAAAAAAATACATAACCAGATTTTACACGAATAAGGCGCTGACCATACGCCGATCAAGATCGACACGAGCTTGTTTGGATTTTGTCAAATAATGCAACACACTCAATGATTTCCAGTCACCAATGTTCTTGATGTCCAATAGACTGAACCCTGCATCTGCCAAGGCTGATGCACCTCCTCTTCGTAACGAGTGTGAAGACAACTTATCGATGCCTGACTTGGCACACAACTTGTGCAATTTGCCTAAGTACCATGAGTAACTGCCACGACACCATTGGCCATTTTTCATGTACGACACTACTTGTGAGTCACTGGATGGGTAGTTCACCATAGATAACAGCAAGGTCAGGTAATGATGAAGGCAGAAGATAGAGTCATAGATGAATGTGAAGGGTATGAACAAGACCCGCTCCTTAAATGAAATAGTCTTTGTACGGCGAAGTCTGACGGAGACCCCCCAGACTTCCCAGGTCAAATCTGACAAGCAGACTGCCAGTCCTTGTTCAACCACATTGGACTTACGTAATAAGCCTCTGAAGCACATGATAACAGTGATCCAAAATGCCACATCTTCAGAACATGACATATCCAATAGTTTATAAATACGCTTTAAGTCCTGCACTGACGCTGGTCGCGCCTGGTCCACATGATCACCTAGGGTCCTTCGGATACCTCTCATAGTGATGTAGAGTTCAAATGTATTAGGGTTGACATGTGAATAACCTAGGACCTTGTGCAACACCCAAAGTCCTCCTAGGTACTGTTTAATAGAGCTGTAGCGCAGTCTCTCAGCCAAGTGTGTAACATATAACAACACAACTTCTATACTAGCGGGGAATGGAACAAGCACACCATATAATATGCAAAATTCCAAATAAGAGTTCCATTGGCTCTTCCTAGTACGCTCCGTGGCTCCAGCCATCCACTGTGACTGGTAGTTCCGTAGTTTGTGAGTCAAGACATCCCCTGCAGCAGAAGTCATTTATCAGAAATGAAGGCAATCCTTTTGCACACCTTTTATCCGTACAGCGCGACAAAAAGTCAGGAACAATATTGTCTTTAGATTTAACGCGAGTAGCAACAATATGAAAATTATGTACAACTGATAACCAAAATAATTCTCTTATCCACCACATACAGCGAACACTCCGCGATCTGCCAGTATTTATCATGCGTTGGACTTGGGTATTGTCGGTTCTGACTACAACTTTTGTATCCGACCAATCATTTCCCCAACGTTGCGCTGCGGCAACCACTGGCCAGACTTCCAGTAGGTTAATGTCAGCTGTCTCATCATATTCACAAGGGGGTTTAACAGTATGATATAATGGAAAGCGATTATACAACTGATTGTAGGCAGGTAATTTCCATGCACCTACTAACCAATCACCATTATAACATGAGCCAAAACCAGTTAGTGATGAGTCAGTGTCTACGATAGGATGATAATCAAAGGTACGTAGGATTTTTACAGAACCATTGAATACATAACTGAACCTTTTCCACCAGCGGATGTCATCCATAAACCAACCAGGTAGTTTGACCACCGTGACACTGTCGGCCATGTATTTGAGTAGGTTAATGACTCTACGTGAAAATGTTCTGCCTCCCCGAATAACTCTACTAGCGTGTGCCAAATGACCACACCGTTCTTGTAATTCTTTTTTGGTAGCAACAGTTTTACCCAAGAACTTGTCGATCAGTACCAATAAGTTGTCTAACTTTTGTGGGGGTAAGCTGATTTCCATTTTCACTGTGTCAATTACCAGACCCAAATACTGGACTTTGGTAGCAGGGGTTAAGATTTTTTTCCATGCAATATGGAAACCGAGACGTCGGAGCAGATCTACCAATATCGCCTGACGCCTCGCACACTCCTCGTAGTTGTCAGCCACAATGACAAAGTCATCCAGGTAACCGAAAACATTGAAAATACCTCTACGATTCATACACCGGATGACAAACTCGGTTAGTTGAGTAAAGATAAATGGTGCACATCTAAGACCAAACGATAAGGCTTGATCTTCGAAATATTCTGGTGCACCGTCCAGACTCCACACAAAACCTTGCTTGGAACGATCGTCCGGATGAACAGCCACACTGCGATAAGCAGATTGGATGTCCAATACACATAAAAACGAGCCCTCATGTATGACATCAGTAACACTATCTACTTGAGTATAATGAAACGGTTGGCAAGTTGTGTACATAAAGTCATTAATACTTTTAAGATTATCATCGGGATCACCACGGCTGCAATCTGTTATGGGTCTTAAGCTGCCGTCTGGTTTTAAAATAGCCCCCAGTGAATGTACACACTGGGGTCTACTAAGAACCCTTTTGACTTTACCATCAATTAACTCCTTCCTTACCAGATCGTCCATTTGGCATTTTACACCTTCTTTGATTATGGAATGGTAATTTTTTTGAAAATAAGAACCATCATAATCCACATCAACGATTTTGAATCCGTTACGAACACCGTCTAGGATATAAGCATAGTTACCATCAACTTCCTCAAACCCCATGCATTCATCAAAGAAGGCGTGTGGGTTGAGTTGGAGGCACATGCCATCTAAGACATGAACGGAATCACAATCCAAAGGACAAGGTCTAAACCATTCAACACCATCGACAATTCTGGAAGTGTAGATAGTAGGAGTTAATATAATGTCTTCCGTCTTTGGTAATGAATCTGAAGAATTGACATGATTTGAACCACAAGGAATTACGAATTTGTTGACATCCCATAATAAACTATATTCAAGTTCACTGGTATTATCAGAATCACTGGTATTGTCAGAATCGGAAGATTTTATAATTCCACCATCTATGCCAAACTCCTCGGAGACACTGACCCCTGAATCAGAATCCACTAAGGCCTGATATCAATCATTTGATTTTTTCACAGTGCACTTTAGTTTTGTGTGATTACCCCCACAAGAGCGACATACATGTGGGTGAGGGCAATCTTTGGCGTTACAACCATTATCACCGTTAAATGCATAGCAACAGTGAATTTCATCTGACTTTTTCTTTTTGTTCTTTTTCCTCTTACTACTCGGTCCCGCAACAGTACCAGCACCACTTTGAGATGATGGAGGCTGGATACCAAGAACATTACATAAGTGCTCGGCACTAAGATTCTCAAGACCAACACTGTTTGAGAAGATGTCGTGATCGAAATAGCAGAATGTGTGTTCACCAAACGATTCTCCCCTTTCACGCATCGCAAGATCATACTGAATGAGAGCATCCTCATTGTAGAATGCTTTCTTGTCAGTTAGGAATTTAACATGTTTACCATAGTTTTTACATGGGAAGTTTCTAGCCAACATGCTATTCAAGAGACCCATGCTAGCAGAAATAACATCATTCAAGGCGGGTTTTTTTACTTTATCATGCGGCATGTGCTGTTCAATGTCATAGGTCACAAACTTACTGCCACTGGCATTGTTTGGTGAAAATATCACCATTGGGGCGCCTTGAGCTTGGTGTTGTAGTTGCTGGTTAGGATACCATGCTGTTGGGTTATGTGGAATTTGAGGTTGCACAGACTGAACACCAGGAGCCTGGAACAGGCTTTGTTGATTAGGTATGATTCCTGCAGCCTGGTACTGTTGTTGTGGGTTAGGAATAACGCCAAACTGATATGAAGCCTGCTGCTGATGGGATGTTGGGACTGGAATCCCATACATATGAGAAGTAGTCGGGTTACCATATACCATAGGTGTAGGTGGGAACTTTAGCCTGCCATCCGGTGCCCTAAATTGACCCACACCAGGCCAACTGACAGTCTGACTAACAGGTGTGACAGGTGGGGAATAAGGTGTGCCATCTCTGTAGAACAGCTGAGGAACAGTGTTAGCAGCTACACCACCACTTCTCCACTGTTTCCACAGTAGGAACTCCTGATAATCATTGTCTAATTCACCATGGGAATGACTTTGACCCACTGGATAGTCAGGTTGATTGTCTCTGGGGACCGGGTGATTGTACCGGGAAGGTGGCTTTTTATCGCGGGTGAGCGACTTGTTTACTTGGGTATTTCCCTCTACTGGAGGCAATTTTTTACACAAGTTGGGTAATTCAAACATACCTGAGGTGGTTTCAAGGCCGGATTGGCCTGCGGAGGGTCCCATAATTCTAGAATTAGGCCCTAAAACAGTGTTTGCGGCCGAAAACCGGCTTTCCGGAAGTACAGGGCGGCCATTTTGGACTCCGCAGTTAAAGTTAGAGCTGGCTTGTGATTGGCCAGTTTGGAAGCCTGGTGTGTTCGAGTCCCCACCTTTATTCCTTACTGTATCCAACTCTGATGGGTTCAAACACATAGCACTAGCAGCAAGAAAAGAAGTTTGGGCCTCGAACGCACCTATGGCGTTCGACCCACCACTTTCGTTCCTTACCGCATCCAACTCTGAAGGATTCCAACATGGGGCACTAGCAGTAAGAGAAGAATTTTCGGCCTCGAACGCACCCATGGCACCTCGCCAACCCCGTACGCCTTTGTTTAATTGGCGAATAGATCTGTTATTTTCAGCCCTTAGGCTGGCCAACTCTAGTTCCAACTCTTTGCGTTTACACATTTCATCAATTTTTGATTTCCTGGCCCTTTCAAGTTCAATCTGATGCAATAAATCATTTTGTGTAGATTTCTCCCCAAGGCTGCTAAGCTCACCATGTTGACCGTCCTTCCCCTGGGGCGGCCGGTCGCTCTGCCTGGCCTCCGTGGCCTCCTGCTCGTCACGCTCGGCTGAATCTGCTGAACCAGGTAATTCTTCCGAATCCTCCGGAGAATAACGTTTCCCCGGATTGGTCAGCCCACAATTCGGGCACTTGGCCGCGTTACCATGGTAGGAAGTATCACAGGCCACGCATTTAGTCATGATGACTGGGAAAAAAAATCTCCAATGTGAGACCGGTGGTCCTTCCTGGGGCTAGGCAATATGGCCGACTACAAGGCCACCAGTGAAGGAACCTGTTACATAACAGGTGAATGGAAGTGGTGACATCTGGTAATACATTTGGGAACTGCTACTGCCCATTTATCACCACTTATATGCGCGCATATAAGTAGCTTAACAATGGAACTGATACTAAATTAATTCCAAAAAAGTTTCCTTCAGTTCTCACTTTATCATACCACATTTAGTATTTTAGGACCGAGTTTAAGCTAGGAATTTGTATTTTGTATTGCAAATAATTCACCATAACAGGTAACGCTGGCACCTAGTGGCAGACTACATAATTTCCTCATTTTAAGAAAATAATACTTATCTGGCATGTTAGAAAATATTCCTTGGTCAATTTCTAACAATATCTTAGTTCTACCTTTCACTTGATGTAAGAAAACACTTATAGTTTAATAAGTCTCATATTAAGAAATTAGACTTTCTTGTTTTAAGATATAAGATAAATAATGTTACCTGGTGGAGAAAATTACCAATTTTGAGAAATTTTCTTAAGAAAATAAATCTTGAAAACTCAAATCAAGAAGGCAGCTTGAGATTTGTTCTAAACCTGATTTTTCTTAAAGACAAGATGACTGATGAAGCTTACAACCAGAATTTTTCTCATAACTAGAAAAGATTTCTTATATCAAGTTTATTTTCTTGGATAAGAAAATTATTTTAAGCTGTGTGAGATGAAACAAAAACTTTGATTTGCAGATCTATTCTTGTGAAATGACCTGACCACTTTGAGACACATAATTCCACTGGGAATTCCTCCAGACTAGAGACAGTAAGACCAACCACAATAGTAAAAGGTTCAGTCTGGGGCCCGTTACGTACCATATTTGGAGCTCAGGAAACATCAGGTGCATCAGCCATTGGCTCTTTTAATGAGATAGAAGCCTTTGTAGCGTCCGTAATCACATGCCCGGCCTCACCTCACGAAACATAGTGATCCCATCCATTTGGCTATTGATTATTTTTATGGCTATGGGACCTGTAGTCTCTACTTGGAGGCAGTGCCATTGGGGACATTATTGAACTTGATTACACAATATTGCTGTTAAACCGGCAATACTATCAGACGTACTGTCAATAAATGAGGTACACGTGTCGCAGTATCTGTATTACATGTTCATGAGGTACTCTTTCAATTTGCTAGCCATGCTCTCTGTATAGATGCTGCTAACTTGCAAGAGAAACAAAACTATAATGTCTTTCATGTTAAGTATTATTTGGTCTGGAGATCTGAACGTCAATTTACCTTCATGCCGAACCATGTAACTATGAAGGTTATATCTGCTAAGATATTAACTATTTAATAACTTACTGAGATTGAATACGACTGACCTTTTACTATTGTGGTTCTATAAGATCTCTTATCATTCTATTTCGGTGGAGAACTAGACACAAATGTACTTGACAACGTACAGGTGTAAAGCAGGTCCCCTTAAAGGTTATTTCAATTTACCATGTATACCCCATTACACCGGCTGGAAATATAGCAGGTGCTGTAACTACCTGGTAAAATTATAGTGTCAAATATCAGTGGATTCTCATCCTCACACTGCTATGGCAGATCTAGCAAACCTCACTACCTTACTCCACAACTACCCGGCCAACACATTCACATGTGTCTCAGATAAATCTGTTTAGCCTTTATGGGCTAGCCCAGCTGGGCTCCAGCTTGTAAACGGTTGGGCTGACAGTTGGGGCACAAGTATCGGACCTGGACTGAACCAATCTGGGCTCAACATATAGCTTGGATCCACATCTAGGCTAGCCCAGAAAGCCCCAACGTATCCAATCTAAGACCCATGTCGACGTGCTGGCCGTGTACTTGTAAACACAGGTGGCTATCACAAAGGAGGGCATTTCAAAACCATGGCTTTAGATATCGTTTTAAAATGGCCTGCAGAGCAATCATACACCTTACCTAATATCAGACAGAAATAGAGTAGGCACATTAATTAAAACTCTAATGGTTCTGGGTGTTCATTCTTTTTTTTTGTGTGAAATATTGTCCTGTCAATTTGGGTGGTAACTAGTGATGCAAATACAGGACGTATATTACTAGATATTAATACGTGAATGAGGAAGGGAGGATAACCTGATTCCGTTATGGGTGTCTAAGATGGATCATTCTCGACTGCCATTAGGAAACATACTGAATCGACCTAGCAATGCCCTCACATCCTGATTCGCTCGTTCGTAATTCCCATTATACTGAGTCAATCAAGCCTGTTGGGGTAGGTTACATACATGATATATGAGAGCAAGAAATATATGAACTTTGAATGGACAGTATAATGTCCTGGTATTTCAAGTAGTGTTATTGAGAAGAGGTATATAATAATAATCTACTTTAAGGGCCGCTAATACTATAAATCAAGTTTTACGGGGGTAACAGGAACCCTCCAAGAATACCTCCCCATCTTCCTGAAATATGCCACTTAACTGGGAACATTCATTTTGTCATATTGGGACCTGACAAGATCGAATTTAAAAAAGGATAAGAGTCTAGGCATTGCCGTATGAAAACAGTATACATACATCTAACCTCCTAGCCAAGCAAATTTCATATATTTCATAGTTGAATAGGTCCCAATGTTTCTTTGTCAATATCAAATTCAATCTCAGCCCTAACCTTGCCCTAACTGTGTACCCATACACCCGACCCTGTCTTTATCTATATTTACTTATATCCCTGACCCTATCGATAATTATAACCCTTTCTGTATTACTACCTGTTGTCCTCATCTAGCCCTAGCCCAACCACACTCTATCCCTACCGTATTCATAGCCATAAGCCTAGCCCCTTCCCGATGCGTAATCACAAGCATAGCCTAATTATTTGAAACCAAATATTTTGTGATGAAGGAAACACGCCAATTTATTTGTGACTTAGGATCTGCAATAGATGCTAAAACATTGTATAGTACAGATGGTTTTGCAAGTATATGTATTTGTATATTTATTATATAGGGGCATGACTTGGACACTGTCGAATGTTATAGTGTTTTGCTAGAAGTGAGATAGGGGCCTCATCCGGTATCTAAACTGAAAAGGATATAATAATGCGTTACTTGTTCACTTAGAGGGAGACGGCCAGGAGAAAAGCACAAAATCGGTTCAAACATTACATAGTGGACCAAAGGCTTTTACATGGTCAGAAAGTCACATGTATGCACATATGACATGGGCAGCCTTAAGGTTGTACACTGATTAGGCTCTACACCAGTGCAGAGATCTGTTCTATAAGCATTCTTTATTTAAGATCGATCTTTCCACTCTATGAGTGACCACTTAAGATCACCAATGAACCCAATGATTGATCCTAACACCATTACTAGTATCCTGCTCATAAGTCTATGTCACTCGTATATGGCCCTTGTGAAACAGGTCTCTGAGACCTGTTTCATAAGCATTCTTTATTTAAGATCGATCTTTCCACTCTGTGAGTGACCACTTAAGATCAGTCATTTGGGAATGACTACTAGTGTTCCAGAACAAGCTGTCACTAGTATTGGAACTTAAGACTGGTCTTTTAGAAACGGCTGTCAATTGGACATAGGGGCAGTAATCAAGATCAGTACTTAGGTCACTCATAGACCAATCATTCAGCTAGTAAGATCAATCACCCAGGTGCAAAACATGTCTATACTTTGTTATTTCACAATAGAAAAAGATATTATAAAAGGGTATTTCATTTTGATATATTCCTGACATCATGGATTAAAAGATATGTGGAATTCCACTAATAGATATGATTTTTCCCATTAATGTGTACCCTCAACCTTCCACATAAATCAGCTACTTTATGTTGGTCATATGTCACTCTTACAATGACTCTTTACTCATAAGCTTTACTCCCCATTTCCTTTTCAAACACCTCCTACTAAGAGTGAGCTATGGAGATATGACCAATGAACCCAATGATTGATCTTAACACCACCTTACTAGTATCTTGCTCATAAGTCTATGTCACTCGTATATGGCCCTTGTGAAACAGGTCTCTGATCGCACATTGAGATGGAACTGATTAACTAAAATATGATTAATATAAACGTCCTACCTCAATATTACTAATGGGCATGTCCCCGGCATACCAAATCCCTTGTCCAGTCTGCATTCGGACAAACACGGAAACATGATACTCTGATTTCTTCATATATACTGCTCTGGGCATAAGTCTATTGTACTAGCCAGGGTACTCAAGGGAATCACATAATCGCATATATCCTGATGACTTCCCACACAGAACACCCATTAGTCATTAGGAATGCCGAACCATATGTTGATACTATTACGACCTATATGTTGAAGAGCCACATCCGAATCTATTCATAACCAATTTGATTTCTCTCTCAATTTCACGAAGTCGCGCTGGCATGGGAGTTGTTTCCTCTTAGTAAATTAGCTCTCCATGGCTCAGCAGCAATCTTCATGTAGGCCCTTATCTAGAAAATGGTGGCATAAAAATAGAATTGCATCACAACTTATTGTTTGACATCATCTGTTCATCCCATATGCAGAAAGATGTCGTTCTGTCGTGAAATGACAAAAGCAACATCAACTGCCTCATTTTATTAGCCAATGATGTGGCCCATTCTACAAAATGGTCCGAAAGTTAGACATTCAGGACTTTGGAGATGGACCTCTCAACTGGTGTAGTGTACAGTCTATAAAATGTACACCCATAACACGCTCACTCATTATGTCAATTAAAGCAATATTGCAATCAATATACACTAGCTGCACTGCGACCACTGGTTGAGTGCGAATGGGATTATGCAAAGGAAACCCAATATACAGAAATATCACCCAGAGAAGTGTAAATTCGTGTATAGAGTATACCGTCAATAAAGATGAAATGATTATAATAGATGAAAGAGGGGAGAGGGGAAATGAGATGTGAATACCCTCACTATACGGAAACCAACCACATAAACCCAGCCAGAAAAGCATGGAGCTCTAACAAATAGGACCATAAAGTAAATCACGACAAGCATCAATGTCACATACTTATTGGTTAGGAAGATGGTGAAGTACTGATTTCGGATAATCATGAAATGGGGGACCCTTTCCTATCATGAGAGGACATTTTCATTGACTTGGACATACATCGTAAATCATAAAGCATTCAGAGGCTGTTAGATTGGGGGGGGGGGCTTATTAAGATCAAGATAGCCAAGCTAACATCCTATTGATCTAATGATTGGGGCTGACTGTACGGCACCAGAACCACAAATAGAACGGGGGGATCATGTCATCGGTGTCCTCTAACACTCTCCTTTTATATATCAACCAAAGAGCGCTCGGAAACAACTAGCTATGCTGGTGTTCACGTGCCCAGGCTATTAGGCTTTCAAATGACAGGATAGATAAAGAATAAAAAAGAATGACAAATTTTATTAGAAAAAAAACCAAAACAGTTGAGATATCCACAAAAGGTCAACCTCATTGTACCCTTCTTCCCACCACTGTCAGAAGTGAGGATGGTGAAATGCATCTTGCCCTGATTTTCATATTTTCACCTGCTTGTGAATTGTCATATTCCATTAGCTGTTTCTGTGATACTGCTTGTATACAATCCGCACGACCTCTGTGGGGTGTTTCAGAAGCAGGTAATGTTTACAACCGGTCATAAGGAGATATGATAATAGTTTTAATAGTGATTGTAGGCTTATACCTGCATGTGTTTCTAAAGCATTACCATTACCTTACTGTGTCTATAACTATATATGACTAGTGAGAGATGATAATGGTTGCAGTTGTAAGTTTAGAATCTAACAGTTTTAGAAACAGATATTTAATGTTCATTATCATGTCCGGCTTCTGAAACACTGGTCTTCCCTATGTTGAATATATATATATATATATATATATATATATATATATATATATAAATATATATTTTGTGTGTGTGTGTGTGTGTGTGTGTGTGTGTGTGTCCCTGGACACAAGGCGCCCTTTCATAAGACCCCCCCTCCCCGGACAGTAGTCCCTCTTTATGCACGGTGCTCTGTGTTGCACTTATTGTCGGGGCATATAAAGGGGAATGTTTATTTAGGTACCTGAAACAGTTGTATTCAACAAGGGCATGCGTGTCTTGGTGGGGGCCTCGGGGAGGTCTCTTCACCTTCTGGGTTCTAATCAAGTGTAAATCCACTGTATGCATGCAAACTGTCCAGAAAGCAGCTATGTGACTGTGTCCGTAATTGGTCTAATTCTGCTGACTTGGTCATGTTTCCATGTCATGACGTGCCTCACTTTGTCTCTGTTTTGTGAAATTCAAGTGCACCTCGGACCATAAGCCTAGCTGCCATTGCATTCTTCATTTAAGGTCAAATACCACAACGCAAAAGATATGGGACTAAAATCTTGTAAATGAGAATTTTACCAAACCTGAACTTTTGCTGTTGTTGTAATTCATAAGAATCCCATACAGCTATTCAGGCCAAATCCCACTACAAGAAAAATGGGTCTGAAATATTTGTGATTCTGGATATCGGCAGCCTTGGACTCTTGACAATTTCCTAAATCACAAAGGTTCTCAATGCACTTCTCTGCACTCCAAATCCCACTATAGCTGATAGTAGCAGGGGAATCTCTGTGATTTTCATTACTGCATGGACGCATTGTTATTATGATTCACAGGGATAGAGTATTTGATATCAAAAGCACAGTTGTCCCTGACTATTTTTTTCAGTTTGTAATGGTCTCCTGCATGGCATAAACAAAAGTAGCTCACATAAATCACAAGCAGAACCCCCTTATAAGTGTAGTATGTGGAACTTGGCTCCTGATTTATCAAAGACATACCTCTTGTGATTTACTAGAAACTGTTGTTCTCTTCTAAATCACAGGGATTTTCAGTTTATCACAGAGATTTCTGTCCCTTTGTAAAGAAAATATCAAAAAACTTTTGATTATTTCACTTCCCAAATAGCAGCACTTTGGCAAGGGTTATTAGCCCATTATAAGCCCTCCATTTTCACGTTGTGGGATTTGACCTTTCCTTTCCCAAATCGTCACTCCGCGATATCTTGCAAGGAATCTCTGTGATTCTTTGTTGGAATGCCGTTATTGGGCATTATCTCATGGTTCTGGCTGTTCCAGTGCCTCTTTGGTCATAACCCACGTGCATTATCAGGAAATAACCGCACTCTAAGCCCTTTCCAATCAGACCAAGACATTTTATGGTGGAAATTGTGCATGTTGATAGTCGTGATATAACCATTCAAGCACTATGGGGAATCGATCCCCGGCCGCTGTGGCAAGAGGTCAACGTGTTAGTTCTTAAGCCACAGGAACGGTACTGTAGACCTTAGTGAATGTAAGTTTTAGTTACCTCTGCGCCATAGCACATACCTGCTTATGAAAACCCTTGAATCCTTTGGCAAGGCTTCTTATCCGTTAGAACCCTGCATTATGGTCAAAGCCCACTACGTGAAAGATGGATCTGAAATGTCTGTGCATGATTATGGATATCGGCAGCCTTGGACTCTAGCACAAAGATTCTCATCAAACCTCCTCCTTCCCCATGTCTTACTTTTAGCCAATATGGGAAAGGGAATCTCTGTGAATCCTATTTCTGTACAGGCTAGTTACCACTTTGATTCACAGAGATAGAATACTTGATATTGAAAGATTTTATTATCACAGCCATCTCTGACTTAAATCTTTAGTTTTCAATAGCTTGCAATACAAAGGTAGTGGGATCACATGTATTTAAATCATAAGCAGAGCACTCTTATAACTGCTGTGTGTGGAACTTGGATCCTGATTTATCAAAGACAAATGTCTTGTGATTTACTAAGTACTCTTGTTTTCCTCTAAATCACAGGGGATTTCAGTATATCCAGAGATTTTCAGCCTCTTGTGAAAGAAATATCAAAAACCTTTGATATGTCCAGTCCCCCAAATATCAACACTTTGACATGGCTTCTTAGCCTTTATAGCTCTTCCTTAGACCACAATTGCCACCCCAGTATCGGTCAAGATTTCCCTGGAGGCTGTTGCTCCTATAGTAAAAGGAAGAGCTGGCTAAAAATGCCCTCATTTCCAGTCCTTTCTTTTCATGTAGCTATAACTTGTCCCTTTTGTTGCTCACAAGTGGTCATTCAAGTACGGTGCTCAAAAAGGGGGATTTGAGTAGGTACCTAGGTGGGAGAAGTCAGTCAGTACTATAAACTATAAATAAACTATAGAGTGTGTGACATGAGTAGGTACCTGGTAGTGCAGCTCTATCTATTTTAAACAAGGCAGTTGACTTTTCAGACTAATGTGGTGAGTGCAAGTACTTAGGTGAAGCAGTGCACGACTTGTTTAGACAATAGGGCACATACTCACAGCTCTTTTTACAATAGGAGCAACAGCCTACTGGTCATCTTCGCATCGTTGGATCATCGCTCCATTATCAGCTAGGCAGTCCTTTATTTATAAATCACAAGGCTATTATAATCATTTTCTTATAGTTGGATTTGACCTTTTAAAAGCATGGGAGTCATTATCAAGTCTTCATCCACCCAGATATAGTTCAAATGTTTTTTTTACTTTTAGAACAAGGTTCCTTCATCATCAATTTATGTGCCAATCATGCTTAGTGAGGAAATGGTCACTTTGTAAATGGCAATGCAATAAAACTAATCCGTTCTACGCCAAGGAAATCAAACATTGGAATGACAGTCTCTATTTCTTTGTGGTAATAAAGGAGAGGATATCATCAAATCCAGTTGTAAGTATCTGAAGAATATCATGTTTGGGAGCAAGGTGACGGCAAATAACAAGTGATGGCCTTGTAATGGTAATTGTTCTCTGTGTACGAGCGATGGGTGGCTAAATCTCTCAGTCCTTTGACGGCTTGAGTTGCTTAGAGCAGCTCCTTTACGCATCCATTGTTGGGCCTCAAGTCTTTGTTGGAGAAAACACATACGGTACATTCCAGGCTCAAGCCAGTAACCGTGACTTCTGAATGATCCATTATGTGAGTCTGAAAGTTTAAAAAGCTTTTGTTGGCCATAGCAATCATATACAGGTAATAAGTTTTTCGTGATGACCAATGAATGTGTGCTTCACAGGTTCAGGTAAAATGCACAGGTTCAGGTAAAATGCCAGAGCAATGAGTCTGTAATTTTTTTTTGTTTTACGGTAAGGGCGAAGGCAAGTGTTGACATTAATTACTCTGACCGTGATCAAGGCCAATTACTCTTAATGAAGTTGGCAGTTCGTTGGATCCGTTCTTCTCAGTTGATCTCGCATGACAGCTGTTTAACATACCACTGGTAGTATGGACAGAACATTGCTCAACATCTTTTAGGTATTGTAAAACACTGGTTCAGTCTATAATGATGCAACGAAAAAAGAAAGAGGCCTTTGTAATTTCTTTAATTCTCCTCTCTCGAACAGATCTAAAATGCCATAATTTCTAGCTATGCCATAATTTCTAGCTATGCTGCCATTCAACTGGATTCTTCCCCAGTATAGACTTTAGCCAACAAGCATTAAGACGTCCAAGAGAATTCTCAGCCCCATGTGTCCTAGCTTTAGGGTCGGGAATCGAAATCTTTAAGGTTTGCACGCTCACAGTCCCTTCTAATCTGACTTGATCCACTAAAGGGCTCCAGACTTGATCTCACCATTAATGCCACCCTCATCTCCAGCCTGGCACACATTTAGATAATATCACACTCATCTCCAGCCTGGCACACATTTAGATAATACCACCCTCCTCTCCAGCCTGGCACACATTTAGAGCTGCAGTTTCCACGTTCTAGAACTGCTGCCCAGAAGCTGTAAGAGCCCTGATTGGTGTCGTCCCTAGGCACCGCGCCCACACACTACCATTACCATCAGCCATAGATTGCCTTGTTGTCAGTTAGGGTACTCAGTCAGGATAATATGGCACAATACAAGATATTTGATCGCAACATGGGGGGGAACGTGGTTTGCCCCTCTCGGCCAAAGAAATGTCTATATATTTCCAAAGCCTTGCTTGTGGGCATGCTCCTGAACAATTTAACAATTCAAAGCACTTCATTTGCTGTATCTTGCCCTAAATCTTTGCTGTAAATTTACAACGCACCCAACTTGAGATGCACAACCATCTACATTGCTTACGACAACCCAGTAGAATTTAGCCAACAAGAATTGAGACGTGAGGGAAAGGTGTTTGTTTTTAACAAAAGGTGTGGTTTCGCTCAAAAGGGGTGAAATCTTTCTTTTTGTCCCTCCAAACCCACCAACCCCTGTTGTTAAAATTGACCATTTCCTAATGGAGAACAAGGCTCTGAACCTAGAGCCAGTGCTCAGGGATGAGCACAGACCCCAAAATGAAGGAATTATAGAGAAAGTACGCAGTATTACTGCTCGAAATGTTACTGTGCTTAGCATTCCTTTGTGTCTGGATATGAAACATTGAGACCCTATTAACAAGAAACTGGAGATCCTGATGACTATCTGGAGATCAGAACATGACTCAGTGAAATGAGTCTGTTTCATCAGCATTCCCAGAGACGAATTGCCAGCAGAAACGCACATTGCAGATTACATATAGTGTTGCACATTATGGAACCAGCTAATCCCTTTCACGTGTGCACTGTGAGACTAAACCTTGATGCAACTAGAAATGGCACTAGGTCTGCAGTCGCAGCAGACTAACTGATGTATGATAATCATGACACATGTACTGAGGAAAGGGGACCTTAATGTATCCTGTGCTAAGAGACCTTTTCGCAGATCAAATCAAATTTTGCTTTTCAAGCGATTGAAGGAATGCCAATTTTAGTACATGTAGTACTGTCCCCTATGCAACATACCATAGAACGTCCTCCATTATGTATCTATTTCTATGCAACTAGTTAAAAATTGCATCCTATTTTGCAGAGTGGACCTCCAGCCTATGATTATAGCGTCAATGTAGACAGAAAGGAGGTTTAATTCATATCCTCAATAGCTTGTTACACTTTGTTTTGTGTGTGTCGTGTATCATAGATACTCAAACAACCATTGGACCCAGAGGAATAGACGAATTTACCACGTCCAGAGGCCGGCACCATCTGGACCCTGAAGTGAAGGCCGCCCTATAAACCAAAAAGATGCAACTTCATAAGTACTGCTCGTTCAAAAGATCAGCTTCGGCATTGATCATCAGGATCAAAGTTCACAGGAACCTTCAAAGGAAGCATCTCCTTGTTTACACCTGGCGCCTTAGTTCAGGCTGGCATTGCGGGTGGAGACCGGGAGCCCCAGTGCCAGCAGTGCCTAGGAGTGTAGCGCGTTTCTGAGCCTGGTGTGTCATCTGCAGGCTTTGAATCAGGGTTTGTGTCTGATCGGAGGGCACCAGGGGGGCAGGTTGTGGTCTTCCTACAGCCTGTTGTGTAGCCCATTTGAAGGCCGAGACCCGGGCTGTCTGTGTCCGGGCAGTCTGGCAGTGTGGGCTCAGCTGGTGCCAACACCGATTGAGATTCGCTGGAGCGACCGGGCTCATAGCTGGAATTTTAAATTGCGAAGGAAGTGGTTGGGGTTCTTCTTTATGTTGCAGGCAACATGAGAATGAAGATGAAGGAGTGACAGGTTTTGGTGGCACCATGAGTAATGGTGGTCTTGTTGTACTCCTTCCTCAGTGTGGCCATCTATTTTGTTACAGCCGGAAGCAGTGTTGAAACTGTCGCATGGGTGGTCGGTGCGTCCAGCGGTAGATTTTCTGGGTTTGAACTTGTTGGCGCCCTGGTTTACAGGGGGAGCCATGAGGGAGGAGGTTGCCAATGTCTGAACAGAGGGGCCGGAGGGTGGATAAGTACCTGGTCTGCCTCCAGCTTGGTAGGGTAGCGCTGGCTGGCGTGTACATGGCCGATAGTATCCCTCATGGATGATATGGGGCGTTCTTCCACCCAGGTGAGGTTGCCTTCGTAGATAGTGGTAAAGACAGCCTCCAACCACTGCCTTACCTGAGGCCACTTAAATTCTTTGGCGTCAGAGATGAGTTGGTTCAGGTACTGGGCAATGTCGAGTTTATCTGTTGTGGGAACATGCGTGTCTTTAAGCATTTTTGAAGGTCAAAAAAATATTCCACAACATCTGAATTGTTGAGTGCGGTTTTGACTCTTGTCGAGTCTCTGAAGACATATTCGTGTACAAATGTGGGCCTACCTTAGAGGGCGGATATCTGTTTGGCACTGGTGAGCAAGTTTTGCACCTGCTGACTGCCAAGAGGGTTAATGGCATTGTTGTAGCAAGTTGGCTGGTTGACCGGGATGCTGTTGGTAGTTGTGGCCGCCATTAGTAACGAGGTGACCTGCGTGTCAGAAACTGTATCTGGTCTAGAGGTAGTTATAGGCAAGATGGTAGGGGGCGTGGCCTGTCGTAAGGCATGGCCCTAGCGTGCGTCTGGGCTGGGGCCTTTCTGGGGGCAGGTTGTTTTTGTTCCACCTGGGTCTGTAGGCCGGCCTGCTGGTTTTTTACGCTTAGCATAGATATGACAGTGGATTGGCCATCCTCCAGGTCTGTCATCCTGCAGGTGAGGGTGGACACGGTATTGGCAAGGCCTTTGTCCGTTTGTTGGGTAGAAATTGGGGCATGTTGTTTACGGGGCCTGCCGCGAGTAGCTGCGGGAGGCACAGCAGCGGCCGTAATGGCTGCGGTGTTGTGAGTTGAGTGCGGCATTGTTGAAATGTTAATGGTTTGTTTTGAAACAGAGAAGACTGGCACCGTAAAAATTGGCAAACAAAATTTGGCAAATAGAATAAATGCCTAAAGCCCAGATGGTTGTGAGTCAGTAAAGGGTTTAGTGTGCTAAATGTGCTTATAACTGGAGAAAGAAATGTGCAGAACCTAAATTTATTTTTAAGCCGTGGACAGGTTAGATGCAAGAGCTCAGTGCAGTGACAGGAGACAATGTTTTTTTTAGGCCCCAGACCAAAGCAAAGTGTTGTTGTGCAGGTGTCAATTGGCAACAGTGATGTAGGAAATATAGTTTAATCAAAAACTTCCCTTTGCACTTTGCTAGCACTGGTGAACCGGGTGGAGAAACTGTACTAAGTTGTATCTGGTTTGGAGTGGCAGCCACTATCCTTTTTTACAAACTGTCACCCGATCACTTAGCGATCGGCGATCACTTAGTGATCGGCGATCACTTAGCGGTTCTGCCAAGTGTAGCAAAAGAAACCTAACTATCTAAGACTGATAAAACTAGCCTTAACTAACCTAAAATTATGACACGATCTGCAAAAATGGGGCTTAGTGCAGAGGGCCCTAAGACCCCTTTTCCCAGTACATGTCAAAATTGATGAAACAAAGTCTGAACAAGTCCTCCCTGTGCTGCGGCTGGTTTAAAAGGAATTTGTGGTGCCGCGGTCCGGTTGCCAAATTTTGCTACAAAATGTAATGCCAACCAATTTTTGTATGGTTGCCATGGGAACCAAAATATACCACAAAGTCTGAAAATAGGCAAAAGGGCAAATTGGAAAAAAGAATCTGGTCATTTGTCAGATAAATCAGCGTCTGATATTCACAAGTTAGTTGATATGGAAAACTCACATACAAGATTATGCATGCAGAATTTGGTTGTCATGGAGACATAATTTCCCAAGATATAGCCTATTGTTAAAAAATGATCTACATGTAGGTCATTGGGATGATGGGGGATCTGGTTTCCAGTGCTTAGGTATGTATTTTGTATAGATATGAATTAGAATGTTATCACTTCATATTTCTATTATGGCTTAGCCTACATTTTATCAGATTTTGATATTTGGTAATGCTATTTGACTCTTAAGATTGAATCTAATATGAGTGACCTTTCTCAAGGTTAAGGTCATAAGGCTTGACCTTGAATATACACATTTCACTATAGGGTGATGCCTATGACCTATACCTCTCCTAATGACCTACATGTAGGCCAGTATTGAAAACCTTATATCACTGGACATTATCATCCAATCACTACAAAATTTGAAATGGTGCATATTCAGGCATACAGGACATTATGCCAAACCCCTGGCTTTAGTATAATTTGTGGTAATATGCCTTTTTTGATGAGATACAGCAATAGGAGTAGTTAAATGAACTCAGAAATCATCAAAATAATAGTATGGCCAAACCCTAAAGCTACACTATACCAATAGAACTATTCTCCTGCTTTTGCCTATTCTATTTAGTCTGAGAACCAACACCCTGTTGGTACTGATGCGATACTAATGTGCTGCCATCACCCCATAACTCTTGGCCTCCACTTGAACTGAAAGCATCAATTTCCCTGTTTGTTCGCTGAAATCAACTCCTGGGGTTTCCACTTACCCATTTGGTAGTGAATACCTCCTCACGTAGTCTCGATAAAGATGTCTTGACTCGTTTCCTATGAATACCTTGCCAATCAGGCATCCGGGTCCCATTCAGCGTTGATGGTATTTGCACAGGTAAAGCAGTGAACCAGCGGGAGCTCGTGAAAATACATCGAAGTAAGTAAACTAGAAAATGAGAATGAACTTCATCTTTGGAAGTATTCTACAGTTCAATATTGTTTTCCTTAGGTCATGTCATTGCCGAAGAGGTTTGCCTTTGTATTATGGTCTGGGGCTATGGCAGTTGACATTATGACCACCTTTGGTTTAAACATCATTAAATTAGATTTTCCATATATTCCTTCACCATTTTATTTAAGTAGGATTACGTAGTTGACCTTCGCTGAGATTTGTTTTGCCTGTCACCACGCCATGCTGGCAAAATACCACGAACTCTGCCAATGGTGGTACAAAGGAGTGAAATTTAGCCCGTCCAGCCTCCCTGCCTCGTATGTCTACTGCCAATCTAGAAAGATAACGCCAAGGTATCAACAGAGGCTTAGCGGTACCGATATGAGCAGCTTTGGCTCTGTGTATGGCATCCCTGATACTAAAGCTATCCAGAAGCTTGAGCATTGTGTGCATAATTCAATGAAATAATCAGCACAGGAGAGCCCAGCCTCCATACAGTGGACATAACGTGCATATAAATATAGGATGTTGGACACATTACACGAGGTATAAAACAGCATTATAATACCACTTCCCATCTCCCCTATCCACCTGCTGTACCCTCACAAACATAACTTAACATCTATAGCCACAGAACGCGTATTTGATCCTCATTTACTGCTCACCATCCCTCCAGGGCGAGAGGTGAACATGTACCAGTATATCAACCAAGACAAGGACCTTTAGACTAGCAATTCTGGAGTATACCCATAGCCAGTGGCTCAAGCTAATTACGAAGCACTATACCTATTTGCACTCTTTCAGAATCAGGGAGTATGATGTACAACCGATATATAATTATGTACAGAAAGTGGGTTGGCAGATGTCCTCATAGACTTTTTATTTACATAATAGGGAAGGTGAACCACAAACATATGTTATTTCACATGTCTCGCATGCTATAATTATGCATGGTCTGGAAAAAATGATTTATTTTATGAGATAAATTATGAATCCTATCGATGACGTTCACATATGTACTAGTGTTTTCCCACTGGCCAGTGCGTATAGGTTATATTGTCATGCATGATATGTGCATCCTTCTGATTTATTCATAATTTATTTTAAAGAGTTGCACATTACCATAAGCTCACGCGGGTATTGCATATAGAATGAGGAAAAAGGATAGGTGGCAACATAAACCCACACTTATCCAGACTTTTCATCCTTGTCACATTCCACTGACCTTGAGTCAAGCCCACAATCCTCTACCACCTCATCACAACTAAGCACATCTTATTGTCTTGTCCAAATAACCTCATGAGTGTTTCAGTGGATACCTACTACATAGTTCGGACACAAGTCCGACCCCCCCCCCCTCTACACACACACACAAATCCATAAACAGGTTGAACGCTTTGAAGGTCACATTATGCACCAAACCTCTTGGTCTGTAGTCGCCATGATGCAGTGATGACGAGTGTATCACATTGACCCTTCTGGAGTGCATCACTCCTGTTAGAATGATTAACGTCATGCATGGAGCTTTATTTATGCATCAAGGAGAACAGTCGACATGATGCCTCATTATAATATCATGTTGCCTGAAATGGCTAAATATTCTGACCTCCAGCTTATGATACTACAGAGGTGATTAACAGTGCAATCCATCAGGAATATGTAGGACCTGCTGATTGCTATTCTTATAGTAACCATATATCCTTGTGTATATCTAGCCTGATGGCTTAGATCCTCAGCTGATGGCTGTCGCTGGTGCTAAGCACTCCAGGAATTGAATAATTGCCAAACTCAAGGTCCCACACCGGTGCCTTTCCCTCAAGTCTTCCTCTAGGGCCCAGCTGTTTAGTATGCATTAAGGGGTCTAGGATCTACGTAGGTGCCTGGCCAACACGGTTGTAACATTAAGCTAAAGGGTAGCAAAACCTGGGGATAATCGTACATTTAGTTTGAGATATTACCACATTTATCTCATTAAAACTGAACGAAGAAGATGGCCCTTTGGAGAGGTTCGACCCCAGATGTATACCAACGACTACTGCCTTGGGGCCAGACTGTCTCAGTGCAATAGCTCCAATTCAAGTTTAAGGCCTTCGGAATCAATTATGTACAATGCTGGTCAAATTCAAAAGTGCTCATTTTGGGATTGGAGAGGAAGCCATACTGGAGGCTGTGAGCATGGGTAAACACTGGTAAAGGAATGCGACCAGTTGTAGATAGGGCCGCCCTCGGGTATAGGCCTGTAGAGGGGCAGACCTTCCTCCTTTCTGCTTGCCATCTATCTGGCATTTCGATGTGGTTACACCTCTCAGCAGGTGTAGCCCAAGGCATTCCATATCAGCTCTCATCACGCTGTTTCCGTTTGACAAAAGTAAGCCCCAGTCATGTTCCTTATTGAATTATCGAACGCCTTCTTAGGGAAGTAGTGGGGAAGGCAGTTGGTGCCATAATATGATTTGTAGGATACATTTTAGACTGAGATTCGGAAAAATCATTCTCTCTGACAAGTTAGCATGCTGATGTAGTTTAAATGACGAGCTGGGACACGTGGGCTGGTTGCTCAGGTATTGTTTGGCTTGAAGCAACTGCTTTAAGGGATTGTAAAATAGCAATTTGTCCATGCTATGGCAATTTCCTTCGCATTAGATTAGGAGCTACGATTTTGAAAAGTGAAATTGACAGGCTTGCAATATCCCTTCAAAACTGGCCGAGTGAGATAATCGAATCGTTGATGGCTTGGGCAACATCCATTTAGGATATTTGGTGATAGTACAATGCAGAGGGATAATTATACAATATCTCTACAGAGATAGGGATCCAGTTGAGCTGCACTCCTCATTGTGTCATAATTGATTATCAACATCAATTTGATCTTTAAGAGGAACCCTGTGTTTATGTGTCCTATGGACAATGTTGAACACACGTGTTTATGTCTACATTATGACACATAATTTTCCATTCGATATCACCTTCAGCATTCTGGGGGCGGGGTGATTAAGAAAGTGTGTAATTTAAAACCAACCTAGCTGACAAGGTTCACTACTTATGCGCTACACGATCCCATTGTTAGGGTGAGTGATAATATCATTATAGGTTTGGTGTGATATCAAGACCTCTAGCAGAAAACATGACAGATTGGAAGGAAGCTGTGTCTCTTTTGGTGACATGCGATCAGGGAAGTTAGACATCATCAAAATGACAGGCCGCATTATAAGACTATAATGATTAGCACCTCTACTTGGGGATGAATTATATTATATCACCAGATTGGAGGGAGGGGGGGGGGGTTATTATATAGGCAGCAAACCCTTTTCCATGATCTCCAGATACTAGGTTAGTGTTGCACCCTGCATTATACTTCCGATTAAGTTGTATTTACTGGGATTTTAGAAGTGTCTTTATTATGTTTATGATCAATGTAAACCTCATATAGGCTTTATTGATTAGAGCTTGGGTATTTGCTGTTAATATTGTTTTAACAGCTAGGGTCAACCGTAGTCATGTTTGAAAAAAGAACTAGTGTGAAGGATAAGTGCACTTTAACAAAGTCCCGACGATGCTGGTGGAGAGAAAGAAAGTCACAGGAATCATCTTATATAACAATAATAGTGACATGTAGTGCGAATGCACCCTGCACTGAGGGCCCTTTTCGCAGATCCCATCATAATTTGTGACTAACAGAAGACCAGGTAGGGAAAAGGGTGGATAGGAACCTAAAATGATATGCGGTTACTCTTGATAGCTTAAATAATCTACTGTCAGATTTGTGCATTAGTAAAACAGTAGTGCATTAGGTTGATACAAAAATAAATTTGGACTAGATTTGAACATTGAAATCAGGTGCCCTGTGGAGGTGTGACTGTGTAGGTAACAAATCTGTACGGAAACGCCTCTGTTATCTAGCAAACAACGCCCTGAATTACCAAGGCGTGCTCATAAAATATCCGCAAGATTGGCAACTGAAGACATCTTCCCATCGGCAGATGCGTCTATGATAAATGAGCAGCTTTTCTTTTAAATGTTTGTCAATGTTGTATCAGGAACTATGACCCAACAGAATTTCTGGAATTCATGATTGCATCTATTACCAGGCTATCGGCATTTATATAAACGGCATTTATATAAACTTCAACCTAATCAACACGGCATATAAACGGCATTTATATAAACTTCAACCTAATCAACACATCAGAAGATACCATTACACCTTATAGCCTCTCCCACATCCATCCTGTGCTTGTTTTTATCATTGAAGTGGGGTATCCTGTCCATTTATTAGTTAGTAAGATCTGAGTGGGTGCACAGCGTTGGGTACTCAATTGATGAAATCTCTGTGAATCTTCCACTAGATAAGACAACATGATGACACCCTGTGGTGTGAGTTCCGACTCTGCTGTGTCTCTGGCTCATCTAACCGTGATATTAACAGGTAAAAATGTAGTGGACTTATCGAGGCTTGTTTATATATATATATATATATATATATATATATATATATATATATATATATATATATATATATATATATATATATAAACGGAAATTGCAGCCCACCCCTGGACCAGCAGCTGGTGTGTCAATAACGTCCACTCAGCGGAACACACCATTAAGTACTGCCCAATGTCCTCAGCCCCAGGCTGGATTGTGAACTTCTTTGGAGCGGTTGGTAAAGAGAGTAGAATCCTGAAGGCTGCTGTAGACCTGGGGACACTCAGTCTTCTGAATTCTGTTTGATACGATGTGGCTGCAACTGAGTCCTGATGTTTCTCGATAGTTTTGGCTCAATTGTGCTGATGTGAGGAAAACGCTAGTTTTCTGATAAATTCTCGTGCTTTCACTTCCTGACACAAATGGGAGTATGTAAGGGAAATCAATCAAAAACAAAAACAATGAAAATGCTTTCATATGTATAAAATGGCGTGGAAAGAAAGCAGCCATGTTTTTCATTTCCGATAAATCATGGCCAGCTGCATTGCTGGATTTTCGCAAATGAGTTATAAGATTTCATAGAATCAGTAAATTAACGGTGTAGTTTCCATATACGCACGAAGCTGCAAAGACGTCACGTGCAATTAGCTTGACGTGCCAAGGTTCCCCTCATTAGTAAGGAGCATAGAGGGCGTACTATTAATATCTTTTATATTGTTTAAATTGTTTATAGCGAATGCAATTTGCTTCAGGATGGGTGCATTTTTAAAGGTGTTTTTTTTTTTTTTTTTAGAGCAGCACGGAATTTGATCGACAAAGTATAATCGGTGTCCATTTCGAAGTAAAAACACCCCTCTGCAGGGAAATTTGTTATCAAAGTTCATCTCAAGATCATTAAATTGAGACATCATTAGCTTAAATATTCCCAGTAGTTATGTCAGAACCCCTCATTGAATATAGGTCGTTATTCATATTTCAAATCAAGGATTAAGCTCTTAATACATTATCAACCAGCATCTTGTGGTCACTAATGATTGCACTGGTACAACTGCCCTACCAAACCCAATGCAATTAAGTTCATTTAGTGCTGATTGTACAGAGTAGTCATAGGGCATTACCTACGCATCACCTACTCCAATCTTGAGAGTTTCAAATCGTGGTGGCTGTGCCTAGTCGTACCATCTTGAGAAATGCCTTCCTGAGTTTGGAGTCTTAGCAAAAGTGTAGTAGTGACATAATTCAGGTACAGAATACTAGACCTTCCATCAAAGCCGATTTACATCAGGTCCCAATTGAGATAAGATTAAATGTATGATGTCATCTTAAGGGTTGATTCCACTGAAGCCGATATTTAGTCGGGCTGACAGAGGCCCGATCAGGGTCAAAAAGTGTTGTCGGGTTGTTGTTAGTCCAACAAAAATGTCTGGCCGATCACTGGCCGACACCCGAGAATACCACTGTCGGGTTACTCAAACCTGGTCGATTTCAATTCTTCCCCCTAGCTCTCACTCTGTCTGATACTGTGTCCGATAGTCGTCCCCGATGTCTGCGAGTGGTTCCACCGGTCACGTGATTGGCGATGACCTAGTTTCTTCTAAATGGAGGCCGAGGAGGTCGTTCTGCTCGTGCAGGCGACAGTCGGTATTTTGGCTATAGAACACGAGGAAATAGAGATTCTAGATGGGACAAGAAGGAGGCACAGGTATCATGCCGCCCCGTACCTAAAAGACAGGACTGACAAGACGCAGAGGAACACTTTCACCAAGCTGCACCGAGACCTGATATCTGTAAGCATTAACATGGGGGGGGGTGGGGGGGGGGGTACCTGATGCGTTTATGTAGGGCAGCTGGCTATATGTAGCTCATGTATCATGTATCTTGTCTGATTTCCCCTCCCCCTCCTGTACATGGCTAAGTTCACCAAAATTGTTCTTTGCTTCAGATGGGAGAAGATGCTGAGTTCAAACACACGCTGAGAATGGGGTCCATGGACTGCTGGAAAAAGTGACCCCCTTATATATTGTCGAGACACCAACTTTCGCCTGGCTATAAAACCAGATGAGAGGTTGGACACAACCCTACGATACCTTGCTCTAGGTAATTTTTGGATGTCATAGCTTCAAGGCGCTCCAACTTAACAATGAAATTTCCCCAAGGGTTCTTCTGAAAAGAGAGAATAATTTATTTTTTTTTCAGTCTATTGATATTTGTTTTTTTTTTTTTTACAGGGGACAGCAGCCAGACTCTCCACCATGGTCATCTAGTTGGGTCGTCCACGATTTTTCCTATCATCCGAGACACATGTGTAGCACTGACCGCCGTCTTGAGAGACGATTATTCAAAGGTAGAATTGTTTTTTATTGTTCAATATTTTTTTATATATAATAATACAATATATATAGGAGCCATGATTTTCTTTGTAAGGCCGATTTCTACAGAAAAAAAAACATTTATAAAAAATATATGACAGAGGTCATTTTCTTCACACATGTAGAAATTACTATAAAATTTCAATACATGTTCATCCCCGATGAGTTGTACATGAGACATTTTTTGTTTTTTATTTATTGTTCTGTAGTTACCTAGCACCACAGAGGAGTGGGTGACCGTTGCAGAGCAGTACACTAACGACTGGCAGCTTCCACACTGCATCGGGGCAGTGGACGGCAAACACATCAAGATCAGGAGGCCAAAGAAAACTTTCTTTAATTACAAGAAATTCTACAGTGTTGTTCTCATGGCGGTGGTAGATGCCCAATACTGATTTCTCTACGTGGAGGTAGGATCGGAGGGAAAGGCAGGGGACTCCCGTATATGGAAAGAAGGACCTATGTACAGGGATATGGCAGATCCTGACAACCCACTGCAGATTCCTCCTGCTTCAGCTATCAAAGGTATGAGAGATCTTCTGCCCTACTACATTATCGGAGACGATGCCTTTGGCCTGGCCTCAAATCTCATGAAGCCCTTTGCAGTCAAGGATCAGGGGGCTAAGGAAGTGGCATACAATTACCAGATGTCTAGGGGGAGGAGGTGCATGGAGAACTCTTTCGGGATATGGGTGACCCGATTTAGGCTGTTCCTCCGCCAGCAGGACATGGAGCCCAAGAGGGGGAAGAAATTAGTCATGGCATCCCTAGCTCTGCACAACTTCCTCAGGACAAGGTCACCATCGGACTACATTCCCCATGGGGCTGTTGACTATGAAGACAAGGACCATGAGCTTCACCCTGGAGAGTGGAGGGAGGACGGGGAGCTCGAAGGCCCGGACAGAGCTGGAGTTCCAAGGAACATGCCACAGGATGCCAAAAGCATGAGGTAGAATCTGTGCCAGTGGTTTTCCTCAAGACACTGTCAGGTCCCCTGGCAGGACAAATACCTCAGAAGCCGTGGTTATGGGTACCTCTTCGACCGTGAGGCAGCAGGTCTTCCTGCCCAAGATATTATCCCTGACGAAGACAGTGAGTGAGGAACCCGACGTCTTGGACGACAGGTGGACATCTGTCTGGTTGTAACATGTTTTCCATGTCTAGGATTGCTTGGCTCTATATATAATCTACTCCGGATGTACCAAAAAAAATATATGTTTTTATTTAAAAACCAGAGATGTCAGTTCAAATTTTTTTTATTCAAAACTTCAAACAACAAGAACTTTATTTTCTTGGTATCTATATGTATATTTATGATTACGACATGTCAGATAACTTATAAAGTATCATGTACAGATAGTATCATGTACGATTTTACCATAATACCTGAGAAGTATGATGCTTGAAAAAATAACGTCGGATGAGGCAAGTTTTTTTACCTTGAGTAACATACCTTAAATCTTTATATGAAAGTAAACATAAAAACACTTGATATGTGTCATGTTGGCATGTAGATATATCCCGGAGTACATGACAGTATTGAGATCTTCACATGTCCATGTTCATATATAAAATCATGTTACGACAATTGTCAGATAAACATGGACTTTAAATTTGTCCTTGACCTTTTGAGTCATGCGTGCCATTTCTACCTCTAACATCTTGCACCACTGTGAGTCAGGAGAAACCTCCTTCTCAGGGGGGGGGGAAGTTGGGCCTGAGCCTGGTTTCTCTTGCCCACTAAGGTGACAAGATCGTTCAAAGAATCCCCGTATGACTCATAGAATCTTTCTCTAGACTGGAGTAATTCTGTGACTGTCTTCTGTTTCTTTTCTCGAGCTTTAAGGTGTTGTGGCTCTCTCTTCTCCAAGTACTCTGCCTTGGCAGCTTCACTAGCTGCAGTTTTCTTTGGAATATTGTAGTTAATAGTCTTACGTTTTTTCACCACTGGTAGAAGGAACAGCACCTTTCTTAGAAGTTTTACCAGACCCCTTGCCCTTATCAGCAGAAGTCGGAGGAGCTGCATCTGATCTTGCAGACCCACCTGCAGAAGTGTTCTTCCTGTGGGGAGAAAATAGTGTCCTAGTGGCGATGGAATCGTCTAGGGTCTCATCTCCAGACTCTCCGTCAGGATTGTAGTCCATGTCCTTGTTAGTATCGTCTTTCTTGTCATCGTGGACCTCGATGACCATGTCATCGGCCTCCTCGGATGTCCTCCAGGGGTTTGGGGCGTACTACCTCCTGCAGTGAAATAAATGGTTGTGTGTTTTCATTACAGAAAAAATTTTTCAGCCAGGTGTCTTTTTAAATTTTATGTAAAATTAGCAGCAGAATCGGTCAAATTTAAGGCTATAGTTAAATTATAGTGACATTATACAAATCGGGATGGAATCTGGGAAGTATTTAATGATTACCTTTTTCTGTGGATAATTGGTGTCACTCTCCAATTTCTTTCACCATGGATCTAAGAACCCACACAACCGTTTTATCAGGGCTTTCATGTAGGGGAGCTTCCCTTATTCCGCAGATGACCCCAATTTAACTTTTCCAGACACAATTTTCTGGTAGTCTGATCTCAAAGAAGTCATATGCATATTTATAAAGTAAGCTGAAAAAAGGTTGTTTTTTTTTAACATCAGTACCAAAAAATGAAAACACTGTATAAAAAAGAAAAACATTCATTACAGTCTCTTACTAAGAACATGATATGATAGAATAAATATTTTAACTTCTATATAATACTCAGGTAGCAGAGACAACAGAAGAAAATAAAAAAATTATTTGTACCTGGAATATTGAGTTCATCCGACATCTTAGCTAGAGCTGTCCACTTTGCAGTGGGGTCCTTATACAAGGAGTGACTCTTGTCATAAAGGTGGGTGCATTGCTGCCACAGTTCACACAATCGTTCCAGAACTTCTGGATCCTTGAAGTACTGCCTCCTGCTGCCAGCTCCTACAGAAGGTTTCTTCTTAAGTTCGCCGATAGTTTTTTTGGGGGTGACTACAGCCTGACGGTCGGGGATGTCTGCCTCTTCCCCCTCCTCACCATCGTCTCCCTGACCTTGACCTTCATCTTCACTGTCGTCTTGTACCTGCTCGCTCCTACCAGAAAGGGTGTATGGAGGGGTTTTAATACAGGCCTTCTGGGCAGGAGGTCCTGATGAACATGAACTCTCTTGTGTTTTTTCTTGTAGCACCTTTTTCTTCTTTTTTGGAGGAGATGGTGTCGGAGAACGTGGAGAAGTTGGAGGGCTGACTGACCCCTCCCCCTTTTCCATGTCGGACAGCAGGTTACGCTTGGTACCCTTTTTTTTAAGCAGACGGGGCAGAGGACCTGAAGTACGGGCACAGGTGGACTCCTCCCCCTTGTCATGTGATACAGGAGTGGAAGAAAATGGTTCTTGTACACTTAGGTCTAGTGCAGTGTCTGCTGTAATGTCTATTTCATCGGAATCATCCTCCACGACAGGCCTCTGCTTTGTAGTACCGGTATTGTTTTTGGACATGGCGGTGCGAGCATCTGCCAACTCATCTTCTGTCAAGTCGGGTAATCGGGCCTTACCTCTAGCAGAGAAACGTTTAGCAGGATCCTTGGTTTCTTCCTGCGTCTCTAGGACTACGTCTGAACATTCTTTTTTACCTCTAGGGGTTTTGGAAGCCTTGTTTCCTCCCCTTCCCCGACGTCTCGAACCTCCTCTACCCGACATTTTGTTTGTTTACGACCAAAGCAAAGGTCACATGACTTGCACGTGACACGCAGCACGACAGCAGTACCCCAAGTGAGAGAAAAGCGAACTATTTCTGTCGGCCCGACAGCGAAGCAGCCCGACAGGTACCCGGTTTTTCTAATCAGTTAGAAAAAATCGTTACTGTCGGGGACCGTCGGAGATGCATCTCCGACGGTTCCCGATGAAAAAAAAAGAGGTCTTCCACCAAAGACGATTTATGCCTGATTCTTGTCCGACAGAAGCCCAACAGGGCCCATTATGTCCCCGTCGGTGCCCGATGCTGCCCGATGCGTCCCCAATGCAACCCGATGACAAAATCGGACAACTATCGGCTTCAGTGGAATCAACGCTTTTGGAGGGAATTTTCATGTCAGAGATGATTGGTCCGATAGCAACAAAAACTGAATCAGCAGGCTTCATTTTGCCATCGGGAGGGTAGTTCCATACCTCTTCCACAAATGCAGGTTTTACTTCCCGATTCTGTCGGGCAGCTATCAGCTTAGGAACACCAGCTAAAAAACATAGAGAATGGACCTATTGGACTGATTTCATTGTGATGCGCCCCAATTGGTGAGATGAAATCAAACTTTTTTAATTTCACCTGTGAAATTATGAGTACTCCATGCTTGATATGTCCGATATATTCGGAATAAATAAGAATCCATTGATTTTCCAAAACGGTCCGAAATTTTCGGCGTCTTCCTCGTTCGGCCAGCGGATGACCTATATCTACATCCGGGCCACTGACACACTTTCGCCGGACAAGGAGGCGGGTGGGAATGGCCGGACCGCGACTCCCGTACGTTGGGAAAATCAATGGATTCTCCTTTATTTTGAATATATTGGACATAATACGTATGGAGGGATCATCTAGACTATCTAAGGATGTGTATGTTTTAATTTGAAGACGTGTCATGGTTGGATTCCATACGAAAAGTGACTGTATACACAGCGGTACCTCTCCCGGCAAGGAACAAAAACAATGGCTTCGCGCAGAGCGCTGACCCGGGCCGTATCGCTTGCTTTTACAAAATGTCTTCGCCTGGCTATATTCTTTGGATTTCAGGTAAGAAATTGATACAAAATGGAGGAAATGGTGGTATAAACCTATTAGGTGATGCATATCGGGGCCCCACGAGCTGTATATGCTGTATATACCCTCGCCGCTCCGCGGCTCAGGTATATACAGCATATACAGCCCTAGGGCCCCGATATGCATCATCTATTAGCTTACTAATACCCCCCACACACACACACACACTAAATGTTGCTAAATGATTGCCTTTATTGGTACAAGTCTTTAGTACAGAATGCCAACAGCCAATAACTATTAAGAAATCCAATAGCAGTTCTTAACCTACACCGTAAGGTAGATGGTGATAGAATCTAAAGTAAAAAGATATTTCATGCCCCCTACCTATAGGCATCCTTATGGGTAGGGGGCACGAAGAATCTATATGCTCCATAGGAAAAGGTCAGGGTACGGAGAGTCTATACTAAAAGCTTTCTTCCGGCGAAAGAACTACTCACAATTACTCCCTGAACACTAGGGCTGCTCGCCGGAGGTGACAAACCACCCATCTGAGTAGGGTCCCCGAGTGCTGTGTGCCAAGAGATACGGGTGCGTGCCGCAAGATGGCAGTGTGGTCGCTGGGAGAAATTGGTCCCATGTGTCGTCACGGTTGTTAGATGCCCCATGGCCGCCTTTCCTGTTTACACACAGCCATGTAAAGCAGAGTTATGTATCAGTAGGGCCAATTCAAAATTCAAGAAGGAACGGAGTCCCCTTAATCCTATTCTTGTAAATATGAGAGAAGAATATGAGATTGTATCCAAGGATCGGTATAAATGATCGGCTTCTGGTCATCCCCAGCCTGTACATCGATTGTGGTTATCAATGGAAAATCAACAAAAAGAAAGCTCCATTCATGAAATCTGATGGGATATCAGTTCAAATGTGCTTCCTGTGGTACTTAGAGGGCTAGAGCTTACCTGTAGGAATTCATTGCCACATGCTCTTCAATAGCCTCAATGGAAACGGTCTGCGCTTATGCACACCTAGTCATTTGCTAGAAATGACTGGTAGTTAACAAACATAATTATGACCTTCAGCCATGTGAAATACTACATAAACATAGCGCGGGTCTCAGGCTGTTTCCAACGAGGCCATAGGCCGAGTTGGGAACAGCCTGGGACCCACAAGTGGAGACATAGGCTGGCCTGACAAATCTGAGTTGAACTATGTATTTATTTCATGGTTTTACAGTGATAATTACAGAAAAACTCACATTTATTTAGCCTCCTTGCTCGCCCGGCAATATTGCCCGGAGCAGTTGGAAAAGACAGACCGTGAAGAATGCGAACAGGTTTCTTCACGCTCACCTCGGGAATGTGATTCCTGTACTAATCTATAGTAGACTACGTTCTTACCATGAAATAAATTTAAGTTCTTCCTGAGCTAAATAAATCATGAAAGATGTCAGACCTTCTTACGACAAGAAACGACAAGCATAGGGAAGCAGTTTGTTTGTAGAGAATAGGGTTAGGGTAGGTGAAAGTGGACTAGTGAACAAGGGTCCTGTACGGCCTGGAGGACATTCCCGGTCCCTGCACTCAGAACCATAAGGGTACGTAACCTGCGTTCTCCATTTGCAAAAACATCCCCTTATATATCCACAGATTTTGAGTTGAAAAAATCACCCCTTATTCTAGAAAAGTACTGATTTTTTGGGGCCTTAAAACACACCTTATTCTAGGAAACACTGATTTCTGGAAGCCTAAAACACCCTTTTTTATAGGAAACAAAAATGTTATGTTAGGTTCACTATGGTTGATTTTCTCACATACATTATGCAGTACATGCAACTCTGAAAATAGACCCCTTATCTGGAAATCCATAGTTTTCTTGAGAGAAAATGACCCCTTGTTTTAAAACTCTCTGACTTTTGGCCAGGAGAAAGACCCTTTATTTTGGAATCCAGGTACATTGGAAGTCTGTGAAAAACGACCCTCATTTCACATTATTTAGAACGTCTGCCTCTTATATAAAGTCTGTTGTCTCTCTACTTTCCTGCCTGCCTGCGTCTGCATCTGCGGTGCCTGTCTGCCTATCTAGAGCCACCTTCCCCTCTCATGCTCTGTCTTTCACTGTGTGGTATTATCAGAAAGGCCAGTCTCACACCATTCCAATGTATAGGCCGTGGTATTTGAACCGAGTATAGATTTGAAATGAAGTGTCAATCGAACGGTGAACAGCCGCGGGTAAGAACACTTGGTATGATGTAGTTCCCACAGACACTCACCTCCCGAACCCCAGCCCATTTAGGTCACCCTTAATCGTGACACACTATCTCAAACACTCCTACCGACACCCAACCCATGTAAACCATGGAGCACTCCCAGTCCCATAGGCAATCTTCCCCTCTGCCCGTGGTTAGAGTAGCCACCGCCACCCTAACCCACCACATCTTGTCTCTAGTCTCCATAGCAACCGCCCACATGTTTGGTAGTGCCCACATTGTGACGTATAGCTCTGCTGACACGACATATGACTGTGTTTCTCGATGGCGTCGTTTCCAACGTGCACGATTCTCTCGGAAAGTGATGGACGAGCTCTCGATCTGCTCGAGCTGCTTGCACATTCCCTACTGATTCTTTTTCTCAGCTGCTTATCTTGTGGTGGGTGTGGACCAGGCTCTAGGGATATGAAATGCTTTGCCTTTTCATATGATTGTGTGGCACTCTTATCATACTAGAGCCTAGAGCTGACTCTATGTTGAGTCCAGAATCATGTTGAGTCCAGAATCACGTCCCCACGTACCCACACCTGACGTGACGGACCCGCCTCTGACGTCACCTATGACATGGCGCCGTCTGACGCTGACCATGACATGATCGACTTCCGGTAGACCCTGGAGCAGGGCATGACAGGCGTCCTTGTTGTAGGGTTATTGAATCTGACGGCGGTGGGTGGACAGGGTTCTGCAAATGTACTCCTATCACCCGACTCTGATGGCTTTGGTAAATAGTAGTGACGAGGATGTCTAGGCTATACATTCCTACTATACTAGCACAAGTACTACCTGTCTCCCAAGGGACAAGGACGTCATATCTATAGTACTCTGCAGTCATTCTACATACCAAAATGGTCTGATATACCGTAGCCAACCTGACAAGAACCTCTACTCTCCAGAGCCTCTCTACTCCCCCCTCTCTCTGTCTCTCTGTCTCTCTCTCTCTCTCTCTGTCTCTCTCTCTCTGTCTGTCTCTCTCTCTCTGTCTGTCTGTCTCTCTCTGTCTCTGTCTCTCTGTCTCTGTCTGTCTCTGTCTGTCTGTCTGTCTGTCTGTCTGTCTCTCTCTCTCTCTCTCTCTCTCTCTCTCTCTCTCTCTCTCTCTCTGCACTTAATTTCATTAAATGAGTTGCTATGGAATTTAGGCTCATAAGATCTCAACGACCGACAGATGATAAGCCGATCAGGAAATTTGACTACAGTAGGTAATGAGAGCCCAATGTTTTACTGATAATTATTCATTCTCTTTGGTAGTTAGTGGAAACTGACTGAGGGATTTCCATTTGTGATATTCTAGTACATGTAGACCCAATAATATAGGTGTGGCATCGATTCCTGATGCGTGTGGGCATTAAGGACAAAGGAAGAAAATAATTATGCACATCGGCATTCTATTATCAGCCCAATATGACATACTAAGTGTAACTAGATGCATGCGCCAATGATAAGTTCCTGTTGGCTGTAGCAAAAAGTCATAACTGCCTACTAAAAGAGGTCTGATGTTGAGGCTGTATAACAGTGTATTTTCTAAATAAGTACGCGCTATCCTGCCTATAGATATTTATAGGTCTACATCTTTCTTATTTTATAAGTACTGTAAAGAGCTGGGCTGAAATTACCATGTCCTAATTGCATTTTAACATCTTTTACTTGAATATTCAGAAAGAGATGACAACCACAATCTTATTATTACGTTGGGCGTTTGAGGATTCAGTGCTTCTCTGTTGTTTGAAAAGAAAAGAAAGAATTTAAATGACTGGATATATTAATGAAATGAGAGCGAGAGATAGAGACACAGACAAACAGAGACATAGACAGAGAGACATAGAGGGAGAGAGAAGGACGGGGGGGGGCTGAGACCTGAGGCAGAGAAGAGGGAACGCTGTTATTTTTGGCCAAGCTATGGGAGTACGGAGGGTTCCATGATTGATTTTGTTTCTAACAGAATTTCGACTTCACTATAGTTAACATTGTTCTTGTACTTTCATATACTCTTCAGGATATTTTACTGTTTACCATGAAGGGATGCCATTACAGTTATACCAGAGTGGGTATGGCTTTATAAAGTTAAATATCGTAGCACTGTTATACTGAAAAAGGGAGAACTCCCACGCACATGTACTCACACATCGTGTCAAGTTCAGACTCTTGTCTTTCCTTGCAATTGCGAAACCATATTTATGGAAAGACACATGAGATTTTAAGAAAACGCTGCAAGACAACATGCTATTAAAAATACAGGGTGTAGGCATGACAGTGTATAGTTGATAAAGGACAGATGACATCTGACGTCTGACATACCAGGAAGCTCAGGACTAAAATTGGCAATAACCCACTCTATCGTAGTGGCCCGTTTAAGCGTCCCAGTACCTCTATCCGCGGCCCTTATATGAGACATGGGCATATTTGTATACAGTTTGCAATACTAATAAGATGTATTGCAATACTCCTTTACCCCCGACGCTTGTCCGAGACCAGCTGTACACCCATTATTTGTGTAAACTACCACTATCTGAAGTACTTCACATAGACGCAGACCATCCTACTACTAGATTCTGTGTATAACTGAGTACATTTTATGCATGTACATTGTAATATCCATCCAACTTCATATCTGTGTACATTAACACACTATCTGCGAAAACCTTTCTATCAATATGTTAAAAGCCGATAAGCCATGTTTATAAACTTAATGATACTGATAATAGCTTTTTGACACACTGAATTTGATACAAATAATTATTGTAAATCTTACGTAGATAGCGGTTATATGGACATGCTCTAACGGTAGTGCTCTAGTGCTATATAGGTTCTTTTAGCAGATACTGGCTGTACACCAACACCTATTTTAAACCCCGAAACCTAATTTTGCAACCTACCTTAAGGTGGATGGCGGGGATAGATTAAAAGTGGATGGATTTCCTCAATATTCTCAACATGATAGGTACTATGCATATATGCAATAAAAGTGTAGGGTTCCCATGCATATTTCTGAGACACAGAATCTTTAATATTATATAGGATTTACAGCAATTTGTCACATTATTCCCCATATTCCTATCCAACAATGGATAGATTTTTTTCATAACTTCGTCACAACTTAGATTACATGTATAAGCATTTCTTTGTAATGAATGAAATATCAACATATGGTCCCAGGCATATTTCTGCTGTTTTTGGGCTTCAAAAATATTGAACATCAGCTCCAAACATATGGTGAAGGGGTAGGTAAGTATATACTCTCAAAGAAACCACTTACAATAGATTCCATGGTAGTAGACCAGTTTTCAAAGGCCGCCATCCACCTTAAAGGCACATGTATACTATCTCCCGTTTTCTTTCCTCCTTCGTATACCCATATGCAGGCAGAGGTTTCTCAACATGAAAATAGTCATTGCTTACTCACTCTATATGATTCAAATAGAGTGAGTAAGCAATGACTACAACAAAACATGTGATGCCTGAGTACATAATTGGAGATGCACGAGAGTCCAATACTAATCATAACAAAAAAAAAACAACTCATGTTTCTATGATCCATCCAACCGTATTTTCTATGTCCTCTAATGAAATGGTTGAACTATGATGTGCCTTGAGTGGACACCACCTGTAGTAAAACATGATAACTTAGTGTTAATTTTGATACATAAACAAGGCATGGCGTCCAGGTAATGAGCTAATTAGGACAGGGGGTTCAATGTAGGGAACACAAGATCAATAGGCCTTGTCTGGTTTTCTTAATCATGTGCTAGAACCCACGTCCTCACTACGTGTACTATGATATAACCCTCAGAAGAGGGAAATAATAGGGAGGTTTAGCAACCCCAACGTACACAAACAGATCAACGTAGACGCAGGTATTTTGAGTATCACGTCATCCAGGGTTGTGTGAAGGTCAGTCAACCATGGCACTAACAGTGGCAGACCAAAAGCTGACCCCATACATGCTCCAGGAAAATCTTATCTAAAGAGGGAAATATATAAGATACATGTATGAAATCAATATATGTGAATGATAAGAATATTTAAAAACTACATGAAGTCTGTCCCAAAGGCCTGCATATTTTGGACGCAGAAACAGTGATTTTCATGTCAAACACGTACGTTCCAGCTCTCTACGTCCATGTGCTATGCAGGGAGTTGCTAAACCTCCCTAAGGGAGTGATCATTTTTTAACAACAGGGGGGGGGGGGGCTGGTGGGCTTGCACACGGACGCATGAAAAAGATTTCGACCCCGCCCTCTTGATTTTTTTGACCCCCCCATAGGGGCCGAAAATCACGCGCGAATGTGCCCTTTTAGCCTATAGTAACGCATGGGGTTTTCCACTGAAAACAGGTGAAATTATTTTGACCCCCCCTTAAGAGGGATTGAAAACATTCTGACCCCCCCGTCAAGGGGTTGAAAAATTCTGACCCCCGCCCCCTCAAACCCACCAGCCCCTCCCCCCTGTTGTTAAAAAATGATCACTCCCTAATGTAAGGAGAAGAAAACATGAAGGAGTATCTCTAATTAGTACTGGAGGCAGAGTTGTGTGTTTACATAAGAACACGTGGGAGGGGATGTGCCCTGGGGGAGTAGGTATACTGTAGAGTGGAGTATGGTGATACTGGAGCCTGAGTAGATTGGGAGAGGAGGCCATAGAATGTGAACTCATGTGATAAAAAGCAAACACTGGGTGGATCATTACATAGCTGCACGCCATTATTCCTGTCCCATATTTAGAGGTTAAATAAGGGTTATTGATGCACGAGTTGAATTTAGCCACGAACGAGGGCGTTATACGCCCGAGTTGATTGTATCCAGTGGCTAAATTCAACGAGTGCATCAATAACCCTTATCTAACAGAGACTAATGTGAGTGTTGTATCCCATAGGCTCCACCTTTATGTCATTTCTATAGGCACATGGGGCGTAATAGCACAAAAAGATGGATAAGTAGAGTATTTGGTATTTTTCTCTACTACCGTGACCGCTGCTGAAACTACCTTACCTTTCAGACACGTCTAGTCATTATATGATAAATGTTCAGAAAGACCCTAATTGTGTGGGGCCTTAATGCAGCAAAAGTACCGCTGTAGAACAAAAGGATACCCTTTCGTTCTAGTAGAAGTTCAAAATATTTTATTGCAGCCATTCAATTACTTGGTTTTACCGGAGCAATACATGGCTGGCCAACCCTTGTTCCTACAGTATTACAGTCAACTTTACATTCAACAATTGTGTGTCGTCCGCCATACCTGACGTGTATTATAATAAAGAATACAAAAATAATATAACATTCTTCAATGAAGTAATATGAATGAACTGGTATAGGCATTGCGCCGAATACCATGTGGCACATAGAGTTGCCTGTTTACTACAGTCAGTGTACGCACATTGTTCAATAAAATAGTGGCCTCAGTTACACGATGCACATGACCGTGTTTAGTAACATCACGGGTTACTACCAATAAATGCAAAAAATAAATTCACATATTCCTTAGCATGCCTGCTTATAAAAGGCTACATTCACTTGAAAAAGCTACATGACATAATATATAAATATACCATTAAAGATTTCCACCAGTTACAGCCTTAATTACCCACCGTTGGTTTGTATTAACATGAGGTTTATCATGCTAGTAAAATGAAGGAAAAGGGATGGATTGTATGATGTCAAACATCAGGTGATAGACAGGCTTGATGTTAAATAACCAGGCTTTGCTCCCCAACCCTAGTTCCCCAACATAATTTATGTATCACAATAATTATTGTCATTCATATGGCTCATATTCAAGGGGGGGTGGGGTGTGATGCCATACCATTACTAGGATGCCCTGTAGGTGCAGGGTACTGTTACCAACCTCCACTATATCAAGTACCTTGGTGTTCAGGCGCTGAATTCTAACCTCCTTACTATAACCTATAACAACACCACTGAAGCCCTAATGAAATAAAATGGTTCTCAAACAATAAATGTATCTTTTAGAACAAAATTAGTTCTTCAGTTCACTCATTGTATTAGGTGTGCAAAATATTCATTTGACTGAAGTCTACATAGATAATGCATGTCGGATAGCTGGTCATAGTGAGCCCACCTTCTGGATAAATAAAAGCATGAAATTGATGAAGTCCATTGATATCAGTAACTCAAGAGGGTTAGGTACGATTCCACAGGAAAGTAGGACGCCATGCCATTAGAAGAGAGTGAAATGGTGCCACAAGGTTGTACGAGGTTGGAAGATATAATCAAGATAAAGGATACAATGCACTAATTATAGTACATGTGTGGAAGAGGCCACTGGCCCAGCAGGATGGAGGTAATAATGTCTGTACAAGGAATGAGAGTAAGCCATGGCATGATGCCTGTGTGGTGAACATTAAAATGAGGGGGAAAAGGTTTTTGACTGAAATGAAAAAAAAAGACGCTCCTCGTCCTAGTTGAATGGGAGGCTCTACATGAAAGGTGCTTCTGTAGTTCAAATTGCTGTATATGGGTCATTTGCTGTATTATGGACTAGTTTTGTATTTAGATTGTTTGTTGTATAAGAACAATCATGGCACTTAAAAGTTCTGCATTGAAGTCCCACAGCTTGCATTCCACTCCATGTAGGTGTGCCTCGTGCTCTTTAGTCGCATTGAGTGATTTCACAACTCCAAATTAGTTAGTTGTTACCACTTGAGAGACGAAATACTCCAAAACATTGAATAATGCCCACCATTGATCATGCGGACAAATACTCTCATTTACATTCACCTGAAACACAAGCAGATCAATATTTTGCATATAAATTGATAGAGATAAAGGGGACAGGAAATTCTAAAACTGATGAATGTTAAGTAGCCGAATGTATCAACCTGAAGACACTTCTGCCTCAAAAAAGCAACACGACTTAACCACAGTTGCATCGAGGACGGATTATCACGGTTTAACTTTCTAGAACAGTGCAATAAAATCCTATTAGGACTGGGTGATCGGTCATTCCTGGTACTTCGATCTTTTTCCTGTTTAATCAATGACTATGTTCTTTGACGAGCTTGGACCTTTAATTCAAGAAAGTGATTTATATCTGAAAGGTTTTGGAAATAACTTTCTACAGTTAGTATGTGAATTCAACAGCACCATTCCCCTGTGCGAGATCAGATGAATTCGAAAAAGTGGATGTTTTACCATTCAGTATCTGCAGGACCACCATTCAACAAACCTGATAGGATTCACTGAATCCCGTTTGACATGGACTTTGTGTACACACAGATTCTCCTCTGCGTCTCAAGTGTTTCTGTTATTTCTGTTAATGTTATCTGGTTAACGGGATACTGCCTCAATTTGCAACAGTTATATTAGGTATAATTGTTATTCTCTTGTTTCTATATTAAGGGCACATCGAGCCAACAGGAATAAAGTGCAACAGGACAATGCTAAGTAAACACAAAACTTCTAAACGCCCCTTTGTTCTATCGAAAGATGTGCCTCTACCAATAAATGTAGAGGCACATCTACATAGGAATCAATTGCGGCAAACAAACCTCGACAGGAAATGCACACAGAGCAAATAGCACCTTGTAAAGCATTTTTCAGAGTGTACAATGTATCATACCAATGATATAGGACCCCTCGATATTGAGGTCCTTCTGGTCGATACCTAAGACACCAGAGTGCCCAAATATTGGTTGTCCCTTATGCCACTAGGGGGACCAGATAACGGGTAACGTCTTTTGGGGAGAAGCGCTAACGTGGCGCCATTTTCGCTTGTAAAATATCAGCAGTAGACTTTCGCATTCCCACCGGAACCACTGACACACTTCCGATCATACCGTTTCTCCCCGAAAGGGTTCACGCAGATGACGGCGTGACCCTGGCACCCCCTGGAGGCTGCTTAAATCTGAGATCAATGGTTCCCGACCCTGGATGGAGGTGGGGCTAGAAGAGCCCTTCGAGGATAGCATTATGTTTCCATAGTGTTTAATCACAGTGTCTCGGACTAAGCATGGCACTGGCATGGATATCACTGACAATATAACATAATACCGACTGGCTGTAAGGGCCCATGCATGGGACCGATACTATGCAAGAGCAGAATCTTCAAAAATTACTTTTTAAACGCTACCAGAGACCCGAGTATCGTCTATTCAATGCACCTTGGGAATGCGTGGAGATATTGGAGGGATGGAGGGGGTCTTGTTATGACCAGTGACCACCTGGTCTCCAGTGCTCTATGCTAATGTGGTTGTTGACGTCCTTCGGTGGTAGCATCTCCTCCAAACCATCCCCAGATCAGGACTAGGCTGCTGACAGCCCCCCTCCCCGTCAGAACAAGGAGATTACTATAATCACCTCCCGGGGACCCTTCTTCTTACTCTATTTTCTTTTGTTCTTTTCCTTCTGTGAATCTAAGTCCGACCAGAAGTTTCCCCAGGGCCTCCGGCCGTGCCTCTCTAATTGCAGGACCAAGATTTCATTCAGGCGCCAAGGTCAAATTGTATCTGTTCGTTTCGAAAGGATCCTTTCCCCTGTGGCTTTGTTTGGCCTAGAAATCGGAAACAAACATAGGAAAGAAATAGGATTTCCAGTGGAAGAACGCAAGCATGCATAACCAATAGACGCGGAGAAGGAAACTACCGGGTATGTAACACGCGATTTCAAACTTATTTTGCTTGGATGGGAAATCAGATGTCGTTGCCATTCATGCTTCAGGAAGAATAACGGAAATGTCAGAGGAAGATTTGCCTGGAGATAAGGTCATACTGGAAGTTTTCCTTTTTGATATTGTGAAGCCTATATATATCATTGCCCTTCAAAATAATATCATATTCAATGACATTCTACAAATATTTAGCCTCATGTACTGTCTAGAAATTATTATCATTATTGCAGAGTTCAATGCATAACATAAATCGCTATCCTGAAATATGGATTTACAAATTGAACTAATTACTTTGACTTGCTTTAAACAAGGCAGTACACTAATTATAACAAATATCACCCACTACACAAATGAATGTGGGAAATGGAACCTTTTCATTAGGAGGCCGATTCACTGAGTCTGACCGCAGGTCTAAAGCAATGGAGGTTACATGGCAGCCTTGCTTTTCATGAATTTCCAATTCAATCATATACAGATGCATTTGTAGCGTGCAGACAGGTCATTTACCAGCCAGCAAATAAAAGAACGGTCTTTTATTTCTGAGCTAGTATCTGCTGTCATATAAAACCAATCCATGATGGACACGATCAACAATGTTATGAACATCCTTAACAAAATAAAGACGGATGGGATAAAAGCTATTATAGAGAAAATCCTAAAGAAATCCAGCAATTTATTCTATAATATTCTATGCATTTAAAGCGTATTGAAAAGTCTATTAATTCCCTATTGTTTCCCTGTCATTTGATCATAATTTTCTGATGTCTCTGTAGTCATCACAATAAGAGAATGATGACTACGAAATTGTAGCATCCGACGGATCTAAATAGCCATGCCCAATCCAGTTTATAGCTTTTATCTCTGTATCATTTCAAATGTCAACTGTGAACAAATGTAACATGTTATACCTTATTCTCACTTGATGTCCATTTCTGAGTACCATCGTTTGTCTACAGAAGAATTAGCAGTCTTCCCGAACCACCCTGCTGGTAGGATTTTTTTATTTGGTGTATCATACATATCAGGTATCTGAGTACACGGGGAGCAACCTCTAATAGGCTGGGTCATGATCAAATATTCTCTATACTACCTTGCCAATACCCTCCGTGTGTGCACCACCCCGATATTAGCCCGAAGAGGCACTGTACGCTTTATTACTCTATTTCTATACCAATACCCCACCTATACTAACATTGGCAAAGATATGTAGAGGCCTCTATAAGCTTCTCCCTAAAGAGACCAACGCTGAAAACTTCAATATCCATCGAAGGAAAAAGGGTAAGATACCCCTGAAGAGTCCCATGATGATGATGGATATGTGAAAGCCATCAGAGTTTCTGTCTGCTTTATATTGGTACGGCACTGATAGCACCCCTATGGGACTACCGATGGGAGGTACTATGACAGCTTGCCCCCATGACCACTGGCCCTGGCCGAGAAGATGACTAGCCTCACTGCGGACTAGCTGTCAGACAGTCAGTCCACCACAGTGCAATCCGGAGTCAGTGAAACCTCTCACCCTGATAGTTTGTGTCAATTGAATCATCACATGGATGCAGAATATCGCTCGGGGAAATATCACTTCAAGATTAGAATTATTTAAGTGGCCAGCGGTTGATCAATTATGATTTATGTTCTTTGTTTTACTCACTAGGTACCTGGATTCCGGCAAAAGGATATGGTGGGCCACAGGTGCCAATATTGAGAGATTCATATAGAAAAGCTCTAGCTGTCTATAGGATAGAGGCGTTCTGTCACTTGCAGTCGGGAGGGCTAGTTCCAGTGAATTGCGTATGTGTGAAGCCAGGAGCTTAATTCGAAACATCCTGGGATCACGACCCCAGCGATCTTAGGAATAAATCAGCCTTATCCTATTAAGCGATCTTAAGAGTTGACTGGGTTCACATATCCTAGCCAGCACTAAGATCGCATCGATCTTAGACTCAGCCCTCCTACACTATTCCAAGAAGAACTGACTAGGCACAGGGGTAAGAGTCCCAAAATAAAGGAATAGCTGTGGAGTCACTCTTCTTCACAAGAGTGCTTATACCATCGTTCCCCATCCCCATATGGGCTAACAAAAGAGCACAGGGTGCAGTTGACCCCCATACAGTATTCAAGAGTTGTTCCCATGAATGTATGATTTATGCTTGCCTATTAGAAGCATTGTGCCCTCCCCCCAGGACAAAGAGAGAGAAGGGAAGAATTACCTTACAGTGCACTTAACGCATGAGTAGCCCTAAGAGCTCTCAAGGACACTCAGCAAACGTCCTCCCTCCCCTCTTTATGTATGCAGCAGGCTATTCACTCTTTCGATCAGGTGTGTTCCCTGTAAGTGCTCTTGTACGCAGGTGAAACCCCTATGCATTTCTTTCACTAAGATTGCAGTGATCTTAGTGGTGGAAATGGAATAGTGAAGTGATCCCAGGACTAGCTATTCTGGACAGGCCTGCAATCACTGCATTACATAGGGTAGACCAGCCAGATCTTATGATATGTGCCTACACTAAGATCGCTGGGGTTGGGATCCCAGGATGTTTTGAATTAAGCTCCAGGTGTTGCTGAATAAGGTGGGAATAGTTGGGTTAGTTGTATCAGTGTTTCCAGATGACCTCCCTGTACTCTGCCAGATCAGTGTCCCTAGTCATACATTTATATGCAGTGGTGGGAGAGGGGATGGGAGGGGATAATAAAGGGACATACAGTGTAGATGACAAGACTGATGCTATATTTTAATATTCTAGATACATTACTTCATAAGTGGATCATGACTCTGAATCAATGTGGAATATTAATAGAAATGCAAGTGATCTATATTCACGCAGCAACCAATTTTTGCCCCACAGTCCATTATAAGGTCTTATTACACGACTTCTGTGATTTTGGGTGCTTTTTCTGGATATTACCATTCTGATACCTGTTGATATTGCAGGTCCTAGGAGTGGTGATATCCTAGATATCACCACTCCTAGGACCTGGTAGGTATGAGAATGGGAATATCCAGAAAAAGCACCTAAAATCACAGAAGTCGTGTAATAAGACCCTATAATGGACTTACATGTCCTAACATGTCATATGTTACATATTAAAACCTACGAAATTTTCATTGCCAGGGTAGGGGTCGAGCCTGGAGTCTCCTGATCCCAAATCTAACTCCCAATGTATTGCGCCACAGGGACTGACAAGAATTGGTTGGCTAGAACCAGGTCTCTATGATATAAAGCCACCCAGCAGTAGTGTAGTGTGAACGCGTCCAGCACCTCGACCCATAATCAGGCCAGTCGCGCACCAAACCAACTGCTGCCGGGCGCCAAGGTGTGTGGACCGGTGGTGTAGCAGTTAGCACATTGTGCTCAGCTGCTAGAGGTAGGCGGGATGAGTCCCAGTCCGGGCGTACATTTTTTTCGCAGTATATAAACACACTATGGCAGGCTTCAAGTCCCGGGGAAGGGGAATGATTTTTGTTTTCAACTTTATTTTTTGATATTCTATTGATTATTTATTGATTAATCATGTAATAAAGACAGTAAGGAATGGGCTAACGGGCACCTCATTAAGTGTATCGTAGGATATCGAAACTCGTAGGCTTCGCCCACTCGTTACGATATCCTATGATACACTGAATTCAGTGCCCGTTCATTACTCTCTTAATAAAACTGTTGACGATTAAGGTGGTTCTTTGAACTGCACGCCTAGGCATAATATATTTATCTTTAAGGGGTCAAGAGCTATGCTTAATTGCTTAATGTGTAACAAATAGTAGGGGCCATTTATCATTATATATCGTCGCCTTAGTGCAAGAAGGTTGTATCTGCATTTTATCAAGTTTTGCAGGAGAGGCAAAAGAGGTGTTCCAGTTACTATAGCACAATGTGGATACCACAATAGTTATTATGCTGGGGTCTGTAGGTACAAATATTACAGACAGAGCTTCAGCACTTTCACAGTAGGTAGATATGTGTCTATAGATGTTAAGATAGAAGAAAACTCAATTTTGCCAAAATGTCAGTTACAACCTTCTTGCACTAAGCCGACACTATGATTATCAAAGTAGTGTGTCGCAAGTTATGTATTTGACTTGTTTGCCAGCCACAGAAGTGACCCTGCAGTATGCAGATCCTGGTTTTAATACAGGATCATCCAATGTAATCAAAACTGCATTACTCTCACAATTTAACAGATCAATATAATTATGCAGTCGCCACAAAAAGTGTCAATTAGTATATTGTCCTATCTCTAGTCAAAGTTAGATGCTAGCCTATATGCTAGCCTTAAGGAGTGCTCTAAGGGCCTAGTGAGCAGAATGCTGAAGAGATAACGTCTATTTCCAGTCCCTGCTGCTCTTTCTTGACTTTCCTCCTATTGACCAGCTCCTTATATTACTGACAATTCTCGCCATTATAGCAAAGCACTTTCCCTCCTGTCTCCTTTATTCCTATCCTTCCCGATTTCATGTAATATGAATGAGGATAAGGTGGTGGGATGAAAAGAAATCATGCATGCTCACCCAGCAAGTTCCTACAAGGGTAGAGATTGGGCTGATGGATGAGAATCATATCAGTGACAAGATGACCATAGGCTGCTGTAATGAGGGGATAGTTAAGGGATATTATGACAGTTATTGATGCACACATTGATTTTAGCCCCAGATAACGGCTTGTGGATTTATCAAGGGGCAAAAATCAACAAGTGCATCAATAACTGTCACATATTGCCTTTATATCATGGTTTCCACCATTTTCAGTAATTGATAAATTGCGGGTAATGAGACTGACAGGCAAATTTATACTCCAGCTAGTGGTGGTTCCAAGTACTCACCAGACTCTCAAGGACTCAGCCTGGTGGCTCCACCTTTTGCTAATCACTGAGCAACTCTTAACCCCCGGTTGCAACACACTTTACCTTTTCTCACCCGATGTTCATAACAATACGCCTCATAAACTTTACATATTTAATCCATCACTATCACCGTCTAAAGTGACCATCCTACTTCCAGGATAAAGCATACTAATACTACACCATCTACTGCTGCTCCACCTAAAAAGGCGGTAAGGCTAAAAAGACGGAAAATTTAGACGACCTTGTTATAAGCTTCGAGGACGATGTCCTCGCCACCCGGTCTCAAAACAATGAAATCCTTGCTACTATAAACGGCCATAAACCTGCTACTACACAGCCTACAACTACACAAGTACAGCCACAGGTCAGTCAGATCCCGGTAGTGGACATAACTTCAACGGTACCTGTAGTACAGACTCCATCTAGGAATACTTGTGCTGCTGCGGCCATTCCGGCTACAGTGACGTCACAGCCTGCTGCGGAACCGGTCATCGACGAGTTTGCTGAGGCCATACAGGCCGCTACCTTCGCGGGTGAGAAATCCTATCCTCTACCACTCAGCTACCAAGATAAAGTTCCTGCTTCTGTCACTGAGAAGGTAGCAAATATCCTCACCTCTACATCACATCAGCTGTCATCTATCAAGGGTAAGCCTACTCATGCACACGACTTTATTTTCCATGGCCCTGCATGCATTAAAACAGGTCTAAATGTCATAGACCCTTTAGAATATTTGTTTGGCCTGTCATGGCTTATGAAAGGCTGCCCTACCCTGCCCCAAGATAAGCCCCGTAACGCTGAGCATATCATTGACATAATAACAGAGGGCAAAGATTATCAGTGGGAGCAGATATGTGATTCGTCAGAAGAAGTCCTGTCTTTCATTGCTGATTATCTTATTTGGTAGGACAGTGCATCTATCAGTTCATTGAGGTCAGAGGTTGCAAAGGTCAGAGCAGGTAAACTCTACCCCACCGCGAACATAGCTGAAGCCTCAAACAAGAAGAATAAGACTAAGTCTAAAATAGAGTCTAAAAATCAGGCTGCTTCTCAGAATCAGACTAAACCTGATAAACAACCTACTGCTTCACAACCAACCTACAAAGTTTCTCGCAGCTCAGCTGCTCGCACTGATGTACCCTGTCAGGCTTACAACACTAAGGCTGGCTGCACCTGGCCTGATGGCCATACAGAAGGTGGTATACAGTACAGCCACCACTGCACCTGGTGCAGGCACAATATTCAGAAGCTTCATTTCCATGGCTTCACAACATGTTGCTGCAAACAACCAGGAAATAAAGAGCCCTCCTTGCAGGCATAAGCCGGATTACCCCGGCTCTCCCTATGATAGTGCTGACATGAACTTGGACACAGACTTAGCCACCTCTATCCCTGCTGATAATTGGGATAAAACTACCTAGTCCAAGCTTAGGCCTTATGCTCCCATGTTTAGGCCCATGTCAGATATCAACACAAAACCTCACACTCCAGACAACGTCTGTACAGTAGACAACTTTCCATGTACTACTCATATTATAGAAAAAATGGATCAGGTCGTAAGTACCGCTAGTCCAGCTTGCACTACTATACATACTACTTCATCTGACTCCAGTGATAGCCAGGCATACACTGCGAGCTCACTGACTGATTCAGAAGAAACTTATTACCCTTCTGAGGCAGACTTGTTTTACAGCTCACCTCCTGCAGGTCCATCCTCAGAGATATTCGTTCCTATCAAAGCATCATTTTGGCCGGTAAGGGTTACTGGCCTTTGGGATAGTTTCCCTCAATATGCTAAGTTATATGACACTATGAGAGAGACCTGCTTGTCCAACAGGTTAGGCCCCAGACTCACATTACCATCAGGCCTCAATCTGGACGCTATGGTTAGCCAGTGGGTTACACTGCAGATACACCACCCGTCTCCACTGAAACAAACGACAGCTCTTAGATACCCTACTCACATAGACGAATTAATAAAAAATGAACTAGAACTAGGTGGACTTCTTGGGACTTTCACATCTCCTCTATTTACACCCTGGTGCAATGTAGCACCTCTACTCACCCGACCAAAGAAAGAGACCTCCTCTAGAAGGGAAGTACTGGATCTATCTTTCCCCGATGGTAAGGGCATGAACAGTGGTGTCACTAAAAACCGTATCAATGAACAGCATCAACCTTACACCTTGCTTTCCATCGCCGACCTTGTCACTAAAGTCTGTTCTTTTGGACAAGGCTCACTACAAGGCGGACATGGCTCGGGCTTATAGACAGTTGAGAATCGAGGTCAATGATTTACCACTACTCACCATGAAACACAGAGGTCTCTACTATATAGACACTTGCCCCTCCTTTGGGGCCAGGCTTTCCAGCTTAGCCTGTCAACGCAATACCTTGGCTACTGCCTACCTTTTTGCTAAACAAGGGAATTGGTCCTTGAACTACCTTGATGACTTCTGCGGGGCAGCTCAGACTCTGGATGAGGGTAATCAGGTTTATTCAGACTTCCTAAGTCTGACAGCTAAACTAGGCGTCGAGTAGTTCCCTAAAAAGTGTGAACCTCTGACCCAGACCATGGACTGGCTGCGATTCAGACTCAATATGGTAGGAATGACCCTTAGTCTAAACTGCAGGAGGTTATTGATGAGTGCAAATGCTGGGAGAGGGCAAAATTTGTCACTAAGAAGCAACTTCAGTGTTTGGTATGCAAATTATCTCACATTTCAAAATGCATTCCTAACTCAAGGGACTTCATGTGAAGGGTACTAGAGACATTAAGGAACGCTCCAGATACCGGCAGATACCTACTCATTAGAATGTGACTCTACACTGGTGGGCGGGGCTAGCAACTCAGACCAACACTACTACACACTACAATATGATAAAGAACACATAGAAGCCTACAAGCCCATACATAGAATCGAAGCTGTAAATATGTTTATAGCTTATCGTACACTGGGAAGATAAGCATGGCATTAGGATCATAATATATATGGACAACCTAGGATCTCAACAGGCCCTAGTCTCAGTCAGAACTCAAGACAAAGTGTTATCTGCCTGTGCAAGACAGCTGTGGCTTGAGGCTTCTACAAATGAACACACACTAGATATTAGACACAAGAAAGTTGAACTCATACCTCTGGCAGAGGCACTGTCCCGCCAACATGACCCAGGTAAAAGAACCTATGCTCTAGCTGAAATCGCAACAAGGACTCTCACTAAACTCAAACCCGCCCTACCTCACCCTATGTTTGATATTATTTGATTCTATACAATTCAGGCCTTACTCTGGGAGACCAGGCTATAGTCTCATTCCAGGCCTCGGTTTCAGAGGCCACGGCAGTAAACAGACTTAGACAAGCTACCTATTACTTAACCTTCGCTGTGTCCTACAACACAGGCATATTACACCCATCACCTCAGGCTGCTGCCCTATATCAACAATATCTGGCCAACTCACTGTCAGTGCATTCATCCCATAGGAACTATATATCTGGGACCAAACTTTGGATACTAACACATGGAGGCGACCCCTCTTCATTACTATCATATGAATTAGTGGGGGTAGCTAAGGGAGCAGTTAGACTCTCGCAACATGAGACAGTACCAGCTCCACCATTACTACCCAAGGACTAAGTCGCAGTCTGCACACTATTAGATACTATACCAAACAATTACACTACAAAGCAGCCCTTACAATGGGCTTCTTTGCCTTCCTTAGACTTTCTAATCTCCTCACCCCCACTGCCTCACTGTGGTCTGGCCCACATACCTTACTCAGGAGAGACATAATACTGACTGAAACTGGTATTAATATAGTGATACGCTTATCAAAAACTATTGGACCAAGAGATGCCCCAATAGTCATATCCCTACCTTCCATCCCGTCATCTCCAGCCTGCCCTACTAAAGCCTGGGTAGAATATGTAAACTATGTACCATCATCTCTCTGGCTTTCACTCATCCCTAAGGACTACCTCTTACCCCTCTCCAACTCACCAACATTACCAGAGCCGCACTCTTAGACATTGAGTGCCCGTATGCCATGGATTTCTTGGGCTCTAGTTAGTGGATGTGACAAACAGGCTGCCTCACACCATGGCACCTGGTCATCCACTTCTGGTATGAGACCTTATGTAATGAGCCAACATACGCTATCAGTCTCCGTGTGCCTCAGAGACTTATTTGCACCTTGATATGTTGACTTACCATATATATTATACTCAAACTTCATACTATGGACATTTATCCATTGATGGTAACATACAGTACAAGTTAGTGCCTTACCTCATTTACATATTCAACTCTTAGATACAAACCGGTATCTCATTTGTTTAGTTACATGTTTATCATATACCATATTTACTCGTGTTAGTGTAATAAAAGTCCACTTTATTAATTTCCTGTTTAGTGTTCTCATTATCAGTAATTGATAAATTGCAGGTTATGAGACTGACAGGCAAATTCATACTCCACCTAGTGGTGGTTCCAAGTATTCACCAGACTCTCAAGGACTTAGCCCGGTGGCTTCACCTTCTGCTAATCACTAGCAACTCTCAACTCCCAGTTGCAATGGGTGACACACTTTACCTTTTCTCACCTGGCATTCATAACAATACGCCTTATAAACTTTCCCACCACTCCCACCCTCTTTTTAATGGTGTGGTTTTCATAAAACTCAGGACTTTATAGTACCTTGATATGTTGACTTACCATATATATATATTATACTCAAACTTTATACTATGGACTCTGAACATTTTATCCATTGTTGATAACATAAGGCAAAAGTTATTGCTTGTGCCTTTACATATTCAACTCTTAGATACAAACCGGTATCTCATTAGTTTAGTTACATCATAATATACCATATTTACTTGTGTTAGTGTAATGAAACTCCACTTTATGAATTTCCTGTTCAGTGTTCTCATTAACTTACCTTTAAAAGTGATTGATTTCTGTTAGAAATTGTGGATATATTTTGCTGTGAACTCACTGTCATAATATTGTTTTCTTCTAGTGTCAACATTGTTCTTTCTAGCCATGGTTAAATGCACTCCTTTTAGCTACAGATATGAACCCAAATCGGTGCAAAATGTTGATAACCATGATATAACATGGTATAACCACGAGGCCTCGCTCACAATTAGCCAAACTTTGGTCAGACCTTTTGGGCATAGGAGTAATAAGGCATACTCTGAAAAGTGATATTGCTCTATTATTAGACAATAAACACCTTTCATCTCAACCACATTACAATGATTTATTAAGTTCACTGCTTTCGATGAAAAACAGCAGCTTATGGCAAATGCATTTAACAGTAGAACTATGAAAGAATAATATTGTATACCCTCAAATCTCATAAGGGGCAATTTGTGTTCTGGATATGACAGGGTATCAGCACCATATTACACTAATTATTTGGTTTGGGACAAGGTCGTTTTTGTTTGCAGTGAACATAATTTTACCATTTTTTTCCATGAAATTATTCCTAGACTACTTAGGTTAGACTAATAATCTTGATGATTAAGGGTCGATTCATTCTGCTTTGTAATCAAACTATGTTCTGATTTCTCAATAGATGGTTCCCCATGAAATACTGTGTCAGGAAGATTTAATTTCTTAAAGTCGTCTATAGCCAATGAATTATCTGGTCAAAGGGAATCACACAACATCAAATGCTCCCTGTCTGGTCCAACCAAGAGGAGTTTTTTTCAATTGCCTCCCCACGATTTTGACACCTCAACGATAAGCCTGGATGGTTCACCATTTCTTCAGTCCTAAATTTCATAAAACTAATACGCAGAAGGCACATAGTGGTCTGCTTTATGTGCTCTGGCTTTAAGTGGGTATTCAATTGCACCAGTCCGCCCAGATGAAGCACGACCAACCGATCATTTTTGCTTGCGCAATCAGTTGAAATTTGCTATTCCACCACGTTGGATTAGGCCTATTCCTGTCGATCTAGGCAGTCAGCTGAAATTTACAGTTTCACCAAATCAGTCGGATACCACCAAGTCAGTCAGACCAGGTATGAGCTATAGTGTATGTTAAGCTAATAGATGATGGATATCGGGCCCTAGGGCTGTACATTCTGTATATACCCTCGCCGCTGCACGGCTCGGGTATATACAGAATGTACAGCCCTAGGGCCCCGATATCCATCTTCTATTAGGTTTATACCACCATTTCCTCCATTTTCTATTAATTTCTTACCTGAGATTATAGCCACGAGAAGACATTTTGTAAAAGCAAGCGATACGGCCCAAGTCCGCTCTGCGCGAAGCCATTGTTTTTGTTCCTTGCCGGGAGAGGTACCGCTGTGTTTACACAGACTTTTCGTATGGAATCCAACCATGACAAGTCCAGATATTAAAACATACATGTCCTAAGATAGTCTAGATGATCCCTCCATACGTATTATGTCCAATATATTCAAAATAAAGACGAATCCATTGATTTTCCAAAACGGTCCCAAATTTTCACTGTCTTCCTCGTACGACGAGCAGATGACCTATATCTACATCCGGGGAATTGACACACTTTTGTCGGACAAGGAGGCAGGTGGGAATGGCCGGACCACGAGTAGCGTACGTTGGAAAAATCAATGGATTCTTATTTATATTGAAGAAAATGGAGAAAATTATCACGCATTCCTCGTCTATGGATCAAAAACTTCTTGGGATTTCGATATTATAACATGAAAAGGTTGGAATCAAGACGAAAACTGAGTGCAAACATAGGACTAGGACCTCAGGTTAGAACTTATTTATTTTTCCACTGGAGTTCATCACTGTTCAGTGTGGCGCTATGGCTAAGGCTTTCGCCTACCTCCACTGCGGCCGGGGTTCAATTCTCCTATGAGTTGGGATGATTTTTCACATTGAAACAATGGCTAGACTGACTTTGTATGTCCGCCAGCATTTCCCAAAATATTCTAATAAATATTCTGAAAAAGTATATACCGAAAATTTCAAAAATGCACATGGGTGGTATATGCAGAATAATGCACGGCTAAACTGCATATAAAACCACCGGAAGTGCCAGAATCGTGGTATAAAGATTAATAGAGCTTTGAGTACTAATGGAGTACATGTATCTATGTAGAGAAGTAGGGTAAGTCGCCCCTGACTCGACCACTAGGCATGTTGGTATCCTTTGTAGACCACCCTAGGTTAATTCTTTTCAGACATCTAACTATCAAGTAGCTGTGCATTATTTATTACTAAATGAATACTTTGGACATATACCAATCATTACTCATAATTTATGAATGTAACCTATGATGGATGAGTGGTCGGCTCAAGTTATACCAACATGTCTAGTGGTCGAGTCAAGGGCGACTTACCATTGTTAGTAATGGTACAAAAAGTTACAAGACACTTTCTAATTATGTTCATGAGTAGAAGCATACATATGGTGGTATACTTGTGCCATCAGTTGACAACAAGTGACTGTAGTCCTTTTTAAAAGGTAACTTGTTTTTGCAAAAAGAATCCTAGCCATATTCTAATTGATTTTTGTTCCGGTATTTTTGCAGCCAAGTATTGACAGCAAGTCAGACAGTGCAGGCCGACAGAATTGTTAAAAGTTGCTTTGGTCAATCTAAGCAGGTAGAAACCGAAAAGGGAAAAGAAAAAGAAAAAAAAGAAAATGCAAACCTGAGGACTCATTAAAAACAGTCTTCAGAAATTTAAAAACTCGGGCGCTAAAGGTATAAAAAGTTGAAAGTAAAAATACAATGATTGCAATTTAAATTATCAATATCTGCCCGTCAAGGAGCATAAAAGGAAAAGGACAATTCCTTGTGAGGTATGTGTGCAGGACCCATCTATAAAATGTGCAATATATATATATATATATATATATATATATATTTAGCGTTTAATCATCGTTATGATAGAGCACGCATGGGTATATGGTTCAATATTCCACGACCGCGAAGCGGGAGTGGAATATTGAACCATATACCCACAAGTGCTCTATCATAACGTGATTAAGGCGTTTATCTAACATATTTCTCCATTTTGTATTAATTTCTTACCTTATAACCCAAGAATTAATCCAGGAGAAGACATTTTGTAAGTGCATCCCATCCGCACGGTTTGCCAAGCCAGCGTAGCCATTGTTTTTACTCCACCCGTCAGACCCTCGTCTTTCCAACGAATTTTCGGGTATAATCCAAGGATGTCAAGCCCTGTTATTCTAGCAGGGCCAAATATACGATCTCTAGTTGGTGTTCACCTTCATTTTGTCTCCATTTTCTTCGAAATAAATAAGAATCCATTGATTTTCCATACCGATCCAACACACACGGCCCGCTACATGGCCATTTCGTCTTGTTGACATAGCGGGGAGGTGCCCGGATGTAAAAACTAGGTCAGCCATGCGTCAAGCAAGGAATGGCCGGACGGGGCGGGTCCCGACTCGTATCGATGTGGAAAATCAATGGATTCTTATTTATTTAGAAGAAAATGGAGGAATTTGGCATGGCATGTTCATATAGGATATCTAACGATGTTTTCCTATGAATAACTCCACCAGTTTCCATTGAAATCTATGCTAACGAGGTCTGCAAACATCAGGTATGTGGGAAAAAATTTTGAAATACTGGATGTACATTGCTTTGTATCACCGGTCGGCTTGGTATAGTGGACAGGGAGCTCGCCTCCTGCCCCAGCGGCCGGGGATCGATTCCCCGTTGAACCTAAACGGTTTTAACTGGAAAACTATGGCGTGGTTGACTTTGTATACTTCGCCAGTTTATTATCATGTCCAGATTGAAACTAGCAGCCTCTTGAAGACGAAGAAAAGGTCTGAGAGTGCATTATGGCTGGATAAGGAACTGGGGTTATGAGCAAAAAAGCACAGTTGAGGCTCAGATAGTTAGATAAATATATATATATATATATATATATATATATATGGTTATACCACGGTTATCACATTTCAGAACGATTTTAGGTGCCCAAACTGGATAATCTGAGTGCTTATATCATAGGATAGAGGCACTGAGTTGTTGACACCTGAATATTGACAGTGTTCTTTTTCTATACTGTTCTTATGTGTAAGCAGCTATGACATAGCTTTGACAGTGGTTCATACTGAAAAAGCTCAGCATGGGCCGGGATCGATCCAGCGATCTTATGACCCAAAGAGCTTCATCCTATCCATTAGGCCATGGGGCTGGACAATGGTGTTGCGTTAGATGAGTCTTATGTTTGGGACCCTATGGATACTAATATTATAATGTTTGTATGTCAGTGAATGCATTCTAATGCATCCTAAAGGTGGAGACCATGGTATAAACGTAATGTGTGATGATTATGCGCGTCTTGCCTCTATCAGTACCTAAAAGGCACTAGTGCAAGCATAATCATCATAATAATATTACATTCCTATAACCATATTAACGGCTGTTACCATAGGTTTGACTGTCCAGTCCGTATTCCTATCTATCTACTCTTCACTACTCACAGAGAAAAGAAGACTGATCGCTTTGACACATACTGCTCAGCTCCCACATGACATGCGTGAAAGGCATGTTGAATGAGGTTGACACTCTCACATTTGGTTCATCAACTCCATTTGACATGCGTAATGAAGACAGTTGTCATGGTGAAATATGTGCCATGTCCCAATGACATGTGCTCTATGTGTCAAATCAAGTTGACGTGGATATACATGTCATTTTGCCAGGAAGACTTTTTTCAGTGCTCTTTATAGTTCAGCATATCTAGGCCTTCTTTCACAAAGCCTCTTCAAAGGTCAGCAGTAAAAAGCTGACAATCCAACAACCAAAATGTTAAGGTCTTTAAAAAAGACTACCTTAATGAAGTCGTTTAGAAATCCCTCCCCGTCCCTCTCCTGATGAAGGTGATGTCGCACCCCAGCAACCTAAGCATGCAAGTCATGTTCTCTTTGAGAGTAGAAAAAGCAGACCACTGAATCTTAAACAATGAGGTCATTTCTAGACCAAGATACCTCAGCATTGTATGTAGTACGTCATAGCATTATACTCTGTATTTAAACATGGTGCTAAACTTTTCCTTCCGTGGTTAACAAAGTGAAAACATAAAAAATATTGCTGCTACACTTCGTTAATGAATGAGTCTGTTTAAAGCTCGCTGGCAATGAAATTAAAGACATGAGAACGTCGAAGAGGGACAGACAAGATTAGATAACGGTGGAGAGGAGTAGGAGGAAATGCACGATGTATACCCCCAAATCAGGCTGGATAACGTGGTGAGATGTCACTTGCAGTATTAACACATGGGACCTGATCTTTAGGATGAGGGTGACTAGCTGATTAAAGGGAGGTATGGTTCGGATGGGGCCTATCATATGTATTATCATCATCTCTACTCCACTGTTCGTCGTTGAAATTGGACTCTCAATAACGTATCAATAAAAATTTCCATCTTTATTTTCTTATAAAAGTGGCTTACTTGGTTGTATACATGCCACACCCATAGCATGCTAGTTGCTAATATCAATGGCAGAACCATAGCCAACCCCTACGCAGGTTTCACCTGTGCTGACCATATAAAGTAGCCATAAAACAGTTCATGCTTACATCCCATGTTACTGGTAGCCCCACATGTGGGACAAGGCCATACTCATCGCCCATAGTACATTAATGTTTTAACCAGCTCTAGTCACCATGACACACAAATACAGTTATGGCAGAATACTTGCCAAGACAACCAGTAAATGAGGCGTTGGCCAGGGGCGTAGGAAGCAAATTTTTATTGGGGGGGGGGCAGGGGTATCGGTTGGGGGGCCTGCTATATTTTTGTATAGGCTTATATAGGGAACCTCTTCATTATTGGGGGGACCCAGGCCCCCCTGCCCCCCCTTTTCCTACGCCCCTGGTTGGCTAGTCTACACACAAAAAGTTTAGGATCGTGGAGGCCTCCTAAAGGGCTACTTCCATTGACGTCACCCTATTCCGTCACTGATGATTCCGTCACAATTTTGGACGGAATGGTGACAGAATGACCATGAAATGGTGACGGAATACGATTCTGTGGCCATTCCGTCGTAATTCCGTGCAAAGCTGTCACGGAATCGTCACTGATGGAATAGGATGACGGCAATGGAAGTGGAGCTTTAGGGAGCAGCATACGATACACAAGGTAATATAACTTGTCATCTCTAAGACCGACTCCTCACACTGGCAAAATCAGGATAACAGGCCCTGAAGTTGTTAATATAGTCCCTGTGTTCGAGTTAACGAGTTAGATTTGACCCTGTTTACTTTGTGTTGCTCACTAAAAAGACCCTATTTTTTCCCGTGTAACACTCCCGCTGAATCGGTATGTCACTGGACTGTGGAGGGAGTCCTGATTGGACTGCATCACATATATTTATAAAGAAGCATTTATTCTTCTTTTTTTGTACCTCAAGCACAAATGGAATGATATTTATGAGATTGCAAATCAGATTTAACTAAGAAGCTATAGTACAAAAGTCCAAGCGCTAAGTATGTTAGGAAGTTTGCCAGAACAGGTATCAATGTATCTCCTCTCTGGTTATACATACATTGGGATTCAATGCAAAATGCTAGGTTAGAGAACTGCATGGAGGGTTGGTGGCATTTCCTACTGTTTTATACCCTCCCTCCCAGAATGGCATTTGAAATACGACAGAATAGAATGCCATAGACACAGTGGCCTGTCTTTGGTACCAGCTGGTCTTTGTGGATTTCCTTCCCTTTGACTGGCCATAGCGTCGTTCACATACCCTGAGGCTATGGGAATGTCCTACAATGACCTTTCTCCTAGAGATACAAGTGCTTTGAATTGGGATTTAGACATGGGATAGGTACAGGTCTAGATGGAGTATGGTGTCTTATTAATAATGGTACATTTTCTGAGATGTGGCTGGATCAATGATACAGAAACGGTAGTTTAAGACAACTCCAGTTATCTTCATCTATGTGACACATGCTGTAAGATGACGTTTATTCGCATGGAAGATGTACAAACTAGAATGCATTTTAGAACTAAGACTGTTTTGGTTGTATGCCTATCCCAAAACATGATCGACTGTTCGATGTAAAAACGGACACTGAGTATCTACCAAACATATAGCTAGCCGGTGAACGGTGGTAAACACAACAAGGTGGAGTCCCGCAATATAAGTCTTGGGGCTGCTACTACCAATATGGGGAAAAGGGAAAGCCAGCCATGCATCAAATTTAGCAGTATTCCCAGAATTGCCGATGACGAGGCAATGTTAATAAGGAATGATGTAATCATAATAGAGCCAACTGCCATTTCGAATAAGAATGATGGTGATGGAAAATTGTCATTAAAAGGAGTTACTCCCTTAAAAAACCCTAACTGATGCACTTCAGTAAGTTATTGAGTAGGGGGAATCTAGCACTATCGTATTGGGCTGAATAAGCACTGGGTCCTTGAATGAGCGCCGGTCTTGAATAAGCGCTGGGAATACAGGGGTATCCAAATTTTGAAATGCACTTTAATTCAAGTCTTGAATAAGCACTGGTCTTGAATCAGCACCAGGGGTTAGTAGAGCTTACTTGAAATCTATGAGCGCCCCGGCACTTATACAGGCAACACAATACACCTAAAATGACAAGAACCAATTATTTTTTGCCTAGGTTTAAGATAGGTAGGTCCCATGACTATCTACTACATTTACTAATAAGACCGAAAAGGGTTGATGGATAGATCTGAGGTCAGATCAAGGGACTAGCTAGCTAAAGGCTCCTCTAATGAAGAAACATCCTGCCTTTACTCTGAGTAGATATTTCACCCTGATCTAACAAGGCCAAGGGGTCGCTTTAAACCAGAAATCAATGGGCTATACTATGAAGAGTAGAAAACAAGTATAGCATGAAGGGCAGAATGTGGCGGGTAACATCAAGTAACCAAAACATAGCACCTGGTTCGGTGTTACCTTTAAAAACGCCACACTCAGACATCATACTTACCTAAAATATAGGCTAGTGCAAATAATATACGTGATTGAGTTCACATAGAATTGACTCAGGTTCGGGGCACCTACTGGATCGTGTTTCAATAGTTTCCACAACAGGTTCAGCCAGCTACGAGTGGAGATGGGTGAAATCTTAGCAGGTGGTCTTAGGATTTTGGCCTTGGTGACTAAATAGCTGGCTACATTACTGGGTGATCGTACTGCCTGCTGGCTAAATAGCCACCACAGCAGTGACTCAATATGGGATCCTGGTATGATGACCCTGCATATAAATAAATAGTGGGTAGCCTTAGCTGTTGCCCTCTGCACTCCTTTGCTCAAATGTACCCAATCTGGGCTCTTTACACTACTACCTATAACCCTGTGGCCAGCGCCTTTGGCTCTGGGATGGCAGTTTTTTTTCCTAAAGAATAAAATATCATTTGGAAAAGTGTGGTGTTTCACCTGAGAATTGAGCATTACATCCACACATGGGCCAACTATGTAGTTACTAGTATGCAGTGGTGTAGATAAAGGACTAGGCCTTACAAAGTTGTCATGGCTGTCATACCCAACCCTCACCCACCATGGCTTTCTAATAAAATTACAAAGGATATCACACCTAGCTGACACCTCAGCCCTACTATTAAGAAAGAATAACAGAGCTTTTTTGATACAATTAGGTCATTAGATATAGATTTATCATATGTGATTTGAAAGGGAATTATCTAGAACAATTATATATCATTTGGGCTGGGGGTCTCGGTTGTCTTCCTAAAACCACCTAAAACTGGCCCCACCAGGCCCCTATTCAAGGCCCGGCCCCTATTGATTTGACAGCCCTCCTACCCTGGCCCCTATTCAAGGGAGGGTGCTATTCAAGGCCCGGCTCCTATATGAGACATTACGGTAGTTACTGCAGCCCTATGCTCATTCGAACACAGGAGTGCATACTAAACCATGAAGGAGGTATGACTGGTCACTATGTAGCCAATAGTGACCCCTATGACTGGGTGCTATGACTTCATAGTGGTGTGTATTGAGCCAGTAGTTGAATAAATAGCAGCTGCTATTTTGAGGCCTCTACTGGAGCTCACTATGTAGTCACTGGTATGGAGTCATTTCTTACACCTCCCACTACGACTTGAGGGTGTCCAGTCGTGGAAACTATTGAAACACGATCCAGAGTTGGCCAGCTTCTCTGGACGATATTGATTAGGCAGCACTGTGAACAGTTGTCATAGCCTGCAAAATTGACAAAATTCCTTGCTTAACGCTAAGGGATTTTTCATCAATTGGGAGGCCTCAGGGCATAGACAAGTCAGATTGATTATGTGACTTCCGTATATGGGCGAATAACACAGAATAACTTCAAGAGGTCATAACATCACATGCCATGATAACAGCCGCCTGACGACCACCCGTCAGCGGCAAGTATGAAGTGGAAAAAGAATTTAAAAGATTTGGCCTGGATCGTGTTTCAATAGTTTCCACGACAGGTTCAGCCAGCTACGACTGGAGATGGGTCAAATCTTAGCAGGTGATCTTAGGATTTTGGCCTTGGTGACTAAATAGCTGGCTACATTACTGGGTGATCATACTGCCTGCTGGCTAAATAGCCACCACAGCAGTGACTCAATAGGGGATCCTGGTATGACAACCCTGCATGTGAATAATTAGTGGGTAGCCTTAGCTGCTGCCCTCTGCACTCCTTTGCTCAAATGTACCCAATCTGGGCTTTTTACACTACTACCTATAACCCTGTGGCCAGCACCTTTGGCTCTGGGAAGGCAGTTTTTTTCCCTAAAGAATAAAATATCATTTGGAAAAGTGTGGTGTTTCACCTAAGAATTGAGCATTTCGTCCACACATGGGTCAACTATGTAGTTACTAGTATGCAGTGGTGTAGATAGAGCACTAGGCATTACAAAGCTGTCATGCCTATCATACCCAACCCTCACCCACCATGGCTTTCTAATAAAATTACAAAGGATATCACACCTAGCTGACACCTCAGCCCTACTATTAAGAAAGAATAACAGAGCATTTTCGATATAATTAGGTCATTAGATATAGATATAAGGGAATTCTCTAGAACAATTATACATCATTTGGGCTGATGGGTTTCAGTTGTCTTCCACCTAAAACTGGCCCCAACAGGCCCCTATTCAAGGCCCGGCCCCTATTGATTTGACAGCCCTCCTATCCTGGCCCCTATTCAAGGGAGGCTGCTATTCAAGGCCCGGCTCCTATATGAGACATTATGGTAGTTACTGCAGCCCTATGCTCATTTGAACACAGGAGTGCATACTAGACCATGAAGGAGGTATGACTGGTCACTATGTAGCCAATAGTGGCCCCTATGACTGGGTGCTATGACTTCATAGTGGTGTATATTGAGCCAGTAGTTGAATAAATAGCAGCTGCTATTTTGAGGCCTCTACTGGAGCTCACTATGTAGTCACTGGTATGGAGTCATTTCTTACACCTCCAACTACGATTTGAGGGTGTCCAGTCGTGGAAACTATTGAAACACGATCCAGAACTAGGAACCAATATAAAAACCTCCAAGCTCTTATAGTACTAGAAAGCCAGGGACCCTAAGGATACTGGCGCTATGCCGTCCATCAGTGATGGACGGTATAGCTACAGATTCCTCTAGGCCCTGAAGCCTCCCAACTGACGAAAAAACCCATATCATTAAGAGTTTTGTCAGTTCTGCAGGCTTCAATGCTGTTACAGTGTGTTCATTTGGGACGTTGAGGCTCGTTATTACTGTAGGTAGGGCTTTAAATGACAGACATATCAAAACGAGTGTGGTATGGGAAAATATGGCCTTTATAATGCTTTTATAACCTACATGCCTTTGGTCAAAATATTAATGCTGAGTAAATCCTCATCGCAGTTTTTGAATTGTATTTGATGGATATGTCATCTCCGTGTTATAATTCTTATTTGGGCAATCTATTCCCTGTAAAGTGTCATAGAATAAGTATATTATTTATAAGTTAATGTCTTGATCCGTAGTACCGGTAATAATAATAACTACATCGTTATATTAATAGACAAGTTATGGTAATAAATATGGAATAATAAAGAGACATTGGGTTTGGTGAGAATTGATTTTGTCAATACCAATCCTATACATGCCTTTATTAAAATAAGACAATAAATTACAATATAATACAATAAATAGCAATATATAGAATAACAATATAATACAATAAATAGCAATATACAGATAATACAATATCACAGTAAAATTTAAAATTTCCAGCACCACCCAGCGTGGTGTATGCTGTCCGCGTACATGAAGCCAATTGACCGTTAGTTCAACTGCTGGAGCTTATATACTGGAGGAGAATGTTATGTGTGACGTCATAGAAAATCATGCGCACAGACAAGTAGTACCAAACGTATCACTCATTTATTATATATATATATATATATACCTGGGAGTATATAGTTCCATAACAATCAGAATCTATAGACGATGATAAAAAAAAGCAAAACTTTGTGACTACTGTTGCGTGGACTGAATACATTATCTACCCATGATGTAAATATGTTTGCATTACTTTCAGTGAGCTTTAATTATGCCAATATCTGCAGCATTGACGATGAAAGATATCATCAAATCAAAACTGGGTTCGAGCAAGATTGTAATTGGCAAAACACACCAAGAGTGCCACAGACAAGATCTCTGTGAAACCCATACCTGGATCGTGTTTCAATAGTTTCCACGACTGGACACCCTCAAATCGTAGTGGGAGGTGTAAGAAATGACTCCATACCAGTGACTCCATAGTGAGCTCCAGTAGAGGCCTTAAAATAGTAGCTGCTATTTATTCAACTACTGGCTCAATACACACCACTATGAAGTCATAGCACCCAGTCGTAGGGGCCACTATTGGCTACATAGTGACCAGTCATACCTCCTTCATGGTCTAGTATGCACTCCTGTGTTCAAATGAGCATAGGGCTGCAGTAACTACGGTAATGTCTCTTATAGGAGCCGGGCCTTGAATAGCAGCCTCCCTTGAATAGGGGCCGGGATAGAAGGGCTGTCAAATCAATAGGGGCCGGGCCTTGAATAGGGGCCTGTTGGGGCCAGTTTTAGGTGGTTTTAGGAAGACAACTGAAACCCATCAGCCCAAATGATGTATAATTGTTCTAGAGAATTCCCTTTCAAATCACATATGATAGATCTATATCTAATGACCTAATTATATCGAAAACGCTCTGTTATTCTTTCTTAATAGTAGGGCTGAGGTGTCAGCTAGGTGTGATATCCTTTGTAATTTTATTAGAAAGCCATGGTGGGTGAGGGTTGGGTATGACAGGCATGACAGCTTTGTAAGGTCTAGTGCTCTATCTACACCACTGCATACTAGTAACTACATAGTTGGCCCATGTGTGGACGAAATGCTCAATTCTTAGGTGAAACACCACACTTTTCCAAATGATATTTTAATTTTTAGGGAAAAAAAAAACTGCCTTCCCAGAGCCAAAGGCGCTGGCCACAGGGTTATAGGTAGTAGTGTAAAGAGCTCAGATTGGGTACATTTGAGCAAAGGAGTGCAGAGGGCAGCAGCTAAGGCTACCCACTAATTATTCACATGCAGGGTTGCCATACCAGGATCCCCTATTGAGTCACTGCTGTGGTGGCTATTTAGCCAGCAGGCAGTATGATCACCCAGTAATGTAGCCAGCTATTTAGTCACCAAGGCCAAAATCCTAAGATCACCTGCTAAGATCTGACCCATCTCCAGTCGTAGCTGGCTGAACCTGTCGTGGAAACTATTGAAACACAATCCAGAGCTTTCTCTTTGTTCCCATATCTTGAACAAAATGTAATCAATTCTGCCTAAAAGATACCTTCATCGAGATTACCTTTGCTCCTCAATTGTGGATTTTGGCAATGCCATTAAGCCACATTGTTATCCTAAATTACATGGGGAACTACATCATTATAAAACTGTCATCTCTCAGAAACGATGCTATTGCTGAGTCAACTATTCTAGATTTTGGTTTAATCAATGAACTATTACAGCGTCAAATGAAGTAATAAAGCGCTAGTAAGTGGATAAAGGGCATCTCCTTTACTATAGTGTGGGGGTTTCCACACCGTCTGCCGGTCAGGGAGCTCTGTACCTAGCATCATATGCCTAGGGTCCGGTTGGCAGGTCTACTTTACTATGGCAGAGTAAAACACTAACAGGATAACCACACTTCCTATAGTCTATATGTTAACATAAACCACAGAAAAGAACATTAGGTTCTGGAGCAAATTGGTTGTGTTTGCTTTCCTGTGTATGTATTCAGTAATGGGAGTTGGCACTGAAAAATTTGCCATAATGACTACTTGAAAAAAAGTTGATGAAAGGCTTATGCCTATGCACGGAGGCTGGAAATATCAGTTACGATATGATTGCAGGTTGATGAGCATTCTTACCCCATGACCTCGAATATTTAAACACTGGGTGACCATGGGGAAGGGGTGTATGTTGAAAATGACAGGGGGCAGGAATCGCAATGGCCCAACATGGAAAGTGCTTTACGGGGAACACCGCATCGTCGGGATTAGATACTATGAAAGAAAACATGACACTGAAAGCACGATACTCCTACGAAACTAAACTGTAACGAAAGGAAGTCTCTTCTTCATCTTCCATATCGTGAAATTATATATAGAATAACAGTTGTTGTGGTTAAAATATGGGTTGTCCTTTGTAGATGTTTATCTTTAATATTCAATCTCACTGTACAAAATGCAATAGAGCTAATTCTTCATAAAGTGCAAAAGGGGATAGAACATAAACTAAAGGGCGACACTGAAATTGTGACTGAGGATTCCTCTCGCTGCACATGTCTTTAGTCAAAATAAGATTAAAACACTGCTGCAGAGCTTATATTTTGTCCAACATTTGGCATAATATTTGCAATAACAAAAATATCTTACAATTCATTATATGGAAAGCATTGCTGACACCACAGCACGCCATAGACAGCAGACGATCCTACCAGACAGAACAATTATTAGTCCTTCATTTTTGACTTAATCAATACAAACATAAAACACCACCGCTTAGGACCAATCTTCCAGATAGTCAAAAATGCATGTACCAAATAAGAGGCAAAAAACTGGAGGAATGTCGAAAAGGTAATGTTCCCAGCCAGCACACCCACAAGGGCCCCGGGTTGGATTCCCCTGGACCCTCACAAATTTATTTTATCCCACAAAGCATATATAGTAGCATTATGTGACAAACTAGACCTGCAGATTGCCAATCGCCCACAAAGCCTCCATAGTGGGTCGAGATGACAAACCAGACCTCCAGATTGCCCAGTCTTTATCTCACGAAGCCTATATAGTGTGTTGAGATGACAAACCAGACCTCCAGATTGCAGGGTGGGTTTGTCATCTAAAGCCAGTATATAGACTTGGTGGAATAAAGACGTTTGTGGGATAAAGACATTTGTGCTGTAACACCATATTTGTGAGATAAAGTCCCCTTGGGTGTCCTTAACCCACAAATCAGTGCTGATTTGTGGGATAATGACCCTACACCCATCTGCTGCCAGCCCAGAAATTTACCAGCTTGAGCGCACATCGGGCTTAGCTAAGAGGGTCCAGAGGAATCCCACATAGGGCCCTTGTGGGTATGCAGGCTGGGTTTATGGTTACAATGCCTGGCAACTATGTGAGTAGCGAGAGAGATGTAGAGGAGGGGGTTATCATTGACAGGTGGTTGTCATGTAGCATCATGCCTTAGAATATGTTCAGCTGCTCTGTAAGCCTGTGCAATTAGTCTCCGAATTACTTGTGGTTTTACATTTAGACTGCTGCCACCCAAATAAGATATAAAGCTCCTAGCTCTAGGCTATAGGGGTAAGAAAATAATACATGGAAAAACTCGCAAGCTGGTGTGCTTCGAGCAAATTGTATTACCAATTCAGAATCTCTATTGCTTAGTTTACCTGAGATATTGGCCAGCTCCTTATTTCAAATAGATAGCAGGGGTTATGTTAGACCGCTTTGAAACGTCCTCCAGGGTTGAAGCCATATACAAAATATGCTTATGAATGCCATCAAATATGAATGTTTTCAAACCATGAACACTACTGAGTCGCAACCTTGAGTATTAGAGTTATATGCAAAGTATCTTAAGACATTCCAAAGATAAAAGCACCTTTTCTCTAATATTCCTTAAGGTCGAATCCCACATAGTGAAATAAGGCTTCAATATCGCCACGACCTTGTATGTTGCGTTGTATAGTCCTTGTGGAGGCCATAAAGCGCAAGAATTGATGAACTCTTTCTGAATTCAGTGGTTAAGGGTCAAGTTTGCAGTAGTCCTTGTGTTTCATGCCCTCATCGAGGATCATACAAAGCAATAGACAAAAAACGCAGAGATACTAAAGCCCTATTTCGCCATGTCGGATTCGACCTACAGGTATTCTTGTATACTGCACATAAATTTCGACTAAAGGTATAACTAGGAGGGTAAATTGTCCTTGGGTAGCCATATTAATAATAGTATGTTTGAATATTACTAAATAACCTGTTGCTATGCATAGGGCGTTTATCCATTAGCCAACTGCAGAGATATCACAAATATCATGAAATATTAATTTTGTGGATGTGGCCGAACATGTAATACATGTACTCATTTATCTTTTAGCACCCGCCTTATGCGTGTAGCCTCTGGGATGCCTATTCTATATTGATATATACGTGTCCCTGACTGTTATATATAATCAGGTAATGATCCTTGAAATGCAATCATTGAGTGTCTCCTTTGATAAAGGCCAAATCCCACAACGTGAAAATGGTCAGGAAATCGCTGTGAAATAGGATATGTGGGTGCTTAGCCGATATTGGGGTGGTAATATCGTCTAGGGAAGACCTATAAAGGCTAAGAATCCCTATTAAAGTGCTGGTATTTAGGGAGTATAGTACATCAAAAGTTTTTGATATTTTCTTCACAAAGGGCTTGAAATCTCTGTGATAGACTCAAAATCCCTGTGATTTAGAAGAAAACCACAGTCTCTAGGAAATCAGAAGAGGTGTGTCTTTGATAAATCAGGAGCCAAGTTCCACATACAACAGTCATAATGGGGTTCTGCTTGTGATTTATGCAAGCTACATTTGTTTATGCTATGCAGGAGACCATTGTAAACCACAGAAAATAGTCAGAGACAACTGTGATTTTAATATCAAATACTCTATCTCTGTGAATCATTCTAGCAACTCATCTGTGCAGTAATGAAAATCACAGAGATTCCCCTGCTACTATCAGCTACAGTCGGATTTGGAGTGGTAAGAAGTGCAGTGTGCACCCTTGTGATTTAGGAAATTGGCAAGAGTCCAATGTTGCCAATATCCAGAATCACAGACATTTCCGACCCATTTTTCACGTAGTGGAATTTGGCCTTAAGATAGAGTCAGGGCAGCCAAGCGTTTTATAAAAAGAACATCACCATCTCCTTTTGTCTAATGGGCACTCAATGTTATTGCTTGTCTGTTTGCATTTAGTATAATAAATCAGATAAACTTATTTACATAAATCATTAAGTTCGAAAGACTTTTAATGGTATTACATTTTACCATTTATAACACAGCATATTTTGATTTTATGAGCCGTGACCTAACCTGATTAATCGTCGATCATGTGCAACCGACTGTGAAACATTGACATGAAATTGCATGCACTATATCATTGTCCCTTACTAGACGTACTTAAAGGCCAAATCCCACTATGTGAAAATGACCATAATATCCTTGTGATTTAGGTATGCAGGGCTTCTTAGCTGATATTGGATGGGTAGTATCATCTAAAGACGGCCTATAGCGGCTAAGGAGCCTTGCTAAAGGGCTGCCTTTTTGTGCAATGGTACACATCAAAATTTTTAGATATTTTTTGTCACTACCCTTGAAATCTCTGTGAATTACTTGATTGTCTAGATTTCTGAGCCAGAGTGTGGAATTCACAGTGATTCACTGCTCAATAACAACAATAAAATCAAATTCATAAGGATTCAGTGCCCAATGTTGGCAATATAATCAAAAACATAGAGATCTATTGTCTTATATTGGCAAGAGAATCAAAATCACAGAGATGTATCATCCAATATTGGGTACTAGTGAGATTTGAGTCTTTTAAAGGAGGGTAGGCTAACCTTACGATACATACAATAATGACAATACCTTAGGTCTGCTGATTTTTCAATCCATATAGATTTTAGACTCATTTTTTGCATAGTGGGATTTGGCCTTAAAATCGACTACTGGCTATGCGACAATAAAACAGACTATTCACCTACAATAGACTTAACGGACTGCTTCAAAAAGCTGACATTGCAGTGTTGAAATCAGGACTTTTTAAAAACTGGAGAGGGCAGAGTAAATCTCCCTAGAGAAATTTTCAGCAAGCCAAAATACCCTTATACCCCTTTCCACTGCCAGGGTACAGAAGTAGAACATCATGCGTCTACTCAGTAAAGGCCAAATCCCACTACATGGAAAATGGGTCTAAAACGGCTGTGATTCTGACTATCGGCAGCCTTGGAGTCTTGTCAAAAACAAAATTCACAAGGGTTCCCATGCCACCTCTACCTTTATCAAACCCCACTGCTAGCCAATATTGGAAGGGAAATGTCTGTGAAATTCATCACTGTACTGAACAGTTGTTACTTTTAGTCACAAGTACAACATTCTTATGACTATAGTGTGTGGAACTTGGGTCCTGATTTATGAAAAGATAACATACCTCTTGTGATTTACTAGAGATTTTTGTTTTCCTCTAAATCACAGGGAATTTCTGTATATTACAGAGATTTCTGGCCTCTTGTGAGGAAAATATCAAAAGCTTTTGATGTATTCCACTCCTGAAATAACAACACTTTGGCAAGGATTCTTAGCCATTATAGGACTTCATTAGACGATATTACCACCCCAATATCAGCTTAGTAACCACATATCCTATATCACAACGATTTTCTGGCTATTTTCGCGTTGTGGGATTTGGCCTTAATGTCTGTCATAGATAATATACATGTAGTATATAACAGGAATCCCCTTTAAGCTGTGGGCCCAATTTAACGGCTGCTTCATCTTGCCTTCGCTGCCAGGTCCCATTCACTGTGACAAGAGAATATGCAGTGCCAGTGTTGGCTATGACAGGCTACTGCCATCAGCCTAAGTAGCTTCCCACTATCTCTGCTTATCAGGGAGGTGTCATAGCCATGAGTGATATCCACTTGCCTTTTATACTACCTTGCACTCTAGACATTAACGGTGTATATCATGAGGAAATGTATCATATAGGCAGGCACATATGCCTATGTAGGCTGCTATTGAAACGTCTTGTTTCAAATGATTTGCCTTTTCACAAATCAATGTAAAAAGATAACAGTCGATACTTATAAGCTACCACCGTGGTTGACGAATGTAGTTGAGGTGATCTAAATATTTTCATTACGTAAATAGGTTCCTATCATCGATGAATGTATAATCATATTACCCTTTATACAATAGACACGGCAGTAAGGGGCTGTACGAGTTCATGCTCTAGTCATGGCAGTAGATGCTTCTCATATGCTCTCTAGTACTGGCATAAAGCACCTGAGGCCATCACTTAATAATTATAGTAGACTCTGACATCCCTACCCTGTACCTCTATCGGATGAATTACTAGGAATCATGCATATTCATGGGGCTTTGACAAGGTAGCATGGTCACTTGCTGTGTCAGTGGTTGACAGCTTGGTTAGTCTCATACGATGACCTTGTCCATAGTTCCAATATCAATCTATTTGTGAACAATGAGAGTGAAATACATAATCAGGACCATAGCATTCGTGAGAGGGATACACTGTAAGGAATGGATGTTGAATCTAAAATATCGATGGATCTCTTGCACCTTTGGGAGAAGGATTTCACCATTATTTTGACAGCATTTTTTACATGCGCACTGCAGGAACATGTGTCATGTCCGCATCACCAATTCTACAAATAGTCTCATTGCCGGAGAAATTCTATGACATCCACTCACTAATAACTCCTTAATTGGTTTTCCCATAGGGGTTATTGCAGTGTATTAATATGTCTCATATGTATGTAGGGGGTACCACAATGAGTTTTGTGGAAATTCGGTTTCTGTATAGACCATTCAGTACCAGGAATCACGCACAGGGGTGCAGCAATAGAACATGTCAAGCTACAGTTTGCTATGGGTCTAAAATACACTATAGTAATCATGATAACAATGGTCCTGATTTTTTTTTAAATTTATTTTTCATTGTGGCAAATCAATTGGTCCACAGATACAATGTTAGCATTCTGAAATATTTTTAGCCACAAGTGCTCAGAGAAAGTCAAAATACCAGTGTCCTTAAACCTTACATAGTGATAATAATATGTGTGTGTGTGCTTTTGAATAGCCTTTAGAATCCCTGTAGTGTGTATTAGAAATGGGTGGTAGAATTCGTTATAAGATATGGCACGGTGGGTAGTGAACTTTTTTTCAAATATCCTTTGACATTTTGATGTCTAACAGAGTAGCCCTTAAATAAATAATAGCACCTGGTCATGAAATCGGTACAAGAAATGTGTTATATTGATAATGGCCTACATTTTGTGTAGCTGAGTTCCATTTTCATCCAATTCTCAGAGTGTTTCTTAACCATTGTCGTTGTAGCCTAAAGAAGAACAGGAGACTGGTGCAAAAAGATTGGGAAGCGATTCTCAGTGTAGCTAACACACCTTCCAGTCCCCACTGTTTCTCCACCCTGAGATATTGATTCCCACCGTATACTGTAATGGAATTGACTCTTTCTTAATTAGATTGTGTTGCAAAAAGTCTGGGGAATCAGTTCCATGATTGGTTCCACCTCCATGCTTCCCTTAGTAGGTAGGCCAGGGAATTAGAGAAAGGCAATAAGTCGGGAATTGGTTCTCTATTGAGAAGCATTCATCAATTCTTGATCATTCATTACCCTACCTAATGCTTAATGTATATTTACTATCATTTTAGAGTTATTTTGCACCTCCAATGCCACCTGGTGGCCAAATGGGGAATTAAAAATCCCCCGCGAAGGGGTGTTCTCTCTTGATGGGTCACATATAGTAGACTCTGATATCCCTACCCTGTATCTCTATTGGATTTATTACTAGGAATCGTGCATTTTCATGGGTTTTTGACAAGGTAGCATGGTCACTTGCTGTGTCAGTGATTGATAGCTTGGTTAGTCTCATAGGATGACCTTGTCCATAGTTCCAATATCAATCTATTTGTGAACAATGAGAGTGAAATACATAATCAGGACCATAGCATTTATGAGAGGGATACACTGTAAGAAATGACTGTTGAATCTAAAACGGGCTCTTATAAATTTGAAATATCGATGGATCTCTTGCAACTTTTGGAGAAGAATTTCACTGTTATTTTGACGGCATTTTTTGCATACGCACTGCAGGAACATGTGTTGTGTCCACATCACCAATTCTACAAAATAGTCTCATTTCCGGAGAAATTCTATGACATCCACTCACTAATAACTCCTTAATAGGTTTTCCCGTAGGGGTTATTGCAGTGTATTAATATGTCTCATATGTATGTAGGGGTACCACAATGAGTTCATGCATTTGGAACATCTTGTTTATTTGCAATTAAGACCAAGAATGATAGACCAGGAATTTCATCTGAGAAGGATGATTTAAATTATTGCTGTTGATGAGGCTGTTCCTTCACTATAATTAACACAACACAACATAAATTACAAGAACTAGGAGAACCATTGCCATCTCATCAGTTCTAAAATGAAGGTTATAATGCTTGGATCAAACTCACTTAGGTATTCCCAATATCTGCATTTTCACAGGTTGATTGCTACCTATAATGTTCACTTCTAAGCAACCACGGAATATTCTATAATGGTGCCCATCATTTTGTGTACATTATCTTGAAGATAGGTTGCCTTATTGCTCATCAATATGGGCACGATGATACTTATTCATTTATGGCTGTTATAACAGCTTCCTGGAAATATAATGCCAGCTTTCAACAAAAATGATCATCTTTGCCTTGACCGGTGGTTGTATTCTATACAATGTAGGCATTGAGAAAATCTTCCTATCAGTTGCCAGATTTTTTTTTAACAGTGATACTATGCACTACGCCGATAAATAGATCAACACAAGGGCCTACTTGGTATGGTTCAGCATACTTTACAGGATACTCACCACAAGGGGATAGCTTGAACATGATACATTCGCACCTCTATCTTCTTTGTACAATGCACCCTAGGCATGCGATAGAGATATCTTATCTGCATGGCCCTTTAATGAACACACCTGCCTACAGTCTACTATCAGTATCAAATAAACTGACATCTGAGGGGTCGAGGGGAATAATATATCCCCTTTGAGCTAACTTCAGTCGTGGTAATGGCGGAAAGGTAATAATTCTGATACTTTGGTTCTTATGGAAATGATGAGTACCAGCTCATTAATTGTGTGGAAATTCGGTTTCTGTATAGACCAGTCAGTACCAGGGATCACGCGCAGGAGTGCAGCAATAGAACACGCCAAGCTACAGTTTGCTATGGGTCTAAAATACACTGTAACCGTCACCATTGGAAAAGTTCATATCCCAACTGGGGATCAAACCCGGGACGCATAGATCTCGAGACCGCTGCTCTACCGCTTAGCTATCGGGACGGTGCTTCATCCAAGGTAAGGTATACGTGTGGATCATGGCAGGGTAGGAGAGAGTCAGAGTACAGTGGCTCCACCTGTTTTACCAGACGAACCTACCCTGCTACACTCCTCCCTACCAGCTTCAACCATACTCCCTAGTACTGAGTCACATCCAGGGCCCTTACGGTCCTGTTCCCAGGACCTCCTGGAGGTGCCCCCTGTTTCCAAGGCCCCCAGCACTAAGTTTGAAGCGTTCCCAAACTGATCCACACACTTTAACCGGGTTCCTACAGGAACGCGCGGTTGGGATACCAATGTAACCGTCACCATTGGAAAAGTCCATATCCCAACCGGGGATCGAACCCAGGACCCACAGATCTGGAGACTGCTGCTCTACCGCTGAGCTATCAGGACGGTGCTTCATCTAAGGTGAGGTATACATGTGGATCATGGCAGGGTAGGAGAGAGTCAGAGTACAGTGGCTCCACCTGTTTTATCAGACGAACCTACCCTGCTAGTAATCAAGATAACAATGGTCCTGATCTTTTTAAATTTATTTTTCATTGTGGCAACTGAATTGGTCCACGGATACAATGTTATCATTCTGAAATATTTTTAGCCACAAGTGCTAATAATGTGGTCGTAGATATTTCAATGGTAAAAATTTTCACGGAAATAGTAAAAAGTGCACTTTCACTAGTATTTAAATTCACAGAATTTGAAAATCAAGTTTATTTCCTTTTTTTTATTGGCCCCTGGAATATGAAGTAATTTCATAGGCCTAGGAACAGCTAAAATGCTGACAATACTAGGATTAGTTGGTACCCCGAAGTAGGCATGCCTGCATGCTGTTCAAAGCTGTTCTACCTGTGGTAGCAGATAGGTGTGAAAGCCAAGATAAATACACATTACAAATATTACTTGCAATTAGAATTGATTAGTGCTATTTGCACCATTATCATATCTTAATGTTTTCTTGTTTTGTACACTAGAAGACTCCAATGCAACTTTTATGTTCTGTTGACCAAACATTCCAAAGGAAATCCCAATTAACTTTTGTTGTATCAATGATTTAACACCACCCCCCCCCCACACACACACACACACACTGACAGAACCAGCATCATGTTCCCAGCAGAAATATTCACTTTAGACGTGAATTCGCGGCCTTTTAATTTCCGTGAAATCCGCGAAAATATATACAGCGCGAAATAAAATATGACCACAGTACCTGTGTCCTTAAACCTTACTTAGTAATGATAATATGTGTGTGTGCTTTTGAATAGCCTACTCCCTGTCCTGTGTATTAGAAATGGGTGGCAGAATTCATTGTAAGATATGGCACAGTGGGTAGGGAACTATTTTTCAAAATATTTTGATGTCTGACAGAGTAGCCCTTAAATATATGATAGCAACTGGTCATGAAATCGGTACAACACATGTGTTATATTGAAAATGGCCTAAGTTTTTGTGTAGATGAGTTCCATTTTTATCCAATTCTCAGAGTGTTTCTTAACCATTGTCGTTGTAGCCTAAAGGAGAACAGGAGACTGGTGCGAAAAGATTGGGAAGCGATTCTCAGTGTAGCTAACAAACCTTCCAGTCCCCACCGTTCCTCCACCCTGAGACATTAATTCCCACCATATACTGTAATGGAATTGACTTTCTCTGAATTAGATTATGTTGCAAAAAGTCTGGGGAATCGGTTCCATGAGGTAGGCCAGGGGATTGGAGAAAGGCAATAAGTCGGGAATTGGTTCTCTAATGAGAAGCATTCTTGATCATTCCCAACCCACTACTATGACAAACTACCCTTTGGCAACACAATGAAGAATTGATTCCCTGAGGTCAGCCAGTTCCATTTCGGGAATAGCACCTCAGACAGAACTAGTTCCTGATCTCTTCGCAACGGCCCCCCAGATTCAGTTCCATGGCTTGGAAGTGCCAGTTCACAATCAAATAGTAAGTGTGTTTTATCGGTTGGAACTTATCAATGGCTCACTCAGAAAAAAAGAGAAATTGATAATATTCCGATGTTAATTGGAAACTAAATTTACTCTGATTGAACCCCCGAGCACAGCACACCCCTCATTCCATCTGTTTTAGCCGGTCAAAGTGGAATAATCTGAATGACGATAAACCAATTAATAGATATTACCTACATGAATCCTCTTTTATCTCGGTACTATCAAACTGGGTTACCTAGGAAAGATGAACAGTCAAGTTCTTAAGTATCCCTAGTATTTCAATGTCCATGCCATTATATCAAGCAATTTCCTTATTAATTATTCCTGTCCCACTCTCCCACCTTTGTCATTTTTATCTTCTTTCATGGCGTTCTGATGACCATTATTTATTTCTGAGGACCCTTCTCAACACCTTTTATTCTCTCTACTGGCTCGCAAGCTTAAGAATTCTCAAACCGCACTTTCTTTGTTCTCTCAGGTGGGATGACCATGGTTCCTCTGATTTGGCCAATTTTATAAAATTCTTTTAGACTAGTGCTTGTTGGCTGATAATTAGGAGCCTGCAGTTTTAATCAACACCTGTGAAATACGGTGGAAGCCAGTGATCAGTTCATCTGGTGTAATTAGCGGTCTGTAAAAATTTAAAAAAAAGCTACATGCTCTTTTGGTGATCTGTATTCAATCAGTCAAATTTCTATAATTATATATTCCACACCTAGAATAGGCTTGTGTTAAGATACCTGTGTGGTGTCCGTATGGGACGACTAAAATTAGGGGACAGGCTGCATAACTGATAACAGCTGAATAACATTCATTAAAGTCTGTGGTTCTGAACAGAACGTAAAGGCCCATAAGTTTGGGTTAAATTGATAAAACCGCTGTCATTTTTTATGTATCATATGATGAATACATGGAGGCAAATGTATTATCATGAGGCATGTAATGTTGTTGTTGGTTGTTAACGTTGCTTTTTACTATTTCAAGGGCGTGATGGTAAAGGAATCTCTGAGGCCCAGGTGGTAGAAGGAACAACTCACCAAGAAAATGGTTCTTTTGCATACTATAAAGGCATAGGTTTAGGTGAACAGGCCTTTGAGGTCAAATGAAACTTGCTCTTAGCAAACTCTAACTGAAAACATATATGATACGATGTGTATCATTTATAAGTGTTTGAGCTCTTGCTATTAACTTGATATTGCCCTGAATTACTAAATTGCGTGTACATCTATTAGCCACGCATGGGATCGTGCTCATATAATCCGGTAATTATTGTTTCCATCTGTCTTCATTAACAGTGTGGCTTTCTCCCATTCATATGACAGTTATAGCCCTAATGTTGACAGATGGCTGGTGTATGTTGAACAACAAGAGGCCATATCGATTTAACGTTAGCCTGATTCTAGTCCCTTCTGATATGATGACAGGGGGAGTAGGTAAGCCCTGTGAAGTCTGGGATGTGAAGTATACACATGCTAGTTCTTACCAGGAATGTGGGATGCTCCATTATCCCTTTTGTGCCCAGAATTATTTTGAGGGAGCTGACTTTTTCAACAAACTTGACAAAGTGGAGGCAATTACCTAAATTATGTCCAGATTAAAATACTGATTCAAATGGTAACAAAGATAACAGTGAAATAGCTTTCAGAAAATGCAATATGAAGCATAGGTTATAGTATCATATAAGTCATAAGGGAATGATGAAGTCATAAGATGTTGAAATGGGCTATTTGGATGGAGGTGCCCAGAAAATCTTTTTTTTTAGATTTTGGTGAGAATAGGCTATTTTCAATTCATAAAGCATTATTTTGACATTTCAAAGGAAGCTATATTGATGGAAATTGAAAAAGATATGTATTATGATTGGATTCCTTGGAGAAAAATCACAGGGAAAATATTTCATCAATATTTTTGGTATTTTTTCAATATTTTTGTGAATTTTAATGAATTTCCTGTATTTTCCCACTATTCTCATGGCCAGAGAGCGCACTTTTCATGTATTTAAAGCCTATTTTTAATCCAATATTTTCTGCAAAAGAATCTATAAATAATTATTTACCTAATGCACCATGACAAATTTGGTATTGCTGGAAATCCCTTGATATTACGAGTCATCTGGTGATAGAATTATCCTAATCTGATGAATATTAAACCCACGGTGGTCCATTGAACATGTATACACACTTAACCCTTAGGTGCCCAAGCGCGCTTAAATGGGCGGTTTTGGTCTTAAATGCATCTATATTGAATGAAATTTCCATCCATGTACTTCTACTGGTCAAATCTGCAAAGTTAGACCCTCCTAAGAAAGCTCATCACTTCACAATTAAGATACAACCATCCATTTGGCTCTATCCCCTTTATATCAGGCACGGGAAGTCAAAAACTGAAAGTCAGCTGTCATTTTATGTGGTTCATTAAAGGTTAACCCTCTAGGGAGCTAGAGGCTGACATGGTACCAAAATGATGGTGGATCATACACACATAGTTTCCCATACTCCCATTAGATCTTACAACAACAGTTCATATCCATAAAGAGAAGTCATATTTGTTACTAACACATTTTGTTTCCCAAGTTGCAGTGCACATGCAGGCAGGATCAGCTTTGACAGTTCTATAAGGTCTCAGTATTGCAGGGATTATGGCTATATAATTATATAGCACAAGAGAGACTAAAATACTATAAAATAACAACAAATGGAATGTTTTGGTAACTATGGTTACCACACCTGACCAGAAGTATTATGACCTTAACTAAAAGTCTTCCCTGCATTATGAGTATTGAGAAAATGTAACACAGAGCCCATATCAAAGGAGAATATCAAAATAACACATGACCTTATCAACAAAGTGATACAATTGTGAAATAACGTAAAATCTTCAAATAATTCTGGGCATGAAAGGGTTAAGAGCGTACTTTTGCTATTCTGGGCACGTAAGGGTTATACCAAGTGAATGAGATAAAATCAGTCTCAATTTTCAGATTTGGTGTAGACCTTAGTATTGGGAGTTGTCACACGAGGTGGTGGCCATAAGCTGCCTGAGGTGGATTCGTGAAGGTATACATACTCTCAAACTAGAATGAGGAAACCGTGCACTTATAAGGATCAAAACACATCACCTACTCAAATACATGTACATTAGCAAATACTACAATCTTTGGTCTAGGAGCTTATTGTGGCCATTGTGCCACAAATCCCGTGACAGCAAAATAAGCATGTTGATCTAACCCAGGCCAGGACAGGTCAAAGTAGTAACCAGTAACTATTCAAATAGTTCTCACGTCCGCACTGACGCTAAGGTACATGGAGAGGTTTCATTAAAATATATCTACCTGTACCCCAAGGGTAAATGGAGGTCCTGTTCATGTGGGTTGGTACACATAGGGAGGGAGAGAGAATGAGTAATAAATGTTTAACGCCATTTCCACAGCTAAGGTCATATTCATGGTGAGAACTATATTACACAATTTAACAGAGGAATATGTCGGTGCCCGCGCATATGTGCACCACACACATTCTGAGAGATAGAAAAGAGGAGAAATAGACCCTTTAAAGTGGACTAGGGAAGCCCTGCATACTCACTATGGTCTCCTAACGGGTCTCAGCCCGCCCTATGCAAAGTTGCCACATACATTGTAGGCAAGTGTAACACCTCTCCCAATCCCCAGGTCAACAGTTCCTCCAGTAGCTCCTGCCTACCAGTACCAGACATTTATGGTAAATAAGTACCTCCTGCTAAACTGCCTAAATCGAGAGCTGAGACTCCTTCATGCCGGAAATGTATGACAGGTAACACCTGGAAAATCCAGAGACTCCATATGGAGCAATGATAGACTTTTAGAGGTTACAGTTAATTTCAAAGTCCTCCTTTTTCATTTCAGTTCTATCATATCAATTCAACATGTATTTGCAGAAACCATACAATCCCGGTTGTGTAGACCTCTGACTTTGACCGGCTTTATGATGACTTTCCAAATACTGAAATAAATTGATTTTCATTAAAAGATGATTATGCATACACTTGATCAATCAGTATGGAAGCATGGTTTTCTGAGAAGGTGTACCCCCCAGTATCCTTACACCCTACCCAGGGCCCTCGCCCTCCCTCCTTCCCTCCCTTTACCTCCCTCCCTTCTTGCTGTGAAGTCATGGGATCAGTAACAGAGGGGACTCCTGCAGTGGAAGTACCAGTATTACACACAGCTCCGTAATATGAGGCTTATGGGCTCATTGCTAGCAAGTCAGCCGTAGAGTGAGTTAAACGGTGGGGGAGTACGCAAGTCTGGAGTCAGGAGACTATATAGCCCAGAGACCAAAATACTGGAAAACTGAGGTAATTCTGTCTATAGCATGTCTGCACCCTCCTTTGGAATTTTGGAAATGACACTGATAACGATATGTATCTTCTTTTTTTTCATGGCACAGTGACTAAGAGTTATGAATGTTTAACAGTGTCATTTCCAAAATGAGAATTGTTGCACGTGCAATATTTCTCCTCTGATAGCACAATCATCTGGGAAAAAGGTGGAATTGTCACATTGTGTAATGGAATGCCTTTGATATTATGATACCCTCCAATTTGTTTGGCTATGGCAACACATCATATATGGTGTATTCTATACAATGCAGATGAATATAGAGCTTTGGCATACATCCAAAGTGAAACACTATGCAATACGTAATGCACATATATACTCTATAGCTAGCATGCTATTTCTATTCATTGTATAATCGTAGTGCAGTTGTTGTACGTCAAAAGCACAAGTCATGAGTATAATCAGACTTACATAACCAATGCATAAGCGATGGTTTCTAAATACAATGAACATACAAATGAACTAAGCAGAAATTAAGCTCAGCATAATTATGTCAGAGAATGGCGGGTATGGTAGTCGTTCAAAAATATTCATAAAACGTGTTTACTCTTGCTTTCCTACTTGAATTCACTTCTTTTCCTTTTGTAGTTTGATCTACAGTAAAGCCCCGCGTATGAGCCGCGGGTTTTAGACCATTTCAAACCCCTGGTGCGGCTTATAGTACCTCCAGGAAGTCAGGGTGAGGCTTATAGCATCTTTCGAAAGTCAGGGTGCGGCTTATATGCGGGTGTGGCTTATACACGAGGTTTTACAGTAATTGTCCAAATTACACTTCATTTAGTGACATTTGCGCTTAAGGTTTTATTCCAGAATTGGAAGTACACTTTGATTATAAGAGGACTGCATAGCAGCCTTTTTCCCAACCCTCACTACCCGATGGAGTACAAATGTGCATCCTATTGCCAAAAGTCCAATTGATACGGTGATGTAGTACATGTATTATGAAGATCACAATATCATTTTTAAGAGAATATTACCCCGTAATTTGCAGTCTGAAATTGCAATATTACCATCTAATTTTCACATACATTCATACACATAATTTTATAAGGATAGGCAGTCTGCATATGTTTTGTTTTTTTTTTCTCATGAAGTCTATTAAAACAGTAGTATAATTATTTCTGTTCAATGCAATACTGAAGATGTCTACGTTGTGGCATTAGCAATGCGAAAGTTCAATTCTATTGTGCAATTCTGATAGTACAATTTTCCCTTGTCTTTGCACTACACCCTGTGGTCCTCTACATCTGAATCTAATTACCAATGGTACCATAACTTTGGCATAGAGTACAATAGAACTGGTAGGTAAGCCATTAGTATATTCCATTGTTTCATCTGGTGCTCCATTTTTCACAGCCACCCTACCCATGATCCATGTACGGGAGAGTCTGTGATCAGTTTTGACAAGAGTCATGTTATTATGCCTTTGGCGACAACTTGGCTTGTCCCGTAATTCGCTTGCTGCAACCATTTTGAACAGGCTGTTATCAGACTGCTTTCATCCTCAATTATGATATGGGTATGGTAAAATGGGGATTGCATGTGAGTTTGTGCCAGTAAGGTGGGGGACATTTACAACAGACATTGAACCATTTTGAGAATAAAGTATCCCTTAACTGCTTCGCTCATCATTTAAGATGCGATGCTTGGATCATTAAAGGCCAAATCCCACAACGTTAAAATGGTCAGAAAATCATTGTGAAATAGGATATGTGGGTGCTTAGCCGATATTGGGGTGGTAATATCGTCTAGGGAAGATCTACAAAGGCTAAGAATCCCTGTCAAAATGCTGGTATTTAAGGAGTATAGTACTACATCAAAAGTGTTTGATATTTTCTTCACAAAGGGCTTGAAATCTCTGTGATAGACTCAAAATCCCTGTGATTTAGAGGAAAACAACAGTTTCTAGGAAATCAGAAAAGGTGTGTCTTTGATAAGTTCGGAGCCAAGTTCCACATACTACAGTCATAATGGGGTTCTGCTTGTGATTTATGCAAGCTACATTTGTTCATGCTATGCAGTAGACCATTCCAAAGACAGGAGGCCAATACGTCCGTTACCACGATTTTGAACACTTCTATATGCTTTTGGATGATTGAGTACTGTACAAAACCTGTTAAAGGCAGAACAATGAACTTACGAATCAGATAGTAGGATAATATAGCTACATTCTGATACATAGTTTTAAGTATTCAGTTATCAATATACCCCCACATCAGCGCACTGAACTCATGGTAACGGACGTATCTTTAAAGGTTTATTAAATTTTCAATTTTTTTCTATCAGTTAATCTACATTTGAATGTTCATAGCTAAGTCCATCGAGATTTTATAACCTAATCCAAGAGAGATGATAATTACAATTGATCCAATCTCCATGATATCATTACTAAACATTTACATTTATTTTCTACAAAAAGACACAGTCATTTTGCCTACTTTTTATATTCAATTATTCACCATTATTTCCTTAATGTTAATAAACATGAAAAAAATCTATGTCCGTGTTTAGGTATTGAAGTCTACAACAAATTTCACAAAGTTTCCTTATATTGGATTAAGCCTGGTTCACGTAGTCAGCACTGAATGGCATTAAATCATTTATTTTGCAATTAGTGCACATCTCAGATTTCACTTACCTGGGTTTATAATTTAAATATTATGTTTGTCAAATTCCCATGGGGACTTCCGCCGTTATAAACATAATTATACACGTATGACTCTATTGAATTACAATATTTCCATTTATCTATTTAGATAGATTATTCAGTACAACCAGAGTGGTGATTGCAGAACAATATAATGAAATATTTGAGTTTTCATTGATAATGCAATGAAGATTCATATTTCTGATAGTATGTCCCTTACTAGGCATAGGGAACATATTTCAGTCAGACAGATCTTAACAAGAGCCAATACTTAGGAAATGCAATTTAGCAAGCGGCTGATGAGCCTTATATAGAAAGAGAACAGGACCTCTGAGATGGAAACATCATAATGAGGGTAGCTGATAACTAGTGATACCAAGAATAGTTTTAAATTCATCTAAGACTAAGTGTAGTGCATTTGTCTAACACTTAGGACTGTAGACTGACATGGTCGTGGGAATTAACGTTAAGTGAATTTCAGTGTACCTGTTTATGTAAACAGTAGGATTTATATAATCCTTCTTTAGGGCTGATACGTAATACGGATATTTGCTGCTTGGAATGAGGCCATTGACACAAAAACAAATATGACGTAATGTTAGCCATTTATAAGTGTATACTGTCGACCCTTCAGGTAGATGGAGGTAAAGTGTCGTGATTGGCATTATGCGTGAATATAACTGTACCGATGCATATTACTGTTGAGGCAAGGAGAGAGGGTGCACTGATAAAAAAAGGGTCTAATATCTTAGTCAGTAGTGACTAACTTAAGATGGTTAAATGATAGTTCGATTTATGGCTCTCCCTCTATAGTCTCCTGTGACTGACTTAAGTTAGTCATATGGTCAACACAAAGTCATGCCTTTAATCTATAGAATAGTCCTTAGTCAGATGACTATCATTTTGTTGCTAAGCAACAATTAGTTAGTTAATATGACTAATATGTACAGTCAGTACTGACAAAAGAAAAATGCTCTCCTTACAGTTTATTAATGCAGTCATTACTTGTAGCCGTACTTGGCCATGTATTGCAATGAGGCATTCACTTACTGTAAAGCGTGCAAAAAAAAACGAAAGAAAAAAACAACAAGAACTTGACATACACTCTCTCACGTACACATGACTATTTATTCAGAGGTTTAGATAACAAGTTACAGTGTGTCCTTTTGTTCCGTTATCAATTGCTGGAGTGCTGTAAAACTGCTTCAATAGGATTATCTTTCAGTAGGGTGACCGGAGGGTCAGGCTGATTTCGCCTCCCCTGTCTGATGATATAGGGCATTAGCACATTAGGCTATGGAGGCCGCCATTAGACCCCGACTGCACTATGACTAACACCTTCAGCCCCCGTCTCCACAGTAAATGACAGGGATGCTTCCCATTGGTCAATAATACAATAGCCATGTACCGTATAGTAAATGTCACTTTTCTAGAAGCCCCCCATTCTGGACAGGGACAATGTGGAGATGTCTAATAACTTGCTCAGAGATGATCTTAGATGGGAGCACCCCATATAAAGCATTATATGCTTAATTCTTACTCTTTAATGGGAAAATCTATTGAAAAACCTCAAGGTACTTGCCTGTTTCACATTTGTGTCAGTTCTATCCATGCCTTCTTGTTTAACCTGACCTTTGAGAGAATAACCACCATTCAACTGCAAATCAACATTTCAACAAGATTCCTTTTTTTAAAAATATATCTACTCTCTTCAGGCTATCTTCCCAATATTTTATATCCACCTGTACAAATAATTTCTATTCAAAATAGGCACTTCAATAAAACCCTTTTTAGGTCAAGGATTATTAGAAAAATAATGATGGGGGAAAAAGTGGGAAACTGCTACAAAAAGCTCTAAACTAGGAGAACAGGATTGTTTTTGATTGAGAATGATAGTGCCAAGCCCCAGAGAATGCCAGGGAACTTTTTGGGGCCTATTTGCCTAGTTTTCAATATAATATCAACAGAGGGCTCCACCAGCTGGGCACACACATATACATGTAAAACATGTCACTTTTCATAACTTTTAAGGTGTTTTGCACATTGTGGCTTAACTTCCTAAGAGCATTAACTATTGGAAATTGAGAAAATCAGGGTGATTTCTGAATCTTCAGGGACCAGTTAGTGGTATCTCAAATTTATGACTGTGTAAGGGTCTGGGTAAATGGTACCTGCAATAGTCACTAGGTGGCAGATCTGTGCCATACCTGGGGTATGTGGAGCATATGTGACCAGGCAAGCAAAAACACCCCTCTGCAGTGTAATTCATTAATTATCAAAGTTTATCTCAAGATCCTTAAAATGAGACATCATTGGCTTAGTTATTCCTAGTAGTTATGTCAGAACCCCTTCTTGAACATAGATCGTTATTCAAATCTGAAATCCATGATTAAGCTCTAAATACATTATAATTCATAATAATGTCTAAAAACACAATAAATCAGCCTTTTTCATAAAAAAATACAACTTCATGGTGATTTTGATCATAGATTTTGATCTAGAATTGTTTTCAATTTTGGGATTTTGGTGAGTATCCCCGAAAACTGGCAAAAAAATCTGCAAATTTTGATAATTGGAATGGTTGCCATGGCAACCAGGAACAGTAATAAAGGTTGAATTATGCATCAAAAATTAGCTTAAAGTATTTTTATAATGATTTTAGAGTAATTTTGGAGACCATCCCAATATGGGCCATTTCTACTGAAAATGGTGCACTTTGAATGAGACCATTGAATTCTGCATAAAAAATTAGCTTAAATATTTTTATAATGATTTTAGAGTAATTTTGCCCCTCAAATGTCCCCTGGTGGCCAAATGGGGAATTAAAAATCCCCTGCGGAGGGATGTTCTCCCTTGATGGGTCATATAAGTGACACGATCTGCGAAAAAGGACCTTATTTCAGGGGGACTAAGGAGCCTTTTCTCAGTCCAGGTCACATATGTGTTTCCAGTTTGGAGACTCAGATCTATCAGAAGGAGTTCAGTGGTGACACATTTTCAATTAGGTATATCTTGGGTTGTACTTAGTGTACCAACCTGACACAAAATGTTTTAGAGGAATTGATTTAGATTCTGCATATATATCATTTCCGTTCGTAGGATATCAGAATATCTAAGTTTGTACATGTGCTCTTAACACTCCGGTGTTGTTTGATTTTCAACTGTGAACCAACAGAACATCAACATCCATGTTATTGTAACCTCTACTCCAGAGCTAAACGACCCCCCGGGCATAATGAAAGTACTACACGTATATCACTTCAGCATTTTTCAAATCCTATATTCAAACAGGGACTAAAAATATACATTCTGGTTAAAATAAATTTAAGGTTGCTGGCTGTTAAGCAAATAGTCAATTGTATACAGTGTGGTATTTAGATAAGGAACCCGAAGTTCGACAAACCATATCAAAATTACTGAAAAATGACCAAGACAGTCTAAATTTATTTGGCTAGATTAGACAACTTTGAGTGAATTCCCTACTGATTTTGAACAGAGTAATGGTCTTGTGAATATAGGTGCATCAACCTATCTGTGAGGCCCCGTTTATTCTGAAGTCAATGCTATACCAGGGTATGTTTGTGAATAGGACGTTATGTGACACTAATTGGTTATGATGCCTTCTTTTTATAAGGTGTAGCTTATGATTACTATAGCAGTTAGTGTCATTGTTATTCTTGGAATAGGGATAGCAATTACCGCCAACGTTATAATTTATCACCCACGTGTTTCTGCTTAACATAGTGTTCTGTATACGTATGCGGGTGCTTATTAATTTAAGGCTGTTATGCTACTGCTTATACAAAACGAAATTATTTAAAGAATTGTTCTTTCATCTTTAGATATCTCTTTTTCTCCGATTCTGATGCCAATTAGTGTACCTTTGTCGCTTATTCGAGATTGGCATTAGCGACCCAGCAAATTGTCGTCATCTGTCGCCATGATTCGTCATCAATGGTGACTCCTTTTTGAGTGATAACTCATTCCGTCATCTTTCACCACTGTGTGTTAGACTCATGTGGCATAGCAATTGCTATTCCTGGTGATCTTGTGCTATAACCACGTTGTGTTCTATCTAGCGACATGTGTGAGCCACTTCACACAGGTTGACGAGGACTCACGACAATTTGCTGGGGAACATGCAGAATTCTTATAGACAAACTATAAAGGGGTTTCTCTGGTCGCATACGCCTATACACTCAGTGTAACAGTATTAAAATATAATTTTATTAGACATATTCCGTCAGCAAACTTGATAACTAGATTATGATTAATTCCAACAGACGTATACATCAAATGCTAGGCCATGGCCATATATAGTGGGAAAAGTTTAGCGTGCTTGCCTTGGTCGCTCGGTATACTTAATGTCTAGATGTATGTGTTATATACCATCCCGAGCTTTTGTTTTATTTTATGGCAATCCCGTTTAGGTTTCAGAGATTATGAATTCTATTCACAATATTATGCCAAAACATTCCATTTGTTTCCCCTGTTTCTCATTTGATGGAGAGGTGAGCGCTCGCTGAGCATAATATAATAAGCAATGTCAACCCCTCTGTTAAACTATTCTACTTTGCAATTTCAGCCCATGGTGGCTTCGGTGTAGCTGCCAACATTTAGACTTTTTTAAACTAAAGGCTGTTCTCATATGTGCATCTTTGGCATGTATTGAGTTATCGCTGTTAAGACCTCCATTTTCATATAGGATGACACCATTATTAATTTTGCTATTCATATGTGTCGCTGATCATGTGCTCCCATTGTAGGCTATTACATATGGTCTCATGTCTCCATTTCAGCGGGAAAATACCACACGGATGTCTACCGGCGTGACAAGCCGTCAGTGGTACTACCCTTCGTTACAGGACTGTCTGCAGGCATTAGGACCTGCTGCCTATGGCGCTGACGTGGGTGAGTGTGCAATATGTTTTGTACCATGCTATATTACTATCATGCATTATCCACATATATTCTACCGGCGACTATCTCCCAGACCTTTACTCTGCTTAACAGTAAATAGAGCTACCGGCTTTTCTATATATATATGCTTATTTTGCCGTCTTTTCACAAAATGATATACAGTACCTGTCTGGCTTTCACATGAGAGAGTATGAATATTAATATGAGAGTATGCATTTACTGACATCAGTAAAAGATAATATCTGTTAATCAGGAAATTTGGTGCGTGCTGATTAGTGAGCACGACATCCCGTATGCCAACTATGGAGCGCTATGTCATTTTTGTCGCCCTATCGTTTTCTCCCTGCACATGGCAGTGTATGCAGTGATCGTATTTGATTCAGCAATCTCATAATGGCCAGTACAGGAATTACCGACCTGTTATCTCCCCTGCATTCTTCTAGTAATCAATGTCTGAACCAGGTTAAACTTGGTTTCTGCCATGGTAGTTTATCATCACTCACACTAAGTAGTATATATATTACCCGAGCACTAGTATACTAGAAACCTAGAGCAGATCTCAGACATAGATTGACATATAGGTTGGTAAACATAAGGGATGGAGACTTAGAGTTGGAGAGCAGGAGTCAGTTTGTTAATACTGAGAGTTGGCTCTGGTATGGAGAACCAAAGTGTGTACTGTTAGTTTAAGCAATACCACGACAGAAACCAGTCTGGGTTCAATGTCCCAAGTGCGTTCTGAAAAAAGACGGTAAAAGGCACCGAATACCCATGGTGGGATAATAGTCAGAAAAAAGGTGCAAGCATGCCCATGGCAGCAAATGTGATTTACACTAGCCAATGGGTCTTAAGGCAATATGGTAGAAACTGGTGGTGGGACGCTGTGGACATTTTGAGAACTTTCACATGCACACTACCTCCACCTAGTGTGTAGTTCCTTGCACACTAACTCCGTCTGGTCTCTGATATTCTTGAGAAAAGTTTTTAGTTGAAAGTTCCAAGACAGGTTTGAACTCATGACCTTTGGCTTTGGAGTCAGCCTCTCAACCAACTGAGCTAACCAGGCAGGTACTAGAAAAGCATACTGCTGTAGCAGTCAATAATGCATGACTGCAGTATGGGGTTCCTCAATGGAACCCCATAGTATGGTAAACCATTGTGTTTCTGAAATATGTTATACAAGATATGTTCCCCTAAGATATAAGCAAGTTTGATATAGGTTCTATAAAGCATTCATTAGAAAATATCATAAGATGTGATAGAACACTACCATTTCCTACATAAAGTGCCCAATTATTTGGACAGCTGTAATTTCAGTATTGCACGGCCAATCATATTTATTTTTGGTTTGGGTACTGGATGTGGACTGTAGATGACATGTGAGAAGCCTAGAGAGGTTTCCATATGATTTTGAGATAGTACCCAGCAAATTGTCGCCATCTGTCACCATGATTGGTCATCAATGGTGACTCCTTTTTGAGTGATAACTCATTCCGTCATCTTTCGCCACTGTGTGTTAGACTCATGTGGCATAGCAATTGCTATTCCTGGAGATCTAGTGCTATAACGATGTCATGTTCCATCTAGCAGCATGTGTGAGCCACTTCACACGGGTTGACGAGGACTCACGACAATTTGCTTGGTATCTATTATCCTTTTAAACCATTGTCATTGTGCTAACATATAGATGGTGACACTAGAAAATGCCGTTGGTTATTAATCTTATTTTGAATTATCAATCCTTTTTCAGATTAAATATTACACAAGGTTAACGAAAATGATATAGAATATAAATCCTTACTATTTGCTGCTAGTGCTGTACATCAAAAAGACAAGAGGCAGATTGCCACATCCATGATTGCTGCTATTTTGAGCAGTCTTCTTTTATAAAATGAATCACAAAGTCTTTGATCAGTATAATTGTATGACGCCTGACAAAAGTCACAGATAAGGTGTAGGATCTAGCTAGGGTATGATAGTCAGATACCTAGAGCTTCCCTCAGGTGTCGATTAAGTTCATCATATATGTATACGCACAAAGGAAGAGGATCAAGGGCCCTTTAAGGGATGGTGTATTATATAGAATTAGTGATAATCTGCTTGTTTTGAGATTATTGTCTTTCATGACATTGACACCTCTCCCCTTTTACCTTTATGGGAATTCATAGCCCATCATATTGCAGCTGGTGGCCAATCTCACACCAATTTCCTGCTGGACTATATGATACACTGCACACAGCCCCTGTGTTGTCCCCACATATATTACAAGGATCCATGATCCATCTATAGGCAGGTCAGATATAAAGTGGTAGGTGCGTAAGCCCTAGTTGGGAACGTGCCTAGAGCACAATCCCACGACTAATGTAGAGATTAGTAGGCTGGATTGGTAACCAGCTGTGATCCAAGCGATTATTGCCCTCTCCCCAATGACGGCTTGCAGTGGAATTACAGTGCTTAGAGCCTGGATCAAAGGTTAGGCTTTTCTCCTTTGTTTTGTTTAGTGAGCAGTCAGGCTTCAACCTTAGCTATATGTTTGGATGTCTGGAAATAGATCGATTTTCTATTCGTTCTGTTCAAATAAACACTATCATATATCTCTAGGAGTCTGATCGAGAAGGTCTTGCTCCTGCTAAGATATAGTAAATCTACAGAGATCGGTAATGTAGATCTGAGAGCAACTTACGACCGTTAAGTACAGGTCTTAGAAAGCAGCGTTTTATTTACATCATAGGCAATCCAAGATATCAAGGGTTGATAAGATGTTATATCTATTTGTTCGGCCCTTGCTAATTAGGACTTTAATGTATTGTCTGCTGCTCCACCTGGGTTCATCCCCCTTGGTATGTAGTGAGGGCGTCAATGCCTTGTGAGCACACCGATCAGATATGTGGTGTTATTTAAATTCTCTAAATTGCTACAAATTGACAAAGGCCATTCTGGAATATCAAACGGTGAAATAACATTGAAATGGTTCAGAGACCACCCAGACCTGTCTATAGGCCAAATCCCACTATGTGAAAAATGGGTCTAAAATGTTTGTGATTTTGAATATTGGCAGCCTTGTACTCTTGTCAACATCCTAAATCACAAGGTTTGCCCTAACACCCATACCTTTGCCAAATCCCACTGTTAGCCGATATTGAAGGGGAAATCTCTGTGAAATATATTACTCTACTGACAAGTTGAAACTTTAATTCACAGAGAAGGAGAGTTTGATATCAAAAACACTGTTGTATATCACTGAACTCTTATGTTTGCAAAAGTCTAGACCTTTAGATTTATAAATAGACTGTGCAATACATGTAATGAAACATGCACAAACCACAAGAAGAACATTCTTATGACTATAGTGTGTGGAACTTGGGTCCTGATTTATCCAAAACAGACCTCTTGTGATGTACTAGAAATTCTTGTTTTCCTCTAAATCACGGGGGATTTCAGTATATCACAAAGATTTCTGGCCTCTTGTGGAGAAAATATCAAAAACTTTTGATGTGATCGATCCACTCCTGAAACAACAACACCTTTACAAGGCCTCTTAGCCATTATAGGCCTTCCATAGACGGTATTACCCCTCCAATATCGGCTAAGGACCACTGCATTCCTAAATCGCAAGGGTATATGGTCGTTTTTCGCATTGTGGGATTTGGCCTTATCTCCCTAAATACCAGCACTTTGACAAGGATTCTCAGCCTTTATAGGCCTTCCTTAGACGATATTACCACCCCAATACCTGCAAAGCACCCACATATCCTATCTCACAAGGATTCCCCGACCATTTTGGCGTAGTGGGATTTGGTCTTATTGCTGATGGGACTACAGAGGTACCTGATTGGAACCTACAATGATACCTGAATGGATGGGCATGTTTTCCTTCTTTTTGTTTTCCGTGTTAAATTATTAGGTGATGTCTCCCGAAGGCAATGTTCTTCATTTCAAGCGTGGCTTTCCTAGGACGAATTCATAGGTATCCACTATGAATTCCAGGTAATCCTGATGATTTGCTTCGTTATATATCTAGCATATTTCCCTTGAGAATAATAAGTAGACGATATAAGTAGGGCATATCGTTACCAAGGTAATAAATCAAATATCTAAGTTTTAAAGAGTTTTTTTTTCTGTGATCACAATGTCATGCGCAGTGCACTCCTAACAATATTCAACCACACAGGAAGCTTGCAACAATCGGGGAGAAAGGTTTTATTGTTAAAGGTTTTATTTTATAGGTTGGTATCAGACTCTCGCTACTGTGGTTACCATGACTGGCATAGAAATAAACTACGACACAATCAAAGAGAATAATGGCCATGCTAAAGAAAAAAATGTCTCCAAGGGGGATCGCTTTTTAAGTTGCCCATATACCACTCCCTGGTGGGCAATCCCAATGGTAAAAATTCCCCTGGTTTTCCCTTGTTGGCCAACAATGTTTTGCTGATATTGATCATCCTATCTAGTAATTTTGTGGTCTTGGTTATGGCATTGTCAATTTAGTCTGTCGATGTTTTAGTCATGCACACTTATGATGGTTAATAAGTTGTGTAGGATTGGTTGGAAAAGTGGACGAACCCCTATGGAGGGCCTTGGTGAATTCAGCTAGCTAGAGACAGGTGTGATGTATCGCTTCGACAAAGGTTCTTAGACGGATCTTTAGTGCGTTCGTTATCTGTTAGGTGGCACTTTGCCACCAGATGGCGTGGCGGTGGCGGACACGGTCTGGGATGAGGGGCGGCTCACCGAAACAATCCAATCAGGGCAGGCCATATGGGACTCCTCGGGACAGAATACGACAAACGACAGATTCCCACACTAAAGTATCCGCCTCCTCCTCTCCAGGGTATCACAACCTTTAATGTTCTAGTTCTAGACTAGTAGTGGTGGTAAAATATAGATCGTGTAGGGACATTTGGTTTGTGTGTATCTTTTCTTTTTTTTGTTGTCGTTATGTCTCGGCCTCAGTGGAGATCCTTATCTACATTGCCTCTTGCATTGGGATTTCTCTTGTAATTTGTAGTCAATGTTGGCTGGTGGGTGAAATGAATTGCTATCACATGTCATCGGGGATAGCCCAGGGTCCTACGATATATATTATCTTTAACCCAGGATAAGACCGCTGTAATTCCATCGGCAATTCACAAGGCAATTTACCAGTTCACAGGGAGCATTAAACATGATCACCCAGATCAGTGGTAACTTAAGATGAGGAAGACCTTTGCATCAGGGGAGTTGGTGGTTGATTGAGAGAATCTCTCAGGGCTATTCGTGGTAGGGTCTATTTTACTAAACAAAATATACCCGAGTGCAATTCGACTGATAAGGTACCACTTTTCCTCCCAAAGATACCTCCAAAGGGAGTGATCAATTTTTTAACAACAGGGGGACTGGGTTTTTTTTTCACATGGACGCGCGAAAATCTTTTGACCTATCGTAACGAACAGGCTTTTTTTTGCTGAAAAGAGATAAATTATTTTGAACCCCCTCCCCCTTAGAGGGGCTGAAAAGATTTGCCCCCACCCCCTCTCAAACCCACCAGTACCCCATGTTGTTACAGGTGGCATATCCTGTTTCCCAAGAAACAATGTATATATTGTATGTTCCTCTTTGTCATCATTTTAGAGGTAGGATATTTAAGACTGTTTCTTTATCATCTATGTGCAGTTTCCCTGTTAATCCTCAGGAACATGTGCCGCACAAATGACCTTCCTCTCATCTGTTAGGTTGGGGAAAGGGCTTTGGCCTAGTTGGCAGGAATCACACCTCATCTTAGTGAAAACAGAAGGCTGTATGCCTAGTTAGTCGAAGACGTGACACTCGGTATATGCACAGTTTTACAGGTTCTATTTCACTGGGAGGCCTGTAATGAGCCTCCCTTAATGCCCCGACAGACAGGAGCCATGACAGCACGTTTCTGCCCTATTACAAAACAGGAGGTTATTTCAATACACGATCGCAGATGGACCTGTCAAGTCAAGTCTCGTTATGTAGGTCGTATTGGTCATTCATCCCTCTTAACAGATTTAATAATAACTTCTAAATCCTATTGCAATCCTGCTTTAAAAATCTGGCCAAATCAGTAACCAGCCACTGTATATCTGAAAGTGGGTGCCTGATTAATTGAGACTTGATTAGATTATGCGAATAAAGCTTTTTATATAAATCGTAGGCATCTTCACCACATGTTGGTGCGAGGGAGATTCATATATTAGGCTACATTGATAAAAAAAAAAACACCCTAGAATCGTTAGTCAGTACGGACTAAGTTTCTATAGTCAAGTGACTATACTTTCTTTAGTCACTAATTACTAACTAAAGTTTTCCGATATTCAACCTATAGTTAAGCATCAAATCTGCGGGGAATCCTTATAAATATAGTAAGCTGACTATGAATTTGATGCTTTGACGCTCAACCTTAGTCACTTCAATGACTAATACATTATGGGATAGATCTGCCTTCCAAAATCTAAGACTCCACCCCGCCATTTTATCAATGCTAAGATATTTATCAATTCATCTTTGTGAATCACAAGGGAAGCCCATTCAGCCTTTACCTGAAATCCAGACATTTCTCGAAAAAAATACCATGCCTGCAACTGGCAGCAAACAGTTAACAAAACTGGCAACCTGCAGTCAACAAGTCTTAGAGGCAACTGGCATCATACAGGTGGCAACTGGTAATTGTCAACTGTCTACTGGCAAGATGCCATGTTGACTATCAATACATACAATGTACAATCCTTATTATATCTCTTTACTATACCTCTTGTTTACGCTGGTGTGCTAGCTAGTCCATGCATCTATGTATTTATCCTAACTATAACAGTCTATATAGATAAAATAGCTATCTATGTATATAATTATCTTGACTATCAAACTATTAACAAAAGCTCAGGATTTATCAACTAAACAGTGTATTCTTTTGTCATGTACGTGCAGAAATGCACAATGTTTGGTTTAGATTACTACAAAGAGAAAAATACATTGTAAATAGATTGATTGAGCATTCGGGATAATAAATTATGTTATATAGATGTCTTATCACGCTGTATTAATCAAAGTCTCTTCACAACGCAAATGATAACCACAGCTGCTGGTGACATAGCTTTTTCCATCAGAGGAGCAATAGAATGAATGATTCCTTGATCATTATATTGCTTAGACGATATATCCAGCATAGACAGTTGAAACATTTTTTGTCACTGTTAGTTGTGATGCCTGTATATCCCTCAGGGTATGGAAGCCCTGTACAAGGTTGTAGATCCCCATCTACATGGATCACTTCTCACGCATGGACAGACTGTGACAAGCCAGTAGTAGTAACAGACCGAGGAGATTTGACTCGTGCTCCCACCTGGTGCCTTAAATATCAACTAAGTTCCTGATATCTCTAACCTAAAGCACAATGCTTGAAACGATGCATAGAAACAATGCTTGAAACAATGCATGATGCACTCTTAAGGTGCATCAAAACTTGTACAGTCGGCATGATACCTAGATGCAGCCCTTATAAGTTCACCTACCTGGGCTGCATCCATGAATCCTGACAGCAAATTATTGGAAATAATTCAGTGAGTCTCCGCCCGACCCCTATAGGCCTATGCTATGGGGAGTAGTCCTAACCAGACAGTTAGGAACTGTTAGTGTCTTGTACGAATAGCAGCTAATGTATATCAATCTCAAGAATTGGCCAGAAGAATTTATCTATTCTATTTTTTTTTTTTTTTTTTTATGAAGAAACGTCACGGTATGCTAGTCTTTTATTTTCATTTCCCTTTCTTAAAAATACCCCATTTGACAAAGTGTGTAGCACAAGGCATATTGGCCAATGAAATTAAGAAATTACGGAGAGAGATGCATTATAAAGATTATACGCGCAAGGTGCATAACGTTCCCCGACTGGCACCTGGTCAGGGCCTACTCAGTGGGACGAAGTATTGAAAGCACTAGCGCCACCTTCCAACAAAGCAATGAAGTTTTCTTTGTTAATTTTCTTTTTGGTCCGGTTCAGACAGCTGCATATTGTCCTTGTTAATGAAACCCAAGGTGCGTACATGAGAACTAAATTAATGAACTAGAACCAACCTAATAAACCACGGGAGGATTCTTTACCCACACTGTGGTCCAATTCTTTTCATTTTTATCGAGCTTTTTGTCACAGCAAACAATGAGGCATTTGGTCCAACAAACAGTGACAAATTCCTACGCAAATTACTCACGACACCTGGACAATGGAATTTCCCACCTGGCTATTTACTAATGACGTGAATTAATTACAATTCCTATCGACCGCCCTTAAGTTCCAGAACACTGAGTAACTCAGGTTCAATGTTCAATATTGTAAGGCCACTTAAAAAAAGATTATCGGATTTGCGGATACTTTTTTTTAAAAGGATGCGGGAGGGAGGCTTTTTTTTTTTTTTTTATTTGGTTTGGAATGATGCGGGAGGGCACCTTTTTTTCTCACTCAATTTTATTTGGAAGGTACGTTTCTGTAGATTTTCATTGATGAGTCCAATGTTGACTTAATGCAGTCGTCATAATCCTACTGTGGAGGGGAGAAATGGGGAAAATGTGCTGTTTAAATTATGTTTCTACATGGAATGATACCTGAGGTATTTACATTTTTGTTTTTGGGGGTTTGTCTCAGCTGATGCGGACATTTTACACCCTTTCTTTGGTAAAAAATTGCAATAAAAAGCATGGATGTGGCCCTTTTTAACTGATGCGGGCGGTATCCGCAAAGCTGATAATTTTCTTTAAGTGGCCTAAGGGTGCGAGCATCATCGCGGGATGCAAACCACATGATAGATCTAGATTTATACAATCAGATAGGCCTATATCATATTTTAGTAGGACACTGCTATGGAAATAATGAGTTCAATGTCCTCAATTACCGTGATGAGCTACTACATGCATGTTCACCATCTAAACAACAAAAGAAACAGCATTGGGATATTTGAAGTGGTCTCCTGCATAGACATACACCACTAAGCAATCAGGAGTCATTCAAAGTGTCAATGTTTCCAGGCTCGCACAAGGCAGTTTCTGAATTACCATGCTCTTTTAGTCCAAAATTCATCAAAAAACCTCTGCCCATCCTTAATGTAATGTATAGCACCTTTATAGCTGCCACACTACAATATCTAGTCCCGGAATATACATCATATACACTGAAAATGACTGTTGCTATGGTAACCTATAAACAAATAGCCATTTCTAGGCCCTTCTTAATAATTTGAAGGGGTGTGGTGCTCTGAATAAAATCTAAAGAGTCTATCAATTGGAGTTTCCATGGCCAGAAATGATAAACACCACAGTAATACCTTGGTTGCTAGGGAAAATACATATAGAATCAACTGTTGCCAAGCAACCAAGGCATCAAGAAGAAAGCCAAATAAAAAAATAGAATCCTTAGGTAGGCTTTCAGGGGGTAGGGGGTGATTAGATGTAACATTTGACCATTGTTTCTTGTTGATGTAGGCTGATATTGACCATTTTATGGGTTGCTATGGAAAATGGTTGCCATGGCAACCAAGAATTGTCGAAAAAAAAATGGCAACAGTGATTTTTGGATTTGGGGGGTTACAAGCTTTCCAAAAATGTATAGTTTCCAATTTCCACACAAAACCCCAACAGAAGTACATAAGGACCCCCACTATTGATTATAAAAATATGTGATGTTCTTTCCTTCCCAGTAGGCGAGTTCCCAATGGGAATGTCTTCGTGAGCTGCTCCACTTGAAGGTTATGAACAGCACAGATTGACCGTCTCTGAGTTGGCCTTTGGATGCCGCTCACATCTGCTCACATGCGACCTTTAACAGAGTGTCAGTAATAACGAGGAATCCAGCCGCGGCAGAAAATCAGGGGGATCCATTCAGCATTAATCTATGCAATTTTGCCACATTTCTTTCTCAGCCACAGTCAGGACTTAGAAACACTATTAGTGTTGTATTGAAAGAAGAGTGGATGAGGTAAACTATCGGTTTTAACATAAAAGCTATAATAAAATCTACTTCATCGCTTACTGAACGATGCCCTTAAATGCATATTCTCTCGAGTATGATACCGACGTTTTATGCAAGAAACCTGGAAAAGGCTGTGTATGAAAGCTCTGATTCAGTCATGTGAGTCTGTATTTTCTTAATAATTATCATTAGCGGGCTATAACGGTGGACTAGTCACAATATAATTTTGGACCTTTCGAGAACCGAGGACAAGCACAAGAACCACTCTGTTCCAGTAATGTTTTCAATGTTTCCTCTATAATTCTGTAGGTACATAATTCACTTTTTGAATACCATCTATTGACGGTAGTTCCTTCGAGGTTACAGGCAATCAGTGACAGTCACACCATATATGGGGCCAGATTACCTGCACTATGGTGCCCCCAGCCCAGGCCAAGTTTCTGCCATAGAGTAAAGAGGTACAGATACGTGCAGTTAGATATGTATTAAATGTTAATCTAACGGGAGGAGTTCCAATTTAAGTGTGCTTTATTTGACTGTAAGCTGTATAGAGGGACTGGTCTTGTTGGCACCCTTGAGTTAATAATGAGTTATTCGATGGGTATTTGCTCACCGCCACACCTATTTACTAGACTAGGAAAGATATTAGATCACACAAACTCGAAATGTTATGCCTTATTATAGAGCTCATTATTTAGGAAAGTCTACAGGAACAGGGTGTTGCACTTTTGATTTCAGACACTGAACCGGTACGGGATGCTCTGGGGCTTGTTTCAATATCCCTGAAGACAACATAATCTGGTATTGGTCTCAAATCGTCCAAGAAACCGGTTATAATTATGTCCACCATGGAGACCTAACATAGTGACTGACGTGCTATGACAACTCACTAAATCCTATGTGAGGGCTAGGTAGTGACCAATCTTAGGGAAGAATCCTTGATGGCAGCATGCCCTTTCAGTGCAATAGCCAAATGGTCAGTGAATATTCAGGTCTTCAGATTTATCAAAACAAGGCTCAGGTGAGTGAGTAAATTGTGATTTTAATGTCATTTTGACAACCAAAATCATACTATTCATAGTGGAAAATGCCCATAAGACATAAATTCATACATGAGAGCATGCTTCTTTCCCTGCATATAATGTACCAGACACAGAGAGGAAACATTACCGGAAAGACTAAGGCACTTAGGATGGTGGGCTGGGAAGTCAAATATGTCTACAACACGGTATATGTCTCTGTTTTTCTTCTTCCATTATTTCTTTAAGAAAGGAAACATCCTATAATATAGTTGACCTGCCTAATACTGTAACCCCTGTTTCTCATTTTGTTGAGCAGTCCAGTTACTGATGTTCTTCTGCAATACAAATGGCAGGACATAAGCAGGAAAGTTGTAGCAATTAAAGGAGTTTTAAGAGATTAAATGAACAGAAATGGTTGATAGGTACAAGGCTGGCAATACTGCGTAATGTGCTGATGGAGGAAAAGCTGTCTCATCATTGATATGGAGCCAGACATACCCGCATCACTCGCTACTATATTGAACAAGTAATGAATGGATATTTCATGATCAGTGTATGATATCCAAAGATATATCCTTTAATATCACACACGAGTCATGAAATATCCATTCACTACTTATTTCATTACACGACAAACCCTATAATTGTATAATTTACCTGATATCCAAGCTGAAACTCATCATGCGGGAAGTAGAAGCAAGTGCCGCTGTCGCCATTGTTGTGACTCAATGAATGGTCATGAAACACATAGGATTCTAAGGAAGTGAGACCATAACAGCTCACATGGTTAAGATGCATACAAGTAGAGATACCATACATGATATTACTGTCCATAATTAAAGTCGCCATTGCTTGATTTCAAGGTAAAGTCCAATTTTCCAACAGTCAATACAGCCCGGCTTGCGAAGCCCTGCGAGTCACCTTGCTCAGTGTGCCAGGTGCAGGGAGGGATTATTATTTTTATAGTGCATTCAAACATGGCAAGTTGACCTCGGTGTCTCCATTCACCTTACATACAGAATTATACATACATGTGATAAGAAATTGATTCTTTCATTATTTAATCTTTTCATAGCTTAGTTATGTCCTGTTAACTTAGAATACATATACAGCAAGTGCGGCAAACAACAACAAATCTGAAACAACAACATTTGAAAAAATGTATGCTCCCTGTCCAAACTAGAACAAGGCCGGCCAAGAAGAGGCCGCTTAGTGGAGCACTACATATGGCAAAGGAGGCCCGCAGGCCGGGCTATATTTACTGTTGGAAAACTGGATATTATGCTGAAATTAAGCAATGGAGGCTTTAAATATGGACACTATCATCATCTATTGGATATGTATTTACAATGGAACTAAATTTTTAGAGCTGTCATGGTCTCAATTCCTCAGAGTCCTATGCGTTTCATGACCATCCATCGAGCCACCCTGAGTGAGTACACATATTAATGAACAAGTAATCAATGGATAATTCATGACGAGTGTGTGTTAGCAAAGGATAATTACATGAGGGCATAGCCCGAGTGTAATTATCCTTTGCTAACACACACAAGTCATGAATTATCCATTGACTACTTATTTTATTCCATGATACCAATAGATAATCAATAGAATATCAATAAATTCAAGTTGACAACAAAAATTGTTCCCCGTCCCCGGGACTCGAAGCCAGCCATAGTGTGTACACAATCGGTACAAACACCTCTTCGCCCGGCAGCGGACAGCTACACAGCCTCGGCCAGTGGCTATTGATACCATTACAATAGCCTGGGGTCACCTCTACCTTTCACTGGATGTGTATTCCAGTTTATTGTTTTATTGCCCCCTCTGATGTAGATAAGAATCTGATTGATCTTGGATGTGTATTCACCCCCCAACTGATGGCGAGGGGGTGAGCCTGACATTTACAGCGCCCGTCTCGGCTTGGCTTGCTTTGAAAGCGTCCCGCGGTTATGTATACACCACACAATCGGTACACACCCCTCAGCGCCCATCTCAGCTTGGCTTGCTTTAAATGCGTCTCGCGGTTATGGTAGCATCAGTCTCTGTGGCGCAATGCATAGGGAGTTGGCTTAGGGATCTGAGACTGCAGGTTCAAGCCCTGCCCTGGCCATGAGATTTCGTGGGTTTTAACATGTAACATATGACATGTAGGGACATGTAAGGTGTGCAGGTTATCCATGGATAACTGCACCGGGTGACTGTTATCCTTGGATAACTGCACACCTTCCAAAAGTCATGATGCAGGCATCATGGTGTGCAATATCGACAGGTATGTGCATGGGAATATCCAGGAAAAGCACTCAGAATCCCAGAAATCATGGAATAACCCTAGCTATACCATTTCCAAGATGGTCTAGCCTTGCTTATAAATTAATCTAATCCTTGTAAAATCTGGTGGGACCCAATACACATACTGCTTAAAACACAATCTCAGAAGTTGTTGTATGTAAAGCATTACAAGTTCCCCAGGATCTTCAAAGGTTTCATTCTACTTCAAAATGTCTACATTTGATTGACTCATGGGAAAAAAGTCATAATAAACGGCATAGGAAATTAAAAACCATATCAAATATATTCATCATTGCCGAACAATAGCAGTGCACCTTTGAACAAGATTCGGTAAATCATTTTCATAATGCTGACCTGCAAAGGTCCCTTATGGTGGCCACTAGCTATTGTTCCCATCTCAGGGACCTTAATCTACTCATAACTGCCCAATGCTCCTCAGCTGTTTGCTCCATATGCACACAATCTAGGGTATGCCCTTCCAGACTGTAAGCCCCATCCCAACAATGTTTGAATCCCTTGCTCTACCATCCCTGGTGGGCGAATCCTTGTGGGTTATCTGCATATATCCATACTTCCCTCTTCCAGAATAGCTATTCTCCCTCTCTTCTCTCCCCGCTTCTCTGTCGGTCTACCTCTTTCTCTTCTCTCTCTCTCTATCTCTGTCTCTGTCTCTCCGTCTCTCTCTCTGTCTCTCTGTCTGTTTGTCCGTCTCTCTCTCTGTCTGTCTCTGTCTGTCTCTGTCTGTCTCTGTCTCTCTCTCTCTCTCTCCAGAAAAGAGTTGTTCCACTACTAAGACAGTGCAGCATTCGTAGTCATTATTATTCAAAGGAAATAGATTAATTAGATTAGGCATATCTCATTATAACAATGCCTTCGCAAAAACCGTCTTTCATTATCTGCGGGATACACTTATGTGTGTTAAAGACTTAGGAATAACCAGACTTTAACTGTTATGGATGACGCTGATGTGCACTGTGTTGATTGATGGAGTATTGGTTGACACTTGGTAATGCCCTCCAGCTTGCCTCAGGCATGATCTACTGTTCCCTTTTCATCTATTCAATAAGCTTTGTTCATGACTGTCTTCTAGCTTTCCAATTAGCCCATATCCTGAGACACATGGTAAACCACTTTCACTGAACAAACCATGACCTGCTAATTATCCACCTGCCATTAGGACTAATCTGTGTCTATCATCGTTGGCAGTTATGTCTGCAATAGAATGTTACAGAGAACAGATGTCAGGAGATGTGCATATTAGACCATAGAGAATCATCAGTAAAAAAATCTATTATCACCAATTACGGCTGCCCGAACTCTCTTAGATAACTGTTCAATAGTTGATAACGTGAAGTTGAACTATGGTGTAAAGTGTGCTCTATTGGAACAGGGGGAATTAACTCGAACGTATTACAATTTACAACATCTATAGTTAATTTCGACAATGATCTCATATTGTCACGCGAGGGTAAACTTACAAGATCAGGACATTTCTGTAATTACTGTGAATACAATGAATGTACTGCCAGATTACCAATTCGTGGTGATAACAGGGCTGGACAATATCAGTCAAGGAGACTATCATGATGGCAAACTTCAAAGATAACGTCGACATAATGTTGAAATGCAATACTACAGATAGAAGCTATATCATCTAGCCAAGGGTCAAGCGTCATCAGGTCCTCTCCACCATCACTGTTTGGACTGCATTTTGACGTATAGATTTTGGGATAATATTTTTTCTGCATCCCTTCTAGAAAGTAGTAAAAAGGCTGGTTACTGTTAAGGTTAAGTAAGAGTGACAAGGATCGTAGTCTCGTATATCTAGCTACATCTAAGGTAGGTTAACCTTGAGATGTACACGTACTTGGAGACATCCACAGCTGACACCCGTAGCACGTAATTCTAGAATCCTACATTATAGAACGAGCATTGGAATACATACCCATGAATCTACTGTTGAGCATGAAAAGACTCAGTCATTCCTTTTCTTCCTTTGACTAGAAAAGACAAGGCCATTAGCCTATGTATCAAGGTAATCTTCCATCACTGTCATAGACTAATTTCTTTTTATGATCCTCGTCATTGCAAGCATGTGGAATTGCACATGTTTGTCATTGGTGGCTTTCATCAGGGTTGTTAAGTTATTTCAGCATGGTGTGCTATCAATATCAGTAAGTGTTATTACAGCATTGGTTTTCGATTGCTGATATAATCGCCATAGGATTCATCCAATGAAACAGGTTTACCATTTGCAAAGGGAATAATCTAATGATTATTCCCTTTGCAATTCTACATGTCAGGAGAGAGTCCACCAAGTTCCCCTTTCTTCCAGTGACCATCCTCATGACTTAATTATCTGTTGCAGAAAGAAAATCAAATACACAGTGCAGCACCTCCTGCAACAGATCTGTGTTCGATTTCCCTTCTCTTCGTTATATCACCCCAGTTGCCTGTTCGTTTGACCACGGACATACATAATCGTGCATTAAGTTCCGTGACTGATCATTAGTTTGATTAGACATGAATCTAAAGTCCTAAGGCAACCTCCCTCATTCCTTTAAATTCCGTAAAATGTCTATAGGTGAATACAACTGATGCTGATGAATTCACATAATTTGCTTTAGGGCTCTGGCAATAAACGCTAATGACTATTGGGGATTAATCTTTGACTGAGACTTAGCAAGCTTAGCAAGTCTAGTCTTATCAGAGAGATGGGATTAATGTCGACAAGTCTGGGATGCACTGCACGAGGCGATATGGGATGGGGTGACACATAGGCAATACTCCTTATCACAAGCCACAGGCTGATCTGGTGCTCCCTATCCTCCACCCAATATACGTTGTTCAATCTGGTCCTGTAGCTTTTCAATTCAGCCCCATCTTGATTTTTACCCAAAGGAAGAACTGCATGCACCGGCCAAGCCCTAATCTGATAATTCACGAGCTGTCATGAGGACCGACTTTTATCCTATCTATGATGACAGTTATGTCTCTGATGGACTGGTGCAGGGTACCGATGTTAGAAGGCAGTGTACATATTTGAAAGAAGGAAAAGGGCCAATATGGAATCAAATCCCTTCCCCTGAGCCTGTCAGGCCACATCAATATCAAATAAAGCTCTCCGCAGCAAATATACTTCCATACACACATTCGGTGATGTCATTCAAATGTAATCTTCGGTGAAGCCTTGTTCCGATTCATCAGAAAGCATTATATTTTGAGCAAATACCAAAGAGACAGCTAGAGCAGTTGTTGACATACATGGTCGACATTTCAATAGGCACCATAACCTACAAATCAGGTAAAGTGATGCAAATCATTTGGAACCAGGTTCGAGCTTGTGATGCTCCTTTACTTAAGGGTTAATGCTTAGTATTCTAGGCATCAAAGAGGCTCTGGGCACAGTAGCATGCAGAAATATGAAGAAAGGGTTACCAATTGGCACACCATATTGACCTAAACTAAAATAAAAGGGGGGGGAGAGACTTACCATATACTTTGAGGGAGTTGAATACACAAAAATAATCATTCCTACTAATATATTTTAAGTTAGGTTACTGTTGTGATTTCTGGGTAGAAAAAAATGACCATGCATACTTATAAGCATTATATGGGATATATATATATATATGCATTTGTAAGCTCACCATTTAAACTGTAACAAACCGAGTAACAAATTAGCTGAAGCTGTAAGAATTCAATATACATACTGGGAAAGGGGACCTTCCAGTAGCAATACCCATCAGGAGGTATATATCAATAAATTCTTTCAGTATAATTATATTGCCTACAGTGGTCGAGCTATTACCATTTAATGTCAATAGTCCACTTGGCCTCTGACGCTTGATTGAGCCATACATTTCCCATATAGATTTCTGCGACACAGGCCTTGTGGACTAAAGGTGTAAGATGAATCACTCCTTTGCAAAGTAAGCCCATTCTGCAACAGGTTTTGGGGCATACATTCTACCACAAACCACCAGGAGGTGACTGGTGTACCACAGGAATGACTGTATGTTCAGTACACTCTCAGCCACCATTGTAAATGGGCTATAACGACCACTGTAGTGGGTACAGGGTAACCCACTGTTGGGTCATTGGATTTGTGTTGACAGCAACTACCACTGTTTTCCAAAGATAGCAGCAATCCGGTCTGACAGTGTATGTACTTTATGTACCCCTAGGATGGTGTGTGTGTTAAGTCCAGCAAGGTAAAAGGGTGGGTCTAAGCAGCAGCGAACTCTCTACCTTCAGATCCAAAGTCAAAAAGTTCATCACCTAGTCAGGTGGATGTAGAAAACTTAAATCTGAGAACAACGTACTAGTGGATCAACTGTCTAGATAAAATTCCAAGGTGGACCCTTAAAATGAGACATCATTGGCTTAAATATTCCTAGTAGTTATGTCAGAACCCCACCTTGAACATAGGTCGTTATTCATATTTGAAATTTATGATTAAGCTCTAAATACATTATAAACCATAATAATACATAAAAACACAATAAATCAGCCTTTTTCGTAAAAAGTACATAACAATATGGTGATTTTTGTCATAGATTTTGATCTAAAAGTAATTTTCCATTTCTGTTTTCAGATTTGGGTCTTTAGTGAGTTTCCCTGAAAATTGGCATAAAAATCTGCAAATTTTTATTATTGGAATGGTTGCCATGGCAACCAGAAACAGGCATATAGGCTGATTTCTCATGAAAAAATGTCCATTTTACCATCCAAATAGGGCTCATTTCTACTGAAAATGGTGCATTTTAAATGAGACCATTGAATTCTGCATCAAAAATTAGCTTAATATATTTTTATATTGATTTCACAGTAATTTTGCCTCTCCAATGCCCCCTGGTGGCCAAATGGGGAATTAAAAATCCCCCGCAGAGGGGTGTTCTCGCTTGATGGGTCACATATGTGTTGTTATACTTGCAAATGGCAGAAACCTTTGATATATGCCTGAGACCATAGGTTCAAAATAGCCTTTATGGGCCAGTAACATTCAAAACTTTATTCTGAGTGAATTTAGTTATTCTTAGATATCTTTCTCTGCATATTTGTGCCAATACTAATCCTAAGAACTTCAAGGTGATCTTTTTCAAACTAGCTTGAAATCACTCTTTTCTTTTCTTTTATTAAGTCATTGTACATGAAGCAAGGGTCTTATGTTAAAGATTTAGTAAAGTTTTTAGTTGCTTTTAGACCACGAAAGTGACCCACCTTAAGTAAAGCCTGCTACTATCACATCACCTGGGATGTTGGTCTCAGGGCGGACCACGTACATGTCAGTCACACTGTGACAGCAACAGTGCTTCTCTGTTGGGTCTCCATCAGCCAACCCCTAAGGATCTAAGTGCGGGGTTCTCCTGCATCAACTTAATACGGTTTGGCAGAGCACTGAGTTTAGGAATATAGATCGCAGACCTGTAATTGTAGAATGGAAACCGTCAATCATCCACCATAGAAACAAAGGGGAATCCCAAGAGAAAATCTAAAACACCCAAAAATGGTGGTTCCACATATAGTTGCAACAATTACAAATGCGTGAGCTAGGGAAATATTCATGGATAGAAAAAGAATGACTGAAACGAAGAACAGCTTTTACAAGGACACCACTGGATGTGACTTTTGAAGAAGCCCAAGAAAACCTACTCGAATGATGCAAACCCATCCACACTTCAACAAAGACATATAATCACTTAGGTAAACTGATAAAATATATTTAAAAAAAAAAAGATACAGGAAAACAATTGGGAAATTAAAGAAAAAGGGAAAGTACATAGCTCTGTGATAAAGGTATTGGACGAATGTGTGTCTACAGTAGACTAGGTTAAATGTTTTTGTTCTTTTTACAACATGTGGAAAATTGGATATGCATTAATGTTATTAAATGCTCTGACATTTTATAACGACATGCTTCACGACTTTTTGACAATTGATATCTATAGTGACTCAGTCATTTCCCAGTAGCTATCAACAGTCATACACACTGTCAGACTGCAGCAAACTTTAAACAGTAGATTGCTCCTATTTTTGGAAAATTGTAGTAGTTACTGTCAGTACAAATCCAATGACCCAACTGTGGGTTCTACTCTAGCCACTGCAGTGGTCTTTATAGCCTATTTACATTTGGGACTGAGAGTGCAGGATAGTATATACAATACAAGATCCATTGAAGTCATCTACAGATTGAGAGGGCATGGATCAATCTAAGCCCATTCGGTGAAATGGATTGGAAATATGCAGCTAATAGGAATATAGAGAGTAAAATGATTGGTACAATGTTCCAGCAACATGAAGGAAGTATGCACTCCTCATTTCTTTATGACGTATGAATTTGGCTTCCATTGAGTACATAAATCAGCTCCTATGTTTCATAGTCCAAGATGCAACAATATTGCACTTGTTATTGGTTATATTGATTGATATTTTATTTGGGAGGAGACTAAGGAGATCCATATCCTCATGTAAGAATGTGAGTCTTGAATCCCAAAGTATATGTAAACAAATTTTTTGCTCTCATTATAATAATTGAATTAAACTATGACACAAAGTGACAGGGATGGTCGTATAGAACTAATCACTCATGCCTAGCTCTATTATCCGGTGTAAGCTTCATAGAATAAGTAAGTCAAGACAAAATTAAAACACATGTATTTCAATATACCAGTAATCAATAAATCTTCATTAATCTTCGCTACATAATACCTTTTTCAGTTACATGTAACACCTGATAAGGAGTCAGATGAACCATATCAATGTGACCTCTGGATCAGAATTGCAAGAAAGGCTTAGAAGTTACTGTTAGCCGAGTGCTTTACATATACTTTACTAAATGTCGGTAAAAGAGTGGTGGGTATCTGCAGTTACTCGTCCAGCCACCCTAGGCAGGAGACAGAGGAGAGCTAACCAACTAGATAGCAGGCAGCAGTCTCAATATTTAATTTTCCATGCATTTCTCAGTTGGCCACGGTTGGAATTCAGTTATACTTATATTGTCTTTTAGTAGCAACATGGAGATGCTTCCAAATTATGTCATTTTTTAAATGCTGGATTATGTACTCTATTGATCGTTATAGGCCGTCTTTAAGGTTGTAACAACATCATACTATTTTCTATTGGAGTAGTCAAAATAGAAACAAGGGAAAAGAAATATAACAAGGATAACAGATTGACATTGAATTTTAATTCAGTCAAAATGGTTACTAACAACAATTGCCCTTAACATCTATCACAATTAAAGAAAATAAACAACATTTGTGACGTCAGCGGTTCATTCTTGCCTAAGTGCAGAACAGTATGACCTTATAACGAGAATTCAAATCTTGGAAATCTCCAATGGCCTCCATGGGGGGCCGATCATAACATAGGTACCTGGAGGAGAGTGGGAGGCTGTGGGGGACGCAGAAAAAAGTCATTAACAAGTATCGAACGTCATTTTGGGGAATGGCGCCTGTAAAGTGACAATGATGTGTGTATGTGTGGGGGCGGAGGGGGAGCAATGACAGCTGGTAAATGTGCAATTGTATATAATGGCTGCACAACCCTTTCATTTTAGCATGTTGTCTTGAGGTTACAGCATCAACATGATGCACCAATTATATGGATACTTGTAAGTGCTTTACAGACAGATTAGCGCATCATACCAAAATCAAGAGAGTATAGGTCGACATCTACTTTGTCAGGATGTTGATGAATTTATCTTAGGCTTAAGCATTGGCAAAATCGTCAATTCGTCCAGCCATGCACTGTACTGACAATAAAGGACAATCCATTTATGCCCTTAAAAGGTTAATTTGTACTGAATGGCGATAATGAAGGGAAATTAATGTGTTGGCGAGTAGCTTGGATCTAACCATATACAATTTGATTTATTGATATTGTAACTACGGTGATAAATGGACAAATGGAGGTGACATACTATTAAATGTAGGTTTTAACTCCACGTTTGTAACCCTACTATACATGTAGGGACTTACCAAATACAGCGGTAAATATCATAAGTGGAGGCTCCACTATGCGTTGTTTTGCAACATTCTCACAAACAGACAGTGCCTAAAGTATAGGCTATTGACAGTGCTAACTTTTAAACATGAGATCTAAAATTGTAAACATGAGAATTGAGGGGTCACTTGTGACAACAGGGGCTGTATTTACCTATAGTTCTGTTTACATTAATTTTACTCCAAACCTGAGACTGAGAAGTCACACTGATCAAGTTGAGGTTGGTGATCCTCTTCTGCTGTATAAACAATAACACAGTATGATATAAATAATAACCTCATATTGCAGGGTCCTACCCTGTAAAAATCAAACCTGATTGATATTGAACTGCAGAGACTCCCCAATGTGAAAGTCTTCAATATTTACATAACATCAACGTCTTTTTAACAACACAGGCTTGCCTGAGACCACACACAATTACATCCCCATATAAACAAATGGCTCCCTCAGCATACAATTTCTACCTTTCAATGACAACAAATACCACTTTTAGTCTGTGTTTGTGTCCCATTTTGTGAGAATAGCTGAGATCCTGTGCAAAAATCGCGTAGTGGAGCCTCACCTATACTTTCAGCCTCTCACGATACAGACGTGCATTTCAGCTACGAGCATAGATAGAGCTACGTATGACATCCTTCCAAAATCACCATCATGATACAATGTCCAACCTAGCCCAAAAGCTGTAACCAGTGTACTATTTCAAGTTATGCGATATATACAGGGGACCTTAGAAAGATCATAATCGTTTAGCTTAACCTAAGTCACCTCATTGAGGTAACTTAAACATTTAGCCTTAAAATTGCCTTTGATGACGGGTACACGGAGCAGCTTCTCTGGGCACCTCTAGATGCAGAATGGGAATTGGAAGCTTTTAACGTGAATGCAAACGGTTTACCACTGTGGTATAATGCCTGTGCTATATAGGGTATCTTATGTAGAGTGTCAAAGCCTAATGCTCTTAGGATTTTGATGTTGTAAAACGCTCTAAGTAAGGTGAGGGCCCACGTTGTGTCATGTTGATTTGATATTATTTGACAAAATACTCGATTATACCTATCAACGTTTGAGAAAGTATTCCAATAGCGCCGCCTCAGGCAGGAATCGAACCCAGGATCTTGTCCATACCATGCACCTCCATACACCATGAAGGCCGTGATAGTAGGCCTACTACACTTATCTATCTCACGGTGTCTTGAAAGCTGATAGATTGTTGATGCCCGAATACATAAGAAATATGGTTGGGACCAAGTTATGAATTGTTGAAGTTCCATTCACTGCAAAGATATGATTATAGTCTAACTGCAGAGGAAGTTGTAAAACAATCTGGTTACCTATCATGTGGATCTGGGCATTTATAATTTATGGTGACGTGCGCTATATAACCCTGTATGAGGTTGAAGGGTGAGTATCTTAAAACATAAATGAGACCCCACATCTTATTACATATTTGGAAAGTACGTATCAGTTTGTGATCCTGATGCTGATGGTTATCGTGAGATCCTAATTACTTTTAGTATATCCCCGCCAGCAACCGTAATGTTTGCTTGTGAACTGGAATTAGTAAAAAATGAGTCGCTTGGATGGGAAACCCAGACGCTTATGAACGTAGCCCAGCATCCCCTAAAAATCACCGGCCGCCTCTGAAATCATTCTATTAAATTTAAACATAAAGGGGAAAAAATTAAATAAGAAAGATGCAAGTCCAAACGGTTGAGGCAGAACTTTGGAGATTCCAGACTATAAAGCGGCGCCCAGTGGAGACCTTTGGGAAAAGGGGAGAAAGAATCACCATGGGCTTGAACGTAAAAAAAGGTGTGCAGCGATAATGAAGGTCATTCAATGATTAAGGTTGGCGATTACACAGCCATTTTCTTTCAGCATCCCCTGGCAGTAAATTAAAATGACCGATTCTTTCTGGATGGTTGCTGCTGTTTTTGTGGTTTGCTTCTAAATATAACGCGGGAACATATATATATATATATATATATATATATATATATATATATATATATATATATATATATATATTGGTCAGGTCGCCAGAAAGCAGTAGATTTTGTGTTTTTGGGTCATTTGGACTCTTATGGCTCTAGAGAAAGAGGCATGTATAAATCATAAAAATGGAACCGGATGCCCTAAGTCGGTATTTTTTGGTTTTCTGAGCTGAGGAGATGTCCCTTCACAATTGTGTTAAGGTTATATAAAGTAATTAGAAAATTAATTTTATAGGCCTTTCAAGGGCAGAATCTTACACTTTCTGACGACCTGACCCATATATAAATATATATATATATATATATATATATATATATATATATATATATATATATATATATATATATTGAACAGTGCATTGCGCGCGTGAGCTGCTCAACCACCCCCTACCCCTCACACGTACCATTTGAGCTGCTCCTCTCTTATTGGAGCACGTGTGTCCCACTGAGGAATGCCATTGTGGTGTTTTCTCCCATCTCTAGCTGTGCAGCTGGCGACTGCTCCTGCTCACATAACGCCATCAACAGAGGCCTGAGTCCACTCAAGAAGTCTGAGCAGAAGAAAGACCTAAGGGAAGAAGAAATTGATAAAACTGCCAGAATCGGAAGCAGAGCCTGACTGTCGTCGCACTGGGTGGCAGTGGACGCTGCATGGCGAAGCACGCCAAGGGGAATGAAAAAAGGGTCCACGAGCAATATGGAATTGGCCTAGAGATAAGTGAGCAGTTGGGAGCAACTGCTGACAACCTTGTGGCTCAAGGGAGCAAGTGGCTCTGAAGGAAAGAGCAGCTCAGTCTCCAGCAGTGAGAGCATTTATAGGGCTGGTGAGAGAGGTGTAGATTTGGTGAGAGCGCCGTGGGAAGGAGCAGGAGGAGCGCTGGTTGGGGAGCGGCTGATAAGCAGTTTGGAGGCCGCGGATAGCTCACTCACTCCCTCACTCACTCTCAGCTCGCGCCTACGGTGGTGCCGCAACCGCTCTTAGGACGGACAATGCTGCTCAAGACTTCCAAGCGACAACACACTGCGCACTTCTTAAACGTCACTGATCCTCTTCCAGTAAGCTCAATACTGTCTGAGTAAACTCAAGCAGTAATTATTAATCAACAGCCACACTAAAAGTCCTTTTCCCGGGAGATATTAAGGAATCTGAGCACATCTCAACAGGGGTTAGCTCTTGAAACATTTCCAATCACAACTAATACAGGACAAGGAGTCCCCAGCCAACACAGGGAGCGAAGAGAAAACTGTCAAAGTGGTTGTGCCTCAGGACAAGCGGGCTGATGCTATGTCAGCACAAAACGGCTGTAACTCTAAGGTCGTTTTCGAGAATTACATCCCTACAGGTAGGTTTTAAACAGCACAAAATGGATCCTAATGACATCTTGAAATTAGCTAATGTACATGCTTAAACAAAAAATATAACTCATCATCCGTTATTACACTCCCCTGTTCAACTTTCTTATCTCCCCTTCGATAAGTAGATCTGCCATGTTAGGTCTAGAAATTCCTCAGCCGCAGGTGAAAGCTAAGATAACTCCCGTAGGTTTGCGGTCTCGACTCCTTGTCCCTGAATTAATAGGATCCTCATCCTGACTCGTGTCGGCGGGAGGTGGAGGCCGCAGCCTGAGATTGGATCTGAATATAAAGTAGAGGGAGGGGAGGAGGGATAGGACGCCATAGGGCTACCATCGACACCTCTGACCTTTCTACAGGAGGAGGAGAAGCAGGGACCCAGGAGGAGGATCCTACTGCTTGCCCGATCTCTCTTTGTGGGAGATTGTTCTCGAGGAAAAAAGAGAATATGGCGGTTCTTTCAATAGGGACTACATTGTGCTTGCTATAGAATGACCTAGCATTGTCCACTTATAGCAGAATGAGGGTCATGTACAGGATGTTCCCGTACCTACACTGCTACAGGGAAGGTTGACGAGTGGTTGAACAGAAAACCACTCCCTTTAGATGTTGCTGTGGCAGCAGAGTATGGCGTAATTATAAATTTTGCTGAGATAAAGCAGAGATGAATTGCCCAGAACAGAGAAGTATGAAGTTAGAGAGTTTAGTAATTAAATAAAGGGCAAAGCAGAGAGTTAGCTCGATTGTTTCGAGTGGTGAAGGACAGAAGAGGAGGCATATGCAATGAGTAAACATAGATCCTTAGAGGTTACAACTAGATAACAGCTAGCTACTTGATGACTTTACGGTCTCTCAAAACAGGTGGTCATGCAAATGGCTGGCATAATTAGAGGCCCTGGCATTCCTTGGTTAGATTAAAGGTCACTTAAATTAATGAAAACTCTCTACTGCCTTCAGGTTAGACCTTATTGTGCAGTCCTGATGTCACTTGTCAGTCAACTCTAGGGTGTTAATATTAAACTCATTATAAGGGCTCTTTATTATACCTTTAAAATGTGTAGTAGTTGATAATACCTATAGACCAAATCTCTGAGTCTTTCTTTCGTTTGAGGTCTAATATAAATATGTAGGAATATTTACTACAGCATGTGGGCATTAAAAGGATTGAAAAGACGTTTATGTTAGGTACCGTTGAAATAACGGAGATGGCTTCCGAGAGAGAATTATGCAAAACGATAAGCACACTCAGGAGTCCTTTATTGTATGTTCAAATAGCACGTATTCACAATACACAAGAGCTACCCGGTGGCCTAGGGATCATGTAGCCTATCAAAAATTCAATTACCTCATGAATTTTACTTTTCCCCATTTGTCATTATGCACGTGTCAAGAATACTGTCAGGGACCCAAGAAAAATTATAATCTATTGAATACCACATTTGTTCATGTCTTTGTGATAGCGATTGACCAAAGAAATCTAGAAATCTTTCGCTATTATATTTCTATCTATCATAGAACCCAAGGAATGATGAATGTCGGTGAATCTGAAGGTTTTCTCTCCATACAATTCTATCATGATATAGCTTGGATGTTTTGACGAAAGACTCCTCAAATGTAGGGTTTATCTGAAACAACTTGTAAAATCTATTTTCACTTCTAGTATGAAGTGTTGACCTGTTGACCTTGACATTTTGACCTAGATCTTGCTCTGAGAGTTCACTGAGGTACATTTCCAATTAACAGAATCCTCTGGGAGCATGTGAGAGCATCACCTAACTGTCTTGAAATCTTTTACAGTGCATATTGAAGTAAAGTCCAACCTAAATCCAAATTAGCAACCAACAGTCATAATAATTTCATGTTTTTGGCATGAAATTATTCTGGCTGAAAATACCATGTTCTAAACAATGGCAGAATCTTATGTTTTCACAAATGGAAATTAATTGTGTTGTATATGGATGGATAAGCCTTTATATGGTCTACATACGTAACTATCAAACTGTAAACATTATAGCCATGTTAAATAGCACTCCCTTGGAGAAGAGGTTTTGCTGCAAGGTTTGATAGGTCAGCGTATGCCCCCTGCACAGCCACACTGTACCTCCCATCTTGTGCCCACCTAGTGGATTCTGTGCCCCCGATTATTACTAATATTGTTTTAGAAATGGGAAACATGTCTGAGAGTACACGATAGAAACTATCTTTCAATCGTTATTTAATAAACATGTCCTGACACATGGTATGGCGTGAAAGGTAACAAAATGGCTCCTCTGATGCTTAGAGGAAACAGACCTTCCCAGAAATCACAGGACAAACCTTGGAAGAATGCCTCCAAATGAGTGACAGAGACCTTTTTTCATGGATGATATTTTCTTGCTAAGGGAGTGGTCATTATTTATCAACAGGGGGGGGGGTGGTGGGTTTTTGCGCGGACGTGCGGAAATTTTTTACTCCTCCACCATGACGCCTCCACCTCTTTGATCTATAGTACCGCACAGGCTTTTTTGCTAAAAAGAGGGTGAATTTTTTTGGCCCCCCCTCAAGAGGGGTCAAAATTCTTTTAGCCCCCCCCCCCTTCGGGAGGGGTCTGAAAATTTTACACCCCCCCTGTTGATAAATAATGACCACTCCCTTAAAGAGATGTAAAGTGCTAGATATTCCACTGAAGAGAGGTTTTGTCGTTAGTACTAAATCGCGTGTAGGACAAAAAAGAATCACTAGCCTCGGCAGAAAGAGGAATCTGAAATACTAACAAGGCAGAGGCGTTAATGTAGGGCCTACAGGGATGGCGAAGTTAATTGAACCTTACATTTCCTATGTAATTTCTTTTGCAATAGAGGCCTAGTGGATTATCGATGTTATACTACACCTTGGAGTTACCGTAGCTCCCCCATTTCTGACTAGGTGGCCAGGAGAGGAACTTGTAGTTCAGGCAAACCCAGAAGAGGGAGAGTTGTTTGTCCCCCATGCAGGAGCATTTCTATAGTGGTGGCCACCTGCTCTTATGCGGCAGAAGCATGGGGGGGCCTGGAGACGAACAGACACACAGCCCAACCCCAAGGTGCGGTATAAACGGAAATACACAGGGCATTACTAACCCAAATAGCCTTTGTGAATAGCGGAATAATTGAAAGGGCAGGATCCTCAGATAATCTCCATACGGCAGATACGTGCTTCTTTATTTAAGTAACAGGGACTCACTCGCTGACCCCCGGATATCACGAAGGCGCTCTATTTTCCCAAGCAATAGACTGTTAAGAGAAAAAAAAACCACACAGAGTCACTGATAGCAACTGCGGGGAATAGAACTTAAAACAAGGTGAATGTATCGTATACCGCCAAATGCCGATGCAAGAAATCACTAACAGCCTGTGAGGCAGAGTCGCTGTTGCAATTGGAGCAGAAACGTGCTTTGCTAAAGTGATGGTGAAATCAGACTAGCATAACCTTCCGGAGACACCACCAATACTGTGCTCACACATTGACGGTGGGAGCTGTGATTGCCTGCGAAGATACCCTGCTTCCTGCACCATTGTAAGTTCAGCCCTACCCCAGGGGACACACCGCCATGGTGGGGGACGTACACAAGAGGGGGATCGAAACACCTGCCGAATGGGATCGACGTGCCGTGTAAATGATATCAGTCCCTGCCACCCAACCCAGCCAGGCGCAGAGCAGGGATTACTGTTGGCCAGCCTAACATCTGGGCTGGAACAGCCTGTCACAGAGAGAGGGGACAATCCCATCCCAACAGGAAGGGTCGGGGAGGGGGAGGGGCTGTCCAATAGGGATCTGTAGTACTGATGCTACTGTGAGACAATGCCAGATGTCATCTGTTGTATTTCATTAGCTTAGTCCATTTTGTGTGGCATGACAATGTTGCTCCATTAGCTACTATGCTAGCACCGATTGGTGCAATTTAATTCTGATACATGTATATGTACACGACTCTGTATTGCAGTCTATATTATAATGTGAAAGGAGTATAATATAGTGTTGTGATGAATCGTTTTTGGTAGTTGCTTGGATTATAGTAAATGTACTCTTTTCGAGTATTTACAGTTCTAGTGTATACGTGTAAGACCCATAGTCCACTGGGCCTCTTCGGCCAACTTTGGCCATACATTTCCTACACAAAAGTCGGCCGAAGAGGCCCCGTGGACTATGGGTATAATAACCCAGTATGTAGCGCCGCTAGAAAATTTGCAAGACAATTTACCTCAACAAGTGACATCTCCCCTCACTCTCCCATTTTGATTAGATAGTACTGTGCTCTAAGGAGTTCATCATTCAAAATTGCACACTTGCCAGAATTCAGCTGCCTCGCTTTCAAGGGATTCCCCCTGAAGACGGACTGATTTAAATACCTCCATTTTAGTCTTCTTTATGTGTCAGACAGGGCACTTTTGGGGCCGAGGGGACAGCTACTCTAGATAATTTGCCCTTGTTATCAAATTTCTGAAAAAAAAGGAAAACCAATCACCTAAACAACCCTTCTTACGAATATACGTCCTTTTAGGACGAGACTTCCATAGTCCCTCTATCTCAAATACTGTAAAAAAAAAAGAACTAACGTTTACTATCAGTCTATTGTCATCCACTGACTAATTTATGAGAGGTTTGGGTCTTTTGTATGATGTGGGTCCTAGTTATCGATTATCAATTTGGCAAATAGTTATTGAATATACAGGGGCGTAGGAAGCAAATTTTTATTGGGGGGGGGGGGGCCCAGGGCTCTTGGTTGGGGGGGCCTGCTATATTTCTATAGGCTTATATAGGGAACCTCCTCATTATTGGGGGGCCCTGGCCCCCCCTTTTCCTACGCCCCTGTAATATATTGCATTTATCTCATTTCCATTGAATCGGGGTGCAAAGTATCTATCTTGTAGACCATACTTTTACACATCTATGATAAATATTTAGGGCAGCAGCCTTAGATGTATGGTATATTTTGGACGTTTTTGGCCAGGTTTTTATCTTTTTTTTGTATTTAATACTCTATGATAGACATAATACTCATGAAAGATGAGATATTTCTAGATTTCTGAATTTTCTATAATGTGTGGTATTATATAAAACAATATTTATGACTATTTCTCTTATGTGTAAGAAGTCAGTGGCAATCAACCTGTGTTGTAGCTACAGTGGAACCGTACGTGCCACAACTTTAATTGGATAATGCCATATAAAAAAAAATACCATATAGATGAGATTTAAGGGGGTAAACAGAATAGTTCATGTGTCTATGTTTAGAATGAAATCTATTTTAAGAAGGAAATAGAGTTTGAGTTTTAAATAGGTTTATTGGCCAATAATATCTTGTCACAATGAATCTTTTATAATCATCAGCCAGTAGGTAAGTAATACAACAGTATACAGACACATTATCATAGTTATCATACAGTCTGTAATAAATGGTTTCCACGAACAGTGGAAGAAATCCATGCATCAAATATCTAACCTACTATTCTGATAGGTGTAAACCAAAGTGAGATTGGGGTAGTTTTAGGGGAACCATACGTGCCACATATTCTATATCCGTATAATATCTAATGCCGTATGGTATGAACCAATATTATTCTCAAACAATTCCACTTATATAAGGTATTGATAACAGAAATTAAGACAAAATTCTATCAGCCAATTTTGATATAAGACACATAAATGTGACATAGAACCGTACATGCTACACAAACTATTATGAAAGATAAAATCCAAACTATGTGTCCAATGGTCATATCAGACTGTCATTATTAAGGGGTGATATATCGGATCTAACTAAACAAAATTGAGATGTATTTGGTCATTTGAACATGAATAGCTTATGCCTCTTTTAAAACATGATTTTAACCCAAATTCTCATAGACTTCAATGCTATATAATTGATTTGTATCTCATATTGGCAATTATTGGTATCAGTGTTCCCAACTTGCAGGTTATATTCCCAAATGCATGGGTAATTTGCATAGTAATTTTCAGAATTGTTTTAGCACTCTTATTCTCCGACTAAATTTGGCCTTTGTGACCCCAATTCGCTGCAATTGACCATATGTGATCAGGCAAGCAAAAACAACCCTCTGCAGGGAAATTCTTTATCAAAGTTCATCTCAAGATGTTTAAAATAAGACATCAGTAGTTATGTCAGAACCCCTCATTAAACATAGGTCGTTATTCATATCTGAAATCAATGATTAAGCTCTTAATACATTATTAACCATGATAATGTCTAAAAACACAATAAATCAGCCTTTTTCATAAAAAAATACATAACAATACAGTGATTTTTATCATAGATTTTGACCTAGAAGGAATTTTTCATTTCTGTTTTCAGTTTTGGGTTTTTGGTGAATATCCTAGAAAATTAGCATAAAAATCTGCATATTTTGATAATTGGAATGGTTGCTTTGGCAACCAGGAACAGGCATATAGGTTGATTTTTCATGAAAAATGGTCATTTTACCATCTAAATATGGGCCAGTTCTACTGAAAATGGTGCATTTTAAATGACACCATTGAATTCTGCATGAGAAATTAGCTTAACATATTTTTATAATGATTTTAGAGTAATTTTGCCCCTCCAATGCCCCCTGGTGGCCAAATGGGGAATTAAAAATCCCCCAAGGTGTTTTACCTTGATGGGTCACATATATCTAAGTAACTATCAGCGTCCTGACTGGTTTGTCAATTGCAGCGAATTGGGGGCAGCTTATACCGGCTGACCAGCCCCTGAGGGCTGGTGCAACCGGAATGGGGCAGATGGCCTACCGCCATGGACTTACAGCCAGAGCTGGCTCCTACACTCCTCCCAACTAGCTTAAACCATGGCCAACCAGCACCAAGCATTCCTCCCAACCAGATCAGTTGGGCTTTATCAAGCAGTGTGAGGCACTCCTGACTTCCCAGTTGACCTACCAGTACACAGTACTGCCAGGGTCGAAGCGTATCTGTATTATACCGTTCCAGGCACCTACACCTGGATTGGTATGACACACAGGTAGGGGGGAGCTACCACCGGATGCCAGCCCCTGGGGGCTGGGATCTCCAGAAACGGGGCTACTGGCCTTACGGCAGAGCTGGCCCCTACACTCCTCCCTACCAGATTCAATATAGGGTTAAGTACCCTATAGGTACCAGATACCCGGGACTAGTACTGAGTCGCATACCGGCCACCTGTTTCCAAGTCTCCCCAGTACTAGCAAATTGAATCGTCATTCGTGTCATACCAGCCCAGGTACCGAGTTCTCGTAGTCCCCCGTCACACGGGTCAGGACCAACTCGGTTTCTCCACCAGTGTAGAGGTTGGCAAAAAATGTCCTGGAGAAACCGGGAGTCGAACCGGGACCTTCAACCTGCAGGCGGAAGCTCTACCGCTGAGCTACTTCCCTGTCTGACATTCTCTACCTTCCACCTACATCTGGATCAGTATAATACACAAGGGGGGCAGCTTATACCGGCTGACCAGCCCCTGAGGGCTGGTGCAACCGGAACGGGGCAGATGGCCTACCGCCATGGACTTACAGCCAGAGCTGGCCCCTACACTAGCAAACATGTAGTGCGTATGTATATTATTGATATTGATATGACAAACCAGATAACCAAATAGATTAGAACAGGTTCTCTTGAAAAAGGCAATCTTTCATGATGATTCCCAACAGATTTTAGGTATGATGGGCAAGATCACGAATGTCCATGTAGAAAATTGATCCCCATAGTTAAAGTTACACTGGTCACCTTAAGGTAAAGATAATTATGGTGCATGGTCTTTCAAATGTCTTTGTGTTTGTTGGCTTTATTAGAAGAATCATTGTAGCTTGCGCCTGGTATCCTCTCCATTTCATTTTAGGCTTAAGCACCCCACCCCCCCCCCAAGAAAAGAAAAATGGATGTCTGTAGTCTTGCATAATGAGAGAGCATCTTTACCAACTACTGTTGATGACAAAAAAATACTGAGGGGAAAAGCGACGTCGTTATATCTCTTTATTGTACACAGCCATTTCCCTAGGTACCAAAGAACTTGCTTTCTAAAAGCGTTGTAGAACACCAATTTCCTGTATTGAAAATAAAAGAACCCAATACCGCCACCTGTGTGGACCCATCAGCTTGTCTTCTTTGCAGGTGGCGCTACAAACGAAGCTAGTTCCCTGGGGAGGGTGGGTCTGTCGTCAGCAATATGACAAGTTCCCTCCCTGGACTGCTACCTAGGGGCCTTGTGTGTAATTAACACCCTGTGGGCAGAGATTGCCATGGCAGCCGTATCCTTAAGGAGAAGCAGGGCAGCAGGGAGGGGATATCTGTTCACATGGAACAAGTAGCTTTCAATCTTTCCTGTAACAACCACCAACATGGATCCGCAACCATTAAATACTTGCAAACACGATTGGGGATATAATTGATTACACCAAATTCAACATAATTGAAACATTAAGCTTTTGGAAAGCATCATCGTTTGACATTGTAGTGCAGGTAGTATACGAGAATAAAGTGCATGGAAACCTCCGCGGATCTGTAGATGGTGGTAGAAACCTCTATGGCGATTCAACTGCAAAATACTTAAAAGTGGCCTACATGGCTAATACTATAGACCTATCCATAAAACGTATGTGACAAAAACTGGGAGCTTGAACTCAATCAGAATTGCTAACGCTATATCTATATGAAAACCTATTCTATTCATATCTCCCATTTTGACTTTGTGTCTTAACAAATAACTTATTAATACCAAATTTCTAACATGGAACCTAGTGCTCTTCGCGGGCGGGAACAAATAAAGGATCATTTTTATTGTAATCAATCTTTTCCTCCTATTATGATTGATGTCTTTGCGTCTTTCTTGAGGACCTCCAGGAGGATCTCCAGTGAGATTACTAATAAGAAGATTCAGTTGATGACGTGATTGTCAATCTCAGTTGAATAAAGGTCACATTAGAACCCACACGATGGAATCAGGACGAAATACACAGTATTCAATGACTGGAGCACTAACAAAATAATATTATTGTGCCATACTGATTACCAGACCAGCAGTCCAACTAGATTTAGTTCTGGGTATTGTTTTGTGGAAGTTAACTATATGATATAACAAGAGGTCTACCTCTACACACATTAGCTGGGAGCAATCGATTTTCTCTCATCAATATAATAGCATTATTCATAAATCACTGTTAGCTTAGTTCGAACCAGGATGTGATTTTTTCCTATTTTTAGATTTGGTTTTGCCCTTATTAATGCCTACAAAATGCCCCATCTGCAGATGGAGCCTACTTTCTTCTGTCCCAGTCTATAGAATGGACTTTTGAGTGCACCGGGCCTGGGTGAACTGTACTTAGACACTTGATGAGCTGGGCACAAATCGTTTTGACCATACATAGTCTGGTTTCATACCTCGACCTCCCGGGAGGTCTCAGCTGACATTTATTTGTGTTGATTATTTCTTTGTGGGGGAGATAACTAACATCGTCAGAAGTCTGAACCAACAGCTGTAGCTAAATGCATCCACATTATACCGCAAGGACATTGCCTCCATATCTCTTTGGGTGCCTAATTCTTTAGACTTTAGTCCAGTTTTGGTAGAAGTAAAAATAGCCTCGCTGACACTTGCTTAGGCAAACATGCGTAGATTTGAAATTAAAAGAAAAAACACAGGGCATTTATATAGATGTTACTCATGCTACATACAGGCCTGACCCTAGAAATCTTTTCTTAAATTTGAAAACAGTTCTAAATTTTACAACATTTCTGTGTATCTTTTGAATCAAACTCGTCATACACATTCCGAGTTTATTTCACTACGATTAGGTCTTATTTTGAGCCATCAGGTAAAGATAGATGTACCTACCTAGAAAGTCGGGTCATGTGACCCAGATATTAACCTTTTTTATCGACCAGCATTCATTATTACAAAATGAAAACGTAAACTGCTTTGTTCCCTGTGAATTCTTTTCTCAAGAGACTCAAGTGATATGCAACGCAGTGACCATCGATCTTTTGCAATCAATTTACTCTCTAATTTCAAATGAAGCCACCATTTTATCATGACTTTGGAAACAAAACTTAGCCTTCTCTGTTCTTTACTTATTTACAGGTACCTACTGCAATGCTACCTGGGATAAAGTGCTGTGCTGGCCAGCCACACCAGCAGGGGCCACTGCCAAACAGTCATGTCCTCCACTACGGGGTCTTGACATTACAAGTAAGTCCATTTAACCATTAGTTTCCTTATGGTGAAATTATTTCACTATGTGCGTCTTAAGACGACTAGATGTTTTACAGAAAGTCTAAGACACCTATGATCCACCTATAATCCACTATGACCTGAATTGGTCATAGTGGATGACAAAATAATCATTATTTTGAGTATTTTGTTATGCACTTGATTAACAGAGCTTTGGGGCAGAGGGTGTGCCATTTTTCATTTATCTAATCAATGATAGGTTATCCCCTACTATTCAACCCCATCAACGTGTTTGCTGGTTTTTATGACAAGCCTATTGGGAAAACTACTCGAAAACCCAGGTTTTGCCCCTAAATCCCCGTTTTGGTTCCCCTAAACCCAGGTTTTGCCCCTGAAGCCTGGCTTTTGCCTCCAAATCTCAGCTTTAGCATGCGGAAACCAGGTTTTAAGAGTGGATCCCTGGTTATTGGCACCCTAAACCCATGTTTTGCAACCAACAACCCAGTTTTTGTGCCAACAACCTGATTTTTGAGTCCAAAACCTGGCTTTTGTTATCTATAAACCCAGCTTTTGTAGGCAAAACCTGGGTTTCGTGGGCAAATCCTTGGTTTCACGGGCAAAACCTGGGTTTCACAGGCAAATCCTTGGTTTCGTGGGCAAAACCTGGGTTTCACGGTAGTGGTGGTGGTGCATTATGCCCATTGCTCATCATGATGTACCAATGAAGAGCTTTGCCAGCATCAGGGTTGGTATGTATACTCTGAGAGGGTCGTCAGGGTGTTCCAATGAACTGATGGGAAGCAGTCTCACTAGCACTTCATTGCTATTGGAGCATCATGACGACCCCCAATGGGCTTGATGCATTAATGCATCATCTGCCCTCAAAGGGTTAAAGTACTTGTCACAATCAAAACCCCTGCTTTGCTAGCAAAGCAAGGGTTTGGTGCAAAGTATGGGTAATGGAAGATAACTCCTGATTTGGACTAATTAACCCATTGAGGGCTAGCATCAACTATAGTCGACACCATTTTTGCTCTGCCCTCAAAGGGTTAACCCCTGCTTTAGTCCTAGATAAACCCAGCGTTTCCTCAACCCCTGCTTTGAGAGCAACAAGAATAATGTGGCAAGGACCACAGATAGGAGTTGCCACTCCATCGCTAGCCACCGCAGGTGAAGTCACTGAGGCAGCATGACATCACCAATGACGTCATAGGTGACAGGGAGAAAACCGAAAACATTATGGAGTTGCTACGGTTGCTACGCTTCCTCGGCTGACGCGGCTTGCAACTCCAAAAAAAACGTATTTCAGGCCATGAAACTCATGACTTGTGTGCAATAACCCAGTTTTGGAATACAAAGACCAGGTTTTTGGTACAAAAACTGGGTTCTTGGTTACAAAACACAGGTTTACGGTCCCAATAACCAGGTATCTGAAGTAAAAACTGGGTTTTCATATGATAAAGCTGGGTTTGTGAAGCAAAAACCTGGTTTTATAGGCTAAACCTGGGTTTACAGGGAGCAAAACCCGGGTTTCGCAGCAAAAACCAGGTTCTAGAGGAGTTTACCGATAGGCTTTCCGTAGGTTTTATACTGATATTCATGAAGGTTTCGAAATATATATCCCTAGTATTTCAGAAAATGGACATTGAGTGTTTAAATATATACAATATAAAAATGTTGAGGGACGATGATGCAGGTCATAGCAAATATGTCAGTCATATCACCATATTCAAAGAACAGGATGATAATATTGGATAGGCCAGGTGGTAACCGCCCATTTGTTACAGGAATAAGACGTGAAATATTCCCAGTATAAACTGAACGGAGGCCAAAGGCAATAACCATTTGTAAATGCAAATGTTCTTGCAAGCCACTCGCCATTGCATACATGTGTAAGATGACAAATGGGTCTGTGCTGCCATGCGATAGGCAGCAGTAACAACTTTCCAGGGCTATCTGCGTTCAAGACATGTAACCACCATGGTCGAATAGGCATAGGCATGGAGGGCTAACATTGAGCAGCTCCATTATTTATCAGGATGGAGGAAAGGTCATGTCTTGGTGTGATATACACCTGGAACCATGCTAACAAGACACCATTGCCTGTTCTGGATCACATATCTATAACTTACTGTAGAGTCTGTGCTGTAATAATAGGTGAACTGCTAAACATATAGAACTATTGTTTCAAGATTCTTCCCGTAACCCCTTTCTACAAAATAGCATGCACTTCACTGTATCCATATATGAAATTACATGATACTGATGTATACGGCAGATTATTAGATACAAAACCCATCCCTGTTACAGCACAGAGCTGCTATAGCTAAGATAATTAAGAATCTTGTTTCATGACTACATATTTGGGTTTTCTCTCTATGCCATTTTGTTTGTCTGATTGTCATATCATCTACGTAAAATAGATTCAATCTATCACTTAGAATTTTGTCGAATATGAAGCCATATCAAGACCTATAAATCAGGCTTTTCCGGAGGTTTTGGTCTTTGCTGGGTGGATTATAAGCATTACGTATGATAAATGACTCCAAGGCGTGGCAACATTAGATATGGAGGGTGGTGAATATTTGCTTTACATGTCAGGTTATATCTCCATCTCCCAAAGTCCTGGCCCAGGCCTTACCTACTACCAGGCTCTCACACTGGAAGCCAAGCCCTACCACTCCCCACTTATGGCTAATATCATTTACTCCTGCTTTTTTCGCATGATGAACCAATCGATACATCATGGCATATGGCTTGTCAGCTTGTGCAACTGTAATATCAGCTCCAAGCTGTCGCCTGGCCGTGAGGAACTACCACCAGAGCTGTTCTTTTTTGTCACTTTGTCAAATTGGATTAGGTTTTGTGGAAAACAACAGCGAAAGGTCTTCAGAGGTGAATTATTTTGTGGAACCCTTCAGGTGAAGTAACATCAAGCCGTGAAGAATTATGTGGGAAAAAATGGAATTCCATCAGTGCTTCTTTTCTTTTGGAATGGTGGTTAGAGACATGGACTAAGGATTCAGGTTATTTTGATCAGGTTTACTCTCTATCCGGTTTTATCTTGCCATATCTAAGATCCAGTCCATATACTGGTACACCAAGAGTAACATGATGCTATATGAACAAGGCAGCAGTAATTTTGGTATTGGCAACGAAGAAGCACCATTAATTAGAATATTGGAATGCCTGAATAGATACTGGCTATAGACTGTAGAGAAAATAGGGGGCGGTCAAATTAAAATAACAAGGGATTTTAAAATGAAAATATGTTTGTCAATTACATACATTGCAAGACAGATAGAAGCTGCGGAGGTAGTTTTAGAGATTCCTTAGTGATAGGCTACCTATTTTGTAACTCTCTGCTTTCAGCTAAGGAAACATCTGATTGGCATTTAACAACAGAAGAAAATATCCCCTATTCCAAACAGTTTGACATTTCTCAGTGGACCAGTGTGCAAATTTCTGAAAGCCTCGATCATGACATGATCAGTTATTTAAGGACCCCTGAGTTATGAGTTCAGTTATGGTATTAGAAGGAGGTGACACTCGAGACCAAATCAGGGATTATATTATGAAAAGTGAGCAATAACAAATGAAGAGGCCAACAGTGGCATGAACTGCCATGTCACAGGTGTTAGACCGGTATTGCCAATTTTGATTAAATTGATTCGCGGTCAAGGAATAGGCCTATATATACAATGTTTTTCCAAAGGTAGTCAGATTGCAACCAGAGAGGCCACGACTGTGCAATTTCCATAATGGGAACTCTGTGAGAGTCTCTGAGAGTCAAACTTGTGAGTCGAAATTAAGAATGGGTGACCTGAGACCTGTTTCATAAGCATTCTATATTTAAGATCAATCTTTCCACTCTTTGAGTGACCACTTAAGATCAGTCATTTGGGAATGACTATTAGTGTTTCAGAACAAGCTGCCACTGGTATTGGAACTTAAGACTGGTCCTTTAGAAACAGCTGTCAATTGGACATCAAGATCAGTTGTTATGTTACTCACAGGCCATCGACATAAAATCGATAGTGCACTTGTCCTCTGTCGCTTGATTGAGCAATACATTTTCTATATAAATTTGTGCGAGGCCTAGTGGACTATTAATGTAAGGAAACCCCTTCAGAGGATTTGTGTGCACTGGGAAGGAGACTTCGTTGTGGGACCCTGAACTATGGTCCCAATTCGCAGATCTTATCACATCTATAAGTGTATGGTTCTAGTGACATTAGAATGTTTATAGTAAACATACACTCAACATGCAACCCTGTGTTAGTTACCTAAACGTGGCAGTTACCATTAAGGCTAATACTGCAGCACATTTGTCATTAGTTCCAGTATTAACGAGTAGGTTCTGAAAACGGTTCACCTCTACCATCACACAAGGTCGTTAATGCCACACAATACCTCGTCAAGAGTACTCATAGACCCATCTCATAATTGGCCCCTGTGGAAGCGGCAATAGTATCTCCGCCCAACTGAAATAATTCCTCTAATGCAAAGCACTTAGCGGTCTGTAATGACATGTATGAAGTGGGCCCGATAGAGAGTCCGAGAGGTCCACTTGAAGTGACTCATCAGCCACCGGAACCGGACACGTGAGTCGCGCATGCGCAGAAGAAAGGCCGCAAACACTGCAGTCGGGTTCATTACCAAATTCAATAGAGGACTTTATGTATAATTGTATCGTGTCTAACTGTTTCATAGTAGAAATCATCAGGAGATTCCATTTGTTAATCTTTCCGCTTTCATTCTGGAGCTAATTTCAGTGGTTGCCCATAAATACCTCTGCATGAACATGAATGTGTTACTATCAGGAGATGTAGACTGGCTTTTGCTGCCGCATGCATGTAGTATTAAATGCACTGAGTGGCATTGTTATTGTTCCTACCGGTAAAAGAGGCCATCAAATTTAGTCTTTGACGTGTTCTTTTTCTACTTCTTTCTTTCTGAAGTCTTTTTTTAAATATATATACCTCTTTTGACAAATTGCAACTTGAAGTGACGTTTACTGCAAAGATCGGGACAATAATATAATCCTGCTTACACCCATAATCCACTAGGCCTATCAGAGGTACCACAATGCATGGGCGCTAGGTATAAATACCGGTTACAATGTACTCTGTATTTTCCCAATAAAACACTTTTGCCTCTATCGCAGAAATCTATAATAGGAAATGTATGGCTCCATCACGCGACAGAGGCCAAGTGGACTATCGACATAATATCGATAGTAGACTATCGATAGTCCACTTGGCCTCTGTCGGCCGATTGAGCCATACAAATCCTATATAAAATCTGGCGACAGAGGCCAAGTGGACTCTCGATGTAACATGATGTCAGTTTGTAGTTTGGAAAATTAAATCGACACTCATTCGGTCATACTCCGTGCCTTATCCACCAGTTCCCAAAGCAAACATAGCTGTTTCAAGTCCATGGGTAGGAATGCAGATAACATGCAGGGACATCAATGTCACCGAGAAAAATGTCTGGAGGCCATACCCAAGACTGCTTCTTTGTCTTCCTTTTTGATAAGTTAATTTGATTTCATTGTATTTTGAGCGCAGATTGCAGTGATAGTTGGTGGTTGGACCATGCACGCCCACGGCCTAGTATGCTAGTTGTCAGGCAGGCCACTGCAGATCCACTATCTGCTGATTGAGCAAATTAGTTGGTGTTCACGCCTGCTGTGTCACTGTTAGTTTCTGCTTTGCTTCTCATCTCTGCCTTCATGTGGCTCTCCTGTCTTCACGGATGAGCAAAGATCTAGGTCTGCCTTTGCTTCTTTGTTCCAGTCCTAAAGGGTATTATCTATACTGTAGCTTATAGCATGCTTATCGAGTTTCGACACTGGTTTGAGTTCTAAAAGTGGATAAAACGAGTTCCCATAGATCGCGTTAGAGAAACCCAAAATTGACAGACAACCGGACATACCTTGATGACTAGTTGACACCATCGAAATCCTCCATTTGTGAAGCATATATATACCAAATCATATGATATGGTTTGGACATAACATCCTTGAAACATTATGCTGTCGAGTAGATTCCTTGATATTATGGCTGTATTTGATATCAAAAAAATTCGTAAACTTTCGAAGTGGGCGACTGGCCGTGCGTCTTCGCCATTACGTTTGTCAACATGACCTCTCTTGCCATCTGGTGTATAGCCTATCAACTAGCCATGGGCATTAACTTAATAGAAGTGGAGCCATAACATAGGCCTTAAAGCAATACTACTACTAACCCTTTGGTACATTCCCACTGTGAGTAAGTCAATGCCTGTGAAAGTGGCGTGGCCTGGTGTATAGTGATTGAACTAACCGTCTGCTTGGATCAACATGAAACCAGGATGGCGGAGGGCTTTCTCGTCGACTCGCAACAGAAATCAATGGGTTCTATCAGTTTTAAAGATAAATAAATATAATTAATGGTGGAAAACATGATATAAACTCAAGGTGTAATAAATAGACTTGAACTCATGCCTGTCAGGGGCCTGATAAAGCATGACACGAAGCGGAGTGCTTTATCATCCCCTGAAAGGCATTCGTTTAAGTCTGCTCATTATATATTACATTCATATTACTGCTAGTGTTAGTGTCACGTTTCACATGGTCATGGGTCTCAGTCTCTTGTCTGTGCTATCTGATATCATTTGATCGGCACACTGAGTCTGTCTCCTGCCGTTTGCAATGTGCTAGCACAGAAACATGTCCTTTTTCTTTGTTTGCTCATATGATGATGCAAATTCTTTATCACTTTATGTATTTGATTAATGCCAGCCAAGTAGTGTCCATTTACCCGAATATCATAGCCCCCTCCCCCTTCAAACTGCTGGGACTGGAAGCTAATTGCCTTTTCCTGTTACACATTATTATCAACGTTAGATAACGTTAGTCCGAGACAATGTAAGTTAAAGAGTAAACAGAACGTTGAGAGAGGGTTGGTAGTAACATCACAAGTAAGCTCAACATTACAGCAAATCTAATGAATCATAAAAATGTGGCCAAGTTAAGTCAGCGATATACATGTAATAACTGTGCAGCTATGAATATGCAAATAAGAGAGTAGCAGTAGGTGTGGTGAGTAAATACTTACTGAATTATTGCAGTATTCCATCATATCCCCACCTATCTAATCATCAAATGATAAGCAAAGATACTATATATGCGACAAATCTACTTATTGTTCCTGGTTATATATCCCATGAATCGCCATTGTCTTACAAATAGGATTGTAAGCTAGATTCTTTACATAGGGGCATTTTAATGTACAAGATTATAACAGTTACTTTTGCTGGATGAGGAATATCGAAAAAAAAAACCGGCAGGGGCCGGCACTTAATATGATAACAAAACAGCCTAGGTAATACGTCTAGTCAAGACCATCGATAATAGAAGTACCTGAGAAAGCTTTCTGATTATGTGGGCCAATAATCTAAAGTATAGATAGACAATGGAAGCAGATGGGTCTACACTGCAGCTAGATCTAATTAGCACTAAATCATTAGTCGGTTATGAGTTACTTGGCCGTAAGTGTAGTCAGCATAGGTAATCTGTATGTATGTGACATAACTATTATAATAATGATCATCAGCCATAGGCGTTAAGACTCTTGCGAGCAGGGATAGGATGTCTACCCAGTTTTGATCAAACCCAATAAAAATCAAACCAAAACAAATAGCCAGAGCCAGAAATCCCATTGTTCTGCACATTGGAACAGCTTCCTTTCCTGTAACTACATGATGTAAGATAAACTTCTACTATGCAATCAGTAAGCTTTAACCAATGCAATGGTCGTCTGAAAGCAAATCAACGAAGACAGCCTTGTATCAAGTGCATGGGCATGCAGAGGGCAGGGTAATTGTATTATGAAATGCAAAGTTAGCTGTCTAATGTCAACAAAGTTTTCCACTGCCCCTGCCATTAAAGCGCTGTATTGGGAATTCTTGAAGTGGTTTTTATCAACAATGAAAAAGAGATGATAACAATGCAGGTTTAATTTTCGGGGCAATGTCCCCCCAATTTCCATAAACAGGCCAAGATTGACTTGCGGTCACCCTATGAAGGAGAGACATCTCGTTCTGACAGTTGGCAGTGTCTCGTGATCAATTGCCAAGAAAATGAAAACGAACCAAAAAGATGTAACGAAAAAGTTAGAGTTGAAAAAATACCCAACATCTCGTGAGCAGCATGCAGATCTGACAGGCGACAACCAAGGGCAGGTCAATCAATGCCCACCGGGCATGCACACTGGTCAACTAGCAACCATGAACTATAGACCGGTGTGTGTAGATGTGGGATAGAGCTCGTGCTCACCAGCAATGCTATATCTCCTTGATATAAATCTATCTATATCTACCCTGATTTCGCTAGTTCTATCCATACCAAAGTCCACCATATCATATATATATTCAATGCAGCTAGCGCATAGGACATGGTGATTTGGGCCTACTATTAATAAGCCTTGGCTAATCAGCTTAGACCACAGATATCATTACATCATTGTATCATCACTACACCTACTGGAAATCAATATTTTCTGCCCTCTAGTACATTTCTAGAATACAATACAAATACCGGGTGTATAACCTCTACTGAGCGTATTTCCAAGCCGTGGTATACTTTGAAAGAGTCGATGTAGCCATACAGAATATCAGTACTATAGGTCAATGGAACTTCCCCGAGAAATACATTCTGACATCTCTAGATTGGCTCTCAGCTTTTTGTACTCCCCCTGTGCTCATCTATTGTATTTGAACAGGAAAGTCCTTACCTCATCTATCATTCTGTCCTGACCAACAGGGCTACATGACAAGTCTTGCTTACAGAGTGCATTGGTATGCCCCAACTTAGTCTATATGGTCTGTCTGTATCTGTATCCAACCAGTCCTCCACAACCCCTACGGTTGCACTATAGATTCCATGTCATAATTTACTCTGAAAGATGAGCTGCTATCCCATTCTGTCCCAATCAGGAGCAGCTCATTTAGTGTGGCAAGGACTACAGTCTAGGATATATGTGTAGAGGCAAGGAGAAAGGGTGCTCCGTGCTAAAAGTCAACTTTAAAATTCAAATCATTAGCTTTACAGTGATACATAGCATGATAAGATACTCCTGTTAGTTTTGGAGGAATGGCTTGCTAGATATGGGTAGGTGTGACCATTTCAAGAATGTTAATAAGCTCTATGTCTAATTGGTCATGAGATATATAGCTAATTAGCATAATTTATGCTAATTAGCTAAATTCGTATAAATTTTTATTCTTTTGCCCATAACTTTTGAACTAGAAATGGTATTTTCATTCTGTTTTCACCATAGTAAACCTTGTGGGATGTTCCTTCAAATGGAATCATTGATTTTCCTATTTAGAATGAAAATCATGTTTCCATGGCAACAGAAATCAACAAAAAAGCCTATTTTGGCCCAAAACATTCTTTTTACATGCCAAATTTGGAACCTTTCCACCCAAAATAGAACGTTTTATCAAAAACCATTGAATTCTCCATAAAAAAGTAGCCTATAACAGTTTTAGTCATATTTTTCCTATTCTAGTCCATAGTGGTGCCCCCTGGTGGCTAAATCAGGTACTAAATCCCGCAGTAACTGTCCTTTCTGCTTGCTGGCTCACATATAGTCTAGGGTATTGAGTTCCGTTGGTGTCCATAAACAACCCCCACAGCATTTTGAGCTTTCATGCTCCATTTGAGGAACCTTCATTTACCAACGCTGGGTAAGATTTGTGAAGTAGATGTTAAGTGAACTGTTATTATAATTGTGATAAATGACTAAGGACGTTTTACAATTCTTTGTTCTTTCTGGGTGCACTCTAAGATATCTTTCGTTCAATACAAATTCAATTAACGTATAATGCTAGTTAAAAGATCAAGATTTTGATTGGAAACTAAGATATACCCAAACGGAATATTCTTTGAAAAGAACTTTCATCAAGTTTTGAACTGTTGAATTGCGGATCTACGATACAAAACTTGACATCATTACTCATCTTGGAATAATGATTCTCTACAACTGAGAGAATCGCAATCTAGATTCCTTTTCATCAGCCGGTATGGTAACTAAACAAGAACATTAAATGGAGAATAGGGTTTTGCTCACGAAGGACACACCTGACGAGGCCCCTCAATTACAACAATGGAAATGGGTCATTCCCCGTTAGGAGAGATCAGTGTTTGATCTAGAACTACTATAAGATAGTCAATGAGAAAGCCTCTCCCAAAATGGGCACATGCTTGCTTTGAGAGAAAACGAGAGTAAATGGACTTGATGGGGGCTGTGCTTGAGGGTCAACTGGCGTCCTTTCTTCAAGGGAAACAGGTAGGGATTGCCAAACAGTGGCACTAAGCCTTAGGCTAGACTATCATGTTCTAATCTAGCATACCTGTAACCATTGATGGAAACATGAAGGCCAATGCAGCAGGAGTTGTTTTCTCAAAGTGGATTCTCTTTAAAGCTATTCCTGCCGTTGCTTAGGAGACTTCTTTACTGAGGGGAGCCAGTATTTCCCTTGAGTCAGACTGACAGGGATAGCTATTGCCTCAACATAGATCTATGTACTGACTGTGTCAGGAGAAGTAAGGGGCCTTTCAATATATCTGACAAGATAGTCGGTTGAAGCTGTTTGCCCAAGGGACCCCTACGTATGGAAACGCAACTGTTTTAAAGCCTTATTGGTAGCTCGATGAATTTACACCGCAATGAATAATTTTTAACAAGCAGGTTGGGATGATCATTTCTAGGGAAATCGGTTTGCGGTGGGGCATATAGATTTATGTCATGGACTATGGGATGATTCAGTTTGAAGTTTTTCCTTTCGCCCTTATATCAAATCATATCATTTGAATTTTGTGTTTTATCTACCGGTATGAAGGTTTAATACGGTGTGCTTGTTTTCTTCAGAATCAGCCTACAAGACATGTGGACCAGAAGGCCGCTGGGTCGGCAAGATGGCGGGGGACTATTCCTTGCCGCAGGGGTGGACCAACTACACGGACTGTTACACAGCAGAGACCCGCCGGATCTACCATAAGATCTTTGGACAAACCTCATCAAAGGTTGGCATCCCTCGAGGGATTTACATTTAATCTTTATTTAGTTTCATCGAGCTGTCATGCAGTTTCTTAGTGGAAAACACTACTCGAGCTTCATGATACTTTATGGCATTTCCAATTAGTAAAAACATTCTGGCATAGCTATTGATATAATGTGTCTCTATAGAGCAGAGAAGCAGAAGTGTCTGATGCATCTGATTGCCCAAATGTATCCGTAATGTTGCAAGTGCGCGATTCTCCTGAGTTATATTGGTTGGATAGTGGTTGCAAAAGGTGTCTAGTATGATAAAAGACCGTCCACGTACACTCTAGAAATTTGTACAGTATGACGCAACTACATAGCTCATTTCAGTTAGAATGAGTGATGGTAATGTTGTTTTGTTATATGAAATAGTATGTTAGTCAGTGTTGTTTAGCAATTTTAATCAGGACATTAGGAATGTTGCCACCTTTTGACAAAGATGGGATGTGTATACATGTGTGTGGGAGGGGGGGGGGTTCTATCAACCTCCTATTGTAAAGAAATACCTAAAACTAATATCAAAACTATTTTTAAGCAAGTCAAATATTTAGAGTCAGCTCCTTTTATAGAAGCCAAACATTGTGGAATTTATCTTGGCCAGGAAGTATTAATTTGTCTGCAAGTTAAAGCGCCTATGATGACATTGCTAATTTTGGATTACATATCTGTCTGCCTAATACGCCAATAATGTTGAGCCATGTATAATGAAAATATGATTATTTTGTATCAAACAGAATGTAGCCAGGTGATTTTTCAAATCGATACAATGTGGGATTTTGAGCATGCATATTAGACACACTAAACACAGAGGGAAAACTGTAAAACATGTATAGAGCTTCCAAGAACGACACCATCAATTTGTCTGTTAAACACATGTGTCACACATTAGTCAGAATGACCATCTTCAGGACTAATGTATTTATAGCCATCTGACCATTGGGGCAGGATAATATTGGCATAGTTAGTTCACTGCTCACTATAGGTTTTATTACCAGTGTAGGCTTTATCGTCTATTATACCATGGTTATGGGTCATTTGCATATTTTTTCACGTTTAAGGAAAAAACTCGTGCAATTAACCACGGCTAGAATGAACAGTAGTTGAAACTAAAACTGAAACATACCATGACAGCGAGTTGACTCGTATCCTTTACCATAGCGGACAGCGGGCTGTGCATCTCCGCCTCAGTGTCAACCTCCCCTGTCACGCTGCAGTCCTGTCGTCTGGTGTATAGACGAGGTACTACCTTTCTTCTCGGACGACGAAACCTGACCAATTGTATTATGGCCATTTTGAGGCAATATAACCTTTAATTCATCTTTTCAAACATGGGAAGACTAAAAAAATGACTATTCTTTGTTCTGTGAAAACAAGGTGGACTCACATGCTCTATTAATGTTGGAAATTGAATGTTTTTCTCGGCGGACCGCACAGCGTATTGTCACTATTGACAAACAAGAAATCCAAAATAGCGGAAACTCTCCCTGGTATAAAGAGCATTTATACGCCCGAGTTCATTGTATCAAGTGACTGAAACCAACGAGTGCATCAATAAAGCTTATATATCCTCTGATTATTGAGCCTGGCCATAGCTCTACTGTAGCCAACTTGTACCGTTCCCTCAATATTATAATTGACATGTTACTTCAATTTGATTTCCAGCTCCATTACGATAAATGAAATAAATTCCCAGTTAATGTCCTAGGAGTGTCAAAGAGGAAGAGCTTATAATAAGTTCATACTAAAGCATCCATAAATATTGCAGAGCAGAGCAATGATAAAAAAAAGAAATGCCCACTTTTAATTATATAAATATTGAAGTTAGAGTTGTGGTCCCTAACCCCAAGGGCCTCAATCACAATGTTGTAAAGTCATGTTGCACATTATCACATGATATGTGCTGATTGTCTGACGTGTTAGTAATGCCCCTTCAGAACCCCTAATCTCCTTGCAGAGCCATGCGTGGATAGATGTCAGTCTTATCTCCGAAAACCTCATTTCAACAGGGAAAGCTATTTGGCTTATCGCTGATGGTTGTGGGAAGAACAGTTTGTAGACAGTCAATGATGGAGACCGCCAACTTTGGAGCAAACAAACATTCTACAGCTTCTGCAAAAGTTATTCCTACTATTCTTATCTAGATAAACAAGTTTATTCCTAACCGCATTATCCCATAGAAATTCATCGCAGTGTTTCAATTTCGTTATGCGCATGATATACTACTAAAACAAAAGGTCTAGATGGTATTAGTTGATGGTAGTGTCATTTCTCTTAAAGTTTAAAATGCAGCACCGCATTATGACACCTCCTACGTCTGTATCCTATCTAGTAATTCCATCAACAGTGAAGTGGGCAGAAAACAGAGGCGGAACAGATAGGTCATGACTTGCCTTGTATAAGAACACAAAATCAGAGCACATTGTAAGGTCTCGCTTCTTCAGGAAAGTCTCTACAGGGTTTTCATCCGATACAGATACATGATCAAGTATAGATTTGCTTATATATCTCTGACAGTTTGAATTGAATATTGCCCTTGTGGTAACTGCTAAAGTAGGAGAGCTTTCAAGTCAAGATTGAGGCATTCACACACGAGCATATACTTATGTTACATTGTGGCTTCACTGATAAGGACTTCTGACAGTGTCTCAATAGGGTCCCCTCTTTACATAATCCCGTCCATTGATGTCCTTTGCCCGATACTGCAGTTATTTTCTAAGCTTCCCCTTAACCACAGGCATTTCACAATAACACTATTTGTTCCACGCACGCCCGCAGCTGTCGCTGCTGCTTGGCTGTGCCGTTGACCTTTTGGGTCTGACATTTTGAGTTGCTCTGAGCAGCTTGTTACAGACCTGGCAGAAGACAAACCGAGTAGGCTGTTTACACATTGAGCTGTTCCACCCCCCCCCTTCACACACGCCTGTCCCCTTCATACTACTCCCTTCAGCAGGCCATCTCCACAGAGAGCAAACTAGAGAGATTCTATTTAAAACGCCACAACATTTTACAGTTTCGTTTTAAAATGAATGCAGCCCTGAAATGGAAACTTAGCAGGCTTTGATATCTGATGTGTTTCTACGCTGAGCTGGTTATCAACTTTGGTCCGAGTTCTGACATTTTAAGGTGTGAAATGCTATAACGGATGGGGATCTCGAAGTACGAATAATGCATTCCATGATTAAGCTTGTTAGTACACTAGCATGTTCCGAGATTCCTTCACATTGAGCGTCAGATAATTATACTAAATCTTAAGAAGCGGGATTTAGCACACTGTCACAATTGAAAAGATGTAGATCATTGTGATCTTCGTTGAGGTCTGTCTACCCTATACTTCTCTTTGTCTGGAATTCAAGATTAATCATTAGTTTCAAAGCCTAGTGATTTGGACTGCTTTTTTCTCCATAATTAGCCGTGTTGTCTGATTGGTAAGCAATGGAGGGGGACTGGTTGGTTGGTTGGTAAGTTCCTTAGTAAAACAGCGAAATACGTCTCTGTTGGTTTCCAATAACCCATATTAAATTATAGGGAGACAGTAATGCTAATCTAAGTAGCGTACTGTAGTATATCCCTAATAAATCAGTTATTGTATTGTCAGGGGTAGACACTAACGATGGCCCGGTGGCCAATGTACTGGCCAGTGATATTTTCAAAAACCAGCTTCCTACTGGCCCGGGTGCCCAGTGGGCTTTCTCCCTTTCACTTTGCGGCTTAAAGACAATTCAAAACTGTGGTATCTTTTCTGGGAAATTTCTGCACCATAGGGACCAAAAGGCCCGGGGTGGGGCGACTTGAATTTTTTTTAACCAGATGTGTGGTCACGAACCTGAAGAGGTTACCTATAATGGTGTACCACTGAGGCTGAAAAATATGAACCATAATGGCGTAAGTCTAAATATATGACCCATAATGGCGTAGATATCAAATGTGAACACATTTACATATAGCACAATAGCTCTGTATACACAGTGTAATCTGATTGTCTCCTTTTACCTTTATCAAATTAAACATCTAAGGATTCATTAGTTTGATATAGCCAAGGAGAGGATGTAGGTTTACAATTATCATGAGTTGACCCACCAATTAAATCCCTCATGTGTTGTTATGTATTAGCCACATCCCCTTGCTACCCCCTTCCCCCTCCCCATCCCCTTGCTACCCCCCCCCCCTCTTCCCCCTCTCCTCCCTCTTGGATATAATACCCATACTGGCGTGATCCTTGTAAAAACATACCCATATGGGAGTACGCCATTCCCCTCCCTGTAGACTGAAAAGGGACCATGTCCCTGCAAATGATGACCACACCTACGGGTATAGATGGGAGGAAGTCGCCCCCCTGGGCCAAAAGGAGGTCAGATTGTAGGTGAATATTGCCAGTAACATACCTATCATAGAGTTAAATTCTAAGCCTTTTTATTGTTTTCTTTTTGACATAAGGTTTTCTTCTAGCCAAAAATCACGGGCCAACAGCTTTAACTGCAGGCCAGTAGATTTCTGAAGTTGTTGGCCCGGATGGCCAGTAGCTATAAAGGTTAGTGTCTACCCCTGATCGTTATATGATAAGGCCAGTTGAAAACCAACCATTACTACTCGCCACTTCGCTGATTTATGCCATACTGGGAAATTCCTTTGGGGACGGCATGCTTGGCCTTCTTAGCAAGCTACAGTTTTAGTGCTCTAATTCCAAGCTGACCTATCCTTATAACCTACTCACTAAAAAGATGAGAACACACACCTTCCTCATTCGTCGCATTTGATAGAGGCATGTTGAACTGGCCATGGACCCAATTAATGCAGCAATTCCTGTTGTTATAGTCCAAAAAGACATGCGCCTATAATAAGCAGAAGGCGTGTTTTCCCCTTCAGGAGGTATGCGGTTTTAGATGTGTTCTGCTGAATGAGATACTAATCCATCCTTATTAGGCTGTCAGGAGGTTAATTCAAAAGGCTCTGCCATCGCTACCTATGAGATGTTAGTGATTTCCCTCCCTTATTCTTAACTGCTATGGTAAGGTAGGCCTGCCATCCTTTCTGATAGCCAGCTACTTTTTAGTGAGCGCTGTTAGCCTCAGCCCTGCTTTCACTATTCCAAGCAGCTAACAACTGTGCAGAGTGGCAACAGGTTCACAGAGAAAAATAGCAGTGGAAAAACTCGTTCTCTCCAGAGTGGCTACACTGGTGTTCTGCTAATTATATATACCCTGTCGGGTGCACTTGACCCTGAAATGTCTTCAAGTGCGTCACCCATGTATATATTTAGAAGGGTTCTTCTCAAGGAGGGCTGAAAGGAGAACAAGAGGTGCATGAGAGCTTTTGGTCAGTCACATTGGGCCTAGGAACTGGTAAGTCACCTGTTTCTGCATGATCAAATTATAGCTTGTATTTTAGAAGTACAGTGCCCCCTGCACCAACTAAGAGGGAGAAGGGAAGCATGATGTTACTATGTCCTTAACGCATGAGTAGACTCAAGAGCCCTCAAGGACTATGAGAAAATCCATTCCAGTGCTCTTAACTCATGAGTAGCCTCAATAGCCCACAAGGACTCTAAGCAGGTGTATTCACTTTTGTGACGAGAAATGTCCCCCACACAGGTGCTCTTGAACTCAGGGGAAACCACTATCATTTCTCAGTATGAAATAAGGGGTGGTGTTAGTACTGGAAGTGGAATAGTGAAGCACTGCATAGTACTTCCTATTAGTAACTGGCCTAACACCACTAGCTATTTTATTGTAGTAACACTAGGTCTTATGAGATGGTAAGAGATGTGCCTACGCTAACATCGCATAGGTAGCAATGGCAGAGCTTTTTGAATTAATCTCCTGGTCTAGGCGATTAATCCAAATTGGTAAAAAAAAACTATGGAATGAACATTAGCCCTGTTTTATGCCTGAGTGATCCCTTGAGACTGAATATTGCAAAGGATAAAGCTACAATATCAGTTTATGGGTGAAAATCTATTATCCTGCTCCATCCACTAGAGCTGGATAGAACAACTGAAGAAGCACTAACGAAATGATGCTGTTTGTGCTGTATAGTTTATGTTTAAATCAGTTATTATACACCATGTATATTGGAGGAAGAATATATTATAATAATAGTTAATAATGTTTCAGTATTTCACTTCATCCATCATCATGCAAGAAGTCATGTATATTTGTATGCTAATATGTTTACTTAAAGATTTTGCCATCAACCTATAAGGCCAGGTGTCAAAGCTTTTTGAGATGCAATGAACTGCATTTGCCAATGGAGCAGATGGGACCTCTATCAACAGTTGAGAAACAGTGGCAATTCTTGCTCTAATCATTTGGATCTAGGAAGTTATAACTCAACTTGAGCCATTTTAGACAGGGCACCTGATGTAAATGGTGCCATCCACACACTCAAGACACACTCGATTCTATTCTAGTTCTGCCATATTCAAATTTATAAAAATGTGGGCCAACAGGGGAACGCGCCTCTGGGGGGATCTTTAGTACTGGGTTTGGCCACCAGGGGGTAGTATATGGGTAAAACACTGGAAAATATGCTAAAAAATCCTTTAGACCAATTTTTGACAGGGAATCCAGTGGATCCACTGAAAATGTTCCATTTGGTTGGTTGCCATGGAAACATAGAACATTGATAGATCTATAGGGCAAATTGTGGTTGCCGTGGAAACCACTCCACTATTGCAAATGGAAATATTTGCCAAAAAACCTTTTATGAAATCCCTTCAGGAATAGGGAGCTGAAAACAGCGCTGAAAAAATCCCTCTAAAACCAATTTTATGATAAAAACATCACCTTTCATTGGTTATTTTTCCACAAATTGTTTTGCATTATTAGTGATTATGATAGGATATAATGCATTTAAAGCTTATTTCCCTTTTTCAGTTGTACACACCAACCTAGGTTTGACAGGCAATCACAGCAAAACTACCAGGGATATTTTAGCTCAAGATATCTCATGACTTAAACCTTAAAAAGCCATTTCCCCCGCAGGCATGTTTTCCCTCACCTGGCCTCATGTATTGCAAGAGCGGGGGTGGTGGTCATGGCTTCTTGGTAAAGGTACAGCAAATTAATCATGGATGAACCACGATAACAAAGAAGAACATGAATCACTCACCTAGCTATCCTCACCTGTGAATTGATGTTGCCTGGGTGTAGTCCCCAGAATTTAATCTGTTAAAATTTATAGCTAACACTCACGCCGTCTTACTCTTTCAGGTTCTCAAGAACATTGCACAGGGAGCAAGGATCATGGAGATGACTGGGCTGTCCATCTCCCTAGCAACCCTCATGATATCACTCTTCATATTCTGCTATTTCAGGTAAGTCCCTTTGACCAGTGTTGAGACCTCAATAATATTTATATGTTACTGAATTGCCGTTAGCTTTAACCAAAATGACTTCATTGAAAGGATACCAAATTCCATAACTCATAATGTTAGTGAATATCACACGGTCCAATTAGGAGACCAAAGGAGGAAAATGAGTGAGCTTCCATCATTTGTGTGAAAGTGAGGGTTGCATAGTCACACAATGAGTGAGAATCATATTGGCAACAGTGGTGAGGCTTCACCACACTAAGTGAGAGTTGACGACGAGTGACACAGAGTCACCCAGTGGTTGATAATCATGATAGACAGAGTGGTGGAGATTCTCCATTATGAGTGAGAGTTGACTGTAAGTGACAAAAGAGGACAATGTTGGCAACAACTGTGAAGGGTCATGATGCTGAGTGAAAGAGTGAGTAATAGATGTTTAACGCCATTTCGACAGCTAAGGTCATATTCATGGCGAGAACTACATTACACATTTTCACAGAGGAATGTGTTGATGCCCGCGCATATGTGCACCACACACATCCTGAGGGGATAGGAAAGAGGAGAAATAGACCCTTTTAAGTGGGCTAGGGAAGCCTGGCTGAGTGAAAGGTAACACACAGTGGTGGACAGTCATGACGTGGGTGAGAAAATTGTTGAAGACAGCGGTGATGATTGGCCATGCCATGCATGATCACGACGGTGCCTTTTATCTAGCAACATGGGTGATCACTCAAAAAGGCCTCACCATGGATCACCAATCATGGCGACAGGTGATGACAATTTGCTGGAATGAGTCGTAGGGCTCTCTATGATAGGAATCATAAGATGTCTGATGTATCCTTGAATGCCCTCTGGTGCATGTTTTATATTAGTTCTTGGGAAAGTGAAACGCACATAGTTTAATTGAGGAGACAACATACTCTGTTCTGTGTCCGTGTTACATCACTCCGGCCCTGCAAATGTATTTAGTTTTGGCTTGCTATAGTAGTATTCCATTTAAGGCTGTGTCGTTTATTGCCACCTGGGGGGGGGCTTGATGCCTTCTTCCAGATCAGCAGGTTTTTTCCACCCCGCCCCACCACTACGATAAAAATTAGCATGACCCCATCCCCCTCCACTATATAAGAACTGAATTTGCAAAATGGCTCTCCTCCCAAAAATCGGATACGCCTGTGGAATAACACGTCGTGATGAGTATTTGTATGCCCCATATTTAGTTTTGACCTCCCCCCCTTCAGTGAGAAGGTTTATTTGGTTTTGTTCCTCCCCCCACATCAAGGGGTTCTTTCTCAAAAGGACTCCCCTTACAAGCCCCCAACCCCACCTGGCAATAAATGACTCGGCCCCTACCAAAACCCAAAGTGGAGAACAGTGATCTTACTATTTTGATAGAGGAAAGATTCAGAATCAATCGATCATAATTTTGATTAATGGAATGCTGACTTTGGATGATGGGAAAATCACACCCATGTGATAAAGAAGATTATAATTACATGTAATTATTCTAAATATCAATTAGCAATCGAGTGCAGTGCATTCTCCACTCATTCATTATGTCTATTTTGGCGTTGATGAATTATGTTTCTCAAATGCAAGCTGTGGAACGTACAAAGTATCACATTCGGACATTATCTGGTACTAGATTTCTTATTCCGCCATAGGAAACATGATACTATAATTATTCTTTAAAAGAAAGAATGAATAAAAGAATGAATAATTGCTTTTGTAGAAGCTCTATTATGATGCAAACATCCTTCTCCTGTTATTGTGCGTTTCTGACACTCGCTTCGAAAATGGCTGGATGGTTCTGGACACAATTATACCCTTATTTATGATGATATTGATTGCAATTAAGGGTAATGGTAGCCATCAATAATTGCTACATGGGATCGAAAACATTTCACGTGTGCTTTCGATGTGACTGTTGTCTGGCTATTTAATATGCACTGAGAGAGAAGCTGGAGTGGCCATCATTCTGGTATTTTGGAACACTTTGCGAAGAGCCTTAAAAGTAGTAAAAGCTTAGTTCTCTGGGAGGACAACTAAGACAATATTAGTTTGCTTCTCCCAATCAAGTATTTGGAATCTGAGAGTAAAGATGATGAGTGTTCAGATGTAGACTTAATATACAACGACAATGTCATTTGCAGACTTTGGTTGATAAAATCTCGCATTGGAAATTTTGGTGGGTTAAGTCTAGCTAGAATACTACAGGAGGTCGTTACACAAAGATTGAACTCTCGTTTTTGAAAATCCTCTTAAATCAACGATTTTCACTAAGTGATTATTTTGTACCTGTTACACAATAGGTTCTGCCTTTTCACAACGAGAATCGTTGTTGCTTTCTCATTGTTACACCAGGAACCAGTGTAATTTGACCTACTTAGGCAACAACGAGATTTTTGCCCATTTTCGGTTCCATGATATCTCTGATGATTCCTGTTGAAAATCCTTATTTCTAGTCCGATTTACATGCTGTAAAGTTTCACATGGATGCTTTAACATCTTATCTACCTAATTACAAAACAGTGACAGATTGTAGATTTTCTCTGAAAATCAACACTGAAATCACGGAACGGTAGTTCCCACGATTTCCGCTAGATGGCTCCACATTGTTATTTGAACCTACAGAGACCTCTTTGTGCAACTACATTAACCTAATAGTATCTCACGGATGTAATAGGTTTGAAATAGCTTGAAGAAGTGGGGAATAATCAGATGAAGTCATGAAATTAATAGGATAGATCAGAAATGACCAGAACAAGTCATGAAATTAATAGGAGAGATCAGAAATGACCAGAACAGGTCATGAAATTAATAGGAGAAATCAGAAATGACCAGAACAGGTCGTGAAATTGATAGGAGATCAGAAATGACCAGAACAGGTCGTGAAATTAATAGGAGAGATCAGAAATGACCAGAGCAGATCGTGAAATTAATAGGAGAGTTCAGAACAGATCATGGAATGAATAGTAAATAACCAGAACAAAATGAGGTCAGAAATATTCAAGGTAGGCCTTAGAATTAACATAGGATGTCAGAAATAGCTACAACAAAGGTCCCCATAGGAACCAATGCTAAAGATGGAAAAGGCAGTACCTCTGGAGTAACTGCCTTTTTTTTCTCGTTGTTGACATTAAAGATAAGCCACAAAGACTTTTGCATAACGACTTTTTATTTGTGTAACACTTTTTTTCTCTTTGTGAAATTCTACCCCAAATATCACAACGAGAAAACATTTGTGTAACGGTTTGGAGTATCAACAACGAGAATTGGTCTATTCTCTTTGATTGTGTAACGACCTCCAGAACACCCCAGTAAACACAAAGTCAAAATTACCACCTTTGTCAATCAACGTTGATTCAACATTGCCACATTTAGAGTGATAAACTGCTGGAATAACTGCTGGAGAAAGAATTATTCAAAAACACAATTCAAAAAGATTTTCCAAATTGTTTTATTATACCAATTGATACAGACTGGTTCAGGTAAGTCTAGTAGCTGGTATTACCACTTCTAGACAATAATCTTATAATTTGCCACTTTAACAGCTGGTATTTACCACTGCTCATTGTGTCATTATCTATGTCTTTTCATGCTGTATTATCTATGATATTATCACTGTTTTACTGTTTCTCCATATCTATGTCTATTGGACAGATGAGGAACTGACATTTACGCTCGAGATTGATATGGGGTTTTCTCCTATGATAAGAGGTTTTTTTGGTAATGTAGTACTTACTACTATGCCAGATGTTCATACTATGCACACTTACATATCATTGCACTATACTTATATTATTATCCAAAATACCATTTACTAAGTTGAATTCTCCAGACACAGTATTAGATCTCTTCCTCATAATAATTTTCTTTTGTTTCCCTCTATCTCTGTTTCTATGTTGATGTCACTGTGCTAACAGCAATATATATACATATATATGTAGATTTTCCGGCACTTATTGAGCCAAACCTGAGTGTACTGGAGTCTCTATGAGCTGCAGGTATTATACTTCAGGATGTAAAATATCACACTATCACAATATACTTAACTCCTTCCACTTTTTCAATCTCCCTTCATCCCTCACCCCCACCCCACTCCCCTTCCCCAAGACCACTGAGTGGTTTCACCAATACTATAATGCAAGTGCCTGGAGTTTTGAACTTTTCTGATTTTTCTGATTTATCATGTGTGAATACGATTGTTAGAACTGAAGCTATTTTCTCAGCTTTATGGTCCACTGAAGATAATATTATTACTTGCCGCCGTACCAATTGTCAACATAGGAGGCTGAAATGTGGGCCCAGATGGCAGAATGGCCAGACTGAATTCTGGTATTTAACTTTAGACCAAAAAAACCTTTAAAAAAACAACATTCTGGGCCAACTGAGGCTGACAGAGCTAGATGCCTGGGATGGAGATACCGGGTATTATTCAAATAATAACACATATTCAATACCCTGTATAATTATTATACAATTTGCATTTCATTGTGAGAGTAATGCATGCACATGCATTATAACTCGACGGGCACACTTACGCTAAATCAACGTTGATATAATGTAGATTCTATTGGATTATAAACGGTTGTTGCAACATTAAAAAATTTCAAAGTTGACAACACCATAATCATGTTGACTGACTAAACATCAGTGCTCTTTCAACTTAATGACATTGTGTTCTATGTTGATTCACCGCTAATAGTTGTTGATTCAGAGTTGACATTGAGTAAGCATTGAAAATGACATTGATGATCCCATGGTGACAACATCAATATAGAATCAATGTTGAAAAGTGAACACTAATTTAACTTTGACAGGTTTACCGTTGATCTAATGTTAAAATGGTGATAATTGATAAAACTGAAATGGTCACACAGTATTGAAAAGTTATTGAAGCCAGTTTTATCAACACTATAAACACATATCAAGCAGTTGTCAACATTAATTCAATGTTCTATGCTCACGGGGAAGTGTGCTGTGATTATGAAACATGAAACTTCATGACCAATCGCACCGGATATTTTACAAACTTTTGTTAAACTTCATGCTTCACCCTTTCGTTCTATTCCATTGTTGCATGAACTATACTCTTCTGGACAATAAAATATATGGAAGGATTTCAAAACTTTCAAGAAGGAGCTCTGAGCATTAAATCATCCTTCCAATAAACGTTTCTGTGCAAAGGTTTAGCAAACCTTAATTAATTGTTAGAATTAGGCCCACTGCAATTGATCACATCCTGCATCTTTTAGGGTTATCCATTTGATATCTGAAAGTTTAATGCGATTGGAATATAATATACATCATATTGCTTATTTTTGTATGGCAGATGAGGCAACATTGGTTAATCCCAGCTAATGGGCATACTTCTATGTTCCATCTGAATAAGTTGAAAATGGGCCTATTTGAACATGGGTGGTCTTGGGTAGTACCAATAGCATCAGCAACTTTACGCTAAGAACTGTCATTTAAATCGGCTTATACCCAAACTGGATAATCTGAGTGCTTTTATCACAGCATAGAGGCACTGAGAGTTGACACTTTAATATTGACAGTGTTCTTTTTTCTATACTGTTCTTATATGTGATAGCAGATATGACATTGCTTTGACAGTGGCTCATCCTGAAAAAGCTCAGCGTTGCCTGGTTGCCTGATCCAGGGACCTTCTGATATAAAGTTCTGCATCTTATCCATTAGGCCATGGGGGTGGACAATAGTGTTGAGTTAGATGATTCATATGTATGGAACCCTATGGATACCATATATAATTTGCATGTCAATGAATGTAGAATGCATTCTGATACATTTTAATGCATCCTAAAGATGCAGATCGTGGTATAAACGCAATGTGTGATGATTATGCTTGCATGATGTGCCTTTTAGGTACTTGATTGAGGCACTCGGCTCTGCCTTGTGCCTCTGTCAGTACCTAAAAGACACTAGTGCAAGCATAATCATCATATATTACATTCTTAAGTGAAGGTCGTATTACAGCCGAAGCGGATATTAATTTCATCCTTATTCTTAGAGGGAGAGACAAACCTCACTGATGAGGCCTGATAGCATGGTACTTAATAGGTAGCCGTAGGGACTGGTCAGCAAATGAAAGAAACGTGTTTAAGTGGTTTAATCCTTTGTGGGTTAGGAAAAAGGCATACTACTTATACCCAAGGGTCCTTATACGTAGTTTGGATTTGAATAAGGAGTTGTACTTGGAGAAGATGCGTCTCTATTAGGAGACATCATCTCTGTGATATATGGACATCTAAAGACAGACATAATTATGAGACATTATGATACTTGATATCTAAACCATGGTATCGTCCAACATCAAATGATACATGTATACCACTGCTTAGAGTGTGTTTTTTAAAGTGTTTCATTGGTTTTGATAATACAAATACAATAGTATAAGCATTGAACCTAGTTTCTGCGTGTTACAGTACCACCACTATATAGCTTTCATTTTTATCTTACTCTTAAGGAACATTCCATTATCTTCATGAAGAGTAGCTGTGAAGAAGCCAATACTGTAGAGGTCTCTGACACCTAACAAATCAACCAGATTATTCAGCTCACCGCTCTATATGCTTCATTAACTAAACACTTTGATCATTTGAGCAGTAAATTTCACTGTCAATGAATTATGCATGCATTGATTGTTCTCATGCTGGTGTTTATGGTTTTACCCATGTCCAAACCTACACATCCATGCAGGAATCAAATCAAAAACCCACAGTAAAAAGAAACCCAAGAATTCATCTGCCTTCAAACCTACAACTCCTTTATTCTACTTTATTCTATACTGATTTCACAGTCGCGTGCACAATTTATTGTGTGAGATTTCTGATGTGTTCCAATCCCATTCACTAGTCAGTGACCTTCGTGTTAGGCAGCTTTCTTATCAGCACTGCTTGGTGCTTCAGTTTTTTCCTCCATGGAAAGGGTGTGATTGAGTGGGTAATACCGGGCCTGATTGAAGTCGGAGTCAGCTTCCCTCTCCCTCCATTAACTATGTCATGGAGATACTCCTGCGAGTCGGCTACTTTTCTGAAGGACTCACAAACATATACCTCATCAGGACAAAATGCAGATTGGCAATTGAGGATCCAGCCTTCAGAGTCACTTTTGCTCTTCTCGTATCTTTTTCTTCTTCCTTCCTTTCAATACAGTGTACAGTTGAGACATTTCCACTAGATTGACTTTTGAGCTAGGCGGTGGTTGATGATTTGCTGCTGCCAGCAAAAGGCATAAAGAACAGAAAGTAATCAGTTGGTGGTATCAAGAGCGCACTCCTCTCTGTGAGCTTTCTATACAGACTACCATACAGGCTCGTGTTGATTAATCAAAAACGCCCATAACTGTGACACTTATGGTCATCATCTTATCTTAGCCACTACACTGCAATTGGGAGGGTGAACTGTGGTTAGATAAAGCATCTCATAGGCTCTAGTGAGATTTTGTTTCAATGAATCCAAAACCTCGCCCCTTTTTTCGACAACTTCTTTTTAGGATAACTTTTTTGAGAGGGGGTGAGGTGTGGATGGTGATGGTGTAATTAGAATGCACTCAATCACATACCTCAAGTATGCAGCAAATCCGCCACATCAATCAATGTTTCGTGTTCTATTTCCTCAATCATCTTCTGAGTTTATATTTATTGATATGATAATTTTTTCCTCTCATTTCTACAGACAGTTAAAATGTGAACGGACGAGGATTCATCGCAACCTGTTCTTGGCCATCATCATTCATGTCCTGATGCTGCTCATCTTTCAAACAGACCAGTACAGGGCCATCACCACGGGCAGCATAGCCAACAGCTCCACCATTTATAATACTGTAAGTACCCACTGCATTCAAATAAATTGTGGTAATTAGAAGACTGGCCGCATTAAAAGCACCTTGTAGAACTGCTCATTTTCTCCATTGCACTGAAGACCATTCAATGAAAGTAACTTTCTCTGACTGGGCTGAATATCTTAGCTCATGATATTTCCCCATTTCAAAAAGACACATTGCTGTGGGCGGACCAGTGTGGTGACCTCAAGTCGTGATATTCTCACATCTGTGGTTTAACTGAAATGTCTCAATTCATGCTTTCCGCTGAGAAAGCTTCATCTAATTGAAGTTATTGAATACTACTTTCCATATATTAGCCACATGCCTGTATAACCCTCTTTCATTAGAAATTATTAAGAAAGGTAGTTTTCAACCCCATTGAAGTGTGTGTATCCAAATGGTTGCTTTGTATTACACTATAAGCACTAAAATCTAGTGATGTTCATACTCTACTCCCGGACATCGTGCCATAGCCCTCATAGCATGTCACAGAAATCTAACTACAGCGAGAACATTACCACAAAAAGCGTCGCAATATAATAAATAACTATAATTTTTATACGCTTTTTAGTTCAAACAAGGCCTGTCGAGCTGCTCTTCGTGTTGCTAATTGCTCGTGCCATTAGTGACTGTGGAAGCTGTACGTGTTAAAGTTCAATCCTTTGAAAAAGGGAATGGTATTTAGTTAGTCCTATGGACCTGGGTCTAATAGAACGCTGCACGGCCGACCACATTTCCATTTATAATGGTACTGTTATAGAAATAACCTACCACTGACCTTCAAAAGTAAAAATAAAACCTCAAATTTCACCTCGCCCACCCCGAAAACAAGTTCTTGGAGAGTAACATGCTGAATGAGGAATGTCTGTCTACAGACTGAAAAAAGGGTACTGAAATCTACGACGTAGTAGCTGGATAATCGATATCATATTATTATCAGCATGATTGATCTTATAATACTTATTGTAGTTGTCACAATATCTGAGTAGCTTAAATCTCCATATTGGAGTTGAATACAATCAGTGACAATGTTTTTATTAATTGAACTATTGAGCTACCACTCCCCCACTGACTAGTTAATGTATTAAACCGCCTTCAGCCGCTGTAAATGACACTTCAAGCTGCATTTATATATGCTTGTAATACAAAGCCAAGTTAGCCATAGTAACTACCCAATCCCCAGGGTGGCAGGTGGGAAAGGTCCTTGATTGACAGGATATTTGTCCATGCATTAACCCTCCTCAGGACCCGCCTGTCACCTTCTGATACCCAGCCGATAAACAGGCCTTATCTCTTCTCGTCATCCACAATCCTGGTTACCCCTTACGTGCCCAGAATTATTTGATGATTTTCCATGTATTTCACATGTACATCACCCCAGTGATAAAGACCATGTATATATAATTTTGAACAGGTATTTGATATGGAATTCACATTATGCACCTGGCTCTTTTTTACTTAGACCTTCAGTTAAGAGAGAAATTTCTGACTGAGTGTGGTTACCATAGCACCCAAAGCAACAAAAATGTTCCTTTTGTTGTTATTCACTAGTCTTTAGCCTCTTTAGTGCTGTCCTGCTCTAATCTCATATAGTGTCTGATATTTGCATAACTATACTCAACTGGTTCTGCCTGTGTGTACTACCAGGGTGCAAAGGTCTTGGTCACAGTTCATGACATCATTTACATGGATATGAACAATTCCTATGAATAGATTAGCTGTAAGGTTGGCAAGTCTATCAAAGGTGTGGCAATAGGGGACAAATGATCCAGCATCACCTTGCTATCATGCTAGATCCTATCTCCTTGGCCGATTTCGGTCCAAAGAGTCACATGTATGACAACTAATTTTCAGGTTTTGACTCACTGTGTCTGAGGTAATGGTGATACAGTCAAATGAATGGTCTCGTTGGAATAAGGGGGTCATGGCCGTTCTAATGAGGGTATAACTTTGCAGATTGAACCAGTAGATGTTCCTGGATGAAAATTCGCTTCAATGTGCATGTATTTAAACCCAAAACCGCGCATTTAAGCGCGCTTGGGCACCTAAGGGTTACCCATCCACTTGTGATGACACCCTGTTCTGCCTGCCTCCATACTTGTTAGCAAGCAATCCAAAAGGTTAATCCACATGCCGCTGCATGGAAGTCCCTTTCTGATTGCCTCTCACTAATACTGAGTGTTGTCGATAATTTTCGGATGCAACACTAGTCTATTGGCCAAAATGATTATAGATCCCATACAAGATATCAAATTAGTGCCATTGGGCAAAGAAATCTTCTCAAAATTAAACTAGGTTGTTCTGATAGATCAAACTTCCTATGGCACCTACTTTATTTGCTCTTCTTGTCCATATTTAAGTTCAAATTTGAAGGAATTGTCAGATTTGTACTGAATTTCGTACTTGTGGAGTGCATGCCATAAAGTTCATCCATTGGAAATACGCTATAAAATGCTTATGGCGAGGTCAATGGAACCCCCTTTCTAAGCTTGCATTAGCTAAAGATAAGAGTAAATGGTCCACAAACCCCTGAATATCGTGTTGTTAGAGTTAGTGGTACACCTTTGAACAGGATTTGAAAAATGAAAAAAGCGGAATATGTCACTTTATTATGCACAGGGGATACAGAGGAATGACACAAAACATCAACAAATATAACTGGATCTCTCTTTCTTTCAAGAACACTGGCCTTCAGCAAACACTCAAGAATGAGTGGTATTGGAATCTATGAATTAGGGGACCCTTAAACTGGATACTGTAATAGGCCGGCCATACCCATGAAATTTATTACATAATTGCGTTATAGGAATAACCATAAAGCTATAATAAATGGAAAACAGGAGTTGATATTGCTTTTACTTGGTCAGGTACAGTCTAATCTGTGATTCTAGTTGCTTTAATATATTTAAAATATTAGTAGCTCCAGACACTAAAGGATGGATACTTTTCAAGCATCAAAGCTAATTAGGACCTCTGGGAATATGATTTAATGATGTGCTATTTTATCATTCTGTTCACTTATCGTTGCTTGTTACTATCATTTAGCTACTGCACATAGGTCTCACATGAAAGATATTTATTCCGATGTCGAGAAGAATACAGAAAAATGGCACAGAAGTCCTGGTTCCCATCTAAACAGAATACTGAATAAATTTGCTCTTTACAAACTATTGGAAGCGGCACGTCTGTGCAAACTGTTTACTTGGATACCAGCTCACCAAAATGACTGTGCATAATCAATGGTATTTCATTCATTATTTAGATGGTGTAATATCCATGTGGTTTCTATTGCTACAGTAGCATTGTTTCCTCTGGATAATTTGCCAGCCATTACACTCATTTACCAGGCAGCGATTGAAGTAGAACTTTTTAAAATGGAAATTCTGCAAAACTACATTACAATTTTCTTAGCACAGGGGGACATCGCGCAAAGTACTACATTTATTGAATTGGTAGAATCTTGTTTGAGGGGATACTCTGTGAAGACCAACATTTAATGTCTCTCTCCGTAAAACCATGAGCATAGGAAACCGATTCATAAGCTAAACACATACCCGTATTCTAGCCCAGCACAGTATTAATTCCATAGAACTACGCAAGTAACCTTGCTGCTTTTGAAACCATGCCGGTCTGATAATACACATACCTGCAAATGAAGTAGATTTCTATTGGACCCAGAACTTATTTCAGAGTCCTAAAGTGATCACACTGTTAGGTCGAAACGTGTCCAGAGGCAGAAGAAGTGGCTATACAGATCACTTCCATAAGGGGGTATGCAATTGTCCCCCGCTAATCAGACTACTAGGACATGTTGGACAAGTTTCCTGCACTCTATAATATTGCAGACGATGCATGTGAGTAATATACCTTTAAGATATGCTTAATGATCGTTTTAACCCTTTCTCTACTGATGGTGCCAATTGGTATCACCTGGCCAAAAGGGGGTGACCCGAAAATGGTGATGGCGTTTGGTATCAATTTGAAAATTACACAAAAAGGCCCATTTTTGTGTAGGTCACCAAATCGTCAGGGAATTTTAGAAACGTCAGCTTAATTGAGACAGGCCCGTGATATATCATTATTACATCATGTCTTGTTGTCCGATTTCCTGAAGTGACAAAGTTAAGAACATGTCTGGCCTTTTTTTAAGTAAATTGCACATCTGCTTGCAAATTTCCCCATCAGTATTCACGGTAGCAGCAAACGGAAAGGTCTTTTCCTTCTTCCTTGTATGAAATGGAGATTTATTTAACAGAACCCAACCTTTGAACTAGTATACCCTTGTGAGGTATCATGTTACCAAGGGGTAGATGGATCAAGAGATATCAGATAACTGTGCCACGTTTGTGACAATCAGATACCTAGTAGAATGATGAAAGGATTCCTGACCAAGAAAGAAACTTTTGTACGCCTATTGATGTAGAGAAGCATATCGCATCACGTATACCCATGGGTACCTGCCATATGCTATTCTCGTAAGAATCCCAGCAAATTGTCGTTATCTGTCGCCATGATTGGTCATCAATGGTGACTCCTTTCTGAGTGATAACTCACTGCGTCATCTTTCACCACTCTGTGTCAGTCTCACATGGCATGGCGATTTATCACAACAGTCGCCAACATGATCTCACTCACTGCGTGAGTATGTGCCACCCCTTGTCATCCCTCACAAAGCATGGTGACTTATCACCACCATTGCCAACATGGATCTAACTCACTGTGTGAATATGTGCCACTGCCTGTCAACTCTCAGTCAGAATGGCAACTTTTCACCTGCATTGCCACATGGCTCTCACTCACTGCGTGAGTGTGTATCACTCCTAGTTAATCTTCTTTCAAAATGGCGACTTATCACCACCATTGCCAACATTGGTCTCACTCAATACGTGAATTTGTGTCACTCCAAGTCAATGCTCTCTGAGGATTGCATCATCTGTCACTCACTCTCACTCACAGTGGCAACTTATCACCACCATTGCCAAAGTTATTGAGACAGCACCACTGTTCAACATGTAGCCTATCTAGGAAGTGTGGGCATGAAGTATAAGTCCCATACATATCAAATGTGCTTTGTTTCACACTGATTTACATGTAATACTTCAGAGTTGAATCAAACAAGATTATATAGAGAGAATATCAATTGAATTTAGATAGAGGTATCTCTAAAATGAAAGCAACTATCCATAAACACCTTTTCTCTGGTTACAGGAAAAATACATAGGGAAATATCAACATGAACACCTTGTCTGTGGTTAGAGGGAAGATACATATGGCAATACCTTCTCTGGCAAAACATACTTTGATCTGGCAGATGTGAGGCTGCATGATTACCAATGTCGATGATCATGAGCTTTTCATCTTACAAGGTGAGTGATCACCAGCGTCGCCATCACTGGTGAGTCTGAGTGATCACCACTCTCGCCATCCATGGTGAACCTGCGCTATGATGTGGTGCGCGTTTCATCTAGCGAGGTGAGTGATCAACCGTCTTGCCATCCCTGGTGAGTGTGAGTCATCACGATCCTCGCCAACCGTGGTGAACATGCGCTATGGCATGGTGTGCGTTTCATCTAGCGAAGTGAGTGATCACTCGTGTCACCATCCCTGGTGAGTGTGGGTGATCAAGGTCCTCACCCTCTGTGGTGAACCTGTGCTATCACGAGGTACACGTTTTATCTAGCGAGGTGACTGATCACTATCCTTGCCATCCATGGTGAATGTGCATTATGACGTGGTGTGCGTCTCATCTAGCGAAGTGAGTGATCACTCATGTCGCCATCCCTGGTGAGGATGAGTGATCACTCATGTCGCCATCCCTGGTGAGGGTGAGTGATCACGATCCTCGCCATCCCTGGTGAACATGTGATATGACGAGGTGCTTGTTTCATCTAGCGAGGTGAGTGATCACCCGCGTCGCCATCCCTGGTGAGTCTGAGTGATCACCATCCTCACCATCTGAGGTGAGGCCGTTTAGTTAATATTTGACGTTGATGTCCTTGCGATGGACGATACTATAAGACAGATATGCACATATCAAAGAGAGTACACAAAGTCTTCTAGTTTTCCAAGACAATCTAAAAAAAACAGGAAAATTGGAGAACATCTGAGGATATCTGATGGATATATCTTGGTATTTCACTCAATTAAGGCCGTGTAGACAAACTTACAGGAAATCAATCAGTCCACACGCACAGGTGTATTTGTATTGTGGCATTAGGACCATTTTCCCTATACATTGGATACAAGAGACTTAACAAACATGAATTGGTATATATCCTCGTACTTTGAAGTGTTTGATCTGTGAATTAGATTAAGAGGTTTATTAGATTAGAGGAGATTCATTACATTGCACATAATACAGTTAGGGGATGAAGCAGCAATATGACTGGCCTTCCTAGATGGAAATAAATGCCCCTTCTTTTCGCATTAGTTTCTTCTGTCGCACAGACTGCGACGTGAGTGAGCGATCACTCCCATATAAGGTCATGCAGCATATCATCTGCGGTCCTGCTCTCGTTCCGCATTCTGTCGCCAGGTGCTCGTTCACATACACCGTGCTCTGATGCGGACATGTGGCACCCCTCCCCTCGACCCCTCCCCCCACTCTACCCATACTTCCACACAGGCACTCTCCATCCCGCTAACTCTTAGACTGTGCTGTGCGATGCCTACACTGCAAAAATGGTGTTTAGATTCTAAACACAATTCTAAACATATTCTTGCAACGTTTTTGTAATCACATTCATTTTCTTAACATGTTTAGCCAAACAATATGCTTAGCTCAAGTGTTTAGAAATTTAGGTGTTTAGGTTCAAAATTTGTGTTTAGATATCAATAAAATTTTGTGTTTAGATGTTTATAAATTTTTGTGTTTAGATATCTAAGTGATTTGGTGGGAATTAAGGGTTTGCAGACATGTATTAAAAAAATAAAGGAATATCTTTTGTTTGTTTTCTCATTTACTGGAGGACATCAGCAGGTATTTACACTGCTAAGTCTCCAAAGATGTCATCCACAGCTATATACACATATATGTACACACTGTATTAGAATAGGAGACTTGAGAAAGTACAACAGGTTGGCAGGAAGGACATTGCTTTATACTTTACAAAATAACATGACATAGGTGTAAGTCATGGAGCTCACTGATTATTTTATGGTAATGATGGTGGTGTAAGTTGAATTCAGTTAATTTTCTATTGTTTTGTCTAATATCATAACATTTAATGAAATGACATTATGATAAACAAGGAGTTTGGGGATATTTGTCACAACAATTGATTATAACGGTGTGCAGATATTCCATTCAGAGGAAGTGTTGCTACCTGGTGTGGATTTGACATCCAAGTATCTAGATCTATTGACGTTTAAATCTAAACACCTAATATTCAACTGTTTAAACTCTAAACGCCTGAACATGTATTTAGAATAAAAGTGTTATTTTCCTAAATGTGTAGTCGATGATACACCTAACTGACATATATTTTTAGGTTTTAAACATGTTTAGACCTAAACATGTTTAAAATCTAAACACCATTTTTGCAGTGTACACATTTCACCAACCAGCGCCTGTGCGCCATATCCTTCTTATTTCTCCTTATTCTTTTTTATACCTTAAAGGGGAGGTGAAGTAAAGTGTGCGGCTGTGTCCTATTCTGACATTCCCACTCCCACCAAAATTTCCATGGACGTATTTGTGGATCAACACAGTAAATGGTACGCCCGTGCACCCCTTCGCATACCTTTTACCGTGTTGATCCATATTTGTTTCTATCATTCTCCATACTTCCTTTCTGCTGTGCTGTCTTCAAATATATGTGCGCACTTCTCCTGCTCTACCATTTCGTTTATCTATCCTTCACACCACCTTCCCATGACCTCTTCCTTGCCGAGCCTACAAGAGCAGCCCAATACCACAGGAGTGTTGGAAACAACATGACTATGGGGGGGGGGCACAGGTCAAGCAGAGGCATTGAAAATTTTAAGCACATCGAGTGAAGCACTTTGATTTTTTTTTTAAGTGTTTAGGGACAATTTTGAAAATTTAGACATTTTTCCTGCAATTTTAGTCAATTTGGGAGTGGGGGGCAAAATAGTCTCAACCCCCTTTTCCCCAGTACTGAAGAGTTTAAATACATATTTTGGACCCCAAGATTTGCTCAAAAATAGCGGTGCTCCCCCTCCATTTGGGCCGCGCCCCCTCCTTTTTCAGATCCTGGATCCGCCATTGCTGGTCTGGGATTAGGGGGAGGCTTGCCCCCCTGCCCCCCCCTATTCCGACACCCTTGGTTACAAATATTCAACATGTGAATGTTATATACCAAATGAATGCTCTCGATGAGCTGGGCATGAATGTGCTATTAGACTGGTTAGAATATGAATGTCCACGATATTTAGACCAATATTATACATGTATTAAACCCACATTAATAGATAACCTATGGGATGAAAATAAACATTATTTAGACCAATATTGTATATGTATCAACCCCCAACTGTTAGGGAGTGATAATTTTTTAACAACGGGGGGGGGGGGGCTGGTGGGATTGCCTGCGGAAGCGCGAATAGAATTCTGCCCCTTCCCCCCCTCTTGATGGGTCAATCTCCCCCCCCCCCACCGAGAGGGGCGAAAATCATGTGCAAATACGCCCTTTTAACCTATGGTAATGCACAAGCATTTTCGCTGAAAAAAGGGGAAATTATTTTCAGCCCCTGGTCAAGGGGCTTTAAAATTCTGACCCCCTCTCAAACCCACCAGCCCCCCTGTTGGTAAAAAATGATCACTCCCCTAGATAACCTGTGCGATGAAAACTATATTTACATCAATATTTTTTCACATAATTATGACCTCCACCCCTCTCATAAACTCTCAGTTGAATAATGGGATGGAGATATCCATTATTTTACAGACTTTCTATTTCCCATGAGCCTAACATTCCACATTTTTAGATCATCAAAATGCTCATCAAAATGCTCAGTATTTTAGAGAGGGACAGTCCCGCTGTATGATAGAATGTATCCTTGCACTCAGAGGCTGCACAAGAATACCCTCCTGTGTCATATATAGTTGATTTTGAGGGCATTTCTAAGGGAGTGGTCATTATTTATCAACAGGGTGGGGGTGGTGGGTTTGAGGGGGGGCGTAAAATTTTCAGATCCCTCCCGAGGGGGGGGCTAAAAACATTTTGACCCCTTTTGAGGGGGGGCTAAAAAAATTCACCCTCTTTTTAGCAAAAAAGCCCGCATGCTACTATAGATCAAAGAGGGGCGCGGAAACTCTCCGCGCCTCCGGTGCATGGGGGGCGCAAAAAATTTTGACTGCCGTCAAGGGGGGGCGTTAAATATTTCCGTGCATCCGTGCAAAAACCCACCATCCCCCTGCCCCCCGTTGATAAATAATGACCACTCCCTAAGATGTAAGTATATGCCTCTAAGCTATAGGAAACAAAGGAGTGGACAGGGCTTGACCCAGTGACCTTAATCCCTTCTGCATGGGGGCAGCACCAGCTCCTGAGCTGACCTGATTACAGATATGGGCCAAGTGATGTGTCTTCTTTATACATGTGTATATAAGGTAAGGTATTTGTACTCACCTAGACAGGACAATGCCCCATCCCATTAGCTCTCCTATCAGGTTGCTACACTTTTGTTTCCCAGCTTCCAGTTAGCCTTCTATACCTACCCATCCTCCTTTGGGCTTTACAATCGTGTCCCTATACACTTGTAACAACAGGGTTTTCCTCTATCCCTGCACCATTCCCCCTCTCTTATCGCTTTAGAGCATTGTCCTTCCTGCTCAACCCCTCCCCTGCATGACAGCTTCTATAGGTGCCCCTTGTAGACCTCTTGGGCCCAAACTGCCTGGACCGGTGCCCATCCACATTCCAATTCCCTCCCCTCAGAGACAGTTTTCCGCCATTTTTATTTGGGAAATCTCTGTTGGGATCAACTTCTCCGGCGACCTAGTTTGGTAGGCAAACTAAGCCTTCTCCCCTAGGTTACCATTTTGACCAAAAATCGCCGTATTCATACACCGCTGGTGTTTGAGCTACTTCGACCCCAATACTGGGTGCTTGTGAGAACCAGCATTTACTGGTATCCATCTGCCAGCTTGACTCACCAGCAACAATCTAAGAAAAATAGTACCTCCTAGCATGCCTATTTACCAGTGACCTAATCATGAGCCTACGAGATGGGGCCAGTGTGTGCTGGGATATCATGCGATGTTAACATCTACTTTCTCCTTTCCTCCCACACATGATCGACACATCACTTCTCCTCGCATTTTCCGTGTGAAAGTAGAATTCAGTTGGGAACTAAAAGAGCCAGTTGAAGTTACTTTATTACCAAGCTATACTGCATAGCCTCGGCATGTATCCTTTTATGGTACACGTATATATGGCTCATAATTGTGAAACGTTTTGATATCAAATTCGGTCACTTTACATGATCTATTTCTATGAGAACTGTATGAATCTACTTCTTAGCATTTCTATTGGGTTGGTATTAGAGATAGCTTTGCTGGCATATATAGTTTTACCTATTTCTGACCTATATTTACTGAGTAAGAGGGTGGAAAGGCATAAAATTACACATTTCACAATATTTTCTCAGTAGATTATTCATATACCATGGGAAATAGAAATACTATGTGAGATAAAAGACCTTTATCATTCTTTTTACTTGTAATGCATATAAATGGAACATTGTATTTTATTAGAGCTTCCATGGCATGCCTATTTCAATCTGCTGGGCCACTCAATTAATTTGTGTATTTTTTCCTGGCAACGGATGATCATAATGAACCCACCCTATATCCTCTATAAAACATGTGTCAGATTAACCTACCATATCCAACGATTAATTATCATGTGTTATGTAAAAAAAAGAATTGGGTAGAATGGTGCAAAGGGGCTAGCAGTAGACCAAGATGAACATCATGATGAACCATTTGTGTAGTTTTTTTTCCTGGCAACGGATGATACTATTCATCAAGTCATATATTCTATGCTATCAATATTTAATCAATAATCTTCTGCAGTAGTTACGAGTAAATTAAGGGTTATAACTCATCAAAATGATTATTATGTGGCCCTAAATATAACCAGTGTAGAAGGCTGAATACCTCCTGCTCACTTATGTCTGGCAACAGATGATCACTTAGGTAATCCACTTTGTTTAAGTGGAGTTGGATTTCTATTCCGTATGTTATGCCATTATTGATAGCAGCTGGCTAAAACCTGTCCTTGAATACCTGATATCTGCATTTTATATTAAGAAAGAATTCCATTATAGTGCACCATCTATTGTAATAATGTTCTGACAATGGATGATCACTAGAAAACCTACGTTGTCTGAGCTACAATAGCTATACTATATAATGTCTTATGAATGTGAGTTGTCTTTGGGTCATAATATGTATATTATCATGATATTTAACGGGAAAATATGTTGTAAGAAAATGATAGGTGAATAGGAAACCCTCCTGAAGAATTTCACATAGAATTCGAATCCCTTTTTAGTCATTTTTTTCCTGGCAACAGATGATCGTTTTCAGAGGCACTAGACGGACTAGAACCACTAGGAGAAATACAACAAGGTTTGAAATCCTCATACCCTGAGACAGAGCATCCTTTTGTGTTGTATGTTTCCTAAAAAGTGTTACTTTTGAGGGAGCCTTTGACATGTCAGGATATTGTAGGGGAAGTAATTCCCCGTACTTGGTGGAGATATCGAGTGGTCCCGCCTCGCAAGGGGGATCTCTAGAAAGCTCGGTACCAGGTAATCACTGCCCCCTAGTGTGTGTATCATACCGATCCAGGTGTAGTTGGAAGGTAGAGAATGTCAGGCCAGGGGAAGTAGCTCAGGGGTAGACCTCACGCTTTGAAGTTGGAGGGTCCCAGGTTCGAGTCCCGGTTTCTCCATGACATTTTCCGCTGACCACTACAATATTTTAAAAGAAATAATAGAATACTGATACCCACAAAGCCCATTTTTGCACAGATTTCAGCTTAGGAACCACTTTGTTGAATATCAATTACAGTGACTAATCAAAGGACCACATGCACAAATAGACACCATGCAAATACCTGTTTTACTAATAAATGTACATGTATAATGCATGGTACCAGTGCCCTAATGCAGCTTATCATTGTTATCATCCATTGCCAGACACCTTAGTTACATTGTATGGGCATAGTAGGTTTGGCTGGTTATAATAGCATTATTTATTTGTTTTAAAATTCCCAACTTTATCAACATTTGGCCCAATACTCCTACTATACACATACAAAAGGATTTTCATTTGTCAAAATATTTTTAAATATCTCTCTCCTGGCTGAAAATGAAACGTTTCATGAGAATGAGCCATATGACATTTGTGGATCAACACAGTAAAAGGTATGCCCGCGAGGGGGTGCGTGGGCATACCTTTTACCATGTTGATCCACATTTACAAGTATATTTCTCGCTTCAATCAAGAATGCGTATAGATAATAGGAGTCCACATCTTCAAAGGCACGGGATATATGTTGACTACTAAACAGTGGGACGCAATATATGTTTCATGTACAGTAAGAAATGGCAATGACAGCAAACAATCATGAAGATAATATGACATGATAATGATTCATTGGTCAATTCAATAAATGTTTGGGGCTGTAGAGGTACCTCGATATATATGCATGTATCTCGATTCTGAAATGCAATGAATGCTAGTTGATTTAGATGGAAAAGCCTTAACTTTCCACAAAAAGACTTGAAAGAAAATGCATGTAAGATACTGTAAGGCCAAAACGGACATGTTATCACATTGTATTCAGCAAGATGGGAAATGAAATGTCAAAGAACTGTGCATCCCTAAAAAAAAACCAGACCTCATTCATGCGCATTGCATTTAATCTGAAAATGGAATAAGGGAGCTTTTACTGGAGAAATAACTCCTGTGTCCTTTACTTTATGTGGACGCTCTGCAGAAGACGTGCCTCATGTCTTTGAGGTTCCGCTCTGATATTCCTATTACACATTCCTACTATATGAAGTATTAACTATCTTGTTATATGTATGGATATTTGGTTGCATCTGCAGAGGCTAATAGAGTCAGGCTGCTAACAGTATGAAATGCATCATTAAAGTTGTTTTACTCTCCACAGAATGTTCCATATGTTTTTTTGTATTTCCCACATCAAAGGTCGGGATATATGTATGAGGATGTCTGATTTATTAGATTTGTAAAGTTTACTGTTGCCAGCAAATCCATCTCCACTCCATAGTCCCTACATATTTTGAAGTGGTGCCTTCAGGCGACAGAGGCTTTATCTATAAGGGTATTAGGCATCTTCTTATAGGATCACATCTCTTTGAGCACACAACCAATTATCTGCTCTCATCTGCTCAGAGAACAACTAAAGCAGCTCATCTTTGCTCCATCTTTGAATGGACAAGAAAGCTGTAGATTATTCTGTTTTTCCTCAACATGTGTTGAGTGACAGATTGAATGGGTACAATGGATGTTTCCCCTACATGTCTAACTTTTAATTGTTATCATTTAACTTTTCCTCTACATGTCTAGATGTTAATAAGACGGCTGCTTAAGCCCTAGACAGATCTATTGACTTGATTACATCAGCTATTTTCAGTAGAATCCTCCTAGAACAAACAGATGCATCCTGAGGCATGTGTCGTTTCTCCAGTACTGCCATTTATGAGCCAGTCAGTTATATTATTACTTGATGTCTATTTCACTATTAGAATGGATTACACTTGCAACTTAAGATTCCACAAATGATGTAATTAAAAGAAAACAACCTGACTCAACGAAGCAACATGTGTGCCTCACATCAAGCATAAATTTATAGTTTTAGTACTATCCATATTTAATGTTGTTTTGACTAAGTGCTTCTTTTCTTTTCTCTTTCAGCCCATCTTGTGTGAAATCATCCAGGTGTTGGTGGAGTACACAAAAACCGTCATGTTCATGTGGATGTTTATAGAAGGCCTTTACCTCCACAACATGCTCGTCGTATCCGTCTTCTCATCAGGGAGATTCAACGCCATCTTTTATACCCTTCTAGGTTGGGGTAAGTAACTACACGAGTTTATTTGTGTGACTCAAAATAGGATTTTGAAGATGCTTTTGATCTAATCACTGAGAAGAGTCCTGAATGGACAGAAGTTGGAGTAAATCATACGGTATGTACAACGATGATAAGAAGAGCTATTTGTTGAATGATGCACAGGGGAATCAAGGGAGAATCATTCTAGTTGGAGGTGGATTAAAAGATAGGAGAGAATAGATATCATTGATATCAGCTGACTGTTCAATCGTCAATGGAAACGAGAAATAATGTGTTAGCAACAGCTATTCGGATGTATGATCCTTTAAATTAAATTTGTCAGTTGTTAATAACAGAGTATGTGGTGAAAGCATAGGGGGAACACATCAAGACATCTCGATGCAACTTTATGTTTGCATTCAAAGCCTTGATAATGAATTTTATATACTATCACCTCCTCACACAAAAAAGCGTACCTAAGAAAACTTAGTCAAAGTGACTTATTATTCTTACTTAGTACTTATGACTAACAAATGACCAAGGAGGTCTATGTTTTCTTAGTCATATTGACTATCCAGATCAGTTTCACTCTCCGAGCACTATCTTGAACAGGGTATCTGCTGGGAGTTTCAGGCAAGCTAACATATCTTAGTCACTTTCACTAAGAGATCTTAGTAATTTTGACCAAGGTCCATTAGTGAATTTGACTAAGGGATAGACACATGGTGTTACCTTTACACACCAGATGGCAGCGTGGTTTTAAACAGGATTTTTCTAGTGGGTGGGTACAATAAATCGCTCCATGGATGTCAAAATTATGATGATTTTTCAGAAACGACATGTATTTGAGGCTTTCAAAATTCAATCTAACATAACACTTAGAAAAATGTACCAAATAGGTTGATGCCTTGTCAAATGGAATAGGTAGTCAGAGAGGAACACCTATTCTGTGGTATTCCAGATAAATACAATATCCACATTTGAATTTGTTTCTTTGTTGGAAACCCAGAGTACTTTGGCTCAGGGGTTCTAAATTAATATGGTGTGAGGCATTTCAAATACTTCCTCAATGAGGAAACTCTGATCTGTCAGGTGTGAATCCTATATAGAGCTTAACAGAATCACCAGTTGAATTGAAGTAAAAATATCAAGAAGTGTACTTAGTCAAAACAACCAAGGAATCCTAGTCAAAATCAGGCAAGCCAAGGCAATTTGGCCACTTTGTCTAATGGTTAGTCATAATCGACTAAGAAAAAGAGGGACGTTTAAAGATGGCGTTTTGACTAACTATTGCTGGAAAGTTAGACGGTTTGACTCGTATATGACTAACATTTGGAACTTATTTTTTTCTGTGCTTAGATAATGGAAGAACAGTGAAGATTACCCTGCTCAATAGCGAGGCCTTTGTTCATAAAGGAGAGCCAATATTCTGAGTCACAGAACAATATGCAGAGGTGAATTCAAGAGAATTAGAAATACTGACAAATGCAGTATTTTAATCACCTTTTGTAACATTTGATTCAGCATTTAAATTGTAACATTACTTTGAGGGGCCAGGGGTGAGAGGTGATGCTATATTTGGGAAGCATTAATTGCTGTCCGATGAACCCCTGATGAAGGCTGAAATCAAATTGAATTAAGTGCAAACAAATTGCTTCCTATTGCCATAAATTGCTCAGCTGCAAGGAAAACAATTACGAGCTAGCGATTTCAACCATTAAGAAGAAAAGTGTCCACCCATAAATTCCTGAAAAAAAATAACCCTTCAAATAACACCAAACATTGCATGCCAAGAAAGGCAAGGCACAGCGATCCAATGCCTTTGTTCCTACACCATTTGGGCTCTGTGTAATCGGGCGACATCGGAAAGCACCAGAAGAGTTCCTCTGACACAATGAAGAGCGGGTGCAGTCCGAAGCAAGCACGCACGTAAGAAACCCATCTGACATTGATTCACGTACAGCTGTTGTGTAAGTGGATGCAGTCGGTGAAGGTAATAGGCCGAGGTCGCAAGATGGGCACCAAAGCTTTCAACATATTAGCACCTCCTCTATCCTAGAATTGAATTGAAATCAGTTCCAGGAGATAAAGTGTAATTCCTACGTATGGGAAATACACTGGTAGTAGTAAAATGTGTAAGGCCTACTGTCCGATCCCAAGTCTAACCATGGCCAGTCTCACGTTGATTAAAGGACACTACTAATTGTAATGGTACATCGTTGTTTACAAAGGAAAATGCCCCAGTCATTGGGCTAAGCATAATATGTGAGAATGTTGCTTAATTGAGGACATTATGATGCAGTGGGATTTGGTCTCCATGCGTTGTAAAAAGTATGGGTAATCTCCATTATACCGACATGTAAGTAGTACATGTCTTTGGGAGTTAGGCGCTGGGAACAATTTATATGTAAAATCTGCAGAATTAAGAATACCTCAGCCGTGTCAATGCTGATTAGGATAATCCTTGGAGAGAGTTAATATCATGCATACAATTACAGCCTAAATGTGTCTAAGTGTTATAAAAGTTACATACAACATGAAACCATTAGAATAAACAAAAATAAACAAGTTCATCATCAGTTGGACGAAATGTTCATTTAAGATTATAACCAAAAAATAATAGAAGCGATACAAAGAAAGGATAGATGTATGGGGGAGTTCATTGTCATTTAGTCCCAACATGGGACTTGTAACCGAATCATCTTCCCTGGTGAAGAGTCCCACAGTGCTGTATAGCCTTTTCTCATTTGCCATAATGATGCCATATACAGTGGGGCGTAAAAACTAATTACCTCTCTTTATCCATTCATATTGTATGCAAATGGTATGGTAATGAGATAGGTTGATACAGCAGAGGTATAGGTTATACACCAGTGGGTACACTTCTGACATTGGGTAACCGTCTATTGATACATGAATATTCCATCGTTATCTTTGTCACTGCTATAAACTGAAAAAAAGGTTACTAGATATTAATCAAGAACTGTCTTCAAGTTGCTTAAAGCAAACATAAAATATAATTCTTACCGTGTGAAATGCATTTTGATGCCCTCTTCCTCAATATTTCTTGTACATGTAATTCTGAAATGTCATCTACCTTCATTATACTGATTCTGATATACAAAATGACAGACATTGTCTGGAAGAAACAAAAAGGCTAGATGTCCATAGTATCCACTGTATATCCGAATACTCTGAAAATGGAAAAAGGAAAAGGTCATGATGAAGGTTCACTGACGGGAAATGTGTCCCAACCCGACAGGGCACTTAGAAAAAAGGAGGGAAAATGATAGGGCAGTATAAGGAGAAGAGGCTGAGTATGCAAGGAAATATCATTGTGAAATGTCTTTGAGACAGATGCGAGATCTGGTTTGGTTAATCCATTTGGACACGATATGTATCCATTTAGTCTGTTAAAAGGATTGTACCAGACCCATAATACCTTCTTGGATACTCGTAAAAGTTTCTATGGCGATATCACTTCTTAAGCTGCCCCCTCCGGCTCGATGTACAACTCATATTAAATGGCTACAGTCTAGAGGCAACTCACACCTTTGCAAGGGACATACAGAGCACAGCTGAAGGGCCTATATGGCCATAGAAAAGCAGCTGTAAAGATGTCATACTCGGGGGCATCGTCTTACTCTACTCTGTTTGAGAGTAATGTAGAATAGGTGGTTCCAAGAGGGTATGGTAAGTCGCCCCGACTCCAGGGGCGTAGGAAGCAAATTTTAATTGAGGGGGGGGGGACAGGGGTCTCGGTTGGGGGGCCGCTATATTTTTATATAGGCTTATAAAGGGAACCTCTTCATTATTGGAGGGCCAGGCCCCCCTGCCTCCCCCCCCCTTTTTCTACGCCCCTGGACTCGACCACTAGGCATGTTGGTACCTTAAGCCGACCACCATGGGTTAAATTCTTTCAAATAGCATATGACTACAAGTTGACTTTGCACCATTAACAACAATATAGATATCTTGGATTTGACACCAGTAATCCTAATTTATTGTGAAAGTAAGTCAAAATAATGCATGGTGGTCGACTTAAGGTACCAACATGCCTAGTGGTCGAGTCAGGGGCGAGTTACCCCATGTTTTTAAAAGTCAATCTGGCCAGTACCAACCTAGTCTTTGTCTTTGTCCCCCCCCCCCCCCACACTGTACTGTGTAGCACGGAAGCCGTGGAGGGCCACACCTTGAAAAAATTTAACTTGAACTATTTTTTATCCCCAATATGGAAACAACATGAAATGGAATATGAAAAACTACTGTCAAACCTGAATTTTCAACCTGTCAACTGTCAAAGTGACAGCAAATTTTTTTCTAACTTGACAGTTGACAGGGGAAATATCATGTGGACAGCAGACAAGACAAGATGATTTTCCACTGTCAACTGTCAAGTAAGAAAAAATTCTGCCGTCAACTGTCAAGTTGACAGTTGACAGAGGAAAAACCATGTTGACAGCAGGCCTTAATTTTTAACTTTACAGTTGACAGGGGAAAATATCATGTTGACAGCAGATTTTTTTCTACTTTGACAGTTGACAGGTTGAAAATTCAGGTTTGACAGTAGTTTTTTATATTCCATTTCATGTTATTTCCATATTTTTCAAGGTGTGGCCCTCCATGGCTTCCATACATTAGAGTGTGGGGGGAGGACAAAGGCTAGGTTCTTACTGGTTGGATTGACTTTAAAAACGATTGATGTTAATTAGCTTTAGGATATGTCTGTAGAAACTTGGGTGAGTATAAAAGGGCCTGGTTAGAAAGATATCTGTTTCTAGCTTTCTGGCCTGGCTACAAATAAAAATAGTATGCATGATGATAGATTTCGTGAGAGAGTTAGCGCTGGAACTCTTGCAATAGCATGTATGCACACCTGCTTGAGATCTTAATTGATGTGTCCCTTTGAATGGGACCAAAGAAGCCCTTTCCGAGGAAACTATACTAGGCAAAGGACCACAATCGTTTCTCTTAATATCTGAAGAGTTTGGTTCCAAAACGCAATAAACGTCATTTTGAAAAAAGAGGCCAATTTCTCAAAAGCCTACAGACTAGAGGTACTTGAATGTACTAGAAAAACTATTTTCTTTGAAACACATATTTTTCGGCTGTCCAGATTTTGTTTAGTAAAGATTTAATCATGATAGCACCAAAATTAACTTCAGGGGAGCACTACAAAAGTGGGCATATGCTGAAAATCTGGAATGGATTTGTTGCGTTTTGGAACCAAACTCCTCATCTGTTCCTGCAGCATAGAACGACTCCAACTTAGGTGGTAGGTCACCCTCATTCATGTCAAAGTCATCCATACAGGCAGCCAATATAATGTTATGCAATGAATATATCTGTGTTAGAGACGCAGATGTATCAGCATGGTCTGCTTCTGGACTAATAAATGACGTGTAATATTTTAGATTAGGGAAATTGCACATTCAGGTCGTAGATGTGATATGTGTTGTTCCACAGTAACATTGCCCAGACGTAATTCATTTTTGAATAATGATTTCTTTTAACTTGATGACTTGACCTCACGGTTTGGCATCCCGATTGCATAGATAGAGATCAAACTGGAACTATGTATGAGAAGAGCAACATAAAGGTGAAAAGGGACAGGTGAACAATCCAAATATCTTGAGATTTATTGAAGTCATTATCAAACCCCGGGGTAACAAATAAATGGCACTCCAAATAGTTCTTTATAGACGGAAAGGTTCACTTTAAATATTAAGCTGTCCTTCAATCAGCACGCTAATCGCGTTAAACACCTTTTTTTTTCTTTTAACTCGGATCTTTATGGGGGAAAGGTGGGAGAGGCAAATGGTGCAGGGAAGAATATTGGTTTTTAAATGAGTCATTTTCAAAATGCTTGTCATCATAATATAATGCTTGGTAACAGGGAAAGGATGTGAATATGCATGTGCTAAATGCAAACGATTACTTCAAATATGCTCTGCAAAAATTCAAGAAACTGTTTTGATGATGTAAGTATCATTTCTGTGGCTGAGGTGTAGAGACGGCTCTCACCTTTGCCATGGCTTTTTTTTAAACTATGAAAGACCGTACAGGTAGAAGCAATTATAAATATAATCGGGAAGGGTACATACCGATACATATATGTCATGACGCGTGACTGATATCAAACAATTATATGCAACGAGGATATCCATGGATAACAGGCACCAAGTCAAAGGTCGTGATGCATGCATCATAGCATGCAATATCGACAGGTATCAGAACGGGAATATCCACAAAAAGAACCCAATATCACAAAAGTCGTGTAATAAATAGAGATATTAGGGGCACATGGGGAGCCCTGGCGAGGTAATACGGTACTCTCACATAACCCTTCGTGTCCACAGGGCGATAGAATTGGTGAGCAACAAAATTTCCGACGACAAAACGGCTTTGTCATCCATTCCTGATGACGAAAATTCAAACATGTTAGAAATTATCGTTGGAAATGGACGACAAAATTGGTTTTGTTGTCGAAAATTTTGTCACTCACCAACTTTGTCGCCCTGTGGACACACGGCTTTAAACTGAAAAAGCAGTGAAAGCAGGAGGGTATTATAGGGAGAATAAAAAAATTCTGATCCATGCCTCTAGTGAACGGAGTGATCCTGTAAGAGCTGAGTATAAGGTTTACTTATGCATGGACGAGATTAGATACAAAAGGAAACATTAGAAATGGAAAATTTTATTAAAACTTGTTTCCTGGTAAGAATATAATGTCAGTATGGGAGGTTAAATTAGAATCCTCACACTCAAGTGCACAATGCTATTCGCCTTTGCATTGAGAATGGATAAGAAAGAAATCATGAAATTTCAGGTCTGTTGTGGAAGTACCATAGACATGTATTTGCTTTAGCCAAGACCTATCACCTAGGGTGAAGGGTATTGCGGGAATCAAGTCTATAGGCCTTCTAGAGCCTGTCAGACTTGGACAGGTCCCCGTGCTCCTGGACGGAAATAATCTTCCTATCTTGGTAGGAGTTTTATTCATGTTCCTGGGACTGTTTTATCCATGTCATAAGCATAATGGCATACATTTCCGGCCTTCAAATACGCCCGCCCCGCCTCCGATTAAGGCCGCTTAGGCAGATGTTAATTCCATTAATGTTTGTCCATTCAGCTGTTGGCAGTCACCCATTCTTTTGTCAGTTGTCACACGGGGATGCGTGGTCTGTGTTTGCGGTATAAAACAAGCGTTTTCCTATGGAAGAAGAGAACGGTTTGGACAAGATTTTAAATGGAAGTTTCAGCCCTCCCCCCTTGTGAGATCTTTCCTTAATTAGTGTCACACCTGCACTGTGCTTGAAGGCAGCAAAGATGGAGGAACTTCAATGACTAATCAAGGCAGTCGTAGTGTGATGGCTTGGCTTAATGAAAAGAGACATCTCTGTTTAGAACTATACATATACACACTATGTGTTTGAAAAGTGCTCTTTTAGCAGCCTTGATTGGGCAGAAAATGCTGTCTGAAGTACTAAGCCCCTGATCCATACCCAGTCAACAAAAAAACGTTATTTAACGTCAATACACCGTTTTTAACGTTTTAAAACGTTTTGCCATGATAGGGAGCCATAGGGAAACGTTCTGAAACGTTTTGCAACGTTTTTTGTTGACTGGGTATGCACCTTTACGCGTGAAATGTGCGAAAATATGTGAAAAACACTGATTTCACAGCCAAATCAAATGTGGATCTACGACTGGTGAGCTGTGTGTTTGGGGTAATATAAAAGTTATACAGGCAAGATTTCCTTGCCAATCGCCGCATTAGAGGAGCAGCACAGGGGGCCCTCTGGGGTTATTTAATTCTGGTAACTTGTTTTTTTATGTTGTCCAATGTCTCTGGGTATGGAAAAGTGATGTTTGACCAATGAAAGCTCGTGCAGTTACTGAGAAATCTGCAATTCTTTACAAGCATCTCTTGACATTTTAGCCTCGTTTTTAAGAGCTAAACTACATATTGGTCTACCTGTTCTGGCACTAATATTACTCTTACAACAATTCTTATGGTACCTACCCCCCCCCTAAATTGGACCCAACGATCACATTGCAGACAACCATTTGTTGATAGGACAAGCGGTTACCTAGCAACAGCTGATTTTAGCTAGCAACAGACCCTTTCCGTGACCATTCCTAGGAATGACTTACAGATTGGAGATCATGGATAATGTTTCTCATTTTGCTATTCAGAAGCTCCATGCAATTGTAAAAAAATACTGTATTAAAATACAGTGTCCTGATCAGAAAATATAGAAAAAAAACGATAGACCTAGCCTATAGCAAGTATGACGAAAACATGCGACTTCAGCATTATCCTCTATTGGCAAAATATTCTTTGCTGGCTATTGCTTCTCAGTTTGGTATTGAGAAGGTCCATGCCATTGTAGAAAATGCAATATTGTACCAAGACATAGTGTGCCAATCTGTAGAAAAGAAAAATGATATAGCAAGTATAATGAAAACATGCAACTTTATGTTCTATTGGAATAATATTATTTACTAGATAACTGTAGTGTGCCTTATATCCTCAAAAACATCTGAGGCTTTCACTTTACTCCTAGAGTAGCTGATTGCCTAGCAACAACAAATTTGCTTAGCAACCTATATGCACACATATATTGAGAAACAGTATCCATGATCTCCATTCTGTAAGTCATTCCTAGGAATGGTCTTTCTTTGTCATGGAAAGGGTCCGTTGCTAGCTAAAATCAGCTGTTGCTAGGTAACTGCTTGTCCTAGCAACAACTGGTTGGCTCCAATGTGATCGTTGGATCCGATTTAGGGGGGGTAGGTACCATTGGAATTGTTGTAAGATGAATATTAGAGCCAGAACAAGGTGATCAATATGTATTTTAGCTCTTAAAAACGAGGCTAAAATTTCAAGAAATGGTTGTATAGAATTGCAGATTTCTCAGTGACTGCACGAGCTTTCATTGGTCAAACATCACTTTTCCATACCCAGAGACATTGGACAACATAAAAAAACAAGTTATAGCTATCAGTAATCTTACGAATTAAACTCCTAAAATATGGCTCTTTTGAAGGACTTGCTGCTCTACTACATGTTTCACCATCACTCAGAAGAGCCCCCCCCCCCCAATCACTTAAACTCAAGTCGTCAACATGTCTGTCCTATACAGACGTTTGCTATTGAAACTGTACTTGAAAATTTAGAATCCTCATCTAGTGGAGAGAAGTTAACTCACCAGCAGAAGTCGGGAAGTTGAATGTTTAGGCAGGCTATGTGGGTATATATCACCAATACCTAAAGGGCTATAGAAATTTACCCTCAACAAACTTGCGTCTGAAGGACAACATATGGACAGCGCCAATTCTAACCAATCGATACACAAGTAACAATTTTTTTATAAATATTTCCACCTGATCAGCTTTAGCCCTTTGGACCAGTATAAGGTAATTAGACGTTGGTTCAATTGCTTGTTCCAATGTCAATTGTTGAATTAAGCCATATAGATAATGTTTAATCAACAATGATATCATCCCATCTTTCTTTTTTATAAGGATCACTAGTTAAGGGATTCTGATTCTTGCACATAAACATTGGCAGTGTGGTATTTACAAGTTAGATTGTGTTATTCATAATTCCAAGAGCGCACAGATGGCTTGGGTAGAATCAGTCACCAAACAGGCATTGCTAAGGGATTAAAAATAACACAGAAACCTTGTTAGAATGACTGATCACTCCAAGTGTTCGCCATCCATCCATCACCGAATGCACTCACCAAGTGTTGCACCGTCATATACACGGTGTCTCTAAGCACACTGATGACATCTCTATAACAAGCGAACCCTACATAACTAACCTGACGTTGAATTCATGATTTGATTTTGGAGTACTGTAGACTCCTGCAGAATGTTTCTGTAGTGGGCTTGGATGGCACCATTTTTACTCTTCGCCCAATTCGAAAGGGTTCACTGCAGATCTAATTCAATCTTAACTTGCGTCAACAGCATAGATCTAAATGAATATAGCGAGAAGTGCCACCCTTTCTCAACTTTTGGATAACTCTGCATTCATTTTTTTTTTGCATTCTAATTGATCTGAACATAAGATATAAGGCATAAGTGAATAGGTGTTAGGCTCTGAGGATACACCAGTAATATAAGTACAATCATGTATAAGATGTGCATTAAAGGTAGATGGCAGCATATCATTAGGGCTTCTTTAGAAGTTTTCTCTATCTCGCTGTAGTGGATAGAGCACAGACAAGACTGCGGAGATTAAAGTTAACAGAAACAGTTTTTTACTGTCCTTTTCTCATAACTTCGCATTAGTGAACATGGATGGTGCCACTCAGGTTGGAAAAGTATGGAAACAGGACTCAGGAGCTTCATCTCAACAGAGGACTCTTATTAATCTGAATCCCAGGAATAGAAAGTTTCATCTGCTATTTCGCTCCTTGTCTAGTGGTTTTGTATGACATACTATTCATTTCCCTTCTCAGTTGCTGCCCTTATTGAATTCGGCTGATGAAATCTGTTGGTGTGATATTTTGTCAATACATGCAGTAAAAGAGAAACTATGGATCTTGCAGGTTCCCCGTTTTTATTAACGTTAGCGTGGGCCATCACAAATGGAATTCTTCATAAAGAAAAGTAAGTCCTTTCATTCTCTCGATATGGCATATAACACGTCAAGGCTCTTGAAATAGTTGACACATTTCCCTATTCTAGCCTGTTCTGTTTCTTTTCTTTCTTCTTTCATAAGATATTCCTCACCATATTCTACTACACGAATGGAGACGCTAATTCTATTCGAATAATGGTCCCCCATTGCCATGGATGTTGTTCTGATTGCACATGACCAGAGGTTATAACTGTAATCAAATGATCGATATGACTGACTCATTGCATTGCATTTGTAGGTGTTGGTTCGGGTACACATTTCGTCCACATTTCTGGATATTAGAAGGTCCTAGAGCAGCAGTTATCATAGTAAGTGTACCGTTCACATCAAGCTCCCAGATAATGTTATAACCAGACGGCTCGGAGAGAGAATTGTGTATTGCCCTGAGCATAGAGATATATACTTCCTTGTTCTGACTGATGATATTGGCGATTGTCATCGAAAAGTGATATAATTTCTGACTAAATTGTATGATGCACCACTGCACAAAAAGGGACGTAGTCATTTGTGTAAGCCTAACTAAAGTTTAAACTGAAATACCATTTAAAGGATATTACATGGTTCTTATTGGGTTTGGTGTACGTTTGAAACAAAATCTCAAAAGCTAAAGACTCGTCCACAAAAAAATTAAATAGCCTCGTTCCCTATAACCCATTGAGGGCTAGCATCGACTATAGTCGACACCATGGTAGGCCTAGCATCGACTATAGTCGACACCATGGCAGGCCTAGCGTCGACTATAGTCGATGCCAGTTATATAGGATTAGTATAGGATTTGAAAATAGGCTTGTCCTCTAGGAACTATACTTTTTTCAGAGGCCGTCCCCATGGCCAGGGCGACAATTTTTGCTCTGCCCTTAAAGCGTTAAACCATATGCACACATATATTGAGAACAACTGAATGTGAAATGGAAAATAAACTTTGAACACATACTCCAGATGCCGCTCTAGGGACGAGATCACCATATTCATGGCGTTTCAAATCCAATTCAAACCCTATCATGAGCAAACCACTGCAATATCTATATGGTATTAGAGAGCAGAAATGTTTTCCTGTATCATTATTGAAACCATGGAATTTATACATATCACTACTAAACATGTATGGTATTTTTCTTTAACTTCTGCAGGTTAATTTGTTTTTCTTATTAAATATCATTCGGGTACTGGTGACCAAATTACGAGAGAGCAACTCCAATGAAGCAGAGCAAGTACGGTGAGTATTTCCCTTCCACAAACAATTAATGCAGGACACCTGCTCATTCAGAATTAGACCTATTTAAATAGCGAGCACGGAGAATATTATTTTCAATAACTCTGCTTCGGTCATAGTCCACATTGCTCCTAACCTAACTGGTACAGTGTATCACTTGTGATTGACGTCACTTGATATATAATTAATATCATGAATGGGAGTCTGAAACCTTTCGATTTATTAAACAGTATCACACCAATTTTAATTCATATCTTTAATTCATAATACTATAAAAGATAACCTATTAAATGTATTCTTTTGCTGATACAATATTGACACTTCCTTCTTGAATTCCCTTTTATAGGAAAGCTGTGAAGGCTGCTATAGTATTACTGCCATTGTTGGGGGTGAATAATTTCTTAGCCATGGTGGAGGCTCCCATAGACACAGCATTGAAGTTCGGGCTCTGGTCCTATTCGTCTCACTTCCTCATCGCCTTTCAAGGCTTCTTCATCTCATTGCTCTACTGTTTCCTCAATGGAGAGGTAGGTGAAATTTCCGATTGTCTTTGTAATACCACTAAGGGTTGGTTAATAATAATCTGTTTCCAGGCTGTGTTCTTGAAAAGCACTATCTGCTGTTTGATAAACTTCTACATGCCATAAAGTTTTAGATAGTTTTCTTCCCTGTGACTTTCATAACAGATCAATCCATGAGTACATGAATCTAAAAAAAAGGAACACAAATATATATATGCATTTATATAATATTCTTCTCGATATATTTGTCTTCTTTCTCAACTGAAGGATTGCTGTCTGAAATTGTGACATGTACTGCAATTAGGGGTCGTGGTACCCCCTGCACTAAGCCCCCTTTTCGCAGATCATGTCACAATTGATTGTTATGTAACTTATCTATGGATGGCACAACTACGCCCCTTAATTACCATTAACATGCAGACAAAGCTGGGGAATATTGTACCCATTAGAAGACAACTTTGCCATTATATATCTGCGATAGAACTTATTCCGTCTCCGGTGCTAAAAAGATACAATATTAAAGAAGAAGTTGAATGAGAAATATCCACCCCGCCCTCAATATGGACTTAGCTGCGTGATGACACGACGTCCTCCCATGTCACATCAGTGTCCTTTCAAAGTATTTTAGGCAACCTGATAAACAGGGACCTCAAGCGCATTTCTTTTTGTACCAGATCGAAAACAGGAACAAGTTGAATCATGCGCACAGCTTAGTTAATTGTCCTCTGCTACACTGATAAAACACTTACATGCTGACTTATGACATACTGCGATTATATGACATACTGCTCTCTCCCGTTACATATCTAGTGAACCCCTTTAGATTCTGGCATCATGTGGCAGTGTTAACTACACGAATCAGTTATGTTTCCATAGTCAAAGAGACGTTGCGAGGGGCAGCATAGTATATTGGAAAATTACAAAAGATATGGGTGCCCATTGGTCCCGGATGTACTGTCCAAAATCATAAATTTGTTGCAATTCAAGCTGAGCTACTTCTTCAAAACTTACTCCCAATTCTAATATAACTTATTAAAAGAGAAGGAAATACATAGAAGACTACGCAGAAGACACTAAGAGATTATATTGTTCATGTACTATCGCTAATGAGAGACAGGAAATATACCTCAAGAATAGGTATTAAGACTAAACAGTGCATAGTCAGCTAATTTCAGCTATGCACAGTGAACTCATTTTGCCACCAGGCAGGTATATATTTGCCACAGGATGCAATTATATCAGCAGACTAAGAACTCTATGCCTATATTAGTTAACCAGTCACCCGTACTGTTTACAGCGCCACCCTCTACTGGAGTGCATTCTTTGTAATGTGGCACTGGTATTAGAGTGACCAGTCACCGTTATGGAAATACCAGGAGGTTATTTCAAAAGGTTCTGGGATCGCTACCTCAGCGATCTTAGGAATTATTCTGCCTTATCCAATTGAGCGATCTTAAGATTAGACTGTCTTGCCTTTTCAAAGCCAGCACTAAGATCGCAGTGATCTTAGCCTCAGCTCTCCTACACCATTCCAAGTAGAATACACTGTGCACAGGGGCAAGAGGCCCATACTGAAAGAATAGCAATGGAAACACTCCTTCTCACAAGGGTGATTACACAAGCATCCCCCCCCCCTATATAGACCACTTATAGAGTATAAGGTGCAGTTGCCCTCATACTAGTATTCAAGTGCACTTCATGCCTGAGTAGCCTGAAGATCCCTCAAGGACTCTCAGCAAACGTCCTCCCTCCCCTCTATATGTATACAGCAGGGGCATTCACTCTTGGGAGCAGGAGTGTTCCCTGTGAGTGCTCTTGTACTCAGCTGAAACCATTATGCAATTACTTCACTAAGATTGCAGTGATCTTCGCACTGGAAAGGGAATAGTGAAGTGAGCTCAGGACTTGCTGTGCCTGACTGGCCTGCAACCACTGCATTAGATAGGGTAGACTGGCTATGTCTTATGGTATGTGCCTACGCTAAAATCGAAGGGGTGGAAATCCCAGGACTATTTGAATTAACCTCCAGTGGTCATTCATGGTATGCACAGACCTTGCCCTAGGTTATAACACGGCCAATAAAAAAATAGTCGGCTAGTCTAAATTTGAATTGGCAAAATGCAAAGGGAGGGGATGGAGGAAGAAGATGGCTAGGGGAAAAACGAGAGGGGGGGCTTATAGGTCATATTTATGGTGAGAAAAATACATTAGACAAAATCCTGGATAAAAATTTGCAATGTGTGTGTCAATACCCGTGTATTATGCCCACCACACACGGACCGGGAGGGAGGGCATAGAAAAGGTGAGATTAAATCCTCTTGAGATGGGTTAGGGGAAGCCTGGTGTGTTTGTGTTCATCCTTACCCTGCAATATCCTGGAGGGATTATTGCTTCCTCTTGTAGATAAAAGATGAACCAAAGAGATATATAAATGGCAATGGGCAATACATCCTAGCACCACACAACCTTATATAACACGTTAATTACGTGCTGCCCTTAACCCTAACCGCCCACCTGGGGGCATGTGTAAGAACTACACAACCAAGATGGCTGCCTCCTGAAGCCACAGGAAAGCCGAACATGTCCTCAGGGGTACGTGCTCCAGTGCTGTTTTAGGAAGTCTTAGTCTAGTGCCCGTACACAATCTTGACAATATAACTTGTCTTGCCAACAGGCACGCCGCCCTTACCATATAAATTATGATCCGCACCATAAACGATTGTAAACATGGTTCGAAGAAGTGTCACTCATTTGCAGCAAACTGCTTTAGTGTTAGGTCACTTTGGTCATAAATTGCCATCAAAATTGATTAACTTCCTCTGAAACCATACGATGTGAGCAAATTGTGAGACGTAGAAATTAGCGCACGTCCTACCACATGAAGCAAACATTTTTAGCCCATGCCTCTGGGGAATAATATATGTCCTGGAACCGGACGGACTGCTCAGATCCTATTGCATTTATTCCATGAAGCATGCACATATGCATTACTACAGTACTTAAGTGATCGACACCCAAGGGAGCGGTTTCTTTTTCTTTTTCCATTACCTGCTGGCCTAAACACACATCCACTCCAAGCCTGTGACCTCTGAGAACCCCAACCACGTGAGACACAGATTTAATCAGGTTTCGGTTGTGGTTAGCAATTGAGTAAAGCGATGTCAAAATGCCATCAAATAAGTGCAGACACGTTGGGGTACTTGCCTGCACTATGTCCAAATCGAATGTCTCACCCATGGCTTAGGGCTGACGGAAAATGTCTGAAGGAATAAGATTCATTCAGCTATTAAGCAGATAGGTGCCTTGTTAGTATATTAGTCATGTGGCTATGCATTTCAATTTGAGCTTGAAATTCAACGTCCAACCATTACCGTCAGGCTATTATTGATTAACCAAGGGGTTTCCACTCAATTGCTCCAGATTCACATTGTTTTATCTACCAACATAGTGATGATAATATATTATGATAAACACACCACAATTTGTCTACATTGTTGGATTGCAGAAACCTACCCAGATTTCCATCACAAACACTGAATTTAGAAATTGATAATAGATATCATAATGAAAGAAATAACAAAAAATATGTAGATTTATGAATACTCTGTACATATTTAGGAAATGTTTAATATGGTATAAGTTCAAATACATTTGAATTGTCCACTGCAATATCTTGCACCTACAGACAAACATAGCATAGGTGTCCTGCATAAAATGACAGCTATGCTATTTTATGCAGATGATGTGAAATCGTGAGCTTTTCATTTTCATTTCATTTGAGTTATCAGATACGCCTCTGATTGAAATCTACTACTGGTTATTCCGAACTTATTGAGTGGCAGTGTTCATGAGCCGTAGCAGGGTCTCACATAATAAACACAAAAAGTACAAGACTGATTTTCTCCATTATTTTTAGTCCTCAAAAGAAAACACGTTGTAAAGGTTTTATGTGAAGCTTGGAAATGCATAATTATTATTAAGAATAGATGAGTGATTAAATGCATAAGCAAATTGATGAAATCAGAGATACATAGTAAATGAACAATATGAAGAATGAAAAGATAGAACAGTAGGTAAACAGAAGAATAATTCCCCTGAATTATCTCGTGCCTGGGCTAAGAAACTGTTACAGTCAGCATATTGTACACTCATCCGATAATTACTTTGTTGTCTCACCAGGTCCAACAGACTCTTCGCACTCATTGGGAGCGGTATCAGCAGCAGCGCGGGAACTACACGTCAGCGCGGCGTCGCACCTCGGGAACGGTATCTATCTTTACTTCAGTCACAGACGTTCCTACCAACCAGCAGGTATTTCAAATCCCAGGTTTCCGGTGGCTTGCATGGTAACCATGGTTACGTGAAGAACGTGATGTCTAGAGAACCCTCCCTGACCTGCATTAGCCACCGCTAACCTCTAGCTCCCCCTCACGGCCACCCATGGAGGCTCACAAAAATAACCACCCTGCGCTGGAGAAAGTTGCTTTTTTTCCTTTTGATGGGCAGATTCGGTAGGAGGCACACTCTGCTAGTAGGTGTTAAGCACAGAAAATCACTTCATATGATAACAAGACCTGCTTAATTACACACATATATCACAGAGTAGACATTTAAACAAATTAAACATTATAAGCATAGTAACTGGATCAACACGGTAAAAGGTACCCCCGCGAGGGGCGTACTTTTTACCGTGTTGATCCACACTGTTGATTTAGACCCTGATTTTGGTTTCAATGCACACCATTAGATTCAGAATCACATATCTATAACTAGAGAAATTTATTTTGCTTTGGCTTAAGAGATTCTTATCTCATTATACACAAGAGGATGTCTATCTAGGAAACGGTACTGGTAGCAGCAGGCCAAGCTTGAAAATTTGTTTAATTTGCTTGCTGTTTTTTTTTTGTCATTTTTTCTGGCATTCAAATTTGCACACAATTTCCCGGTTCCACCCGCAGCAAGGCACTAGCATACCCGAGTGCAAAGCACAATTAATGTCTAGAACGTGTAAATCGTTATTTTCCTGTACAAAAACAAAACTTTAGGTTATGAGTAGTTTGATTTCCTATTTATTTTCCCCACATAACATTATTGATTTATATTTCGTTTTAACTTTATTCAGAACCTAGCCTCTCTCCCTCTGTGCCATGGTTTTTTGGTGTTTTTTGTCAGTGAAGCCATCAGTCGATATTAAAAGAAAAAGTTAGGGTCAGAAAGTGCTTTATATACTTCCTTTGTGAGATTGACTCCTCTTTTTATATACTAAGCAGTGTGAAGCAATCTAGATCACCGTGAATGTGCTACCCCACACCCTAGATGCCTCATGTCAATGTCATCCCAAGTTTTCATATCTTTATTTGAAAAAAAATATAATTGATAAACGTAATCTCTAAGGAGCATTCTACTTAATCTGGCACCATGTAATAGGTTGGAGGAACCAAAAGTTAAAGCCCATTTTTGGGAAAAGGCCAAAGAGATAATCATCTTCTAAAGAATAGCATGAAAAGGGTTCTTTTTATAGTAGTGGCAAAGGATGACGTTAACTAATCAGATGGATTTAAAGAACACATTTTTAGTGCAAATGAATATCGATTCGCCTTCCTCCAAAGGCGAGTCAAAGAGAAGAAAAAAAACCTAGATCAGAAAAAGGAACTAGAAAGACGATGTTGAAAACCGAGTCCCTGTCCTGAATGGTGCCATAAGCTTTCTTGTCGTCAGGTACTCCCTCTACTGGAGCTAGTAGAAACTAATCGGTCGGACCCACCCCCTGGCGTCAGTCGTTGGAATTAGTGACCAAGGTAGCCCAACGTTGTACACCACGTGATAGTTTGACCAAAAGTTTCATGTGAGTCGGTCACTAGTATAGTCTGGAGGGATCACTGTCCTTTTTTCTAACCACCCTTTATCCCATGTGGCATGAACATTTTACTTTTTGAAATGTAACATTATGTGGGAGTCCTCTCTAGATTTCTATTGAGCCATCGTTCATAACTGCTGCCATCTTCGATGTGGTGTTGCAGTCTTTCCATATGGTGGTTTAATATCTCAAAGCTGAATATCCTCTTCGCCCTTGTGACTTTTATTTACATGTTTAGACAAAGCCTTCACATTAGTGCATGCTTGGTGTGTAGTTTTATGTAGTTAGATAGAACAGCGATATTTTCGTGAGCTCATTTTTAGCACACTGAAACGTAATTAATTATCACAAGTGTATATATGGTACACTTGGGAATTTCCTCTAAACCTGATATAGATGAATTATTTATAGTATTGTAATACTTCTTAAATGGGCAATTTTTATGTGAAACCAAGGACTAGACGTTACTACATTTTAAAGAAAAGAAAAGTTAGAATAGCATTCCCACCCATAAAATTAATTTCACAAGCTGGTCACACAATTTTAAAGTGACATTTTTTTTCTTCCCCTTGATTGCCAAAGACCCTACTTATTTATTTTTCAAGTTTATCAATTGTTTTGGTTCATAGTCTGCGAGCTTATCCGCAAACCTTGCACACATCTCACACCACGATCCTTCCCTTTTTGCCATTTTGATTCGAAGATATGGATGACAACGTGTTCCTCCCAAGCGTTTGACGTCGAAAGCTAGGTGCGCATGCAACCTATAATTTTTTCATCTTGTGAGTCCTAGCTACTGTTCGTCTTCCTCCTAGATAGATGTCCAGGAACAAAGCACTAGCTTAAATCTATTTGAACTAAATTCCTATAATGCCTTGTAGGCAATTTGCAAATAGATTTTGATTTATTTTGTTACCAGAGGGAGGTCCTAGGTACAACATCTTGTAATTTTGAGTTGATTTTGATTTCCAAATATTTTGCCAATAATTTATTCTTAGATTTTTTATATAGTTTACCACTACTTTCCATTTGCTAAAAGCGAAATAATTTCTGAGAAAATCCGTATAGGGAATAGTTATGAAACACATGCATGATGCTGTAGGCTCAACAGACCACTGACAATGACTAATGCTTTGGAGGCATAGGGCCTAAATAATAATAACCTTTTGAGTAGGTTTCCAACTAAAAATGTTTTATAAATTCTAGTTAACACATTCTTGATTTATATTGTTGATGAGGTTCGGAACTTGCATCAATGAATATATTGATCAATAATTTATAGATATGTTTTAAACATGTTTTATGTTGACTGACGAGACTAAAAATGCGAATTATCTGAACATAACTATAATGGATAGTCTCCCATATGGTTTAAATCTATACAAATTACATCCATTATTCTTTTGTTGTTAAAAGTACATGCATAGCCATAATGCATCTAAAGTAGCATTAGAGGTGACGACCATTGCATATATCACGTATATCAAACGAAATCATTTGAATAATTTACCATGACATTTACATACACGATTCATATTTCTGTGCACAAATAAAATTTAGGTTTACATGTCAAACTCGATTCCACTGCATGATTATTCACAGATGTAGAGAGCCTCCTGACTACAACAAAGAAGTTCTTTGTCAGAATGCTATCCAAACTGTCATAAATGCCGTAATGATAATCTCCGCCCAGCACATCCAATAAATCACCAACATCTGAAGAAAGATAAACAAGATCAATAAGACCCCCCCCCCCCCGCTTGCCTGCGTTGGTAGCAACTGTTTGGGAGTGATCAGTTGCAATGCACTATTAAACTGTGATAGCCATCTCTTTCAGTAGTTCAGTTTTGTATAAATATGTGGTGTCGCTAGATACGTGCTCTAATATGCGCATGTGCATATATTTACAAATCGTACAATATATGTGCACAATCTGTTTAGCTACGTCATGTGCCGAGTGTGTCATGACGTCATGAAATAGTCTCATGGGGATGCTGCACAATGGGAATTACTTTGTCTGTGTAAAGAGTGTTTGACTGAAATGAAAGCGATTTTTTTTATTTAAAGCAATGCTACAAACACTGTAGATGAGAATAGCACCGCACATCATGGTGTGAGTACATCAGGAGACAGGAGACCTGTATTCCAATGAAGATAGTCTTCTTTCATTAAAATATAGCTCTCACGTGTCCTGATTATGCGGCTTCCATATATGAAACAAAGTTATTTATCCTGGAAATGTGCAGAATACCCTCTTGATTGACTCTTTCTCATCATTGCTTTTTGCTACTGGTGCTTATTGTGAATGATTTGTGATTTTCTTTTCATCTGTCTCGTTGGCATGCAGACTTTCAACCGGTTGGAGATAGCGAACGGTAACATTCACTTAGCCCCTCCATCTCCTCTCACACAGAGTAAAGCCGAGACAATGACATTCAATATGACGTAGCTCTGTGACGTCATGCCAAATGATATAGTTCTGCGACTTGCTCCATTGCGCCTTTGTGTTGTGCTGACGTCGTCATGGTGATGGTTTCGTCGTGTTGCCGTATGGTGGCAGTGCTGTGCTCAAAGGTCAAACCGGATGTAGATGGCAGCAGTGAGACACTTCCTGTGTAACTGGTGATGACGTCATGACGGAATTCCTTCCTTGCAGAATAGTGTGAACCAGAAGGGACCAAAGAACCTACGAGGGATATGTCTGTGCATCAAGCAGCAACCGTGGCCGTGAGATGATACCTCCATTGGATGGCTCTGATAGCGAAGAACCATCAATGATGATATCTTCGCTTATCGTGGATGACAAGGAAAGATAAGCATGATGATGGGGGTACGCTGGAAGTATCGTGATTCTTTGCAACTATACTATAGGCATCAAATCTCAGTCTTGCAAGATGAAAATGTATGCATAAAAATATGACTAAGTTTGCTTTGTGACTAAACGTACATCGCATCTTTATGAGAGTATAAGCTTATGGAAAATTCCTGCCGTGAGATGTCTCAGGCCTATTCCGTATCTAAACCTATGCTTATTTTACTGAATTGATAGACGCTTACGACGCAAGTATATTCAGTTTATTCCATTGAAAAGCTTATAATGGCATCAATAGAGGACCAGCTGCGTTGCGACTGCTAACAAGTATTTCATTGAACAGACAATACATACATACATGATAGGTATGGCATATATAAACAAATACGTATATATTTGTATTGAATCGTGTGTTATAGAATAAGAATTGTATTACAGTGTCTAAACTGCTATGATAGAATATTGTACAGCTGGGGGTGGGGCTTTACTCATATCAACACATCTCAGAGGACTAAAAGGAACATCATACACCTACACAAGTAAATATCATAGAATGGGCATAAATAATTCACCATAGACAATGGCATTGGTGATATCTATAAGGTAGTGCATTTGCAAGGACATTTCTGTAACGTATATACTGTATTGTTGTAGTTCAATCTTCGTTCTAATGGGTTTGTTCTTACTCTAACAAAACCGATGATGCAGACTCTGAATATTTGTCCTTTTGTTACCTTGAATGTGCCTTGTGGGAACAACTGAGCATTGTGCCAAGTGCTTGCTGTATTGTATATAATTATGCTGTATTCCTACCCTCAAGTTAACATTTCCTCAGTATAAAAAAAAACTAAACTGCCAGTAACGATTATTGCCTTTTTCTGTTCTTAGTTAACACAGCGGCTGAACTGTTTTTAATTTAATGAAGTGGAGATGACCCAATAAGATGCTCTACATATCAGTGGAATTGATTTATTCCTCAAAGTTCTATTTGGGGGGAAATATGAGCTTTGTTAACCAGGAACAGGAAAAGTAAGCTTAAGCATTGTGCATGTATGGTTTATAGTTTGAAATGAACAAACGAAAACTACAGGTTGAGATGTTACTATTATGATTAGGCTATATCAACTCCCCCCCTCCCCCCAAGAGACTACCTACTCCATGAGCAATGTTATTTATTAAAAGAAAAGAAAAAAGATTGGCGCTGGACGTTTTATGAATAAATGTATATACCATTATGTTAAGCTTAGGAGCTTTGGACTAACCTCAATGTTTTATGAAATCGTGTCTGCTGGTTACAAAACGCTCTGACTAGACGCTGTGATGTAATTATTATGTAGAATTCGGGTATTCTGGTTATCAGCCCCTCCCTCCAAATAAAATGGCTCAAACCCGACAAATAGATGTCATCTTTCAATCATCTTCCCCGTTATCATTGCAGTAATGCAAATTAACCAGAATATTTAGATTGGACTACTACAGTGATGTCAACCCATGCAGAAAACCCAACGCTACAATATATACAAATCAATTGGAAGGGAATAATTTAATTATATCAAACCGTGACTAGAATCAGATTGTTAAATAAACTATTACATGGTTACGTTGTCTTTGTTTGACCGGACATTTATCTATGTCTAATAAAAATCAGGAATCAAAATCAAAGACTTCTGTTGTTTAATTTTTTTCTATACACGGCGGTTGGAAAAACGTCCCCTAGGGACGATCTCGCTGAAATAAATAATTTTTTTGTCTGTGATTCTTCTGAAAGGGTTTATATCAATCACTTTAGAAATGAAAGGATTTCCCTTGTTTTGTGTCACTAAGTTGAAACTATCCTAAACATTCAGGCTATAAATTACATTGACAACGGTATATCGAAATTGATTCTGTCAAGATATGCATGGCGATTAATGAGCAATTACCAAAATGTGAATTTATCAAACCATTGAGATTTCCCATAACCTACAAAACTAAATGTTTTATATCAAAAACTGCACTGACAAAAAATCTTACTCACTTCAGTCTGCATCCTAAATCAAGCAACATCGCCAAATTGAGTATGATTTGAGCCTCAGTCTGATACTGGGGTGATACTCTTGCAGATCCTGAGGCTGATCCTGGGTTGATACTCTGACTCTGTGTCAGTACCATCCCAGGATCAGGTTGAGTTTCAAATCATACTCATTTTGGCGAAATTACCTGAGTCTGGATCCAGACTCAAGTGAGTAAGAATTTTCTTTTTCAGTGTGGTGTGGGCCCAAGGTGGTCGTTGACCAACTAAAATTTGCTATAGTGCCTTACCATGCTTACTTGAAAGGTACAGATTGTGTATTAGATCAAGTAGTCCCTTTTGAACTTTTTTATATTTATTTATTTTAATATATTTTGATTAATACGGCCTATGAGGGAGAGAAAGAAGGGCAAAACCTTTGGTTATTTGGTATGAGAATGTTGAGTAGGAGTGGTGCTATTTTGTCAGAATATTTTTCGTTTATATGGGTGACACAGTCCTGATAATTATTCATGTACTAATCAGGCCTCAATGTCCAAAATCACTACCTGCTACCTAGTTAGCATGGGGATTTGTGCAAAATCTAGCCTAAGTATGTTTATGTGGACTTATCTTATCTTTGTCTTTCTCCATTTTCCTCAGCCAAAAGATAATGTATGTCGCTAAGCACTGTGATAAAGTATAAGTATACAGAAAATATATATTTGAAAAAAGTGATCAGTAGTGATCACTTTAGGGTGATCAAATTGACGAGGACTGGGGGAGCACCCTTGTCATCTTTGGGTGATCATATGTGATCACTTCAGGTCATCAAATTGATTAGTTTTTTCCCACATAACTGAGCAAAACACATTCATCAAAATAATGACATGGGTGATCATTTTGATTACTTTTCCTTTTATTTTACTGCTAGTTGGCTTAAACAATAGAGTTTCAGTTTTATTCTTGAGTCCCCCCATCCATGCAGGAATATCATTGGAGTATATGCATGCTTTTGGAATTGACCCCATGTGGTATAGGTTTGCATTTTACTGATCGGTGGTTATTCTCATATGTCCTTGGGCATTAATCATATAATTATAACATAATTGGAGAGTAGGGGCCCCTGGTGGCAGAAATAAGGTAATCAAAATGATGACCTTTGGTCATCTATCATGAAAGATCACCTAAACTCATCTGCGCTGATCACTTTTCTACTATTCCATATTTTCAGTGTATTTCTGATCAGGTCAAATGTGGAAAACCTGTAAATGTTAGGGTAACCACTAGGCCTTTATAGCCGTGACAATATAAGACAGACCTAAGCTGAGCTTAACAATTCAAAATGCCATGACTTTTGTTCTGATTCATGAACTTTGACAATTCAAAAACCCTACCGGTATCTACCGGTAGGAACCACTCATAAATCGATACTGCGACAGGGGTTGGGGGCTTGGTCCGATTCTTTATCAAACGACTCCCACTGGGCTCCATCTCCCTCACCCCAACATCAGCAGGCTATGTACGGGCCCTACAGTACTTAAGTAACAGGCGATATTGGAGATATAAGCAAGTGTCATGCAGACGTGTAGTCATCAAGATCTATTTACCATCAATTATATAGAGCTTTGTACAAAGTACATGATCTTATGCCTTATAATATTATATACTCTCTCTATACTTACATGTAGCATAAGAACCTAACGATCATTGGAATTTATTTTATGCATAATTACTGGAGAGACACTAGCATTCCCATGACATAGGAATACTAATTACCACAACTAATAAAATATGTTCCTCATCGCCATAACATATTCATAGAGCCAGGCGTTCAAGTTTTACATTCATAAGGCCAGGTGCCAAGTTTCGTAGCCCATGGATTAGGCTTGGTATGCACAACACCCAGGTTGTTTGAAATTTGGGTTTCTTATCACCTTATGCCTTTATATAAAAGGATGTCTTATAACGTAAATGTAAACTGGGCATCATCTTTGATTTGATGCTACCCGGGATGCTACATATACAATAGACCAATAGCATGGTCAGTCGTTTCACAAAAAATGAAATTACACAATGTGGGTTGATTTAAAGGTAAAACTAAATGCACGAGGAATAGTTCCACAGTGGGTAACTAAACTTCAGCAGCAGTCCAGTAGTGAACTGAGGAAGCCCCAGACTAAGATAAGCCGCCCCTTCCCTCAGCAAGTCCCTAACAAAACCAATAACTCAACCATTATACAGCTTGTCGAGCGAATCCCAATGTATCTACAGTGGAAAAACTGTGTTGATGCTGAGTGCTAGTCTTTTAGGGAAACAAAAAGTCAGTAATGCAACATCTTCTGTCAAAAGGACAAACACTTACAGTTAATATTGTACAGGAAGGGAGGGCAGGGGCCTAAATCTTCTTGAAATGAGCCAAGGTGCACATGGAGCTAACAAACTGTTTCTTATTCGTTCAGTTTAGCTCGTCGCTGATATCATTGGAAAAAATCAAAGCTTAACGTGCCCACCTTAGAGAGAACACCGTTTGTTATATTACCAGAGAGAAAACAGTATAAAAGACCCATAACTTAAGTCCTATGTCGAGCTCTATTATGGCTACTGTTGGTTTTCTCTCATTGCCCAAAGGGGATCATAACGGCTGTGATGTAAATGAGAGTTCGTTAAGGTGATGGGAGGGACATGTTATTTACATCATAGCTCCTCTTCCAATCATGGTTAAGCCTTCCATTCACAGTACAACCGTTATCCAGTCAATATGCCTTATTAATATGATGTAGCCCTATGGTTAAGACCCCTTCTGATAATTTGACTACTCTACTGAAAGTATTCATATTGATCACACCCCTATACACTAGAAGGCTTTTGGGTATCTGTCCATTTACAGAGCTAAAAAAAAAAAGACGTTCCGATCAAAATCTGATTATATAGATCCAGCCAGATAGAGATTTCATTTAGATCGAAAGGGCAAAACAAATGCTCAATGCAAATGACCATCACACCTTTGACCTCCATAGGCCGATCTTACGTACTTTTGATCATAATCGTTGTACTCCTTGATGTATAAATGCAAGCCTGAACTGAGGGTTTAGAAGGTCTTATCTCTAACCTCCACCTTTATGACCGGAGAGAGCGACATTGTGCTGTGGCTACTCAACCCAGAGAAAACTGCACACTCAGGACGCGGGCGCAGAACCACTTCCGGCTGAATTCTAACTTTACTTCCTGTCGCTGCTGGTTGAACCTCCAAAAATGCCCTCCTCTGTGAAGTTGAGGCCCCAAGATTGATGACGTCACTGGTTTTGGTGCCTTGACTAGGCCCAAGGACTGGTGACACTGACCTTGACTGTGGTGCCACCTGGTTTGCGCAGCAGGAAACAGCGCGCCTACCACTAGGGCCGACAGCATTGGATGTGCGCGCAGCCAGAAGCGGAAATGCCTTACGCAGGGCCTTCCTGAAGCCATCGCCAATGAAGGAGTAGACGCAGGGGTTGAGGCAGGAGTTGGCATATGAGATGGAATGGGCGGCGATCTTGAATTTGTACATCGCAGCTGTTTGCGGGAAGTTCTTGTCCAAAGTGCTCCATAACTAAAAGGAAAAAAAGTGTCAGACTAGTATAGGGTTAATGTATTTAGCCATAAGGATCGTGATAGTTTATCAATACCATTAGTAAGTGCTACTTTAAAGGACGTTCACCAAATCAGTGTGTATCACATCGGCAAGTCCATTGTGATAGTACAATATGATTTTTCCCATGGTGTATAGTAGTCTTACATCTGATATATCACGGACTTCCATTATATAGACTTTCACATTCAAGATTTGTTATTTACACGATGCAGAAAACCGCCAAAAAGAACTATGGTTTTCTGTTTTTATAGTACTTAGCATTCAACAGTCAATGACTATCCAACTAAGTCAAACGTAGGTAGTCGATGCCAGACTAATTTACCTGGAAAACATGAATGGGAAGCCAAAATGTTGCAAACAGCAGCACGACTACAGCCACCATCTTGGATGTCTTCCGTAATTTACGGGTGCGGGTTTGTGCTGCTGGAAGTCCCATAGTTGTGAAGCCCGAACTCATCTACAACATATAGATAAATACAGCAAAATGGGGTATAAATAAGGCTAAATTTGACGTGGCACCAGAATATATCATGTACACGTGAGGTTCGAACTGACGTGGTACCGATGAAAAAGTAAAGGTCAATCTGTGACTTGTTTTAATATCCATAACAACAAGAAATGGGTCTCAAAATTGCCACGGCAATCACGCAATCATGGAAACCTTTCTTAGTTACTGCTCTATAACGACGTTCGTGATAAAGACAAAGAGATCAATCTGGAATGTTCTCCCACTTTCCCTTTTTGAGATTTTGAGATTTTGAGATCCATATATCAAAATGATCCTTGGGACCTTCTCCTCTCAAAGGATACAAGTATGTTTAAGTGGTACATTTGGTATATCTTGGTTAACTGCTTAATCAAACCAGCTAGATATACCTTACCTAAGAATATCTCAAATTTTGTCAACCTGTACAGATAGTATCCATTTTGGAAATGATAGCATGTTTATCTGTGTTGTAAAAGCAGACTTTGCCCACTATTTAGGGTCTATGATTGTCTAAATAGGTGATGTAAAGGGCAAGCTTACGCGCTTCCCTACTGTTCTATAATAATAACATATGTTCACTTCGATAATGTCTTATCGACAGGCAATGTGAATACGGGTACTTATCAGTACCGACCGGTACCATATGTTTAACAACCGTTCAGGCGCTAAGCCTGTTATGTAAGAGGATTAATATCTGCTGCGCGGTTCCCGCCGTTGCTAATTGTAATCTATATGTTAATGATGTCACATGTTAATGATCCTACTATATAAAGGACCACATGTCCCTACCCACGAGAGAGAGTGTGTCTTAGGCGCTAAGACATCTCGCACCTCCATACTATATCCAATATCTGTTAAAACCTACTGTCTATACGTAGGCAGATAGAGTCATATGATATTACCCTCATAGTATCAATACACATTCACTTTACTATTGAACCAATCAATCCATGTTCATCAAAGTAATAAAGCTTCGGAAACTCTAAGTTCCTTGTGTTGTTGTCTCTAACACTGTCTAAGTATCGGAGTCGCATAGACAGATAACCCAACAGGCCTACAGACGGGTGGCCTGACGGTTACAGTGGGAAGGCCCACAGAAAGTATTCTGAGCTGTTACAGTAAATATACCTTCTTGTTCTTTTTAGCTGTGCCAAATAGAGGATCTAAATATCACTAAATCCCCGTAATGTTAGGTTTTACCACGTTTTGTCACGTATTCTGTCAGATATTTTGAAATAAGCCCCTGGCCTGCATGGCACAGAGGACATAAGACTCAAAAGATACAATCTAACGTGAAATCATCAATATTTCAGAGCCGATTCAATATAAATTTTATATCCAAGTGTATTTTGGCACATAATTAGGGCATATGAATAATAAATGTGACGTACATGAGGTGTGGTCCCAGCCTTCATGTAGAGTTGCCGTATCATCAGTGAGTAGCACACGATGATAATGGAGAGTGGGATGACGTACGTCACCATGACGACGGACACAGACATCACTTTGCCCGTCCAGGGGCTCCAGGTAGCTCTACAGAAGCTGCCCGAGCAGCTCTCCACCATGCCATAGAAGAAGACAAAGGGGGCGTCCGTGATGAACGACACTGCAAAGTAAAGCAAATCATAGGTAATATGTTTTGTAGAAGCATAGCTTGCAGATATGGTACACGCATGTTCTATATTAGAACCATTGAATGTTACGTTTGCACATTACTGTTTTCAAGAGAAACCAACTAATTGCACAATTTATTACAACCTGGAGAAATCATTTTGTAAGATTATGTGAACACTATGTGGCTGCAATAAAAATGATAGACACCCGAATCTGGAGCGTCATGCTTTGTGGGGATGTTATGTGTGGTGCTCAACAATTGTAAAGAGGCATGCACCTTCTTTCGAATGCGTTCCTTCTTCACCGATTTCAACAGATGGAAACACACGCTTAATACATATAGGACCTAGTGAAAAGACATTACCATCATTCATCATCACCTATGTGAAGAGATATGCAAGCATTCTTTGAAATACTCACCGAGCCATATGCCTACTGAGACCATGACTGCTCTTCCTGGTGTACGTCCCTCAATGCTGCGGATGGGATGTACGATGGCGTAGTATCTGTCTATGGTCATAGCAGTCAGAGTCAGACAGGTAGCTTGTAGTGTTACCTGGAGGAAAATGGCTGAACTATTGATAATTTTAAAATAGCATATGGTCAAATTAGCATGATTAGCAGCATGGAAGGCGCATCCACAAGGATATTTTGTCTTTCGCAATACATAAACATTTGGAAGCAAAGCCAGTGGAAAATGCCTTCAACGGTTTCTTCTGGATTTACTGAACATTAATCAGGGAAAAGGGAATAAAAAAACAACACTATAAATAAAGAAAATACAATTATTTTTTAAATGTCACATTATACTACTCACATAGACCATGTAGATGTGCAGTTTACATAGTACGTCACCAAGGACCCATGACGTAAGCTGGACGTAGTGCATCATAGTGAAGGGAGCCACCAGTGAAATGAAGGCCAGGTCCGTCAGGGCCAGGTTCACGACGTAGCAATCAGTGGCCTTCCGCTCACCGTGACGTAGCATGACGTACACTACCAACCCATTGCCAAATACACCAGCAATGATGAAAATGCTCCAAACAGTTGGTACGACGACAAAGTCAATGACGTCGGCTTCAGTGGTGTTGAAGAAGTCGACTTCAGTGCTGGTATTGTTGCAGGCTCTCATGGTTCTCAAGGTGTATGACGATGTATGATTTGGATGAGTGTTACCTACATAGATGTTTAAGTAAAAATAACGTCCGAGATAGGAATCAATTATGTAAGTACCAATTCAGTCTATTGAAAAAAAGACATTAAGATCAATGCGCAGATGGCGAAAAATCTTAAGTCGTCCACAATGGACACTCGACTAGATCAGGTACATTGTTTTTAATTATGTTTTCTCTTATCTTATTACTTTTATTCTTATATTTCAAACAGGAAAATAATATATTTCTCGTATTAGTATAGACAATGAAGAAGTTTTATTATATCCTGAAGACTACCTACAATATATATATATATAATAGTCGACAAAAATTATAGGATATAAAAGCATTGCCTACCTCCCTCTTCTGCTCATAAAGCTACCTCTCCCGATGGTGGAAAACATCAGACTGTTTGCTCCCCCAATAACTGCGCAAGCACACAGGTGGGTTGTTATGACGCACGAGCATTAAGTTAGTTATGGAGTAAGTTAGTTTCACCGTATTTCAGAACAAGTGGAGTCAATTTGCCGGCACCCCTGATGTGTGGCTTCAGTACGGCTTCATGTAACCAAGGGTCATGTGGCTTCATTGAGAACTCTGTGGTTGATTGGGCTTGCCCATGCAATCACCCATACTGATTTGTAGTAGGAGATAATTGGTGCAGGCCTTCCCTCATAATTTTATATAAAGTATTTGGCAGCTATGTTATTCTGGTGTCCATGTAGTTTTCTCTGATCAGGTGAATGAGAAAGGTTTGTGATTTGACTAATTCAGTGTCACAGGTCCATCTTTGGAAAAGTGCTTTAACCTTGTATTGTGTTCTATCCTTGGGAAAGATTATGGTGTAATGGACCGACATAGAAATGCATACCCGCATTAGCCTCATCTTATCTTTAACAAACCACAATTAGTTATTATCCTGAAATGATTGTGGGTGGCACATAACATTTTATTGGGTCCAGTATGAGTATGCTATTTCATCCAGACTTAATAATATGTTTAATCATGTCTTTCAATATTTAGTTAGATGTTATAAATGATGTTTAGGGTGTGTCGACGCATGGATATTTGTTGGACATATAACTCTCTATTGCTTAATGACATGTTATTATGAAGTGCTACATGATCTTGCCTGATCTGTATTTCGCCATTAATAACTTATGTACCTAGACCAAATAAAAGTTAGACTGTTCAGGGGCGTAGGAAAAGGGGGCCAGGGGGGCCTGCCCCCCCCCCCAATCATGAAGGAGGTGGGGCCTGAGTATGTCTGGGCCCCCCCCCCCAATATTTTCCAAGAACTCATAAACACAATGGAAAAGAAGCTAAAACTTTACATCTCAAATTAGATTATTATGGTGATGTCAAAAATCACTTTTCTATATGAATTCTAAATATGCATATATAGACACCATCACGCATCAGCCGACAATTAAAGGTGGTCGTGATGGTGCCCCCCAATGAAGATTTGCTTCCTACGCCTCTGCTGTTTAAAAAAAGGAATGTCACAGCTCCGGTTTTAGCTGGGCATGGTAAGCAATGTCGCACGGTCAAACATTATAGCCAGGTGGTCTTTTGGTTTATTTTTTTTTTTCTACAACCACATTGACCATGCATTTAAAGAGAATAAATAGTTGCTGTGTATTTGCGAATTGCCTCAGTCAGACCATACTCCTATGCACAACATGGTGTGTTAGGTTTTGGTCCAGGCTGTAGGCCATAACGCCACCCGCACCCCCCCCTCCCCCGATACACACACACAGACCATTTGAACCCTCCTGTTCTCCGACTGATCCAAACACCCAACCCCACCCACGTTCCCTCTTTCACAAGTTGTGGTTCAATACTGATGTCTTATATTAAGGTAATGCGAGGAAAATCCGGGAGAAGGAGTCACATCAAGTAGGTTTAAAGGAGTGGTCATTATTTATCAACAGGGGGCGGGTGGTGGGTTTCCGCACGGACGCGCAAAATTTTTTTACGCCCCCCCCTCAACGACAGTCAAATTTTTTTGCGCCCCCCAAACCGGAGGCGCGGAGAATTTTCACGCCCCTCTTTGAGCTATAGTAGCGCGCGGGCTTTTTTGCTCAAAAGAGGGTAAATTTTTTTAGCCCTCCCCCTCAAGAGGAGTCAAAATTTTGTTAGCCCCCCCTCGGGAGGGGACTGAAAATTTTTACGCGCCCCCCTCAAACCCACCATCCCCCCTGTTGATAAATAATGACCACTCCCTAAATCCCCGGCAGTCGCGGACATGCTTGTGCCTCTGCCATGGGGCACAGAGCATCCACCATTATGTACAAGTACGATAGACTACTTATGGCAGTAAGACTGTGTTTCATAAGTGAACGTACTGTATTCAATATTGCTAGTCATTTATAAGTATGTAGATACAGCCAACTTCTGGCTCTGTCTGAAAAATCTCGCCAGCCTAGCGCCCTTTCCCTATTTTGGTGACTTACAAATGTTTTGCATGGTAACGACATAGACTATAAAAATTCTAGAATTCCCTATTTGACCCCTATTAAAATAGAGTAATGCATTGTTTAGAGCACAGCTTATTTTTCTAAAAAGAAAAGGGGGAAATGCTTTCATTTGTGTGGTAATCTACAAGAGCTATCATCTCAATCCATGAGTTAAACCTACCTCATGTATAAGGCCCACCCCTTACTCCGACCCATCTTACAAGGCGCAGCTAGGAGTAGTATATACATGCAAACTGAGCGCAATGGATTAGCTACTAACTAGGTCATGACCTACTGGTAGACCGGAAGTGACCTAGTTTCAGCCAATCAGAGGGCTGGATTTGACAGGAAGTGACGTCATAAGGTCATGACCTAGTTTTTTCGACCAATCAGAGAGCTGGATTCCATTTGACCTAGTGACCTGACCTAGTTGCATAAATTAAAAGAATTGTGCAATACCTAGAGCTGACCTACTTACAAACCGGAAGTGACCTACTAACCTACTTGCAAAAACGTATGACCTACGTATGAGGGTGTATTGTGCAATCCTTGAAACAAATTACACAATAACCATGACTCATTTTCTGATGCAATGTTCCTATGAATTTACGCAATACTAATGACTCACTATTTTGATATGAGATTAAATGCAACAAAGACACAACTCGGTTTTTTTTAATTCAATCTTTTTATTTTTTTCTTCCTATCAGAGTACATGCTAGGTATGAATCATTATAATCAGATACGCTTTGCAAGCAGAGTACATGGATATTATATGGAAAATGAATTCTTGTTGCAGTACCAACTGCACCCGGTCTTGGCTGGAGTAGGACTTTGACTACGGTCCTCTAAGGCCCGCATTCTCTCCATTAAATCCTTCAAGGCCTTTCTTCCTATGTCGTTCTCCTCCAGGGCTACCACTTTGTCCATTAACTCGGCCATGATGATGAGAATCTTGTCTATTACTTCCGCCGTGCTCTGAAGCCCGTCTATCACGTCCAGTTCACGTTTAACTTTTCCTTTCACCAAAAGATTGCTCACGTCTGCTTTGACTGCTACTTCTTCTGGACTCATCTCGAAATTCATTGCCTCTTCTTCTCTCTTTTTCTCAGGAAGGGCCTGACTATTTTGTCCATTAAGTTGAAGGGGATCTGAGAAAACCTTTTCACAGTGTGGTGTGGATCCTTGGTCCGACATGTTTCTATGAGGAAGTTAATGCAGTGGGCTCCACACGTTTTAGCGTAAAAGTTTTGCACTTGTTTTCTGCTGAACGACCCGTGACCATCTGACGACTTTTGCATGAACCTCTGGTGATATATAGTAAACGGAGGTAAGCCATAGGGATCAAAGTAGAATACATTCCCGTTATGAGAAACGTAAAATGCCACCCAGTGCTGACCAGGTTTAGAGCTTGGATCTGTGTTACTGACGAAACATGTAGAGGGAATTGGTTTTTTAGGACATTGATTACTGGCAAAAGTTCCCAGGTAGAACCGCCTTGTGTGTGGATGGTTTCCCAGTGCACCTGTTATGTCTGAAGTTCTCATTTTTTTCTCAGTTCATGTGGTAGTCTGTGACAGGAAGACAGTCAGCCGTTAGTTGGATGTTGTTGTCGTAGAAGGAACACAAGACGGCAGATATGGCGTGAGTAGTCGGGGCGGCAAACCTAAGGGAAATGCCCAGCTTTCCTTGCTTGATGAGATTTATACGACTGTCTTCAGGTGCTCTGTCTGGGGTGAGGTCGAAAACAAAGAAGGAATATCCATCTTTGAAATCTTCCAAAGTTATGCCACAGTCTTGCCCCAAAGCCGACAGCCCACTGTCTATGAACATTTGACTGTAGGCTCTGATGCAGTTGCCTGTTTCGAAGTCGGTCTTCAACTCAAACTTTTGATCGTCATATCTCACACATATTTCCTTCACGTTGAAATGCCTGCAGTTGAAAGGATTTTCTGTCTTAGTCCCAGCAGCTGCTGTTTCCTTTATCATACACAAGACTATCCTGGTGGGGATCTGAGTAGTGTCAGGTTGAGTCCAACTGTAGTCTTGTGAGCCGCCGTCCAAAGTGTGTTTAGTTACTTTACACCTGGCTATGTGATAGTTGAAAGGGCCCCAATGTGGATTCCTGACACTGCTGACGTGAGTTTTCACCACCTCGTCGTCGACACATTTTTGGAGAAGTGTCATTTCAGCTTTGGTGATTTTGACCCAGTAGTTTTGATCGGCTGCTTGCATCATGTAGTAATTGGGCTGATTTTTTTCAAATATGAACTTGATTTCACAGTTCGGAGGCAGCACCTTGCACTGTTTAATTAAATCCAGGTGCGGCTTCATTACTAAGGCATGCTTGTTGCGGGCACTGAACTCTGCTCTCCGTGCCGTCCATCCAGCATTTTCGCCCGCTCTGGCTTCCATGTGACCACAGGTGTCTTTCATGTACTTTTGACACCCTTTCAACCGAGTCTCTTTGTCTTCTTTGTTGCAACAAATTGTGTCCAAAATGTAGGACTTGAGACCATAGTCTTCATTGTTGCCGGTGACTTTCTCCCCATTTATCAGCAACTGGCAGGAAGCAAAGAGAGCGTGTGCCAAGTTGTTGACTGGAGCAGCTTCTATGCCTACGGCAAGGTGAGTTGTTCCGTCTGCCGCCACGGCTTCCAGTTCCATGTACAGCTCAGTTTCTGAGAGGTCTGTGTACAGGTTGCTTGGTTCGAAGGTGAAGTCAAATGATTCAGTGTGTGGAGTCAGGGCATTGTTGGTAGTTTTGGTTATTTTTTGACATTTTAATATGTCCTTTTGAGTGACAGGCAAGGCGTGTAGGTCTAGTTCACCTACTGCACATACCTGACCCTTGGGATGAAGGAGACTCATGACTAGAACAAGGTCCTTCCTCTAGCTTGTCCTCTGCCTCTGCCGCGTTGCCCCTTACGTCCTCCGCGCTTGCCGGTTGCTCGTCGTTTGACTGGAGGAGGTTCAGATGTACCTTTTATGTATCCTTGAGCAGAAGAAGCAGCCCTTTTGAGTAAGTTCTTCCCTGTAGCTTTACTTCTCCTAACTACACTTTTCTTGAAGCCTTTTCCTGTTACCACGTCGGACAAGACTCCAGCTCCTGTAGTAAGCAAGGCTTTGCCTGCAGATTTGGCAGCCGAGCGTCCTATTTTACTTAAGAGGGGAACAGCTCCTCTCAGTAAACCACCTATTAACGAACCAAGTCCGTGCCCTCTTTGTCTGCCCCTGCCACCGTACGCTGGTAAAGCACCGTTCCCAAACTGTGATTTTCTGTAGTATTCAGCGTACTGACCCCTAGGGGCCAGGTATGGAGGTGTTCCATAGTAGTGAAGCATGGTAATATACTCCTATCCTTGAAGAGGTCTGAAGGCAAGTACCACCGACACTGATCCGCTTTCAAATGGTATAGGTTCCCCAGTCTTGTCTCTTAAGTATATCCCTATCTGTCTGAAGGTGGTTTTAGTGACTGGCAGATATATCAAGTTCTGGAAACTTATGGTCTGCATGTCACCGTTGTAGCGATTTATGTTGATTTGCCTCAGAAGGGGTGCTTTAGAATCACCCACAAGACTGTGCTTGACTATGTCAGAGTACACGAAAGCACATCGACTTTTGAACTGAAGGTCTACCACGTAGGGGCTTTGTGTCTTTCCACTTAGGAAAACACTTCCGTCAAAACCTAATTGTTTCCCTAAGTTTTCTGGGAGTTGCATGACCACACCAGGAGGCAAGGAAACTACACTTTTCATTGTGTATTTGTTGTAGTGAAACACGGTGGCTTTGTTGTTTTTCCTGTAGTTTCTTAGTTTTCTCACCAACATGCTCTGTAGTTTATTTATGGTCCTGTTCAAGTATCCTATCAACTCTGAGTTGCTTTCCAGGTTCACACCTTCTAAGGCAAACATATTGTAGATACTACCTTCCTTGAAGTAATACTTAGACAGGTATCTGCTAATTTCCTTGAAGCGTGTACATATTTTCACAGCCTGTAACTGACTGGGAGAGAGCGGAGAAACATTAGCAGAGTCTGTGAAGACGGCCTTTTCTTCAAAAAAAGAAAGAGACCTTTTTTCCCTGTCATCCATAGACATCACTTCAGCCACAGCCGACGATATTTCCCTTTTCTCTCTGCCTGCCGTGTCACGCTCCCCCTCAGCCTCCTCCTCTTCCTTTTCCTCCTTCTCTGGCGTGGGTTGGTTAGAAGTGAATCCTCCAGATGGCGTCTCAGTCGCAGCAGCAGGAGTTGGTGGACTTTCACTTGCAGGACCAGCAGGAGGAATGGTTTCAGTCGATCCCACAGGGTTGACATGACGTAGGTTTTTTGTTATTTTTACTCCTCTCTTCAAAGCAGATTGGGCTGATAAACTTGATGTAGAGCTTGAAGCTCTACTGAAGACACTATGGGCTCCTGGTTTTTCCAGAGGAAAAAATTCTCTTCTGCGTTTGTTCAATAAAGCTACTACAGAGCGGAGGTTGTTTGTTAGGTCGTTTTCTCCCTGTACCAAGAGAATGGGTTCTTCTTTGACGTTGTACCACGTGGTAGGACAGGTTATTTCTTGAAGAGCACACTCTAACTGAGTAGGAGAGTTAATGTATTCTGCCAAAATTGTATTGTAACTAGTTAAAGTGTTGTCAGGAAAAACGTTCATAGATGAGTTACTAGGTAAAGTTAAGGTAAACGCCATTTGTTTATGTTTTTGACAGGTTCCCAAGAGTTAAACTTGTCTCCATAACCCTTCCACTTGATCAAAGCTTCTCTTTTCTTGCCTTTTCCTCTGTATTTTACTATTTTTTCTATGTTGTAGCGTCTTCCGTGACGGACTTGCACCTTCTGGACCTCAGGTTCGTAGAAGCTTCCTTTTATCTCTTCTCCAAGGAGATCTTTCAGGTGGTACCCTTTGGGCGAAATGTTGTCGACTGTGTATATTTCCTCAGTCCAGTTAGGTTCGTACCCTCTGTTAAATGTTTTCTTTGTTTTCAACATTCGCACTTGATTTTTTCTCTTCATCTGAAGGACAGGAACTTTTTTCTTTTGAGGTTGATCGTACAACCTGTAGAACAAGACTTCAGAGTTGTCTTTATTTATGTCTGAAGGGGCAGCTCCTAAGGCTTTGTGGTAAGTCAAATTGTAGGACTTAACCAAGTCGGGCAGCAAGTCAACCCATTTGTAGTTATTGAAATGAGAAAAACATCTCCACATTTTTCCTTGTAAGGTAGAGTTGAACCTTTCGGCTAAGGCACACTTCACGTCGTCGTTCTCTCCTGTGAAAAAATTGATTTTTTGATCTTCACAGTGTTTTTTGAAAATTTTGTTGACAAACTCTTTGCCCTTGTCAGTTTGAATTTGTTGAGGTTTTCTTTCTTTGCTCATTTTTTTGAAAGCCTCTGTCACGTCATCAGCTCTCTTACTTTTCACAGGTTGTCCAAAACCATACCTTGAAAAAACATCTATTCCCGCTAGAATGTACTGGTATCCTTTGTTTTCCTTTGAAAATTCTCGCATGTCTATGAGGTCAAGTTGCCACTGTTTGTCTATGCCCCATGTTTGTGTTTTTCTTCTTGGAAATCTTCTCTTGTAAGGTTTGTGTCTGGTGTAAGCGTCTACATCTTCCAAAGCTTGTTCTATGTTTTTTTTCTTTGTTTTCTTGAAGTGATGACGTTGAAGTTTAGAAACGCTGGTGAAACTTCCAGGTTGTTTAGGATCTGTGTAAAACCTGAGCACATCTTTTTTCAAAGCCTTGTGCGCCATATAAACTTACGTCCAGTTCCTTTTTGACTTACTTTCCTCTTCTTGATAGGGGAAGCTCTTTTCAAGGGACTGGCAGCAAAGGAAGGACTGTGCCCTGCAAAAGCCGACTTGTTTTTGACAAATTTTAAGGTGGGGTTCAGCCTTTTAACTGCTCTCATGAAAACCTGGCTTCCTTTAGGTTGGTCCTTTTTCAAAGACTTTGGTCGGGCAGCAAAAGCTAACAAATCTGTTATGTCAGTTCCAGGCACACGTTCCCCGTTAACATATATTTCTCCGTCTCTGTTCCAATTCAAAATTTGACTTCCGTGACGAGATAATTCTCTGTATAGATTTTTAGCAGACGTTCTGTAACTTGCAGGTATTCTTTCTTTTATGTCGGCGTCCATACCCTCTGTGTTGTCTCTTGCACGAGGTTTAAAACCTTCCTCCCCTTTGAACTCGTCTACACTGTCTCCGTCTGAATCGTCAGGAAGTGGTGGATCGTCTCTAGTCTCTGTGAAAGTGTGGTCAGCACCATCGTCGCCGTCGTCGGTGTCTTCTAAAGAATTGTTTACACCCCCAGCTGCTGCTGCTGCTGCTCCTGCAGGACCTTGTCCTACTGCTCGACCAAAATAGGGACCTTCCCTACGTTGTCCTAAGGCCTTGGCTTTTTTAGTTAAAATTCCCGACTTTATCATAAGTTGATTGTACTGCCTTAACTTTTCCTTCAGTTTGAGGTTAGGAGAGTTAAGCACCTCATGTGCTTTACTCTGAAGGTGGTTCAGGACTTGAACCAGGCTGGAATCAGGAGTTAAACCTTCTCTTAAAAGTTGAGTGCTGTAGTACTGGTCTTGAACACTAGGTCCAGGCTGGGGAGGAGAGGAAGGACTAACAAAAGAAGATTTTTTTTCTCGGGGAACAAGATCCGCCCTTACGAGGGCCATCCTTGAATAAGACATGATTTTTTTATCGACGTGCTCCTATGAGACCTGTTATCAGGGGTAAGGCGAGGCCCAAAATGGTTCCCAAAAATCCTCCCTTTTGCTCAAAGGTTTTCCTCTTCTGCTTAACGGTAGCCTTGTGCCTTGTGACTGACTTGAGTTCTTTCTTGTAGGGTGATAAACGTTTGACTGCGTCGGACTCGTTACGCAACAGGTTTTTGTTCATTACGTTGACGCAAATTTGACTCATCAACCTAATGACCTCATCGCTGAGACCTTTGATAATGTGGGAACACTCTCCCGAGGAACACTTGGATATGTGTTTCAACAAGTGGTAATGTTTCCTAATTGTTTTAAATTTTCCTCCAGAAGGAGATCTTTTGGTCACCATTCTATCTTTTTCTTTTCGAAGCTGAAGCTTGAGGAATGAAAACCAAGGTGTTCCAAGGAGTTGTTATGCTGTTTCTTACCCTAAGCTCGTTAGGTGTGCTCTGCTTAAAGTCCAATAGGATGTATGAATGCTTCTCTTTGGTTTCTGAGTTATATACCTCCGTCAAAAAGGATTTCTGTCCTGGAAAGGCCTGTTTGCTGATGTGCCCTATCTGACTCATGTCTCTAGGGTTTTTAAAAACAACTAGGTAGTGCGCATTTAAGCTCAAGGTTCTGAAGGCAGGATTGTTGAAAAACAAGTTTTGAGTAACAAAAATTACACTTAAACTGCGATGGTGAGAGCCCACAGTGAAAAGTTTCATTATGGTGGGAACGTACTCGGGATCCATGAGATCGTCTATTACGACCAGTCCATGTTTAGTCACGTCTCTTTCATCCTCGAACAAAAAGTCTTCTGAAAGAAGACCTTTGTTAAACTTAACCCCCAACTTCACCATTTCGTCGAATCCATCTTGCCATTGACTGTAGCAGTAGTATATGTCGTGTATTTTTGGAGTAACAAGCTCGTCTACACCTTTAATCAACTTGAAAACAAGTTGACTTTTCCCACAAGAAGTAGGTCCAGCTATGATCATTGTGAAGGGGCTTTGTAGACGTGGGTCAAAAATGATCTCCTTTTCCTTGTGATCCATGTTGGACGATATCTTAGACCAAAGTGACCAAAGGAGCAACCTCGTCCTCTTTTAAACCAGTAGAACCCTTGTTCAAACCTTCCACGTAAAGAGCTACATCAGAAAGTCCCATGTTGTATAGACTGGCTATTAGGCAGCTTGGATGAGATATTTCTCTATATTTCCAAACCATCAGGACTTCGAACACAGGATTTGTGACTCCTTTTTTCCCTGGAACAGGGGTGGATATCAGGTTAAGCTCGTGGTCGCTCATTCCAAGTTGAGTTCCCAGTTTCCTCCAGTCAAGCTTTTCGAACTTGTCTGCCAGGTTGACGAACAAAGTATCAACTTTCCACTGTTCTGGAGGAATTTCACAATGGTCCACTACGTTGTAATATCCCATGTACCATCTACAATAATCAGTTAGATCGTAACGACCTATGTCACTTAATGCATGTCTCAATACCATCCACTTGCAACGCACGTTCTTTCTACTCCATGAAATAAGCATTTCTCTCCCCATAGAACGAAGAGACGGTATTTTTTCCATGTAATCCATTAAACTTAGTCTAAGTCCTAAGTAAACTCCTAATCGAGGGTAGTCTTTTTCAGATATTTTTTCACTGACCTTGAATAACAACTCGTCCGAAAGGTGAAACTCCATAGCGTCCAAATAAAAAGTGTTGAGCAAGTAAGGCAGGCAGGTAGGAAGGCAGGCAGGTTATGACAGGCTAGAAAGCATACAGTTGACTTATATAGGGTAGGGTAGGGTAGGGTAGGGTAGGGTAGGGTAGGGTAGGGTAGGTGGGTAGGTGGTTTAGGTGGGTGGGTAGGTGGGTGGGTGGGTTAGGTGGGTTATTTTGGGCGGCCAGCCCGGGCCAACAAGCCCCAAACCCCCCATACTTGAGGGGTGCCCCCACCCCCCCACCCCATAGTTTTTTAAACCCAACCCCACCCTTTCCTACCCTACCCTACCCTACCCTACCCTACCCTATTTTATCCTACCCTATTCTATCCTATTCTATATATCTCTCCCGTTCCCTTCCCCCTGTTTAGTTAAGCATGTTACATCGTTCTTCGTTCGTTTAAATTTGTTATGACGTTGAGTGTAAAGCGAGCTGATTGTGGTGAAAACAGTGAGTAAGGGAGATAAGCTGGGTGCACCACATAGCCAGATAAAACCAAACTTTTTCTTTCTCCTCTACACTGAAACGATCCAGGGACGATGATGGGATGTGAAATATGGGGCAGGAGGAAAACAAAGTTTTGGTTTCTAAGCACTCAGCTAGAAGTTCCAAAATAGACATGAAGAAATGAAGACGCTGGTTAAGTAGGCGGGGATTTTCTTTGGCGTTATGCTCTTCTGCCGCTTTCAATGCTTCCACATGGAAGGGGTTTTTCAGTGGGCCTTTTCCCTTTCTTCCATGCTTCAGGGCATAACCCAAGGTTTCCACCGCTGAAAATTTCGACAAGTTATGACTCAAAACCATTTTCCTCAAGGTTTTTCTGTCTTTGGATGTAAAACTTGATTGCACTGAAGAAAAAACTAAGTATAATTTTTTCCGGTGAAGAACACATTCTTTCAAGTATTTGCACACGTACCTGAAACAAATAGAAGAGCAACATATGATTTCATTTCTTTCCCTCACATATGTCAGAACTTGAGTGTCGTCGGGGTGACGTTGTTCTAATACACGCTGCAGGGAGTAACGCGACATAGTAGGTCGAAGGTTGTTGTGTCAAATAACGATGGTTTAGTCCCCGTTTAACCTTTATAGGAAACCTGTCAGTCTTTCCTTATCGCAATTTCCTGAAATGATTTATTGCTCAAGGACGAAACAAACGTCAGGGTCAGTGCCTGAGCGTTCTGAAAAGAGGGGAAAACATGTGGAAGGGTGGGTTTGGCCCAGGGGCCTTACCCGGAGGATCATCGTTTATTTTTGTTCAGTTTTATTAGGAGGACCAAAAATTAGATACGGGGTAGGCTGTTACCACCTTCAGCTGACCTTTTTCATGGGAGGCAGTTATTTCAGTAATAACTCTCACAACATGACAGCATCCATGGTAATTGTGGCCAATCTCTGTCCTGAATCCTCTTTCATAGAAAATTTTTGAACCTAAAGAGTGTGTAATTTTGTCTGGGTGAAGTAAAGTGGCTTTAATTAAAGCCTTCACCATAGTAGAATCGATGAAAACTGAATTACCAGGCCCTCCCCCCAAAGGTTGATCCCTTAAAAAAAAGGGTTTTTGTCTGTCTGAAATGAATTTCTTTGAACTTCCAGAGGAAATGGAATGTCTAGACATTAAGTGTACCATGGCACCATGTCCCAAAAGAACACCTGAAAAAAAACTTTCCCCATTTTCTGAGATAAGTTTTTTCACAGAGGGTCCACCAGGAACCAATGCAGTGGTTTGGTTGTGCAAAAAGCATTGTTTGAAGTTACAGTTAGGAGGGATGTAAAGATCCCTGTTCAAATTTTCAGGACAGAATTTCCACACAGCCCACACCTTACCTTCTTCTACACCCCTCCTGATGTCTGAAATAAACACCTCCTGACGCCTTTTGTGACCTACGGTCAAAGACAAAGGCAAAGGACAAAAGTTAGCCATGTCGGCTTGAGAGAAGCTAGTTCTGATGAATGACGAATGGTCTGCGTTAATTACAGAACGGTAACAACAAGACTCGTTTTACAAGCCTCACCCTGAACGTTGACTGAACGTTATCACGTTTTTTATTTGAGTTAAGCTTTTTTACTTTTTTCCAAAACAACACTGACTAAGTGTAAAACATACTATGAATGGAAAAGCACGGTTATCTACGACTCATGGACGTGGTTGTACGTTATCTGAACGACAAGGGAACGTCCCAGCATCGTATCAGGATAGTTACTATAAAGTAGACTTGAGCTGCTCGATCTTCATCAAACCTTTTCTGACGTTTGTCTGCTGTTCGCCGTCCTGCTCCTGCACCTTCCAGCCCTGCCATCCTTTCATCTTCAAGGAAAACAATGCCTGGTCGCATGAAGACGGGACTTAGTGTCAGGAGAGGAGGAGCTAAAAAACTGGCTCCACTAAGTTTTACTACTTCTAAACAGACAGTGGAAAAGGCGTCGGGCATCGCCCCTCCTCCTACCTCTCCAGCCTCACCTGATAAACCACCTGCAACTCCTGCTCGGCTTCCAACTGAAGTGCCTGATGCAGGAGAACAGGAAGCCGCTCTTGCAGCTCTTCATGGCGAAATCACTGATTTCCTGGATCGCGTCCGGGATCGCTCTCCTCAGGAAGCTGGCGACGGCGATTTTGACATCAGGGAATACATCAATCCCCCGGCACCTTTGAACTACCAACCCCCCACTGAAACACCTACGTCCGCCTCTTACTCACCCGTGACTCCGGAGGAACCTTCTCCCCAGGTCAGTCCAATTAAGGTTATAGACCTTACAACCTCATCACCGGCAGTTAAACCCATAGAAGTGGTGGACTTAACACAAGGGACACCTTCACCTGCTCACCGCGGGGGGTATTCGCAGGTAGAGGTTATAGATTTAACCAGCCCTTCTCCTCTGTACTCTCTCCCGGTTCCAGTAGAGGAGCTGCTTCTTAAAAGCCCGCCGGAAAAAAGAAACTGTTCCAGTGAGAAAGAAGGGGAGCCTAAGAAAAAAAGACAGAAGCGCGCCTACCACAAGAAAACCCCTGTCTCTACCCCTGCTTCAGATTCCTCAGCGACTTCATCCTATGGTGCCGAGCCAATTTGTTCTGTCCCAGGTGTTCCTTCTCCTAAAGACAAGTCACACAGGCAAAAGTTTGGGGAGGGAACTGCCCCCAGTTCTTCCAGCAAGCTTGTGGGCTTTAGGTCAGTGCCTTTGGTGGTAAAAAAGTGGCCTGCTCGATTTGGTTTCCAAGAAAAGTCACCTGCCCCCAACCAGGTTTTTTATCCGGAAGGGGATAACAACGCCTGCATAGAAATATACAGGGAACCTAGCATCAGGGGAGTATGCTTGAGAACCTACCTGGACAAACCTTACGAGCGGTGCTTGAACCTAGAGGCGCGTGAATTCAGGAACTTAGTGGACCAGATAGAGTGCATCCTAGGAAAGTACAAGGAGTTACACCGCCTAGCTGCCCTTGGAGAGAGGAAGGTGGATAATCTTTTGTTGTCCTTGAACCAAGACTGCACCGACCCCAGTGGAGGCCGGGCTATGGTCCTGGTAAACTTGTACAAGGGAACTCCTAAAGTTCACATAGGAACAACCAGCTACGTGGAGGAAATGAATGCCTCGGTGTCTTCCAGCTTCAGAATGCCCCCTTCAGCCACACACTGCGGACACACTGTGTCCCCCTTCATTCTGGAGGACATAAAATCACGAGTTGGTCCCTTCCTAAACGAAACGACCGATTTCTACTCTGGGTAAGTGGTCAACTTTGTATAGTGTCTGGTCAACAGCTCCTTGTTAAGTGCTTTTACATTATGATGTATATCAGCTAATTTGTAGTTAGATTTAGATGTACTCCGTTATTAGTCAACATAGCCCAGCGTAGGTTTAAGTTCCATATGTACTCCATGTATACTTAGGTTAGGTTTTTAGTTATAAGTTTGTATATAGAACATAAAGTGAAACAAGAAAAAGAAACCTTAAAAAAAAAATGCCGCCCAAAAAGGTAAAACAACTTTACACCGTCAACTGTCCAATGTGTAACACCCCTAGACCTCCACGTTTGGTAACTGTAGAAAACAGTGGAAAAACTTTATGTAACTCAGATTCTTGTAGAAGAGAATCTTTTTCCGACAGCTTAGAACTTCCAAAAGAAATAGAAAAAAATTCTTTGCATAAAAGCAGTTACCGTGACAACTTCAAGTCCATAGCTTCAGGTTTGGCTGTGCTTGGTAAGCTTCAGTCCATTTTCAACGTCAGAATGACAAGTTTCAACAAAGACTTGGGAGCCAAACAGGTAATAGAGGCGCTTACCTCTATTCATAGAAATCAAGTTATGGCTTACAAAGTGGCTGTCTCTTTTGGAAGGTTGTTGTCTTCCTCTAAGGAGGAAGAAGAAGAAGAGAAAGTCATGTACTTTCATGCTTCTGCCAACAACTCGTCTTTGTTCTATGACAGTGAAAGTCATAGAGACCCTTACATTTTTATAAGGGACGACAAAGACTTTGCAGAGTGTTTAGATTTAATAGAAAACAACATTAAAGAAGACACTCAAAGACCCTCTACTAAATGGAGTGTAATAGGCAACGTGAACGCCAACATCACACTGATAAGGGCTACAGGAGGAGAATATCTTTTAGGTAAAATGAAAACTGTTCCACCAGGTTTAAGACAAAGAGGAATGCAACACTTTCACAGAGACCCTAAAACCAAAAGGGCTTACAAGGACAACTTGTGTTTCTTTAGATGTCTGTCTTTCTTCCTGTATGAATCTTTAGAAAAAACTCAAGAGCTTTTCCTTGAAGCCTATCCAGGGGTGAACAAGGAGACTTTTGAGGGCGTTAACATAAGAGATTTAGACAGGTTAGAAAAAATGTTTGAAGTTAACATAAGAATCTTTTACCTTCCCTCTTTTGGTAAAAGAAAGGGTCGACCTAAAATTATAAGGTCAAACATGTGTTCATCCAAGAAAATCATGAACTTGAACTTACACAGAAACCATGTAAGTTTAATAACTAACATGGGACTGTATGGTAAAATGTACCCCTGTGAAAAGTGTCATAAAGTTTTCACTCGTAGCTTCCTTTTGAAACAACACAATGGGGTGAAAAAAGATTGCACCAAAGTCAGCTTCAGGTACAAAGGTGGAGCATACAATCCATCCAAAACAGTTTTTCAAGTTTTAGAGGAACTGGGAATAGTTTGTTCACCTGAGAAAAAAATATACCCCTATAAAATTGTTTTTGACTTTGAAAGCTATTTCGTCCAACCTGAAAATTCGTCCCCAGAAAATGCTAACACTGTGATAGAAAAAACTCACATACCCCTTTCTGCCAGTGTAGCTTCTGATTTTCCTGGGCATACAGAACCAGTGTGTTTTGTCAGAAATTCCAACAGGGACGACGATCCTTTGGTTAAAAATGTGTTGGAACACATAAACAACTTGGGGCAGTTGATAGGAGAACAGGTGAAAGAGAATTTTAGAGATGTTTTAGACGAACTAGACTCTCTAGAAGAAAAACAAAAGGAACTAGAACATAAAGCTAGCAAAGTTTTTCCAGCAAAGAACAAAAAAAATCCCCAAAAAAAAATCTCCCATGTTCTTGAAGTGAAGGAAAAACTTCTTACCTACATAGAAAGAGTCCCTGTTCTAGGTTTCAACTCTGGAAAGTATGACATTAATTTGATAAAAAAGGAATTTCATTCTTTTTTTATAGACACAGACAAAACAGAAATGAAAACCATAAAAAAATGCAACAAGTACATAGCAGTGTACACAGACCATCTTCTTTTCCTTGACATGTTTAACTATTTGGCACCAGGTTATTCCTACGCAAACTACCTGAAAGCCTTTCTGAAAGGGAAAGCTGAAAAAGGTTTTTTTCCCTACGAGTGGATGGACAACATAAGAAAACTGAACAACAAAGCTCTTCCTCCACGCCACTGCTTCTACAGTTCTTTGTCGGGTGGTGGAATAAGCAAAGAAGATTATCTTGAATGTAAGAAGGTCTGGAAAGAAAACAAAATGAAAACTATGAAGGACTACTTGATATATTACAACAACCTGGATGTTAAACCCTTTGTTTTAGCCATAAACGAGCACACAAAATTTTTTATAGATCGTGGGGTAGACATGTTCAAAGACGGTTTAACTTTGCCAGGTTTAACCTTGAAGTTTCTTTTCAACAACACTGCACCTAATGCCACTCCTTACATTCTTTTTGGTGAGAAAGAAAAGGATGTTCACTCCTTGCTCAGACGCAACTTAGTAGGGGGTCCCTCTATTATTTTTCACAGACATCACAAAAGTGGAGAAACAAGAATAAGACAAAAAAAATACGGGTCACAAAGCAAAGTATGCAGACACATAGTAGGGGTAGATGCTAACAGCTTGTACCTCAAGTGCATGGGTGAAGAGCACTGCACAGGTTATTATGTGGTGCGCAGGAAAGAAAACGATTTTCAAGCTGTTTGCAGTCAACAAATTAGCTACTCAGCCACAGAATGGTTGCGATACAAAACTGTGACAGACAAAGTCAAGATATTACACCAATACAACTACGGGGAAGTAGTATTGGGTTCAAGGAAAATAAAAGTGGACGGATATGATCCAGCTTCAAAAAAAGTATACCAGTTTCACGGGTGCTACTGGCATGGTCACATATGTCACCTTACTAAATCAGTTTTGAGAGACCCCAATGGAAAGGCATGGTTAGAAGAAAAAAACCAAAATACCATTTTGACTACCCTATATCTTCAATCGTTAGGTTACCAAGTAGAGGAAAAGTATGAGTGTATGTGGTTGAAAGAAAAAACTGAAAACTTGTGCAGAGAAACAAAAAGTGAATGGGAAATTAAAAGACCGTTGTGCCAAGGCAGAAAAAGTCAGGATGAAATACTGAGAGGGGTTTCTAAAGGAACAACTTTTGGACTTATCCAGGTAGACATAGAAACACCTGAACACTTGAAAGAAAAATTCAGTGAAATGACACCTATTTTCAAAAACTGTTTAGTAGGAAAAAAAGACGTAGGTGAACATATGAAACGTTACCTGGAAGCAGCAGGTAAGCTAAAACAACCGCAACGCCAACTTATAGGCAGCTACCACGCAGAGGGAATTTTGTTGGGAACTCCTCTCTTGAAGTGGTACCTGGAAAAAGGTTTGGTAGTTACGACAGTACACCTTCTCGTAGAATACACTCCAGAACAGACTTTTTTACCCTTCATGGACGAAGTAACCAAAGCTAGGAGGAAGGGCGACGAAAATATAGACTGTAAGATTTTGTCAGATCTGTACAAACTTTTGGGAAATGGTTCATACGGAAAAACCATATGCAACAAACAAAACTTTGTTCAAACAAAGTATCTTCACCCCTCTAAGGCAAGACGTTTGGCCATGCACTGGTCAGTGCAAGATGTGCAAGACATAAGTGACAACACGGTAGAACTGTCCTGTTTGCCCACCTCCATCACCTACGATCTCCCAGTTCAAATAGGGTTCATGGTATACCAATATGCCAAACTTAAAATGTTGGCTTTCTATTACGACTTTCTCCTTGAATACATAGACGAGAAAGATTTTGAAATGTGTGAAATGGACACTGACAGTTTTTACTTTGCTTTAAGTGCAGAGAAAATAGAAGACGTAATTATTCCTGAAAAACGTGAAGCTTTCTTCAGAGAACGTCACAAATGGTTGCCCTCTGAATCATGTGACAACAGTCACCACAGAGAGACCTATGTTCAGACCAAAGTATTGGGTGAGCTGTGGCTGCCTCAACCATGTTGTAAGAGCCGTCTGGCGTTTGACAAGAGAACCCCCGGGTTATTCAAAGTGGAGTGGGAAGGTGACAAAATGACTGCCTTGAACTCCAAATGTTACATAGGCACAGGAGTAAATGTGCCCGTTAAAATGAGTTGCAAAGGTGTAATTCAAAAACAAAACCCCCTGACCACTGACAAGTACAAAGAAGTACTGGACAGTGAAAATGTTGTCACGGTAGTCAACAAAGGATTTAAAGTAGTAAACCACAGCGTTACGACTTACTCTCAAAGGAAACAAGGTCTAACCTATCAGTACATAAAGAGACAAGTATGTGAAGACGGTGTAAGCACCCTACCCCTTTCTATATAAAAAAATGGTTTCTTTTTCTAGTTTCACTTCCAGTTGTACATTTCGTTGAAAGAAAAAAAAGTTTTAAACAAATTGTTCAAATGAACAAATTTCCTTCATAGAAAACAGTGTTAAAATGGAAAATGTTCATTTGAAAAATTGTTCAAACGAACATTTGTTCAAATGAACATTTTTCCCCATAGAAAACAGTGTTAAAATGGAAAATGTTCATTTGAACAATTGTTCAAACGAACATTTGTTCAAATGAACATTTTTCCCCATAGAAAACAGTGTTAAAATGGAAAATGTTCATTTGAACAATTGTTCAAACGAACATTTGTTCAAATGAACATTTTTTCCCATAGAAAACAGTGTTAAACTGGAAAATGTTCATTTGAACAATTGTTCAAACGAACATTTGTTCAAATGAACATTTTTTTCCATAGAAAACAGTGTTAAACTGGAAAATATTTTTTGTTCAAATGAACATTTTTCAAATAAAAAAATGTGTACTGTATCATGAAAAAAAACTAATAAAAAAGTAAGAAAAGTGAACTGTATCACCCAAAAATAAAAAAAACTTTTCACAAAAGTGAACGCTGTACATGTTCACGACAAAAAAAAAAAAAAAATCCGGCGCTGAAGAAATTAAGTTGGAACAGTGGTACCAGATTTCTTAACTCATAGCGTCACGTTCACCAGACTATTAGTATCTGGTTAGATTTAAGCAACCATTTTAACATGGAAAGTTTAGAAGCTATGCTTGTGGAGCAAACCACAGAAACTCCACCTTATGACTATTACATGCGTCCAGTTTTACAAAGTGTTGCTTCATATAATCAAGCTTCTTCTATAACACCTGACAATGATATAAGTTCTGTAGCATGTGGATGTTCAGAGAATTTCTTTTGGGAAATAATACCTGCAGAAAACATTGGTTATTTTAGAGGAGCTGAACCAGACACTGTTGACCACTGTATAACTAGTGTTAAAATGTACAAATATTTCTCTTCAGCTTTTTGGGACGCCTACAGAAACTGCATGTACTATTGTCGAGTGAAAAAAGTTAACTTGATAATGCATGATTGGTGTATAGGAGTATATCAATTGCACACTGAACCTGGCTGCCCAAGACACTACACAAGGTACACTTTAGGAAGTGTAAGAAAGTTTGCTCTTACTCTCCAAGAGTTAGAATGTAATCCCATAGTAGGAGTGTTTTGTCAGTGTAATTGTAAACTGGAAGTATCTGCTATTGCTAAAACTATTTGTTTCACATGTCTGCAGGTCTCTCTGGAACTTCATGCCTTAAGTATACCTGGAGTGAAAAATCATTTCTCCTTTGAGGTAAACTTTAAGGATGGTTTTTTATCTGGTCTTTTACCTGGACCCAAAAACAGTCAAACTTACTTCCTGGCCCAGGCTTTGTTCGAGCATGCTATATCTAACATAGCCAAACTTAACAGTTATTGTTTCCACAACACATGGAAAACAAGTCTCACTGGCCAAAGCTGGTATCAAGCAAGTAAATTCACACACAACAAATGTTTTTGTAGTATATGTGCACGCCCCGGAAATGGAAAATCTGTCTTCATCTGTAAATATTGTGTCTAATAAAAAATATAATCTGTTATGTGAAATAAATGAGTTGTGTTTTATTTTAATGCATGAGTCATAAGTATTGCGTAAATCCATAAAAGTATTGCATCAGAACATTGTGTAAATTCTTACAAGCATTGCGCAATGCACCCTCATACGTAGGTCATACGTTTTTGCAAGTAGGTTAGTAGGTCACTTCCGGTTTGCAAGTAGGTCAGCTCTAGGTATTGCGCAATTCTTTTAATTTATGTAACTAGGTCAGGTCACTAGGTCAAATGGAATCCAGCTCTCTGATTGGTCGAAAAAACTAGGTCATGACCTTATGACGTCACTTCCTGTCAAATCCAGCCCTCTGATTGGTTGAAACTAGGTCACTTCCGGTCTACCAGTAGGTCATGACCTAGTTAGTAGCTAATCCATTGCGCTCAGTTTGCATGTATATACTACTGCTAGGGAATAATCTTTGAAGCTTTAGTGATATTCCATATTTCCCCCACCTAAAGGTTGCATCCTTCAACTTCTGTTCAACCTAAACGGCACAGCAGGGGTCCATCCTCACATATACTGGTCACACCTTATACGTGGGTTATGGTAGTTTTTGTTATAAAAAAATCAACATGCATTTGAAAGTATGTAAAATGTGCTCAGTATGTAAATTACAATTCTTTTTATAAAATATAGATATGGTATACATGGTTTTATTTAGATGGTCAAAATATATGTTGATGTAAGTTAGTGACCAATTCTAAAAGACATCAACATGTAAAATACATTCCTAACAGGGATGAAAAATCCATGTTCATAGCCAACTCAGCATATATAATTTCAAGTCTGTGTACCATTTACAGAGGGGTCTTAAGCTCATCCTAAGTTTTTATTATCAATAATTCATAACTGGGCATAACTTTATATTAAAAGTGTTTTTTTTTTCATTCATTTTGATATATACAGAATTGGATTTAAGCATTTATTTCCCATAAAAGAAAGGTAAAATTTTTAGGTGGAGTCAATAAGTTATACGGATTGACTCCTTTATTGATTGTCAGAGGGCACCACTCTCCACCACCTGACTGACACACCTGACTGACACACCTGAACTAGGTCACAGGTATACGTACCTGAGCAGACAGGCAGGCAGGCATGCAGAACAGACTGTTGTTTTCTTTCTGTTTTTTTCTGTTCAATTTTTTCAATAATGCCTGTCTGTAATGCATGTGGTGACGAGTACCACGGTAACAAAAGGTTGTGTCCGGGCTGCACCTGTCCGAATCCGCGCTGGAAACCGGATGAAGGAGATGATTGGCCACTCAGCACCGGTGACTGGGGAGTCGGCCAGCCATGGCGGCCAGGAGGCCACGCAGGACACCCAAGCACCCAGGCAGGATGACCTTCAACAAAACCAAGCCCAAGGTACAGATATTACGGATTCGGATGCAGCTTTCCAAGCGGAAATGGACAAATTAGAAAACGATTGGAAAACGGAAAGAGCCAGGGAGAGGAAAATCCAACAAATATCAAAGCGTAAGGAATTGGAACTTGAACTTGCATCAAGAATAAGCTAATAATAAGCAGACCTTGTTGGACATTGACGGGGAGAACTGGCATGGAATGGACTCATGGCTGCGTTCGATCCCGGGGATCCCAGCAAGCAACCTCAAAAATTTTCTCTCCTCTCGGGTGATCATGCGAGCAAATCCGAATCACAGGAGGATGGAAGTCATAAAGAACCATATCCAAATGCTAACATGTTGCATAGATCGGAGAATGTTGACATCGATCTGCCGTCTTCACAGTATGTGACCGGAGTTCAGAGAAAGGAACCGAATGCACCACACAGTGACAACAACAATGATGGCTGCACAGGCCTTCCAGAGGTGGCGAGGGCGGCCTCCGTAAGGAATATTTCTGCAAATTATGATGTCTTTGGGCCCTCCGGGGGGCCAAACAGCCCCTAATTCTTCAAGATGTGGTATGTCTCAATCCAGTTCTACGGTAGTTTCACTGCCGGGGGTGGGAAAGGCCCATTTTAACCAGTCGTTCACTCACAGTAACCAGACTGGAACCCAGACCTATCACCCGGGCCACCAGCCATATCAACCGGTCCATTTGCAGCATTTGGGGGAGGTAGCAGGGCCTACTCACTCATCTCAAGGTAGTGTCAGTGCACCCTCAAGTGTTGTTAATATTCACAGTGGTAATATGAACTCTGTTATGGACCAGGGGGAGGTAGCAGGGCCTACCAACACCAACCAAGGTAGTGTCAGTGCACCCCCAGGTTCAATCTCTCAGCCACCTGTGGATATTTCATATACAGCTTATTTGAGGTGGGTTGGACAGCAACACCCTCATCATCCACCAGCACAACCAGCACAACAACTGCCGCAGGCAGTTAACTTGCAGTCAATGCAAAAGCTGATTGCAGCACAACAAGAGCAGCTATTATCAATGCAGCAGCAACTACAAAAGCTGCAGCTTGGTCCATCTCCCAGTCCTCCTTGGGGGGGGGCAGCACAACCACCCCCGCCACAACCAAGGACACCACAGCTGTACTACAGTAAAATTCCGTTATAACAAAGTGCTGGGGACAAGCAAAAAGATTTGTTATAAACGAATTTCGTTGTAACCAAATCATGCAATTAAGAGCATATTAAGGGTCATCTAACACCCCCAGACCTCCCTATTAACCCTTCCGACACCAAAAGCTCAATAGAGGCATGTGCAGAAGCCCTATCACACCAGAACACCCCCCCCACCATTTCTGCTGCTGAGAGCTCAGTAGAGGCATGTGTAGTAAGCCCCATCACACCTCTGTGATCTCCCTCTGCCCTTCAAAGGGTGTGAGAGTTGGGTGCAGATGCCCAAACAAAGACCCAAAATTCCTTTGAAGCCATTAGAAGACTAGTAAACCTATTGTTTCACCCATGAAAAGTTCGTTGTAAACAATTTTAGATCATGTGAAGTTCGTTGTAACGGGATTATTTTACTATAGAAATGTATGGAGCAGTTTTGGGACAATGTGATTTGTTTGTTATAAACGAAAATTCGTTGTAACAGGATTCGTTGTAACGGAATTTTACTGTACCAGGATGGCACCCCGTATACACCCCCCATATCTTCGCAGGCGACAGGCAGGCCGAGCGCTGGCCTGATCCCCATGTACTCCCACCACTCTCTCCAGGCTGGCCTAGACCGGGCAGCCTTGTCACCTACTGCAATGAGAGTCGCAGGGGATTTTGATTGCCTTTATTCTGCTGCTGGTACACAGCAAGGTATAGATTGGTTATTAGGGATGAAATTAGCAAGGGAATCTTCCAAGAGAAAACGCTCTAACAATTGGTTAAGACCTAACTATCATATTGACCATGATAAGAAATTTAATGAAATGTCTTTCAATGAGTTAATGCATGGTATGCATGAAGTCAACAAGTGTATTGAGAGAGCTAAAGCAGTAGGAGCTAAGGGTTTCGAAAATATTACTATCGAAGGCTACGCAGAACACATGAGCTTCATCACTCTCAAAGGTCAATCAGGTGCTTTTGAAGCGACTCAGTTAGCAAAATACAATCACTTAGTAGTGGATAAAGTAATTGATATTCGCCTGGTTGATTTTGTTGCGGGTGAAAAGGGTGCTGTAGAAGCCCTCTTGAGTGCAGAACATGTCTATGCGTAGTGCTAATAGCAGTCAGGGATCCACCTCTTCTACCAGTAATCCTGGTAAGAGCAGACGTCGCAAGAACAGCGCTGCAGGGGAGGGGGTGGACTCTAGCAAGCGGGATTTTACTAACGAATGCTTCAAATGGAACTTCACAACATGTGATTATGATGACTGTAAACGGAAACCCATTGCAAAGGTGCCCATAAAGGCAAAAATTATAAATTTAACAGTGACCAGCATACGGATGGTAAAGCCTGACAGGCGGGCAATATTTTTTACTCCCCACCCAAATGCTAGTCTACCTTTATTCATAGAGGAGGAATATTATCAGTCTTTGGATAATTTCTTTCCAATTAGTTATAATGATGTCACATGTACAGCTAGTATGAGCGATTTGCTAAAAACATGCGAGGAGTATTTTCCATTGTGGGACTCCCATTTTGTATGTGGTATTAGATCACAGTTCAACCTGTGCGCTTGGAGAGAAATGTTGTCCGGTGGCCCAGATAATGTTTATGACAAGGGTAATTGGGGCTGGAATTCTCATTTTATATTAGATGGAATCTGTCACGGTTTCAAATTAGTGGATCCAGGGGCACATACTGATGGGTACTATAATGTTAATTACAATTTTGCAACCATCAGTGCTTTCAGTGAAATTGATAATATTATCAAGGGTGAACTATCCAGCGGAAAGCTAACCAGGGTTGATAGGCAACCTTAATGCATTTAAGCATTGGGTGCGGTTCCGAACTCCATTGATGTAGTTTCCGACAAGATGTCAGAGTTGTGTTATTTTGGGGTGACGGATATTACGGCAGCCTATCGTACCGTATTAATTAGCCCATGTGACAGGATACTTTGAACAAGGCTTGGTATGGCAATTGGATGGCATGGATGAATTCATCCAGGATAACTTCCTAAGTTTCTGCACAAGAGTTGCCCCATATGTATTCAACTGTATCACTGACTGTATCGCTCGATTTGTGAATGCAAGTGGTTACTTCTGTGTCAACTATTTCGATGACTTTCTCTCATGGCGCCTACTTATGAGGAATGTAGATCGGCACAATTGTTCCTACATAGGACACTACGAAAATTAGGTTTCTACATATCATATGAAAAGGTGCGTTCTCCTAGTCAGGTCCAAACATATCTGGGGATTGAACTGGACTCTAAGCTAATGCAGCTAAGGTTAGCTGAAGGCAAGTTGGCAATATTACACATGGAACTAGCCTTTTTTGCAGGTCGCCACCGGGCCAAGAAGCAGCTTCAGAAATTATGTGGAATTTTGGCTCACTGTGCCACCTTGGCCGTGGCGGCCGCACATTCTCGCACAGAGTCATTGGTATGTTGAAATGCTTCACTAAATCCTGCAGATATATAACCGTAACACACAGCTTTCACAAGGACATAGAATGGTGGCAATGCTTTGCCCAGTGGTTCAATGGTACGGGCAAGGTAGTTCAACCACATCTACATACTTCGGTGGTAACCTCTGATGCATCGGGTAGCAGTTACGGCACTTTCTATGGTGTAGACTGGATAGCCAGTCAATGGAACAACGATCTGTACTTGGAGATCGATAGTCACAAGCACTGCCTACCTTCCCCCTCTGACATTCCATGTGACATAAATGTCAGGGAGTTATACCCCATCTATGAAAGCGTCAAGCGATGGGGCCACTTGTGGAAGGACCACAAGGTCCTATGTATGACAGACAACACACAGGTGGTGGTGGCACTGAATTCGGGCAGGGCAGCAAATGATCATAGTATGGCCATACTCAGGAAGATATTCTGGCAATCAGTGCTCTATAACTGTCATCTCATAGGAATATACCTTCCTGGGAAGGAAAATGTAGTGGCTGATGCAATATCCAGACTCACCTCTGAGTCTGACCTCCCGGTGTTCTTATGTTGCAGGGGCACTGGAGAAGCGCAGGCAGTTAGACCTCAAAATGGCGGAGTTGAGGTCTCAGGCATGGTCAGTTAACACTTGGAAGACAAAAACCTTGCAGTGGAAGCGATACATTACTTTCTGCAGCTCTAAACATGTGGCTGCGCTTCCTACTAGTACCAATCTAATGTGCAGATACATCACCGATCTTTGTGGTTCTGTCAAATACATAAGCAAATGTATGCGGCAACTGATCGGCAAGTGCGATAACCCCCCGACATTCCTCCAACGAGTGTGCCTTTGCATTTATTTCATGTTATTTTATCTAAAACTGCTGAATTACAATAGAATTTACCAGAATGACTCCCGGTGCGCATTGTTTACATCGCCATCTTGGAGCTATGACGTCACTAAATGGTCACGTGACCTTGCCATGTGATATTTTCATGGGTTATCTCATGGGGGTGTGAGATACGGAGCTGCAATGGTAAGGCTATGGGCTGTCAGTATCTCGGGCATATCAACATGAAATAAAAGACTATTCAGAATTATGTCAGCGGAGTGTTGTCACTTAACAATTACTTTGGACATGATGTCCATAATATTAGACAAGATTTTGGTTTCATCACTACCATAGCTGGTATTAGACGGGTGCTTGGGGACCCTACCCCAGTGAGGCCTTCTTTTATGCTTTCTGACCTTCTGAAGATGTATTCCTTTGTGACCATGGACTCCCCTTCTGAGCGAGCAATTTGGGCATGTATTGCCCTCAGCTTTCGCTCTCTTCTACGCAAAAGTAATTTGGTGCCAGACTCTCCTACCAACCCTACAGACCTGTCATTACTTGCGAAGAGGCGCCTTACAATTCAGTTCATGGGGATTAGAACTCAGTATCTCATCTTCCAAAACAATACAGTATGGTCAGAAAGTATTCAAAGTTCCAGTCACCCTAGCACCGAACTCACCGCTATGCGCAGCTTCACTGATATGGAACCATCTTAATGACTTCCCATCTTCTGATCCCATGTCTCCAGCCTTCATGATCATGAAGGGGATCAAAGTGGTTAATATTTACTCTGGAGGTTGCCAGCAGTTTCAGACTGACAAGGCCCAAGTACAACTACTCGCCTTGTCCCTCCATCACATCAATGGGTGGAGTCAATAAGTTATACGGATTGACTCCTGTATTGATTGTCAGAGGGCACCACTCTCCACCACCTGAGACACCTGAGACACCTGACTGACACACCTGAATTAGGTCACAGGTATACATACCTGAGCAGGCAGGCAGGCATGCAGAACAGACTGTTGTTTTCTTTTTTCTTTATTCTTTATTCTTTTTTATTTTAAATAAATAGGCCGGCAGTTTCAGACTGACAAGGTCCAATTACTCGCCTTGTCCCTCCATCACATCAATACATGTTCACAAATCCCAGTTTAAAATTTACAGTGTTTAAAAGGTGATATTTTCATTGATTTAAGGGGTACAAGGCTCTTATTTATATAGACTTTGGGGGCCTTTTATCCACTCCATTCCTTGAAGCACAGTAGAACATACTCATAGGGTATAATGGGTAGGGTAAAATTGAAAAGTATCAGGCACTTTGTGAGCAATACTAAGTCTGCTTCAACTAAAAAAAGTTCTTAAATATGTTGGAAAAGTTAGCACTAAAGGAATTAAGCATAATGTTAGCTACTGGGGGCATTAAAAGCGCCAAAACTGATATTACACCAAAATGAAGAGCATGTCTCCTCTTTAAAAGAAATCACGTTTTTATTAAATCCTTTTATATCAACTTCCGGTTGCACAAGAGACCTAAGAACATTCATTTGGGTAAAATATTTTTAAAGTATACAGTCAGACATCCCCCAAAGTTTCCTGTCAGGTTTTTGCTAGAATGCCCTTAAATTATCAGATGTGATAGTACCACCTAGTATTTGTGTTATATGCCAAAACCCTTTGATGTTGCAATTTTAAAAATGTTGTCAAAATATTTTTAAAATATTTATTTAAATATTCTCTACCACAGGGGCATAGGAGAAGGGGGGGGCCAGGGGGGCCTGGGCCCCCCAATCATGAAGGAGGTGGGGCCTGAATATGTCTGGGCCCCCCCAATATTTTCCAAGAACTCATAAACACAATGGAAAAGAAGCTAAAACTTTACATCTCAAATTAGATTATTATGTTGATGTCATAGGGCGAATGGGAAAGTCATATCCAAAATTTACCAAAAATCACTTTTCTATATGAATTCTAAATATGCATATATATAGACGCCATCACGCATCAGCCGACAATTCAAGGTGGTCGCGATGGTGCCCTCGCCAGGCCCCCCCCCCCAATGAAGATTTGCTTCCTACGCCTCTGTACCATCTTGATACTACGAATCTGGTGAATATTGAGTTGACATGCAGAAATACCTTCCAGCCAGCATGCCCGCAAGGGCCAGAGATGGGATTCCTGTGGGCCTCTGGGCTAGCCCAGACATGGGCTCAAGCTGGTAAATGTCTGAGCTGACAGATTGGGCCGAGGTTGGGCCGAGGTGGGCTAGTCCGGAACGCTCTTTTACTATATATAATTTTTAAAGGTTTGCACTGTTTATATGTGTAGGGGTATGAAATTATATATATATATATATATATTTATATATATATATATATTTATATATATATATATATATATTTATATATATATATATATATATATATATATATATATACTCATTACATTCATCCACCCATGGGACTCAGACCCAGGTCTCAGGGTGTGATGGAGGGATCTGGATGTGCCACAGGTCATGTGACGAGTCTGAGATTTGCGGGCTTGTCCCATATATAAGGGCGGTTTTCTTGTTACCTCTTCAGTAGTGGTCAATACCACTGCTCACATCCTAAGGTTGTTACCATAAGGGTAACCAAATGCCATGAGCATGTTGCCTGTAGAGGCTGGATGGTATTTAATAAACTTAGTTACTTATTGCTATTTCTTAACCTAACTGAAAAGTTGAAACACTACAGAGATGCATCTCTCTCAGCTACCTCTCTACCATTTCACTTTTCTACAGCCATCACAGCAGTCAATTTAGATCAGTAAGAAGAGCACTGGACTCCCTATCCAAAGGTCTATGGTTCTAGTCCAGAGAGGTCCTCACCGTTTTTCAGGTGGAGACCCAAGCTTACTTTATAGAGAATGCCAACTGAATGATAGGTGTTTATGCTTTTATTTCCTTTATTGTTAAGTAGAATGGTATTGATAGACTTATTTAGGAATATTGCCAATGCTATGGGAAGAGGGGAAGAGCTGTCATTGTATATAACCAGTGTAAAACCTTCCAAAAATAATACACACACATAATACAATTACATATTCATACATAGTTTTCTATGGGACTTTTATAAACTACTTTCTTCCATGAGATAAAATCTAACCCCCTTGCCCCAGTGAAGCCCTTGAACATTTATCCACCATGTAAATGGAATGAGGTGTTGCAATATTTGGATTTGCCCATATTTAGTTTTGAATTCCCCTCCCAATGTGAGGATTTATTGGGTGTTGCCCTCCACCAAGAAATTTTCATTTTAAATGACCCCCCCCATATCTAGCAAGGCATCCCCCCCCTCCCCACCTGGAAATAAATGACTCGACCCTAAGGAGCTGTGATTATTCACAACTCCTACATCCTTTTTCTGGACCACGTATTGTCCACTTAACACATATTACACTACCAAATTACACAGTATCCCCTACTTCTGATGAGGTCATCTGGCCAAAACTGCTCAGAGAGTGACAAAACTATAACATATTGGGTTGCTATCTAGCTGACTGTACACATGGACCCTAACCAGTAGTCACTTCACCATAGGAGACCACATATGGCTGGGGTTCCCCAGTCTATATATAGACATCATGACAGCTGGTTACCAAACTTTCTGATACACAGAAAGTGACCAACAGCACTGGGGAATCCCAATGAGGTCATAATTCATGATTGACCAGTCATGGGAGGTGGGGGTTTCCCAATATCCATCTGAAATTATGACATCATAGCTGGCGCATTTGACTATAGAATATGGTACAGCAAGGGATTCCCCTCTTTCCCATGGTGTTCAGTTACAGTATAAATATGAAATTCATGGTCACAGTTACATACTTTTTATTTAACATTTTACTGAAGATGTAAAATTTATACCATCTATAATTGCCCTCACGTTGTATTCGGATTCATGTTCAATGAACTTTAAATATACTCAGAATTATTCAGTGAACATGACCTTTTTAGAATCCAAAATTCATACTGAAAAAAAAAATCCATGTCTTACAAGTTACATGGTCAAGCAGATACATAAGCAAAGGTTCACGAGTTGGAGGAATGTCGGGGGGGTATCGCACGCGCCGATCAGGTGCCGTATCGCACGACGCCCGCAGTGCGATGCGGCACCTGATCGGCAAGTGCGATAACCCCCCGACATTTCTCCAACGAGTGTGCCTTTGCATTTATTTCATGTTATTTTCATCTAAATCAGATAAATAGAATCAAATTTACCAGAATGACTCCCCGTGCGCACTGTTTACATCGCCATCTTGGACCTATGACGTCATCAAATGGTCACGTGACCTCGGCGTGTGATATTTTCGCGGGTTATCGCACGGGGGGTGTGCGATACGGCCCTCGAGTGCTAGAGCTATGGGCTGTCAGTATCTCAGGCATATCAACATGAAATAAATGTTGAATCTTTATGAATGACCCCCCCCCCCTAATAAAATTATCGTTGTGAGAGCAGCAGAAAATACATCGCCTGTGTGAACGCCTCTCTTGCCATTGGCCTAGGTGTGGGAAGGAGTGTATGAGTGATTGGGTTCTATTCCCTCTCATGTGCAGAGTAGTTTGGAATTTTCTTCTTAAGTTTATTCCAATTTGAAATGGTGGACAGCCCTCCTGTTTAACATAAAAATAAATAAAACCTCTGTATTGCAGGTACCCAACCAAACCTCTATTTTACGTTGTGTGCTGCACAAGCCTTGCATTTGGCATAGCAAAAAAAATATATATAAGGTTATCATATGAACAAAACCATAGAGAAACCCGTATATACTAAGCTGACAGCCAACATGACAAGGTAGCATTACTCATGCCTACAGCCCTACAGAACTACCTTTACCTCTGACCTTTTCATGCTACCTGCTTATTACCTGGACAATTTTCACACCTCGTGGGAGGTAATTTGGTCAAATTCTGGCCACTTCTCTTTCCTAGACAAAAGACACCATTTTTCCTGTCATGGTGGAAAGGTGCGATATCCCCATGGGCTGTCAGAAAATGACAGAGGACTGAATGTCACTCGGAGCAGGCCTGTCATTATTTAAGAGTAAGTTGGATGGGTGTGATCCTATTTATTAGAAAACTGTTATTGTGTATGTCTACATGGGTCGCTAGGAGTTGACGGTCTGGTGACTAGATCATAGCATATTGTACATTTATGAAGCTGAACAGGCCCATCTCTTTGACATACTAGTAGTTTTAGAGGAGTGTACGTGGGCCACTCCACGATACGATCTGCATTATTATTATGGATCTAGATTTCCATGACATAGTATTTGCAGTTAGGTGGTATCTTGATTGCAGGTGTATTGTTGGAATTCTTGAATAATAGATTTAGAAATGAGCTTATTCACTATAATCGTTAATATATTTAAAACCAGCCAGAATTTGCTTTGTGTTTGTGGTGGGGGTGTTCATTTTTCTAATCTGTTTATACCGGTAATGGCTTTCTAAGGATGTCACTGACACACATCTGCCTCTTTTTACATTTCACATATAGACTTTGTTTCTCTGCATTAACGTACCATTTATTCAGTCTTTGGATGGTCTTTCTGCTGTTAAAATTAAGCAGCCCAAAGGTGCACCCCACCACGGGTAGACAGAAAACGTTAATTCTAAAATGGATTTGTTATTTCAGAAAGAGTAAGTGTTACATGAATTGTAATTCTGCCTTTCATCGTGGCTGTTGACAGTCTATTACTAGTATATCGTCAGCGAGTAGGCAATTGGTGTACAGTACAGCAACTAACTGTTAATACCGAAAAGACCAAGATATTATGGTCACACTCAGACAGAATTGATATCTTACCACCACCAATTGTACTAAGAGGAACAATCCTCGAGACAGTTGGTGTGTTCTGCTATCTTGGTGTAGACATAGACAAGTTTTTCTGTGACAAAAAAGAAAGGTATAGTGCCTTGGTACGATTGTATAGGCTACGGAAGTCAAAGCGCTGATTGACAAAATCCTTGTCTCTGCGATTGTATAAGTCAATGGTAATACCCGTTTTCGATCATGGGAGTTGTGTCATAGACGGTGCGAAAGCAACCAAGAAGAAAAAAACTGGAAACGATTCAGAACCACTGCTTCCGTTGTTGCTTATCTATAAGATCAGCAACAGACATAAGCAGGGCTGAACTGCTTGTAAGAGCTGGTTGCAAAATGCTCAAAGATAGAAGACAGAAAGTGTTACTGAGGCTAAGTCTGATTTGAGTAGAAAGCCAAATTGTATTGTAGAACCCGTACAAGGACTCTGTGGAAACGCTAAAATCTAAATTAAGGTGAATAGAGCGCGCTAAGCTCTAGATGAGAAAAGTCCTCTTTACAGAGGGGCAAGATACTGGGGAGCCCTGGAAGTAAAAACCCAGCACATCGCTACAAGGACCTTTATCGACTCCCTATGAAATGGGATGTCAATAAGAACTCTATGAACAAAGAGTTAGTTCTTGACTACAATCCTAAATACATTGCTTATAGTTCAAATGTATTGAACTGATGTCATTAATTGTGCCTCATTTGATATTTGATTTATATATGCCTGCTATTGTTATCCTTTACTCTTGCGTGTTCTTTGGCATTGACGAACAGCTATTTGTTACCTGAATTGATCTTCACCAAATAAAACTTTTTAAACTCAAACTCACTTAGACGCTTATAAATGCATGTTTTACAAATTATAAAAAAGACTTGGAACTGTAGGAAGTCTATCACACAACATAGTATTTATTTAATCAATTATATCGCTAGAAATTTACATGGCACAATCGATGTATTTGCTCAGTAGATATCATTTTATTACATATACATCGATAGCAACTTATTTGAGACCTATTTACATTTTTTGCGCATTTTGGTCCAATATTTCAAGTAATATCCATTTTGGCTATTTACAGTGAATGCCTGTATTTACAGTGTTAAATTATACAAATCATCGATGTGAGGCATGTTATCGAATAGATTGGTACACGTATCGATCGAGATAATAAAACGTTCATGATCTTAGTAACAACTTATTAACTTTGAACACATTCAGAATTAACTTTGAAAAAAAAAACTTTATGAAAAGGTGTTTCAGATTCCCAATAGCTTTTGGAATTCTTTACATGTTTACATTTTTCGACCCAGTAACATCTTACTAAATTGATAATGATTTTCAGAGTTCGAGGTATTGTAGACGCAAATAGAACGAATACATTGTTCTTTTGGGCGTGTTCACAGTAATTGCAAGAGAGCTACAGCACGTCGCCGACGAGGAATCTATAAAGCGGTTCTCAAGGGATCTTGAGTCTTCTCTAGTATATAGCTGTCTAACCAAGATTGTTGCATTAATATATGAAAGAGCACGTCACATTTTAACTCTTGTACATTAAGTTCTAAATGATTCTACAAATGTGCTATGCAAACTTGTGAGTTAGTAACAGATGTTTATAGGTCATTGATATCTACAGAATATACCCACCACCTCATCTGTAGAAGGTTGACACGGGCGGGAGTGGAGATAAGGAAGGTCCTGGGGATACAAAAAGAAGAGTATTAACATTAAATTTGTAGAGCGCATGTGGTGACAAGTTGGTACTATATATAATCTGACCGATTTATCACAATATTTTGAGCAGAGAAACCAAACAATTTCCTCATTATGAATGTTTGTATTCCTCCTGGTCTACTATAGATATGCACATCTTATATTTGGCAAAAGAAGACATTCAGATAGATGAATTGCTATTTGGTCAATTTCATAATGAAAAATGGATAGGTTCATAATGAGAAATAATTCATGTGCTAATGATAAATCACTTCTCGGAATTATGATAATGAGTGTCACCTCAAAGCAAATTTAATTGTATGTGAATGAGTAGTACTAGGCCAACGCATCACACCCTGAATACTGATCAGTCTTTTGCAACTATTAACCAACTATTTCAAAATGTGGCTGCATCCTTAATGACACTTAGTGCCCACAAGTTCCAGAGGATGGCAAATATGAGTCAATTTAAACCATTATCAAAATAAATGTTTGCATGTTACACATCCCTTGTGCCAGACACCCATTATGCTTACAGAATGGGGCAACATGAGGATAATGTACGTTGATTATGACATTGTGGTGAATACGAGTCTTTATCAGATTTATGGATGTTTTATTGACAATTAGAATCATTGCGTCCTACGTAAATTACCATTTGAATATATTCTCTAAAAGCGATATCAATATTTAATAGCGGGTTTTTGTTAAAGTAACACTTTTTACGGTGGTCCCTGACACTATTTACATGATAATGTTTTTTTTCAAACGTCACCAGTCTTGCTAAGGTAGTGTGTATCAATTGATAACATGATAACACGTGTTCCTGACTTCACTTCTTAATCAGTGGTTGGTTCATATTGCTGTCCTACATAGGCTGCAATACTTGTCATTGTGCACATGGCAGTATAGCTATTAATTAAGGCATCATTTTCCACTTTCATATTTTCCCATATCTGTGTTGACCAGTCACACTGAGTGCCCATTCACTAGTGTTATAAATGCAGACAAATCGATCAAATACCAAACTAATCGTTGTTTATGGCCTTCAAAATAAACCGAAATGCCGCAGTCAAGCGAATAAAACATCAATATTCACGAGAAGCACTTAAACTTGGGCAAGGTTTGGTCTCTGTAATGTGTGGTAACATAACCAAACGATCTCCCATAAAAGACCGTCCATCCCTACTCCTACCGAGGATGTAGGCTATACAGGTAACATTCAGGCCCCCTGCGGTGGCCACCTGCAGGAGCCTCCACCCCACCCCCTCAATTCCCACAGCCCCGTCCTAGTTGCCGATTACAGCCAGGGAGAAAAGGTCCAAGAGACAGTCTCTCGCCCACTACGCCATCGGTTTCAGGAGGCTATTGCTAAAAGATTATGAATTCGATCCTAACTGAAGCTAATGCACCTTCCAATTCCCCCCGATTCTTCACCAAGAGAGACCAATTTTCACCTTATAAATACTGTAGTGGAATCGACTTGTTTTGAATTAGACTGCATTGCAAGAAGTTGGGGGAACTGGTTCCATGATTGGTTCCACCTAAATGCTTATCATAGTAGATAGGCCAGAGGATTGGAGGTGGGAACTAGCCAGGAATTGGTTCTCAATTGTGAAACTTTCCCTAACTTCCGACCACTCCTAAACCACTTCTATGACCAATTATCTTTTGGCAACCCAACAGGGAATTGATTCCCTGAGGTCAGTCAGTTCCTTTTTGGGAATAGCACCTCTGGAGGGTATCTCAAAAAGATTGGGAAACCAGTTCTCACCGTAACTATTTGATCCTGCAGTTCTCCTACATTTCTCACCCTAAGAACAGACTTCCCTGCTTGACTTCTGCTACAAGTAAACTGCACGGAAATAGGTCGAGTTGCAAAATAAGAGACTGGACCCCTCCTATATCACTCCTATAACTGACTTACTCTTTACAATATAAGAGGGAATCCACTTCAGAAGGTCAGTGAGTTCAATTTTGGAATTATCACCTCCGACAGGATCAATTCCAATATTTTTGCAACGGCCTCTAGGTGAGGCAACTGGCCTCAGAGATATGATGCATTCATGATCTAACAGCATTTCAGTGCTTTCTTAAGGAGAACCATTAAGACGATTCAGTCATAGTCCAGTTAAAATGTAATATTTGATATCTCTTAGACGACTCTTAATTCTTTGCATGCTGGCATAGAGGGAAAATCATTTGGAATAAAAAAGCACAGAACGGAATTAACATGTACCAGTTGGCATAGTAACACAGTCTTCCCTTGCGTGCCAATTCAAACAAGCCACTTCAAACTCTCAAGTCTCATACTTCTTGTATACTGAAAGTCTATATACCCTCATCCCCGAAATGTGTTATCCCCATCTTGTGCAAAGGACCCCACCTCACCTCTTCAATTGAGTTCAAACTACCATACAATCCAAGGCATATACTACTGGACCTTTATAGGTGAGCCACAGCTCAGTTCTATGCAGTTGGGCAGAGAAAGGCAATGTAGTATCCCCCTTGGTGGTATTTACCATTGGTGACAGAACAGGATTTTCATTTGTCTCTTGGGAGTGATAGGAGAAACCTGTGGAAAGGTAGACTGAAGAATGAATAAAGCGATTTACATTCTTTTGTACAGACTATTCAGCTCCGCATAAACATGTTTTGCAAACGTTTGCCTTAGATTTACCGTCGGCAAGGCAACTATTCTGTCGTGTTTTCATCTCCTATGACTTGCTTTGCAGCAATCTAGCAACCTGTGGTGGCACTTAGCAGAGGCATCCCAATGAAATTGTCAAAAGTGCCCTAGGTCGTTTCCAGGGGTCATGCATTTGTTTGAAAATATTGGAATAGATGAAAACTCGGATGCATATAGAATGATGATTATAATAACAACTTCCTATTGTTATAGACTAGAAATTCTACTCTAAAAACTCCACTGCAACACTGTTTACACAGAGTGGGACCTATGTTGTGTACACTCACAATTAACAAGAGCAGGACTTTGTCTATTGGTGTACAGTCTCCATTGGTTTATACAATGTCAATTATTGCTCTGGGAAAATCTCATCTAATCTTGCTTGTATCTTCAGTTTGATTGGGGAAAATTGCATTTGCCTTTAATTTTGACAAATTCCCGACAATCAACCTTGGGGTACTGCCAGATCGAGATAAGATAATGACTGGCCAGCCTAATTTACCCTTCATCTCCCCTCCCACATCCGACCTCTGGTACAATGACCTCTATTACTCAGGTGTTGATACCCTGAGGCCATTGCTTCACTAGTATGAGTCCTGGGCCAACCTTGCCATTTCGACACATTGAAATTGTGAGCTTCAATTCAAAACAATTTCCTAAAACCCAATGGCAAAATGGAGCGTACATTGATGACATTTGCTCGATCATGTGTATCAATATGGTACTGTTTACATGCAGATCGATGAAACCCGCATGTATGTATCAGGTTAGATGCGATAGTGGATGTAGTAATCTTAAGACTATCGGTATTTACAAAAACAGGATTAAACTGATCAGTAAAGAGACTTAACATTAAAAAAGTACAAGAAAACTGAAAGAAGTACAAAAAGAGATATCCAAACCAAGGTACAACACCGTCACTTGAGACGAATCGCTTTTTACCTATAGCACTAACAAAAGAACCCCTTGTTGGTCCTTGACTGCCTGTAACTCCAGCACCTTTTAACTCTACAGGCAGCCATGGCTATAGGCTCTTCAGGTGTTGCTAGTCTCTGTTAAGGCCACCAGGGGTCCTTCCGTAGACACACCTTTTCCAGCAATTCTTCATCTTCTACAGAGCCCCCTGGCCATACTTGATGCTGATTGGATCTCGATGTGACGTCAATGACGTCATTAGCCGTCCCTGGTCCGTTATCAGTGGGTCCTGTTAGTGCACAGTGCCCTAGGGAGTAACTGGTATCAACTGCTAACAGTCAAAGGCATTTTGAGCTCTTTGTCGAGTGTACACTAATAGTATCCTAATCAGTATGCAAGGCTAAAGCAGTGTTTCAGATACCACTTGTTCGAACATTTTGCGGCTAACATGTCTTTTGTATTCATAAAATATCCATGTATCCTTCTGCAGTTTCAATGTTAGAATTCACACAGATTTATTTTTTCGAATTACTGGGCATAGGCAGTGTCTATGGATGTAATTTTTATCATCCACAAGAGATACTGGAGGAGTAAAGAATGCCGTTATCCCTTTCGTGCCCAGAATTATTTTGAGGAAGCTGATTTATTCATCAAATTTGATGTAGTAGAGGCTATTATCTATTTCATGTCCACAGTAAAGTACTGATTTAAATGGTAACAAATAGGGCAGTTAATTAGTTTTCAGAAAATGTAATATGAAGCATATGTTAGAGTATTAGATGAGTCAATAGGGAATGATGATGGTACATGCATTTGAAATGAGCTGATTTGGATGAAGCCCAGAAAATTATTTTTATTATTATTTTTTATATATTTTGTTTGGAATAGGCTATTTTTTAACTAATAAAGCATTATTCTAACATTTAAAAAAGGCAATATTGACTGGAATTGAACAAAGTTCATATTATAATTGGATTCCCTGGAGAAAATCACAAAAAAAATATTTCATCAATTATTTTTGCTATCTTTATCAATACTTTTGTGAATTTAGTGAATTTTCTGTATTTTCCCTGTATTCCCATGGCTAGAGCGCGCACTTTTCATGTATTTTAGCCTATTTTCAATCAATTATTTTCTGCAATAGCATTTATTAACAATTAAATAATTAATGCACCATAGAATATTTGGTATCGTTGGAAAGCCCTTGCCATTACGAAACTTATGATGCAAAAATCATCTTAATTTGATTGATATTAAACCCATGGTGGTCTATTGAACATATATACATGCTTAAGAGCGCACTTTTGCTAATCTGGGCACGTAAGGGTTAAGAAATATGTACTTACAACTGGCATTTCGTTGCTTTATATTTTAACAACCTAAATTCACCTCTACATACCTCCAAGCTGAAATGATTTTTAGCTAAAGGCATGTTGCCTTTGGGTACATATTATGTACCAAAAGACGTCGTCGGCAGATGTTGAGGGATGCAAAAGAACATCATACCAGATGGGATGAGAAGGCTATGATAGTTTTATGACCCTTAAATCAAACTATGGTGGTGTAACGTGGCATATGGTCGTCACAGGCCTGATACGTGTATTGATTTACAAGCATGGCATTGTACTAACTCTTGAATATTAATTACTCTTGTTACATATGTTATTCGAGAACAAGCTTATAGATACTCCCTCTTTTCATATTTAACTTTGTAAGCCCTATTGTTTCCCTCACACCACTATAAGTAAGACATACACAATATTCTATGTCGATTATTGCCCGAGGAATAACAATAATGATAATATTCCCGGAATACAATGGGGGGGGGGGATTGATAGAGTTCATATGAAACTAATTTAGCGAGAGTAGAGCCTATGTTTTTCAAAGTTGAGTCAGAGATATATGCGTTGTCAATATAAAAATTACGTGCAAATAAACAAGTTGCAAGATTTTTTTTTCTCATGTCAATATCACTCTAGACATAAGACGAGTTTCTTCATAGAGGTAACGGAGGAATATGAATTTGGTCGCAGCAGCTGAAACCTTTATGCACACCAAAAGAAGAATGGTAAGTGCATCAAATCATTGAGATTTCTTTTTACATGTTAAAGTATCGGTCAAATCAGGCATTTCATGCTGCGTCTTCGCCCAATTTGCAATGTTAAGTTCATGACAACCAGCTGCTCCTGAGCCATATTGCAGTTGGGAATGATACATCTATGAACTTCAAAGACTTGAAGATTGATGGAAAACTGGTGATGAAAAAAGGTCCATCACGGTAAGTGTGAAAAAGAAAGACTTTTCTCTATGTAGGTAAAACCCCTAGTAAACTTCGCATCCATGGCTTATGAGGTGATCCGAGAAGCCGCAGCATGGGCATGAAATGGTCCAGAAGCTGCGGTCTATACGCAAGGTTTACAGTATTTTCCTTCCACGAGTGCAGAGACCTTTGGTTATGGGACCGAGGAGGGAGGTGGAGGATGAAAGAGAATGATGTCAGTTACCACCAGACACTGTTGTGCTCAGCCGTTGGGTACAGGAGGAATCAATCACTTCTCACCTGACAGACACTGCTCCTGGTGATCCACATGTGATAATTACAATACCCAGGAGACACCTGTATATCCCCTTACCCCCACCTGCACCAACCGGGACAGGGGAGGGTGAACCCCCGGCCGCCTGGAGATCTGCCCCGGTCTCTCATGTGTGTCTACCTCCTGCTGGAGTGTGTGGGAGCCATGAATACCTGTCCAGGTGTGCCTTTTGGCTTCATACTGTGAGGCTGTAAACCAACCCTTGTGTATTCCCCTCCACCTTCCCCGTCACCGCTAGCATAAACCTTGCAGGTGTCCCAGAGCTCCTATTCTATTCCCAAATAGGCTTTGCAGTATTCAAAGCCCTGTTGGGAATTGCTATTTCAGGGTGGGGGACTGGTGATAGTATTCAGGAGCAGCTGTAGGAAAGGGATACTGTGGCGTTTAGTGGCTGGTTCATATTAAAGGTATACATCAGATGCACTGAGTACGGTCGATGTGCCATGCTCAATATTGTATAGAAGCGTGGCCACATTCTGTATGGTGACATGATAGAGTTTACGCTACATGTTGTCATATTGGGCGTTTTCCATAGATGACACGATCTGCGAAAAGGGCCTTTAGTGCAGGGTGCAATAAGGTCCCTATTCCCAGTATACATGTCACATATACTGTATGGATCAAAAGCACCGTCAGATCATCGTATTGTATTTTCTGCTTGCACACGTAATATCATTAGGGTGTTTTACAATAGTAATATATCAACACCAGTTTGAAATAAATTCCAGATACATTCGTGCCTGGACAGACGTTCATACTCCCGCAGTACCTAACCACTGACATTATTTTCAAAAGAGAAGCACAATGATAACCCAAAGTTAAATCTTTTCACGTTGTCGCGGAAAAGTGAATAAAATGTGTACTCAAATGAAGTACCTAAATGTGACGTTTGCTTATTGCCATTTTCTGTGTAACTTGTCCTTTATACTATCTTAAAAGACCAAAAGAAAGTATCAAGTGCCCATCCCGGGGTGCCCATTATAGTGAAGTGCCTACAATGCCTACGGTTGTCTCCGCTGTGGATATACATGTCTAATCACCCTTCAAGCTATAATACATGTAGAAATAGCTTATTTCATAAAACTTATCTAAAGATCAAACTTAGTTATCTCTGCATAATGACACAACTAAAAGACGTCTATAAAACAAAAAGTAAAAATTGTCACCGGCTAGCCAACTCTCTCTCTCTCTATAGGAAAAAAACCCTGACCTTGGAATTTCACTTGTCCATTTCGCACAATTTTGAAATCCTATTGGGCATTCTAGAACTGACTAAAAATAGCTTTCCTGTTTAGTTTTATCAGAAAATTCTGAAAAGAAAACTGAAATATGTGTTTTATCTGATAAGGGTGCTGTTGAGAAACTTTTTTGAATGGTCTTACATCTGCACATGGTCTAATAAAAATTAATATAATTTTCTCTCTTTTTTTCAATCGAGTAAAAAAGACCACGCCATGGATTCAAGTCAATATACGATTTTAGTTTTTAGCCTTTTGCATTAAAGACTGAGGGCCATGAGTAGATGCAAAGGGCAATGCTCAGAATGAATCACATTTCGGGCATTGAACTATATATAGTGGGTAATTTTGAAGAAGGAAAACAGGAACTATTTCATGATAGTGTTCTCTGCTACAGTTTCTCAGACAATTTACCACAAAACACACTTTTATGTATGGTTTTCTTTCGAACTTTTTAAAATGTGATTCAGAAATAGCGAATTTTTGAGTTGTGTTTGATACGTTTTATATCCCCTATATGCATAGGTGATGGGCATAAATTGATACAGTCCAATATTAACACTAAAAGGATTAACATTCACAATACAAACCTGGAGTACAAGAGAGGGGTGTAGTCAGGTGACAGGTAGGAGGTACACCGGGCCTAAGCCCGCCCGTACATGACACGCCAGCACCGTGCATATTGGAGACAAGCCCGTGATGGGTGATGGGCGTAAGGTTGGTGAGATCCATGAGATGATCATGGTGCGAAGACGCCTGCTGTAACCTCTGCACAGGCCGCACCCAGCGCCCTACTCCCGGCGCCGAAGACATGCCACATGCCGGTGTTGCGACATTGGAGGTATAGCGAAGGTTGTCGGAAGTGTCTGATGATGACTCAGCACCGTCTGAAGAGTCTTGACAGTCACTACTTCCACCCAGGGACCCTCCCGTGCTGCCATAGTGACACCGACATCTGTCCGTCACGTCAGTATAGTCAGAGGGATTTTCACTTCCACATCTCCAGTTGCTGTCGGAAGTTAGGGATTGGTGTGTTCCAGAGACTCTGGAATCGCCTATTTCCGAGGCGACGATCAGAATGAAGTCCTCAAGGTCAAAGTTCTGAAGATAGTCTAATTTCTCTTGAATGGTTAAGGGTAGACATTGACCGGAACTGGTATCAGGCGACCACTTCCGCTTCCGGTCGTCATTTATAAGGACCGCCGTCAGATGGGCGATCCACTTCGCTGCCAAGTGAAGGGTCTCCGTCTTGGAGACGTCTTCCGGTTTGATAACCGGAAGTAGATCTTTGAGAGTAAGAAAGGCCTCGTTTACTCCCTGGATGCGCTGCCGCTCCCGCGCATTCGCCGCCCGACGTTGCCGACTGACGCCTGTCAACATCCGACGTCGGCGACGTGGCTTCTTAGGGCGTGGGTGCGTGCGCGGCTCCTTGCCGACGGATACGGTCGCTGGTGCGGCTGATGCCGCGTCAGTAACCTTTGTCGACGTCATAATTATATTCTAGTAACTCGACGCAGCGTGAGTGTTACCACTAGGAAAGACACGTTAACTTTCCAAACATCCGGAGTCGACACTCTCTTTTTAACATCTTACTTTTTCAGCAGTGGATTTGTCTGAAAGAAAAAAAAAACAAGAACTTAGCTTCATTCAAAATGATTCAATTATTGCAATATATCTCAAGGTAGAAAACTCAAATAAAGATAATGGTTGTAGATGTCATGTCTGCGACATGTTCTAAAAAATAATGCATGTTGGTCTGAGTCTTTAGAGGCACTGGCAACTGCACGTGTAGGAAACCGACGATCAGACATGTAAAAGAAACCCGGGAAAAGGAAACAGCCAGTAGGATATGTCTCAACTCACCCACTGATGGTTCTCGGCCTTCCTCCATACCAAAAAAGTCAACATGTAACCTCAGTAGATCCACCAGCAACCGGAGCGTCCTTCCCTGTCCGGCATGCCCCGCATGTATCCATATCCTGCAAACCTGGGGAAGAGCAGCGCTCGTTTCCGTAGCGGTGCACGGACGAACTAAAGTTGATGATTCCTCTCACCTCGTCCTGCCATAAACGATGTCCTCGGCGTTCAGACCACGCCCCCTCCCCCATCCTGCACAAAGCCTCATTGGCTGAAGGTGTGAGTTTGATTGACACGAGCCGCCATTAGCTGCGCGCGCAAGGTGTCGGTGTATCGGTATCGGTGTCACCCTGTAATTTTGCGGTGGTACTCGTGCGATGAATACGTTGGGGACGATTGTGTGCCTGTCACAAGTAGCTGGCACGACGGGGTAGATGGGGGCAGCTTGCAAAGGCACAGGGGAGGGTATGTTTTTGCATAAAACACTAAGCCTCAAAACGACGGCATGATGGGGTCCCCCTAGATTACCATGGACCTATGTATCAGCCTAAGTTGCCCTATTCACAAACATCACCCATCCCCTAATCTCTATTTATTCATGACATACTACCTAAACATATCCAAAGATTAAAAAGATTTCCAAGAAAACCATTACTTCACTTAGCCACATCAGAGGGAAAGGTGTTATGTCTGGTGTTGGAGAGAAATTGGCTGAGTGCGGTTGCTCATTTTGATCAGATTCGGCCTAAGGACCTTTTATAAAAGATCACTTTTCCACAGGAATCTGACAAAAGCATTCTCTGGGCAGTTTGTAAAAACAATCTCATATTATGGGCTAGACATAGTGAATTTTCTCGGCCTGATTCATAATGGTAATCTATTTGATTAATTGGATATACATTTGTACACATGCAGGCGTTAGCGGTGGAAATTGTGTATTGTGTACGTTCTACTAGTGAATGATGCATCACCTGCATGCTGATGTTAGTTCGGCCATTGGGGGGGGGGGGTGTCAAGCTTCTGAAAGGACTTTCCTTGTCACATGTACAGGTTTTGGGGTATATATTTTCTTATAGGTTCCCCCTCTCATCTTCTCATTTCTTTGCTTTTCACAATATCAGAGGTTCATGTGATGGTTGCTATTCTTTGGATAAAGGAGCACAAGGGGAGGGGAAATAAATTCAACCACTAACCCGCATAAAGTGAAAATTGAACTTCCCCATTGGTCAAGCATGTCCCAGTATGGTTTTAAATCTATGAAGATAATGTCCTCGATGTCCATTGACTCCCCAAACACAAGGCCATGGCATATATCAGCTTACCCTCACACTGCATTTCACCAGAATGGAAATTATCTAGTGGTCCATAGAGTGGCTGGTTAGTCCTCACCTGCCACCTGACTCCATTGAAAATTTGGTTGACAGATTTTGGGCTGACCCTTGGGGCCGCTAGCCCCCTACTCCTGGCGGACCCTCGGTGGGACCCGTGTCCAGTAGTGCTGACCACGACCCCTGATGGGAGATGCCCCCAGGCATATACACCTGTATGGGTGGGGGAGGTCTCTGGGGGTCCATCATGGAAAAGGTGGGCAGCTTGAAGTGGCTGGACGGGGGCGGGTACGTTCTGTACTGGATAGATTTGCTCTAGTTCTTGTGGATGGTCCTTACCGTGAGATGGAGGTAGATATTGTACATATTTCTAATAAAACAAATGTACCAATCAGATTTGTGTTCAAGTGTTTAAATAAATCGTACAGGATGATAGTATATCACTGGTTTGCTGAGAACAGGAAAGTATCATAGGACCTCTCAGTCATCTCGAATGTTAACCAAAATAATCATATACATGATACACCCTTTGTTATCTGAACGATATATGATACTGAATGGTTGTCTATGATATGTATATAGTATAGTACCTCCCTATTCATTGTCGTGTTTTGTCATCACAAAAAATATAATGTTCATATTATTAAGCTTAATCCTGTGCTGAAGGCTAATGGTGTGTAAATATTACTTGAGCAAACGCAACGTATCAGGACAGTTGCTGTAGACCTGGAAATGGTGTTGTTCAGTATCTTTCATGAGTTTTTATTTCTCCTATACCTATCTGCTAATATAGCTACATACAGTTATCTACAGAAGCTTCAAGTCTATCCCTTTCCTAACAAATAGGAGTCGGAGAGCAAAATGCCCATTTGATTAGAAATCACCCTTGAATATACCCCCAATATGAGCATCAGCCAGGTTTAATCAGAGAGTAGAGAGGTGTTTTCTTAGAGGTAGGTGGTTTCATTCTCTAACGCCCTCTTCCCTCATCTCCTCCCTGCTGTGCACAGACGTTCCCTTTATAAGACTACACAATAAAAGCCTCTTGGTGGGCGGTATAGTCACGTGTAGACTATGAAGAGATGTGTACTTGCAGGGTCGGCCTGGTATTCAGTGGGGTTTAGAAGGATTTGAACTTTAAAAGCCAGCCACTATCTGTATGTATCTTCAGTTTTTGTCATATTTTGTAATTTTAACTTAGGTGTTTGATGTATGTCTAAAAGAATAAAAAGAAACTGAGGAAAATACTCCCACCAAGGCACACCAAGAATGCCAAGAATCGTTTCTACCTAGCTGCCTACGCAATGGTTCTAAAGAAAGCAATCAACTCAATTTCAATTTCAATCTTTAGACACAAGAAAAGGGAAAGAAGAGAAAGTGAGCCTCTAAAGCCGTCCCCATGCGGGTTATCCTCTCTGCTTGGCTGCTTACAAACTTTTATGTTATAGAGATATTTTAAGCTGCCTGGTAGTTTTCAAGCCATCTACTTGGCTTATAGAGGTCGACTAGTCTTAAACTAGCAACTAGGACATTGCACCCAGCTTATTAATGTCTTTTTGCATGATGGTTTGATTGATATTATGTTGGCATTATTCTCTGGCTAAGGTCTTTTTTAAATGTTTCTGCCGAGCAGTCAGTGTTGGTTTTATTATGCAGACGCACTTAAGCTGCATTGTGCACAAAGCCTTGAAAAATAATCAAAGTGAGCAGAATGAAATAACCAAGACAAACTCCAATGTAACTTATGAGGCCTGGCATGCTGGCAACTTGAGGGTCTCTTAGGTTTGTCAGGTAGAAGAGCCTTGATCATATAATTTTTTTAGAATGTAGACCCTCTAACCGGACTGTAAATTTGAAAGCTTTTGTTTCAGGTTACTCGACCTAGCCTATGGACACAGGGCCGACCACTAGCAGATTTTTTTTTTAAGTTTCAGGATATTTTCGTCGGTTTTTAGGCATGGACTTAGAATCATTCGAGTAGTTCATAGTGGTTGATTGATTGGTTTAATATCCGAAATGGGACGTGATAAGACTGCCTCATTATTTGAGTAATATTTGGGCACAAATTTAAGAAGAAATGGAACCACGAAAAGAAAAAGCAACCCACGTACCTAGATTATTTGCACCGTCAGTCTAAAGCACTATACTTTCATATTTCTGGTCTTTCGTCTTGAGGGCTTAGGAAGCAAATGATTTGTCTTAAGCTCATGTTACAATCTTAAACTTTAATGCAACCATTTCAAATTTCTTGAATTGCACGGAGAATCATATTATATACATATAATATCCACATCCACCCCTATCAAGTTTAACCACAGTAGGCTTGGACTGAGAAAGATATCACCCTAACCACCATCCTGTCGCTTAGTTCCCACTCCTGTCATCTACACCAACAGCCTTGGGTCAAATACAAAGTGTCCGTTTCAGTTTCCTCCTCCTTGCTTCGTCTTTTCCCTGGGGCACTGGCTGATTGACACGTGGCTCCGCCTAGTGTCGACATTAGCCCGCCATTTGTCTTATAATCCCCCCTAATCAGCATGGGAATCTGGACCGAGGTGAGAACTGATCATCAAGGGGGTTGGTACGGCCAGGTAGGGGCTTATAGGTAGCGTGGGAAATCCGTATGGTCAGTCTGAGGGGGTTATATGATTAAAGAGTCAACCCAAGTGACCAAGCTACAATGTATAATCTCGGTTGGATAGGCTTAGGATGACATGGTTGAGTGACCATCTGAAACACAAAACACACTAGCTGTATTGCATGGTCTGATGGCTGGAGGCTTCTCTATCTTCTTACCTACTTAACATTTTGAGAGGCGCTAATGCATTGGTGCATTTATATCATGGACACCCATCCATAGTCTCTATAATCATGGTTGGTGTGATAGATGAATGCAGTCCAGGAGATAAGGCTCATTTAATGCATCAGCGGCCCTTCAATGTTTGAACTTAGGTACTGCATTGGCAAATGTATCAGCCACCATATATGTTGCCATTTACCACATGAACAGTGGCGTTGTTTTGGTCTATACATTTTTCTCATTAACCCTCTTACTATGCATGGAACTCAAATTGGTTATTGGAAGTTTACATTTACCAGTTCTTACGTGCCTATTCATCAGTGTTACATTTATGCACCATACTGGCCCTTTGGGTGCAATTTTATGTCTTGGTAGCTTGATATTTTTCTGCCACTGAATGGAGAGGTGTCCATACATAGATTTACCTGCTTTCAGTAATAGTATGTAATATAGAAGGCAAGATAAAGATTTTTCTTTAAATCCCGCGCATCACAATAGGTGAATAGGGTGTGTTCGCGCATGGTGCTCATTACATTGGTAATTTTAATTACCATATTAGATTCCCAGACCGTGACAGTGTACGTGGCAAACTGGTCCCAGAGTTAAGTACTAGCGTCCTATAGACTCTGGTCTTCTGTCCTATGTATGATGGGAAGGGGACTGAAAGTAGTCCCTGCTTGTATGGGTGAAACACCAGAGGAAGTTGTGTTATGAATATGTTGGGGACTTCACACCCTGTTTGTCACCTGTCCAGAATAGGGATGTTGTTAGAACACTGGACTCATAATGCAGGGTAACTGAGTTCTAGTCTCACCTGATGCTTCATTCAATCAAAGGCATTTTAAATTGTTTATGTCTTTTCGCACAGCTTCCTTTATGATGCATGCATGCATGTGAAAACTTACTAATATCTTGGTACAGGACAAGGGGTATGAGATCTTTTGAAAGCTTTACTGGTTGTTTGCACAAAACAAATTTCCTGTTACATGGTGTGCAAAAACACACCAAGGCTTGAACTCCTGCCTTTTTCATTGTGAGTCCAAAGCTCTAACCACTACCCTATTGTGTCCAGTGAGCGGTAGGTGGTGTATAAACAGTAGTCATTTCCAAAGCCTCAAAATAAAGACCAATCATTCTGAAGCAACAAGCCACATTCTTGACCTCTACTCAATGGGGAGTCAACTCACTAAGATATGGTAAATGTTTGTGATTGATGTGGTGGTACCAAGCCATCTCTTACAAATACAGTATTGATGGTTAAACCTGATCACACCTTGCCCAGTGATCCTACATCTAATTAGCCACCACAGGCTGTATCCCACAATGCATGGCACAGATCAGGGGTTACTACGAGTTAGGTAGTGACCTCTGGTATCAGGTTGTGTATGTGGTTCAACTATAGTTACCAAGACGGCACGGACGAGTTGAGAGATCTCGTCTGAAATCTCGTTGCCACTGGTTCCCTCGATGACGACGTTTTTGTTAGTCTCAGGCAGTTCGACAGCCACCAGCGAAAGTGGCCCAGTGAGTTGCAATGCTTTGGACGTGCGGTGGCACCTCATGCATCGTCCAGTCAAGCATGTGCCGTTCTTGAGGAGGAAGTATTCTGTCTTCATGTGCCATTGATGAGGCGCTGGAATTATTGATGCCACCATGTAGGCCTCCCCCCCCCACCCCCATTGAGTCCCCGTCGCCGTAACGTGCGTCTATTTTCGGCTAAGTTTGTTAGACTTCAGAATTACAATTAGATGTCTCAAATTGAAGTTTTTGGTGCATCAGAGCCGATTTCAGTGTAAAGAAAACCATACCTCGCCCATACCTCGCCGGGCTGCCCCAGCCCTCCCCCTGGCCTTTCCCAGCTGTCACAGAGTGAGGCCTCTTCCCTGCGATCTCGCCCATGATGTTGCCGTCTTTCCCACATCAATGAATTTAACAAATCTACCAGGGATGATGTAGGACAAATTCATTTTCTCAAGAACTATTGACTGGAATACTGTCAAATTTGCAGTCCTCTATAGCTTTGTACCATGACTATGTCTGACGCTCATTAAGATCGGTCAGCTAGATATTTGCCAAATAAGTTTTGAAGTTCCCTTATAAATCCTCGCACATGCCATGGCAATTTTTTTTACCCAAACCTAAGAGTGTTGGACGAATTCAGTTTCTCAGGAATTATACATTGGAATGCTGTCAAATTTTGAGTGAGTCCTCTACAGCAATGTACCAGGACTATATCCGAAGCTCATTAAGATTGCTTGGCTAGATATTTTCCCAATAATTTTTGAAGTTCTCTAATGAATCCTTGCACATGGCCCTTTTTCTACCCAAACCTAGGGGAGTGGTCATCATTTATCAACAGGGGGGTGGTGGATTTTTGCACAAACACGCAAAAATGTGTTACGCCCCCCCCCCTCCAAGGCAATGAAAATTATTTGTACCCTCCGGTACGTAGAATTTTCACACCTCTCTTTATTCTATAGTAGCGCGCAGGCTTTTTTGTTAAAAAGATTTTTTTTACACCCCCTCAAGATGGGTCAAAATTTGTTATGCCCCCCTCAAACCCACCACCCACCCTGTTGATAAATATTGACCACTCCCTAAGGGTGTTGGGCAAATTCATTTTCTCAAGAACTATACATTGGAATGCTGTCAAAATTGCAGTGAGGGGGCAGGAGCAAACCCTGGGTTGGCAGAGGGGGCAGGGTGCACACCGCACGGGGTTGGCGGGTTCACACACGGGGTTGGCGGGTTCACACACAGGGTTTGCAGAGGGGGCGGAAATCACACACATGGTTGGCAGAGGGAGCAAGGGTTCACTGGCAGGGTTGACCGAGGGGGCTGGGGACAAAACCAGGGTTGGGGCAGGGGACTGGGGTTCATAGCTAGGTTGTCCAAGAGGGCAGGTTCACATGCTGGCTTGGCAGGGGAGGCAGGAATCACACGCGGGGTCGGCGGATGGTGCATGGTTACACACAGGTTTGGCCGAGGGGACGGGGGTCACTGGCAGGGTTGGCCGAGGGGGCAGGCGTCATATGTGGATCAACACGGTAAAAGGTATGCCCGCGCACCCCCTCACAGGCGTACCTTAAATTACTGTGTTGATCCACATATGCAGGGCAGGGTTGGTGGAGGGGTGTGGTTCACACGCAGGGTCAGTGAAAAATGCCGGGTCAAACCCGGGGGTTGGCAGAAGGTGTGGGGTCACATGCGGGGTTGGTGGAGGGGATGGGGTTCACTCAAGGGGTTGGCAGAAGGTGCAGGGGTCACATGCAGGGTTGGCAGAGGGTGCGAGGGTCATACGCAGGTTTGGCATTGCCAAGGTCACGGTGTTAAAAATTGTTTTGCTCTCCCCCACTCAACAGATAAAAAATAGATATTGCCCTTCCCCCTCTAAACTTTCATGTTTGGTATCATCACTATATTTGTTCCATAATCCCAGCGCCAGAGGCGCTGGTACAGTATTTACAAACTTTAAACCCTTGCATGGCCAACCAGTGGCTCGACGTGCTGCCACCTGGAGACGGAGACAGAAAGGACCGACAGAAAGACCCATAACACCTTTTGACTGGTTGAGGTCGATATTGTCCTGTGGCGGCTTGATACTAACATATTGACACTTTAGGAAAAATAGACTTCCCTTTCAATCCAAATCTGACCTACTGCTATAGACTAAAACTATATGTACACGTGTGAATGTCTTAATATCACACATTTTCGACATGCATGCAGTAAGGTCCATTTTGATACTTAAGGAGGGCACAGACACATGGTGCTTGATGTACTTTACTTCACATGACAGTGTCATGGCTAAATATCAGATTGGATGTTGATAATTTGGTCATATACTACCAGGAGACTACGCACGCTAGGGCCCAAGACAAAATACCTCCCATCGTCAACACCGTAGTTAGAGAGAAATATATAATATATAACGGTAAGATTCCTGATCAATACACCTAATTATCAATTCAAAACAATCATGTAGTCCGTCTTCTTGTATGCCGGTATATACGTATCAAAACCGAATGCTTGACTGATTTTACAACAACAGATCATTTCTATTTGATATATGCCTAACTTCATGCATTAGAAAATGTGTAATTGCACTTGCTGATAGGATCTTTCACATTTATGTGTACCTTCAACCTTCAACATAAATCAGCTACTTTATGTTGGTCGTAAGTCACCCTTACATTGACCCTTTACTCGTAAGTTTCACTCCCCATTTACTTTTGAAACACTTCCCCTAAGCCTAAGAAGCCTAAGATCAATCTTAGGATGACCCTATGAGTGACCAATATTACTCGTATATAGTCCTCAGTTACTCTTGGTATACTACTTACAACATTTTTGCATCATACGTACCCCGGCGATACTGTAATGTATTTCTATAGGACCAGTGATGGGAGAGTTTTTGACGGTGAGTAATTTCTACATATCTCATCACAGATAATTAACGCTTAGGCCTCCGCATTAATGAATCCTTGCCGTCGTCGTGACCTGACGACCCTGAGGGGTGTATATAACCTGTATGGTCGTCATGATGCGAGAATGCACCATGTAGGGTGGAGGACAAGTACAGGCACGAAGCAACGATGCACCATAGAGGATCAAGCGTTAAAGGATTATTCCAGCATAAAACTATGTTCTATTGCTATCCAAGGTTTCTTGTCAAATAAAATGATTTTTGATACTTCTTACACACAGCCATCATATGTAATAAATTGATTAGATGACATGATTATCAAGTCCTCCTTGATAACAGATGTATTCTGAAGTCACCAAAGACTTAAATCACTCTCACACTGTGTGCACGGCTATTTCTGTACTGATCGCTGTCTCCAACCAATTCCTGTCCACGTAGAGTAAAGGACCCAATAAGCGAACATCTAATAATAATCTCTTTATAACTCAGTAAATGGAAGGATGATCAAGGTCATACTTGCATATTAAATGAACAAAACAATCATCTATCAAAGGATAAGGCTGTGTCATATTGCCATATGTGTTACTATGTAAAAAGTGATAAACAGAGGGTCCTAATAATGGACAATGGCCTTGCCTAGTGCATAGCATGCAGGAAATGTATCATTTTGCACTAATACTTCAATATTATGATATTAATACACAATAAACATTACCATTGTAGTATCATTGCTAGCAATCTGCTAACAGCCATGGCCTAAGACATCACAGAAGACCCTCCCTTGTTATACCAGCAATTACATCAAACATTTTACATCATTATCTGCTGAATAATTGATGTCTTATCTACCCTAATGCGTCATTTACAGCAGGGTGTCCGCTATTAGGGGCTGTCCGCTTATAGGACCTGTTACTACGTGTATAGCCCATATAATTATTTCATAGCTATTTTTTGTTAATTATGGCAAAATGTAAGATGTAAGAAGTGAGTATGGTTGTGTCAAAAATAGTAGTGTTTGAGGTTACGTGCATTACATATCCCCTCTGAACACTTGGTCACCCGCCTCTGAAGGCCGTTTCACCGTGTTCATCAATTAAACACGGACGTCCGTCTCCGCAACACGGACGTCCGTCTTTGCAAACACGGACGTCCGTGTTTCGGTTTTAGGGTCCATAGTTGGAACACAGAGGGGGTAGGGGGCAGTAGGTGTACGAATATGGACATAAAATGTGATACACGGACGTCCGTCTTTGCAAAGACGGACGTCTGTGTTGCGGAGACGGACTTCCATGTCAGATTGATGAACGCGGTGAAACGGCCTCCTGGCTAGCACCACTGATCATATTTAGACTGCCGATTCACGGCCAACTAACGGCCGTCAGTCACTGATGGACGGCATAGGGACAGTATCCTTAGCCCTTTAATTGTTTCTAGTTCTATTAGAGCTTGGAGTATGATGGACGCCATTGCTGTGTGTGACGTCATGACCCCATGACCTAGTTGGACCTGAAAACAAGGCTTGCGGAAATAACCTGCCTGTAGCTGCAGCCTGATTACAATCAACTGCCTCTGCACAGTAATCACAAGTCCCATAGCGTTAAGGTCCAAATAATTATGACCAGGGATGCTAGCCAGAGGCATGTGATTTCTGTTCAAAAGTGAAGGTACACACAGAGAAGAAGACTGATCGCTTTGACATGTACTACACATGTCAGGATTTGTCTCCTACATGACATGTACGAAGTCATGTCAAGTCAGGTTGAGTCTCACACATTTTGTATGTCAACTCCATTTGACAGGCATAACAAACACATGTCACATATTCCTGGTTCATGCACCTGAGTGTCAGGTAGTACTGTGTGACAATTATGCAAGGGTCAACAGGAGTCAATAGCTGTGTACCAGTGGTACAATTAAGGTATATGAGGTAGGGGATATTATGGTGGCATAGTCCTGCAACAACAAGGGCTATATCCCTATTTACATAACTTCTCCTTGTCAGGGGATCTTTATGCAGTCCATAAGACAAGGTCATGGAGGTACATGGCAATGCCATATGTCTGCATGTATTGTAGACTTTGAGGCTATGTATATTATACATTGGGTGTTAGCATACCACCTTTTGATATTCTTCCTGCCCCACAGATAAGGTGTCCGATCTCCCCTGTTGAAGTATTTAGGATTTAGGGGTTTTATTTTTTTTATCAAATAATAATGCAAACTTAACAATGAAATGGTTTTCACTAGCCTTGAGTGAAAATACCAATACACTTTAATGATCCATCTATACCAAGAACAAATGGCTCAGGTGTTGGTAGTACCTCTTGGTAGTGGAGAACCCTAGTACCAAAATGGCTGTTTGCCCCATCTAGTGGTATATCCTACAACAATTATGCATGTCAAACCTGACATATTATCACTTGCCAACACAACTTTGACATGGCTGTGAACCTTGTCAAATCACAAGTGACATGGCATTTCAAGGTATCTCAAATCATAGGAGGTGTAAGGCATGCTACAGGTGTCATGGTGACATAATTATGTGCACATGTCCCAATAACATGTGCTCTCCACATCAAATCTAACTTGACATGGGTGTACATGTCATTTTGTCAGATACAGTTTTTTCAGTGTACCTCAATACCCCGCGTATAAGGCACAGCTGCTGTGCAAGGATAGGCTCTAAATGTGCCATATAGGATCAGCAAAAGTGTGTGCATGGGGGAGGGGTGCGTTATAGGTGAGGATATTCTTCAATAGATTGGGCCATAAACTGGTCTTTTTTGCCTAAACCATAATATAGAATTTACCTCAAATAGACTTGTTTTCTTTTTGTGCTGTTAACGCCTGAGTCGTCGACCTGAAATAGCTTAAAGTCAGCCTTATTGTCCGGAGTAGATGAAAAATACGTGGGTCGTTTTGCTTGGGTAGGCCAGGTTTCCTGAACACACATTGTTTGGCCTTTCACATTGAAACACTAATAATATCTATCTTAGATTCTGTAATGTCTTATATGGAAGAAAGGAATACGTTTCATCGGAGAGACGTGTATATTGGAATAATAGGTTATATATGCATTATTTTTCTGGAGAGGCCCTTATGCCTACTGGAACATAATGCATCATGTAAATACTTCCCGTTTCACTTGAAGCAGCCACAGTCTTGCATCATTACTTCGACATCAAACATGTATGTAGAGTCCCATTTAGAAGTCTGAGTACCATTATATTATTCTGTCAGCCATCGTTTGAGCACTAGTCAGTGTACTTATTTATTCAAATGAGACTGACATGATGTGAGAGGTAATCGATTTAGTACCTAGAGTAGGTGTTAGATGAATATAGTGTGGAAGAATAAGCTAACTCTCCGACAATTGCGAATGTTCGCATTGATCACATTTATTTAGGCTGTCTCTAAACTTGTTTGCTTTCAGCATGAGATGATGACAATGATAATTATGAGTCATGTTTTTTTATTTCTTAAACCTCACTGAAATGATTTAATGTTGGTATGATGATAACGATCAGTTTTACTTCTACAGTGTATATTCGGTATTAAATTGATGTAATCTTAAGCATTGGGTAAGTTACTGGTAAGAATTGAAGGAAGAGGATTAACTGTGTGCTGATAACCCATTGAGGGCTTGCGTCGACTATAGTCGACACCATGGTAGGCCTAGCATTGACTATAGTTGACACCATGGTAGGCCTAGCGTCGACTATAGTCGATGCCCATTATATAGGATTTGTATAGGAATTGAAAATAGGTTCGTCCTCTAGGAACTATACTTTTTTCAGAGGCCGTCCCCATGGCTAGGACAACCAATTTTTGCTCTGCCCTTAAAGGGTTAAGGGACCATTTAAATTATTAACGCTACATACTTTGAAGCTGTAGAGTAACGCTGACAATTTGCTATTCATGAGTGGCCTTCCTGGAACTTTACAATATTGACCATATATTCCCCTGACAACGGTAAATTAAATACACCAGCGTCACCAACAGACCAGCAGATGCGCCAGTTACTTCAACCTAACAGGACACGCTGAGAAACTGCTTTTGATCACCTTTAGCTAATCTGAGAAGGGAATGGACACGTAGGCCATCATCAAAATGGGTGACTGGTCGCGCCTTTACAGATCCTGGACAACATTCTACACTGGTAAATATTCCGTTTCTACAATGAACTTTGATAAATGTATATATATATATATATATATATATATATATATATATATATATATATATATATATATATATAGATCGTTTGGAAAGGAGACAGCAAAATTTCTAATTCCTATGCATTTTAGATTTCGATAATCTTCATGTAAGAAACTATGCACACGATTTTGACAACGTTTTGAGGGCTTAAAGTTAAATAATTTCAGCTCACCTGAAGTACCAATTTTCTGAGCGGTAATAAAAAAGTTGACTCAAATTGTAAGATGGATTTCGTTTCGAATCCAAAATAGCCAACCTATGATTCCATCTGATGAAAGGTAACTATTGCGAGTTCTAGCAGAGTAGATAAACCTATTCAATGACTGCTAATTATTCAATTTCAATCATTTCAGCGATGTGGCCAAACCGATATAGAGCTTCCCGCCGGCCTGTATATAAGAATATTAGGACGGAAGGGGGGGAATACCTGCCATATACAACAGCTAATAACATCAGGTAAGCAAACCAGTTTTGGGGTAAATGGTGACAATTGAGCACTTGGGTTTAGGACCCATCCCCACCGCTCATTATTTGGAACTGTGCTTGGACATCGAAATGGAGATTTCTCCGGTAGGTTTTGCATTTGGCAAACGCAACCGATTTGGGGTTATTGGACTCGAGTATGAGGGGATACAGTTGTTGTAATCAACAGGAGGGTTGATATTACAGGCAGCTGAATACATTTTCCAATTGCACGTATATATAAAATAACAGTGTCACTGCAATCTTAATAACGCAATGGTAAAGATGCTGCGCAATTGAGTAGTACTGGCTCTTGGGTATTAATACAGTTTTAGACCCAACCAAGTACTAGCCAACGAAATAGGGAGGTGGTCCCTACCTTTGCAACATCAAAGTTACGTTTCATGGCAATATTTAAATGTAGGTAATTCCGAATTGTTGCACTTGGAACTTCCACCGAACCCCATGCATTTAAGAATCTATGATATAATTCACAAAAGTATTATCCATAAAATATATAAGCAAATGTCAACGATCAGTGAATAATTTAGGATCGTATTCCCAGAGGTGCTTCTGCCCATATTCAATGAGGCCTTATAGAATAATTATAAAATATACTATGAGTATATTTTGATACTCAGGGTGAGCCTAGGGTGTAGGCATACTCCAGCAATACCTAACACTCTTCTCTAGATTGTTTATGGCCTAGCTGTACCCTCTCTACTGCCCCACTCTGACAGTGCAGGAGTCTTTTTAGAGACAGGCTCAGGGTCAACTGGAGTAACATAATAGAAGAGAATAGGATCTTGCCTAAGTATCTCTATGAAGAGGGTCAGGCAATGCTGGATCCTACCTGAACAGGCTCCAACATTGCAGGAGTCTTTCTTACCAATGGTGTAATGCACTGCCAGAGTATCCCAATACATAGGATCACACTTTGCTGGATTCTACCTTCAGAGTGAGTCCAGCAACACCACACAGTAGGCACAACCCCACTTAATGAGTTATTAATCAGCACTGCATTGTAGGGCTTACAGACAGTCTAAATTGTAATGGTTATGTAGCCCTGCATTTGTAGCCCTTATTGAACTACTAAGCTGTAGGGTGTATTAAGCCCAGCACATAAGTGGTTTGTTAAACACTATAAAGAAATATAAAAATTAAGGTCACCATATGACTAAAGCCCATTATTTCATACAAACAAGGATTTCAGATGGTCGACCATTCAACTTCCTAAGGCAGTCTAATTAATCGATGAATAGTTTGTGCATTCCTGGTTTCAGTGTCCTTATTGCTCCTTGGTGGGATTTGAACCGGGTACCTCCTTATTGTGACTCCTTTGTGTTCCTATCTGTGCTAGCGGGGCAGGTGTTGAAAGTGGCACTATCAATATGATATTTCAACCATAGACCTACTACAGTGAGATGTCATTGGTCATATGAGGCCCAGTAGACTACTGCGAAACACAGACTGGAGTGACCATAGTAAGGAAAAATGCCCATAGTAAGGACAACAATGTCCTCAGTAAGTATGGCACAGTCCTACTTATATGCCTATTGCAACCTGGCTCACTAGTTGTAGAGGTGGCACAGCGGTAGGATTCTCACTTTGCTTGTGAGGGGTCCCAGGTTCAAGTCTCGGTGGTGCTGAGAAACATTTTTCATTTTTTCAGTTTAATAGGAGTGAGTGAGTGAGTGAGTAATAGATGTTTAATGCCATTTTGACAGCTGAGGTCATATTCATGGTGAGAACTACATTACACAATTTCACAGAGGAATGTGTCAGTGCTCATGCATGTGCACCACACACATTCGAGAGGATAGGAAAGAGGAGATATAGACCCTTTTAAGTGGGCTAGGGAAGCCCGAGTTTAATAGGAAACATCTTATCTATTGCAGTGTATTTTGCTAAGACCTAACTTTGTAACTAATTCTAAGAATGATATGTCACACAAAACCAGACGCAGTCCATTTATTTTAATGTTGAATATACTTTATTGAAAAAGTTTACAACAAGTTGGTAAATAGCTGAATGATGTTAATTGAACTGAGCTATCAAAGTGTAGAATGATCAACAGTTTCGGCTGTGGTTGGCCTTCTTCAGGATCTAACTAATTGAAATAGATGCTTGCTTGAAAACTAATAGAATCTTCAACATCTGCCAAGGCAGATAACAGCAAGAAAATAAATTGTTTGCATGAAAAAAATTCCGGGTTGAAAACTTACAGCTTTTGAAGAGCATCCCTGGGCTGGAATCGAACTCAGGACCTTCTCATGTAAAGGCAAACATGTTACCACTACACCATCTTGACTGTGCTAAAAGATCTCCCTCTGTGTGTTGAAAGCTGGTTTTCTACTTTTTTTCCAAGCCCCAAAACATTAGAAATATGCCTGGGACCATATGTCACTTTTACATTTACTGCAAAGATAATAATGATCATACTCTAAATGTTTTAGTGATTAATTCCCATTATATTCCTATATAGATAAGATTATATTCTTAGATATCATGGTTACAAGGACTAGAGGATAATAGAAAGGATATTGAGTATGTGCAAGAACGGGTGAGGGGGGGGGGCTTAATAGGGAACAATCCCTGCTTTGCTGGAGTATTCAGTTAGATTCAGACTGAGTATGGCACTATGCCTGAGCCTTGTGCCATACTCATGCTGATCCTTTTTCCCAATGTGTGGCATTGAAGCAGGCTCAGCATGAGTATGGCATGTCAGGGGAGAGCCTCTAGCAGAGGCTCTCATGATACTCAGGCAGTGCCAGAGACTAGGTGAAACTCAGGCTGATGCTCTTTTTTCCATCAGTGAACCTGAGCTAGAGACTTTTCCACATTATTATTAGTAAATGGACATTCCTTCTATGATCAAGGGTGTCTATCTGACACTGCCAGTGTAGCTCTAATATGCTAATTTGTCTAACATGTATACCTAAACAGATCCGTAGGGCATGATTTTGTAGGCGCTGGAGTTTGATCAGTTTATAATTATGAGCACTATTGGTATAAAGGGAGCAATATTCTACACTTGGGACAATCATTACTTTATACACTCAGAGACTAATTTCTTTAGTCATACGCTTGTGTAATTTGCTTGATTTATATACTTTACTACCCATTGATTTTTTTTACTTTGGCCATATGTAAATTAAGGTTGTGTTGACTGTCTAGTTCAACACCAAGATAGTTGTAGCTTTGACAACTAGGGAGTCTCGTGCCATTCAAAGTTATGTTTGGGTTACCTAGGGTTGATAGCCTGGTCTTACTGCCATAATACATGGCCATGCTCTTGTGCTAATGGTCATATAGTTTTGATTACACCAAGCACCCACCCTGTGCATATCTTCCTGTAAAAGGCGCTCAGCTTCATTTGGATCAGCATGGGAGGCATAAATTACTACATCATCAGTGTACATGCTATAGTGGCTGTTTTTAATGCAAAATCATTTATAAATAGCACAAAAAGCAGAGGGCCTATGATGGATCACTGTGGCAGACCAAAGGCAACTGGTGACTGAGCAGACAGGGAGCTATTTGCCATAGTACCATGCGATCGGTGGGCCAAGTATTCCATAGGCCATTTCTTGACTTTTCGGTGAATATTTAACTGACAAATTTTGTGTATTAGGGTCGGGTGATGGACAGAATCAAATGGCACTCTGACTTCGCCCAGCAGTGTTATAACAGTCATTAATTAATTCAACAGTTTCATCAGCCACCCATGGCTTCCTTTCTTTTTTGATAGTGAATGTCTTAATTGGACAGTTTGTGTCAATATATTGAATTAGGGATTTGTACATGAAGTCCCTTGGATGTTTGGGTTTGTCATAGTTCCTATAGGACCTGCCTGAGAAAGATCTCAGGTCATTAGTGTCCTTGGGCTTCTTTCTACAGGCTAGAACAGGGTAGTGATCAGCTATGAGACAGCATATAGCGGTTTACATATGCTAAGTTTATCACAGTTGGTAATTATATGATCGATGCAGGTCCCTCAGAAGCAGTCTCATTAGGGTGGGTTATATCGTCAGATGGTCGCTTCAGACTAAATTCTCTACAAATGTTAACAATTCAATGGAGGCATGACTATTTCTGTCCCTGGTGTTAATATTAAGATCACCAACTAGCCATAGTTCATAGCGATCTCTATCCTTCCTACCTAAAATAGCTCTCAGGTTTTCAATAAAGACATCAACATCTTTGTCAGGGGCTCTATACACGTTAAGGATCAGTAAGTTCCTGTAAGGGCCGGGAGTAATGGTAGGTTGAAATCCACTACGGTACTTCAGATAGGGCTCGTTTACACAGATAGTGGTTGTACACCTGTTGATAAGGAGAGTGAGAGGGCATTATCCCAGGTGTACATTCCCATGGTTAACTCTTGCCGGCCTTGTTTTAAATTGAAGCCAACCCCATGGGAGTAAGTTACCCTGATTACCAATCTCTGGTTAAACATTTCATCAAGCATAGAATTCGTTTGGACCAATGCACGTATTGCACAGACACCGCCGAGCTAGTGTGGGAGAGCACTCGGCAGTGCTCGTAGTCGCAGTGTAACCTGACTTGGGTTTATCTATATATTATGTATATTTTCTGGAACAGAGTCATGGCGGCATCCGGTTAGACGTGGCTTAGGAGTACTGTGCGATAAACACGGACATACCATTGTCAACCTACCTAAGTGAAGGTTTTAAATGCGCAAGTGTGTTCATAAAGGATCCTAGAAGACATACCACTAAAAATTCAATTGAATTATTGATTGATTGACTAAATATTGATCATGTCAGGCCAAAAGGGAGCCCGACAGACCAGAGCCCGGAGTCAATTGACTGACACTGCCACGCTACAGGAGGTCATTGCAGCTGTCAACCAACTGGGTAAGCGAATGGCGGATTGTGAAACAAAGACAGCTGATATTAAAAGCACCTTAGATGAAGTACAAATCACATTGGGTACAGTTAAACAGTCGTGTGAACAAAATGCTGGAGTGTTAGAGGGGATTAGAACTTCTATAACATCGACTCAAGACAGCCTTACAAAGCTATCCGATAGTATGACATCTACCGAGTCAGCGATGAAGACTCACCAATTAGTGGCTATGGCACAAACCAGGCTATTAACTGAACACTCGAATAAATTCACCGCCTTAGAAAAGGATTCAAAGGGCAAAATTTTAATCATCAAAGGTGTGAAAGAGGATGTCACTGATCTTAAAGCTAAGGTGACAGAGCTGCTTACAGACATACAAGCTGAATTTGGTGCCGAGGTAGTTGAATATGTAGAACGGGTTGGCCCCAAGCCTAAACTGAATCAGCAAGGTCAAATACCGAAAGATAAACATCGCCCAATTAGAGTCGGTCTGACAAGATCATCTGTAAAACCAAAAATCATGTCCCTACTCAAAAACCTAAAAGGCAAGGGCTCTTGGGTAAATATCTCAATTGGTGATCAACTAGATGATATAGAAAACAGACAGTTTACTGACCTTAGAGCAGTATATTTCCAGGCCAAGAGTGTAGGGCTGAAAGCCCAATTACGTCAACGAGCAGTGATTATTGAGGGCAAACATTATTCTCATGCAAACTTGAACAACATTCCACATAAAGATGTAACCCTAGAGTTGGCCACTACTTCACTTACACCAGATGGGCTGATGTTCAGATCGTCACATAACAGGTTGTCCAACTTATATCCTGTACAATTCAAGTGGGATGGTAATAACTATTCAAGTGTGGAGCAGGCCTTTCAGGCTGAGAAAGCCAGAAGGTGCGGTCGCCTTGATATACTGGAGAGAGTCATGGCCATGGTAGATCCCTACCTAATAATGATAGAAGGAAAAGATGTGAAGCAGACAGTAGCATGGGCAAAGGAAGCTGAGGGTGTGATGCTGAGTATTAGCAGAGAAAAGTACAAGGACCCGCAGTGCAGATATGCATTACTCGACACAGGTGATTTATATCTATATGAGGCTGGATTTCATCCAATCTGGTCTTGTGGGTATCATCAAGGACAGGCTGATTACTGCACATATGATAAGCTAAAGGCTAAGAATCTGCTGGGCACCATTCTGACTAAGCTACGTAGAGAGCTTCAGAGGGAAACTGATCCCAACCTCGATGCATCGACAGAAGAGGACGAACCACCCCCCTTAGAGGGTGATGAGGATGGAGATCGGGATGATATGGTAGATGATGACGAGCCTCCTGCTACTGACGATGGCTTACTTGACAACCCTACTCAACAACAAGCTACACCAGACAGACTACCGAACCAGGCAAGACCGCCTGGATCTCCTGAAACTGAAGCCTGATAATTATATATATCAATATGCTTCACTTGCCAGCTTGACTTGAACATACTATAGCCTTATGTAGAGTTAGAGACAGGTTATATTTAGCATTGACTCCTACAGCGCCCGAAGACCAGCAGACGCGGTAGGATTATTATGAGGTCAGGTTATATTTGGACGCGAGGTTGCTAATAATAGATTGACCTACTGCCTACTGTATTGTATACATTCTATGTGTTCATAAGAGATCAGCTGGGTTGACCATTACCGGTACACTCTTATCTTGACTGTTATGTATTATTCACTGACAAATTATGACTGTTATGTATTATTCACTGACAAATTATGCATTGTTATATTGCACATACTGCTCCTTTGCACGATACTTATACATGGGAGGCCATAAGAGCCGTACACCTATGTGGGGAAACAGGGGGGTAGAGTATGTATGGGGGGTTTGGGGAATAGGGACTATGAGATTTATGTGGTTATGTTGTCATATAGTCTGCCTAACACTCATTCTACTATTGTTGTCAACCTATAAGGTCGCATTGTTATATCTGTACCGTATGCCAATACATGTCTTAAGACTGGATTATTATTCATTTATTATAAGTATGAGAAACAGGGAAAACTTGTATGTGCTGTGCATAGATGAATAAACCACTATTTAAAAAGGGTTTTTCTATAGTACACCTTAATGCTAGAAGTGTACGAAAAAAAATGCCCAGCATCAGAAGGGACCTTGATAAACAAGGTATTGATATTCTATTATTTTCTGAAACTTGGTTAAATGAAACTGATCATGATTCACTATATACATTTCCGAGATACAATTTTTTTAGACAAGACAGAATTAGCATTTATAGAGGGGGGGGACTATGTGCCCATGTCGACGAATCTGTTACATGCTCTGTTAATAAATTTAAGCAGTTGAATAGATGCAACAGGGACATAGAAGTGCAATGGCTGTTATCGGTCAAGGGAAATTCAAAACAATCTGTAGTTTGTAATATTTACAGACCCCCTGATGGCAACCTAAGTAACTTTTGTGACACCCTTAAGGCCCTATTTTTGCAAATAGACAATTTAGATACTTATGATGTTTTTGTTTTAGGTGATTTCAATGTAAATGTATTGATAAATTCCAATGAAAAAAACAAACTGTACGAAGCGATGGACCAATTTCAATTAAGACAACTTATAAATTCCATTACCACCACTTCTGGTACGAATACTTGTATCAATTTAATATTTACTAATTGTACTAACATTGTCTCATTTGGTCCTTTGAATTTTCATTTAAGTGACCATCTTCCAGTCCATATTAACAAATACCATGTGCATGTAAAAAAGAAGTATAGACAATTTCTTGGCAGATCATATAGGAATTTTGATATGGAAAAATATCTAACGGATCTGAATGAATGTGATTGGACTTATTTTGAAAATTGTGAAGATGCTACGGAATGTTGGAACATTTATGAAAATATGTTGAAACGGATGCTTGACATACAATGTCCGGTTAAATCTTTTAGAGTGCAAGACAAACCTGCTCCCTGGATGAATAATCATCTATTAGAAAGGATAAATGATAAAAATTCATGTCTTAAGGTGGCACGCACCTCAGCCTCTATTATTGATTGGCACAATGCCAGAATAATACGGAATGAAGTCAATAATGAAATTAATTCGGCAAAGGAATCATATTATTCTGATTTATCTGATGCCTTAATTAATGATTCCAAGCAGTTCTGGTCAATAATGAAGGAGGTTCTTCCCTCCAGTAAGAATAATACTAAAACAATTAATTTGGTTAATGATGAGGGTGCCTCCATTGATATAGAAGAAACATCTGGTTTCATTAATAAGTTTTTTGCAGAGGTAGGCCCTCGTTTGGCTCGAGTTCATAACTTAAATTTTGAGTTCCTGGGAGACAGATGTCATGTAGATATGCCTGACTTAGCATTTTCTGATGAAGAAATTATTAATGTTATCAAAGAACTTGATGTCTCTAAATCATCTGCCATTGATTATTTACCTACTAACATTTTTAAAGCTGCAGTGCTACACATGCCTAACAAATTCATAAAAATTATCAACTTGTGTCTTATTACAAATGCCATACCAGATGAGTGGAAGATTGCTATCGTAACCCCACTTCCAAAGGGGGGTGATGCTACTAATGTGTCTAACTATAGGCCAATAAGTGTCCTGCCTGTACCAGGAAAGGTATTAGAAAGATTGATACATACTTCTATCTCAAAACATATTGACTTAAACAATATTCTGTCTAAAAACCAGGGCGGATACCAAAAGAATAAGTCTACCTTAGATTCAATATCTAAATTAGTTGATAATATTTTGGAAAACAGAAACAGTGGAAATATTTCAATAGCGATATTTATTGATATAAAAAAGGCATTTGACTCTGTAAATCACTCAATATTAATAAAAAAACTAGAACAATATGGCATTCGTAACAGAAATTTGACTATAATAGAGAACTACCTTTCCCGGAGACAACAATGTTCTATTGCAAACCACAAACGCTCTGGCAACCTTCCATTAACCTGTGGAGTCCCTCAAGGGTCAATATTAGGCCCGTTATTTTTCTTACTTTATATTAATGACTGTATATCAAAAAATGATGTCCATTCTACTATGTTGTATGCCGATGATTCAGTGTTGTATGCCCATGGCAAAGATGTGTTGTCTATATCAACTGTTTTAAAGAATGCCATAAATGGTTTTTACAGGTGGTCCTCGATAAACAAATTAACTGTTAATGAAAGTAAAACTAAGGTAATGGTATTTGCATCATCAAAGAAACTTAAGAAACTGCCAAAGCCTAAAATTTATTTGAACAATGTATTATTAAAAACAGTTATCTCATATAAATACCTGGGTGTAATTATGGACCAAGAATTAAATTTCAATATGTATTTGCGTAATGTCATAAAGAGTGTTAGATATAAATCGTATTTATTGTATGCCACTAGAAAATACATGTCTAAGAGTGCCAAGCTACGTATTTATAAATCACACATTTTGCCTGTCTTAGATTACTGTGATATTTTATATATAGGATCAAGAGATGATGACCGGATGGAACTTCAAAGATTACAAAACAAATGTTTGAAAGTGTGCTTTTCCTATCATTTATTAACTTCCACTAATAAGGTTCATGCAGAAGCTGATCTGCCCCTGTTAGTTCATAGAAGAGAACATCATTTAAGGACATTTGCATATAAAAGGAGCACTCAACAAGAATTTGTTAAACAAGTGGTTAGACAAACTCACTTCAATAGAGCCCCAGTACTGCATTATCCTATACCTAAATGTAAAGCCTTTGAGTTTAGTCCTGTGGTTTTATCAGGTCAGTGTTGGAATGCTATATCCATTGAGTTACGTAATATCGATGACAAGGATATCTTTAAAACTAAGTCAAAAGCCATTATGTCAATGCGGGTTCCTAAACCTTAGAAGTTAATCTGAGTCAGTGACAAAGAAAAATTTTGAGGTGATAATATTGACAACAGAATTATTGTATACTAATATCGTGGTCTGGGGGGAAGGGGGGATGGGATGGGGGGGATAGAGAGAGCCATCACATGGCTCAAATTGTACCGTTATATCATTAAGAGGTTGACTAGCCATGACATACATAGAAAATGTGTTAATTCTATGATCTGTTATCATAAATGATCATTTATTTTTATATGGTGTTGCCGCAACAACATAGTAATGAAGGCAACATCATTAACTGATTTGACCAGTATCGTTCTTGTCATGATGGACTGCAACTTTAGCATTCTTCATGATGACATTTTATTAAGTAGTCTTCTGAAGAGACTGTGTGGAATCCTGTACCTACTATTTTTTTGGTCAATAAAGTTTAAATTTGTTCATAAAAAAAAAAAATGTATGGCCAACTGATGTGGGAACGTTTTTATGTGGATGCCCCCTTGGTTTCAGTCAACTGAACCACTCAATCCCCACATCCATATACCTCTTCCTGCCATACCAGAGACCCGTTAAATAAAGAATAGATTTTTACGAGAAGCAAAATGCACTTACGAGAAGCAACTTACGATATGCTACAGCCATTTGTAGGGCATTGTTAAATAAAAATGGTACCATATATCTGACTTGTGACCCTTTGTAAGGACAGATTTACCAGAGGTCTTTATTTAACGATCAGTTTAAGGGTATTGTAGAGGGAAAATTGGCCATTTAGAAGGGGTACCATAGCTGTTTTACGAGAAGAAGCGTCTCGTATATTAAAAATGACAAAAAAGTATGTACGAGAAGCATGAAAATGTTCAAAATGACCTATAAACCTTAATATAAATAAGAATATTCGACATAGGCTTACCTCATTTTGTAAATACAATATCCATTCAATATCCCACACACCTCCAGTGTTCTTTCTGTTTCCTATATATTTTTTCTCATGTATGTTTCTTATTTTTGGGGGAAATAAATGTTCTTTATCTAACACTTTTTTGCCTCTCATAAGTTCAATAAATTTACAAGAAGTGGGTACCGTATTTCTTTATTTAATGATGATAGAAAAGGGTGTCTTAACATACTATAACTAATTTACAATAAGCAAAAGTTATGAACACTTATGGTACCCCAGTTACGAGAGGTTTTTTTATTTAACACTTTGACAGTGTACCTCTGATTATCTCTTTTTATTTGACGGGTCTCTGAGCAATACGGCATCACCAAAGCCTCCGTATATCAGCGTAAATTAAGATGTTTGCCACTCAACTTAAGTTCTTTGTGCGAGTAAAGGCCATTGCAGACTGCACACGACAAACGCCACGTCACGTCAACAAAAATCCATCCACATGCCACATGAGGCTCATTACTGTACCAGTATCAATGGCTTACTTCTTTTCACGTTAATTTGGCAGTGTTACGGAAAGGACAAAGCCAAATTCCAGTTTATCTAAGAGGATAAAAACCCAAGACAGGTCTGACTGGGGCCAAAACAAAAATGTGTTCTCAGACTAAAATGTTTTGCAGCAAAAGATTTTGTTTTGAGATCTCAAAACAATGTTACAACAGTTTGTTCCTGTTTTCAAGACAAGTGTAACCGGGCCTTTAGACTTTCAAACTGTGCTCTCGAATGATGAATAATATATACATGTATGAGCTGTTCCCACATAAAAGCAGAACCCTTAATTTGGGAGAAAGGCATAAGCCACACGTGAGCCCTAAACGGTTGGCATTCGTTACTATAGCAGACATTGGGGTTAGGCTGTGTGTCTGTTCGTCCCCAGGCCCCCATACTTTGATCACATAACACCAGGTGGACACGTCCATAGAAATGCTATTGTAAGGCCCCCACACACTTCTCCCTCTTCTGGGTTTTGACTGAACTGAAGGTTCCTCTCCTAACCACCTAGTCGAAATTTGGGGGAGCTGGGGTAACGGCAAGGTCCGCTATAGTCTATAATGTACGGGCTAATTACCGTACTGACACTCTCTATGAATACATTAGCTGTGGCATTGAATTGCCTTCTCAGCATATTATGATCAAGTCACTCTGGCAGATAAAACTAGTAGTTGTAGATCCTCTCCAAGACCTACCATCTATATTTCATAAAGCTAATACATACTTAATGCCAGTGTGCAGTTTCCCGTACAAGTAACACTTTGAATTAAACACAACTACTACCTGTATTTATGAAATAATCATGGCTAGTTGACTGTAGATCTCATGAGTAGTCACCTGCCCCCGCCCCCTCCCTCTCATTCATTATTTCTGTCACTTTGTTTCTTTTCCCAGAATAGGATTCAGTGAGGTATACTCTGGACATACATTGCGGGTTTTGATATGGTCGTATGTGGTAGAGTGAACCATGAGCCGTCGAATACAGCTAAGTATTCTTTATTTCCCTTCCTGTTCAGAGTCAGCTTTTAACTAAAGTAGGCACTTTTTCTATCTTAATTTGCCAGGGGTACACTGACTTTTCGATCTTGGACATCCGGGGTCCGCAGCTATAGAAGTTTTTAGTAGATTAAATTGGCATAAATTTTACAGATGATATTTAAAAAAATAATAATAACAGAACTTTATATAGTAAGAAAAGTCATTATCCTGGACTTTTCTTCATTAAGCCACTCTGGTACTTGAAAGTAAAACTGAACATATGCTCAAAATTATGAACTATTGGCTCTTTGGTTAGTGTTTTACTTTACCCCTGGATTTCTTTCATCGTATTGTTATAAAGATGTTCTATTCACAGTTCAACCCCACGACGACCGGGAGAAGAACTGACACCTCTGGAGAACGTTGTATGAATTTCTTGAATAAAGTACTACTGCTCAAAGCCTTGTTTGCCGGTTTCCTTTTCAACGTCGTGATGTCCTGTTTTGTCCTGTGCAGTCTTATCATCCCACCATTTAAGGGCAGCATGGAGTTGTGATGCACGTTGGCTTGATCACAGCATGATCACAAAATGAACCACTGAGGCATCATGCTGCCCTTAAGGGGTTAAATACACACTGTGGCGTATTTGGAAGTATTTAAGTGAATAAAATGGTGTATAAATGAGTTGTGGTGTCAATCATCGGAGAGCTGGTGTGAGAGTAGCCATGTATGAATGAATCTCATCATCCATCAGGGAATCTTTTCTTTCAGGTTTCCGCTGTTGATTCCTCAAATCCCAAGCATTTTAACATCTAACCTTTTTTCCTTCTTCATTTGCACACTTTTGAACTTATCTAGCTTATGACTGCGAAGCACCCGGACCTCAGTTTAGTAACTATAAGAAGAGTATCTTGAAGGGATACATTAATGGGAGTTTAACTGTTACATGTGACCCTGGTTATCACCCCTACAACCAGCCGCCGATTACTAGGAGCATGGTTGTTACCTGCAACGATTATGTCTGGTATCCCTCAGGCATAAACAGAACGTGTATACGTAAGTAATAATTCATTTTCCCAGGTGGTTGATAACTTTTCTCCGTATTTACCGACGTTTTGAAATTCAATTTAATGAATTTCTTGTTGATAAACCATTTAAAAAGAATAGCTGTATTCATGCTATTTTGTTGATGCTGTATGTGGGGAACCTATAGTTTGTCTGATAACACTGTCGTATTATCTGTGTCAATTGCCACAGATAAACATGAAAAGTGAATTTCAGATTTTTTGATTAATAGAAAAGATGCAATTATCAGTATACACCTTATACTCAAATCGAAGTACTTCAGTCTTTGAGATTACCATTCTATTAGGATGTAATTCTTTTATACCAATGATGCTATTATGCTATACTTTGTCTATGGTATAATTCAATTGAATAATCTTTACTACTCCGACGTTGCATTCAGAATACTCGCAATTATATAATTTAAATTCACAATAATTTACAGGGGCTCTGGTGCTAGCTGCCTTATACATGTGTATTGTATGCCTTGTCTTTGTCACACACATTTTGAAAAAATGATTTCCTTTCTATCTATGATATATAGTATGTAGAATGGCATTCATCATTCTTTTTCATTAGACATATATCATACAAAATGTATATCTATTGGGGAGTGTTTAAATGGTGAAACTGGCATTTCGTTTACTGGTGAAATGTTCTCTAGAATTCTTGATCATTCAATAATCGATGCTTTAGTTTATTTATAACATAGGATACAGTAATCTAAAAGAAACATACAGGTTTTCCCTAACGTTAAGCCAGTTCACATAACATAACACTTAATTTAAATCATTCGAAATTCCTTCACTGTATGAAATTAGACATGGAATACCCTGTATGGTATCAGCCAATAGCTATTTACCATAGACATATCTAATAGAACAATGCTATACTTTTCCCATCATTAGCAAGGGATTGTGGCATCCTTTCAATCATCAACAGCGATTTAGACTTCCAGTCTGGAGTATACCCAAAAACGCTAAGTGGGCACTGTAGGAATGGATATGTCAATGACCAAACAGGTGGAATAAAGATCACTGTTAGCTGTTTGGCTGATGGAACATGGGGGCCACCAACACAGTGTGTAGGTAGGTAGCATGGACAGTATAATCAATAGTGTTGAGTTTTCAGCAAATTGACAAAATTGACAAAGAACATACAGACCATGCATTCATGCCAAAGTATGACACATTTATAGATAGGTTAGCAGAAAAAGTGGACACGGTAATTCATAATCCATACTTCAGGAAACCAGACCGGGCTATGGGTCGAACACATGTGCAGAGGGGGTTGTAATAGTTGACGACAGGAAGGATCCATGGAATCTAGAATATAACTTTCCGAAAGGGACATCCATCCCCATCTCATACCAAAAGTATGGAATGTATACTGAATGTATGTATTCATCATCTCCATTTGTAAACCCGTTAAAGGAAGTTGATTAAATTTGTTGCTCCGATCAGTGTCTGATATCTAGATGAGTCTATGACAGGTTAACTCTATAACCAAATAATTTACATGACGTAATTAAATCTCCTTATAGATGTAGAAACTGGACCGTTTGTAAAGATTCTCGATAACTCCCAGCAAAAAAAAATGGATTGCAATGTTACATCGTTGTATTACACTAACCTTAAAAGTTGTCTGGAGAAAGCTGATGGACTTGGAATGACTATTGTTCATTTTGACATGAAAAAAGGTCTTTGTGATGCCTTAGACTGCTATGCACCTTTTGTGAGGCATATAGTGTCACAAGTAGGAGCTGACAATTGGGACGTGTATGCCAAAGGTAAGGGCATTTATTTTAAGACCTAATATTAAAGCTACTGCTCTTTATATTTTGTTGCAGAAAGCTAAGCTCTGAAATACATTATAGACATTCAAATGTGTTAAACGTGGTCATGAGAAAGATAACTATTAATAGAATAACGGACTGAGTTCCAATTACAGAAATGACGGCATACTCCTCGTCCCAAAGTTGCCAGAGATCTATCATTATTTCCTTGTGATTCGAGATTCCTTGTACATTTGTGTGCCTCAGTTCTGCCACCTACGCTTCTTGTAAAAAACTACACTGGTGCAATATTTTCCAATTACAGTGGTTCACTGTTCAGTTTAATGAGGATGCCTGGTAGATTCAACAGTTATTTTTTACAGTGTGTGAGTCTTAGCATTTATATATGACTAATTCTAACACAATTGAACATTATTTCACATTGCATTTCAGGACTTTTCAATTTGGCATATTCCAAAGATCTCTCTGACCTATCGGCTTTAACGATGGTCGATGGGAATCGGGACCCTACCATTTATGCAACTCTCCCCATGAACCCAGATAACCGCTACGAGTATGCTCTGTCCATAAGGTTTGATTACTGGTATGAAATAGAACGGGTCGTCGTTTATTTCGGAGACACCGTTACTGGTATGTAACAGTGTGTGGTGTTCACCTTGAAAATGCTTGCATGCTTCCCTTCCTCCCTTAAATGCTTAGTGATTTGGTGTTGGGTGGTTTACCATATATACACACGTATGTGGGTGGTTGCCATGGAGCCTATCCTTCAAATGGCTCTTAAGATCGTTATCTATTGTTTTATTTCACACTGATAAAAATAGAGCCTAATATCTTAGTCAGTAGTGACTAAATTAAGATAGTCAAATGATAGTGCGATTTTTGGCTATCCCTCTATAGTCACCTGTGACTAACTTAAGTTAGTCATATAGTCAACACATAGTCATGCCTTTAATCTATTGAAATAGTCCTTAGTCAGATGACTATCATTTTGTTGCTAAGCAACATTTAGTTAGTAAATATGACTAATATATACAGTCAGTACTGACTATACCTGCAAGCAAACATTCATCCAATCAAAGATGGATGCCATATGCCTCCCCATTGATGAACAGTTTGAACCCAAAATAACTATTGTTATACTGCAATGGCCACAAATATGACAACAAATAGTTAACTTATACCTATCCATTAATGGCCAGACATATTGAGTTTCCATGGATGGACAGGTTAAGATGATGATTTGGCCGGATTATAATTGTCTCCTCTTAGTCCAGGCAACCATAAATATGTCCTCTTTCTGGATGACGGTTTTTGTGCACAGAAACCTGTCACATCATCAATCTGTGAGCTCTACATATAGTCAAATTGACTATCTTTCTGACTAATATGTGACTAAGGTATATAGTCATGTGACTATGGGGCTGAGAATATGTGAGTATAGTCACTACTGACTATAGGTTTTATTATCAGTGCACTATTTGGGGAGTCTACATTATTATTTCCTAACATCCCTATCTTTCTAAACCGTTTGATTTAATAGCATGTGAGGTCCCTACGTCACAAAGCATTTAAAATGAGTGTTGACTGTCGGGAAAGTACATAATATGTAATACATATTATGTATGAGTATAATTTATATGTACACTGTCTAAAAAGACATCTGATCATGAATTTAATCTAAGTTATTCCCTAATTTGATAGGTAAAGGATGCTATGTCTAGTGTCATATTGGGGAGGTTTTGCTAGTAAGGGAGCCATGATGGGCCATACAAGGGTTAAATTCAGGCATCGTGCTGACCCTACAGAGGTGATACAGTCCCGGGTGGTCGGCATGATGCTCCCATGAAGTGCCGACTCTCTCTCACTCTCAGTCTGTCTCGGCCCGTCTCCTGTCTCTCGCTTTGTCTGTCCCTCTGTCTCTGTCTTTCTCTTTCTAGATCTGTCTGTCTCTCTAAATATATCTGTCTTTCTGTTTCTGGTTGTCTCGATGTCTCTGCCTGTCTGCCTGTCTGCCTGTCTGTCTGCCTGCATGTCTGTCTGTCTGTCTGTCTGTTTCTCTCTCTCTCTCTTTCTCTCTCTCTCTCTCTCTCTCTCTCTCTCTCTCTCTCTCAAGAGGACCGTTAAACTCTAACCTTTCAATGCATTGGAAGAATAAGACCTTGCGATGTTCAGATACAGTTATGTACTGGGGAATATTCTATTTTTCACATCTGTTCTTACAGGATCTTCCGCATTGAGAGTTTCCACGCACGTGGACCCCCTACATCTAACAAACACACGAGAATGTCATAGCACGGGCTCGCCTCTTCTCTCGGACAGGAAGATTATTTTCTACACCTGTCCCACCATTCCCTATGCTGGTGGCCTACGCATTGCTCGCTTTGGCGAAATTGATATCGCTGAAGTTGAAGTTTTCAGATTGAGAGGTAAGACGAGTAATGTTAGAGGTTTTGCTTTAAATCAGCGGAAAATATTATTAGGATTTCTCATCCCCAATTGCAAGATATACCTTGATATGAGCACATTTGTAAGGATCTACTCTGGCTCTTCATGTAGAACAAATTAGAGGTATGGCATTTTCTTTGTTAATTCGCTTGATTTTTCTTTTGTTTAAGGCCTTTTCTTTCTTTTTAATCTACACCAGTCTCAGGTGTCGAGTTAAACCAAATTTGGGGTTCTTCGGACACGGTACAATGGCTTGGTACTCCTGAGGATGCTCATAAGGCGGTAGATGCAGTAAAGGAAACATGGGACCCAGGTACCAATTGTCTACAGACGGGACAGGAAGCACCCGGAGCGCCCTCCTGGTGGTCAACCAGATTAGAAAATATTGTCGGAGTAATCATGGTTGTCATAACCATTCCCGATGGAGATGACCGTAAGTCTATGACAACATATTTTCTCGCTTAGGATATTCTAAATAAGTTCAAGATGTACACTGATTTTCTTTGGATGCACTACCGCTTCTTGCTCATTATCCATATGTGGGGTTAGACCAATATTGAGTCAATTTTGGTGTCATTCTATTTAAGACATATTATGCTGAATTTGCTCGTTTTGTAAAGGTTGAATTCCACATTGTGATCTAGGCCTTCAAAATGTCTGTGACTTGCTTACTTCCGTGATTCTGGAGACTATGTCATGTCGACCACCAGAACAGAGAAAGCTGCCGGAGGAGCATAGAACAAAAGTAAAGTTTCCTATTTCAGGACAGAAAATAAGTGATGCACAGAATACTAAACGTCAATCAAGGCATAAACCAAATGATATAATATCATAAGAGAATGCACAAGTGTACTTGTGTTCTATACAATTTTTCTAAGTTGTATTTTGGGAACTAGCTCAAAATCGCGATAGGTTGGTAATCCTAGATATTGGGGAATCCAAGATCGCAATGTAAGTCTCGACCTTAGATTTTATACTAGCTCGGGGGTGATCACTCATCAACAAGAGGGAAGTTAGGGGGGGGGTGAATGAGTTTGAGTTTTAACAAGTTTATTGGCAGAAATCATACATGTACGTTTTTCAGATCGGCCAAAACACGGCAACAGGAAAGAAATAGTGTAGCGCTCAATCAGGTTGTACAAAGTTACATCAGGCAGGCATCATTTTGGGTGTAGATCATTACGATATTACTAAAGACATAACTAAAGCCTCTTAGGGGCTGTATGTATCACCATGATTTGCACAAGTCGATTATCCGCAGGCAGCATGTATATTACATCTTTCAAAAATAATTGCGTAGTCTCTCAAGTGACGGTTATACACCAAATACATTCAGATTTTGTTCATGAATTCTCTTTTACTGACTATCTGCTGAGTATTTGCATCCAATTTGTCCCAAAGGACACATCCCCTGTACAGTGGTGACTTATCATACGTCAAACACCTAGATCTGGATACCTTTAACTGTTTTTCAACATTGCCGCGCAAGTTCCTGGCAGGGAGTTTGACACAGTTTGGATCATAAGAAACATCATATATCATAGATAATAAGTTCTTATCACGTCTAACCTTTAGCATTTTCATGTAAGTTCTAACATGGTGATCGTATATAGATATATCCCGAGTATTAAAGATTCGAAGACATAACCGTAGGCAATGATTCTGCATAAGTTGTAAGCGGCCAACACTGGATTTTGGACCACTTTCATGTAGAAAACTTGCATGTTCCAGCACAGGTAGAACCATTTGTTTGTATAAAGTCAGACACAGCTTATTATCGACAAATTTCCTTAACTGTCTTAATTGGTACATCTTGTGGCGGAAACTAGATATTATTTTTTCGTTGTTTCTCCGAAAATTAAGACCACGATCAATGATAACACCAAGGTAATTGAATTCATCAACCACTTCAAGGCGCTTACCATCCAGTTCAGCACTCATTATACTCAAATTGTGTCTGGCATTAAGTAAATCACTTGCACACCATAACAACTTTGTTTTTTCATTATTGATAGTAAGCTTGAACAATTTACACCATTTACTGATACTATCCAGATCAGACTGTAATTTCCTTAGTACATGATTGGGGTCGGTATCATTGACATAGATAGCGAGATCATCAGCGTACAAACAGAATTTGCAGGATTTGATAACCAATACTATACTATCAATATATATTATAAATAATAACGGACCTAACACAGACCCTTGCGGGACGCCACACGTTACAGCCTCTTCAGCAGATACACGCCCATTGGCAGTAGCATATTGCTTTCTGTCCTTAAGATAAGAATTAAACCAGGATACACACTGTACAGATAAATGCAAATTCCTAAGTCTTCCTAGGAGGAGGGAGTGGTCGACCGTATCAAAAGCCTTTCTCAGATCTAGGAAGACTACAGCCGAGCACTTCCCCCTGTTAAATCCTTCAAATAGATCTTGAGTCAAAATATAAATAGCACCATTAGTAGATCTACCTGGAACAAAGCCAAACTGTCTTTTAGATATAAAATCATTATCCAGTAAATAACTAATTAACTGGCGGTGGATTGATTTCTCAATTAGTTTCGAGACAATATTGAGTTGACTCACTGGGCGCCAGTTTGAGATATTCAGCAAATCGCCTGACTTTGGCAACGGTATTACATTAGCTATTTTGAACATCTCCGGTATGACACTATTAGTGATTGAACCATTAATTATTTGAAGTAGTATATGTGGGATATGTAACAACACGTTTTTCACCACATTTGCTCTGATGTGTTGAATACTCAATGATTTTGCAGAGTTGATACCGTTAATAATATTAGTGCAGGTTAATAAATCAATAGGCAACAATTCAAACAACTGGTCACGTTCAGGGACATGGGAAAGTATAAGGTCAGTAATCCATTGATGGTCGGTGTTACTGACAACTGGTATCAGATTCGCAAGGTTAGGACCAATACAAGTATAATATTTATTTACAAAGTCAGGAATCTCAAGGTCAGGGATGCCAGTACCATGCTCATTTATTAATGACATTTTTATCTCAGTGCGAGGTCCCTTCCATAAACTACTTATTACATTCCAAAAACGCCTTGGGTCCGTTTTGTATTTATTAAGATTCCTGGTTATCTCTTTTTGTCTGTTCAAGACCAGCTTATTTTTTGTTTGTCCAGGTCTCTAATTTTGGCTCTGAATGGATTAGCATCCTGACCTCTGTAACCCCGGAGTTTCTTAAGAAATCTTTTTTTCTTAGCAGTCAAAAAAGACAGATTCTGATTAAAACCAGTAGGTGCATCCATATTAATGGCCATTTCCTTAACTGGGTGATGTCTATCCAGGTACACACGGATGCAATTTACAAATTCACTATAAAGTTCACCTGGAGAAAGCATAAGGTTTTCAGTGAGGGCAGCATTATTCACATAATTATTCAAAGCATTTTGATCAAAATTCTTATATGATCTACCAGTAATTGAACGAGTTTGACACCCCTCTATTCTTCTTTGTTTCTTTATAGCAAATACAGGGAAATGATCACCAAATTTGTAGTCAAGCAGACCATTTGTGGAAATATGCGGAGAGTTACAATAAATATGGTCCAAAGTAGATCTGCCCCTTGTAGGATAATACGTTGATCTAGTACGTAAATATTTCAACTTGTTTTTCCTTAGAAAAGATGTTAGACTTTTATATTTACTACTTGTTCTAACTGCAGAATTAACATTAAAATCCCCAAGGATCCAGACCTCCATCCTGCGTATGTCTGGATGCTTAAACATTTCACTCAATTTTTTATAACATAACCTTACATTACCATTAGGGGGGCGGTATACAGACAATATCACACGGTGCTTCTGATTTGGAAATTTAGTTATTAATCCAATACATTCTATGTCTTTATTGCTTTCTGTTAAAGCTGCATGGCCGAAAGTGTAATCTACATACTTATTATTAACATAACAACCTACTCCACCACTCTTCCTAAGGCAATTTAGGCGATCCTTCCTATACAGTCTCATATTATTCAAATCGACATTATGAGTTTGATCACGTCTGTCTAACCAGGTCTCCGTCACGCAGATGTAATCAAAACCAAGATCGGAGTGTCGTAAGTCCAAAACCTTATCATTGAGACTTTGTACATTCATAGTAATTAGTTTCAGTCCCTTCAAGCTATTGATTTTGTCACAAGAGTAGTGGCTAGTCATACTTAACCCTTTGCCTACAGATAGTGCATTAATGCACTACCGTTACTGGTGCAGGTAGTGCATTAATGCACTACCATGGGAAACGCCAATAGTGCATTGATGCACTATTCATTATTTTCTTTCTGAAAAGTTTTTCTTAGATTTGATGGTAAAATAATGATGCTATGAAGTACAATTTTTGGCAAGACATAAGAAATATCATTAATAATCATATTCTAGGTGTTTCTTTACAAGCCAACTTTGCTTTAACTATGTACTGTACTGCTAAAGTGAACATGATGCATTATTCTCAAAAATGGCCGGCTGTGGGGGTGCATTACATGTGAAGAGTATGGCTGTTATGTCATATGCACTGTCCTATACACCGGTAGGCAAAGGGTTAAGAAGCATTAGTGATATAGGTCGCTTTCAACCTGACCCTGTTACTCCTACCTTTCAGAACAAAAGTAAACATACCTAATCGAGCGCACAACAAACAGAACATGATTTACAGAGAAATGTGCAATAGGAGCGACTAATGGCACTCAATACAATGATGAGGGCCAAGAAGCCAAGAGCAACCCGTTACGAATAAGTAAAGTAGTGGCTCTATGTGCAAGATACAGTCCCCACAGTAACAAAAGCTGGAGGTATACTTAAACTAACAGACTAACAATTTACATTGCAGTCAGGAAAAGGTCAAACAGGACAACACAATCACTTAAAGATAACTATATCAATACATGTATCGGGAATGAATTGAAAACAAAATAATCACCTATCAAAGTGTATATCAATCAGTTAATTCAAAGTTGCATCAGCTACTCAAATTACCGAAAATTAATTTCAGTGCAGAAACCAGTAGATATAAAACCCAAGGATATACTCTGCACAATTTAACTTGGCCTTAAGGGTACTTAACAAAACAATTGGGCAATCCAGATAGAAATACTCTGTCGGTAACTCTGTTGGGTAGGCTCCCCCCGTCATGCTAGTAAAATTCATATAATAATGATAAACACTGCCTTAACCATAAGATAATCGTACTATGTGAGATAACAAACTATAATCCTGGAAGAAACAATTCATATTAAATGATGTTTTAATAAGACAGTGCAAAATTAAAGTTTATAGGGTCCTGTATCTATAAGCAGGGTGATGATTTAACTCTCGAAGAAATTCCGAAGAATTCTGTTGCTAGGAATTTAAATTCAATAACGATATAAAATAGTTTCTTAGATATCTAATGACATCACTTGAAGAACTGATGTATTGTAATTAAAGAAGTGTGCGGAACAATGGAAATGTCTTAGCTGTCTGGACTCTGTTTGGTTGGCTGAAACCATTTTAAAGTTGTTTTCACAGCTCCAGGACATTGATACAGGTAATAGTCACATAGGTTAAAAAACAGCATCTCGTACTTCCATGAAGAGACACCATAGTATGTCATGTATTCACAACACATGATGCATAAGATAGAGATCATGATGGTAGATCTCAACTGTCATACCGTATATGAATTCACAAGTGGTGGCAGTAGGTCATAAGACTTACTGTCGTTGATCTTTGTCAACTTCATAGATATGCTCGACGGAGGATTCAGCGTTGTCTGTATCATCCGCTGGAATATCAGAGTCCTCACTTTCAAGTAGCGCGTCAGCGGCAGCCTCGCTCTCCATCGCATCTTTAGCATGCTTTCCAGCGCTGCCTTTCATTCCTTCTTTGTTGGTGAGGCTGTGCGAAGATCAGTTAACAGTCTGCCCAGATTGTTTTTGCCTGTGTATAATCCGGTGTCATAGACTGGATCACCATAACATCCAAAGCCTCCCCAATAATCCTCCATCGTGGCTTCAATTATATTGACATCCCCCAGAGTTATCAGCTGCCTTTTTAACTCTTTATCTTGGACGAATTTTTTAGATACAGCAATTCTCATTGCAGTTAGACGTGTAGAGCTCTTTCACTCTTCGGATTCTCTCATGCCATGTGTGGCTCTTTTAGCCTCTAGGCCGGTGATTGTGTCTAATACTTGATCGGCTCGAGTTGGGTCATTATGCTCACAGCACTTTATCCACTGGTATAGTTGCTCCGAACTATGAAAATCTACCCCATCGTGATGAATATGGCAGGGGTAGAGATTACTTAGGAAGCATTTGGCGCCACAGAATGTCATTCCTGAATTCGTCAGACGTTGACATAACTCACCTCCTTCAGCTCGTTCTATGGCTATATTTAATCTCTCTTTGAAGGTTGACTTCACTGAAGGTTGGCTCTTCTCATTTTCCTTCTGCTTTAGAGATGAATTTTCATCATCATGGGCGTGTCTATAACTATCGGGCTTAGGGCTTAGTCTCCACCAATTCTCGGATGATCCTCCAGATGGCGACTTGTCACGATTTCCTCTCTCCTGACTGCTAGTATTCTTCTTATCCACTAGGTGGCGGCTCTGTGAAATGCTCCCGTCTTGCTGATGGCGTTCCTTTGAATGGGTATAAGGCTTATGCCCAATGTTGTCACGGGAGCGGTCTCGGTGAACATAACTATTTGAATTGCGATCGCCTTTTTTCTCTCTAGTCGGTTGCTTTTGAGGTCGTCTTATTTCGTTACTGCCATTGCCATTATGGGATACATGTTTATCAAGTCGTCTGTCATGTGAATCATGTGGCCGGTATCTTTTAGTCAGATCCTTCACCATTCTATCATCACTTGTGTTATCCCATCTATTACGAGCCCCCACTCAAATGATGTCTCTCCCACGATGATTCACCTCATCACTTCTGTAGTCTTGCCTATCCAAATTCTCATAATGCAGATCATCGGGTTTATACCTGTCAGGGATCCTGTGTGGATTGTGCCCATCATAAAGCACTCCTTCAATCAATATGCGAGTGCCTTTCATGGTTACCTCACACTTCACCACCTCTCTACAATACCATCCTATCTTCCTCACAATTCCTTTGACCCTTCTGGTGGTGGGATCTTCATCAGCATTGATAAACACCTTCTTTTTATACTTGTCAATACTGTCAAGCTCAGACTTGTATTTTAGGCAAACATCACGCCTCCATGCAGTGGTGAAACATACTAGTATAGGTCTGCATTTCTGATTGGGAGATGATGTGTTCATGCGTGTTACGAACTTTAATTCACTAGGGTCAAGTTCAATACCAATGTCCATAAGTAAGTAGAGTGCATGATCATATGCATCACCTTCTATGTCCTCATCGAGTCCATCGATAATTATATTAAATTGACGAGGTGAGTGAAAACGGGAATCAGTATCTGGGTCAGCAACACCAGCATATGACAGTTTCCTAATTGTTTCTCTCAGCTCTGATTCAAGTATATTTACCTGTTGTTGACTCTGTGCAAATTGATTTCTCAGTTTGTCCACTTCACGCATTGTAGCCCTAATTCCCTCGTCTTGATTTCTTTCTAGGTCATCAAAACGCTGTTCATACCCCATCTTCTCAATGTCCATACGTTGACGTAGATTTTGAATTTCACCAGAAATATTCACGTCACTCCTTGAGATCATTTCTTTTATCTCTTTCAAGTGATTCTCCATTGCCGATTCACCTACTGTGCTAGATTTGTCATGTGATTGCGCTGATGTAGGTAGAGATCACCTATCTGGATTGGGGTGATTTGACAATGAATTACTTGGGCAATAGCTTTTCTTAGGAAGCGGCTTCTGTGCGTTATATGAGCTAACATAGCTACCTGATGTTGGTGAGGACTCATCACTTGACTGCCTCTCCCTTTTCCTTGAATCACTGACCTTATGTCTCATGTCAGGCTTAATAAATGGTGCAGGCCACTGGTCTTCCTCCAAGTCCTGATATCCATTACGGTGAGACATGTTGTGAGAGTGGTGAGGGTTGAATTGCCTGCCCCCACGTCTACTATCCACCTTATAGTGCATGGTAGAATTTTTACCTTGGCCTAGCAGCAGTCACTAGGGACTCTACCTGTGTGGGTCTAACTTCAGTAGAACTAAGACAATGAATCTCCTCCAATAGGTACTAAAACACACTTTACATACCCAGTTTATGCAGTATCAATGATCACTGAGTGTTTAGCTCCTTCAGTGTGTAGAAGAGAGTATCATTCAGTCACAGTATATATTAGGCCAACACAGCACTGACACACTACAGCACTGACACACTACAGTGTTTACCCAGTTGCTATGTACAGGTATGGGTAGGTGCAGTATAAACACACCTGAGCTTGCTCACTGGACCATGAAGTGGTGACTTGCTTTCAATCACAAAATGTGGCTGAACAAAAGCAAAATCAGTTTAATTTTACATACCCATAGGTTCCAAGGGTGTTCATGGTATGGTAGTCCCAAGGGAGTATCATTCAGTCAGTTTAAACAGCTATAAATCCTAAATATGGGGGAGCTGCATTGCCGTGCGCTACTCGATCGACGCCATGACCTTCAAAGTTCAATAATGTTCAACCTCTTTGGTGATAGGGTGGGGGGGGGGGGTTGTAACAGGTGAAAGGTCGCAGAGATTTCGGAGCCCTAGATCGCTATGTGGGATCTTAATAGCCTTCAAATGTTCTAGACAACAGTGATTATATTGCTCTGAACAACAGTTGTGGAGAGATGAGGGGAAAGGGTCCTCTGAGGTAAAATGTGACATTTGAACTCAGTACTCAGCTTTAAAATGAGGCATAACACTTGCAGATAGCCTGTCTGGTCTTGGAGATATTGCTTTACAAAAATGGAATGGCATAACTGTATCGATATGGCGAATAAGCTCTGTCTTTCATTGTTTTGCTTAAATCAGGCATTTAATTAGCATAATGATTTCAGTAATCATTTAAAAAATGGCCAAAACTTTCCATACTTTTGGGCATAGCTTTGGATCTAGAAATGGTATCTACATACTTTTTTTCAGTGTATGAATCTCCATGAATCATTCTATTTATTGACATTTTTTTTTGTTTGGAATATGATTTTAGTTGCCATGGCAACATATTTTTCTGAGAACCCTGATTCTCTTGTTTAAGCCTTGTTTTTGGATTCAAAACATTCCATTTAGATTCGTAATAGACAGGAATTGCCAGGAATTATCTGTGTAAAGGAAAGTACATGATAGCAATTCTTTTTTGGGATGTTACTTTAACTACCGATACACGTTACATTGTTTAGCAAATAGCATAAAAGATAGCAAATTAGATGCAAAATGTGTTGTGATGAATTTATGACACAATTCAGGGGAAGAATTGACTTTTCTCATCCATAACAACAATCCCAAGGGTAAAACTTGAAGAAGTACAAGAAAGATTATTGGTGGCGCCTTATTGGTTTTAAGTATAAGCATGATTTATGCCCACTAGAATATAAATGAGATTGGTCAAAATCATCTTTGAAATGGTTGCTTTGGATATGAATCCAATTCGCACACCACTCCCTAATCACATCCTGGTGTGACATGTGATTTGATGCCGTAGTGGTTTGCTGACACGTTTGTAGCTCCCCTAGTGGCCAAACCCAGTGCTAAAGATCCCGCAGGGAGGGCCCTTTCCCCTCATTTGGTCACTGTACTAAGAGTATATATTAAGAAATAATTTTGTACTATAATCATTGCCATTTTATCCATCTGCCCAAAACCCCAAATATGAAATTTCATCAATTTTGGAGCAGTTTTTTTATTTATTTCAAGGGTCCAAAATCCTAAAATCATCTGCGGGAACAATTTGTTCATAAAATTTCAAAATTATTTTCATGTATGGTATTTTCTGAGAAAGTGAAACAAAGGTTTCTGTGACTTTCAATAAAGTTTCCGAGCAAAGATGTTATGAGATTATGCCAAATTGTTCCCACTCTTTCCTAAGACAGAACACTTTAAACCTGAATGCCCTGTCATCTGGCTAAATATTTTTTTTTGTGATTATCTTGCATAAAAAGTCTATGTGTAAGGTTTCATATTTCTGTGATTAATGGTTGATATGAAGTAAAATCAACAAGGTTTTCACATTTTTTTCTCATTTTAGAGAGAAGAATTGAAATAGATCAGGGATGTTTTCAAAATGATGTCCTCCTTGTTTGATGCTCAAAGTAGTACATGCGAAGTTTACTGCATTTTGTTCTATTCTTCCAGAAATATGGACGGACGCAGCTATCTATGTATCTGATAGTATAGACCAAGCTTCATCAGTCCCATTTGACCCGAATTTAACACAGAGATGTCACACATTTAAGTCAGAAATTTTGTACTCTGGCCAAGACAACAGGATCATTTGTGATCTGCCTCTTTCTGGGACGTACTTGACAATTTACCATACCAGAACAACTATATCCATCTGTGAAGTGGAGGTTCATACTGAACAATGTAAGATATCTTGTGAAATTTATCATATATAACCCCGCCCCAACTCCGCCCTACCAAGCTAAGGTGCCATGCAAAAACTTTATAGTAACTTATTTAAGAAAATGAAAGTTGCCCCTGACAAGATTAAGTGTATGAAAGGGAAGGCATTATGTCATTATTGACATTATATGTGAAAATGTTTCTTTGTTATACATATGGACATATCCACCAACCAAGCCGTACACACTATGCTCGCACGATCCACCATCCCTGTCTTTCTTTTCCAGATAACCAACGTGGCTACTATCCAATCGGTTTTGGCAAGTGTATGAAACCAGATCCAACTCAGATCACAGGTGAATTGTCGACATGTACTGACCACGCTTATGATTTGGGCTATGACGGACTTTCGTATGACGTTATTGACAAACAATGCAACATCACGGAGACGACACTACAATGTGATCGAGACCACCTTGTAGGCACCAGCCGGGAATCACCATTCTCCAGCCTTTTCCGTATCGGTGAGTAAACCATACATGTAACCCAGCTTGATTTGTGACCAAGTTGACGATTTTGCTTTGTACATTTGAATTTTTAAGTGTTACCCATGCAGAATTAAGGTGGACATTTTCTATTGTGATGACCTGCGACACATGTACATTTTTATGAACTTAGCATTTATTATCAACTGAGGGTGCGTCTTATACTCTGGGTGCGCTTTACACGCCAAGTACTACGGTAAACCGGTATTGTATCCTTTCTAGGGACACACTGCAACCTCACAGACATCGACAACTCAAATGCTGTAGCTGTCTATGGCGGAAAAAGCACATTGTATTACGGAGAGTTGCACAACATCAATTGTGATAATGGATATGGGATTTCTACAGATACCGATATATCACAATTCACTATAATCTGCAGTCTAAATGGAACCACTCATAACATTGAAACATTGTGTATACGTAAGCCTGACTCATCTACTCATCTGTTCTCTTCTTTTATATTCCATTATACTCACCAAACATGTCTTGTGTTATGTATTGTTTGAAGATAATAGATTACTATATTATAGTCATAAGATTGGAGATAATCTTTAAGATGGTGGTTATAAATGTTTGCCTTATTTGTGCTATAATTGTTATGTATTGTTGTATGGTTATGCATAAAAGCAGCCTGGCATTGTTTCAATGGTTGCTTTATACATTTTGAATGAAAATTTAGATTATTCTTGAAACCAATGCAATCAACACTCGAACTCAAACTCATGTTCAGACTGCATCAATTTCCTGTCCAAGGAGACCAATGTTTGTAGGTGATCCATGTATCTATTTCTTATCACTTTGTTTTATAGCTCGACCATGTACTGATGTGGTGGCTAACAACAGTAACGGTACACTGAAAGGATATAGCCACGGGGATGAAGTCAGCGTTGTCTGTCAGGCTGGTTATGTCCTTTCTGACCAAACTACCACAACCTACATTGCAATTTGTGACAATGGAGCATGGCAGATGTTTGAGCATTGTGAAAGTAAGCATTATTTGTCTAGTTGTTAATCAACTTGTAAAATTGCCTTAAATTGATCAAGGTATGTTCACTCGAATGTTAATGTTAAGTGAAACCAAAGGCAATGATTCTATACACAGGTATATCAATATTGAATTCAAATTGAAGCTGAGCATACAAGTGGAAATAACTTTATCATGTGTCTAACAAATAGTTACACGGTATGGGTATCTCTTATCTTTTTATTGTTTCTGTCCCGAAAGAAAAGAAATGCAGTGCGATTATTGAGAACACCAACGAGACCATCTTGGAGGCAGAATTCGGAGACGTGAAGTGCATATCTTGTAACAAGGGCTACATATATGCCAATGATACTAACATTACCTATGCCAACTACAAGGACATCAGGCTCACTGAGTACTGTACAGTATGCCAAGAATCGGGAACTTTTTCCGAGACCTTCAGTTGTGAACGTGAGTCCTGTGCTGACCTTTGTTCTATGGTAACAGTTTGGTTGAGTTCTAACATTTTAGCAGTTTAGTCTAAAATGAATGAAAATCAGATAGAGAATGGTTTATTTGAAAGAGCTTGGATCATGTGCTCTCAAGGCCGGTTCCACCGAACGAAACCATCCATATCTAGCTGATATTCTTATGGATAATACTTATGCCGAATGTTGAAGTAATTCACTTCATGCGTATGAGATTTCTTTTGATTGGATTCACAATTATAACAACATCTAACTTCAGGGGAAAGACTATAGATCTCGTAACATCATGCAGTAGACCCACAACTTAAAAGTCAACCATTTATTGTATCTTGACTATCTCCTCTTCAGCTACCCCATGCTTCTTGGCGGTCCCACCTGGTCATCAAGAAAGTCTCCAGGCTCACTACCCAGAAGTCATCAAAGTGAACTGCTCAGAAGGCTATATAACCACCATAGATGCCTCCCCTATCTCAAACCTGAACTTCAGTAACTACAAATCCTTAGGGGCAACCACCTATGAGTGCCAGTGCCAAGCTAATGGTACCTTCTCTAACATCCAGGAGTGCACAAGTGAGCAATTGAGTTGTTTCTTGTATCTATTCCATGAATCATTATGTCATATTGTACGATGGTGTAAGAGAAAACTCTAATGGATAATAATATGTAGTCAGCAGTGCCGACAGTGATGAGATATGTAAAGTGATTTATTGGAGAAGAGAAGAAAAAGGCAGTAAGGCAAAACAGAGTAATGAATATTTATTGGCAAAGCAGTCCGAAAGGAAATAAATTGGTAGCATGTTCCACGGGAATTAGGATGTAAATTGTAATATTCGAGTCCATAATGGGATTTGAGACAGAAGGCTTGATTGCTCCAGCCGAGAGATGAAGGAGATAAACCGGAGATTCCATCTGAAAACGAAAGAGATAATTAGTTTAGGACCAGCATAACCAGAGGGATTAATGATGAATAATGGGAAGGAGAATATTAGATTAAGAAATAACTACTTTACAAAGTTGAGCAATAAAGGGGAAATAAATATGAGCTAGTGACGTCATGAGACAACTACATGTCTCTGGGCAGGTGCATTGAGATAACAATGCTCCTCAAACAATATATTTGTGGAATTCTGAGTCGGGGACAGAGAGTTCGTTCAGAGGGAGCATGGAGACAACATTGAAAGTTAGGCACTCTTATCTGAGCTAACAGTTAACAGCCAGATCCTATTGGATCATAGTAGGGAGAAGTCTATACATATTAGGGAACAAAGCATTATATTAGAGGAGACTCGACATGCACATTCAGAGATAGCACCCTCACCCTTCACCGCTGAGGAGATTTAGAAGTTCTCAGACATATTCATTCAAGACTCAGAAAAGCACTGCCTGGGAATGATTGACTTGCAGCCTAGGACCTTCATACAAAATGGAGATAGGAATTAAGAGCAGTGATTACCATCAGTGAACTCCAGGCCTGAAGAAGGCCTCTCCCTCTCCATGCAGGGAACTTCCCTGTGTGGACTTAGGTCCCACCCTAAGGTGGGTCTATTATAACAACTATTCAGACTCTCCATGTGAGTACACTGCATTGCCTATTTAGGAGTCAAAGTTGGACTGAGCTTGCCTTCTGCCTTGCCTACTGTTTAACATCATGTGATTCTAGGAGGTAGGAGCTATCATTAGGAAACCTTAATGTGGAAATGAAATAGAGATTATGATAAGATCATATCATCCAGAGAACATAATTGAGTTTTGACCATCATTTGACAAACCTTTGTCCTCTTATTATGCTTGAAGTGTTAGTAGCCGAGGAAAGGAATCAATAAAAGTCTTCAGTCAGGAGGTATCTCTCACTGGTTTTATTTGAGTAGGACCACTGCACATCTTAATAGGTGTACTGGGCTGAGGTAGTGGCATACTCTACCCTTTATAGGAAGCTAGCTCAAACCCCAAAATACACTTTGTTACATCTATAGACAACAACCAGAAAATAAGGCTAAAATAACCTCAAATAAATAGAGTAAACACACAGTACAATATAATGTGGTGTAAAATTCTATCAGTGTTGCTGACAATCCAGGACTTTTCACAGTTAACCACCTTTCCATATACCTTTTGCGGATAGTATTAGAATGGTATCAATGCTGAATCTTCGGTCCAAGGAGATCACCCATGCAAAGGGAAATGTTTGTAGGTGATCTATGTATTTATTTATTATCACTTCATTTTATAGCTCGACCATGTACTGATGTGGTGGCTAACAACAGTAACGGTACACTGAAAGGATATAGCCACGGGGATGAAGTCAGCGTTGTCTGTCAGGCTGGTTATGTCCTTTCTGACCAAAATACCACAACCTACATTGCAATTTGTGACAATGGAGCATGGCAGATGTTTGAGCATTGTGAAAGTAAGCATTATTTGTCTAGTTGTTAATCAACTTGTAAAATTGCCTTAAATTAATCAACTTATTTACACGCGAATGTTAATGTTAAGTGAAACCAAAGGCAATAATTCTATACACAGGTATATCAATATTCAAATTGAGGCTGAGCATACAAGCGGAAATAGCTTTATCATGTGTCTAACAAATAGTTACACGGTATGGGTATCTCTTATCTTTTTATTGTTTCTGTCCCGAAAGAAAAGAAATGCAGTGCGATTATTGAGAACACCAACGAGACCATCTTGGAGGCAGAATTCGGAGACATGAAGTGTATATCTTGTAACAAGGGCTACATATATGCCAATGATACTAACATTACCTATGCCAACTACAAGGACATCAGGCTCACTGAGTACTGTACAGTATGCCAAGAATCGGGAACTTTTTCCGAGACCTTCAGTTGTGAACGTGAGTCCTGTGCTGACCTTTGTTCTATGGTAACAGTTTGGTTGAGTTCTAACATTTTAGCAGTTTAGTCTAAAATGAATGAAAATCAGATAGAGAATGGTTAATTTGAAAGAGCTTGGATCATGTGCTCTCAAGGCCGGTTCCACAGAACGAAACTATCCATATCTAGCTGATATTCTTATGGAAAATACTTATGCCGAATGGTGAAGTAATTCACTTCATGCGTATGAGATTTCTTTTGATTGGATTCACAATTATAACAACATCCCACTTCAGGGGAAAGACTATAGATCTCGTAACATCATGCAGTAGACCGACGACTTAAAAGTCAACCATTTATTGTATCTTGACTATCTCCTCTTCAGCTACCCCATGCTTCTTGGCAGTCCCACCTGGTCATCAAGAAAGTCTCCAGGCTCACTACCCAGAAGTCGTCAAAGTGAACTGCTCAGAAGGCTATATAACCACCATAGATGCCTCCCCTATCTCAAACCTGAACTTCAGTAACTACAAATCCTTAGGGGCAACCACCTATGAGTGCCAGTGCCAAGCTAATGGTACCTTCTCTAACATCCAGGAGTGCACAAGTGAGCAGTTGAGTTGTTTCTTGTATCTATTCCATGAATCATTATGTCATATAATGTGGTGTAAAATTCTATCAGTGTTGCTGAAAATCCAGGACTTTTCATAGTTAACCACCCTTCCATATACCTTTTGCGGATAATATTAGAATGGTATCAATGCTGAATAACCTGCCTTCCTAATGAATTAAGCCTCATTAAGAGTGAGTGAGTAATAGATGTTAAAGCCATTTCGACAGCTAAGGTCATATTCATGGCGAGAACTACATTACACAATTTCACAGAGGAATGTGTCAGCGCCCGCACATATGTGCACCAGAGACAACCTCATTAAGAAAATGTTTTCATAGGTCTTAAGATAATAAGGATTCAGTTAGCTGAACACAGAAAGAACCAAAGGAGAAAATAGTGCAGCTTTCTTGAAGTACCCCTGAAGCTTTTTCAACGGATCTGCAGTACATAATATTGACTAGGTTATCGATCAATTCGAATCAAATCCACCCATACCAAATACCATTATAGACCCACTGTGCTTTGATGTATACACCTCTTTCTCCGGCTTCTTTACAGGAACCCCATGTTATAGCCCACAACCCTTAAATACCGAAGGAAGTAGTGACATGGAGGGCTTCTACAGAGACAAGGTCAACGTCACCTGTATCACTGGGCACATAACCTCACTGAATGGGTCACTGACTATCACTTTCCAAAACTCTTCTTTTGAGGGGAAAGGTTCTTACACAGCTGAGTGCCTGTCATCCGGGGACTGGAGTATCGATTACTCATGCACAAGTAAGTATTTACACAATGCCATGAATTCATGCCTATTTGGTCGAATCCCACATGGCGATTTAGGGCTCCAATATCTCTGCGATTTTGTCCTTTTTGTTCCAGAGGCCCCTAGAATGCAAGGATTGTTCAAACCATCCTGAATCCACCAGTCAGTTTACATTGATCCTTGCGATCTATAGGTTCTATAGGCTGAGGGAGGCCCCTAGATTCATCACTGCCGTTTGTAAACCTTTACTTCCCTCCATATCAAGTCCCATAAGAATTTCTATATCCCAATTAACCCTTCTATTGGTACTTTTATCTAGAGACACAATGTTTCCACAATCAGCTAGCTGGAACTTCTGCACCCGGGAACCTGCAGAGGTATTATCTTGAGACAGTGACTGTGGTGTGCTCTACGGGTTATATCACCCACCCTACAGATCCCAGCATTCTTGATGAAGACAACTACTTGTCCTTGATGATCCTATCTTATATAGCCACTTGCCAAGCAGACGGCAAATTTGACGTAGCCAACGAATGTGTCAGTGAGTAGACGATATACATGCACTACAATGTGGAAATGTTTGATCATCATTTTCCTCTAATATAATGTGAGAGTTCCTGCCAATGATGGATACAAACTCGCTAAACCATTTTGATTATTACTGCAAATGGATCCACAGCCAAAACTATTTTCTCTTAGAGTTTAAAATATTGCTTTTAATTCTGTTTGTCTTTTCAAAAAAAAACTAGATAATTTGATTAATGAACCTCCACGCTTTTATATTAGAGTCCTAAAGTTTTGAGTAATACCTTACAAATGTCTATTATTGTCATTGTTTCTTCCCATTCAGAAATCTTCTGCAAGGCACCCACTGAAGCAAATCTGACTACTACAGGGGTGACTCTATCAAACCGATATGGGGATACAGTGCATCAGCAATGTATACACGGCCACGTTACCACCTACCCTGCTGGAGTAGCCGGCATCGATGACGATTACAGAGATCATCGCATCAATGACTTTACCATAAAGTGCATGTCAAATGGCTTCTATGACTTCACGTCCGCATGCACACGTACGTTTCTATATCAGTGAAATACGTGTAAATTGTTTAGTTTTCATGTGGAATCAATCTCATGTGGACTTCTATGCCCCGAAAATATTGCTTTTGTAGATGTTTGCATTCTAGATGCCTTACATGGGTATTGAATGCAGAGATTGTGATAAATAGACAAAGGTGCACGAGAATAGGTCAGCTTCGCCTCGTGTGATAACCCTCAGTGCTGACCAATTTGAGTGCTCCTTTGTATTTATCTCAAGTTAATTTAGTCAGATATGTTCAAAATTCGATTTATTTGGCATTAGAAATGATTTTATCATTAGTTATTTGACCGTTTTGGATGTTTTCACAGGGAGTGTGATACGGGGAAGGGTTATCACACTGTGGGGTGTGATACAGAGTTTCTTGGTTAAGCCTATGGGGCTCTCGTATTCAACTTGAGATAAGGGTTCAATCCACTGTCAGGAATACGATATTCTAAAAACTTGCATTATAGGCCTAAGCATGGACTGTAGAATGCAAAGGCCTAAAGCGCTGGTTCCACAGACAGAAATCGGTCGGAATAACCCTAATCTGACCCCCTTCCATTCAAACTCGACCAAGCGTTTCAACAAAATCTTGGCTCCACAGAGGTTATACCGTTATTCCGACCGATTTCCACCCAACTGACCAAAAAAAATATGGGGAGAATATCTGAGAGCAAGTAGAACGACCAATCTTTTTTTGTGGATCCACTCATCCGAGATCTAAGTACCGGTAACCCTTAATCCGACCTTTTACAAAAAATCATAAATTTCTTGTCTTTTCCCACCAAAATACCTTTTCTCCTCCTATCCGAAAAGTGGTGCGTCGGTCTTTTGCATCACAAGGCAGTCATGTGACCTGTGTTTGTCCGTACTATGATTAAAATGGCCGGTGGCAAGAGTGAACCCAACACGACGAAGAAGCGGGGAATAAGGCGCTTGGCATCACTACAAGAAGAGGGTGTAGGACAAAACCAACCGTAAAAGAAGGGACTACAGAGGTTAATGGGTCCTCCCAAAATGACAGTACAGACTCCATACCCGCCAAGGATGTACCCATTCCTCGCAGTAGGCGGGGTCAGCCAAAGTCTTTGGCTGACCTCGCCCAACTTCTCCGGCGACCTAGTTTGGTGGGCAAACTAAGCCTTCTCCCCTAGGTTATCATTTTGACCATAAATCGCTGTATTCATACACTGCTGGTGTTGGACCTACTTTGACCCCAATACTGGGTGCTTGTGGGAACCAGCATTTGCTGGTATCCATCTGCCAGCTTGACTCACCCGCAACAAGCTAAGGTAAATAGTACCTCCCAGCATGCCTGTTTACCAGTGACGTAATTGTGAGACTACGAGATGGGGCCAGTGTGGACCTCGCCTACCGCATTTTGGCAAAGAAAAATGAACCCCAAGTCGAATCTCAGGTAGGGGGATGACTCAGCTTGCTTCTTGAAGTAAAATATGAATGCTAGGCTATGTTAACAAGCAAATTATGTCATCCTATGGTAGAGAGTGTGCTCCTTGTTTATTTGCAGTGTGTTTACATTATGTTGTGTATTCTGGTGTGCCAAGGGTTTTATCTATGGGTCCATCTATAAAACATGTCCAATCTGACCTCCCCCCCCCTCCCCCGATCATGTTTCAGTCAAGTTTATATGCAGAAGGTATATGGAATATTAATTCTATCAACGAGGGTCTGGCCCCTCCTAACCCTGCAGACTGACGTCATTTATGAGAGGCCCCTACAGCGCTATGATATGTATTACAAACTCAGAAAGTTTTCTTTTCTTCTCCAGGTGTCATCCTGCTCATCGGAAAACAAATTGACCAACATTCCTGGTTCTGGTAGACGTCAGGGAGGGTCAGAGTCTTCTCCTTTGAAGAAACTGGAGAATGAGTTCAATAAACAGCAAGGTTATACACATAGTGCTTCACAAAGTTCACAGAAGCAGAACAATTCAAGTCTGGTAACAATTTTGATGAGGACGGGAATCTTGTGACTCCAACATCTAACAAATCGGCTGTAAAGAGACCCCATACCCCCTACCGTTCTAAACATTAATTCTTATGATGGACACGAGTCTGCTGGCAAAAAAAAGTGAGTTTTGGACAATATAACCCTTATGGTGTAGGCCATCAACTTACTTCCACCCCTAAGCATTCAGGTTAAGAACAAGATGAGGAGGATGAGGATGAGGATGAGTATGGTGACGATGAGGATGACAGATCTGAGGATGAAGCTGTCAAAAAAGAGATGGCAGATATGGCTGAAAGGTCAGCTGCTAACAACAGAAAAGAAACTGAAAAAAAAAACAAGCACAACGATCCCTCACTAACAGCGAGCTTGAGAACATGAAGCATGACGATAGGAGTCAGATCTGAGTATAATAGCAAATGATCTAGATGAAATTGACTATAGCAAGGAAGATAATTTAGTTCTTGACGATGAGTTTGATAACTTGGTAGACACTCCGTCTAAGGAAATGTGGAAGGATGGCAAAGAGGAGGAGTTGTGCCAAATGTGAGAGGAGAGGCACTTGTACGTTATGAGTCATCCGCAGCACAGGGATCCAAATCTACGGGATGACACCATACGCCAATTTGCTGCTATTCTTAATGTGAAACGTGAGTATGGGTATTCCATGCCATGATAATTTATTAATTTTTATTTCCTCCTTGTGACCTCATCCTTTCATCAGATGTAAATTTGGGCTTTGATAGAATAAATTGTATGTGTGAGTGTAATTTATGTCCTGCCTTTTGAAATAAAATAAATAACTTTAATTTTGTGTTTTTGTTTGCAGCTAAAGACATCAATATGCGGATGAATACCCTGCGCACTCAGTATATAAAGCTCATCAAAGAGCACCAAAGTGGGTCTTCTCGAGAAGATACTACAGAGAGGCAGGACGAGATTCTCTGGATGTGTAGTTTCATGAGGGGTCAACCAGCAGCGCGTAAAACTGTTAGTAATTACAAGAGGAAGCTAATAAACACAGATGAAACTCCCAAGGAGAGCCCAAAGAAGGTGAAGAGATTCGCTACCCCAAAGTCTAAAAAGGGTAGGTTCATTTTGGTGAGTGTACATGATAGGCTAGAAATTTTGCAAGATTTGTTGTTAGACCGATTTTGTCTTGTTCCTAAAAGGTTTTTAATATCGTTGTGCACTTTCCACATTCTATGTAATAAAGTGAATATTTTTGTTTCATTTGCAAGCTTCACAGATAACGCAATATTCATGTTCTGTAATTCTTTGACTCAGACTGCTGCTACTGCAAAGTCGCTTGGAGTACAGCCGATGGACCTGATATAAGCTGTAGATCTAACAGAGATGGACGAGGACGAGGGGGATTCTAATGTACCTGAGAGGACAATGAGTGCACCTCCAGAGGGGAAGATCTTATCTAAGAAGGAAGCTCTATCTAGGAAAATAGTGGACATTGGAGATTATGTCAATAATGACAATGATTTTAAAGAGGTTTCATCTCCACGTCGGTCGCCTAGGCAACAAATGAAATCTAAACAGAGCAAAGAGGTACCATCTTGTTCTGGAGTGAGAAAGGCTGGGGGAAAGGCTCCACTTAAAGGCCAAAGTAGGAAGAGTAAAGAAGACGTAGCAGCATAGAAGCCCACTATTTCTTATCCAGCCTCTGATGCCAGGAAGAAAAGGCTGGAGATGGAGGCCAAACAGAAAAAAGGAGATTGAAGCCAAAAAAAAAAGGGAAATTGAATATTGACAATACTGAATGGATCATACAGCAGGATGCAGTCTACAAGCGGACTAATGAGCTAAAGAAATTTAATCGGTAAAAAAGACGTTCAACAGTCTCTGGTGGAAAAAACACAATCAGCTATAGCCCAAGTCACTGAGGGTGCAGTGTCACTCTGCTAGAGAGGATACATCCGAGTGTGACGACACAAAATGGGTGAGAACCCTTGTTCCTCACCTGCAAGAACTTTTGCCACAGAATAAAAAGAAAGTGATGATGCACATCACTCAGTACATTTTTTATGCCCTTGAGGAAGAGCAAAATTAAGAAGAAAAATGTGGCAAGGACCACAGATAGGAGAGTCCAAGCCCCATTTTTCTTGAGCTAGAGAGGGGGGGCAGGATGAGGGACCTGAGTAAGGTTCATGCCCATCCCATGTAGCCTAGCCTATTTCTAAGGGACGACCCCTCCCCCTTCCCGGGAGCCTGTCACTAAGGCACCCACATTGTTTGACGCGGGAAACAAACCAGGGTCTGTCTGCCCTCACAGCTCCACTGCTGACGGTCGTTTAGTGATATCAGGTCTCAGTGAAGGAAATCCCGCAGAAAACCGGAAGTCATATATGATTGTGGTCAGAAGTGAATACTGCAGGCACAGTGAATGGTCAATAACCATGTTGAAAATAATGCCAATAAATATAAAGCCACTACACATGTTGTTGAACATTTGCTGCTTTAGATAAAATACCAGGAGGGCATTTATCAAAGTGCTTACCCATTTTTTCAAAGGTTAGATTGGAAATAGTGAATCTGCATTTTATTCAGTGCAGATTTAGGCAGAATCAGGGTGTTTTTACACGATAGTCCAGTGCTCAAAATATTCGTGGTCAATTCATATTTTAAGTCAGCCTATATTATGAAGGAAGGATGTATCTATTAATTCTGGGGTGATTTTTAGAAAATAAACATGTTCCAATGGGTGCTGTCGCATTTTACGCTATATTAAATTATAGTGCAGAACCTATTACTTCTATGAGACCATCACCATAGCCTTGGGAGGGTAGCCATAATGTGAGACTATGCCAGGAACAATTTTATGCTCACCATTCAATATTGAAATTCTCCAAATCTGTAGCACTCATGACTTTGTAATTTAGAGGGAATGATGTAATAAGAGGGATGGCCATAGAGTATCAATAAATAAGAGATTAGAACAGTAGAATGGCCTGATTTTGATTACTTGGATCACAGGATTTTTTCACCTCCAACTTTGGTTGGGTAGAGGAAAAAAAAAAAAAAGGCCTGGTAATACCATATTTTTAGGCATTTTCGGGAGAAATATTGAGAAATTTCCGAATATGAAGGGCAAAATCTGATGTGTTTATGAGTGACTACTTTTATTTTTCTTGAAGAGCCAATGTTTTTGGTAAAATACTCCAAAAATCTAGTCGGGCATAGGCAAAAAAAAAAAAAAACGGCCTAACATCAACTCAAAATATGTGCCGGGCCCCAGTGTTGTGATGCTATGTGAAAGGGAGCGCCGAGCACAGAGCCCAAGTTTGTCCCTGGCAGCTGCTCCCTGGCTAGCCACTATTAAAGCAGCTCTGTCACGGTGGAGAGACGATACTCAGTCTACTCCCCAGCAACCCCGGGATGTGTGACGTAACATATTGCGTCACACGGTGATCGTGACATCACTCACAAAATGACGGAAACCGAAAACATAGTGGAGACAGGACAATTCACCAAACTCCCCACACAATCGTCGCCGCGCCAATCAGCAGTGCCCGACGCAGCCACTGCAACAATCCAACAACCGCAACCAACAGCAAACAGCCCCACAGGGCAACAACCGTGGCAACAACCTGACCAACCTGAGTCGGGACGAGGTAGACCAACTGAGACAACTTCTCAGCCGCCTTCAGTAACTGACTGTAAAGCACAAGCCCCGGAAAATAATGACTTTACATCATACTTTGAACAGTACAGTCTAGATTTGTTCAATGACATTGATTTCCTAGCTTGTCTCTCAGTGTATAATATAAATTATCTACCAATATTACAACAACATAGAAACCAAAATTGTAATGCTCTCAGTGATGACAATAATAACATCCCTAATGATAACCATTCAGGTGTTGTCAATCTCTCTGATCATCAATTAACAGATGCCGAGTATAGCCTCCTTCAGAAGGGCCTCACTTTTGTAGGCACCCCTCGACCCCCAGATCCAGGTATCTTATTTGAAGACCTAGCCAAACTCCATCTCAGTATTAAAAGAGAAGTGGCAATATCAAAATTTAAAACTAAAGACAAGAGTGCCACTGACCCTCCGCCAGTGGAGCCACCACCACCACCACACCCACCCCGGGAAATTAAGGCACCATTCCAAGATAACAAATTCAAAAATCCCTCTCTCTGGAAACCCCCAGGCCCACCAATCTTGGAACACATGTGTCTTTTAAATCAGACACAATTAGAAAATATTCCAAAAACCCCTTATCATCGGTCCAATTTAACCAGATCCGAGAAAGAGGCTAAACTCAGTTTATCTACCAACACTAACATAATCATTAAAAAGGCAGATAAAGGTTCAGCAGTCGTTATACAAAACCGATCAGTCTATATCGAAGAGGGTCTCCGCCAACTAAATGACAGAGATTTCTACAGGTTGCAGGAAGCATATCTTACCAGTTTCCACCAAAAGTTGGTAAAAACCAAAGTCTCGGATATGGTAAATCTGGCGAATTAAGTAAAGAAGCAGAAGATTACCTAATAATCCCCAGGCCTAGAACAGCTAAATTGTATCTACTCCCTAAAATACATAAAAACAAGCTCCCCCCTCCAGGCAGACCCATTGTGTCAGCAAATGACTGCCCGACAGAAAGAATCGCACAATTAGTAGATCACTTCCTACAACCTCTAGTCACTACCCTTCCTTCTTATCTCAGGGATAGTAGTGACTTCTTAAATCAAATAAAAGATTTAACCATTCCTTCTAATTCTATTCTAGCAACTCTTGATGTGACCAGCCTTTATACGAACATCCCTACAGATGAGGGTATAAAGGCAGCTATGGAAATTCTAAGACAGAATAGACATCCATTTCTAAATGGGAACTAAAGTAGCACGGGTCCTCCTATGCAAACATTTTTATAGGAAGTTTCGAAGACAAATTTGTATATCCTTACCAAATTCAACCTCTGATCTGGAAAAGATTCATAGATGACATCTTCCTGATTTGGACCCAGGGAGAAGAATCCCTACTGGCATTTGTAAATTACTTAAACAACTGCCATCAAACCATAAAATTCACTGTGGAACATTCCAGAACAGAAATTAATTTCCTGGACGTCAAGGTCCTTTACTGTAAACCCACAGACAGCCAAACTGGGATCTCATGCTAAAAGCAAAATCAACAAGGGGACACCATGGTGCAAAACTCATATTTGGGAAACGTCCAAATAAATCACTAGGTGATGAACTGGTCTGAGCCTCCACCAGCACCACACCTGAACGTCCCAAATTACCACATATGATTCGCAATCCTTGCAAAAGCCCTAACATGTGCAATTATTGCCCAAAACTCGATAAGAGTGGTTATATTTATTCTCTACGTGACGGCAAGAGATATAGAACATTATTCAATGTCAGCTGCCAAACTGCCAACCTAATTTATGACATGTCAACACTGTGGCATCCAACACGTAGGCCAGACAGAGAATAAGCTGCTTGTGAGATTTAAAGGCCACATGTTTGATATTGATATTATGTTTAGATCCTGCCCAGACAACACTAGAACACCAGAAGAATGCTGGGAGGATGGCCCCATAATATCCATTCTTAGCTTCATCAAAAACCCTCATGACTCAAGGGAGGGGAAGCTTGAAAGGAATCAAGAGGAAAGAAGATGGATGCATCTTCTTTGCACCATCACTCCTCTGGGTTTAAACCTACTTGACTAAAAAATCAGAGAGCCAATCTGGTCCAAAAACAACCGCTCTGATAAACAAAGCTATTAGCAGCCCAGATCCGCCTTCTGATCGTGGAATTAATTAACACTATTGTTATTTGGACATTGTCCTACCACACTAAGACCACTGCTGTAGAAAGTATAAGCCCTGCCCTTAAGGTGGGCTTGAACCCCCGGAGTACTACCCCCAGGAGTCAACTATACCCCCAGAAAACTGAGCAACCTAGGAAAATATTTTAAGTTGAAAAATTACTTTACCAATGAGATAGTCACTCTCCAATCATAATATAGGAGTAGAGCCTCCATCTGGATATTTGTATAGGTCACGTGAACAATGAGCTGCCCTCTGATTGGCCAGCTCATTGGTTGTCATGGTACCTATAGTGGATGCTTAAAGTCAAACTTGACACTTTGTGGTAGCGAACAGAAGGGTGCACAACACACCGCTCCTCCCCAAAAACATAGTTTAGTTGCTACCGTCGCTGTGCTCCCGGCCACAATGCAGCAAGCAACTTACAAAAAAAGATACTTTGTGTAAGGACTTGATACTCATAGTGTGGAATCTAATTCCCAGCAGAGTCGGGTGCTAAATCGCTCGAAACAGTGTATTTGTTTTGTTTCATTTTTTGTTGAATAGGTTACTCCCCTTTGAGTGGGAATATTTTATTTGAACTATTTCATCCAAGAATTTCCGATTGTTGCAAAGGAGAATTTTATTTTAACTATTTTACCCCAGGAACTGTGATTTGTTCCAGAGGAGGTGATGCCGTGATAGGCTATTTTGAGTGCTTTTATTTTTCTCTAGTCAATGAACAAGGACTCAAGAAATATTTTGATGTTCAAAGGTGAAGTCAAGAAAAGAAACTTTCTTCTCAGTTAGGTTAATGACAAATACAGACAAATCTGTACACAGTTTGGGTGCATAGGAAACACTGCAATATGTGGCCAGGTGAGGGAAAACATGCCTCCTGGGGTGAAATGACTTTTTAATGTATAAGTCTTTGGCTTTAAAATGAGATATCGTGAGCTAAAATTCCCCCCCGTAGTTATGCTGAAATTGCTTTTCAAACATAGGTTGGTGTGTAAAACTGAAAATAGGAAATAAGCTCTAAATGCAATATATCCTATCACAAACACTAATAATGCAAAAAAATACAGTTTTGTGGAAAAATAACCAAAGAAATGTTATGTTTTTGTCATAAAATTGGTTCTAGAGGGAATTTTTGAGCTCTGGTTTTGGTTCTGGGTTCCTGAAGGAATTTCAAAAAAGGTTTGTGGTAAAAATTCCCAATTGGAATAGGGAAGTGGTTTCTATGGCAGCCAGAAATTGCCTTATCTACCAATTTTCTATGTTTCCACGGCAAATAACGTTCTGAAAATGGAACATTTTCAGTGGAGATGGAATGATTTTAAGCATACCACTGGATTCCTTATCAAAAACTGGGCTAAAGCTTTTTTTAGCATATTTTTCAGTGTTTTACCCATATACTGCCCCCTGGTGACCAAAACCAGTACTAAAAAAAACCCCAAGGCGCATTCTCGCCAGTTTCCTAGTCATATAAAAAAACTTCTTGTTGGTTAAAAGGTATGAGACACAGTCTCTTTGACAGATAAAAGTGAACTCCATGGTTGGTCCTATATCAAATAGGCAGCATTAAACTTCAACATGTCCATGTCATACTTGTTATCTAGTGATAACGTTACACTTTGGTGTTTTTGATACATAACATTCTCTTATATATATATATATATATATATATATATATATATATATATATATATAGAGAGAGAGAGAGAGAGAGAGAGAGAGAGAGAGAGACAGAGAGAGACAGAGACAGAGACAGAGACAGAGACAGAGACAGAGAGAGACAGAGAGACAGAGATATTTATACATCACAGCACAAAGAAACAGTGTTCTATTGGGATTTAACTATGGTGTTCAGTCTCCATAGAACAGGGGCTTCAGCACTGTCTCGTACTGCCAGTGGCATTCCCCCTCCTTAGTAAGGCACCAGTACATGAGGCGCTCTCTTATCTGCCTCACATTCTGTGAGTGGTTCTTCTTGGTGAGGCGTCGGTCGGTGGACACTAGAGCGATCTCTTTCCCCCACTCCCCCCTATGCAGATTGTAGTCCTTATCACCCCAGTCTGTGGTAGGCTTGGATGTGTACGTGTTTGGTACTTTGGCTTTGAGAAAGTTATGTAGGCAGATAATAGCCATTACAACATCTCTGGCCCCGTCTGGCTCCATGTCTATTTCTCGCCTCAAACCCAATGGGTTGGCTGGATCCTGTAGGACTAGATTGAATTGACTGTCTGACCAAAGGGACGAATCCGACGTCTTGCCTTCCGCCCCCGCATCCACATAGAGGAAACGGTAATCTGAGTCGACAACAGCTAAAAGCACTACAAAATGTGTGTACTGTAGAATGATTTGTAGTTATATAATTCTGATCCGGAGTTGCGAGGCCGCTTGATTCTAACATGTTTACCGCCCACAGCACCTAGCACATGGGGGAATATTCACTTATTGTGAAAACCTTTGGAAACGGCGCGCCACTCTTCCTTCGTTTTTGGAGTCTGCAAACACAGAATGAAATTAAAAATAAAGTGTTAAATTAATTGATATTTTTCAGCTATGACAAATTGTTTTTTTAGCTATGATACACACATGATGGAAAAAATACAGAAAGTCTAAATTCACAAGGTAAAAGTTCAGAAATATTGTAATTCTGAATAATTTAAGTCCCCTGGTACGATTTCAGTGGAACCAGCTCATACAATATATAGTCAGAGAGAGAGAGAGAGAGAGAGAGAGAGAGAGAGAGAGAGAGAGAGAGAGAGAGAGAGAGAGAGAGAGAGAGAGAGTCATGTGGTTTTGCCCTATGTATACTTTAAATATTTATGTTCAATTTTAATATTTTTCTCACCGTGTGCAAGGAACGAATTGTGAGGGACAGTCTGTCCTCTACTGGAATGGCTCAACGCCACTTTGTGTCCTGCCTTTGTATCAAGGGTCTGGCCAGGTCCAGGAGTTCTTTATATAGGCAAGGCATCATGTATGTTGTATACGCAGGAACTCGTTCACACATCCCAGCTGAAAAAAAAATTATAAATGCTTCTGTGGTGTAAAACAAGACTGACTGATCATATACATTCCCAGTTCACACGAGAACTTTTATTTTGGTTCAAGTAAAATACATAAATTTATAAAAAAAGGTATTGAGTAGAGCCTATAAATAAAGTGTACCTGTACAAAAAAAAAGATAAACGGGGGAGGGGTGTTCTCAGTTATATAGATTTATAAAGAGGTAAGGCAACAGGACCTTGATCCTTCGGTCGTGTGGATAGCCTGTGCTGGCTATGTAGATATGTTTATGATTGTGAGCTACTCACCCTCAGGAGGTCCACCTCAAGCTTGGCCATCATATTACATTGTGTGTCCTCCCTGGCTTGAGAGTAGTGATCCCGCCACCAGATGGGACTGCACCTCTTAATAGCATTTACGATCACGACATCTTCGAAATGATCCCTCACAGCATATGAGACAGCTGCAGCTGTTACAGTGAAGCGGGGCCACTTTTCACACTTTCCTTTCGCTATTTTGAACACCTCTGAAGGACCCGCCCTTTCTCAGTGAGTGAGTGAGTAATAGATGTTTAACGCCATTTCGACAACTAAGGTCATATTCATGGCGAGAACTACATTACACAATTCATAGAGGAATGTGTCAGTGCCCGCGCATGTGCACCACACACATCCTGAGGGGATAGCAAAGAGAAGATACAGACCCTTTTAAGTGGGCTAGGGAAGCCCGCCCTTTCTCAGGTCATGTGTCTTGTCACCTGATACACATAAATGACCCTAACCGACTGACCGATTTGTCTTTGTGGAACCAACTGGTCCATTTATCGGTCGTAATGCAATTGGATTACAACCAGTGGAGCCAACTTTTTGAGATGATTTGCTTATATTGGTCGGTCAGATTTTATTTTAAAGTACGACTGATCTCTGTGGAACCAGTGCTTAAAACAAAGAGCGGCGAAAGTGCTTTTATGAATTATTCGTAAGCTTGACAGGTTGGAAGGTGGAGAAAGAACTAAAAAAAATAAGTTCAACAAGTACAATCACTTATCATATTTCTCTTCTAGAAAATAATGATGTTTCGATTCACTGAAAATTTACATCCCAAATGAAAAAAAACAACATATTACGATATCGAGGCCCATGCTCTTTCAGCTACCCCGTGCTATACAGCAGCGCCCAACAATACGGTACAGGGCGAGCTCCGTGGGTACCTAGGCGACGTGATAGAAGTTCGATGTATGGACGGTTACATCACCACTGATACTGGGCCCACCGGTGTAAGCCCTCTAACCTACAAAGATACTAGAGAGTATGGCTACAATGCGGAATGTCTAGCAACAGGAGAGTGGAATAACACTTTTGGGTGCACATGTAAGTTTACACCCATGCAACAAGTGGAATAGGGTCTAGCTGAAACAATTCCTTTCCATTTCTAGTGGCGGATTTATACGAGGGGCACGGGGGCGTGACCCCTCCTTTTGCCCTGCATTTGAGTTTATTTTCAAATAAGATTCCCGGTGCAAATAATATCCCTAATGGTAGTGGTATGTCGCAATGGCAGTATTTCATTTTACCTAGAAAGCCTTCACTTCTGGTTCTCATAATTATAGTGTCTAAACAGTTCAATACTGGATAGCATTTCTTAATAGTGTTAATAAGCATTACATGTACTGGAAAATGCATATGTACCATCATCCATCGCCTTTACTACTAGCTCAGTGACTGGTTGACGATTTTGCATTTTGTATCAATTTTAAATACGATTTTCTTTCATTACAGTGACCCCATGCCGCATCAAAGCCCCGAACAATACCAACTCTTCAACAGGATATTTCGAGGCTTACTTTGGTGATACCGTTGTTGCTGAATGTGAGCTTGGCCATCTAACAACATGGTTGGGTACACCAGACAGCATCGATCGTGATAATTATCGCACAGACCTGGTCAAGAAGGAGCAGTTCATGTTCTGTCAAGCTGATGGAGAATTTAACCACACAGTCCACTGCGTCCGTAAGTCATTTATACATAGTTTGTGACTCCAATTATGGTTAATCTCAAAACATTTATTGTGGTAGAACATTTGTCAGAAGCAGCTAAGCAATGAAGTAATGAAGCGCAGACACATTTCAAATGGTATTAGTTTAACCAATCAGCTACACCCCAGTCCTCCTTATTTGATTTCCATATAGGAACACCATGCTACCACAAACAGCCAGCCGAGACAGTGTCTGGAGATATAGACCTGCGATACGGAGATAACATGACAGTAACCTGTAAGCAGGGGTTCGTTACTAACATCAAGAATGGTCCAACTGCCATAGGCTACACCGACTACCGGTCAGAATCGAGCCCTTTCTATTTTACAATCTGCCTCTCTACTGGAGATGCTCATCCAATTTGGGGCTGTGTAGGTAAGCTTCGCCTATTTCTTGTACGGCCATGTCCGAATGTCCATGCTTTTTATTTCACCAACATTATTAGTGTTAACATAGGAAAAGAAACATGTCTTTATCTAAAAATAAACTCAAAACAATGTATCAGATATTATGGATTGATTATATTTGAGTTTGTGAAGATGTAAAGGATCATCCCATTATTACAATAGTCGACTGGGCCTCTTTGATCGACTTTTATGTAGTTAATGTCTGGCCAAAGCCGACTTTTGTGTGTGAAATGTATGGCCAAAGTTGGCCGAAGAGGCCCAGTGGACTATGGGTCTTAAGCTGTGCGTCCACAGGGTGACAGAGTTTGTAAGCGACAAAATTTCTGATGACAAAAACACATCTATCGTTGATTTCTGATGACAAATACACTTCGTTGATAGAATTCTTATGACAAATACAATCCAAAGCGCTATTTTCCGACTACAAAAATCAAACATATTAAATATCATTGTTGGATATGGATGATAAAAGTGGTTTTATTTTGTCGGTACAAATTCTGTCGCCCTGTGGACACAAGGCTTGTAGCACACTTTAATAAGGTGTCACTATAATGAAAAGATTACTATTATTATTGGATGTGTTCTATCTGTGACTTTGGTTGAGAGGGAACTTAAACTATTTTTTATTAACCGCATGAATCGTGTTACCTTCATGATACAACCAGGCATACCGTGCTTCGCTGACACCCCATCATTGACGATACCAGTAGCGCCAGTTGCCGCTGATGCCCCACCCAATTCGAATGGAAAACTTGTGGGTCGATATGGAGACCAGGTTTGGGTCGACTGTCAAGAAGGCCATTGGGATGTTAAAGACCACAAATTTGGGTATCTCACTAGCTGTGACTCCAACGGCGATTGGTCTCGTATGGTGGCGTGTGAACGTGAGTAGATATTATTTCTATAGATTAAGTCCCAGGTAGGGGGTGCACAGCTGGGCCTCTGACAACCCTTACCCGTGTTCATAGGTTTTACCCTCAAAAGTCCACCCTTTTTAAGGTATTTTCAGCCAAAACCTCCATGTTTTTACAGAAAAATCTGATAAATAAAATCAGAATTTGAAAATTGACTCAAAATGACCAATTACCTTTAGGCCTATTTGGAAAATCTTCTCGTAAACCAGCAAAATGTGTACAAAAATTCAGACATTTTGGCTGAAATGTGGGCTTTTTGCTCAAAAGTAGACCCTTGTTAGGGGGATTTTCTCAAATGAAGACCCTTAGAGGGATAGGACGCTTTGTTAGGGAGATTTCGTTCAAATACACTTGCCAACTGCACACATGTGGTAGCAAAACATATGAAGTGCCAAGGGAGAATATAATAGTTTTAGCTCGGCATCTTTAATATCTACGAGTTGTTTTTGGTCAAATTTGGCCAAAAAGGAACAATCCCTCCTAATCGCGGCTACCTCGAAGCAATATCTAGGATACTAGATATTATTGTTTACAAATTTAGAGGCCCAATATTGGGGCTAAAAGTTGATGTATCGAAAAATCACCTTTTTCAATTAGATACACACATTTCGTACGATAAAATCAGTTTTTTTAGTATACATAAACCTGTCCTCCACTGGAGCCCGTTTTGGCACTATTTTGCAATGAGAAACCATCCTTCATTTATAATAGGGGGCCCACCTCAGAAATATCTAACCTGAATTGTGTTTTTCAAGTGTGGCTTCTAAAATTTCCATACTGGGCAAGTCCTCTAGCTGACAACCTGTAGACATGTAAACACGACCTAGAGTGTGTTATAACGATTTTGTGGATATTATGAAGATATAAGCAAATTTAATATAATTTGGAAGAATCTATGGGGTCTGGCTTAACCCCATGTGGGCTGGGCTAAGGGATGGATCCAAAATACCTAAAGTAATTCAATGTGAAAACAAGACAAAACAAGGTAAATTCTACTTATAAAATCTATTGACCACAAACGGTACAAAGCAAACACAATATGATAGTCACAAGTCAGCAAATGATATACAAAGAAAATGCCCTGACTACAAAAACACCCACCAAAGAACAGGAGCACTGGCTTTACTTGTTACCTGGAGTATGTCTTGGAGTAGTCTGAGAGGTGGGTATAGGTGTCTACCCCTGACCAGGCCCTAGCTGGCACCCACCCAGGGTAGTAGTATAGTATGTATCGCAATGGGACTATAGCTAATCTAAGGATATTACTCACTGGGCATGCAGCCAATCAGAGGCCTCCATTTGGTCATGTGACCTTTGACGTCACTGGACCCCCTGTGGTGCACCTCATTTGCATAATAGGCCATGCCCCCTTTGCCAATCAGAGCCCTCCATTTGGTCATGTGACCCTCATTTACATAATAGGCCATGCCCCTTTATGCTAATGAGACCACGCCCCCTTGACCTAATTAGGGATTAGTGACCACCTTTCAGCAAATCAGAGGACAGCATTCTGGTTACGATGATAACATGACCTAATTAGGAGATTAGTGCAATCATGTGACCCCTCATTTGTAAAGAACACATGGCCTAGCCACGTGGCCCAGCCATGTGGCCCAGCCACATGGTCCCTTATTTGTAAACAATTGGGCGGGGCTAATTATGCAAATGAGATATTTAATATAAATAAAAAAAATTTATATAATTTGCTGTAGTAGTTTTTGGGTTCTCAGAGTTGATAGTCTGTAGAGCAGTTGGTATTTCCATCATGAAGGTGGTAAAGAAAGTGTGAGGGAACAAAATTTTACTTTCTCTTATAAATGTACCCGTTCAAGATAAGTCTCTTAACTATGGTTTTAAATAGATCAAAGACTTAAAAGAGATTTAATTCCATTTTCATAGAGACCCTCGCTTGGTAGGGTATCTGTCTGTTTTTGATTTTCACCTACCGTTTGCTGTAGGCATAGATCCCTTAGATTATTAAGTGTGGTTGGTCCAAGACGGAAAAGATAAAAGACTTAAAGGGTCTTATCCCATAGTCACAGAGATTCTCCTCGGTAGGCTGTCTGTTTGTTTGATTTTCACCTGCCGGGGTGGGGGGTCCAAAGTATTAAGTTATTTTAATATTAGTGAACCTGCCCCTTGGGCGGGTTCACATACGAGATCATGCTTGGTTGAGGACATTATTAAGAGTGAATTGTACATCACAGATGTAATGGCCGAGAGATCGTAGTAGAGATGTGTAATTATGAAGTGATTGAACAAACACTCAGAGACTCTAGGGGACAGAGCTGCGGCGCTGTTAGATGACCTGGGACAATAGCAATTGACTACAGGTACTTAGAGGTGCCTAGAGTGGGTGTGGAAGTTATCAGCCCGTCCCAGAACGACCTGGAATAATAGCAATTCACTGGTACACTGGTACTAGTACACTGGTACACCACAGTCTTCGTCATGGTTGACTGATTTCAGTAGCTGATCTATAGTAGAGGACTTTTGGCTGTTTTTGACATGACCTGCTGTCCCCCTCCTACATGATGTAAATATGGCCGAGGAGACAAGTCTCTCGGGCAATAAGCCATATATTTTACGCTAGAGCACTGTTGTGTTTTTTTTTGCAAGCCAGCAAAGTGAGGGGTGTGTCTTATACATGAGGATTTTGTACATTAGAGTAGTACTTAACTGCTAAAAAACATGCTTGTACATGACACTAGACCATACAACTAATATTAAAGACAAATGCTGGTGGATGAGTGGTAAATAAGTTGTGTTGATTTTTACCTATACCTCTGGATAACAGAAGTTGTGTTGATTTTTGCCTATACCTTTGGATATCATTAGGTTTATCTATGTGACCCTGTATGATGGTGTAAGAGAAATCCCTAATCGATGATAATATGTAGTCAGTAGTGTCGACAGTAATAACATATGTAAGTGATTTAATAGAGATGCAAAGAAAAAGGCAGTAATGCAAGACAGAGTGATGGATGTTTATTGACAAAAACAGTCCGAGATGAAATACATTGGTAGTGTGTTCCACGGGAATTGGTGGTGTAAGCTGTAGTGTCTGAGTCCATAATGAGATTTGGGACAGAAGGCTTGATTGCTCCAGTCGAGAGATGAAAGGGATAAAAACACCAATAGCCTGAGGGATAAATAGAAGAGATTTCATCGAAAATGAAAGATATAATTGGTTTAAGACCAGCAGAATCAGAGGGACTAATGATGAATAATAGGAAGAAGAATATTAGATTAAGAAATAACTACTTTAAAAAGTTGAACAATAAATGGGAAATGAATACGAGCTAGTGACTTCAAGAGATAACTACATTTCTCGTAGCAGGCGCGTTGAGATAACAACGCTCCTCAAATAATATATTTATGGAATTCTGAGTCGGAAGCAGGGAGTTCTTTCAGAGGGAGCATGGAGACAACATTGAAAGTTAGGCACACATATCTGAGCTAGCAGTTAGTAGCCAGATACCATTAGATCAAAGTAGTGAACAGCCTATACACATTAGGAAACAGCAGCCTTATATAAGAGGAGATCTGACATCTGGGGAATTGCATGCACATTCAACAACAACATACTCAGCCTTCACTGCTGAGGAGATTTAGAGAGTAGATCAAACACAACTATTTGTAGCTCTGAAAAGCACTACCTTGGAATGACTAGTTTCCAGCCAAGGGACTTCATACAAGATGAAGGTAGGAATTAAGAGCAGTGATTAGTACAATCGGACTCCAGGCCTAGGGAAGGCCTTTCCCTCTCCATGCAGGGAATAGCTCTGTGTGGACTTAGGATCCACCGTAAGGTGGGCATCCTATATTAACTATTCAAACCTTCCATGTGAATGCACTACACTGCCTAATTGGAAGTTAAATTGGACTAAGCTTGCCTCCTGCCTTGCCTACTGTATAACATCCTGTGAACTTAGGAATGTGGAGTTATCATCAGGATAGGGAACTTTAATATGAGAAGGAAAGAGAGATTGTCATGATAAGACTATGTCATTGATAGGACATGATCGAGTGTTGTTCGAGTGTGGCAAATCTTTGTACTCTTTTTATGCTTGAGATGTTAGTATCCAAGGAGAGGAATCAATAAAGCCTTCAGTCAAGAGGTATCTCTCACTGGTTTTATTTGAGTAGGACTGCTGCTCAGCTTAATAGGTGTACTGGGCTGAGGTAGTGGCATACTCTACCCTTTATAGGAAGCTAGCTCAAACCTCAAATTACACTGTTACATCTATACACGACGACCAGAAAGTAGGACTAAAACAACTTCAAATTAATGGAGTAAACACAGTACAACCCATCAAGGGAGAACACCCCTCCGTGGGGGATTTTTAACTCCCCATTTGGCCACTAGGGGGCATTGGAGGGCAAAATCACTCTCAAATTATTTTAAAAGTACATAAAGCTAATTTTTGATGCAGAATTCGATGGTTTCATTTAAAATGCACCATTTTTGGTAGAAATGGACCATATTTGGTTGGTAAAATGAACAATTATCATGAGAAATCCACCTATATGCCTGTTCCTGGTTGCCATGGCAACCATTCCAATAATCAAAATTTGCAGATTTTTAGGCCAGTCTTTGGGGACACTCCCCAAAAACCCAAAACTGAAAACAGAAATGGAAATTCCTTCTAGATAAAATCTATGATAAAAATCACCATATTATTATGTATTTTTTATGAAAAAGGCTGATTCATTGTGTTTTTAGACATCATTATGGTTTATGATGTATTTAGAGCTTAATCATCGATTTTAGATATGAATAACGACCTATTTTCAGGGAGGGGTTCTGACATAACTACTAGGAATATTTAACCCTATGATGTCTCATTTTAAAGATCTTGAGATGAACTTTGATAATGAATTTCCCTGCAGAGTGGTGTTTTTGCTTGCCTGTTCACATATAGGGATGAAGGAAATGTAAAAATAGTGACATGGGAAAGGGGTGTAATGAAGGAAGGTCTATAAGAGTCAATGGGAAAATCTATGGCCTCATTTCCTGCTAAAATATCATTCATGTTCTGTTGCTATTTTCAAATACTTTTGGATTATGATAGTTGAATATGTATAGAAGTGGAAAATGCAAAAAGATTGTGTTGATTTTTGTTCAACAAATTTAGTCTGCTAGTCTCAGCAAGTTTGTAGCTACAAGCTCTGTATCAACCTCAATGGGCTTGTTGTAGAATTTCCGATATGAGTCAGCTGACTTCCACCCTGCCAGGCGCATTATAGCATTTAAGCAGGATCCTACCTTGGTGGAAGCTGAAGCTGAAGCCCCACAAGTAGAGTGGGCCTTCCAATGTGAAGTGTCAATCTTAGCCATGTCTAGAGTGGCAATGGTCCACCTGGCCAGGGTATCCCTACTGATTCCGTCATGAGGCAAAATGTAACTCATAAGGAGCTGCAGTGGATTTTCTAGAGGTGGAAGGTTCAGCTTCCTCCTAAGTCTTTCAGACTTTTCACGGACCTTTTGCCTCCTAGTGAGATATGCCTTGAGGGTGCTAACCACACAGAGCATTTCATTCAGGATGTAGGGTTGCAAGACCACAGTGTTTAAAGGGTCAACCACTCTGTTAGACTTTAACAGAGTACTGAGTCTGAAGACAGCATTTCTGTCCTTCCAAGACAGTTCATCTGTCCTTAACGCTAAGATTGTTTGCCCTCTTTGAGACGTGACAAGTAGAATTGAGACCGCTAGTTTCAACGATAACTTCTTAAGCGACAAGGAACTGTTATCCCCCCAACTTTTGAACAATGTGAATACCTTTGTAACGTCCCAAAACATGTCATACCTTGGTCCAGTAAGGTCTATCTTCGTATGTGCCCTTCACCATATGGCATTTGTTTGGATGTTGCCCAATAGGCGCCCCATCTACCTGTGGTAACAGGGTTCCCAAAGCACATTGTGCCACATTCATAACTCTGTGACCTACTCCCGAGTCATACAAGGTCCTCATAAATTTACACACTTGGAATAGTGCCCTTCATCCAGTTATAACCCCGTTCAACACAGAAAACGATCCATTTGTTTATGTAAGTCATATAAAGTTTTCTTGTGGATGGTCTCCAAGCTTTTATCATAAGGTCAATGGAAGCATTGTCATACCCTTCCTTTTGGAGGCGTCACCTCAGAAAAGGAAAGCTATACTTGTTAGACTTCCTATGAACTGTAGGCTTGTAGGGGCCCCATGAGGTAGTAGGTTGTTTTTTCTCTTACGGAACCTTATGTAGTCTACCGCATACTTGTGGGCTTTTGCCTTCCAGGGTTGACTCTCCCAGTCCGGCATCACGAGGATCGCTCTTGCCCCTGCCCTCAGTATGCGTTGAAGCACTCGGCCTGCAATGCTGAATGGAGGGAAACAATATAAGAGCTTATTAGGCCATGTGAATGAGAAAGAGTCAACTTTCCATGCTTCTGGTTCTGGCCTACATGACACAAAACACTGAACTTTACAATTTGGTCTTGAGGCGAACATGTCCACCTGGGGCCTCCCGAACTTTTCACAAATGATTTCAAAAATTGAGTCATATATCTCCCACTCCCAGTCTCATCTCGGAAATGGCGTAACTCATGATCAGCGATGACATTATCTACTCCAGGCACATGAGCCGCGGTCAACCAGATCCCTCTAGACTCACACTAGTTCCAGATGTTTCTTGATACCAGATTACACATTGGGGACTGCAGCCCTCCCATATGTCTCACATATGCAAGGGCTGTGGTGTTGTCTGTTATGACCCTAATATGAGCCCCTCTCATTTTACACAACGATTTTAGCCCATATTCTATTGCCATGGTCTCGTGGATGTTGGTGTGGAAATCCACCTCAGAGGGAAGCCATCTGCCATTAGTTCTGACGTTCTCTCTGTGTGCACCCTAGCCGTCATCCGAGGAATCCGTATACAATTCAAACTCTGGTGGGCCTACATCCAGTGCCTTCTTAGCAGTTGGTATGTTGGCTTGCCACCATAGTATGTCCTGTATAGCATCCTTGGAAAGTACCATTTTAGCATCAAAATTCCCTTTTCGGTGGGCTAACCATTCATTCTAGCATTTCTCAAGTCCTTTTATATGTGCAGGCCCATATTGAACTCCTGCAGAGTAAGCTATCATAAGACCTATGGGAGGTACAACCTCCCTGATTTTTGGCTTGACTTTCCCCAGCAACAAGTAGGAATCTCACATGAATTTGTCTATCTTCTCCTGAGTTGGATATATAGACATATCTACAGAGTCAATCCAAAAACCCAAGAAAATAACCCTCTGTGAGGCTACAAAGGCTGACTTCTCCAGATGAATAACAAAGCCTAACCCGTCCAGGGTTTCACACACTCTTCTGATCGATTACTCACAACCTTCTTTGGACTCATGCATAATAAAAGAATCATCAATGTAGGGGAAGCAGATGTGTCCCTCCTCCCTTAGCTTAGCGAAAGGGGAGTGAGTAACTTAGTGAATACTCTTGGTGCACATGAAAGACCGTTTGGCATACCAACAAACTGGTAGAGGACCCTATTCCACCTGAACTTCAGAAATTTACGATAATCTTCTCGTACAGGGCGAGCTTCCCTAGCCCACTTAAAAGGGTCTATATCTCCTCTTTCCTATCCCCTCAGGATGTGTGTGGTGCACTGGCACTGACACATTCCTCTGTGAAATTGTGTAATGAGGTTCTCGCCATGAATATGACCTTAGCTGTCGAAATGGCGTTAAACATCTATTACTCACTCACTCACTTGTACAGGGATGGAGTAATAGGCATCCTTTAAATCAACACTCCCCATAAAACAATTAGGGGTGACAAGGTCCACAGCAGTTTGTAGGGAGGCCATCTTAAAGTGCTCATACATAACCTGCTTATTCATATCTGTCAAATCCAATATAAGCCTGTAATCCCCATTGGGCTTGGGGCGCAGGAAAATATTGGAGATGAATTCACCCTGTTCATGTACAGATTACTCAATAACCCTTACGTGCCCAGAATAGCAAAAGTGCGCTCTCAACCATGTAGGTATGTTCAACAGACATCCATGGGTTTAATAGTTATTGGATTAAGATGATTTCAACACCAGAAGACTCATAATGTCAAGGGCTTTCTAATAGTACCAAATTTGTTATGGTGCAATAAGTATGTAAATCATTAGTAGATAATATTACAAAAAATAATGAATTAAAATAAGCTTAAAATACATGAAAAGTGCGCGCTCTGGGCATTAGAAATAATGGGAAAATACAGGAAAATCAGTGAATTCACAAAAATATTGATAAAAATACCAAAAATATTGATAAAATATTTTCCATGTGATTTTCTCCAAGGAGTTCAATTACAATACATATTTTCTTTTTTTCCCGTCAGAATGATATACTTTGAACTGTCAAAAGACACTTTATTGATTTATAATAGCCTATTCCCCATCAAAATATAATGAAAGTAAAAAAGGATGATATTATGGGCACTTCCAGCCCATTTCCACTTACTGTGCCATTACCATTTCCTACTAATTCATGTAATACTCTAACATAGGCTTCACATTGCAAATTCTGAAAGCTATTTTAATGTACTCTTTGTTACCATTCAAATCAATACGTTATTCTGAACATGATATAGGTAAAAACTTTTACAATGTCAAGTTTGTTGAATAAATCAACTTTCTTAAAATAATTCTGGGCACGAAAGGGATAATACCCTTAGCTACCATTTTCTCTACTTCCTTATCCATGAAGGCCACCTCTACCCGATCAAGTTTATAGGGAGGAGGCACCCAGACTTGAGATGGTAAGGCATTAAAGTCAATGGTGACACCCTGAGCCATGGCTAAGATGCAAGGGTCCTTGGTGAGTTTAAACCAAGCATCAGTACACTTCAGAATATTACCTCCTTGAAAGGATTGGACAGTGTTATGTAGTGAGCAGGTGCTGTGGCCATGACCTTCTGCCTCTTAGACTGGGAATGAGAATCCTGAGACCCTGGGCATTTAGACGCTAAGACCTTGTCCAAGATCTCCTTGTCCTCCTCAGCTTGCTTAATACGAGCCTCCAGGTTGCCCCCAAAAAGCCATTGCGGGTCTCCGTCAATGTTAGTCTTTGGTGAGCGCCTTAGCATAAGGCTCGGCAAGGAAAGGTTTTAGCAAGTCCCTCCTCTTTACTGAGAGCCCATTGAACACATTGACCAGTAATCTGGTTACTTTATTGAAACCCTTTCCAAAGGCATCCAGTTGTTGGTCCTCGGGCCCTTTCTCCAACATCATCGAGCCGAACGGTACCATGGCTGCAATGGCCGAGACCACCCCCTTCTGCAGGGTCTGAAGAGATACGTTTAGTATATGCACTGCCACATTCTTGGAAAGGCCCTCAGAGTTGAATATTGCTTCCTCTAGTTTAGGCGCTACCAGTCTCTGCACATTAGAGGGCCTAGGAAATTCTTTAGTCGCTTTCTCTAAGTCCTGGGCAACGTAAGTCTCTTCAAAATAGGAATTGATGGCATCCGAGAGGGCTTCATGTATAGTGGGGCCTTCGTTGGTTAGTTCTGCTTTTTTCCGTCTGTAGGACTGAATACTCTCAGTTAGGCTTCCAGTTAGCTCCTTGAGATGGTCAATTGGAGGTGGCTTAGCCTTTGACGACTGTGCCTCAAAGTCACCCTGCACAGAAGCCACTTCCTCCTCATCAATGACCACCGACATAGCATGTGCCTGTCCATGTGGGCCTAGCACCACATATCCCTGACCTTCCTCTTCTACTGGTTCACACTGGTAGGCCATGTGATCCATACCATAGGCATAATCCATTGGTTGATAAGGTTCCTGATAATATTCATAACCCTGTTGGTAGTAGGGCATAGGAGGAACCCACCTTTGGGGTGGCTGCTGGATCAACACCACTGGTGCAATGGAAGTCTCAGTAGATTGAACTTCAGGTTCCTTCTTAAGGTTAACAGGACTTACAGTCTCTTTCTCAGAACCCTTATTCTCTTTAGAATGCCTAGATGAAGATCTAGCAGAGCTGGAACTCCCTGAACTAGAGTTCTTGTGTGATTTATTTCCCTTCTCCACAGAAGTGGGACTGGACTGTGATGAACTTGCCATCCTGGAAACAGACCAGAAATAAAGAATTAGGCACTAGCGATATGGTCGCGGTATGTACCTAAAGTAGGACACATGATGATGTACCTGGAGTAGACTGGCTTAGAGATATCCTACCATAGCAACAGGATGTTTAACCTCTGTATACTCTAAGCACTGCCACTTGCGGTTAACTCTAGGTCCGCAGACATGCCAACATCGACCGTTACGGCGAAAACTCGCCAAATTTAACCAAATTACAGCCCCAATCTTAGCAAACATGCAAAATAAGGAGACCTTTTAACAAGATTCAGTCGACAAACTACAATATAACTCCAATTTGCCATAAATCAAAGGATAAACACCCACGTGTCCTACTTTAGGTATGCAGGTACAACGACGCTGGTGCCCGGGGAGTCCCAACAGACAATTTTTCGATCAATATCGACAAAAACTGCCCGAAAAAGGATCAAATTGAAGCCAAAGATGCAAAAACATCAGGGAATCCTCAAAAACCCCTGTAGGATCCCTGTAATGAGAGAATTCCAGCGGAATTCCTCCAGAGATTGTAAATATGTAGAATCTCTCACAGCCTGCTGACATGACGACTGTCTTGAGAGAAACAATTTTAATATTCTGGCACTAAAAAGGTACCCCAGCGGCGTAGCCTTGGCCAGAAGTAGAACAAGAACATAATCCCGAGAAATATGGGGAAGAAAAGAGGAGAAATTGAGAAAAAACTCACCTAGAAGTTTGCAACGCTCGATCAAAACTGTCGTCACATGACCAGTCTTGTTCGGATCTCATCTGTTACGGAAATACCCGAAGTATTCCCGAGGTAAAACTCCTATTTTAGAATAACCTCACAGGACAGAACTAATAGTCACTCTCTCCAATACATGACTGACTTATCACGCAAGTTTAGAATGGATGAGCACGTGAATTTATTCAATTAATCAGTGCTAATAGCCCCACACAATTTATTTCTTTTGTTTCTGTTTATCTTGGAGCAAGATTTAATAATTGTACCACGAATTCACACAACCACAAACAGCCCTACAACTACGTCAGTAGCGGGCAGCGTTTATTTTATTTTATTTATTTTTTTTTTTTGGTCGCCACTCCCGTGGTTTAGACCCTAATGTTCTATGGTGTGTATATGTAGTTCTGGATAATTTTAGATAGAATATTTCGCTTTGAGCAAGGAATCACACAAATTCAAATACCTGAAAGCCTACAGAGTGCCTAGTGCCTAGATTTATACCGGTTTCCGCCACAGCTTATAGGCCAGGACCCCAACTGATTTGGAATTACCGTCACTTACGATTGTGACCGGTATCAATATCATTTTTCTCTTATTGTTGTCATCAGTTCTGGTCTGTCCAAAAGTTACGATACCAAACTCAAACGTCCAAGAGATGCAAGTTCGGTACTCGGAAGTCCTTGATGTGCGATGCGATGACGCATACCGCACAGAGGGTGACGAAGAAGAGGGCTTCACCATGCAATGCCTTTCATCAGCCACTTACAGCCCTGCAAAAGCATGCATATGTGAGTACATTGGCATTTATACATTATTTCGTCATTGCCGTTTTGACCATCTAAGGGAGTGGTCATTATTTATAAACGGGGGGGGGGGGTTGAGGGGCTTAAAAAAAAACTCCACGCTACTATAGATTAGAGAGGGAGTAACTCACCAGCCCTAATAACAATGTGACAATTGGTGTTCTTACCGTGAGAGGGTGCTTTAGAATTAGAATGATTTGCAAAATGGTGAGTCATAGACTGGGGATCTATTTGTGTGTTATATAATGGGACATAAGGCATTAAAGCAACCAGTCACCCTCAAAAGAGCACAATACAGCAGAAGTTAAAATCATTCCAGCTCGTTAGAAATATTATCATGTGCATATCAGCCTCCTCCCAACTAGTTCATCGACACAGCTATGTGATTAGCTAGTCTATAAACAAACATGAAGGGGTATGCCTAATGCAACATCAGGGAATTAACACAGGCGCTTTTCCTTTGCATGATTATTCTAACAGATTACATCTGCGACGGCCTCACCGTCCTTAACAGTAATACAATAAACGGAACAGCACTTGAGTCAACATCAATAGAAGTGACTTGTAATGATGGTTATGAAACACCCGAGCTTCTGAAGACGTTCCAGGTCAGGTGTGCTGGACTAACGTGGAGCGATAAGAAGGAGTGCTACCGTAAGCCATAACTTCTTGAACGAATCCAGAACGTTTATCAAAGTTTAAAAAAAACTGTCTAAATCTAAGAGTTTAACAACTTGCCTTTTTTTCTCCTGGAGCCTTATGTCCGCATGGCGATAAAAATGGGTGGCGACAAATTTCCAACTGTCGTCCATTCTCGACGACAAAACCACTTTTAACATCCATTTCCGAAAACAAAAACACCTCCAGCATTCATTTCCACCCAAAAAAAATCGTCACAAATAGACGACAAAAGTGGTTTGTCGTCGGAAATAATCGCTGGAAGCGTTTTTGTCGTCGGTCATTTTGTAGGCACCGAATTCTATCACCATGTGGACACACCGCTTTACCTGTACTTATAAAATTGACCAAATCTATGCAAAGGTCCACAGGCACTGATTGGCGTAAGTCAATGGTGCACAGATTTTCTATTCTCAAAGTGCATGAGTCCCCATGTTATACCAAATGGGTAACCCCAACTTCCCTTTAATCCTGGCAGGTATAACTTGTGACGCACTGACCATTGAGAGAACACAAGCCCAAAACCTAATACGGCAATTAGGAGATACGGCAGCTCTGACCTGCGAGAGGGGGTACAAGTTCAGTAAAACAGCTGATGTACTATATGTTGAGTGCATGAGCAACAAGAAATGGAATGCCACAGATTTTTGCATACGTAGGTGTCTGACAATTCATTTCCATGGAGTATTATAATGTGAAAATAATCTACACCATTTACAGTATTTCTCTTGTGTGACTGTCTTACAATGGAATTTTCACACTTGATAATAGTGCAAAAGAACATCTCATATATTTTCTTAAATTAATGTCCAAAATAATCGGTCGTCAACTTGGTGTTATATATGCACAATGAATTTTTGCTAAACATATATCACTACCTTCTTGTTCTAAGCTGTGGAATGCAAAGAAACTGCCCCGGCACACGCGGTAGCATCGGGAAATGATCCGAGCCTGTTGAAGCATGAATTCCCCAACTCGTTACTGGTGTTCTGCGAGGAAGGCTATGAGACAGACAACAAACAGGGGACATATGTCATAACATGTAACGCAGACGGAGTATTTGAACCCCCACCTGTATCATGTGGACGTGAGGCTGTTTGACATAAATTATTTCAGCATCATACATAGTGCACTGGCCTTTTCATGTTAACACACCTAAACTGAAATAAGCTTGAATTACAACATAAATGACTATTTTTCTTCAATGGGGCAAGGCAATCCAAAATCAGAAAGAGAAAAATCAACCCACCTGAACCTTAGTAAAAAGGCTCAGTAAAAAGGCTTTATTCCATTTTAGTCAGTAAAAGTCAAAGTCTCGATCAGTCAATGGAAAAATGTCTGACTGAATAAGTGGTACCTGATTCTATGTGGAGTTGACTTTCTCAGTAAATCTTATAGACTTTTTCAGTCAATTTTTAAACTTGTTCAGTCAGTTCTCAGACTTTTCAGTCAGTTCTCAAACATTGTCAGTCCACCTTTGACTTGAACTCAGTACACCTGATTTCACTGGTCGCCTGTCAATGGTTAGGTTTAGGAAAGTTGACTGAAGAAGTCTGACTTGACTGAAAAAGTTAAAAGTCAGGCCTGAACTGACAAAATTTGACTAAAAACGTTGACTTTTTAAAATAGCCAAAAAAGTCACATTTGGAGTCAAAAACTTACTGGAAACGTTTGCCTTTGACTAGGAAACTGCTCCCACTGACTGTCAGTCTGCTAAAAAGTTAAGGAAAGTCAACTTTTACAATCAACTTTGATGGATAAAGTCAAAATGGAATCATGAAAAAAAAGTCTATAAAAGTGGGAGACAGCTGACTGTAAAGGTCTGGATTTCACTTTTTAATTCCCAGAAAGTCCAGCAAAGTCACTCAAAGTTGACTTCTTAATTTAACTTTTCGTGACCTTTTGCAGAGTTGACTGAAGGGGAGTAAGGCCTTATCCAGAAACTGGCTATCACAGGGACCCTACCTGTGTCCGCCTGGACATAGTGTATGTAACCTGAACCGCAGCTTTCCTTTTGTCATATTATAATATAACAATGAATAACCATGAATGTATGGGAGCAAAATTCATATAAGAGCTATTACATCTTGCAGCCAAGCCTTGTGACGGTGTATCCGCCGACCAACGTGCACTAACTGCAGACATCCCACCTGGACTGTTTGGTCAAAACCATACAGCTCATTGCAAAACTGGACACACTATTGGGGCAGATAAGAGTTATCAGAACCTCACGTGTACCTCAGAAGGGAAGTGGCAGGGGCTGAGCGGCAGGCTGCGTACTTGTAATCGTAAGTACCCTCTTTAGTTAACAGAATTATTGAATAGATCACATAATTATTGAATAGGTCACCCAATGTCTCACTGTCCCTCTCTAACTGTCTGGCTCTGTCTCTGACTCTCTGTCTGTCTCTGTCTCTCTGACTCTCTGTCTATGTCTGTCTCTGTCTCTTTCTTTCTTTCTATCCTTTTCTGTCTGTCTCTGCCTGTCTGTCTCTGTCTGCCTCTATCTCTCTCTCTCTCTCTCTCTCCCGCTGTGTCTCTGCTCTCTCTCTCTCTCTCTCTCTCTCTCTCTCTCTCTCTCAACTATAACTTCATATTTTCAATACATTTTGTGATTGAATCTGGTCTCTAAATATAGACGTTTGGAAAATAACATCTACCATTTTCCAAGCAAAACAATTGAATTCGAAAGAAAGGAAAATCGTTCTAATGAGCACATGCCATATTTCCAGCGGTCCGTTGTGGTGCTTTGAATGCCAGTAACACGAACGGCCACCTTACCACTGGATCCTTTGGCCTGGTGCTTACAGTAGCGTGTCACGTCACATTCCGTTTACCATCGGGAAAACCAGCCTTCAACACCAGTTGTCAGGCCAATGGAACCTGGTCTCGGGAAGCACACTGTGAAAGTGAGTCAGTTTCACTGTGGACTTTATGTTGCTACTGTATCACATCTATAGGTCTGAAGGTCAAATCAAATACCATCTATTTATAAGCTACATCCTGAGTTCAGAATGATATTATTAGCCCAGAAGGCACTAGTTATGCCAACTCAACCAATATGAAGGCAACATTTATTCACTGGCACTGCATCATATTAGCAAAATACCATTACCCCTGGACGTATCAGGTCTTAAAACGGGTATAGGGACTAAAATCAAAACGAAATTTCATTGGAAGATACATATTTATTTGTATCTACACATTGACATCTTTTTTGGGAAGACCTGTTTCGTATATGAAGCTTTGTTCACTTTGACTAGTGGAGTGTGAATTCAGGTAAATCCATGTTGAATGGTTAATCTTTTTTTTTACCTAATGTATATTGCATATTTATATTGTCTAATTCAGAGATCAGATGCCCCGACCTTGACCTCCCCCACACAGATCTACACGGCTTGGTCCTGGAGGCAAATACACTTCGTAAGGCTTATTGTAAGGTCGGGTACTCCGCGGGAGGTATAAAAAATTACATTGACGTCAGATGCGATGAACACGGTATCTTACACAAGGTCAACCTCGTATGTGAACGTAAGTTTCGATGGTCTTACTGGTAATTCTTATACCATTTTCCGATTTGAAGATTTTGATGAATTAAGCCATGTTTTTTTTTTTTTTCATTTAGCTAAGTCCTGCCCGCAGCTCATAAAGCGTTATTCCAACGTGGCAGAAGGTGTAAATCTCAAGTACGGGGACAGCAAATCCGTCATCTGTGATGAAGGATATGTCCTTAATGTTACGTCACCAGCAGTGCATTGTACATCAGAAGCTAAACTATCACCACCAGTCGAGTGTAAACGTAAGTTGATAAATCTATCAAAAGGCTTATGTTGATGATATTGATATCCTCAGATAAGCATGTTCATTAGTTAATATTTGAAATAGCCACGTTTTTATGAGTATATGTTTTAGTATACATGTAGTCCCTACCCGGCATCTTATCTCTTCATGTAAATGTTTATCTGCAAGTCTGCTATTTTCTATCGGGAATAGTATAATCAATTGTACATCGATTTATCACTTTACACATCTTTTTTCTTTCAACTGCATGCACAGCCATAACGTGTCCAAGGCCCAATGTGCACCCATCCCTTGACAGTTTTGATGAGATAAAAGAATCGCCCTATGGAAGGAGAATACGTTTTCAGTGCAAACAAGGGTACTCTCAGCTACAAGAGAATGAGATGATAGAATGCCTCGCTAATGGCACTTGGACCCCTCTGCCTTACTGTCTAAGTATGCCATGGATAAGTATTATGGATAACACATGCGATTAATGTAATAACACAAAAGATTTATTTTCTTTTATCGAATTCACAATAGGTTGGTATTGGTTCTGCTGATGTAGAGGTCCGTTCATATGAATCTTATTATTTCAGTCTATCATTTCTTCTTCAACTTTCTCTGTTAAACTCAAACTCTAACACTCATTAGGATCTCAACGTTCATGATTTATTCATATTTATGCGTTGAATGAACTATGATGGTCTGAATTCTGCCTCATTGATCAGACAGTGAATGACTATTTCTTTTATTTTCTATTCTCTAACAACAGAGGACTGTGAAAGAATCCCCGACATCGAAAATGGAAAGTTGTCCCATCATTTTGTTAGGAGTCTTACTAGGGTGAATTTTACGTGTGATGATCAATATGAGCATGAGGACCCTTCATGCAGTCATGAGGCTATATGCAGCGCAGAAGGACAATGGAGCCATGTCCCATGCAAGTGCATAGGTAAGTATCCAGATGCCTAACTGGAAACCTATGATATAACAATCCATCACGTATCATTTTGGCTGCACTAAATTGATTCTAATAATGATTGACATCAATTCACAAAGCACTGACACAGAGTCATGAGCTGCGAGGTCCTTATCCTTTTCAAAATTTCAATATCCCCAAAAATTATCCCTTCACAAAAAAAATATCTTTAGATGTCCCTGAATTTAAAAATGTCGTGCTTGTCATAACCATGTAAAGAAGTCTTAAAATTTTGTAAGGTAAGAATTACTAGAGATATGATGAGGACACATTTCTTTTTTTTTTACCTTTGTAAATTACATTGACTATGACACTTCTTATACCAGAGTCTTCTTGGACAAAAACCTGACAAGGGTAATTTGAAGGAAATGTCCTAGCTCTGATAATTCCTACTTGAGTAATTTTTGGGTTATGTTCTTGAACTCTGGAGGCAGACCGATATGGTATAACTCGTAGTTTGCTACCAGAGTCATCCCAAGGGCACAGCTTCACTCTGGTAATTTTCACTATCACTTATGTTATGAATAACCCTCACAGATGCTTTCCTTTCAGCCTCTCCAATTGATGGGCATTGGACGCCTTGGTCTGCCTGGTCCAACTGCCCCAGCACCTGCGGTGGAGCAGTCTACCGTAAGGTGCGGCACTGTGCCGGACCTTATCATGGCGGTCTGGAATGTGTGGGTGGGTATTTATTTGACTTTAGATCGTTTAAATGTTATTATGACATTACATTATAGTTCTATATTGCATTGTATATTTGAATTCTCAAATTGCAGAGATGAAATCTAAGATCATTTTCAGTGGCATATATATAGCAAGTCCCTTTGTGTACCATATATAAAATCATTGATCAACCACCATGTGTTCATTCTTTTCGTTCATTTGATAATTCATTAACTATTTCATTGGTCTTATATATCTATCATTTTATTATTAATGTTCTTTGTGTTGTTGTTGTATTTTCAGGAAACTCGACACAGTCTGCTGAGTGCAACACAGTTCCGTGTCCAATAGATGGCTACTTGAAAGAGTGGAACAACTGGGGAAAGTGTACAGCATCCGTCACGGATTGTGCAAAGGGCACGTGGATACGGATCAGAAACTGTCAAAGGCCAGATCACAATGGCAAGCCCTGCCCACCATATGATGAGGAACCTAGGGTAGAAATAGCAGACTGTGATGATGGATTAGATCCAAACTGCCACGGTAGGTTAATATATAGAATAATCTTCTTCTTATTCCAAGAAAGAGAAAGAAAGAAAGAAAGAAAGAAAGAAAGAAAGAAAGAAAGAAGGAAAAATTCTCCTTCATGTAAGCACATTTGGTCCGATTTAACAATCCCTTCCATATTAGTTAAAGAAGCGCATATAATTGATTTATATGAAGTAAAAAAAAATCTTTGGAAGAGGAGTTGCCTTTTTAATATGTGGCCATACGCCGGATCGAACAGTTCACATATTCCAAATAAAAGAAATACCGACTTGGTGAAGAAAATAAATCACATTCTAAGGTTACATGATTGTCAAGTTAGTCATAAAGGTAAAATAAGTAGCAACTGGCAACGTGTTTAATGTACAAACACAACCTCCCCTGAAATGAATGCTAATATCATTGCTGACCTGTTTTTCTCCTTCTCTAGAGAAAAATGCGGAGAGTTTAGGCCAAACTGGTGACGATGAGGAAGTGGTAGTCAAAGTCGCTGTTGAGATGAAGGTCGCTGACACAACTCGTTCCAACATTGTTACAGGTTATGTGGCTGTTAGCTTCATGTGTTTTGTAATCTTTTGTATCATATGCCTTGACCTGATTGACATATGGATGAAAATAGCCATGAAGAAGCAAAGAAAAACATTCAAAGTTAAAAGAGTCTCTAGATAATAAGGATGCCGTTGGAAATGTTGTGTATATAACGTCTGTTGCCAGACAAGATGGATTGGATGCCGACTGCACGAAATAGACACCCTTTGAAACGTAAACCCCCTCCCTTTATAGAGCTATATTTTATTTAGGTCTTTTTTTATTGACTACGCATATAAATTGAACAGTTTTATATTGTTGTTGTGTTTTTGTTACATAAGAAGTAATCTATAATTTTAACAAATTTTAATTAATAATCATGATCATAATCTGAAATTTGTGGTCATCCCCTTGCTTTTACCCTCAGGTTCCATTTATTTATGTCTCATCTGTCAGCGATATACTCTGCTATATGTTATATTTTATACATGTATTGTATTACCAAAATATGTGTGCAACAATGAATATATATGTATTATATGTCTCGTCTCTTTTCTTTTTCTTTTTATAAAAACCACATTCCACGTGTGCCCAACTTTATGATTATGTCGTGTAAAAGGTAACCCTGTATAAATCGAATGGATAACATGTATTTTATATTACAGCAGATGTTCTTTGATTCAGACTGTGTTGTATATTAAATAAAATTGTTGATATGTTATCTGGCTGTTCGTTCTAGCTGATAGTTAACCTGACTGGCTGGCAGATGAGAGAAACATTAGATTGACGTGTTTCAGAGAATAGATGATATCTAAAGACATCACTTAGACAATACATGTAATGGAATATAAGGCCTTCCTGCCATAACTCTGGGTAGACTAGGGTGCAATATATTATAAAGACAGTTTGTAAACATAATGTGGGCGTGCCCGATAACGAGTAACTGGCCAATTTATTCAAGTTTCGACCATCCAGGGATGAGGATGCACTCTAAAGGTGCTGTATAAGTGCCTATCATGCAATACATCATGATGGCAAACATACATAAACCTGTGAGGCATACTCCTACATCTAAAGAGTAAGATAACAAGGAAATCAAATGGACGAGGGTGATAAGAATGACCCGACGTTGATGACGTCACAACATTAGATTTGACACCATAATTAGTTTTCTATTTCCATCAATAGGAAAAAATAACATTTCCTAAACCTTCGCATATTAACACACCCTTGGCTATGAACAAAACAGGTACATGATAATATAGATCCGTCCTTATCATCCGTATTCTAACAATACCCCTTTGCCTCAAGTACACTGAGCTTATCATCGTTATTGGTATTATTATTTGATACATAAAAGTCATGCATTCTTATCGAAATTCACACAGCATTCATTTTTTCATAAGTCAATGAAGTCTCGTCAACTCCGAGATGTAAAGAGGACCTTGACTTTTGGTCACGATGCCCCTTCCGGTTCCGGTCAGTTCTGTGCGTGTGTTGATGACGTCGAGGGTGATAAGAATGACCCGACGTTGATGACGTCACAACATTGGATTTGACACCATAATCATTGTCAGCGTTATAGTCGCCGTCAGAGATAAAAGATAAGGCGCGACGTCGTGATGCATTTGCGGCAAAGACAAGGTCGTAGAGAAAGCCTCCAACAGATCCTCCAACCAGAGGTCCCAACCAAAATACCTGTCGATTGAAGGGAAATGTTATTAAAAGCTACAATCTTAAATGATTATTATTGATATGTACAGGAGTAGAGAGGTGTTTTCTATATGAAGTAATTCCTAAATAAAAAAAAAACACTCTCTAAGCCCTAGCATAAAAGTGAGATTTTATACATGTACATATCACTAGAATAGTGTCAGCATGTGTACACAAAATATATGCTACTGCAACAGCTGTGCAAATTGAAGAAATGAAAACAAAGGGAAAATTATGATGGACAGAGTAGACCTAAATATGGCTGCCATGGCATCATTGCCCATATATCACGTGTAATAGCACCTACCCAATGTCGGTTCCATCTTCCCTCTATAATGGCTGGCCCTAAGCTCCGAGCAGGATTAATACTCCCCCCTGTGTAGGGTCTCTGCAAAAGAGCACAATAAGTACAGTGCTAATGATTTGAGAAGCCTTTGTTGGGGGAATAAATAATAGAAAGTGCTCTCCCAATGGGTTCCACTCGCTGCTACTCCCATAGAGAAAAGAACTTCGCCCTCTCCCGACAAGCAAAAGAGGCACCTAGTGTGACAGGGGAGTACTAAATATTTCTTCCATGCTGCCTCCTTTAGGTCGTCAAGGAAAGCAAATTATATGATCGACAGGGGTCTTCATTGCCAGATAGGAGTGTCCATTACGTATTCTAGTAATAATTCTTGGAAGCTTCGAAACGTTAGAGAAATTGTGCAAGGATGGGTAGAAAGTGGTATTGTGAGCGAATGAGGAAAGAAAAGGAAACAAAATACACAAATTTAGAACAACACATAAAAACTTTTTTTTCCATTTCACCCCTGGAAATTTTTCACCATGTGCTACATTCTTATTCAATAGCTCCAGTTTCTAGCCTATTAGGATAGTCCTTCAGTGAATGTCATAATTATTGGATTGTAATCGTTAGACTTGTCGATCACTTGGATCGGTCTGTCTCTGTCTCTCTGTCCCTCTTTCTTTCTCTGTCTGTCTGTCTGTCTGTCTCTCTGTCTCTCTCTGTCTCTCTCTGTCTCTCTCTCTCCCTCTCCCTCTCTCTCTCTGTCTCTCTCTCTCTCTCTCTCTCTGTCTCTCTCTCTCTCTCTCTCTCTCTCTCTCTCTCTCTCTGTACTGACATTGCTTCAAGTGTTATTGACAATAAGAAAAACTTTGTAACCAGTATTATTTGACATGCATTTTTCAGTCTACAAACGCCTGAAATGTATAATAAAATACTGTATCTTACCGTAAAAATAATGGCTGTAAACATGGATGTGAGTAATATGGACGGCGATCCTCCAGAGGGTCCTTCTTTTCTGCTCTTATCCATGGCGGCGAAATATGAAAACACATACATGAATGTCCCCATAGTTTCCATACCAAATGCCTGGGCAATGTCTAGTTTATCATCCACTAGTGTAGCCCCAACATACTTGTCCTTTAGTAAGGCATAGAGAAGTGCTGACCCCATCACCCCTCCAGAACATTGCGCGGTAAAATACAACAAAGCCCTGGCGGCATTAGTGCGTCTGGATACCAACATGGCAATAGTGACGGCGGGATTAAGATGCCCGCCACTCACTTCGCGCATGCTTAGTGTCATGGCAACGGATACGCATGCGTAAAGGGCTCCATACAAGAAGACGTCTATGGTACGCGTCTGTTGAAGCTGTCCAGCAATAGGCCCTATGAGGAGGTTCACGAGAAAGGTACCAAGAATCTCCGCCAGGACGGCCCGCCAGAGTCCCAGGTATTGGCTGCAGGGCATGTTCACTTCCGGTATGACTTCTAGTTGAAAACATCCTGTTGGCTGATACCCGGTGAGCCGAAACGCTCAACAGTAACTGGAATATATAGGAAAATCAGATAATCAGTTTTGAAGTTCATATATCGGCCTGAAATTAAAATCTATCAATATTATCATTATTGATCATATCTCATAGGCCATAGGTACTACTCAGGTATCCTATAGATATACGTTTAGTATAAAGGCCACCTTTTGATTTGGGAAGTTATAATACATAATTGTGAACCAGATTTAGGATCATGCTGCACAGAAACTAAAGCATGCCGCCGCCTAAAACTCGTCAATACAGACGAGTTTAGGGTAGTCAAGGTCAAATGACCACCTACACTTGTCATACTGATAATAGAAAGTCATCATACTGACGACTTAGGTGATCAGGATGACGACCTAAAGTCGCCACTTTGACAACCTAAAGCTGTAGTTTTAGGTATTGTCAACCTGAGGACTTAAAGTCATCTACACTGACGAGTTTCATGCCTCTCAGTTTTTCAGTGTGTGTAAGAGCAGTATAGGCCAGGATGGAGTAAGAGAAACCGTTTTCTGTTTATCTGAACACGGGTGACTAGAAAAAAAAAAACAAAAAAAAAACAACCATCTCACTTCAGCAATGTTTATGTTAAGGAGTAAGTAGTCAACAGCGTGAATCCTGCAGATTTGGTAGATTTTCTTCATTGCATGAATAAACCAACAAAATTCCTCTACATCTGCTATGCACTGAAGGGTTGACATTGATTTGCATAGTTCTAACATTCAGAGAGTGATGGAAATAGAAGAAAATTATATTGATTACAACTTAACTCAGAAGTCTAAGAAGATGCAATATACATGATAAAGCTTTCATTTTCAGATTGAAATATTGAACAGCAGAATAATCCTACCTTTGGAAATAAGTCGTCGGTGATTTCCAAGCATTTGGAGGTGATCAAGAAACCCTATCTATATACATTCTTGCACCTGCGCTTTCTCTGCATCCTACGTCTTCCATACATCCTTGAGAGGTGAACTATCACCAATGGCTCTTCATGTAGTTCCCTTACGCTGGTTGGTACCATGCAGTCCTCAAAATACCAGTTCTCTGACCAAAGCGTTGGTGCAAAATCCACAATTGACCATTGATCAAAGCTACATTATCCTTTCACAACCACCACTCCCATGCACTGTGTCAACAGCTCTTGGTGTTCCAAGTTGAGGGAGAAAACTGTGTGTATATAATATGTACATGTCCACTAAAATATAGGAGTATCTGTCATGTTAGAAGGGTGCAAAGTATTTATGACACATTAACGTGTTAACGGGACACTTGGTCTGTGGTATCATCCTCTGCCAAATAGGACGGTGAGGGGTACCCCTTCTCTGCCAGTCACCCCTCCCCCCCCCTTTACCATACCACTGTGTTTTTACTATGGCACCCCCTTAGCACCCCACCACCCCTATGCATTCCTAACCACAACCTGTGCCAGTATGGTGAGCCTCCTCTATGGCAGAACCTCTCAGTAGGGGAGTTGCTCTCAGGATATTCCCAAAAAGTTATTTTCATTTGCATACCGACATTTGTAGATCTACACTTCACAATGATTACAAGTAAGCCAGTGATATCGATCATATCATGACACAATTGATGAGAGGATTGTTAATTGATAGAAGATTTGACATTTTGGAACCTATGGGAACAGGTAGAGAGGACTGCTTGCAGGGAAGTGCGTGATTTGGTCACATGGGTCAGTGAGCATGCGCCGGTCGGGCGGAAGTGGGCCGTGACGGCCAGCATTCAGCGCACGGTGCAGCGGGCAGAAGCAGCTCTGTGACTTGTTAGGTACAGAATATAACCATCTTGTCCCCTCTCAGACAACTTTAATATAATCTTTTGAATCAGTGTATAAGAACCGGTTATTCCATGCACTGATGGGCAAGATTACAAATTTAGACACAAGGAAAGGGTAACCATTGCCAGTACCATTGTAACCCTATAAGGGCCGTATATGATTCCCGAAGGCATAGTTTTCAAGGACCAGATGCGTATTAGGTCATAATTTGTTATTTGGGGGGACTGCAATGTATATAAGCTTATGCAGGTTATACCCTTCAGTTCAGTTTTTTAGGGGGACCCCCCGTACATGTATTTTGTAGTTGCCTGTGCTACTAACTAGGCTCTCCTTTGGACCAGAGAGGTCCATTGAAAAAAAAAAAAATATTACTCACTTGAGTCTGGATCTAAACCCAGGCAATGTTGCCAAAATGAGTATGATGCTCAGGCAGAGCCAGAGTATAACCCCAGGATCAGCCTCAGGATCTGCCAGAGTATCACTGAGGCTGAGTCTCAAAACATACTCCTTTTGGCGACATTGACTGAGTCTTGGTACTACGGAGCCCCTAAAAGGACATACTAAAAAGATTTTTAAACTGGAACATTTCTGCGGATACAGGAACATTCCTGCAGTTACTGGAACATTCCTGGTGGTACAGGAGAATTATTGCAGGTACAGGAACATTCTTACATTTTGCTGGTTTAAAATTGAATAATTACCCTCATAGATATTGCCGAATATTCAAGAGATGTCCTTATATGGTCACTAACAAAATTACCTGCAAGAATTCTCTGGATCCCGGAAATGCAAGAATAATTTCTGCACCCAGCAGAATGGTTTCTACACCTTACAGAACTAATTCTGTACCTGCATGAATTGTTTCTGTACCCGCAAAAAGTATTTCTGTATCCCTAGAAATAGTTTCTGTACCCAAAAGAATGTTTCTTTACTCAAGAATCATGTCCTAGTACCTGCAAGATTAATTTTGTAGAAAAATAATTATTTGGTATGTCCCGTTAGGGGCTCCGTACTACGCAGACTCAAGTGAGTAAGAATCTTTTTCAGTGTTCTATATTTCTATAACCTCCCTGTTTGGACCGACTACATCCCTATGGAAGAAAAGATGTAGAACTTGGGGGAAAGTCTTCGGCGCGGCGACCTCCGAACCGCCAGCAGGGGTCTGGAATGTCCGGGCACAGTCAGACATGCTAGGAAGAGGAGACGGACACCACCGTTACATGCACGACGAGAGGAACATGATATATCCGTAGTTTATTGTGTTTTGTACTTGAATGACCTGTCTCTACGACATGATATTATGATACATGGAAACCTATGTCACTGTACAAGTATAATGCCTTGACGTATACAATCATTTACGTTAATGGCCATGCAGTTATTGTCATTGCTACATCACGCTAACGGTTTTGGAGTGCATCAAACATGTTATGCTTAAATGCTGTGCACCGGTTGGATAGCATCAAGGGTTGTAGATATAGGTGCATCATGACGAGTGCATCATGACGAGTGCATCATGATGACTCTCTGAGGTGTACAGCCCATTTTATACTGTGTGGCTTTAAAAAGGTTAAATTTGTAAGACTACGATAAAAAGTTCAAACACAGAACTACCTAGTCCGATATTGGGCATGTGCCAATTATTATTTTTTTCTTAATCAAATGCAACTTCCCTGTACACGGCTATTGTTAGAATGGGTGTATTTGCAAGCAACGGTCCTCATTTTTGGTTAACAGCTTTTGTCGTAACATGTCTGCCTTGGTTCAATTGCGTTTTGGTCCCGGGGGGGGGGCACTCCCTATGTATTCTATAGTAACCATGTGTGTACACGACCATTCACTTGGTACCCCTTATGACGGGGCAAATATTCCCAAAAATGTACCCATTTGGGCGGGATAGCCCTCATATTGTACCCTATTTTTTTAACACCAATAGCATCAGACTATGCTTGATACCCCTATGATGGGGAAGCATTGAAAATTTGACAAAGAAATATGCAATAAATTTTACATCATTCTAGATTTGGGACCCTTACAGAGGGAAAATGCTCCAGAATATTGTACCCCTTTCCCCAGAATTTTCAAAAAATTCCCTTAACAATTCAACCCTGAAAAAGGTACCCCTTTTGGAAAAAACTGAATCAGAATCAGACCCCTTATAGAGGATCCTGCAGGATCCGCTCCTATAGAACCCAAAAACGCCCCCCTTTCCCGCTAGTTTGTGTACGCACATGGTATCCATAATATCTTGAGTGCCCCCCCCCCTGGGGTTTTGGTATATGTATGGTCTATGTTTCTGCTTTTCAAGGGAGATTGAATAAGTGTCTTCGCGCGGTGTTCCAAATTATGGTGTGAATTTGTGTTAATCTATGTCGAATAAAACGTTTCTATAACGATAATATATGCACACGTATACATGAGCCTGAGGAGCAGTGATACACTAAGTATTAGACCTAACCCATGTGTGCGTTTTGGTTGTTTTTCCCCCTTCTTTTTGGTGGGTGGATGGGGGGGGGGGCTAACGGACTTAGCAGGATTAATTATTAGCCAATGAGATAATCCCAACTATTCACTGTTGCCCTCTCGGGCCAACTGGTACCCATCTGATAGGTCTTATTTGTAGAATTCACTGGTAAAAAGCTCCAGCAATCGCCGCGCCCATGGGACAACCTGCTACCTCGGAATACTAGAGATGTGTAGTATACGCCATGGCTATACCGACAAAAAATAGGGGGATACAATAATTTTTATTGACCAATCAGAAAATTCTCTTCATTCAGTGCAGACATGATTTTACGGTGCATTATGTAACAACTGGTTTCTATCATGCTGGCTGTTTGAGTCCGTATCTTGCAAGGTACCAGGTAAAGCAGAGGTCGCCCCACTAAGGATCACGCTTCGCGGGAATTGGACAAGTATGTGGAATCTTCGCTTTGAGTTTCCTTTCCGCCAACATACTTTTTTGAAGAACAGGGAGAACAGAATAGTTAGGGGGCCTCACGTGAGATTGTAGATCAGACGTGCTTTGTGCCGCCCTCTACTGCTAATCTAGATAAGCTAGGAACCAGTCTAGTCCGGTCGGGATTCAGGGAACTCCCTCTCTCGTGTTTGGGGATTGTGGGTCCCCACATTCTGGGGAATATTACTATGCACTATACCTGGCTACATTTAACCACTACAGCAACAAGCGCCCAGAACTACCGTAATCTCCCGCCTATAAGACGCACTGCGCGTATAAGACGCACCCCAAACTTAGCACATGCATTTTTGCGTATAAGACGCACATTTTAAGGGTGATTTTTGTAAGATTAGTACATTTCTATAGAAAAATTACCCCTCGTATAAGACACACCCCCAACTTGAGATAAAGCTATAAGACTCCCCATCATTTTGTTTGGTGTAGAGGACGCGTCTTATACGCGGGAGTTTACGGTACTTTTACCCAGAAACGCTGGTCGCCAGAGAGGACTTACACTAGTGGTCGAGCTGGGGCCAGATTGGCTAGGAACAGAAATCCTCAAGTGGCGCCACCTACAGACCAGAGGCAGCTCCAGCATACAGGCCAGCCCACCTAGTAGTGGAAGGTGGTACTAAACCAAGGCTCGAATCGAAGGGACACTAGTCTTGTTTGTGGCATATCCAGTAACTTCATTGTATGAATGTTACTGTGCATAATAAATGCCTGATATCGAATTTCTTCATTAATGATTTACTCCACATTGCTTCACACATATACACTCCTCACACGAACAGTTGCAGCAATATCGGCAAAACATCTTATTTGATATCTTTCTAAGCTGCTAAGGGTTTCTAGATCTCTCTATATTGAAGATGGAAGTAATTATTCTGTACCGCCATCTTATCACTTTAACTCGCGAAGCAAATCGAAGTCTAACATTTCCATGATTTTGCAGTTAAAGCAGTTAGAAAACTAACGATGTTTATTGCTAGAAAGGATGTAGGCCCTTCTCGTGTGGATAGAGAATGGACTCACACTGGGAATAAGATAAGGCGATCCACAGAACATTGTCATAATGTTTCTTTGTGGCCATGTCCCTTTGAGGTCTATTTTTCTATTAGCATATGGTCAATACAGGGAGATGACACATTACGTCATGTCACTGATTCAAACCGACCACAACACAGAAATCATGCCAAATCATAAGGCCCCTGACAGGCTGCCCCGTGGGGGAGGACAGAGGCGGGACAGGGCGGCATGAGGGTTAGGCTAGGGCATGGGTTGAGGGTCAGGAGGGGAGTAGGTAGGAAGGGATGTGTCCAGAGGGTCAGTGAGAGGCTGGAGCAAGCTGGAGGGGGTCAGGGGTTGGGACAGTTGGCCATTGGAGGCAGTCCATGATCGTCCTGCCCAACGTCTTGTCATGATTCACTGCCATATCGACCATGTCAGTCAAAACCGTAAAGGCTATTCACGACGTCGTCCAACAAAATCTCTGTGAACAGAAGTGAGAGGATAAAACATTGGCAATTGTTCCAAAAGGACAATTCAAAATTGGCCTATGCGTTGGTGGGAATTAGCTCTGGGTTATGTTTGCAAATCTGAATAAGTTATTGCCTCCATGTGATCCCTCCATTATTAATGGTATAACTGATACTTCCTTACTAAGGTTACTAGAAGGGATTATCTCATACAGACATTCAGTGTAGGCCAGATGAAAACTAACATCATTCAAAAGAGTCAACTTATATTTAAGTATCAAGGACCTTGTTTTGACTAGTTTAGAAAAATGAGTCTATACGATGCAGTACTGAAGCGACAGCAATAGGCCTGACTGGTCAATCCCACAATCCAACATAACATCCGATTGTCAGGCCCCATCTCCGCCTTTGCTCCTTCTCCCACTGGAATTACCTTCATGCAGAGATTTCCTTTTTGACCTATGCTGAACACGGAACATACTTTTGTATATGGAGTGCAACGTGATCATGCACGTGCATTTGATATTGGACTGTGTATACCTAATAGACATACATGTATTTGAAAAGACGTTTGAACATATTTCTTTAATGTTTCTCATCATCTGAGCAACTCACTATGATCATTCAGTTTTAAAGCTATAGAAGTGCAGTTCATAAGGACACAATATACCCAGTATGTATTAAAAGTAACTACATGTGTACCTGCAGTACTAAAAATAGAGCAATTTATATCCCTAGGCAAGGGACTACTTTTCGGAAATCTCCCTAGGCAAGGGTCTACTTTTCGGAAATCTCCCTAGGCAAGGGACTACTTTTCGGAAATCTCCCTAGGCAAGGGACACTTTTAGGAAAATCTCCCTAGGCAAGGGTCCATTTTGAGTAATGCTGCGAACGCAGATTATTTTTCATGAAATTGCTCAAAATGCAGGTCAATTTTAAACTTTTTTCCCCAACATTCTTCTGGCTTCCCTAGCCCACTTAAAAGGGTCTATCTCTCCTCTTTCCTATCCCCTTGGGATGTGTGTGGAGCACATATGCGCGGGCACTGACACATTCACCTGTGAAATTGTGTAATGAAGTTCTCGCCATGAATATGACCTTAGCTGTCGAAATGGTGTTAAACATCTATTACTCACTCACTCACTCCCAAATTCTTCCATTTTCTCCAAAGGTTCTCTAAGAAAAGGTCTATTTTTCCAGAAATGGCATGAAAAATAGAAATTCTTCTTTCTAATTTCCCTAGGCAAGGGTCCATTTTCTTCGGAATCTCCCTAGGCAAGGGTTGCAGAACCTCCAGCCGTACACCCATGTCAAAAAAAATTGAGTGCCCCCCGGGGCTCAGACAAGGCAGGCCACGTCTGAGACAAGGCAGGTCAGGTATGAAACAAGACTGTTCAGGCCTCAAACAAGGCAGATTAGGGCTTGTGCCTATATGTAGGTAAAATGTGACGCTGTGATGCAAGGGTTTTAAGAAGTGATGCTCGTGACACAGGGGTTTTAAAAGTGACGGCAATAATATCAAAAGTTTGCAATACATGGGCATATATATATAAAAACGACGTTAGGCCTACGTCCTAAAAATTTTGAGCACCCATGTCTAGGCACGGTCTTAAGGGGTCGTAAGGGGCAGCTCCCACAAAAACATTTTGACATGTAGAATAAGTGAAAATCTTAATAAACCTGGACATATTATACATAGTTGGAAGTGTAATTAATGCCTTTATCAATTTCCTTCCATCTTGTAAATTTTGTTGTCTATGGAATGTGAATGGAACAAAAATGTTCTTTTTTAGCCTCCTTATTCTTAGAACATCATTATAGGATAAGAATCTGTCATCTATGTTACTTCTTATGATTTCAGATGGATTTTAGAGGGATTTCTGAGGGCACTTTTTTTTCTTCTTTTGATACTCCAATTATTAAGGTCTACAGAGCTGTTCAAAGTTGGGTTGTCATTCAAAAAGTGTAATTTTCACCTATTTTCGCCCATTTTCCCTTGCAAATTACACTTTCTGAATGACAACCCAGCTTTGAACAGCTCTGTAGACCTTAATAATTGGAGTATCATCAAAAGAAAAAAAAGTGCCTTCCGAAATCCCTCCAAAACTGTTCTCCACTCATTAAAATTGAAAATTAGTGCTGTTCTAAGCAAAAAGAACTAAAAAAGAATGTTTTTGTTCTATAAACATTCCATAGACAACAAAATATTACAGGATGGAAGGAAATTGATAGAGGCATTGATTACACTTCCAACCATGTATATTATGGACAGGTTTGATGTGTTTTACATTTATTTTACATGAAAATTTGTTTTTGAGGAATCTCCCCCTTACAACAAGGCAGGTCAGGTCTGAGACAAAGCAGGTCAGGTATAAGACAAGACCTGGATAAGGGGCGTAAAATTTGTAGACCCCTCCTGAGGGGGGGTGTAAAAAGATTTGGTCCCTCTTGAGGGGGCGGGCGTAAAAAAAATTACTCTCTTTTTAGCAAAAATGCATATGTGGTGCTACCACCTATAGATCAAAGAGGGGCGCGAAAATTCTCCATGTGCACAAAAATTTTTGACTGCCATCGAGGGGGGGGAATAAATATATTTCATGCATCTGTGCAAAAAGGAGCCCAAAGCCCCCCTCTGTTGATGAATAATGACCACTCCCTAAGACAAGGCATACAACTCAAGGCAGGTCAGGTCTAAGACAAGGCAGCAAACGTCACGAGTAGGCCGAAGGAAGGCCCAAACAAGCCCTTAGAAAGGAATGTGCCCCCCCCCGAGCAAACATTACAATTTTGAGGTAGATGAGCTGAGGCGACGATCTGCCCTCCCAGCCCAAGGGTGTGCATCATCCCTACCCAGGTGGGCATCTTTCCACCAGGGACACTGCTTTTGCCAGGCGGGCTGCGCGTCTGTCTACGCTCGCCAAGGTGGACAGATGTCCACCCCAAGTGGACATCCAAGTGGACATCTGTCCACCCATTGCTTTTGCGCCCCATTTCTTGTTTTATCGCCCACAAGTTTCGTCAAAACACATTGATTTCTTCCGATTCTTTGGTACAATGCGACCAACACAAATGACTTGTAATAATAATCCATCTGTACTGCGACAATAAAGTAAGGTTCCTTTCAAATTAGAGCAGATATGATGCAAATACACCTTCGCTACCGTCGAAATCATTGTCGCATGCTGCTACTATTACTACATACAGCCAACGTCATGGGCGAGGCTATTACTCCCTACGGTCCTTTATTTTTCTCTTCATTACTAAAAGAATAACAGCAGCAAAGGAATCCTTAGTTTGTATAGTATTCTCCATTTCAAAGAACGGACCATCCATAAAAGGAAAATCGTCCAAAGCGACCGATATCTAGGCCTAGGCTACCGTCTTCTTTCTCCACTTTAACATTGACTTCAATTAGAGCGCACACCCTTTTTATTTTTGATGGAATGTAACTCTTAAAAGTTGACATAAAACCTAAGAAACTTGCACTTGAAATTAAAGCTTATAGGCTGGGACTGATAGGGCCCACCATGCACCCCCCCCCCCCCGACACCTGAACAAGATTCAAGATGTTAACATTGATTATCTTGGGATGCACTACCGGTTTTGGCTCATTGTCCATGTGCAGGTTCAGACCACTTTTGGGTCAATTTTAGTACCATGTTATTCAAGGGGTATGCACAATCCCCAAGCTCTAAGACTATCTTACCTTGTCTGGATCCTGAAGCTATTGGTCTTGTTGGGAGAAGACATAATAAGTTTTTTATTAAGCCCTAATACATGTTTTTAAGCTCAGATTTGAGTGTACCAGACAGTCGGGAAGACGGAAGATTAAAATTACAAAGTTCCTTTTTTTTACTGAAGGTCTTAAATGCGCTCAAGATACATGTATAAAACTCGCCCTTATCCCCATCTTAGCACAATATCTAATATGATTTATGTAGGCCAAACCTCTTTGAGTAGGTAATATGAGACATTTGGTAATATGAGACATTTTGCAGAAATCCTTGATGACTATGACACACGTTATTGCCTTGGCCGCAAAGACACTACCTTGAGCCAATACGATGATGTTCCATTTCAATAATCTCCCTCTTTATGTAAATGGATGTTTTTCCATGCTAAATCTTTATCAATTCTCCTGATTCTTATGCTAAAAAGAGTGCTGATTAAGAATATGCATGTTTCTACTTCATAAAATTTAATGGCAAGGCTGTGTATGGCTGAAAATCAAAATGGCCGACAATAGATTCAGATGTCACTTTGAATTACATCAATATTTTCAGGCTTGGTAGCTCTGCAAAGCTGCTGTTGCTAGGCAGCCACATCACTTAGCAACAAAACAAAAGCAGCACTGTATTCTACTAAGCTGATTTATAGGGGATAGGGCCCACAAGATACTTTCTAGACTGCACATTTATGTAATTCAAAGTGACATCTGAATCTATTGTCAGCCATTTTGATTTTCAGCCATACACAGCCTCGCCATTAAATTTTATGAAGTAGAAACATACATATTCTTAATCAGCACTCTTTTTAGCATAAGAATCAGGAGGATTGATAAAGATTTAGCATGGAAAAACATCCATTTACATAAAGAGGGAGATTATTAAAATGGAACAGCATTGTATTGGCTCAAGGTAGTGTCTTTGCGTCCAAGGCAATAATGTGTGTCATAGTCATCAAGGATTTCTGCAGAATGTCTCATATTACTCGGAGAGGTTTGGCCTACATAAATCATATTAGATATTGTGCTTAGATGGGGATAAGGGCAAGTTTATACATGTATCTGGAGCGCATTTAAGATTTTCAGTAAAAAAAAGGAACTTAGTAATTTCAATCTTCCGTCTTCCTGACTGTCTGGTACACTCAAATCTGAGCTTAGAAACATGTATTAGGGCTTAATGAAAAGCTTATTATGTCTTCTTTCCAACAAGACCAATAGCTTCAGGATCCAGACAAGGTAAGATAGTCTTAGAGCTTGGAGATTGAGCTACCCCTTGAAAAACATGGTACAAAAATTGACCCAAAAGTGGTCTGAACCCGCACATGGATAATGAGCCAAAACCGGTAGTGCATCCCAAGATAATCAATGTTGAATCTTGTTCAGTGGACCCTAAGGGTCGACAAAATACCCGTCGCGTTGGGATGTGGGGGGGTGCATGGTGGGCCCTATCAGCCCCCGGCCTATTAATATCTATAGAAAAACAAGGAAAAGTCTTTTTAGGTCTGACATGTCTTTTAATATAAAAAATGATCACAAACCATAACACTCCCCCGAAAAATGCGGTCCAGAGGCCCTACTTACAAAGAGCGTTGCTTTCTTTTTTTTTTTAATTCTTAAGTTATAAAACGAAAGCACGCTCTAACAAACTAAATAGTGCAGGAGAAGCTCTCTGACCTCTTGACTCGTGCCTCAGCGAAAAATCAGCTTCGGTCTCGGCCCTGGTCACGTGATGGCGATAGGTTCTTTAAAAGGTGAGGTCAAAGGTCGGCAGGACGCTAGGTCAGGTTAGGTCAGTTGTTGTGGTTGTCGCACGACAGAGGAGTGACGGCAGAATGCACATGGGACATGCAAGGGAGCCTGCACTGAAAACTGACCCATGAGAAAGTCCTCTGTTCAGAGGGCTTTAGGTCTACTTTGAGAGTTGAATACCCTTTATCTAGATCATCGATTTAAAGACCTATGGTAATAAGTCGTGTATACGGTGCACATAGAATTGCAAAAAGTTTGGGAATTCCATTCTCACTATAGCTATTATGCACCTTCCAGCCCCCCCCCCCAATTTTCCACCCATTGAGACCTATTACCACGTTATACTATAATGGAAATGGAATTGACTTGCTCTGAATTAGACTGCATTGCGAAAAGTTGGGGGAACTGCTTCCATGATTGGTTCCACCTGAACACTTCGATGGCCCGGGGAATCAGTCGGGAATTGGTTCTCACCTGGGAAGCATTCACCACTTCCCGACCACGTCTATGGCCAATTATCTGTTGGCAACCTGACAGGGAATTGCTTCCCTGGGATCAGTTGGTTCCGTTTTAGGAATAGCACGTCCAGCAGAATCAACCCCAAATCTTTTCGTAACGTCCTCCAGGGTATAATGTGCATTTATATGTGATACGCGCCTTGTACGCGAGGTATTATTATAGGTCTTTTAGGAATTTACGTTAGCAAAAGGTGGGATCGCGAAGAAGGGATTTGGGAGAAAGGGATCGGAGAATTGTCAACGAAACCTGCAAAAGTCTTTTATTGCGGACCACTGAGACAAGTTAGTGCATGAAAGTGAAGAAGCAGAACACAACAGAGGCCATGATATATTGTCGTTAAAGTTGTATGTAACACCGGCATCTCTGTGTCTGGCACTGTCTTAGAGCAGTCCGACAACGACTCACGACACCATGGCAGGTCACGTGGCCGGCTGACTGGGGGTTGACTGCTTCCGGGTCAGGGAGGGACATTGACTGGGACCCTATCTGTCACGCCCAGTATGGCCGCCCGGTAGTATATATGCTCGTGTTAGACCCCATGTGTATGTTTCTTGGGACTGTAGGTGCATATTCATTTGGTTTGGGTCGGTTTGGAAAGACATGCAAGGGGTCTGGTGGGTCAGGCAGGTCTGGTGGGTCTGGCTTCTCATCTATATCTCTGCAGTGCATTTGAGTCTGTGGATTCGGCGCTGGGGTTATTCCCTTGATTGATATGGAATATGTTAAGTTGGGGGGGGGGCAGAAAGGGTAGGGGAAAAAATGGGGGAGGGGCAAGGTTTGGGTCATGGAAGGGTTACAGAAAGGGGCGGGGTGAGGGGTGGGGCTGGGGGTGGGTCACTCTATGTGTGGTTAGGGCTGCTCCATGCAGCCAGATTTAATGTATTTGGCATGGCAAGCGGCAGCTGGAGGTTATTAGGATTTCTACATGCCTCACATAGGCATGGCAAAGGGGAGGGGGTGGTGGAAAGGGGGTTAGCCCTTTAGGGATGACATGGTCACATTCCTCAATGTTTCATTGGCACATTACAAGGATGCAGCGACTGCAAGTATATCCCGACATTACAGCAGTCTATCAAGGTGTGTCAATCCAATACGTTTAACACAATTCATTATAAAGTATTAGATCCTCACAGGAGTCCATTCAGGCATCACAATATCCAGTGGACATGAATTGAGTATGAATCATTGGGTTACTGTCTCGTTCTTAAAGGGTTAGCGGGGAGGGGTGGTCTTGGAGTTGCCCTGAGTCCCTGACCCGTGTTGATATGGTGACATGTGTTTGGGAGGTGATATGCGGCTATCAGTTGCCATCCCCCAATACACCTCCTCCTTATAACCTCAGTCGGATTGATCACCCTTTCACCTTAATGGTGCTGACAGTTTCATCCACCGCAACGTTCACGTCAAAAATAGTAACTGGCCAAGTGATACAGCGCCGTCTCCTTCCATATGGCTCCTACAGAGAGGTTATCTCAAGGTTTTCATGGTTATGTATGGGGGTTTACGACCAGGTAGGTGTAGAGTTGGAATCATGGGAAGGAATACTGTGTGCAATTTTGAAGTAAGCAACGCTGGAGTATATTATAGTTATGGGAGGTGAAACGCTTAATGTATTCGCATTGGATTGAAATCATGGATTCTGGTTGATTTATTGTAATTCTGAATGAAGACCTGTCTACGGTGTCTGTTCCGTGTCTCCCACTTGTATAATTCATTTCCCTCATACGCTAACATACCATATACGCATCTCAAGGAAATTAAGATAAAGAATTTAAAATGCCCAATCCGTTATATAAGGCCATAAAAAGGTCGGTTTCCGGTAACCCGACCTACCTCAGCCAAACAGGGCTGACCTCAGAATTTTTGAAGAAATTGTTCATAAATTTTTCAAAATTTTTCATATATTTTCATAATTTTTTCAATATTATTCATAATTTTTCACATTCATTTCATATTTCTAGTATCTTAAGATTTCCCTTCCATCCAAGCAAGGGACCCTAGATTTATACTGAAGCTTTATACATTTTGGCAGGTATGATAGCTAATATTGATCGTTATCAATCATAAAAACTCAATATTTCGGCCAACATATTTGTCAGCAAAAAACAAAAAAATTAAAAAAAAAGTCCGACCTACCTACCTCAACTTTTTGTACCGTGTTACCGGAAACTTACAATTATATATATATTTTTTTTTTGCCTAAACAAAGTATAATTTTGATACCAGTATTCACTGAAGGTTCGCCGAAAGCAGAAAATAGATTATCAAAGAGCAAATGGCACGAGATTATATCAAACCTTAACAGTTACTGAAATTGTCCCTTCTTACAGCTTCATAGAGGGGAGGGGAAATTTGGTGATTCCAATAAGATATTTGACTTTTGGCATATTGTTTTAATTCTGGTATAGCAATGGAAACCCAAAAGAATACTGTTCAAAGGGCATAGCATAATTGGGACCAATAGATTCTAAATCCACCTACTGTCGCTTTTTTTCATGTTATAGACAAAAAAAAAGTCAAAACATTGCTCAGCACTTAGGAAAGGCGCTTGAATTGTGTAGGATGACAAATTAGATGACGTCTTAAGGACGGACTTGAAAGCTATTTAGACTGATTTGTGTTTATGTGTGTGTGGAGGGGGGGGGGGCTTTTGGTGATGATGGAGGCAGAAATCCTCACCTGTTATCATTAAAATTGCATTAGATCGATCGGATATGTAAAAGGTATGTGAGGTGGGGATCTTGATCTGAAGCTTCAAGAAAGCAGCACAAAATTTAATTTTCGTGGCTTGGCCTACTTTTCACCACTCACACTGTTCTATAAAAACGACAATTTTCCTTATAAATCTGCCTCTTATCTTGTCAATATGGACCTATACATCCCCGCATGTACACAACATGAATGACGTCAGCCTGGGGGCAAAGTTTACGTCAAATGTCGTCTGCACACCGGACAATAGACTCGAAATTGCGCGGCTTCCCCACATCACGCAGCCTCTCGGACGCAGCGAGAGTTGATTAACCTGACTTCAGCAATGGCGGAGAGGGCCCACTCTCCACTGCGCCACACAGAGACAAACACTCAACGTCCATCCCACTCCGACTGTGGACTCTTAAACCCAATCCACCACCGACCCTCTGTAGACCCCATCAGCTCTGTCCCCTGTGATACACTGGACGTTTGTTATTCATTTGGTAGTGTACTCTGAAGGTCGGACATGATCTAGTTAAGGACTAGATAGAAACGCGTTCATGTAATGTTAGAGTAGGCCAGAATCTTATCAAAGACGATAACCCTCTCCGGTCACCATCATTCTGAGATCATCCAATGTAATACACGATGATCTGTTATACATTAGTATGTCTGCTAAGACTAACTCAGCACTAACTCATCTAGGTACCATATCCTAACTCATTGATGGCTTCGAGTAGCCATACACTAACTAATATCTAGGGGCTAAACAGTGTTCTTTAAGTTCAAAATTCCACCATCCAGTTTTATACAAAACGAATCTTAACACTAGAAAAAAAGAATATATATATATATATATATATATATATATATATATATATATATATATATATATATATATATATATATGAAAAAGAAGAGGATACCATCAGGACCATATCTAGAAGTCAACCAGAAAGGATTTCAACCCTCTCTCCCCACCTGCTCATGCTCGTTCCTGCCCCCCTGGCCTCGCCCCTTGTCCCTCTCACGGACCAACCCTTAACTCCAACCCTGATGGCGCCCTCTAGTAGCCTTCACGGCAACTGGAGAGCGTCTTGGCGTGACGTGACGTCATCGATCGACCCAACAGGGGCTTCCCACATGGCACCAAGGGTCACGTCGGCGTCCGGAAGTCCGTCATCAAGGCAACCCGTTAATTTAAATCTTGAGCGAGCTTAACGATGATGCAGACTGCAATGTTATTGGGTGTTTTTGTCCACCTGATTTTGTTATGCTTTTTTCCCTTTTTGATTGTCGTTACCAATTAATTTTTCCATTTCGATTTATTAGGAGATTTTTACAGTGTACGGATTGTCAATTGACATGGTTTGCCATGATGTAGCCATTGCTGGTTTCACGAGGCCAACTGTATAATCAACTTCTAACAAGAATTGTATACATTCTTTTATGGCATGGCAGATAAGACCGTTACTATAGATTAGTACTAGAACAGCCGTATTCCATGGGAGGCATGGAATACAATGTGATTTTATTCAATGGGGTCTGCCATCTTTGATTCTAAACGAAGCTGAGCTGTTTTTCTTTATCTAAAAGCAAATTAACCCCGTAGGCCATGACATAAATGCAAATGTCCACTCCCATGGAACATTCTTGCATCGCATTCACCTCGATGAGGCCTGTCCGCATTTAACTCCGCCCATCTACCTCCCCCCCCCCCACTTAACCTCCATCATTCCCAATAATGATGATTGCGCTGTATTTCTTTTGTTTGTATGTTTTCTACAATATCATATAACAACAAAATAGTGCTAAATGTAATATGTCCCTAAGATCTCGATAGCAAGACTCCTTTGAGACCTTTTTTTTTTATTTTGGTTTAATACAGTAGTGTGCAATATATACATGCCAGATGGGAGTATCGATCCTTACCGTTGGGACGAACACACGTAGTGCTTTGCTACATCAAACTCCTGATTACATAATGAGACATTACGCTAAGAATTAGTGCAGTTGATTTAGACACGTCTTATTGACCAAAAGTCACAGATCAACAAGAGCACTGCTGTAAAGGTGTATGTTTAATTCAAGTATGTGCCTAATGCCTTTGTAAAGAATTGCTGCTGATTCTAACTCACAATAGATGTAGCGGTTTAAACGTGACGAGCACAATAGCATTTACATATTTTTTCCTTCCCACAAATCATGACTGCCATATCGCCAATTTCCCCCCTTTGCCATACATACAGAACCGTAGCAATTCTCTCAGTGCTAAGACACCTCACAGTATTCCCAAAACGTAAACACACATTGCTGTGGCGCACCCAAAGGAGATGGCCCTATTTGGTACAGAGATTAGTATCCCACTTGGCTGACAGGTGGCGCAAATAGGCGCCTGTCACATTGGGTGAGCGCACATAGAGAGCTCTAATCCCCAAGATGGTATACACTGACAGGTACAAAGGCTTTCACTGTCTCACCCCATGTAGCAATTCAGCTATGGTGAGCCATCAGGGCAAAAAGTTTTAATATCCTACACAAAATGTAATAGAGATCCCGACATGAAAAGCATGGGAAAAAGATATTCCGCTGAAGGGCTCCCACATATCTCGTACTAATAATAAGGCAGTTGCGGATCCAGGGAGGCCCACACTCTCCTTCTACATATGCCTGGACCTACCACTGGTAGGGTCTGTGGTATCATACCTGGAAGCAACTTTTGGGAAATCATATTAAATTCAGATCGATTCAATAGAAAATCTTGTGCGATTTGGTGGAAACTCGTCACTTGTTTCCATGTTACTACTAGTCATGCATCAGAGGAGTTACACACATTATTGCGAAATGCATGTATCATTATTCTGGGGAATATGATTGAGTGGATAATACTGACGAATGATAGTAATTATCATGAACCGCTAGACGGTTTTGATTGGGTTGTATCAATCGAGTCGTCATATCATGTAGCCTGACGGAATCAAATATGAATATTCCACTATATGGGTTACTCTACCCCAATTTATTTTACAACACTGACTTACCATACCCACAACCATAACCCTCCACGAGGCACAGGGGTGTAGTCAACAGGGCGGGCCGGGACGAGCCGAGACACCGCCTTCCACTTAGAGCTCTGACCTGGAGGTCAGTAATTTTCTCCGGAGGAAGGCTCACTGTATACGCCTGGAGGAACTCCAGGGGCTGGCATGACAAGGGGTGGGGAATAGTGATGGTGGTGTTCTGATAGGGTGGGCGTGGATAAGGCCACTGACACGTGCTTCTAGGTATATGGAGATGTATGCCTGCTGCAGACCGACAAGCTGCTATACTACTGACATGTGCCAATCGAGGCATGGGTGCAGCTTCAGGATGTGGGCTCATGTTGGTACAGGTGCTAAACAGTGTTTTTGTAGATGATATATATATATATATATATATATATATATATATATATATATATATATATATATATATATATATATATATATACTGTACTGTACTTTGTGTGGGAACCCTTATTCAAAGGATAATGTAAAGAGAGACTAAGTTTGAGTCACTGAGACCAGTGCTGGTAGCTGGTAGCATAGACCAGCGTCCTGTCCTCTTCCTGACAGGCGCAGGGTCACATTTCTATATACTACTCACATGTTATATATATATATATATATATATATATATATATATATATATATATATATATATATATATATATATATATATATATATATAGACAAACTACTAGTATACTAGTAGTATATCCCCGACACATTTTGCGATGGTGCGAATTTGGAGGCGATAGGGTTGTTTCATTCATACATTCTAGTTAAGAATAATTGCCCATTTAAATACGACACCAGCAGAGGTAACGGAACACAATATGGCGTAAATTTTCGGCGATATGCTTTCTTTTCCTCTGTCTCTCTTTCTCTTTCTTCTGTCTCTCTTTCTCTTTACGTCTGCCCTCGCCTCTCCCTCTCTATCTCCCAATACAATTTTTCACTATATTCGCCAAAGCACGCCATGAGAATTTACTTTTTTTTTATCTGCATTTATAATGCACATATAGAGGACATCAAGTTTATCCAAACACAGGAAATAGAGACGTACTCACGTACCCCTGTACATCGGTTAATCAGGGGTTGGACAACACGTGTCAATGGATAAACATATCAGTCAAGGGCAAACAGCAATGCATCTGTATGTCCCTGACACGTACAAAAGCTAATGGCACCTTACCAATACCACAACAACATCCCAACCGTCTCCCTCAAGGTCGAGATCTCCAGAGCTTTAATCTTTAGTGAAAACAAAAATACTGGCATATAAGGGATCCGAAGTGCATGTAGGCCTATATGGTCACTACTGAAATAACATGATTGCTACTAGGCTTAACACTAGTTACGTCTATTATGATGCCCGGCTTACCTTGTGGTATTTTTATTTTTTTTTGGTTGTCATAATTATTTGTATCGAAGGATCTCCACAGTGAAAAAAAAAGAAAAATTGTTGATGCTGTCAAAATATTGACTGTTCTCCAGCAACTTTGAGGCAAAGCTTTCGACTATATTTTTACGGGTATTCTGTGTGACATGGTGCTATACTACACTGCTTACCGGAGCTTCAGAGTGTGGGAATTACATTAATTCAATGCATCACAAATATGCTGGTTACTGTAAAGTTTACAGAGATGCCTGGTAGATTTAACAGACATTTTCTACAGTGTATGGTATCTATAAATATACACTGTCCGTCCTGCTCTAGAAGGGATAATGGGGATCTATATATTCCATTACTACTGTTACAAGAGGAAGAATTACATCTAGGATATCACCCAAAGTTATAAATTCATTCTGCTCTGTATCTACCCTAGCCATGCCCTATCCTGCCAGTTTCACTTACTCATGATGGGACCATCCCATCCTGGCCCCGAAGTCGTATGAATCCACCGTCTCTCAGACCCACCACGACCCTGCCCTGCCCCTTGCCCTGCCATGCCCCCTGTCCCAGCCCTGAGCCCTGAGCCCCCCGGCCTTCAGCCCGCCCTCCCACCCTCTTTGTCCGAAGGCAGGCCTTCGGGGGCCTGGCCTCCTCGCCCCGCCGATTGCATCACCCGACTTCATCCCCTCTTTTTTATCCCCACCGCCCCACCTCCTATTTTTGTCATAAAGGACCTCCCGAAACTCCCGACAAAAGCGGGCCAAAATATTGAAACTAGGCGCCTGTAATCATCGGCTGCTTGTCCCCACGTGCCCTCCAGGTCCTTTGGGGCGGAAAAAGGACCAGTGAGATGTGGCTCCTACGTAGGGGACCGATGGGGGTGGGGGACTGGTGTTACTATTCCCTATTCCAGCACTGACATGAAAGACTCCTAGTAATGCCACTGTTTAATTCCGCCACCCGCCGCTGGAGCAACTTCCGCCAATGGTACTTGAGGAGATTGGTACTGATGAGGAGGGGGAGCTTGTGTATGTGTGTAGTGGTGAGGGAGTGGTTGTTAACCCTCTAAGGGTCCCATAATGCTCTCAAATTCAGGTGCCTTTGCCGTCGATTACAATACACATAAGGCAGTGCTTTTTGAATGCAGTTGCTAGCACAGCATTGGAGGATGCCGCTTACACTTCATCATGGTATACAGAATTGTTGCAGAATTGGCAAGCAGGCTCGTAATGGCTGCATCCATGTTTCATGAAGGTCAAATCCATAAAGCATTATACAATATGCCTTCATTGAAGGGCTAAATGACGGGGTGATGGAGTTTGGGGGCTTCCCCCTGTCTGGCACGAAGGCCTTACAGTCAGTGCTGGAGGATCAAGAGGATCCAGAGGCTAGGATCCAACTCAAAGTGGGTCCACCACGCTCAGGTGGGCGACATCAAAAGGAGTGTGTTGGGACTTTGGTTTGTGTTGTGATACCTGATCACCCGCCATATTGGCACGGGCCGCCAGAGACTGTAATGAATGGCTTCAAATGAGTGACAGACCAACAATCCTTGTGGGCTCTGTGGGGACTGCCCCCGAAAGCTTTGGTGGTCGTGAGTAGTGTTTTAGTAACTCTTATCTAGCAGTAGCCTCTAAGAGTGACTGCCAATATTGATATGATATTTTGTCAAACTCAGCTGATCTTGTTCAGCTATTAATTAATATTAACCTTGATTTCAGATTGCAAAACAAAAAAATTAAGGGCGACACTAATGACATTTTACTTAATCCTACCAGGCTATATATGAAATATCATTCTCACTCTCAAGTGTGTGCATGTATTGATGTCATTATAAATACACGTATTTTGGTGGGTTTGGTCTGTTTTGGAATATTGATTTCTTCATGGCCTTTATAGACCAAAATTAATCTGAAGTGTGATAAGAGATGAAGAAATTGCATGTGCACCGGGACTGATGGCACCCCAACTTGGACATGAGAATTAACGCAATAACCGCTAATCAATCAGCTGTCGGGGTTCTCTCATTCCAGCCCGGCCATGCCCTGACCCTGCAGGACTCAACCCTGGCCCCAAAGCCCGCCACGAGTCCTTGGGGGTCGCTACCAGTCTCACCTCTGACCCACCCCCTGTATTAGTCACCTGCCTCCTCCTCCCTTACCTCACCACTCCCTCTAACCCCTCCCCCACCCACCCATACTCTCCTGTCTACCCCCTGCCCTAACCTTTCCCTCCCTTCACTAAAAAACCATCCCCTGTCTGGAGGTTGCATCCAGAGTGCATGGGTCTGAACACATTAACGACAGCTTGGACATGCGCTACTGTGTTTTCCACTCTGCTCCTGACGTGATGTCCACCAGTGTGTTTAGAACTACATGTAACTGACTCAGAGCTGGTGGGTGTATGCACACTGGTACAGAGGACGTGGTAAATACTTTTGGAAATGGGCGGAAGAGTGGGTGGATTGGTATGTGGATTATATGGGGATAGTTTTTCATGGACTTGATTAGATGGCGGCCCAGGAAACGGAAACAGTGCTACCGGAAATATAAATCGGGCGTCACTGTTACTATGGCTTTAGGGGATAGAAATGGCGTGATAGGGGACCAAGTAGTAAACTGCGAAATATGGAAGTGTTCAGATAAAAGAAAAGTGCCAACATCTTAAATGGATAACGACGCTTTCTGGGAATAATTCAGTCATAATAATGGGTTGACACATTTGAACAAAATAAATATTTAAGCTCTGGTTATTTCAAGCATCCGTCGATTAAATTAGTTAAATCAAACGTCAGTAGGGTCACTTTAGATCACCAGTGCCCATTGGTCAATCGATAGACAAAGATTCACAAGAATCGATCCAAACTGAATGTTCCTCATGATTTAGTTCGTTTTTAAAGCAGTGTTCCATGAGGCGGAGCCAGGTCAAATACGCTTTTAGGCTAACAGGTAAAGGAATATTCAGTTTGGAGCAATTCAGGTGGATCTCTTTATTCATTTCATTTGATCTGAATAAAGTTCCCTAAAAAACACCATGCCACACTACAGCACACTAAAACCATACACTGCAAAAATTGTCATTTAAATAACAGTAACATCCTTGTCCAAAAGTCGCTAGGGACCCATAATTATTTTTACAGAGATTCCTTAACCATTATAATTATGTGCACTGTCTGTACTGCTTTATTGTAGAAACTACTCCACTTCACTGCAATGCAGTTACAGTGGTTAATTTTTCAGTTCTACTAGGATCCCTGGCAGATTCAGCAGCTATATTTTATAATGTACCACAACCTAATACATCACAGCCCAACATAACATCCCACATCATAACACACCATATACACCATTTGTCAAATCACAGGCAACGCAGGACATTACAACACATCAACAGATAATACTTCACATCACACCACATAGCAAAACACCACACCTCACCATACAGCAAAACACCACATCACACCACAACACATCCCATCACATCAACTCTCTTCTGACCATCTGCACGGTCTGGGGTGAGTTGGGAACGTGGGCCGTATGGCCTGGGGCTGATTGGTTATCGGGACGTCTGACCTGGGACGCTGGTCAATATCTGGTGATCGGGTGGTGTAACCTCTGTGCACCCCTGCGGGCAGGGGGATGAGACTAAAGTGGCTCCCGATTGATCCAGTTTGATACCGTAAAGTGACTCAGCCCCGCCGGCCATCCCAGTCTCCCACACCACTGCCCATTCCCTCCCTATACCCTGCGCAATATTCACCAAAGTGTTACAAAGTACTTTTTTATTCATCAACTTATTGACAGCAACAGTGTTGTAATGCCTCTTCACTTTGACATTTTGGAAGAATCCATCTCATGTATACATACATATGCACATTTACTGCCTAAGGATCACCTTTTGAGGTTATGATTGTGTAGGGCTACTATGTTTGGGATTCATTTTGAAGGCTGTCACGTAAGTATATGTATCAAATGCAAATATAATTCTAGTGGGAAATCAAGAAATTACTACATCTATCAATAATGCTACATTAACATTTTTAACCAAATAAAGTAGTTCCAACTGTATGCATTCATATTGAAAGAACCCTAATTGAAACACATCAAATGCTACTGTAATTCGAACCTCTCATAACTGAGCTGAGATCGTATTATGGTCGACAGTTGATAGCGGATGAACCATGGAATATTGATATCCTGCATGATGTGAAATTGAAGACAATGTTCTAGGAATAACTGACATTTTAGTTGGCCCATATTATGTAGTGATTAAGCTTGTGGACAAAGTCTTTCTCTGATATAAGACACGTCTTCAATAATTATGGAAATGTTCTTCATAACAATTTAATCTCTATCAATAAATGGACACAACACTGAAACAGTTAAAAGTGGTATGCATGAGTGAAATTGAAAAAGTCCAGAGGGCACGAAAGCTCAATGACATTTTAAACTGATCTTCGCTTGAAATCCATGTACATGTTATGCATTATGGTGGATATGATAGTGATGTAAAGTTATCCTCAGACTACAAAGGGAGCATTAAGAGTGCACACAGACCCTGTTACATGCAGGCTGACCCTGGAGGGCAGACACCAGCTGACACTGCATGGTCACAGACAATGGACAATGGGTCTAGGAGGGTAGACCGCAGGTGCATGTGCATAAGGTAGTCTATGATGTACAGGTAAAACACTGCATGATTTGATGTATTAGTGGCCACATATATGGCAAGCTACAACTTGACATTATAAACCTTTTACATTGGACATCTTTTCAAAACAATAACTGGCGCTAATTTTAGAAAAAAAATGGCTGTTTTCCTCAAAATCAAGTGTTTCCCCTTTTTCGTATGTAACATTGACATCTACATTTTTATTAGATAATCATTACAAACCTTGATCCTAAGTGATGGAATTTTTCTTCTCAGATTTGTTTTTCTTTGAAATTCCAAGAGCATGTCACATTAGATACACTGAGGCCAATTGTGAAGGCTATACCTATCCAGCTCTCATTATTAGCGATCCTAACAAACAAAGCACCATGGAAGAGGAACACTAGTTCAATGGCAGTAAAAAGGGAGAGGAATGGAAGGACAGGCTTCCAACTATTTCCTCATTATCACAAAGGGTAATCGTGCTGGTAGGCAGTATCTTTGTAAGTATAAAGGCCAGAGAAATATAATTGGCATATTCACGGTGAACGTAGCTCTCAATGTCTGTGAATAGTCTGTGTACTCTGTCCAAAGAAGTGCATAACACGCAGTTTTGATATGTTTACCAGGAATGATGATCAAAGAAGTTGTTAATCCCAATACTTCCACCGTACTTTCTCTCATCGTGTCTGGAAGGCATTTCTTAAGATGGTATGACTAGACTCCCTTCAAGTTATAGTGAGATCCCTCAGTTAAATGCCATTACAGCCCTGCATCTAGTAGTCGCTAATAATTGCATCGGTACAACTGCCCTAAAAAACCATATGTAATTACTGCCTTAAGTGCTGATCATACAGAGTAGTCGTAGTGTGTTACCTACAATCACCCACTCTGATATTGAGGGTTTCAAGACGTACTGGTTCTGTCTAGTTGGACCATCTTGAGAAATGCCCTGCAGAACCGCGTACATAACATACTGATATAAGTCATTCTTGATATAATTTCCAGATGTAGTCTATTGTATAGTTACATTGTATTACAGGGTATATGACAAGTTGTACCAAGGACACAATTTCATTATAATTCTATTTAAATGAAACCATATATTCTAGCCCAGACTACTGTACTTCGGACCATCTAACATGAAAACCATGCTTTATATGGTTTTGGGAGTTTTAAGGGTCAAACTGTTTTAAAAACCACACCTTTCTTATCAATTGCATCTCTAGGTCACAAGTCCTTCACGTGTTCTCTTTTTCTATGCAATATCGATTATACTTGCTGATGAATAAATTAACCCCATTTAGAGAAGGGCACTAGGTCTCCATCACATGTTGATAACAGCTGATGTCCATAGGGCACGTGGACAATTATAGCCACACCTTCGGTAATCACCTATATCAGGTCTGCCTGTAAAGGTGAAGATGGGAGGTAACCTAATTAGCACCTCATCAACAACTACGCTGCTTCTGGTGCTGCCCGGGGGTTAACACCTAGAGGGGGTAGGAGAGGGGTCACTCACACCTTCAGACAACCCAGAGGGCAGCCCAAGAGGTGAACCACAGGGCACAGAAATAGAAGACTGGAGGCTTATAATAGACAATGGGTACTTTGGTTAATACTCATTGAATCTATGTTGTCAATCATTTTATTCACATCCCTTTACATCCCCAACATATATCACAGCAATCTTAAGTAAACTATTTTCAAATTAATCAGTAGCAAGTAGTAATGAATGGGAAATCTCAGTATGAGGCTTGTCAATTAAGCAAATTCATCCATCCATCCACTACAGTGTGGATGGATGGATGACATAAATACAAATCTATATTTACTTTTCTAGGTGTTCACCACTGCCAATGGCTACTTAATAAGGATTTTATAAGGGACTGTAATGGAGAGTTTAGGCAGCATTTCCCTGTTATGCAGTTCGTAAGAAGTGAGGGGAAGTAAAACTTGACAGACAGAATTTAGAAAATCAAGACATCATTTTAGCCATCTGGAAATCAAATTAATCTGGGAATATGACTGAGGATAATGTGTTGCCATAATATTGGTCTTGCCAAACAGCATCCTCAGTGAGTGGGCTTGATAGTTGCCTTTCGTTCATGACCCAGCGCTGCCTTCTCTCAAGGTTCACTAGATACCCCATGCTCAATATCACACCAATCAGCATGAAGCCATGAAGGGTATTACTGGAGGAGGGCCATCGGTGATGGCTGATTGCTGGCGGTACAAGTCTCCATCACTAAATCTACTTCTTTCCATCTGCCCTGCCCTAATCAGCCTAACCCCCAAGCCACTACCCTAATGCTTCCTTCGTAAATGCGTCTTCCCATCCCACTTTTCACTCTATCATCTCTGTGGCATCCTGACCATTCCATCTATAACAAACCCCAAACATTTGGAGGCACCTCCCTGTCTTCATGCAAATATAACCCCTTGAAAAGTACTGACACGAATTTCCTTGCACTTATTTTGATACCACAACGCATATCAAAAGCCAACCCTACAAGTCATTGCTTTGAAGAAGTTAAAGAATATTCTATTTCATATTGTATTTGTCGCCATACCACAGGACCTGCAATGTCATGTTGTCCTAGAATACCCGATGAACACAACTATTATCACAAGGTTAACAATTCCCACTAGAAATCTGTGAGTAATAGATGTTTAACGTCATATTCATGGCGGGAACTAGATTACACAATTTCACAGAGGAATGTGTCAGTACCCGCGCATATCATTTTTTCCTCAGTGCTCCAAACAATTAATTGGAATTTGATATCAAATTGCCATTTATCTTCTGAAGAGTAATCAGTTCTATTTTTGCCAACAATCTCATTGTAGACTGACTAATAAAATGGGTCTATACCTTTATCTACATGGACACATTCTGATGTTCAGAAATACATACACATCAAGAATGAATTATTGATGTAACAGACAGAGGTGAGACATTGACTGTGGGTGAGTAGATTTCCAATGGCTGATTTCCCACACTGTACCAGAATCTCAATATCAGTAGCTCATTCAGTTGTAATACACCTTTAAAGGCCATTATTTTGCACATTTAATATAAGATAATACTTGTAAAGGGTACACAACTACTGTACTAAAACTTCGAAAAGCAGTTTTATATATTTTGCATGTTCTGGCAAGCACGTTTTACAAATATTGGCTGTGTTCTAGTAAGAATACTGTTCTTAACTCAATCCAAAGTAAAAGATCATTAAGACAGTAAATGAGATTGTTTAAAAAAAAGGTCCCCAGTTCCTTTGTTATTCTTTTTTATATTCAGTTCTTTATCTTTCAACTTCCTTTTTCTTTCTCTTATAGAGTATCATATCCATCCGCACTGTGCGTCAATCGCAGGGCGTCAATTAAGCAGATCGTATTGGGTGCCTAAACAATATCCACTTTTTCAACTATTTTGTAGTATCTGAAAACACTACACTTCTTAGAGTACACGTATCCCTTGGGCTAATCATTCTGTCCATAAAAGCCACCTACGCCCATACTTGAACATTGAACCAACCTGACCTTTCTATCACTTGGATGGGTCTGAAACGTATGAACCCTGAAGTCAGCCAGACTGAATGTATGGACACATCTGCAGAGGCTGAAATGAACGTTGCACAATCAACCTCCCCTGAGTTACACTGAGCTTCTCCCAGCAGTGACAGACAGGGGCACAGAGCGGCTTAGTCACTCACCCACTCACTCAGCCAGTTGGTTGCGCTGCTCCCATGAGCTGCTCCTGATCACCATACGGTCACAAAAGGCAAACTCTCAGTGTGATTACGTGTCAGGGGTGCTCTGACCTGCTCACCCACCAGGGAAGCCCAGTCCTGACCTGAGGTCGTCCTCGGGCCGCCCTGAGCGGCACCCAGTGAACTGCTCCCGACCTGCTCTCCGAGCTACTCCGAGGACCTGTCGGGATCTATGGCATAGAACTCGCACAGATACCCAGTCATCCCTGAAATGACATCCTCAGAAGGCGGTCCTCTGGCGTATACTATATTATTTCATGGTTGACAGGGCAGGGCTGAAGCCAACCACCTAACGACCGCCCAGCCCCCTCAGTGAGTAGTCCCCTAACGCTTCCCCTGGAGAGGTCTGGATGTATATATTAATGTAGTGGTTACATACAGGATGGCCAGACAGGAACCACATCTTTCCAATTCCATTTTTGAAGTTTGCAAGCTCTATGACGTGTCTCAATGCGAAACAACTGACATGCAGTGTCTGTTTTCTGTAACCACAGTTAACATCCAGGTATGCTTTAGGCAAACAGTTCTGTCGCCTTTACCACACGTAGTGCGTGTTCAATATCTTCGGCAAGAGGGATATTAATGTGACATAGTAATGCCAAGAGTTCCCTATCTCCCTGGATAATTGTGTTAGAGATTATTGTCAGGCATTTCCCTTTTGGATAAATAATTCTTCTAGCAATGGTTTGTAGGATAAAACACTATAGGTGCCCAAGGGTGCTTTAAAGCACGGTTTTGGCTTTAAATACATGTATTTATATGCATATTGAAAGAAAATATCATCAAGAAACTTCTACTTGTCCAATCTGCAGGCTTATACCCTTTATAGAATGGCCATGAGCTCCTGAATCCATTACAATAATTCGTTTCATTGTATCTCTATTATTGTTGGTATAAGTAGATAGAACTTGAAAATGAGTTGTCAGTTTTATGAGCCATCACAGAGCAGCCCTCCAAGGAGTTTTGATCAAACATATTACTAAACCGATGCAAGATCATATACCCCCCATTATCCTAAACACTCATTGTATCCTACCAACTACAGCCATTCCATTAACACAAATTGGACATGTCCATAAACTCCTTTATGCAAGGTTCACAACACATGTTTTCTGAGCAGCAATAGACATGCACCTAGAAAGAGCTTTGTATAGTTTTGAAAAATCCCTGGCTGGATGGAATAATTGATAGATCTACAGCACTAAAGAGGCCAAACTATATTAGATCACAAGAAATGGAATGTTTTGGTCACCATGGTAACCAAGTATGACCCACATATGCCATTACTTAACTGAAAGTCTAAGTCAGGAGCCTTCGGAAGATATATAAGGCCATGACATTTGCATTTATGTCATGGCCTACAGGGCTAAATTGCTTTTAAATAAAGAAAAAATGGCTCAGCTCTGTTCAAAATTCAAGATGGCGAATACCCATTGAACACGGCCACATTGTATTCTATGCCCCCCATTGAATACAACATGTCCAGTACTGTTATATAGTAACGGTCGTATCTGCCATGACATAAAATATAAAGCCAAAAGAGGATATCATACTAAGACATGGTCTTACTCAATTAAGCCATAATCGTATGAAATAACCCAAAAATCACCAAATAGTTCTGGGCACGAAAAGGTTAAACTGCTGATACATCTATTGCACAAGAAAGGTAATCATATTATAACTCAAATCACCTTCCAAATTGGCCATTCCCGAGAACATGTTACTGTTTATTAATATCATATCCAATAGCTAGTCTAATGCATTAATCTTTCCAAACGGCTCAACCTTTAGTATCTAGATAGACAATATAAATGTATTACCTGTACCAAATGGACTATCCCTATACTACTACCCCAATCTAATTCCATTGGGCACAAAACCTTGGACTCCCACCCTCCCGCCCACCGGTCAACACCACACATCACAGACAGGCAGACAACAGGCTTCCGTCTGAGGAAATGGGACGGCGTTAGATGTGCCAAATCCTAAAGGGCAATGACTAGGCATTGAGTCGTTGTGAGTCGCTGCGGGTCGCCCTGAGCAGCTCGTAATGCCGCCGTAACGAAGCCAAATCCTTATCCGTCCTCCATTAGAGCCTCTTACTAAAGCCAGGAGCGTTATTGCCTGATGGTGACTTTTTGTGGTCACTTTCCTTATTGGTTTCCAAGACTCATGGTCAGAACAAAGAGTGTTATTGTCTGAAGAAGGCTAACCTTTGATGTAATTTTACATAGCAGGGTGGGAATCTAGATAAGTTTTACAAAATATGCTCCTCAGATGGTGGCTCTTCTCATCTAAGGTGCAACAGAATATGATATCATATTTATTTTTCTTTATATCTCATACTACATCTTAGATTGTCTTCAAATCTGTCATTGTGTACCCTATGTAACCCAAGGAGCTACTTAGTATCATCAGTTCGCATTTTTGAAGAACTAATAGCATATTGATGATCAAAATCCGAATTAACTTCTCAGGGGTCAGTGTATTTTAAACTTACTTACTGTATTCTAGGACCTCCCCCAAGATACTTGCTGCAATACTTAGCTATTGTATTCATGAGACTGATAAATCATTGGTCGGGAAACCTCATCTCGGGACGGTTATGAACTATAGTAGTCGGAGCCGTCAAAAATGCAATACGATGCAATACGATATGATAGTACTACGCGCTTAGCCTTTGCTTATCACCAGACACTATGTCGGCATTCTACGTAAACACTATCGGTCACCATATACCCTGACAAATAATGCCCCCCATAAAAATATTATTGCCCGGCAGGTCCAAATATACATATTATTTACATAGCACACACGTGGGTATACACAGTAATATTTCTCCCCAACAATAACAACAGTAGAGAAGCATTCGCACGTGGCAACCATATTAAAATAGCTAAACCGATGCACCCCCATGCACGTGGGGCCGCCCTGGTGACCTGCCGACCGAAGGCGCGTTGCTGAGAGAGGTTACTGACCCGTTCTATTAAAAACCAATACACTCTTAGCGCCAGATCCAGCTTTCGCATGGCGGCGACCGCGTTCTTAACACTACAGCCCTGAATTGCTCTCAGAGTGAGCAGCTCAATCAAATTACTCAAAATGGTCACTTAAAAATGAGAATAATTTGTCTGCAAACTTATCTTTCATAACCCTTCTTCAAGATCTACCTTCTCAGTCTAAACGACTGTTGAATAGCAATTCGTGAGGACATGCATTTTAGGATGTTCAGTGTTATTCTCTAATAATAGGATAGATGGTCGGTTAAGGACCTGCCTCTAGGCATTAAAGGTTTATACACGATCCCTTTGGGTAGGCCGAGGGTATTACCCCCTGGTCGGCGGTTAGGAAACTGCGGGTAAATAATTCATGGGTGCGTAATACCTTGGTAAGCACCCGTCTTGCCCCGCACGCGCCTCACGCATACCTTACGTCGGCAGTTACGTTACGCGTTACGTGCCCTTTTACGTGATACGAATTGTGGGTGATGAGGTTCATTCAAGGCCGCTTGAGGGCGCCGGAAGTCGAGCCAGCGTAGGCTCTAACTATTTGGTCAACCGGAGATAACTAAGTTCCACATGTAAGTAGGGGCATGTAAAGTGCGAGACGTACAGGAACTATTCTATAGGGCACTTAGTGTCTGCCTCTATCTCATCAAATTACTTTTCATATATAAAGCTGGCTTTACGTAGGTTTACGAATTCATTATTTTAATATGTTTAAGCAAAGTTTGGAATTGTACCTCTAAATGGACCCTCGATGTTGCGACAATTATCACATGAAACTCAATATTATTGCTGACACAATACAACCTTTACAATAAATGTCAGTAACGGTGAATCTTCATATTATAATTATACAGGCATCTTATTCTAAATGCCATCTTCGCTTGGGAAATTTTGGTGGTTATTATTTAAAGTTCTTATCACAAACAACTCATCAAAGGAGCATGCAATATGCTAATTAATACCCACAGGAACAATTAATATTGTAATTTACAGCCGTATAGTGAAGTTATTACAGCAACAGACTTCGACGTTATCTCATACTTTCCATCTGTTCTCCTATTCAAATGTTAATTGATAGACACAACTCCCAATTTTCATTTTGCCATCATCAGTATATTGCTTGTGTTTATTCTGTTTTGTTCACACAGGGACATTTGCTCTTCACTGGGGTCGACCTTTGAATTTCCATGGTCTCCCTGATGGAATGGCGTGCTTTGATGATTGGGATAGCGGAGCTGTGTTATTTCAGCTATATTTCAATTATTTCTCTTCGAAGGATGTGTTAGCTGATACCTCTAGTCATTAGGGGGAAGCTGGCTTGTTTCCTTCTGCCCTACCCTTACGTTGTCTGTCAATTGTCAGTTGAGTCTAGATCTATATGGGATATAGACTACTGAAATAGTGTCTATATGTCTATCGGTTTCTAACAACAGCTCTGGTCTGTAAGTAAATGCCAATGTTGGATCAAGGATTAGGCATCAATAGTTCATCCAGCATCAGGATTGTATCCTTTAGCCTCATTCTGTACATGATTCCATCCTATAAATATGTCTAGTAGTAAGCACTTCCCTTACCCTTACCCACCAACAACCCACCCACCCAGCCTACCTTTCACTGTGATGAGATGGGACGCAGCAGAAAACCAGGCCAGCTTTCATCTCTGATGGAAAAGCACCTATGTAGAATGACACTGTTCCAACCAACCAGAGATTCACATCATCTGTCTCCGTTCTCTTCCAGATTGTTCTCAAACCAGCAGTATCAGCAAACCGCCTGCAATAGCCGATCCGGTTGCAAGCTCCACCGCAACGCTTCTACCTTCCTCCAGTATAGACCCCATAGCACTCAGTGCCTAATCTCCAGCAGTGCTCGGGTGGAGAGTGGCAATGAGGGTTATCGCTAAATTGAGCGAGAATGTTTTCGGTGGTGGGGAAATTCGCCCTGTCTGGTAGACCATTAGGTGGCCACAGACACTATTAACAGCCTGCTACAGGTAATCAATCGGTCGTATTGCCTGGTGGATGGAAGCCACCAGCGCAGCAGTCCCCTGACCGTTATCCCTAAAAAGTATCTGTTTGGGGTGGGGAGAGATTATAGAGGCTATAGAGAAACCATCTACCATTCCTGCACATCCCTCTTCATACCACCGATAACAACCTTATAAATGGTCCCTTGGTTAAAGTGTATCATAGCACTATATGTAAGCATGCCAACTCTTGATTCCCCCTTCTTGACATCTATTTTATGAGTATATCATAGGGCTGAATACCTCAAAGGTCACAATCTTCCCCCATATGCATGCTCCTTTGCACATGTAATACATGTAGTATGCATCAATTAAATGGTGACGAGTGTATGGAAAAAGTACTGCATTGGTACATCATACCTTCGCTCCAGCAGCATGCCAATACCATACGTTTGGTATATCATACTGTGCCAACCAGTAAATGACCTGCACCATATGGCTGCATCACACTGTGCCCATCAGTAAATCACCTGCACCAATGCATGAGCACAGCTCTAGCAAGTTGGCCCATTGTGACCACTATATATCTATACTGACAACCAATTGTATTGTGCACTAAAGTGCTATGCCGCCCTGTACACAAAGTACAACTATTTGTCTCCATGTGCATTATGGCACTTGGCTGCTGCCAGCATCACTTTTCTATAGATGCTGCATTAATGTGGTTTGTCCAAGTGATCTCCAAACCGAGGAAGGGTTGTGGACAGATGCGTTTTTTATTCAGCAGTGTTCAGTGCATGGTGATGTGAGATGCTCGGGGGAGTATTTATAGTGATGAGGTGGTCGTGACGATATCGATAACGATGAGTGTCAGTGAGCAGAACGAATTTGCTCACGCTGCCCAAAGCCTGCAATAGGAGCGACTGGATCGCTGGCCTAGGTACTGCTTCATATCTGGCGAATTATCATGCATTTGCAAAGGAATTATGGCAGGATCATATTATGAAGAATTGATTCTCATTGTGGAAAGCCACTAAAGTACGCCCGAGATATTTAATTTCCTCTGTCTGTCACCATAGACCAGAAGCAATATGAGAGGGGAGGTGGCAGTTGATGGGATTTAGATGCCCGCGGATAAGGCTCGTCTTCCTATACTACTCACCGTGTGGGTGCTTTCTAATATAGCTTAGTTGAGTTGAATTGTTGAGTATGTGGACCTTAAACCATTATGATCATACTGCAGGGGCGGATCCAGAAGCGGAGGTCTAGGGGGGGGCAGCCAAGAAAATTTGGACTAGGTGGGGCACAGCCAGATTTGGCCCCACATTCCCCATAGTTAAGAGTTTAACCAAGGCCCATCTTCAGGGGGTCTATGGGGGGGGGGGCACGTGCCCCCTACGCCACCCCCTGGATTCGCTAGTGCATAGAGGTTACATATCAAGGATATTCCAACACATTTAGTCACATCCAATCAGTTGGGCATTCACCCTAAATGGATCTAATTAGAATTGATTTATATAAGAAATAGTTTTAAAAAAATGGCATGAAAGAGGGAATCATGATAGACACATTTTCCTATTTATCTAATTACACCAATAGGGCGTTTGATATACAGATACCTTGCTTTGAGTTAGGATTAGCCTGAATAATTATATTTATAAATAAAACTATAGCGTTGTAGATTTTAATACAATAGTAGCGAATAGTCCTGTGAGACATGGCGCGGCGACTTGTGTCTGGTTTCAGTTGGTGAGACTGATAGATAGGGCATACTATCATCTGGGCTTTTGGTAGTATATAACACAAATTCAACCTGAACTACCCACTGCAGCTATGCACTAATAGCCTGTAGACTATCGATTCTGCATGCACCTCACTCAGCTGTCACAGGGGCCTGTCCTATTTAATGTTCAATGCCATAGTCAACAGGTGTGTCATTATGAGTGTACAGATCGCTAGGAGCCTGCTATGTCTCAACCCCCCCCCCCCCACACACACACACCCAACTGCCAATCACCTTATAATAGGTCTGTACCTCATCACGGGCCAGTGGTCAGCAAACCGGCCAGATCACTCCACCTCTCTGTAGAGGGGGAGCACAGTGCAAGTACCTCGCTACATGTATGTTTTCACAGTCTTCCACAAAATCATTTATATAATGAAAGGAGTAATTAAATTAATGTCTCATCACCGATAGCAGATACATATTCTGAGAAAGCATTATTTCAGTGTAAACTAAATAAGTTTACACAAAAAAGAATGTAGCAGTACCACAAGGTGTCCTTACAATTCAACCTCCTCTGATTTACAAAAATGCACATATGGCAACACACACTTTAGCACTGATTTCTCCATAGAGATCTTTAACAGTGAATACTTTGTTAAAAAACAGAAAATATGATCCAATTGTACCATAACCCACTGAGATGAAACCTGTACTACATATATATATAGTAGTTTCAGAACGACCAATTCTAAAACAAAGGCTACAGAGATGCATTTCTGAATCTTAAAATGCTCTAATGCTAATCTGCCATAGGGCTCCAAATGATGAAATGTCTTATCTGAGAATAAATCAAAAGTATGAGATATATTCTGAAAATTCCTTCACTGATAAGTAAAGTACACACACTGTTGTTATTACATTAGCATAGTGGGCAGGAATAGTCCATAGCAGGGGAGCCACAAACAAAAATAGATTGCAAGGCATCCCTATCCCTTACAGCGTGGCGACTGTGAACCATGCACTCGTCTACTCATCTCATGAGTAGTACTCACTAGTCGCCGTGCTAATAAACCTTCATTTGCTTATTTCTCAAATATATATCAGATTCACTCACTAAGTTTAGGTTATTTACAGCTTGCAGACTAATGCTTATACGTTATTCTTATTGTTGTGTTTTCTTTCTTTTGCGGTCGAATTTAACCGTCAAACATAATTATGTCGGGTAAGGGCATTCTTCTTTCGAGCGCTTTGGAACTTGCAAAACAGCATTAATTAATAAACTATGTTCAATAATTTCACCTGGAAAGAAACACCTGACATTATCCAGGAAAAGAATAACCATGCATACAGGTTATTCTTGCCATAGATATAAATGATTGAATCCATGTTTCTCCTATCTTTTTCAAAAGATCCACCAGCGGGACCTATTTATCATAATATCATTACCAGATCTTCCACTTAGGACCTTCAACACTTTAAGGAGAGCGTATTGTCCTTAAATCATTTTGGTTTCCTTTCATTATTATGCATCCATGTATAATAAGGGTTCTGTGCAGTTCTATATGCAGTGAGTGAGTGAGTAATAGATGTTTAACGCCATTTCGACAACTAAGGTCATATTCATGGCGAGAACTACACTACACAATTTCACACAGGAATGTATCGGTCCCTGTGCATATATATGCACTACACACCAAGGGGATAGGAAAGAGGAGAAATAGACCATTTTAAATGGGCTAGGGAAGCCCATCTATATGCAGTAAATTGCCTGAACCAAGGGGGAGCACTTTTATGGGTTAACAACAACCCAGCTAGTCAGAATCCCCCTCTAACGAACATGATCCTAGTGTATTGGGGGTGCACTTGAGACTTACGTGACAGGTCTATTCTGGTGAGTATATAGCGACCAGGTTCATGAAATCTGTGTGATTTTTTAAATTACATCACCCCGACCTGGATAGTCTGTCGGCAAGACACACCAACGTAGCTCAATGGTATTGGTACCTCAAGAACAACAATTAACAATTATTGACACAAAGCTCTGAGATATCATCAAACGTAAAGATGAATATGGCTTGGCCCAACGTGCGCGTTAAAACACGGGTTCCACTGCGGGAGGCCGTGCGATTTCCCAGGTACTGCCTGGTCGCACCAACTTCACTCTTGGGACCAAGTGGGCAAAAAATCCAACACCGCACCCAGCCGCCCATTTCTTGTGAACCCGCCCCTCCGGGAAGCGACGGCCCCTTGAGCCGGAACGAATTTTAATCAAATTCAAACACACTCAATAAATAATGGATGGCCCTTTTTGCAGTCGGTGGGCGGCGGACATTCAACCCCCCACCCCTTCTCTGAAACCACCCTATCCCCTCATCCCCTCGTCTGTCTCTCCACGGGCGGTAAATTAGAGATCCAATCTGCCTGCGTTGTGTATTGGTCTGTACGATGACGAGGGGCACCAGGGATGGGGAATACATGATGGAATACTAATTAAACATCAGTGCTTTACAACCTGGATTGAGGATCATTAAGCTGAAGCATATGGCACTCTGGTACATGTATGCAAATTGCTGTGGTATGCTGCAGCCCGTCTTAACAGTGCTATGCATAAGTCTGCAACATGGGATAAAGGACTGGGAAGATGAGTGGATGTGGACAAGGCAAACTTCTTGGAATCCCTGAGAGATTCAGCCACTAAAAAACTTTATCATCCCCACACAGCTGGGCAGGGCTGACGTAGCTTCAGGGCTTGTTAAAGAACTTAAAAAGGTTCCTCCCCTCACTAAAACGATGATTTCAAATACTAATCAATTCACGTCGGATTAAAAAAAAGGGACAACTTTCAAGGATGGGATAAAAACGCCTGGCCTTAATTGCCGGGGACGCTTGACTTCCGTTTGAAAAATGCTTCTTTATTAAGCCGCAAAGCTGATTATCTATAAGCGCTTTGATCTAGATATCTGGATAGCTCAGGGTTTAGGGAGGTAGCTGGGTGATATTGTCAGTCATAGATAAGCCCAGGACCCTTCTGGGAGATTATCAGACAAAGAAGAGTTGATATAGTGAAGGCCTAGGTACTATTTACTCTTCTAGTTGTCATAGTTTAATTGGGTAGAACCGCCTCCTTTGGTATAAGAACCTTATCAACCTGCCATATTCTCCACTATTAGAATAACATAAACAGTCCATGTTTTAAGTGGTTACCAGCAGCCTTCCTTAATTTATCTATCAATATCGTGGGACTAAAAGTCCTCCAGGAGAGACTAGACCATCCCCGTCCCTAAAGTAGGTAACAGCTGCATGGACCAGCTTTTCGTTAAGATGAATAAATAGAGCTCTGATGGCCATTTCCATAAGCATTGCGTGAATGCAGGCCTGCTGTGTTACTCGCCATGCCTGCATTCATGCATCACACCTATCCGAAGGGCCTGAAACACTCTCAATGAATTAATGTAATACAATCGCTATAGCAATAATTAGTAGACTTCCCCAGAACTGCATTAAGAAACAGGAAAAGGTGTAAGTATACCATGATGGCTGATTCATGTGAAGAAATTGCATAATAACGACAAAGAAACATAAACCTGGCGAACTCATAACATTATCTCTGTATCATAATCTTAGTCGTAAGTATTTTCCAAAGTAGAATATGGTTTTACATCAGCCACACTGCGGAATATGTATTTTGTTTTAGTTGTCTTTATGTTTGCCTGTGTTGCCTGCTGTGCCATCATTTTACATGAAAAAACATCTTGATGAATCGCAGTACCATTGGATTTGATAAAAAGTGATAATTCATTCGATATGTCCTATATCATCCACAACTCTATGGGAAAACCACTGATATTCATGGAGACTACAATGTCGGTACTATATTTAATTAATGTAGTAACCAAAATTAGATTTTGCTCAGAGCATTTTTTAAGTCAAGATGCATACGGAGCTGCAACTTCACTGAAATACATATATTTTCTCCAAAATAGAAAGAGATGGAACATAAAAGGGAAAGGCCTGGTACAGCTTAGCTGATACGCCGGGTGGTGTGGAGGGGTAGAGATAAAGCTTGTGATCTGATGAGCAGCTCAGAGCAGTCCACCCTGGAGGGTACCCAGACCCTGAGGTGGTCGATGACCAGGGCGGCTGAATCAACAGGAGGAAGAACTGAGTTCCCCGGGGGGAGGGAGAGGGAATGAAGGAAGAATAGAGAACATGGGGCAAAGGGCGGTATGGTCGAGGGTGGCAAAGGTATGACATTATGTGGTTGCATAATGTTGAACTTATATCAGGCTATTTATTAAAGTGGCTACCCATAATATACTATTCCGGCAAATCATTCATCCTATCTTAGGAAACCTGTTGCCTGTGTTATGTTCCTGAGACAAAGACGCTCTCATTCTTTCTTCGGAACAGGTATGAATCTGAGCATCGTCATACTTTGTGATTGGAAATAAGATAGTCATAGTGGGAAAGGCCTGAGATGACAAGCCATAAAAGCACGTGTCCCTGCCAACGTACCAAAGCATTTCTCAACACAGACAGCTCCCAATACAACTCATTCTTTTCTATTGTTTAATTTAGATATTCCTTTTATAAGCCTTCGTTGGAGCACTATTGATTCAGTCGATAATTGTCCTAGGTTTGTCGCGATCGCTGTTAATCATGTTATTGCCAGTCAACGCTTCATTGCTCCATTTGCCAGCTGACATTACCATTATCGATTACTCGATGTGAACTGCCCATGTGGCCCTGGTCACCAATACCACAGAGGAGTCACATGGCGGATTAACATGAGCAATTTATTTAACACCTTCACCTGATCCATATCCAGGTACGTCACTGAAATTCAATTAAAATCAAATCATGAATTTGAGCTTATTAAATTGCATTAAGTGTGAACTTTAACCCAAGCAAAGTGTGGGTGGAGAGGGATCGAAAAGAGGAAAGGGGAAGGGTGGGATTGAGAAAGAGTGAGGCAAAGAGTGACAGAAAAGGGCAGACACAGCTAAACATAGAGGAAGGCAGATTATGGCCGGAGAATGATAAATAAATGGAGACTGACAAATAGGCTGACAGACGGACAGGCAACGAAACAGATAGATTTTGTTGTCTATATAGCTCACTAGTGCCAGGTTTGAATGATATGCCATGAAGACCAGAATTTCCTGGGGCGGATCCAGGGGGGGTCCTGGGGGTCAGGACCCCCCCTTTTGGTCCACCCATATAACATGTCCAAATAGGGGGCCCGAAAGGGGACCCCCCCTCCGGGGGGTTAGTACTGGTCTTGGCCACCAGGGGGTAGTATATGGGTAAATACTGACAAATATGCTAAAAAAAGCTTTAGACCAATTTTTGATAAGGAATCCAGTGGTATGCTTAACCCATTGAGGGCTAGCATCGACTATAGTCGACACCATGGTAGGCCTAGCATCGACTATAGTCGACACCATGGCAGGCCTAGCATCGACTATAGTCGATGCCAGTCATATAGGATTAGTATAGGAATTGAAAATAGGCTCGTCCTCTAGGAACTCTACTTTTTTCAGAGGCCGTCCCCATGGCCAGGGCAACAATTTTTGCTCTGCCCTTAAAGGGTTAAAATGATTCCATCTCCACTAATAATGTTCCATTTTTGGAACTTTGGTTGCCATGGAAACATAGGAAATTGATAGATAAGGCCATTTATGGTTGCCATGGAAACCACTCCCCTATTCCAATTGGTAATTTTTGCCACAAACCTTTTTTTGAAATTCTTTCAGGACCCCAGAACCAAAAACAGAAGTAAAAAATTCCCTCTAGAACCAATTTTATGACAAAAACATCACATTTCTTTAAAAAAAAAACCTGTAATTTTTGCACTATTAGTGCACATTAGGCCTTATTTCCCATTTTCAGTTGTAAACACCAACCTAGGTTTGACAAGCAATTACAGCAAAACTGCTGGGGATATTTTAGCTCAAGATATCTCATTTTAAAGCCAATGACTTAAACCTTAAAAGCCATTTCCCCCCAGGAGGCATGTTTTCCATCACCTGGTTACAATTTGTGAATCTACAGTATCTAAAATACATAAAGATTTCTCAAAATTTTCTAACATGAGCCAATCCAGAAAATAGCACCGTCATATCATACATATAGATAGTGCTTGGCTTAGGCTCTTAAACCCATCCTGTGTGAGCCTTATATGTTGAGTTTGAGTGGTATAGTGAACAAGTAACCAATGGATAACTCATGTAGATACAAATAGATTTTGTTGTCTATATAGCTCACTAGTGCCAGGTTTGAATGATATGCCATGAAGACCAGAATTTCCTGGGGCGGATCCAGGGGGGGGGTCCTGGGGGTCAGGACCCCCCCTTTTGGTCCACCCATATAACATGTCCAAATAGGGGGCCCGAAAGGGGAAAGTGTGTGTTAGTGAAGGATAAGGACATGAGGCCATAGGCCGAGTGTTATTAGCCTTTGCTAACACACACGAGTCATGAGTTATCCATTGACTTCTTATTTTATACCACGAAACCAATAAATAATCAATATAATACCAATAAATTCAAGTTGAAAACAAAAATTATTCCCCCTCCCCGGGACTCGATGCCAGCCATTGTGTGTACACGATCGGTACATACACCTCGGCGCCCGGCAGCGGACAGCGACAGCCCCGGTCTCGGCTAGGCTTAGCAGCGGCACACGGCGAAAAATAGTGTTTGTACACGATCAGTACATACACCTCGTCGCCCTGCAGCGCACACGGCGAAAAAAGATGCGCCCGGACCGTGTTACTAACTGTTAGACTAGTTATACATACACCTCATCGCCCTGCAGCGCACACGGCAAAAAAGATGCTTCTCGCGGTTATGTTTGTGTATAATACACCTCTGCGCCCAGCAGCGGACAGCGACAGCGCACACGGCGAAAAAAGATGCGCCCGGACCAGGACGCGATCCATGTACCTCTGACGGCTGAGCGCAAGGCGCTAACCGCTAGACCACCACGTCTCCTCCTACAAATGCGTCTCGCTGTTATGTTTCTATACTAAATACACCTCCTCGCCCGGCATGGCGGCAGCGGACAGTGACAGCGCACACGGCTTTGTATCATATCCAGACTTGGTTCGAACCAAGCGTTTCTCGTCAGTCCCTGTGGCGCACTGCATAGAGCCCCCAAAACGTCACAAACGACAAATCATTACCACATAGGCCTAAGATTTGCATCCCCTGTATGGAAAACCTGCCCACCCCAGGTTTACACCAAAATGCTTTAAAATTTGGAGTTTGATATTTATATTTCTGAAATTTTCTAGGGGGAGATGTCCGGGCCAAGCCTCCCTCAAACACCATTGTGCAGTCAGAATTTAATAAGATTTTCATTGCCTGATCTCAAAATCATGGGTTTACTGCTGATGGTACACCAAAATGCTTTATTGGATTGGGGTCAAGAAATGCATCAGAATGCACCATTGATGTCTAGATTTCAAAATTTTCTTGGGGGCATACCAAACCCCCCTAGATATATGTTGCAGCGCTGTGCTTGCAAGGTCGCAGCACTGTGCTTATGAGGTCGTGCCGATAGCACTCCCAGGGATGGACCCCCCTTTTCAAAATCCTGGATCCGCCCCTGATTTCCCTCTAATTCAGAATACAAAACCATGATGAACAAGCCAGATAGGACATGATCGGTGGTCATCATATTGGTTATGACCTCCATGAAAGCAAAAACATCAACCAATTTGACTGGTCAGTTAGGTTCACTGGTATCGTGGTATACAAGTCCACCCCATTAATCCTGCTTTGGTCCCATTACACATGATATAACAACCTTACAGGATGGAATGACAAAATATTTCAATCTTAGTATGACACGGTATGATACTAGTCTATCAAAATACATGTCCTTCGTATTGATAATGAATAACCTCTTCAATAACAGGACGGCTGAAAGGATGTAGGTATGGCCTGTACGTGCTGGACAAGTGATGCCGACGATCGTGATTTCACTTGTCCAGCACGTACAGGTCAGTTGGGAGTCTTTTTTCCCCTCATTGCCCAAAGGGGACCCCCATATAGCCAATGTCCCTGTCTTGTATTACCGTCAAGTAGTATCCCAGATGTGGGAGATATGAACGGAGGGATGCCCATCGCTTAGCCAGCGCTCTTGCCATTCAGTCATCTATTTTATTCAACACACTTCTTTCGGTGGACTGAGATACAGGTGTTCTGATCCCAATGGAATCCCACTTATCATATCATTCATGTAGGTATTGAATAAAAACAAAACAAAAACAAACAAAACAAGCTTAACCCTCGGAGGGCCAAAAGTGCATTTAAGCATTTTGCCCATTGGTCGTCCTAATACTTGATGCAAGTCTTGTGTCCATGCACCATGGCAACTTCACAGGAGAAATGCAGGCATGAAGGGTCGGTATGATGTACAAACGGAGAGCAGATTAGCCCCAGATTAGCAGACTCTCCAGCACTTTGTCATGGCGACGACCTGTGGGTAAAGTAAATTAATGTGTCAGCGATATTTGAAGTGTTTGGAACTTTATAAGCCCTATTCACTCATATTATTTGAAGGTATCCCTAAAACACTAGATTCTACTTAGTACCAGTGACGTCATTTTCCCACTACAAGAAATAGACAAAGGTTCACGAGCAGTGGGTCTGAATGAGGGTTTTCTCACGATTTTATATTAAATTACCCCGCAAACGTTATTTTAACATAGTTAGATGAGTATTTTGGATGCTACTAAAGGCCGTGGAATACGGGACAGGGTTATCCCAGGGGGTGGAATACGGAGCTCTAAGGTCAAAGCTCTGAGACTGTCGTATTACACCATTTCCACAATTAAATAAACCATAATTCTCCCATTTTGGCTTCATGACTAAAACTTGAATCGAAAGGAACTCTGAAGGGGCAACATGGTAGAAAATCACCCGACAAATTTCAATGTATTTGATGCGACCCAAATATCAACATGTAGAAAGAAGGAAAACTAACAGCGCAAAAATATCATGTTCTGTAGCCATGCTTCTGTCTCATATCCGTTCTATTTGATACCCTCGGTTGAGAACAAAACAGGAACCCAGTGAGAAAAAAAAATTGAAAGTTTGTGTGCAAATAATACATGGTTTAAAATGAACGGTTCTGCAGCACGATACCAATATGCCCTGCTCACCCTGCCATGGCCCCCACCCCCCTCCTCCCCTCCACCGATCACACACACACCCTTCGCACCCAGTGCACCAACCTCCTCATCCTCACCCCCTCCCTCACCAAACTCCACACCAATACCCATCAACCAATCCTACCTACAGTGTCATGTTTCGACCAGAGATCGAGCCTCCCTCTCTACAAAACCAACCAGAGCCTCATCAGAGCCATCCATGAAGTCGACACGACAAGGGTGAAAAAGAAAGAAGCTGCCTCTAAAACTGGACCCCTGAGGAACGCAATCAGCAAAAACCGCACTCGACGCTGTCGGCAATTACAGATTTTGACTCGTGAAAGTAGAAGTAATATAACGAGGCTTCAATTTTAGCATGCTCCCGCTTGTGAGCACTACTATGTTTTTCCTGCTTTTCTTTTGCTGTGCTGACTTTTAGGAGTTCTTCTGGCAAAGCCATTTGACATGGGCCAATAATAAAGGTGAAAAACTACCTTCCAACGTTGACGATTGACGTATATTAGAAATAACAATCCATTCCCTTTAAAAAGAGAAACGCCTACTTGTAGGTGAAGGTGTGTTAGTGAAAGGAGGGGGGGTGGTGATGGTGTAGAGATTGAGCACTCTATGCGTTATGAACTGGATTCCCATTGGATGTGTCACTGGGCATGCGCGTAAGATGGAACCACTCCATCAAAGTTCAAATTACATCTGGCGAATAGGGACTGCCACAAGTCGGGTCTGGCTTGTGCTTAGGTCATGACACTGTTCAATTTGTCGCTGGTGCTGGACCATTTGTCCCATACCCCGGGAACTGTTATGTTCACTGTTATATTACTTCATCAGCCATATACTATTTTGAAAGCTTGAATACCCTGTATCAATTATGCTTATGTGAAGAGTAAAGCACTACCATCCTTGTCAAAATACGACAGTATGTTGGGGTATGGGTGCAGGTACTTTGAATTATACGAAAATATATGTATCTCGATGCTTATTCTTTCTACTTTATATCTAGGATGGCGTGTGATCAACCTCGGGCTCGGAGGATAGAGAACCAGGGGAAATCATACAGCATGTAAACCATAAAATATGGCTACAATTCAGTACTCACCACCGAACTGTTAATTGAGAAGGTATCCAGGTGTCATAAAAGACAGTTTGGAAATATTTCACGTCAGCAACTTTAAAATGCCCTCCCTCCATAAACCTTACTCAATTAGCTAAATCACCTGGAGGCCTAGACATCAAATTACGAGATTTTAACTTAATCAACATCAAGTTATTGAATTCCTATTAAAGATGAAGATCAGAGAATGTAGTTGCATGTCCTCGCTGTTGGATGTGTATAAAAGGGAGATATTGATATGGAAGTGACAGGTAATATTTCGGAAATCCTAAGTAATAGAATAGATAATACATGTATAACATATATGTGAGTTACTCACATTTGACATTAGCTGCTCGTACAAGCTTACGCTGTGTTTTTTTTTATAAAAAGACTGTACCTTTTTACGAAATTTTAATAGAGTACAATCAGTTCAGATATCTCGATTCTAGCTTTATGTATCAATCAAAATACGTGTACGTTTGTGATATAAGGAATGGACGAGGGCTTGATATTGTAGGTCTGATGGAAAGGCGGCGCCGGAAACCCAATGGGCAACGCGCACGGCATTACACGGTTACTGCTGTCGATGTTTTCGTATCAAGGCAGAGTAATAACCGGAAGATGACGTCCGCGCATGCGTCGTGTTAACAGACTTCCGCTACGGTCGGGCAGCGGAAAGTAAAAGCCTTTTTAATTGGGCCCGGTCCTAGTATGTCTAGCGCGCGGCGGAAGAGTCGTCTTTTTTTTCTCGCATTTCTTTCGCCGTAGGCCAGAGGTAAGGCGCCCCGCTAATTAATGTTGAAGGTAAAGAAGTGACTCTGTCTGTGAGGGTGCAGGGCGGAAATAAATGGAGGCTCGAACAGGGTCTCCAGGGGGTTCCCCTTGCATCTGGGGGTGAGGTAGGTTGGTGGGTGCTGTCCATCCTCCAGTGTCTCCCTGTCTGCTTTGTTACATTTACTAAGGATGCAGCCTACAGCTGGCTTAACCTCCAGTGTCCATGATATAGGGCTCAGTATGGACTACTATAGTGCGTCCACCATTTTGAATTTCGCTGGTTGAGTAAAACCCAATGAAAAAGACAACCCATGATGGGTACCTTGTCCCTGGTTAAGACCCACTTCCAGGGACATGCTGGTTCCATCTTATCAGCTCTTATCGTGCATGTCGCCAGACACCAGAGCTGCAGTCCCGCTTTCAGCCAATAGGTTCCATTATATGTGAGGTTGGTTTAGTTGTGTTGGTTGCTTTCTGCTTTGATAACAGTTGGTGTCCTATCGACGACAACGATGGTGATTAAATCTATGAGGTGAATCTATCCTCCAATTCACAAAAGAAAAAAAAAACCCACAGAAACAGTAAACTAGACGTATAGCATTAGAGTACAGAATCAATACCTGGCCCATGTACTTTCCAGCAAAAGGGGATGCCACTTTTCATCTAGGAATTGCCAGATATGGGCTGAGTATGTCTTGCAATATGAATAATATTTGTAGATTAGTAAGTTTAAATCCCATAGAGTAACAGAAATCCAGGGGAGAAAGGGTTAAAGAGTATAGTGCATTGAACGAACCAGGTGCTTATAAGACCTTCTCTGAGAATTGTAAAAAAAAAAACTTGGCCTTTCAAAATATGACCTTTCAAAATACAATTGGGATTTGCAGTAGAACATTAAAATGTTATTTAGCACCTACGCTCTTTCCCGATATGGAAATCCAGGTATGAAGGAAGTTGGATTGGACTTAATCATGCAGAAATAAACTCAAATACTTCCCATCCTGAAAAATGAAAGAGATGCTTTCTCTTATGGCGAGATCTTTTTCATCAAGATTAATTCTAAAATGTATTTCAATATCCGAGAGGCTTTATTTGAATGGATTTCGAAGGCGTATTGTATTTTTTTTTATATCTGAATAATTATGGTCTGGATTAATTATAATTGAACAGGGATAGTGTTGTCCCATGTGTTGTCAACAAGTCTATTTCTTGGTGGTATTAACAGTCCTCATTTCTGCTAAATTTGCCATTCCTGTATGACTGTCAATACAGTTGCTGGTGTCACGTCATTTCATGACAAGTGTTATGGTAAAAGCAATTGTGACAATTCATGTGGTGAGTTAGTAATAGATGTCCAACGTCATTTTAAAAGCTAAGGCCATATCTATGACGAGAAAATTACATTAGGCAATTTCACGACTAACCCTTTTCAAATATTGTACAGCAGACAATCAATTGCATCAATTGCAGGGGAGAAGCCTTGATCAAGATTTAACCCTTTCGTGCCCAGGATTATTTTGAGGAACCTGATTTTTCAACAAACTTGAGATACTAGCGACTATTACCTATATTATGTCCAGATTTAAGTACTTATTCAAATGATAACAAAGAGTGCAGTACAATAGCTTTCAGGAAATGTAATACAAAGCATAGTTTAGAGTTTTATATGAGCCACTAGGGAATGATGAAGTCAAAAGATGTTGAAATGGGCTGATTTGGATGAAGGTGCCCTGGAAATCTTTTTTTTTTTAGATTTTGGTGGGGAATAGACTATTTTCAATTCATAAAGCATTATTTTGACATTTCAAAGAGAGCTATATTGATGGAAAATGAAAAAGATATGTATTATAAATGGATTCCTTGCAGAAAATCACAGGAAAAATATTTCATCAATATTTTTGGTATTCTTATCAATATTTTTGTATATCTAATGAATTTTCTGTATTTTATCATTATTCTCATGGCCAGAGTGCGCACTTTTTTAAGCCTATTTTCAATCAATTATTTTCTGCAATAGGATCTGTTAATAATTATTTACCATTCACCATGCCAATTTTGTTATCGTTGGAAAGCCCTTGATCCTAGGAGTCTTCTGGTGTTAGAATTAACTTATTCTGACAAATATTAAACCCATGGTGGTCTATTTGACATATATACCTGCTTAAGAGCGCACTTTTGCTAATCTGGGCACGTAAGGGTTAAAACAATACTCTAAGATTTCAAAGGCTATCTGTCTAAATGTGAAATATCCAGTTTTTAGGTATTATACTCCACCTGGCTCTGTTCCCCATTGTTCCTACTGTAAGTTTATTTTCACATCTAACAGTAGGGGGACCAGCAGGAGGTTTTATGAATTAGGTCAGTTCTGGCATGAGGTTTTGTGAATTGGGTCAGGACTGGGAGGAGGTTTTGTGAAATAGGTCAATTGTAGCAGGAGGGTTTTATGAATAAGGTCATTTTTGAAGACCGGATGAAATTCTTGAGAAAATGCTCTTCCATATGGGATTGGTACCCATGGACCAGAGAGTGCTAGGATCTAGATTCCCATGTGCTAACAATTACACCATGGAACCTCAGCTGATACTGTGGGTATTAGAACATCTACTGAATGGCCATATACATGTACTAGTATTATGACTTAGTAATCAAGTATAGATAAAAATGTAATTTCACCTTGAATGTTTGAACAGTCAGTGTAGTGTAATGCAGTGTAGTGGTTAAGGCCTTGGACTAGAAACCCAGACCACACAGGTTCAAACCCCTGATGTGATTTAATTTATATTCTCAGTTGGTCACTGTAATTTTTGCAACAAATTCTAAAAATAATGTATTAAAATGAATATCACCTGAATGCTTCAGGGAGCCCCTTTACAAAGACCCCTTTTACCTTGGATGTGTATAGGGCTAGTTCCACAGTGTCGGTCATCTTTTTTGTTGTTGCTAATCCGACTGATTTTTATATAGCAAATGTATGGAGGAAAATCGTTGGATTAGCAGAAAATGGACCCCACCGATGCTGTGGAAGCAAAACCTTTTTCCCATGCAATCTTAAACCCACATTTCATGATTCCAAGTCAAACATGCTAACCATTACTCTATTGGGATTGCTGGTGGTTGTAGCCTGGAACACCATTTATTTATCATAGCTTTGTATCACAGCCAGTGTAGATCCAAATCCTCTTTTAGGCCTCCACAGTTTATGTCAAACTATGCTTATATTCATGGTTTTACTGTTATATAAACTTCTGTGGATGGAGTATAAGTAAGAAAACTTCCTTGAGGCTTGAGGATTTTCCATAAAACCTCCGAGATGAAGCGGAAGCAAATCCTCCAGCTCTGCTTAGGTTTTCCATTACACAAACTTGCTAGAATGTTTGAGTCACAGGCGACCTTAATATTACCTAGTATCCACTTCATCAAAATACATGCCAGGTTATAATAGATGGTGGTAAAAGATCCATAAGCTGTAACTACTTCTGTACACAGATACCCTTACGCATGACCAGGGCCCTGGGGTCTGACTCTATTACACGCACCCTGAGTGTGGTTGGTGCTGGCTCCTCCTGAGCCTTCTAGACAAATGGGGAAGGGACCAGCAGCGGCTAAATCAGTGAAAAACTTATAATTGACTTTGAACTTTATATTCACTACTGACACTTCTTCATAGGCTTTACATTAATCATTCTAGACATCTGACTCGATGGAGCTTAAGGCCACGGCCATCTACACAATGTCATGTTGTGGACTGGTCATTATGGTAGCTACTGGAGCCCTCTGCATACACAACTGTAGTATCAATCGCAGATGCTGGAGCCGTACACGAATGTTGCAGTCTTCATCGCAGCTTCCAGAGCCATCTACTTATGCTGCAGTCTTTGTGGCAGCTACTGGAGTGAGTGAGTGAGTAATAGATGGTTAACGCCATTTTGACAGCTAAGGTTATATTCATGGCGAGAACGACATTACACAAATTTACAGAGGCATGTGTCAGTGCCTGCGCATATGTGCACCACACACATCCAAGGGGATAGAAAAGAGGAGATATAGACCCTTTTAAGTGGGCTAGGGAAGCCCGGGCAGCTACTGGAGCCCTTTACACATGTTGCCTTACTCGTGGCAGCTACCTTAGCCCTCTACTCCTGCTGCTGTCCTGTGGCAGCTGTCAGAGCCCACCACATTTGCAGTACTTAGTCTTCATTGTACATAGTTGCCAGAGTCAGTTACTCATGATGCAGTCTTCATGTCAGCTAACAGGGCCATCTACATAATATCATGCAGCAGTCAGCTATAAAGATACCCATCAGGCATGCAGTCTTCAAGACAGGTACCGGAACTACAAACCTATGCTGCATTCCTTATGGCAATAACCTGAGCGGCGCCCTCTACTGATGCTGCAGTCTTCATGGCAGATACCAGAGCCATCTATTCATGATACACTCTTCATGGCAGTCACCAGAGCCATCTACTCATGCTGTGCACAGTCTTCATGGCAGATACGAGAGCCATCTACTCATGATGCAGTATTCATGGCAGCCACCAGAGCCATCTACTCATGCTGTACACAGTCTTCATGCATTACCAGAGCCATCTACTTTATTACTATGCTGCAGTCTTCATGGCAGTAACCAGAGGCCTCTACTCATGCTACAGTCGTTGTGGCAACTACCAGAGCCCTCAACTCATGTTGTGGTCTTTAAGTTTATGGCAGCTACTGGTGCCCTCCATGCATGTTGTGGTACTCAAAGCAGCTACCAGAACCCTCCACACTTGCTGTACTCTTCGTGGCACCTACCATAGTCACTTACTCATTTTTCAGTCTCCGAGGCAGCTACCAGAGCCAAATACATATGCGACAGTCTTCATAGCAAGTATAGAGGGTCCCTTCAGGTATGTAGCAGTCTATTCCGATCTAGCGTGAAACATTATTGACCAATCAGAAAATTCCCTTCATTCAGTGCAGACTGTTTAGGGTGAATTACGTAATAACTGGTCCCCACCATGCAGACCGTTATCAGTGTTATCCCTCAGGGTAGCCTACCAGATTCAGCAGGGGTCACCCCACTAAGGATCCCGCTAACCAGGAATACGGCAGCTACCGGAGTCATATAGGTATGATGCATTCTTCATAGCAGCTACCAGAGCCATCTACTCATGCTGCTGTATTCATGACAGTTACCTGAACCACACTGATAGAAATATGGCTAAATTTCTTAGTCAGTAGTGACTAACTTAAGTTAGTCAAGTGATGGTGCGATTTATGGCTATCCCTCTATAGTATCCTATGACTAACCTAAGTTAGTCATATAGTCAGCATATGGTCATACTTGATGCTTAGGATCACAAACTTAGTCACACTGACTGATGTGTATAGTCTCTCTGACTATAGCCCTGTGTCTTCTTCTCTGTCTCCGTTGTCATTATGTCTCTGTCTCTTTATCTGTGTCTCTATCTCTCCCTCTACCTGTCTTGGTTCTTGACCTCTCTTCGTCCATCCCTCTCTTTCAATATCCTTCTTTGTCATCAATGTTCATTGCCCTGTAATGCTAAATATATAGAGGTCTGACACAGAACAATGTAGACAGATTTCCAAGATGGCTGCCACATGCCTTCCAATCGATGGATATTTCAAGCCAATATAACATGTTTTATCTTGCAATACCAAACAATATTGTGACAAACAGATGGCTTACCTATCTATCAACAGCCAGACATATTGAGTTTCAATGGATGAACTTGTTAAAATGAAGATTAAGTCTGATTATATAAGCCTCCACTTAGTCTAAGCATCCAGAAAGCATGTGTTCTTTGTTGATGACGTTTTTTGTGCACAGGAACCTGTGACATCATCAATCTGTGTGCTTTACATATAGTCAGAATGACTATTCTTGTGACTAATATATGACTAAGATACATAGTCAACAGACTACAGGGCTCTAAATATGCTGGTATAGTCACTACTGACTATGGGTTTTATTATCAGTGCAGTTACATATTCTTCTTGATCATAACTACAAGGCAGTTTATCTGGTTATTCAAACCAACATCGATACTTGGAAAGTGGAGGTTCTAGTCTCTACCTCTTGTTTCCGATTCCTGTCCGGTCAACTCCCGTGAATTCTCAGTCAGGACGTGGCGTGACGAGACTGTATCCGTCCCCCAGCTGTCGTGTTCCTGTCGCCCCCCACAAGCTCCCATGCCCCTCCCCCTCCTCCCATCCCTTCCAGCGCCTCGTTTTCAATGTCAGGCCTTTCCCCCAGGGGTCGCTGGGGTCTCAGGGCCCCGATAAGACGTGGTCACGTGACCCCGGAAGGACCACGTAAAGTAGGCCCTCCTGTCTTAGGTCGAACAGCTGAAGCTGCTTTGGATTGAAACTAAAAATAAATCCTCCAGCTCAACCAAGGCCTCACACATCGTGAATCTACGTTGAGCTACTATACTAGCTGGCACCTAAGTACACGATCCATGAGTAGATGTAAAATCTGAAGCAAAGCACAACAATTATAGTTCTCTGAATCTAAAACAATACGCAGAACTTTCAGATTCCAAAACAGGTCTGATTCTCAAATGTGACATTCTCATAAAGTTTAGTCATGATGTATGCGTACTCCAAAAGCAGATTCTTTTTGGGTATACATTTGTAAACTTGCACATGCATTTGAAAGCAATCCCCCTCCCCTCCCGAGAAATTGAATTACCTCTACGTACATATAATTCCCCCTATTGCACACACTCACTCTGGACAAGAAGTGAACCAATTAAACATTGCATCTTTAATGGAGACCTGGCCCTATCATGGTGAAATTGCCTTGTCCACTTCGATTAGATCACTTACAAGCTAATTCTACTACACCAAGGTGTTTAATCTAAATCTTCAAACATGACTCTCGACATAAGGACGGTTAATTAAAGGCAGATTAAACAAGCAAATTCAGACAGGTCCAATGTGGAGGTCGCCACTCCCCTGGGGTGAACTGGACATTCTGCATACGGTTCACGGGTTCACAGCCCCACCCTCTTTTCATCCATACACAAGTTTTACCCTGTCACAGCTGCTGTCTTCAAAGCGAAGACCTTAGACCTACAAGATAATACGCTGGTGTGGGACCTCAAGTATGACCTCTCCCTCTGGTGGCGACCTCTAGTGGGGTGGCAGAGACATCTGTGGAACTTAGGTGGCATTTGTCAACGTGCATGCGTAATGGCCATGTCCAGATTCTGAGAGTCAAAGACGTTTCCACGAAATTGGAGAACAGAGGCACCAGAGAGGAAGGGTGGCATTGTATGGACTAAGTGAAAATGCACACATATTTCGTAATTATCTTTGCTGTTTTGCTACTTTCACAACAAAATTCGTTCAACTTCAGAACAACTCCATTCGTGGCATTTGCACTGATTCGTGAGATGTATAGTGATACTTTGGTTAAGGCAGTTCCAAGTCTCTTCATGCTTATCAATAGCATCATTTCCATAACCATATATTATTGAACAAGTAATCAATGGATAATTCATGACGCATAACTATGTGTTAGTGAAGGATAATTACATGAGGGTGTAGCCCGAGTGTAATTAGCCTTTGCTAACACACACAAGTCATGAGTTATCCATTGACTACTTATTTTATACCACGAAACCAATAAATAATCAATAGAATACCAATAAATTCAAGTTGAAAACAAAAATTCTTCCCCCTCCCCAGGACTCGAAGCCAGCCATAGTGTGTGAACAGGTACATACACCTCATCGCCTGGCAGCGGACAGCGACAGCGCCCATGTCGGCTCGGCTTGGCAGCGGCACACGGCGAAAAATAGCTTTGAATGCGTCTCGCGGTTATGTTTGTGTATAATCGGGAAGGTATACAAGCGTGAGGATATACATCTATGGTATAATACACCTCATCGCCCTGCAGCGGACAGCGGACAGCGACAGCGCACACGGCAAAAAAAAGATGCACCCGGACCGGGACTCGACCCGCGTACCTCTAATGGCTGAGTGCAATGTGCTAACCACCAGACCACCGTGCGCCTCCTTCAGCTGCCGTCTCGGCTTGGCTATGTTTGAATGCGTTATGGTAGCGGACAACCCGCAGTCGTCGCCTTCCCAGGCTTTGTATCATATCGAGACGTGGTTCGAACCAAGCATTTCTCGTCAGTCCCTGTAGAGCAATGCATAGGGAGTTGGATTTGGGATGTGAGACTGTAGGTTCGAGCCCTGCCCTGGCCTTGAAAAATTTGTGGGTTTTAACATGTAACATATGACATGTAAGGACATGAGAGGCGTGTGGGTTATCCATGGATAACCACATGGCGTGCAGGTTATCCATGGATAACCGCACGCCTTACAAAATTGATGCTTCAGCCTTGATGCTGTGCAATATCGACAGGTATGTGCATGGGAATATCCAGAAAAAGCACCCAAAATCACAGAAGTCATGGTATAACTCTAGATATTGCATAGATTAGAGAAAAGGCATACTACACAATATCCGTGAACAGCAACGCAGTTGTTTCATATCCCCTCTACGTGGAAGCTATGATAAAGAATTGAGGTCTCAGGAGTTCGCGGAACAGACGATACTTCGCCTGGTTTCACGGCGGTGGCAGATGTCACCGATTACGCTGGTGGCTCCCCCAAACGTCGACGGCGCGTTACACAAAAGGCGATGTGGACCGCCAGAGACTCTCAGTCGATGGCGGAAGCTCCGAGTGACTGCATCCAGCTGTGTTAGTACCCTCGCCTGCCGCCAGAGGGACAGAGCCTGGAACGCCCACCTCAGAGCTGCTCAAGCGCTGTAGAGTCTAAAAGGCCCTAGTGGTGGCGTTTGCGTCGCGAGGCAATCATAGAGTGGCAGTTGTGCACGAGGCAACGACTATAACTAAACCAGTGAGGCTGGAGGCCAGGCATTCCCGCGCTAGCTACTATTGGGTGTGCATGGGGATTACTGCAGAGGATAGGGGAGATAGTGGTTGTTACCTTTAATACCACAGCTGCATTCTCATCATACCGGGCGTGGTCAAAAGTTGCTGATCAATCGCTCGTGGGGTGCATAATTAGCAGACCATAATTGGAAGCACCGAGCGTGAAATTAGGACCGTTTATCATAATTTCCAGCTTCGTCAATATTGGCAATTAACACTATAGGATATATACGGGGTTTTACTCATAACTCCTGGACTTCTGAGCGCCAAGGATAACACCTCTGACAATTTGTAAGGACCTAATATCCACCTTCACCCCAAATAACATTTGGATTGCATTCAATATAAAGGATCCAAATTATCGAGGGAGTGCCGTGAACTATTTTCCACTGACCCACTCACCTGGAATTTCTTTCTGCAAATATATGTCAGTGCCAAAGTTCTCACAAAATTCAAAGACCACAAAAGGCTTGGCTTTCCACTGTTATCCGCCTTGTTTTGATAAGGGTAGTGTTTGCACCTGGATAGGGTTCCATGCCCCTACTTTGAACCCTTCACCTGTGGCTGAGATAACAGGAGGGAGAAGTACTAAAGGACCATTGGCCGCACGCACTTAGTGTTGAGGGATCTGATCAGGGGGAAGGCCCCCTCATCACCTCTCAGTATGGATCTTTTACGAGGCTTAGGCACCAGCCTAGGGAGGCTTTGTGCGCTACGAAGTTGTATGGTCATGGTGCTTTTGATGTCACTGGTCAAAGCCGACCCTGATGGTAGGTACAATTGATTAGTACTTGGTGCCAGTAGAGTGAAGCCGTGTCCTGACAAACCCTACCCTCTCCAGCGTTACCCATTTCACCCTAGATTTCATCCCGCCCTCCCACTTCCAATCCCCATGTCCACCTACCTCCGCCTTTCCCATCTCCACTCCCTCCTTGTGACTATCATCACCACCCTCTCCATCCCTCTATCCATACAAATACTCTCTTTTCACCTCTACAATGCACCCTATAACCTCTCCACGCCCCTCCAAGGCCAATCTCTGTTGTTGGATCATGAAAGGAATTCCTCGCTTCCTCCTTCTTCTGTCATGAGGCCATCAAAGGCTAGGGGTTCCAAAAACTTTCCAAAGAGCCATGGTCAGTTAATTGGGACGGACTGACATTCAGATGATGTCCCCTTAATTAAAGATTCTCACGTACCTTAAATGTAGACACTTGATTAAAAGATCTGTTATCAATACTGCTAAAGGTCTGCATGTAAAGGGTAGGTCCCTGGCCTATATATGACCTTTTTCAGGTAGTCATGCTTTATAATTGATGTTATAAAGTTCATATTTGAATTTGCGGTTAATGCAACATGCTTTATCATTTACTTTGAACCACAAAGAAATGGCCATTGATGTGTTCATAATTATCAAAGACTTAGTGATCACTTATCAACCACCAGTTCTGATAATTATGATATAAGGAGGCATCTTCTTTTCCGGGAAATGGAGGAAGCATTTTTGGACTCTCAATACCAATATACTAAAAATCCGAAAAAAAAGATCTTTATCAATATATATAAATGAAACAAAAGTCATACTCTTAACAATAATATGTAATGGCTAACTAACATTAACAAAACCGGACAAGCCATAATTATTTTCACCTCTTATGTACAAATGAATAATACAACATTGATGTTCGCTTGCTTTTTACCGAAATTATTCATGAATTCAGTATGGGAAAATTCAGACTGTGCTCCATTATAATTCTGTCAACAGTGTTCCCAAGCAAAGCTTCCGGGTGCAAACACATTGGGCAGTCTGATTAACCTATCGCCACATTTAATCCACGCAGCAAACACACCAAGTTCAACTCATTGCTCTCGAGCCCATCAATCAAAGACCTCTTGTACAGAAATAAGAGTAAAAGTGAAGGTACAGTAAAGTTAAAGGAAATTATGAACAGCGTTTCAAAGAAAAATTGATTAGGCTGTGGATGTTGTCCAAGCTAGGCAACAGATAAACAGTTTTTGACCTGCTGCATCCCCTGTGCTATGGACATCGAACTTTGGTGTTGCTGGTTAGATTGGGTTGAAGAGTACATTGTGGGAAGGTAGAGGATATATGCAAGGTGTGTGCGGATGTGGGAGTGGAGGGGTCTGGGGGTAGTCCCGGTCCCCGCACTCACATATCAAACATGACACCATCCTCGTTAAAACTTTCCAAATATGACCCTTTTCCACTGATTTTTGAGACAAAAAGCAACCCTTTTTATAGTGAAATCGCTGATTTTGGGGTTCCTAAAATTACCCCTTTTTCTTTGAAAACGCTGACATTTCTGTGAACACTATCCTTTAGATAATGAATTGTACATGTTTTATTAATGAATATACATATAGATGTATATCAAATCATCATTATTAGAATGCAGCATACATATGGATTGTCACGCATGGATATAAAGCCCTATTTCCTTCATTATAAACAATTTGCTCTTATCTCCAACAAAGGCTGCAAGAAGTTCATACCCTTTTCTTCAGATTCCACTAAATTTACAAGAAAAAAACAACCCCTTTTTTTGAAAAAACGCAGACATGCAAACTTACTGAAATATGACCCTAAATTCGCGTTTTTTCTAACGAGGATGGTGTCTGAATGTACAGGAAGTGCAGGGACCGGGGGGGTAGTCAGCCCTGGGATCTATAAGCAATTACCTGGGTGTTTACACCGGCCTATAGATACCCTGGGCAGTCCACCTTGTGGCCTGGTTGTACCCAATATTGGTGGAGCAGCTCCAGGAGTGCTGCCCTCAGGTGAGCTGCTCGCTACATTCTGGTCTCTGTTTCTGGCAAGACAAAAAGGACCAGCGTGTAACTGTATAGCTCATACACCCGGCAGAGTTAGCTGTCTGTGTGAGTTATGTAGGAGAAATAATGTGGAGTTTACAAGCTTTCCGTGAGCACATTCTAGATCAAAAGAGACCATTAACCTAGGGCAATTCTGCATTCTTCATAATATACAATGAGCAACTGTGCATTCTTTGATGTGGTACGTGTAGGAAATGACCTGTCATGTCATCTGGTGTGCATACTGTGACAGCGTAAAATGTATTAGGGATTACTAAATGCCTGGGTACAGTTGAATGCTTGGAGAATGCTATGGTTTACCAGACTATATACATAGTTTGACACCAGAATGTTAGCAGATGAGAAATATTCCATTGATGAACACATGCTATTCTTTCACTTCGATTTCTCGAGAGCGATGATGTGCGATATCTGTACATAATCATTCGAACCTAAAAGGGCCATAATTATATAGATCATGCAGTTTGTTCAAACAAGATAGTTTGTTTGAAGCATCCACTGGTTTCTCTCTATCTCAAAAGTGTGATTTAGCAAAACATGTTGTAGAACTGTGGTTTAGAACCATGCCAGTTTTCCTTTTGGAGCATGGGCCTATGACAAATAGAAATGAAAAACCTTTACTTACAGGATATTCCTGGACCCCATGCTGAACTAAGAGCTTCGGGTCGACTTGGGACCTTCCCTGGTGATGTTAGAGCTTATTCGCTGACAAGCGTGCCATCTGTCGTGGAAAACAGAACCAGTGGCATAGTGTCCAGGTCGGCGACCCCTGAGAGGCAGTCCCCAGTCCCTCCCCCAGTACTTACCACGACCCCACCTACCCTACACCCTTCAATTGCCCCCTTGCTCGCCTGTCCGATCCACAGTGACTCCAGGAGCGTGGGAAAACTCCTTATGCACCCTGGAGGCACCACATATTGGTACTGCCGCGCGTCTCCCACTTCCTACTCTAAAGACCATTTTCCTCTTCAAGGAAACCTTAGTGGGCAGGCTATATGTACAGTACTGGCTTCCCACCCTAGGGAGTGGTGCCATATGTGGTGCTGGTGTAGAAAATCCCTATTACTTATCAACAGGTTATCTTAGGAGGAGGTTTTACATATCATCTTCGCAGTGTTATGTTAAGGTTAACGTCCCAGTAGATCATACTGGGCTGCATCCTTGTAGACTCACTCCTAGTTTAAAATGATGTTGGTGTTGTTGGAAGGTACCGCTTATATTGGTATCTGGCATGTATTAAGTGGTCTTGGCTAATTTATATCTTAATGAGATTATACAGTTTGGATGAGTGATAATCTGTCTAGGTAATCATATATGTCAAGTTCACGGACATACCGATTCACTAATCAGCTACCAGTGATTCTTGGAAATTTGGTAGTTTCATGGCTGCCGGCACATGTAGTATCTTTGGTGCTATATGGTATGTGATATCATGCTGGTACATTGATAACAGTGACGCCTGCAGCATTGGACATTGGTTCCATCAGATAGTTCAACATGATTGTGAATCCCATGTAGGTGATTACGAATAGATCCAAATGGGCAGCTGCTCGATGTGATCAGTATGATTCCAATTGAACACCTTTCATGATAAGCTGAATCTGTTTTAACTTATGTGAACTGGCGTAATCATTATTTCATGGGAATAAATGAGAACATTTATAAGAATATACACCGTGGACAGGTTAGCATCCGCTTCAATCATCCAGCTCGTTTGGTGTGTAGGGTCAGTAGAGCCAAGCTTCTCCCGCAGAAAGACAAGCCACACCCAGGCACGTACAGGACTTAACATGTTCAACATGGTTTTGATTACGTGCAAGTTTACCTCTCACACAAAATGATCATTGTCACCCTGGAGGGGGCTTGGGGTGCACCCCTTCTGATCCTAAACCCCCACTCCAGGTGTTTCCCATGACCATGCTTCCATCTCCAGCAGGGAGGGAGTGGGTCGCCTCCCTCACTCCCACGCCCGGACGCACCCACGCGCTTCACTCCAGGGGATGTGACTGTAGTGTTTACCCTGCCCCTCTAACGTGTATAGTTTAGGATTTATCAAATCTATTTTTCTCTATAAACTACTTTCTTTTATTCTTTCTTCAGCTCCACATGGGTAAGAATAGCATTGAAGGGAGACATTCACCCCTATACATTTGGGGGGGGGGGGTGGTTTGAAGAGCAGGGCACATCCAGAGAAAATTTGGTCTGGAGCACAGACAGTGCAAGAAATATGGCATACCGTAGTGGCCCGCATAAGCGCCCGGGCGCTTATAAATTCCATTATCACTATACCCCCGGCGCTCATACAAGACAGGCGCTTATTTGAATACTGGTTTTAATGCTTAAGGGTTGTTTCAATACCCCCTACCGCCGGCGCTTATTTGAGACCGGCGCTTATTTGAGACCCCGGCGCCTAAACGGGCCATTACGGTAGTTCTGCTTCACATTTCCTATTGTCAGGGTGGTGAAAGTGCCCAATTCCTGTACACAGTGCCTTTTTGAGATCTATGCAAGCTACCATGATATAAATGCACTCATGCATATCATTCCCAGACAGACCCTTGATCAAAATGGATATGCTTCTGAAAACTGAACATACCGCTCATAACTTTATCACATTAATTTGTGCTGCAAGTTCATCTATGTAGTATTGGATCAAGTTTTTTCCCCTGTACAATGATACAGTTACCTCATCAGATGTAGAAGTCGGTGGCATATCCTGAAAAATAATGATATTGCTTGTAATATGCTGTGGTAACAGTATCTGCCGTCACTCTAAAAGTCTTAATTACATTCCATAGTACGTTGTTCATTGAATTCGTGATGATTACATTGGTAGATTGGCAATTTGATAGGGGCAGCGAACGGATCGGAATAGCAATTAAAATCCACTACTAGTGAGGCAATAGTTTTGAATGTGCTTCATTGACGAAGTAGTAATATCTGTGTCCTTGGCTAATCAGGTTTAAGATCTTCAGAATAGCTGCATGTGTTTTATGGGTGTTGTACTGTTCTAATCTTGTAATAAGATAGAATTGGAAGGGATAGGGGTCTTTGACACATCAATATCTACTGACATACCATTATCCCAATGAAGTGGACAAGGGAGATATTAAATGCACACTATAGAAATATTAGGCCCTCGCCAGTACACAAAAAACTAGCAATCAGAGCTGGATTTCATATCTTATATCGACTGCCAGGGTTAAACATTATTCACCATAGCAGGAATTTTCTAGTTGATAACGGCTGATAAAGGGTTTATACCTGTTGGGCACTGCAATAGGGTAGGAATAAGAAGCCTCTAGACTGTCTTCCTGGTGAGCTACTCTAAGAGCAGCTCACTGTACAGTATAACACTGTAGTGTCAGGACACCTGAACAGCTAATTAACGCAGACACATGCCACACACCTCCCGCCATGTGTAAATTGGATCTCCATTATTATGAAAAGAAACACACCGTTTCCCCAGTATAAGGATCCATGTGCTTCTACTAGCCATGAGACCCAGAGCGGTGCTGAAGACCCGGCTGAAGTCATCCTCAATTTATTTTGAAGGAGTATTAAGTTCACTGCTACCACAGATGTATGTTTCATGTGATATTCTAATCTCCAGCAGATGTGGATGCAACATGCTCCAACGGTATTTTTCACCAATGGATTGGAAATTTATAAATGGGAAATGTATGAGGATATTAAAGGGTTCTGCCCTGATCCTAGAAGCAGACTTGAGTTTGAGGGCGTTTTTCACCAGGTGTTTCGTGTTGATTTAGTTAACCCTGATACCCCGAAAGCCACACACGACCGTGGGAAAATCTCCTGCAGGAGCTGGGCTGATTTTCCCACGAAGGTTGTCAGGGATTTGATGGGATGATCGTGATAAGTGAGGTACGTTGGAGGTAGCTAGATACAAAAAGAAATGATTCATTATCATTATATCATAACAAAATGGCAAGTAAAATAGTTCTATGGTTGTACACATGTATGTGTGTGCCACCCATCATTTTGGATATAGATCTAGTCATCTTTTTTCATTTGTGACAAATGACCAAAATCAAAATCAATAAATAAGTTGATAGACTAATAATTACTATTAGCTGTCATGTGCATGGTATCAAGACAAGTGTAAAAACGTTTTATTCTGTATTAATTATTAGCAGCTCTTTCTGACAAAGAATTGTATGTGCCATCAAACAGAGATTTGCAAATACAACGCCATTGATAAGTCAACGCACAAGAAAATGTAAAAAATAAAAATGAACATTAGCTTGCGGTGGTTAAGTGTTTCTTTAAAGGTTTGAACATAAATTATGCAGAATTGTGGACAAAGGTTCTGACTAAAATCTTTTGTATTTTTTAACAGTTTTAGGGATTTGGACTCACAGATGTATATTTGATGATCTCTGTCTCAGAGGCATCACAGCAATAGATTATAAATCAATGCTCCATATACGTTATCAGCTGAGATAGTTAGGCAGGGCTCACGTAAACCAGGCCTGACAGCGATTCCCTGACCGCCTTGGGCGCCACCTGGTTTCAGTCGGGTGAGTTGTAGGCCCAGCTGGGGGTCATCAGGGAGGGAGACGTTACCTCATTCACATGAGCTGCTCCACAGGCAATTGGGCCGTGCTCACGTGCGACTCATCGCCTTGTGAGCAGCTCACTGAAGAAAGCCACCCTCCAAGAGCAACTCGATGATGCTGAGCCTGGACTCACTCTCCATGTGTGCTTTATGGTGATGAGCGAGATGTCCAATAGGCAATCAAACTTCTGCAGACTGCTTCCCAGGCAAGGTGGGGGTCTCCCTGCCTGCCTGATCAAAGTCTTCTTGTCTGAGTTGTGAAGGTAAATCTTAAAGTAAAATGGAACACCTTTGAAATTTTATGATGTCTTGGCCTTTTCCCCCCATCCTCCAGGCTGTGATTACATTTGTTCTCTTCCTAAAAGCTCTACATTCCCTTACCACATCTGATTGACACTGATATGGAATCAATGCCACCAATGCTCTTCCCACCAATTACATGTTCCTTCAAAATGTCTGTTGATCACTTATGCCCTCCTTGGTTCGCCGCTTCACTCAACACAGACTTAATCACCTCATTTAAAGGCCCTCATGTTGTCAGATAACCAGTGATGTAGTCTCTGCTTGGTGAGTGAATGAGCAGCTCAATGCCTGGGGAAGCAGCTCACCCCTCTCTATCCTGTGGATCGCATCAGGTGCGGATTTACCGACTCAGTAAGCTCCTCTTCAGGGAGTCCAACCGTGGCATGGCATCCAACAGGAATTCTACCACAAACCGTCAAGTGTCAAAAACACTTTATGTTTTATAAGCAAGCCAGTCTATAAAGCTGTAACCCTAAGTACTTCCCAACTCAACACTCGCCACTCACCCCTTTATCATTATAAGACTATTATACAGCCATGTGAGAGCGAATTCCAAGATAATGACTGTAGTTTGGAATAGAATATTCGCTAAAAGTATGATAATTGGTATTCCCTATTTCGATTTGATTTTGTGTTAGTTATGTTTCATGAATTGATATACCGTTGTAGGGAGGGGACCCCATAGATTTAGTGCATAAACCTCTTTGTTTAAAGCCTTATTAGTTTGAAGAGACGCCTGTCGCTCACAGACTCACTGCTGTACATTATGGGTCTGTGAACTGCTGCTGTGATCTGACCTCATGACGTGAACATGTCACGTGCCCTCCCCCCCCATAACGACACGCGTGTCCCCACGCGGTGAAGCATGGTACTACAGCTGGGTCTCCTTCTCCTTCTCCCGCCACAAGCCTCGTTTCCACTCCGGTGAAGCAGCTTCTTGCCGCCATGACGAAGTCTTTGTCGTCTGCTACTGGTATTATCACCTGGCAGGTCATCTCTCAAACAACCACTGCCAAGCTCCACTAAAACAAGTATAAGAAAAAGAGAATGAAAAACACACCAAAAGTATTCTCTTGTAGGTTGTTTGTGACAACGACAAATAACGTCCTGGTGTTTACCGGTGGGGGCGCCACTGGAGCTGACACGTCGTTGACGTAAATGGTACCAATGTTTGACGGGGGTGGCACCACGTGTTTCATACCAGCTGTCAGCTCTCTAGGCAAATGTACAGTCACCTTATGTATGACTATGGGATAGAAGGATTCTCTTCTGCTTGTTCCTTTTGATGAATACTCCTGCTTTCCTACCATCCATCAGGAGTCGTCCTTTACATCGATTCTCTCCTGCTGGTGCTGTGTCATTTATCTTGAGATAAGCCTTTTAAGAGCTGAAGCGTCTTACGTTCTTTTCAATGATCATCATCTTTGAGGGTTGCCTTCAGACAACAAAGTATTGGATCTCTGATATACCAAGACACTACCTTCCGAATCTGCTCCATTCCCTGCATGTAATACACTAGAAGTCAATGGAAAGCCAAGGCATGGTTACTAGGATTAGAATTCGATCTTAGAATCTTATTGAAAGCAAACACTGTTTCAACCCATATCCTCCTATTAAACACATAATCATTCATCTGCATGATGAGGTAACCAATGCCTTTGTAAGCAATCAAAGTAGAATGCCTTCAATTTCAAATAGTCCCTTAGTAACATAAGATATTATCAACAGGAGATTGGACTTAGTCCACTAGATTAACTAATGTAGCTTCTATTTGGAAAGTAGCAGGGAAACAAGATCTTGCCGACACATTAACTGATCAAAGAAAGCAGCCCGTCGATTGTAGTCAGCAGACAACATTTTCTCTAGAGGTGTTTTCAAGCAGACGGCAATTTGTCAAAGGGCGGCTAAGATTGGGTGGCGCGCCTCACACAAGGGGGTGTTGCCAATGGCCTTTACACTGGCTGGTTTCTGGCGGCCCTGACCTCGTCCAATGTCCGTCAGTACGGAGACAAGACGGGGACCACCGCGTCCTTTGTTGTGTGGCCATGGAAATGGGTAACCAGCAGCCAACAACAGCACACGTCATGGTATCAGGAACCAACGTGACCCAGTATATTGGCTCACTGCTCCGCCAACCCTTAACCTTGGGAGGTGTTACTGCAGTCTGAAATTGTACCAGAAAACTTGCGTGGACACTGGATGAAAACGTTATCATTTTATTGGCTGCTGCATTATTTGTTTAAATCCACTTAGTGGTGGTGAATAAGAAGAGGGTGCAATATATCATGCCCTAAGCCTAGATTACTCAATTCCTGTATGAATGATGTGAGCGTACTGTAATAATAATAATAAAAAAAGATAAGGATTCTTTTTTTTCAAGCTTTGCTGTCTAAAAGGATCAAATAGATGGAAAAAGCCACAAAAGATCTACACTCTTACTTAACAGGTAGATTTGGTGCCTCTGCGTCATTACCTTTTTATTTGTATCGATCACTAATGTTATAGAAAAAAAACAAAGGTAAGACATCCGTGTGAGTCCTTTTACCATAAGTGTGGCCACCAGCCACACCTGTCAGTGATTAAAAGTAAAAAAAGACGGAACCTTTTAAGGTAACGGTAACATGAATTGTATGCTGTCCTTTCGCCAGGATACAATAGCTACTGGTTGAGTGGTGTCTGTGGTCCTGGAAGAGGCTTGGCCACTGGATATGCTTACTAGGATATCAAGTGACATGTGTCTATTACACCTGCCAAAAAGCTACCTCTGAGACTCATACTAAACCTTGCTGGGGGCCTTGCAACCACACCTGGACCGAGCCGGCCATTTGATATCCCAATTAGTGGAGCAGCTCATGTGGTGTTTGAGCAGCTGTTGAGCAATTGGGTGTTATTATGGTGTAGAGGATGAAGGTAAGTGGGGTGAGGTATTGTGGGGTACAGGTGTGGCTAGGTTTTGGGAAGGTAAGTGGACTGAAGCATACCCGCCCACCTACTCACTCACCTACTCATGGTAGTGCATTGTAAGGGGTGGTTTCTCCCTGGTAGCAGGTAGAGCTGGATCCAGTTTGCCCAAGCAATTGTGAGCATGAACTACACCTGGTGTATGGAGAGCAGCTCAGCTTTCTGGAAGATCAATTACATTGGTTGTGGCCATGGAGGGCAATGGGAAAATGGAGCTCAATTATTGCAGGGTGGTAAAGCATTTGTAGCTGTCATGGTAGCGCCACTGTTCCTGATGGCAGGCGCCATGGAGTGGTTACTGGAGGTGGGCTGGAGGAGGGGGAGACTGGTTTGTTGGCAAACGGTTAGCTTTTCTTGTGAGGGCCTAATGGAAGGCAATGACTAGGGGCCATCAGCATCCCAGACCCTGCCATTGCCTCTCTACGCGCCTCGCATGTCTGTTGGAATTGCTTTATGACGATCTGCCCTACCTTCTCCCCCACTCCCCTCTTCCACATCAGTCATGGCTATCACACAATGCCCCAACCCAACACATGGATCCAAACAGCTCCATCAACTCATCCACTAAAACCAGCCCATCATGGTAATTCCAGGGCCTATGGATATTTCCTCATTATGTCCCTGTTTTATTGGACAGAATATGGGATTGGGCTGTTTCCTTCACTACTTTTTTATTCTTTTACGTCTCCAACTTTTTGAGCCTCTTAACGCTTTTGAAACAATTCTAGTCGCGATCGACCTTTGAATTGGCATTGGAAGCGGTACAGCCTTTACAAGGCGGAGGAAGAAGTCCTGTCTGACAGACCAATTAAGAATCATGGCCGGCCAATTAGGACCCGTGTTGACCAATCGAACTAAAGCAAATGGTGATTTGATTACAGAGCTTTTCCAGCACGCTCTGCTGGTTTTATATGGGATGAGCATGTCATGACTTGGTTTATTATTGGCCATGCTGTTCCCGGTGCTGTTCGCTTTGGTTCCTGGTGGATCCCATTCACTGTCAGGCTATAACTATTCACATGTCACTTTTACTTTGCAAGCAGCAAAAATGGATGAGATCCAACCTTCAAACGGGATCAAACACCCAATGAATCAATTAAGACCTGTTTTTTTCTCCTGGTGCTCCCCTCGCTTATTCCTCCCCAACCATCCTCTTCAAATGCCTAGGAATAATTTGAAACATGACTAGGCTCATGGGAAGACCAAGCCACAGGAGAACCAGGCACCAAAAGGCCAGTCTCCTCTTCTATCTTAACTGATGATTAATAACCGACCTTTGATTCTGATAATCATCTCCCAAATGGTAGTAATGAAAATTTGTTTGACCATTGGAATTGACACTGCAAAAATATCAAGCTGGTATGTGGCTACCTGAAGGGGGTTGGATGTGGGAATGGGTATCCTTCTGGATAATGAGCATGCCACTGAGCACAGCAACCACAGGTGTCAACAAAAAGTTGTTAAAAGCCGACATGATTTATTACACAGATTCCAGGGACCCCATCAATCGCTTAAACCTTTGTGAGCTTCCCTTTGTTTACGTATGCGCAGAGGAGGCGATGAGAGATGAGTTGATCACAAACAAGGATCCGTTAGTGGGAGGGCTATCAATCATCACCAACTTAGGCCAGGGGTTATTAATCTTGGTTAATTGAGCCAGGGGTCTGGCTGGAATGCCCCGTGCAGTGTGATCAGTCTGAAAGAACTATTTCCAGGGAAATTCAACCTGAGGCTTGCCCTGGTCTTGTTTCTTTTATTTATTTACGCTGAAACCATTCAGTTCTCCTTATTGTCAAGGGAAGGCAGAAAAGAATCACTTAAGGCACTGTATTTTATATCAGATCTTTACAGAGGCAGTGACAGACATGATTGTCTATTGGGGCCGTTTCGTATGCAACAAGTGCTTCAGCGATTGTTGGCTCACCCAATGCTTTAAGTCCTAAGGTGTCCCAGGCTGGGGCTATGTTTGGTGGTGGGGTGGTTTATATGTTGTTGGTGAGCCCCTGGTTTATCCTAATAGCCCATAGGATTAAGGTATGTCTAATAAAGAAAGACAGCGCTTAGTAAACAGGGCGACCTATAGACCCCATGGAATACAAACTGCTCTGTAGGCCTACTTTCAACTACATTTTGCAGTTAGGTATCGTTTTCAATGACTGCAATGTATCTGCTATGATAATGAAATACTGATTTAACATCATTGGAAATACATTTTAACTAATGCTTTGCAGTTGTTGTGATTATAAAGCTTATAAAGGTACTAATGAAATAACATACCTAGTTCAATATCGTCATTTTGTGTTCCCCACCCACATTCGCATGGGATCACTATCCCCTACATAATGTGGAAAAGAAATGCATGTTATCTGCTGGTGATGTATACTAATTAAAAACTGAGACCGAACATTATACCCCCCCCCCTCGAATTATGCTTTCTGCCTGCCTGATCACTTAAAGGTTATCTACAACTGTCAGACAAGTTGACTGTTGTACTATTAGAGTGTATATCAAGGCTTTGATGATAGGCAAGATAAGATAAGAAAGTATGTACTGTATGACACAGGGATCGGGGTGAGTCCTTGAGGCAGATCCATGCCTCAAGACCGCCGCAGACCTTGGGTGACTGCAGGCAAAGCTAGCCAGACACAATGGGGAATTCATCGATAGCTAAGCATTTCAATATGAAACCAGTCACCGAAACCTCTATGAACTTACTGGTCCTGACACTACCACCACACATTCATCATTCTAATCCCCTTATATAGGTTAATCCGCCGATAACACCCATCCATCGTCGGGCGCCGACGGATGGGGCCCCAGCTAATTCACGCACCTCGCTACTTAGCCAGCAAATCTCTTCGCAATCATAAAACTCATCCATTCTCATCCTGGGTATTAACGCTAGGCCACACCCACTGCCTCACCTCCCTTTCACTGTTACATTCCACAGTTGATTTATCAGTAGCTCCATGTTTTGAATATATATTCTCACCGCGGTTTCAAACTGATTAAAAACTGTAATGTTACTGGGGATTGGAACGGGGGACATTGCTGTTTAAAAACCGTTTTGATACGGGAGGTAATTTAATAGAATGCCTTTAAAGTGTTTAGCTAGGAAGGGCGGATGGGTGGATGAGTTATGATGATGCGGGAGTGATTTTGTTCTCTCCTCTGTTAGTAGGATCACAGTGTGGACAGCCTAGACGCTAAGTATTATGTATTAAAGGTTAGTATCACTCCATCAAGATTTACCTGAATAAATAGCTCAGTGCCATCATGGGCATCGGAAATGAGCTTTTCATAATGGGAATTCGATGATAAATCTTTCCACATTTGTTTTTTAATAATATAAATAAATCTGAACTGCTGTCTGAGAGGAAAATGTCCGAAGCTTATAAATCATACATTCAATGTTCAGCGTTTTATCTTTGTGTTCTAAATAATACCAATAAACCTTCAAAGTAGGAGACAACATGAAAGAATACCAAACAAAAGGACATGATACAAAGTAAAATAGGTGTACAATTACTATAATCGAAGGGATGTGTGCTATTCCGATTACCACATGAATTTGATCGTCAACAGTTTGGTTGTCTCTGAAGGTTATGCCCTCAGGCAGTGGCATCCCAATCCGTGGTAGGGCAGGGTCAGAGACTTTCATGCACCACCAACCACAGTTAGGGAAAGGCAGGGAGAGAAGTCTGTGGACTTTGGCTACAACTTTACAAGACAACGAATGATTATTGTTGGAGCAGCAGAGATGTCAGCGTGGACTAGGGTCTTGTGACTTTTGGGTGGAAGTATAGGAGCATATTGGAATAGGCATCGGAGAGGGAGGCAGGTTTTGAGGAAGGTGAAGGACCTTGAGACCAGCCTTGTTGCTACCTGGAGTGTATGCCACACTATTGATGGCATTGTACAGAAAGACATTTGCAAGCTGTAAAGCCCTTTTACATAATTGCCCTCCCTTAATTTCAGGGATGTTAGTATCATAACTTGTTATTGCGCTACATTGGCAATGCAAAATGTTTTTCGGTTAGGCCATTTTCTTCAGAAAGGTTTTATTGCCAGGCCAAGTTAATGTGCAATCACAAACATTTCTAACAATGACACGTTCTGGATCCCTGGGTTCTGTCTGCCACGTCCATAAAGCACCCTCCCCCAGTGTACAAATGTACATGTGCAACTGAAAGTGTCCAGATATCTCTGTAGCCTTTCAGCGTTAATGCCCTCTTGGGCACATGCCAGTCTTGGCGCCAAGTACTTCCGCCGCGTGGGAACGCCCTCTACCAGGTCACGTGGTTCATGGCGCCATCTGGCGAGTGGACAGGACAGCGCGTGCCGGGCTGATCTCGTACACGTGGTGTGCGGCGTGACCTCACGAGAGTTAACGAGAACTGAATGTGCGATCTCGGCCTTTAGCAACGCTCGCTTTATTTATCCTATTGGCCAAACGCCATGGCAATGAATATATCCACACCCACTGGACGCCTCTTTACCCCCCCCCCATGACATTCATGGGCACTAACAGCAATAGGAAGCATCCAAACTGCACCTACAGCTTTATAGGTCATTTGACCTACATGAACGGCCGGCCATGATTCATGCTAGCCACAGTCGTCAGAAAATATTTGTCTTTTGTCAATTTCCACCGGATGACCTTGCTGGGGTTCTCCTTTTTGTGCTACTGGTGAAGCCTATTGATTCGGGAGGGCCTCAGGTGGGGAGTGGACCCATGTAGCCCCTGTGATTGGATTCTATGAGGAACTGGTGGTTGTAGACATTAGAGGAGGGTGGAGGAAGGGGTTGCCAGAGCAGGGCAGAAAGAACATAGTCATGGGTAGGACGAATAGCTCTGTGACTTTGCAGGCTAAGTGGGCTGGGCGTGGCTGTATTGGGGAGAAAAAATGGGTGGGGTATTTGGTAGGACTGGAGACATCTTGACTTGAGGCCTGTTGAGAGGGTCGTCAGACTGACAGACTGGAAATGGGCTCCAAATTGTAGTTAATCAGGGTGGGGCCAATCTAATTACAGGTCTGGTGAGGACAGTGCACTGCTGTGCGTCTTTTGGATAATACTATACCACTGGAATCAGTATAGAACAGTTAATACAGTAAGGAGAACCTCCCAAAATGCTATCTAACATTGGAAGTACCATTTCATTAATGCCCAAAAAGGTACACTTCATATGACAAATACAATCAGAAGGAGCAATGTGAAAAAGTACACCAAGGGCAAGCTCGTATTTCAAATATCAAAAGTGCCTTGATTACAAGGGCAGCCATGTTGCATACTAAAACTAGAAGCACCAGTGGAAAGTATAGAGGATATCAGTGACATCTGGTAAACAAGAAAAATAAATACAAGGGGTAGAGGTTTTGACCAGTGGACTTATACCAGTCAAGCTTTCCACCGCTATTGTAGAATCAGGGCATTGTGTTTTTGACATGGGGAACTGACCGTAAGTGGTGTTGCTGGCCGCAATCACAGTAATGGAATCGGTACTGACACCTGTCTCATTTTATCCGAGATTTCCCTGCCTGCTCTCCCCAATCGTCAACACAGTGACATTGCCTCATCTCCCCCACAGGGGGATTGCCTCAATCTCTGCCACAGCACGTGGGCTCAGTTTCAGGTGTGCTGCCTCACGTGATCTGGGGCCACTCAAGGTAAATGCTGCCCACCGACAACACCCTTATTGTGGTTGACATGAAGGTACTCACCTCTCGGCCAACACTGGGCATTGCTCTGGCTAAAAGCATGGCTATAGAGTCAGGGGCTGGCCATGCACCCTTTGTTGTTGGCCCACTCACGTAAAACCCCATTTCGCCCCCTATCGTGCTGAAAGACCACACCTATAGCCTCATCGACAAACCTACATAACGCACTCACAGCTAAAGCATGTATGTAACCCCAAGCTTGCTCTGTATGAACAAATGATCAGATGATCAAAGATAGTACGAATATGCTTTGATGGGGCGGGGAAAAACTTATTGGATAAAGGCAAACAGAAGGAATGTATACATTGATATGTAAAAATGGTCAGGAACGAAAAAGAAATAATATTGTGTGTGCTTACCTGGATATATCATGGCCTGATATCATCTGAAAAAAAAACAAACAATTTCATTGAAACTTGTTTTCACACAGTCTACATTGTCTAGTCAATCCACTCAGTTTGATGGTGGTAAAAGCGACCTACTCCTGAGCGATCCCCAAACAGCTCAGTGGTCACTTAGCCTAGCTCACAATTACTGGCAAAATGGACCCAAAGCCGCTGGCGGAAGCCAATGGGCGTGGTAGCTCTGCGCAGGTCCTTGAACCCTTTTTGAGTCGGCCATGACTGACTAACGGTGCCCTAAAACCAGAGAAACCATTGGTGCCAATCCTGCCATCACGAGGAGGCCGTTTCCTCATCTCCTCACGATACACGCAAACCTCCTGGCTATAGCATGTCATATTATAAGGTTTGGGTTCAAGGACGCTCAATGGTTTAACATTGAAACACCTATCGTGGTTATGTGGTATGTAGGATTGTATTCAATGAATGATTCTCAGTGCACATAATTGATGGCTAGGGAATCGTCTTCTGTGTATAGAGAGAACAAGAGAGTCCATTGGCCAAGGTAAAAGACAGTGGACTTTAGCACAGGGAAGAGAAGAAGGACGAAGAGAGGAGACGATTAAGGAGAGGGATAAGGAGGCAAACATAGAAAACAAACTGACCTGCATCCGAACTGACCAAGAGGAAAAGGGAACCCAGGAGAGACGTCATAGATTAAAGATTATAGATATAACTGCTGATAGAAAAAGTTGTATACATATCGATAAACGAAACATGATAATCACACACCATGCACACATTTGCTTCAAATCAGAGGCGATAAAATCACAGTACCTCCATACCACTAGCCCAATGACAACACATGACAGCATACAGAGACCTAAAAATTGGCTTAGCTGACATGACCCATTTGTAGAAAGAGCTGCTCACATGGTGTTTCCGAGCTACTCAGGTCCTACACTCCCCAAACAGATACTGGTCCTCTCGTGGCATGCATTAAGCACAAGGCGGCGTCGATCTGCTTGGAGAGGGAGTGTCAATGCCAAACAAGCCCAAAATGTTGTCTATACGCTTGCGCCCGTTTTGAGTAATGGCGTCGGCCGACCCGGAAATGAAGAGGTCGCTCCAGAGTGGTGTATGGCATGATGGGTAAAAGCCGAGGCGTTTCCGGCGTCGCAGACAGTGATTTTTAACGTCTTCAGTGGCAGGAGAGTTGACTTCCGGCGGGAACTGGAGGCGGGGGCTCGTCAATGTAACATTCACTGCGGGAATGTGCTTTGGACTGATGTCTCCATTCTAAGTGGCCAAATGGAGATTGCAGTGAATGGAACATGCCATGAGTACAGGAAACTGTCATCAAAATATCCCAAGGTGTAAAATAATTGATCAAAATGAATTTGGATGTGAATCCTACGACCAGTCCTCTAAGGTGCATGGACAAGACGTTACAAACTGCTTAGTTGAACACAATTGTCCAAGATAATGGTTGGATCAAATGGAGAATAGAAATCAGTTTGTCATCGACAAAACCAAAAAAAGACAGAAATCAAAGCAAAATGATTCATACCTGTTGTCTGAGGTACAGGTGAGAAACCTCTATTGTGTCGACTGTCCCAGCCACCCTGCATCACCCATTTCTGCCTTGTTGCCTGCAGAGGAGGCCATATCCAATTGGAATCCAGGAAACTGATTCCCAGTAAGGAGTGAAAGGTAACCAGATTATGTTGTGCTGGGTTGGCTGTGCCCCCTGAGGCGGTGTTTAGATTAGGGCGCCGTTTACTGAGACTGCGTCTAGGTAAAATTGCTGATTGCCTCAACAGAGAAATTCTGAGCAGCTTCCCGGTTGTTTACCTCTTCTAGGCCCGTGAAATATGCTGTCAGTGGAAGGATGTATGCCAAAGTCACCTACTGTGTCACTATTGGGTTTAAAGTAAATGGATATGCTGGCTTTTCTTGTAAGCACTGTGTATTTTCTTTCGAAGACATCTATACGTTGAATGATATATTCCCATTCCCCTTTACTTTTGCACCTGTGTTTACCTTAGCTCCCCATCAAGTTAATCGTTTCTGTAATTTCTGGGGTATTTTTGGAACCATCAGAGAATATATGAAATCGCTACAATCAAGTGTGACAGCATAATGACAATTTTTTTACGGATTTGCAATTAATTATTAATCGGGAGATAACTTGGAGGTCACTTATGGTCAATTATGATTCTCGAGGAAAATATGTATAATTATCTGGGGACCTACTATACCATTGTATAATGTATATACCCTAGGGATACAAGTGTCTGAAACCATACAATTTCAGGATCGATATATTCAATTTACTCCAAGTGGAGGGCTATTGAAATAATTGAATCACTGTAGGTCTCCCCTTAATTCAATCATACGCCCGTGAAATGCTGAGTGTCCAGTATAGTTACTGCACTGACCTGTTGTGTGCCTGTTATATTCCCCTGGATTTCTTATGACTTAAAATGCCATGCCTTCACCATAAGCACCCAGGAGACGGCTATAAACCGCCAGGACCAATTTCCCCTTTCTGACTTGCATATCATAAATCAATGTTTATGCCATGACTTTATCAGGTATGGGCTATAATCACCTCTTTCCTAAAGCAAGCTTTACTTCAACAATTTCCATGAGGAAATGACGTTTAGGACCCATGTCTTGAGTGGAGTGATGTCAAAGGGCCAGCTGGATGGCTACAGGGATGTGGCTTCAGTTGCCATGTTTACAGCATCCCACACTGGTTAAGTTCCCACTTTGAGGGACCCAAGAGGGGCTCAGCATTGATGGGGTTGTAGTAGGAAGCTGACCATGCTCTGTCAAGCTGACCAATGGTGAGCACGATATTTAGAGATAGGTGTCTCCCAACCCCATGGCCTTATGCTGTGCCTTATGGCCGATAGGTGCCCATCACTCTTGGTGCGGGCACTTGGGAGTTGCTAGGGGCAGTGGTCACTGTATGATTAACCATCCCTACCCCTTCCTCCCAGGTGGGTCATCCACATCACCCCCACCCAACCCCCGCACCTGCAATCTCCTACCTCCTTCGTCATCACGCTTACACTCCAATGCCACCTGAACTCTAGTCCTTGCTTTATCTCTGTGCCACGCAGCGCCGCCATCGACAAAACACAGGCATAAATACCAATCAGCCCTCTTTGTTTGGTCCCGCCCCCTGGCAGCACTGGGGGCTTTTCACGTCCGGCCCTGGGGGCGGAGAACGTTACTACAACGACCCTGTAAGATAAATGACTTGAGGTGGCCTCCAGTGGTGCCGTACGTGAGCTTGGGGATGATCGCAGGGCTACGCTGGTACCAAGCCAAAGCCTCCCCGGTGAGATCTCAGGGGAAGATCAAATGAATCCTGCACTGGTTACTATAAATCAACACAGGCCGCTGCGTTGAGAACTAGTGGAGGCAGTTCTTGCCTCTTCATGTATAGGCACCCTGCTTGGATACTATAGGGGAAGAAGGTGCTGAGTCATGCAGTTTGTGCAGGTCCTGTGGTATTGGATAAGGTCTAACCTGTTTGTGAAGGGTTATTATTAGTTTTGGAATTCATTTGATACAATGCCCTTTTTTGTGATATTCCAAATTCGTGACAACAGTACCGAATGATGGAAATCGCTGATTTTCTTCACAACTCAATAATTGTGAGCAGATGAGTGCTATGCATCCAGATTTATGCTTTTGTCGTTGAGTCCATGACTGTACGGATGTATTCCCAAGTTTACCTAATCTAGTTTATAAAAACGACACACTTAGAGGTTGGTGTATTCATGTAAATTCCTGAGGGAAAAGAGAAAAGCTTTCCCATCCCACCTCTAATGCCTCTTCAATTAACGTGTGGTGAAAAACTGCCCAACAGGGCGAGTTCTTTATGAGTTTGTGAAATCCTTATAAATGGATCTTCTGGAGCGAATTTCAAACTGAATCCATGCAAAAGCGATATGAAAACGATGAGCTAGTGAAAAGCTGTGTGTTTTATGTGAAAGCAATGTCATTCCTTTAAATGCATGGAAATTGAAAAGAAACCACAGAGGAACTGAATATTTCATTTGTACATGCCAAAACAAGACGCGGCATCCCAAAATAAAAGGCGACTTGATGCCCGCAAAATCACATTATGTATAAAACGCCAAATATTGATTTGCATTCTTCCTACTTAAACTTAATAGAATACAATCAACTTTACCGAAAAAGCCCATTGGTGACTAAAAACTGGACGCTTTAAAGAAATGTAGGCTACCCCGTCTGAAATGTGTTGCTGACAACTGACACAACTTCCATTGTTGCCTTGACGGATGGCAGCCGATGATATTTCAAATTTGTTAAGTCATGTGGAATATCGGTAACTTTACTTTTTGCCTCATTCTTTTGTGGTAGAGTTTTTGCACTTCTGTTTGAATTTTGTTTTCTCCTTCACAGTCCCCATTGGTTATCATTGTGATTATGCCCTGTACCTGACTACTTCAATTTCTCCTCACTGCCTCCCCTGCTTCGCCTTATCTCACTGCTTAGTAAATATTCCTTTTTATGTCCTCTTTTGCATTGCTCTTCAAGCATTCTACCTCTCCCCCTATTTCCAAGTTGCAGTTCCAACGGCAATAACTTGTAGGGTTATTTTGTCTTTGTTCATTCCATGTTTGTTTTTAAGTGTTCCTTGTTTCTTTTTTACACTACACCCAGCAAAACCCTTTTAATTCGTCCTATTCTGTTCTTCATTATCTTCCATTGCTTCCTCTTTAAAGATTCCACCTCTTTCCCTGGAATATTCCTCTAGATTTGTTCAAACTATAGGTTCCTTTCGCAGCGATTCAGTACCCTTCGTAGCTCCTCTCCCTCCCTACGCATCCACAGATAAGAACTCATCTGTCTATCTCTATGAGTGACTACACACACTATGTGGGCTACAGGGTGAAGACGAGTCACAGGACGTGATTGTGCCCCTATCAATCATACCCCTCTTTTATCACTTGGCGTCCCTTCAAAGTCACCTCTCGGGGGAGTTAGGGGTCTGGTTCAGCTAAAGGAATCTCCTTTTCCTCAGCCAAAATCAGTAAACATCGTCATATCTGGCTATGCCGTGGTTTACTCCACTAGGTGTATTCCGCTAGTATTTCATATATTACTTCCTCTCTCTTACCGGTAGAATTCTTTGTTGAGAAAAATGTAGGGGCTTTGAGTTTTACTAGAACTTTATTCAGGAAAAGGTTTCCCTTGAAAGAGTTGTCTCCGTTAGTGGCACATTTGGTATCCTTAGGGCCAAAGGTGCATACAACGACCCCTCGTTAATCTGGTATACCTCCATGATATGTGCATAATGGCATGCTTGGGTCTTCCGGTCAGAGGTTGCTGGAAAAAGTGCTGAGGGGAGCAAAGATCTTTCGCCTCTGCCAGCATTCATAACGGCTATAACCAAATTACAATTGGTCTCCAATAGACATTTTGCTAATTTTTAATGTCATGGGCATAAGTGAACTTTTGCCGGTCACATTTTGGTATCTCTCCACTTCTGGAGCTGCTGCGAGCAACTGGTGAGTCGTTTGGGAGCTGCTCTGCTGTATGGGTCGCTGACTGGGTCCCCGACTAGCATCTTCCAGTCCATATATTAAAGCTGTCGGAGGGGTGGAGGAGGATAGGGGAAAGTGAGGAGGTGCTCTGGAGTACATGAGCCGTCAGCTAGAATCATATATTTTGCATGTTGTCAGATGACAGGTCGGGAGTTAGGGACTTGACGGAGCACTGCCGGGTCGGGGGCGCGGTGGGGTGTAGGAAGGCGCATGTGACCCTGGCTGACCAGAGGATAGGCAGTCCTCCTCCAGGGTCCCCCCTAGAGAAACCTCCTCCCGGTGCTTGCCACGCTCTGTCGACGGTGGACATCAGTCACTTCCTCCAGCTAGTCCCACCCAAAGGCTAGCTCATCCCCTCACTTCCCTTCCCTGCACCGGACGTTATTCCATTTTAATTTCCTTTCTTCTCTTTAGATATAGGGAACGTTCAAAAATTGATATCACCACTTCTTGAATCATTCTCGCCGTCTAGTTCCTACTTTTATTTTCCGCTATACAACTCAACAATAATGACGTCATTTGGTTTTCACCACATAATTTTTGGTAAAATAATCTTACCTAATTAATTAATGCATCCCAAGTAGGATACTATCCATTGTGCCATGTTGGATAAATATACCGGTATATATAATGACCGTTGAAGGAAACCAGGGCAGGGTTCTAAATAATGTATAATATTGTCCAACTTGGAACTTCATTTCCAGAGTGATGTGCACATGTTATGAAAACAAGAAAAATGTGGCAAGGACCACGGATAGGAGTTGCCATTCCTAACCCCCACTGCAGCCTCCACACCACGGCCTGCCCACGCCCGCTGATGTGGTTTTCCCATCTGTGAGGTCATACTCTACCTCCTGACGTCATGTACAGTGTTGAGTGATGTCACATGGTGTTGTACATGACGTCACAGTGGCACCCATGAGCAAACTGAAAACATAATAGGAGTTGCTACGCGGCTAGGCAACTCCTAAAAAACTTCCTTAAAGTTTAATTTTATGTGAGGACCAATTAAACTGCAGAATGGTGTATACATACGGTGTGTGGTCTGTATGCACCACCGTGTACCTTGTTGAGGGCAGCATTACCACGATCACAATAGACTCTGGGTAACATCCTATGGCTCCATTTCACAAAACCTGTGGTCCCAGCATAAACACTAGAAGGGATGGTGAAGGAAATGAACCAACTCCAGATCCTCCAGGAATTGATTGATTAGTCAAAATAGTAAGAACCATTTGCCAGGAGGGGAGTCCGTGGTGTAGATATAGAGTGTGAAATCGATACGTCTGGACGGTAGAGGAGAGATAATATGGTTAAAAGCCCCCGGGAAGACAGATACCATAGGGCACGAAACTCTTTTTATTGGTTTCCTACACATTGGCTCGGATATTAAAGGTGGACGGCATATGATTCATAATGCTATTTTGAGATAATCCACTTATAATAGCCCATCGTTGGTGAATGAGTCTTTAAATGTTACTTTATAAAAGGATGTGGTGAGAGTAGGGGGTGGCAGACAGCCTATGTATATACTAAACTGAATATAGTCAATCTACTTTTACATTTCGAGTGGGAAAGTAAAAACTGATGAACTTGACTTCATACTAGGGATCAATGGTTGGTCGAAAATCATAGAAGGTTTGCATATGACGAATTTGGAGGTATTCCAGCCCCTACTCTTCGAATTTTAGTTTCCCCCTCTATTTCTTTGGCTCAAAGTGTCAGGTTGGATGAGATCTTTATGTTACATATGGGTTTTGATGGTCCCATATGCATATTTTGGGCTCCAGGGGGGTAAAATGTGCCTAAAATGACCAAAATTGTTTGGGCGAAATTGTGTCTGGGAGAATGACATTTGAGTTACAAGCCATGTTGAGGGCTTAATTTCCTACAGAAACAATCTTCATACCTTCATAAAAATCTCAGGTCCAGACTAGTTTGACCTGTAGATTAAGAAAATCACATTATGATTTATGTCAGATGTGTCCTTGCTATTGTAAAAGAAGCATACTTATAAGAATTCTTTTTCTGGGCACATGTCTGGGTGAATGACATGTAAGGCCCCATATGCACACTTTCTATGATTTGTGACCGGTTGATAATACATGACAGGACATCACGTCATCAAAAGATAGGGACTCTATACCTACGTCATACCTGAGCCGATAACCAAAAAAGTGGACCAGTTGTGCTGCTTGATAAGGGCCCTATGAGATGACTGAATCCCATCATCCAGCCTAAAGCATTTCCATCTATCTACTGACTCTACATCACTCTACCTAGCCCACCTTCAGCCATCAACTCTCAAAGCACCACTACTATCACCTCTAGCAGCCATTCCGCACTCTACCTCAGAGCTTGAGTCCTCCTCAGAGGGAAAATGCCACCCTCAGTAAACCTAGTTTCCTCCCCACCTTTCTGAACCTTCCTTGTATTAATAACCACGTTCCATCCAGCTCTAAGCCTTCTTATCGATGTCAATATATGAACTCTTCCCAATCAACCTTGAGCTCTGCTCTCCATGGTGGCTCGTGGCTCGTGGTGAGTAGCTCACAGGCACTTCACATGTCATTCCAGCCATCCCATTAATGTTCTAGGATCAGACCACTCATATTCCCGTCATTATTCCATTTCTCCGGAAGGGAAAATTGTGAGAACACTGCTTTGAAATAATTCTTTATTGTGACAAGCCTGCCATTAGTAGAGAGACGAACGTCATCACAACACTTATAACAACGCATGACAAATAGTAATAAGAACAAGGTCTGCGAAGGGAGCTCCTTAGGTTTAACAACCAATTCGTCATACCTTCCTTTGCTACCTCAGCTACCTCAACCAGCACATTCTCCTTCACGCAGCCCCAATCTCCATTAGCAACCCCAACCTCCTCCCAAACACACCTACACACAGGCCTCAGTCTCCCCATCACCCGCCTTTGACAGCAAGCCAGCCATCTTGATGGATAGCTTCGGCTTTCCAGTTGCCTGTAGGTCGCTATTGCGACATGCCGTCGAAGAATTTGCGACATACCCATGCATCAAGCAGGTCATACCCTGTCCTATCACCAATATGATATGTTGCTAGAGCGACGCCACACTGTCGCCACACAGATGGCGATCTTGTCTTGCTGTCCCTCAAGTCCAGGAAGTATCGACTATGAGAAAATATGACATATTTGTGACGGCAGCTGCCAGAGATGTTGCCTGATGGGAAAGCCAAAATTGAAGTTTAATACCACCTTCCGTTCGTGTTTGTGCAGACTTGGCTGTTTTTAACTATGAACCTTTTTACTGCTTCTTTATTAAATCACTGCAATTCTCCTTTTTGCACTTCTGATCGAATTACTGTGTTTTGCAAGACATGTAGAGAGGCTTGAATCAATATTTCTTCTATTCATTTCCCTCCTATTTCGAAGCAGAGCTAGACGTGAGAGCTTTCAACAATACAGACATCACAAAAAGACCAAGTAGAGAATTCACAGTTTAAGTTCTAGGGGAGGGCGGGGGCAATTCAATGTTTTCAGTACCATTTCAGGGCAATCTTTCTCTACATCTTCGTGCAAAGATGATCATGAAGTGTTACTCTGATTATTCTGTACTTTTTTAGAAATAACTGCTTGGTTTTCGGTCCACCACTGGATGCCCATTAAGATTTATGATAAAATGATATATTTTGTCTTTGTGTGTTTTTATTCATTGGCTATTAATCTGATGGACATGGATCATGCCTAAACAGCATGGATCTGCTTCGTACCACTGTGTTCCCCTTTAAAACCAATGTACGTTTCATTGGGAATATGGTATTGATCCTTTTTGCCTAGGGTGGGAAACACTCAAAAGGTCTCCCTTCCTTATAGTTCAAAGATAAGATTTGATATATATCCCAACGGACAAATATACCTAGATCATCCATTTGAATTTCCGACGTATTTCTCTTCCATCTTCTCCCTTTCTTTGATAATAATTATTTTCTTTTCAATCGTTTTCAATACTCCGCCTGTAATTTCAATTTACATATAAATGTGTTTAAGTGACACCACTGCTCTCTGGACAGTGAACAAGAAAGATTTCAAGTGTAAAAGTCGTGCAATAACATAGTCACGACAAGATATAGACCACTTCATAAGCAGAGGCCTTGGCCAATACGCTACATATATGAAAGTACTCATAAAGCAACCATATTTTCTCCTATCTCCTCCAAGCACCAAATAGGAAATGGATCTGGTGATCATGGCAGCTCATCTAGCAAAAAACAATCAGCATCCAGAGGCTGGCGTAGCCTTATTGGCTTTCTCAGGATGGCAGACCATATGCCCATGACTACGGGTCTGCAATCTGTCACGGCAGCCCTACCCTGACTGCCTAGTCAGATATGGCATTTCTACTAGATGTATGTCATATTACCCCGATATGGTCCATATCAGCAGTCACACTGATGTCTATCTTATGAAGCATATCACTTATATGTTTACCTCAATGGTTTTATGTAAATCAAAGAAACACTGGCTTGGGGTGTGCCTTTGATGACTCAAGTCAAGGCTGCAAGAGTGATTATATCATTATATGTTTAAAATGATTTGTTGAGTCTTTAAATAGTCTCCATAGCATCGCTGTATTTTGCCATCATCATGTAAGCTCGTTATCGTGCTTTTTAATGGAAGAGACCTTGCTTATGACGTTAGTAGACTTTTCACTCAAGATATGGCCGTGGCCTGAATAACAAGTGCACCTCAAGATATGTGCATTTCACAAACATGCAACCGGTTATCTAATTAGATGCGTTCTTTTTGCCGACTGATGGTTAAAAACAGTTGAGGGTGGGTAGGGAAAAAAACACGTCCTGGGTGGATCGACCTCCATCTGCCCCAGACTCTCAATTAGCTCCGACCGGAGAAGAGCTAAAAACCTATTGGTGAATCATTACGGAAGCGGCGGCTTAAGTTTACTCACCTGCTAGGAGAGTGACACTCTAGCCAACCAGCCGCAAGGCGCCACCAAAGCCCTGCGTACAATCCCCAAGCAGGTGTTTAGATGGTTAGGGGCACATGTGGGTCACCAATGCCCTGGCTGGAGAGTGGGAGACCCAACCCTTGCCACCCTGAATGGCGCCAGTGAAGCCCTGGAGGGCAGACCGACTGGTGTGAGTAGTGCAAGGAAAGAGGCTTTAGCCCCGGGCCTCCCTTTCCTCCAGGGTCGGTCGGCACAAGCAAGACTGGACACCCTTCAGGGTTGCGCTATGAATGACCAGCGCAACGCCCCAGTGCCACTCAGGAGGCCTTAAGGCTGCCATTATGGGGACTAATAAACTACACACCAGCCGACAGTTTTAGTCCTCCCTGACCTTATTTAGTACTAAATTAAACCTAAAAACCCATTCATCTAGTTTTATGCCCCGGTTCTTTTTCTCTCCCACTGTCGGCTATCTTCTTGCTTTTTTTAACCACTTTGAGTCATAATCTGTTCTTTCATTAAACGCCGGCGCATCGTTCCATTGTTTTAGAGGTTCATGACAGCTCCTTTTAATTTCACTTAGAGTGCAGATTGAAAAAGTTGTCGCTTAATGGAGAGGGGCATGTAGAAGGGGGTTAAACGCCCAGCAGCAGTACTTTGTTAGGATGTGGTAAAAATCGATGGCACCGAGCTGCAGGTTCTACAAGGATCTACTGCAGCAACCATAATCAGATAGAAAGAAGGCCATTAATTAGACAAATACGCTCTGGGTACTACTTCTCCGGTGATGGAATGCCCAATTGGATGTTACACATAAAAATGATTATTATAAAGATAAGGACGTTTTTTTTTAAACTCATGTTCAGATATTTCACTGATATTTCACTGATGTTCCTCTTACCTAAGTAGAACCTATAGGCCTAGCCGAAATATTACAACAGAAAATGAGGTAATAATAATATTGTTGCCTTTTATGAGGAAAGATGCACAAGGAAACAGAGAATGTATGGTAACAAAAGTGTTATAGAATGTTGCAAATGACGGAGAATCAAGCTTTGATTCCTGTAAATGGGTACTGCAACCAATGTATATAGTCAAAAACAATTATATAAGTGACGTTTCCCCAGATCATTTTAGAATTATTAGGTTTAGGTCGAACTAATGAACAGGATCTTTGACAGAGAATAATAACAAGATGTATGTCTTGCATTTTCAGTATTACTGGAGTATTGTGAGGATGCTACGTTCAAGGCTAGCTGCCCAAAGGACCACGTGGTAATGGTGGAGGAGGCACGATACGGCCGGATGAGTACTGGACAATGTCTCTCTGTCAACTATGGGTCTATAGGATGTTCTAGTGACGTACTCAGCGTCATGGACAGGTAAGGATACGGCATGGTTATATCTTTCTTGTTAGCACAATGACTGTGGATTTGCTGTTGGGATCTGATATCTCATAATCCATAGAGATGGAATGGTTCTGTCTTGTAAATGATATATATTCGAAGTTGATTTTTCTGTTCCACTACTTGACCCAATTGATGCCTGATAACAGTCGCTTTATGATAACTTAAACTCCTAAGGCCATGCTTTGTTCATAAATATCCCCACATTTACCGTAATCTCCCGCGTATAAGGCGCGTCTTATACGCGAGGTTTTAGTACTTCCTGGATCCGAAAGGGGGACACCAAGAGCTTTCTTTTGATATGTTATACTCCCCTTACCTCAAAAAAATGACAAAGGGGGTTTCAAGGGGGTGCGGGGGACCCTAGTTACACATAGTTTTTTGAATTTTGAAAATCCATTCAGTAGAACCAAAGTTATGATTTTTTTATTTTTTTGACAATATTCTTCAACTCTAGGTGCGCCTTATACGCGAGGTGCGCCTTATACGCGGGAGATTACGGTACCTATTCATCCATGTGTACATTTTGTATTTATAATCCTCTGTCAAAATAAGAATATTTTTGAAGATAACTGAAGGAGATTCCACCTACAGTGAAAGTGGCTAGCACCTGTCTTCTTGACCCATGGGTAACGATGATTAAAGGCCTTCCAACAAAAATAAGCGCAATTCATCATGCCAGGCGGGTAATTTGGAAATCATTTTGCACTCAATTTTAAAAGCCTTTTCCATTGTGCCCATTGGAGGCTGGTCATTTATTAAGTGCTTAAGTGTTTGAGGAGATGGTCCGGCCACAGACGAGGCTTTCCGATCATTAAAACATAAGGATGCCTTGGGGAGTATTTTCTCGGAGGCCTGCCAATATCAGGATCACATCTTATGAAGGATTGTTTAAAAACCACCCTGTATAATATTGATCACCATCTTAGTTATATATCCACGTCATACATGTCCAATACTCTAACAGTGGATTATATAAAGGATGGGTTAGTCTAATATAATTATGCACAGAAGAGTACCAGAGCCTTTCTGAATCCTCTGTATTGAACAAGTAATAAATGGATAATTCATGATGCGTGTGTGTTATCGAAGGATAATTAAATGAGGGTGCAGCCTGAGTTTAATTATCCTTTGTTAACACACACAAGTCATGAATTATCCATTAACTACTTATTTTATTACACGAAAACAATAAATAATCAATAGAATATCAATAAATTCAATAAAAAAAATCACCTCTATACCAGGACCAGGACTCAACATGCTACTGACTGCTCCGTACCTTCTATAGAGCCAAAGAAGTGGCCCAGGCCGGGACGCGAACACGTGTGCCTAACATTTAGAGAGCAGCGCACTGTCCATTATACCATCGGTACAGGCGTCTGGGAGTTTGTCACAGTCTGCTACTGGTGTGATCGCCTCAATAATTACAATGCCATTCTCACCTTGCACATGTGACAAGTTGGGGACACTATCTATGGCATTGTATACAAGCAAACACACGCCGTTTCTCGTCAGTCCCTGTGGCGCAATGCATAGGGAGTTGGATTTGGGATGAGTAGGGGTATGGGTTCGATCCCTGCCCCTGGCAATGGAAATCTCATAGGTTTTAACATGTGACATATGACATGTAAGGCATCCCTGTTATCCATGGATTAACTGCACTGGGTGCCTGTTATCCTTGGATAACCACACACCTTACAAAAGTCATGATGCATGCATCATGCCATGCAATATTGACAGGTATGTGCATGGGAATATCCATGAAAAGCACTCAGAATCACAGAAATCGTGTAATAACCACTAATATGTATTGATTAACATGGTCTGGTGACTCTAATACTTGTTTTACAGATGTTACTATAGCTAGTGCAACATAGCCTAATGTTACATATCTGAGCTGAAAGTGTTTTTGTCAGTCCAAATCTAATTAAACCAATGAAATAAGAATAATGGATTGCACTGCTCTTGGCACACACAGTCACGTAAATATTGCAACCGGCAAGAAGCACAGACTATTCCTAGAGCCATAGATCCAGTGGAATATAACTAGTTACAAATTTGCTCACATTTCATTTTCATGCTGTGTATATATACCCTGTAAAATTAATTTCCTTTACCTCCACTCCTTAACCCCCATGTAGTTTGATAGTGAGAATGTAATTTTGCTCCCTTCCTCCTATAGGTATTGCTCTGGACGGCGGACATGTGAGGTTAATGTTCGTGACCTGGTAGTGGAGGGGAAGAAGCCGTGCCCTAAGGACCTCCGTAGTTACCTGGAGGCTAGGTACACCTGTCTACCTGGTAAGTTTGCATTAACATTTTAAGGGCTAAAATGATGCTTCAAGGTCCATGTTTCAGAGATAACGAAATGCACCAAAGGTGCTAGCGGCTTTACTTACAAACACTCCATTGTGTATACATCCTTTAGGCTTTATGAACATAGGGAAGGTAAGCTACTCACCAGGGTCATATCTATGCATCATTTCAAGGCAGAAGGTCTGTATCAAAGCACTATGCAAAACAACAAATTAAGCCGATCGATGTATTGATGTCTGACTTCTGTGCTACTTATGCATCTCTTTATATATGAAGTAATGTCAGGGATATTCAGCTGTCCTCTATCTTAATCAGGCCAGGATCACAATATATATAGTTACTCTTGTCCTTGTGTTGACTACACTGATAATAAAAGCTATAGTCAGAACTGACTACACCAGCATATTTTGACCTCCCCCCATAGTCAGATGACTTTTACATTAGTCGCATATTATTCGTGGGAATAGTCATTCTGACTATGTGTAGAGCTCACAGATTGGTGATGTCACAGGTTTCTGTGCACAAAAACAAAGAGCACAAGTTTTCTGGTTTCTGAGAGGAGACAGTGACACATCAGGACATTTATAATCAGGCTTAATCCTCACCCTATCTTGTTCATCTATTGGTACTGTTCATGTCTGACAATTAAGGGATAGGTAACTCATCTATGCATCATTATTTTGTGTGATTATTACAGTGTTTCAAGAGGTATTTCAGTTTCAACTAGGCATCATGGAGGAGGCATACAGCAACCATCTTGGATGGATATTCGTCATGCTGACTATACATATTAGTTGCAGTGACTAAGTATGTCAGCATGGTTTGGATAGTATCTTTGATAGGAAGATTGGTACAGAGATATCTATCTGGCAAGCACGGTTATTGTGAATTTAACTTTGGTAATATTTTGTGGATGCTGGCCTCTGAAAGCCTTTATAGCATTGAAAGGAAAGAATGAATGTATCCGCCGGTTTATGTGTGCGTCTGGTAAATATAGCTGATAGTCATCAGTGTATGATATGGTCAAGCCACCCGATACAAAATCTGTGCAACAGGGCAGATAAAATGCCTTCCAAAAAAAAGGTATTGAAATGATGGCATGTGGCGGATTTATAAAAGTTGATGCTACACATACAACAGTAAATTGATATTCCCATAGGCACACATGCTGTATTCTATTCATATACTGCGCGTTACTAAGCCCAATTCCCAACAGAATATTTCACTATTGTTTCCTACACAAAGCCTGAATCTAGCTTTTCTCCCTGAAGGACACAGTATCAGATTCTTTGTATAGCACATATTCCTGTGTGAATACACAGGATCAGAGCTCTTCATATGATTTGTTCTCGATTTCCTGAGCAGCTCACGCCACAATGGCAACAGGTCCGGTATAAACAGAGCAATAAAACACAATAAATGACCCCCTGTGGCCCTCGGAGGGAGGGTGTAATATCCCCAGACCAATAATCATGATAAATCCCCCCTGTCCAAATAATCATGACAATTCAGCGATAAGCCCCAACAAAATCACCAACATTAATATCACTGACCTACGTGATTTGGCTCTACAGAGAAAGGCTAACTCTTCTGTTATAGGTTTGTGGCAATTGCGATTCCTATTATGTATCCACCCATTGGTCGTCTGAATGGAATGCAGGTTGTTACCGATATAATTATGTATGACTATGAGTTATGGACAATTTGTTTTCTATAGTTATGAAAGGACTGGATCTTCATTAAAAATAAGGCACTGTATTACAAGTTCCAAATCTATAGAAAGTATATTACTGCTGAATATTGGGAAGGCAGGATTGAGTTTGCCTTGTTTCCGCGAAATGTGGTCAGCAATATAAAGTCTTCCAATGCTAACAACAACTGACTTGTAGCTTGGGCAGGTCCGTATTCACCCGAGGCCATACCAGTATGGGATAGCAGACTCCACAAATAAGATTCGTCTCCCTCAAATAAACAGATTTGTAAGAACAACATGTTGACAGGCATAGACAAACTGAGCTTGACAGGGGCCAGTATCCTAAGCCCCAGCCTTTAGGGTGAAGGCATGGTGGTGAAGGTCAGACTGGACATGGATGGATAGTGGGGGTCCCCTAAATCAATGCTTTACTTGCAGGGGTTCACACAGAAAGGAGGCAGTCCTGTGGTGAGACTTAGCCTTTCTCCCACACTCATTACATATACAGTTGACATGCGGACAGAGAGAATGCAGTCTGAAGCAAAAACAGTATATACAGCAGGACAGAAGAGATGTCAGGAAAAGAAGTTCTCTTGGTAGTTTTATGTGCAATCTACTGCTAGGTTTTTGTAGCATGAGGTATTTGGCTACATTTGCTGCCGGGGAATGGTTGAGAGGAGTGCAGTAAGAGAATTCTACCTATTTCATCACAGTATACCCCAAACCGAATTAGCTACCAATGAGGCATCAATAGAGTGGGTTCTCTACCGTTGCCCTTGTCTGCTCCTCCTTCCAATTCTGGTCGTCCAGCACGGCGTTGGTTTATCATTACTCTGTATGTACTCAGAGCAGCTCGTTGAGCAACTCAGAGAGCCACTCACTGGATCAATGTGGTTCGGTCGTTTCAGGCCTGAACTAATATAAGACACGCTGATGAGGGGGTGTGGAGCACCTTGGCCGCGTCCACCCCACATGGCAGCTAATCACACAGCCAAGCCCAATGACCAGTTACATTCATTCCGTTAGCTTACGCTGATTGGGCTCCTCCATCCCATTACTCCAGCAGTGGGGGTCTGAGTCTATTATTGCTAATGTATCTAGAGGGCAGGGGAGGTCTGAGCTCAACAGCAACAAAGAGTTAATGTATATATTGTCAGACTGGACGCCGAAGGAAGAAATAGCGGGTTTTTGATCGATCCATGGACATTAAACTAAGTGCAGATCGATAAAGGTGTACTGCATTCATGGTCGATTTGATACCTCATCAGGAATTCCATATCCAATGGGAGTTAACAGGTTTGATATTGATAACCCAATAGAATAAACCCCTAGGATTGAATACTAAAGGTTAAGCAGTATATTTCATGAGCAGCTTAGTACAAGCTAATCAATCTGTGACGTCACGGTGTGGTTAGCTTGTCACACAAAACAGTCATTGAACAACTGAACGTTTACATTCACCACTGATGAAAACCCCATCATTATTGCATTCTACATCCAGTCTGACCTAATTGGAGAAAGTCCTGTAAAATTATGCTTCTAGCCTATTACATATGGGTGGAAATCAACGGCTTCTGTATAGCTTTATTGGATTCTGCTGGGAAGGAGTATCTAGCCCTGGTGAACGGCCATTAACCCTGTAAGGGCTAATAGTGTATTATCACATTATGTACTTTGGCCGTCATGATACATGCCTTGCAGGTCCACCCGCCTATCACTCATGCATCAGGGGATCGACTCACGAAGGGTAGGCATAAAGCAGAGTTGGCAAGCAGACCCGCCTGCACTACATTGGTGCATCGTGATAACAGAGATACATGGACCTGAAGGCATCATGTGGCAATTTAAGGGCCCAGGTGAAGAGTGGGTAGATACTGATTAGACTTATGTCAGAGATGAGGATGTAGAAGGATTGGAGCTCTGGGACAAGGGGCTTAAGGGGATTATTGACCGATGACTCAACCAGCTGCTTCCTGATTGGTCCTCTGAGACCTCGTGACTTCTAGTGTAATGACGTCATGTATAATGCCTGAGCTGTGTCTTATAGGGTACAACATTATGGTATAAATGAGTTTATTTTAGACAGTTATGGTGCTCAAGGGGCAAATGTTATTAGGGGATCTTTTTCGCAAACATTTCGGTGGAAGATTTGAGGGCCTTTTGCGGAGGGACTTATAGCCCCTTGATAGTAAGCCAACCTTCCTTATAATATAAGGAGACTTTGACTATGATGTGAAAATTGTCTTTCACTACGTTAGTTACTCCTCATACCAAAATCTTCCTCCGTATTATTTGTGCCTTTTTGGTCGTGAGTTTCTTATTGTGTTACATATGATACACCTTTTTCATTTGCCCCTATTTTTAATTCCCCGGAGTAACCCCTTGTCTAACCTTCCGGTGACTACATCTCACATTTCTTGTCTCCACCCTTCTTACGTCTCTCTGTATATATAAACATAATACTACCAACAGACACCCAGTCCCTCCCTATCCTGATCCACCATAATGTATGTGTATTCAGGTGCACTGTTTTTCTATGAGGTAAAAACCTGCTAGAGGAGGCTGCTTCTGATGCTTTGCATAATGACTCTTCATTATCTGTATTTATAGGTAGGAGGCATTTTGATATAAAATAGCTCACTCGCTGATTACACATTGTCAGCCTATACCGACAGGCATGGCAGAGGCTGTGCAACAATGATGTAGTGAATCCAAGTCTGTTGTAGAGATATGCAGAGGCAAAAAGAGCAGATTAAAGCCTCTCATCAGAACTCTGTACACTAGTGACGTCATTAATTTGAGGGCAGGACTGATGACAGGAGCAGGACTGTATTGAGCCATAGATATTATGGCCGCTATCTCCCGAGCACAGCACAATGCAAAAAATGAAGCAATTGCGCTCAAATACTCTGATCTATACGAATGAAAACATGATAGAAATCCTTCGATGGGTTTAGTGAGTCATATGGTTTTCCTTTGATGGAGAATCTTCCTATTTGAGATATGAAACAAGGCGTTCTTTTACCTTTATCCCAGTGAAGAACAGTGTGCTTTAATGATCTATAGGAGAGAATCCGACGACGTTGAGCAATTATCCCATTAGAATGTGCCGAGTGGAGTTTCAGAGGATTTAAAAGGACCAATATCTAGGAGCAGGAGGGCCTCACTGTATATACATACATCTGTAGTGCTAAGTGGGAGGTCGCGATCCCGATGTAGGAGTGAGAGAGCGACAGTGACAAATCTGTCTTTTAAATGTCTCTCCCAGAGTAGCCCAATTACAGTCTTGAGCTAATCCAAACCGGAGTCTTTATTCCCCTTGTGAGCTGCTCGGCCACCGGTCGACGCCCCCCCCCCTAGTGGCGGCCATGTAGAACGGATGGGAACCGCCTATTGGCTGTTTCGTCCCTTCAGTCGCTAGGGGGCTTAGGTTGGATCTAGTGGTGCGCTCTGGTGGCATTCCCTGCACGGACAGAGACAAGTCCTTCAAGATTAAACAAAGCCGAAGTAAGCTACTACGCCAGCTCATCAGACGTGCCTACAACTGCCACCATTCCCCCAGCTGCCACACCACAGTTATGGTTTAAACTCCCAGCTCAAACCTATGTAGGGTCACGCTGGTAGCTTGGGGTCTTTATATCACTTAAATTGTATGTTTTAAGTTACTTTAAGTGGACTTACATCCATGGTTTTAAACATAATTACCAAAGGTCATTTACCTACCATAGTCTTGGTAACACCAGGACTTTACTGTGAACCTTACGTGTTGCCGTCCTGATTTCCATCATAGATTGGGCAAGGTTATTGAAGCTAACCACAGTGATAAATATAAGATAGCACTTGAACATGTCACCAATGGCCAACATGTGAAAGCTCATGCTGGCACTTTCCATCTTTGACCAGCCCTTATAATTGGGTGAGTCTGAGGCAGGCTACCAGTACAACACAGTAGAACCATGTCCAATTAGTGGCCACATACTCTCTATCCCATGGTAAATGCCAGCCTAGGTCTGCAAGGAGAGACCCTACCAGTGTGGAGAGACTCACCGGAGATGGGGGACAGGGGAGGGGAGTAAAACAAAATGACCATGGCCTGAGTTGCTCCATGAGCTGCTCCTTCCTTTAAAGGTCTCTGAAAGGTCCCCGGCCAGTTGCAGCAATCACACTTAATGCCACACATTCTGGCCTCTGTGTGAGGTATTATTATTTTTCCTATAACTATCCCACTCTGATTGGGTTAGTTACAGTCAAGCCCTCAAAGAACCTAGTAAATCCTCCCAACGACGCCAATTAGATGCCCACTATGCCCTCACTATGTATTTATTCTAATAGCATATTTTATATTTTCGCTGAAAGACTGAGCATAGCTATGCTGCTAACTGTGGAGGTCCGGACCTTTCATTTTGCTATGTAAATGTGGGACTTTTGTTAAGGCCATTGGATTTTGATTACTTGGATCGGGAATTGTTGATACTTCATATTGGTCGGCCTGTGGCAAAGGAAATGTGCCATGCTCTGCTATCAACAGGTATAAAAGTCGCTTGCACAAGTGTGAACGTATAAGGTAAGATACTATGCATTTAATGTACTGCTGTACTACAAAGACATTGTGATATACAACGAGGCTGTAATCAAGGATGATGGCTTTTGGGATATATTTGATATTGAACAAAATTACTGTGCAAGAAAGTGTGCAAGAAACGTTACATTTGGTTTTAAGTACAATTATAACCGTAGTGCCAATAAACACAACCACAACGACAGAAATAAATTATTACTTTGTTACCCGAATGATAGTTAAATATAATCAGGACGCAGCAACTGATACACAAGGTATAGATGTCCTATCAAATGATTTCCATGCATGACGTCATGGCAGCCATCTTGTAAAGAATCCTCTCTATGTAAGACTGTTATTATTGGGTGTTGTTGTCTGTTGTAGATGTTAAAAACTCCCTCAATGTTCTGATTAAAATGAAGAACTTAACCAGGTGCTGCATCTGCCATAGAGAGAAACTGTAGAGAATATTCATGTTCCTTATATTAAACATCCCACTTAATTAATAACCCAAAATGGCAAGACGTTGTACATGAGTGACCTTTTCGCTTGCAGAATTTTAAAGGGCACTACAATTGAGTTAGATGCGTGTTTGAACATTTTAGCACATATAGGCAAAGTAAAGACAGGTCTCGGTAATAAACTATATAAGATTTGTAGGCTAAGAAAGAAACTGTCCATTGACATAAGTCTATGCATTTACAAAGCTATGACAGTGCCTGTAATAGAGTACTGTTCATTTGTAACTGGTAGTGCAAATGCTTGTGAATTGGTAAAACTTCAAAGCATGCAAAATCATGCACTTAGTTTATGCCAAAACCTGCGAGTAGGGGATATTAGTATATATATGACCTTCATGCTATCTATAGAATTGAGAGATTAGACATACGGTGTGCTAAACAATTGTTATGTATCATGTAGAAGAATGCCAATAGGGGGGAGCATTACATCAGCATCATGTAAGAACTAGGGGTGACCTCAAGATCAGGTTTGCCAAACGGCGTGCAAAAACTGGGTTTTATCAACGCTTGCCTTATTATTTAGGAGTAACACTTTGGGACAGTCTTCCAGATGACATACAGAGTCTCTCCACCCTGAAGAGCTAGCTTTAAAACTAGAATCATTGCATTCCTAACCCAGAACCACCAATGAAGCTCACAGTGCCCTTTGGTATTCCTGCCATGAGTATAATTATCCCTATATTCACTGATGTCTGGCACTTAAAGTCTATATTGTTCTTCAATTATCTTTTCCTAATGACTAGAGTCTTTTTGTGGAGTGTATAATAAGTTCCATTCAAACACACTGGTGTCGATACTCCATATGTAATCCATCTGTGGTGTACGGAAAAAACGTCCTTGTTAGGACGACTACACTAAATAAAAATCTAATCTAATCTAATCTACAAGAATCCTCATGCTGTTAATAACGCTGTTATAAGACATTGGAAGTTTCAATTTGTGTATGTGTATACATTGCTCTGCCCAGACATTTCCCCCTAACATGTCCCAAATATACAGCATTGTCCCTTCATAGGAGACAAAAACTGTCTACATATAGCTTTTCACAATCCCTAATATTCCATAAAGTGTTCCCCTGTACTTTGATAGGAGTGTGCGGGAATCTCCACAGATAGAATAAGGGGTGCTGGGCTTTGGGAGCTGGGCTTTGGTGGGGAGGGAGATGGGTTGAAAATACTGACGCTCTTCAGCTCTTGAGAGTGGTCTGAATGCAGAGTCCTTCTTAAAAAGTCCAACCGTCACGCTCCTTCAAAGACGCCTAGCTATATTTATTTTTCAGGATTAAAAAGATGCACACATCCTTCAGAGTACTCAGCCTCTCCGCAGTAGAAATAAAAAAAGCGAGTAGAGCGAGTTGAAATTTTACTGCATGAATACCCTGGGAGAGGCCGACTAGGCACTTTTTGCTGGAGAACCTGAGCGGCCGCATTAAGCCGATGTGGGTGGGTGGGGGATGGAGCAGGGTGCCTCTTTTGTTGCGATGCGTCATGGTGCTTTAAAAAGTTCTCTCTTCACTGTATCGATTGCTGTATAGAAAAGGATCAAGTTTACTTATTACGTTAGAAACTCTCCCTCCCAACGTCCCGCCCACCGAGAACTTCAGCGGAAGTAGTCCCACTTTTTTTTTTCAAAAATTCTCATATTACAATAGGATCGCTAATGTGAGGGACTATACGCTAGCCCCTCTCCTCTACACTTCAACTCCTCACATCAATGAACGCCTTTGTTTTTAAAAGGCATTTCAGTCTTTAGTGTGTTTTTTTTGTTCTTACTAAGTTGCATTGCGTGGAAAGGGTGGTTCGTCACAATGCATATGGTGATGTACACAGTATGTGGTAATCGTGTATGGTGTAAGGAGTATTGGGAATAAATATTATAAATGAAAATCATTCATGCTACAGGCGCAGTATTCCCAGAGCCTGTGGATTTTCTCATGCTAAAAGTAAAAGTACTTGAAATTAATATGCATAATAATATGGTACAAGATATAGATAATATATCTACATTTAATGCACAGTCCCACGTCTGATCTGGCGTGTGATGTATAATCTTAATCTTAGTCGGATCACGCCCATAATTCAATATTTAGAGATTCCTACGGAGCCCCTAATAGGACATGCCAAAAATGGCACATTCCAGCTTAAGTCTATATTTCCATGACCTCAGATGCATTTTGGTCATATTTTGCCATAAAATCTATATAGAATAACGTGAATGGTTTGTAGTGAATCCTGAAGTCTCATAGATATTTTTCATATGCATCAAGATGTTATTATATATTATTTTTTCCTGAATTATATATGTTAAATGATGGACAGGAGGTCAAAAGTGCCCGTCCTCAACTCAAATTTCCATTTTTGAAGCATAATTGTAAAATGATCCTTGAGAGTAATGTTTCACTTGAATAGGTGGAATCATTGTCATCTGTATTTTCGATACACTTTAAATTGTGAGCCTGTGATAAATAAGCATTAATTTTTGTTTTATGAATTTATTTCTCTTGTCCTCAGATTTCAGTTCATTTCCGAACCATTAATTATAAAATGATTTACTATTATATGTGAATACTAATTTGTGTTTAGATACAATAAATGTACATTGGGGATACTACCTAACTACCTATGACGTTTAGAGAAGGGATATAGTTTAAGTAATTCCTGACTCTACAAAGTTGTGAAAAAAATATGGATTTTTTAGGGTTTCATTTCCGAACAATTAATTAAAGGCATTTAATATTATTCAGTTAATCCAATAATTGCCATGCAACTTTGTTTTCATTATATTGACCTGACAAAAATTCTTAGAGGGTGAATTTAGGCATTTAAATAACTCTATTTCAGTTTTTTCATAAAATTTTCACTTCCGAGCATTCATTTCCGAACATTTAATTATAGTCCATGAAAATGATACTTTTTCTCACAAAAAAATCTCATGACCAAAAGTCCATGTCCTGTCCCTTTGTTCCAATCTGGTGCTGTGCCACCTGGTGTGGTGGCAAGGAACCACCTGACTCCATCTGGTGGGGAAATATACCCCTATATATTCACAGTTCCTTCGCATATATAGTAGTCATATTACACACAAAATCAGCAGTGGTATCAAATTAAAGCTGATGCATGGCCAGAACTGATAGTGATATAAATTACGCTCTTTATGGACGCGTTAATATTAATACCATATTTCCTCTTGTATGACACACTGTGGAGTGCTGTACCTTTAAAAAAAACCTCAAAAGATAGACTTAACATGGAATGTGCCACATAATTATTTTTCTACAAAATTATTCTTGCTAGTACTGGGACATTCTTGTGGATACTGGAACATTCTTGCAGATACTGGGACATTCTTGCGTATACAGGGACATTCTTGCAGATACTGGGACATTCTTGCGGATATTGGGACATTCTTGTGGGTACTGGGACATTCTTGCAGGCTTACAAAGATGTTTTGTAGGTGCATGCTAGAATTACGCAAACACCTGCCAGAGTGTCCTTTCCTCCGAAAAAGTCTTTCTTGCACCGACCATGCAGAATTGTTCCTGTGCCCACAAGAATTGTTCCTGTATCCACAACAATTATTCCTGTACCCGCAGAAATGTTCATGTACCCGCAGAAATGTTCATGTACCCGCAGGAATTTTGGTATGTCCTATTAGGGGCTAACTATTATGGCCAGAAGAATGTTTCTGTCTGACATGAATTGTTCCTGTGCCCACAAGAATTGTTCAGAATTCACAAGAATTATTCACTATCCGCAAGAATTGTTCAGTATCCGCAAGAATATTTTTTCTGGGGAAAAAATTGGTTTTGGTATTTCCTATTAGGGGCTCCGTAGATTTCACTCTTCCTATTGTGTGCAAATCCATGTTTTTTCTGTCATTTTCCCACCTAGGAGTTGTATCCCAGCATAATTATAGAAAGACGTATATGGGTCAGGTCGTCAGAAAGTGTAAGATTTTGCCCTTGAAGGGCTTGGAAAATTAATTTTCTAATTACTTTATATAACCTTAAAAAATTTGTGAAGGGACATCCCTTCAGCTCAGAAAACCAAAAAATACCAACTTAGGATGTCAGGTTCCATTTTTATTGCTGGTTTTGTGTCATGTAACGTCCGGTACCAAAATGATGAAATAAGAGGTATTTAAAGTTGCTCTCAGTAATATAGGAATGTTCCATTATGCATAACAAACACATAAAATAACAAGGCCAATATGTCTATTATTGACTTCAATTACAAAGTGGAACAAAATTTGAGTTATACATCCACAGTAGACTGCCTCTTACATGATGATAAAAGTACCGGACGTTACGTAACGTCCGGTACTTTTATCAGAATCATTTCACATAAGCTGCTCTCACAAGGAGACAAATGCAGATAGACACACAATTTTTTCGACAAAATAGGGGATAATAAGGCCCTTCATATGGGTAATGACAAAAACTTCAAAGCTCCACTTTTCCATGTTTTATAACTGATTTAGATTTAGGTACCGGACATTACAAATTAGAGATTTCCATTTTCAAATACACATGTAGAGGTCGGCGGAAAACGTCTTTGGAGAAACCGGGACTCGAACCCGGGACCCTCCAACTTCGAAGCGGAAGCTCTTCCTCTGAGCTACTTCCCCAGACCTGACGTTCTCTACCTTCCACCTACATCTGGATCGGTATAATACACAAGGGGGGCAGCTTATACCAGCTGACCAGCCCCTGAGGGCTGGTGCAACCGGAACGGGGCAGATGGCCTACCGCCATGGACTTACAGCCAGAGCTGGCCCCTACACTCCTCCCAACCAGCTTCAACCATGGCCAACCAGCACCAAGCATTCCTCCCAACCAGATCGATTGGGCTTTATCAAGCAGTGTGAGGCACTCCTGACTTCCCAGTTGACCTACCAGTACACAGTACTGCCAGGGTCGAAGCGTATCTGTATTATACCGTTCCAGGCACCTACACCTGGACTAGTATGACACACACGTAGGGGGAGCTACCACCAGGTGCCAGGTGACTAGGCTGGTACACCCGGAACGGGGGCCAGATAGCATACCGCCATGGACTCACAGCCAGAGCTGGCCCCTACACTCCTCCCCACCAGCTTCAGCCAACCCTACTCCTCCAACCCAACCTCCAGCAGGTGACTAGTTTACCCCTAGCAGGTTGAAGCGTTAACTGTGTCATACCAGTCCAGGTACCGAGTTCTCGTAGTCCCCCCTCACACGGGTCAGGACCAACTCGGTTTCTCCACCAGTGTAGAGGTCGGCGGAAAACGTCTTTGGAGAAACCGGGACTCGAACCCGGGACCCTCCAACTTCGAAGCGGAAGCTCTTCCTCTGAGCTACTTCCCCAGACCTGACGTTCTCTACCTTCCACCTACATCTGGATCGGTATAATACACAAGGGGGGCAGCTTATACCAGCTGACCAGCCCCTGAGGGCTGGTGCAACCGGAACGGGGCAGATGGCCTACCGCCATGGACTTACAGCCAGAGCTGGCCCCTACACTCATGATGAAAAATTCTCACTCAGTAACATGTCCAAACCTCATGGAATGATTCCTATGATCATATACAATACAAAAAATAACCTTGGGATACTCCAGATGTTCTTTATACAATACAGGACACTTGTGAAAAATACCAAAACTTTTTCACTCCAGCAGGCTATAAGCAGGCTATAAGTCTGGGAGTATTTGATGGATGACCACAAATCCACATTTTTCTGATAGCCCTAAGTGCCCTCTATCAAATGAGACTATGCAAGATAAGATTGGTTTGCTACTTCTTTCTCCAGAGCCATGAGAGTCCAAAATGACCCCAAAAACACAAAATCTACTGCTTTCTGGCGACCTGACCCTTATTTCCTCCTCCATGAGGAAAGCTAGGTCCACCTGAAGGGGGCATTTCTTTTATATTCCAGTCCAGTAGGCACACATGACCTACCTGACCCATATATAAACCTTATTTTGCTCACATTTCCAGTGGTGGGAGGCGAACCTGACTGCTGTGCAAAACCCTCCAAGCTGAAGCTACGTTCACCCCATGGCCACATCGCCTCCATCGTGACTGAAGAGACTCAGTGTGGTTCTGTGGACTGTCCCTGGTCCATCGAAGTACCCAAAGGGCAAAGAGTCAACATCTCACTCTACGAGTTCGCCTTACCCTCCATGGAAGAGATGAAGACCGTCCGAGAAAAGATGCCCGCCTTTTCTAAAGTAAGTCAATCTTATAGATGGATATAGTTTGTAGAAGCCATGTTTGAGATGACTAGTGCTTGAAGTATAGTGCTACATGTAGGCTTATGTATAATAGGACCTCCTAAAGTTCCCTGTACATATAGCATATATAATATTGTGATATGGCGCCCCTATCCCCATGATACAAATGGTCTATGGGATGGTAGATGGGGTGGTGAGCAGCCCATTTCATTGAGGAGCTCATCGTGATGAGGAGCTTATTGCGTTAAGTAGCTCACTGAAACGAGGACTTCATTTTGATGCCGCCCATTGAGAGGAGCAGCACATTGTGATGGGCAGCTCATTGTGATGAATAGCTCATTGTGATGAATAGCTCATCGTGGTGTACAGCTCATTGTGGTGAACAGCTCATCGTGGTGAGCAGCTCATCAAGGTGAGCAGCTCGTTGCAATACACAGCCTATCGCAGTGAGGAGGTCGCCTTGGTGCCTGTTGCCCATCAAAGTACCAGGTGCTGCCTAAATAATGACTATAGAAACTGACATCTAGAATATGTATAAAATCACAAACAACTTTTGAGCTACTCCATATTACAGTACTCCCTTTGTATAGAATACAAAATGGGTTGACCCAGTACACCATAGTAGAACTTGCCACCATTACATTGGAGGTTCCAGTCCCAGCACGACATAGCAGTTGTCGTATCAAATATTCATACAGAATCTCTGTGAAAATTTACATTACATCTGAAGTTCCCATGGGATATGACTTAATTGCCAAGAGCACCACAGGGGTTCTCTCTGTCTAATTAAGTTCCCCATGGGGCTCTTGTATTGTCGTGCCCCCGACTAGGTAAATTGATTTGAACGCAGATAGGATCACACCATTGTTACCATGATAATTACACCCATGGTCCCCAGCGCGGGCCTCATCATTCCCATGGAACCCCTAGCGTCCCTGGTAGTAGAGCAGCAAGTTGTCCGGTAGGAATAACACAAGGGAAAACATAAAATAACTTTATACGTGCACAGACAATGTACGATAAGCTTCACGACTCACGCGCATCCCTGGATAAAACAAGCTCCCTCTGCCACCCCCTTCCCACACCCCAAATCAGCCCTTGGTAGCCCTCTACACGCAGCTTCTCAACCCTTATCTCTTATACAGTCGGAGTCTATTCTATTGTGGTCTTTCCCCCCACTACTTCATAAAATGCATTCTTATCATCTGAACGCATGGCAGATCTCGTATGTGCACAGGCGTATACAATGACAGATAAATCATGTATGGGGCAATCTTTATTCATTTTACAATTATAAGATGGTGTGTGACTGAAAGGTACGTCTTGACCAAAATCCCAGAGTGAATATTCTAAGGTATTGATAGGCACGTACCGGGTATACACGAAAGGGAGGCTCTTATTTGTATCCGTAGTACTACGTCCCACTAATAATTATTTAAATAGTAAATCCTATCTCAGAAAATTTGTAAAATCGGAAAAGGTATAATAGTCACACACCCAGGGCATTAATTATCACGTTCATATTGAAGATGAATTTTGAGAAATCTCATCAGTCTGATTACTTTCCATCAGGAATAAGACTATGGGCATGTATGTTATCTAAATGGGGAAAAAGAACTCTATAATATTATGCGATCGTACTTAATTCTGACACGCAAGCAGACAGGATCACCTGCGTGGTTGTGTATAGAATATCTTTTCACATGTATCGAGAGGACTTTTTCTTTATATAAGCATAGAAATTAGAAGAAGTAACATATTGGAGATGTGGGAATATGTGGGGAAGCAAAGAGAAAGTATGATAGTTTAAAACAAAGTGAAGCAGCAGGTTATATATCTCAGATGTGAAGAGTCCTGTAAATGTGAGAGTCTCAAGCAAAGCCAATACCCATGCACTGACACTAGAGAACTCAAACAAGAGATACGGATCAAGATACAGCAGCACACACAGCATCCAACTTATATACAGAAGGAAATCCCTTGAGCACTTTCTTCTATGTATGTAGGGAAATATCTATATACCACCAAGATAAGTAATTTCAGTCTATGAAGTGGTGCATAAAAGTGTACTTTGCAGCAGGCAGATTTGATATCCCTGTGGAGAAAGTGGAGACAGTGACTCAGCTCACTCTTTTAAGCTTGTGTATACATTGCATTTCTTGCACAAGAAAAAAGGGGAAGACTTCGTGTCTCCCTGTTATGGACAGATAGTCCTTGGAGTGATCTGTGAAGCGTGTTCCTTGTCGAGGCCTTGATATTGCAGAGCACATTATATACTGTGGTTCATGGTTAAAACCAAAGGCTAGTGGTTAACCTGAGCACAAGAGCCAAGTTGATGTTTGTCAACTAGACAAGAAATGGTGAAAAAAAGGATCAAGCCCGGAATCTGATTTAATTATTCCTTATTGGTTACTACTACCATATGCATCCAATCTATCTGTATCTTTTGATTCAGTGGAAAACAAACATTATTAATTTCTTCCAGCATGGTTTCTGATCCCAAGAGCGTATGAGAGTCATAGATAAATTCAATACAAACAAGTCTGTAATTTTTTTAATCTTAGAGTATAATACATGAATTCCTACAGAAGCTGTATAGCCATGGCAATGAATAATATAGACCATACTCCTCATAACTTATAGAAATATTTACATCTATAGCGTAGCGACACTAACCCGCTAGGTACTTCTGTGAAAAAATGAAGAAAACTCAGTTTTCTGTCTGGAAGCATACAGCCTCGTAAATTAATCATCGGTACGTAATTAACAGGAAAGAAACTCTCTGGCATTAATAACTACAGCCTTATGTTGGGTACTACGCATTGAAGTTAATTCTGCATTGTAATCAAAGTAACCAATCAGTCGGCACTTGATTAGAAGAAACCAATGTGTTGACAGCAATCCAGATATAAACACGCAGTGGTGACATTTTGAGAGAGGAAGATGTCCCCATCATGTCTGAACGACTGTTTCCGTCACCAGGGCTACACTACGAAAGCGCGGGATGCACCTGTATCGGTGACACCTCCTCAGACGGGCACGTTATTAGACAACCATTGACCTTTTAGCTATGGAGAAGAATTGCTCGTGGCAAAACAACAAATTGGCCAGGGAGACGGTGATGCCTCATAACGATCGGGCGATAAAGAAATACATCTTTGGGGAACATTAGCCAAAGGTTGTTCACATAATTAGTTGTATCAGTGGGTGTAGGAGCTAGGGGAATCGCGTTAAAGAACACCTACATCCTGTTATCTTTAATGAATACCACAATGATAAAGTTTATCTGTGTAATGACCATTTTTATCTCATGTTCCTAACACCTTCATATTGACCTCTTTAACAATTAACAATAGACAGATTGGCTTTGTTGTAGGACAAAGCGGTTTGGACAACCCCAATATGGTCCTTTGACCTTAAATATCCATCTGGCTTTGTTAACTCCATACTTTGTACTTGATACCTAACATGGCCAATGTATCTCTGACACTCTGTGTACTGTTCAATGCCCTTTCTCTCTTCACATTGGTCAGTAATTTGAAGCCTGTAATTCAGCCCGACCCAACCATGCACATACCCCTTGCCTCGGTAATGATAAGCTGACTTATAATTTTCCCTGACTTCTCATATCAGGTAGCATTACCCATTGTCAACCTGTCAGCCAAGGCACAGAGGAAAACTCCACTGTTTCCTGACAAAAAGGTTGTATGATAAAGCTCATATACACAGCTACCTGTCCATTCCTCCCTCGGACTATATTATGGATGGCATAGGCTGAAAGACAAAGACTCAAAACCAACTACTTTTTTAAATATCTAACGGAATTGCACCGGTAATGATCATGTATTGTAAAAACTAGCAGACATGGGTGTTAGCAACAGCAATGTTGAAAAAAAGCCATGATATCACCTATGCTATCTTCTGGGGTTTAATCAACGTCCTTCTTATCAAATGTTACCCGGTAACTATGATAAAGAATACATATACTATTTTATTATGGACATATCTTGTTCTCTGCTGTAGGTGTGCCACGTTTATGCCATCATTAAGGAGGCAGCTGTCGGGTCCGCACTTACCCTGTGTGCAGGAGAGGAGCGTCATCGTCCACTCTTTACTTCCACAACCAATGCCGTCCAAATCCGCATCTTTACCAAGAAAAAGATGGAGAGAGATGCCTATTTTGTACTTAAATATGAAGGTAAGATACCAATATTACCCTTATGATTACCTATCATTTTATGAATCCCCTGAATGCGATTTCATTTCGTTCTTCTCCCTAAGGACCGGGTATGTATCATTATCTAATTCATTCGTCTGGAGCACCTTTCTCAATAACACAAATTTCCAATAGTTTGCATTATTAAGAATTGCCTTCCCAAGCAAAAATTGAGATTAGGATGGCTAATACTGAACTGTTTGATATTGAGTTTCATCTCTACAGCTAAGTTAGCGCGCCATCTGAAGAAATAGATCTTCTCGGTGTTTAGATAATTATTGCCTACCTTTATAAATAGCAGTGCTATCTCTTTCCTGGTAATGCACACTTGACAGTAGCAAAGGGTCAGTGCTCTGGTGAAGCAGAAGCTGTCCGTGACAGTTACTAAGTATCCATCAAGGCAGCATTTCTTTTCATATGCAGTGTCACAGCCCCTGTGCCAAGTTGGGAAAGGGCTTGTTTTTTTTTTATAAAGAACATCTCAATGGGACAGACAGTGTTTTGTAATCCCAGTGCATTGCTCTTATTTCAATCAGTCTGAATCATAATGCTCGGGTCCAAGAGGTATATACGCTTGTACCTACAGCACATCTATTTTATCAGGATAGCAATTTGAATTCCATTGCTCTGCAATTTCAGAATCCATTTGCAACCATGCTACATTCTGTTTCACTGAGAGCAGGAAAGTGATTGAAGATAATGGACTTGTTTAAAACCTTTGCTAGAAATGCAAAAGGACAATAGTATGATCAACACTGTTTTGAGCTTTCTATACAGTATAAATGTGGACGAGGTCTGTTGGTTTTATTCAGCAATGTAACTGGAGTCGGGGATGGCAAAGCCAATAACACCTCTGCATTTTTAACTCTAAAAGTGTAATTTAGAGTAGGATAGGGAAAATGTAGGGCCTTACCCTGATCAAAGAACGTGCTTTTAGATGTGCAGCGCACACTGCGGAAAGTGGTAAATCACATTGTGGCTCTATTACCCAGCACTACACTCTCAGGCGGGGGTCTTTGCAGCAAATATGCGGGGCCGCCTCCTGCAAAGCCATAATCACATTTTAAACTAAAACATAATTCGATTAAACAATTTGAAATACTGCTCTGATAAAAAAAATAAGCTCGCCGAACATAAAAGCAGGGGATATAGTGCTGCCGGAGTGTTTTTTTTTTCAGAGCAGCCAGCTGTTACTATGTAATTCAGTTAGTCTGAGCTCGGAGTGGGAGACATTAAATTTAAAACAAGTTTGTGGCGCTGGCTCCTTTGTCGCCAGTGCTTCATTACAATTATTAGGCCGGCAATTCAGGGTAACGGGCCTACATGTAGAGCCACGGCGACGTGCCAACAATAGGATGGCGCATAAAATTTGCATTCGAACCCCCAGTTTTTAAATCCATTTACTCATACAGGACGATTTACCTAATTAGATTTAAATGCTTTCCCTGCGTCGTTCACTCGTTATGGTGAGGACTGATCGGTCTCGTCAGGGCTGGAGAGTGAAATATAGGCCAAGGCAATGGTGGGAAGAGCCACTCTCCCAGTCTCCCAGTAGGGAGGATTTAGTGGTGTATTGTCTGGATGGGCCAGTTATAAGACTTTAATGACTTCGCTGCTGCTTTTACATTATTATCCATGTCGCCGTCGCTTTGGATGATGCATCGACGCCACTTACAAAACGGCGACAATTTAAAAGAATGACGGCCGCCTTTAATGGTGCTTTAAACAGGGATGCCCCACCAAGCCCACAGTGTCGTGTCCCATTTCTGTAACTGGGGAATGATTTCATATAGGTGGTCTTATAATGTGGAAGTTTAAGTTAGTCTGAATGCTGCAGTGAGGATAAAAATTGATATAAATGGCGGTTCCTGTTACAATGGACAATGTGAACAATGTGGTGAACGGGAAGCCTTACAGCAGATTGGACATCTGAGAACAATGTACCATTTTAATCTCTCTGAACGAAAAGAATAAAATGTTATTTGTATATTATTATGATGCAGAAAGAATGCATACTGTATAAGTGAATATTTTGAGAAGGGATGGGATGAAAGACTGAACGGTAGCACTGACTACTCTAGAGTATACGATATGCCCATGGTACAACTGAGGACATGTGTGTACATAGGGTAACTAGCCCCTGACTCGACCACTAGGCATGTTGGTACCTTTAGTCGACCACCCAATGTTAACTTCTATCAGATAGTATGTGACAACTAGTTGGCTTTGCACAATTAACTAACATATGAATACCCTGCACTTGACATGAACAAATATTATTTAATGTGAAAATAACTTGGAATAAGGTGGGATGGTCGACTTCAGGTACCAACATGCCTATAGTTGTCGAATCAGGGGCGAGTTACCCTACATGTACAGGTATGCGATACATACATGTATGATATGCTAAGGCATTCCTCGACATAGGACTTTCTATAACCATTTATTACTGGCAAACACGCATCAAATATACTTTATGAGAGTTAAGCATGGGTGGAGATACGGGATTCATACGGGATCTAACTGATGTAGTACACACGGTCCGTTTGCTTGCATGTCCCCTTGCATCTGGAGACATTGTTTGTCATCCTACCTGTCTCAGCTCATAGGTTTGTTCTGGAATGACCATACTAATCATAATCTATAATAACATGGACCTATTTCAAAGTAAATGATCAGTGTTATAGATATACCTGACAAGGTACAATGCACATGCCCTTTATACATATTATAGAAACGATCTGAAGTTAATAATCTTACTCCACCTCTGTGGTAATATGGTCAACTCGTTTTATATCCATATCCACTGTTTTTGATCATTGATACACAGAAAACAAATTACCTGCTATAATAGATATGAGATTGGTATTTGCTGCATTGCAAATCTAGGATAAAAGGACGTTCTATGTCCATACATCTTAACACGAAACAAAATAAGTGAAATCTTAAAATCCATAGCTAAGCTATATATAAATCAACAGATCACTATAATTATATGCCCTTCCTTTCACCTCTCATTGTACACTGAAAGTAACCCCATCTTTGAGTATCCAGTGGAAAGTGGCATGCTAATATGTGCAAGGTGATGCCTTAGCAATTTATTCAAAACTATAATAATAAAAAAAGCCTGAATAGGAAACAAGTAATTTGGGATATATGCGGTGTATGTCTCTGATAAGCGTTTTATCACAGTTTGCTTTACGTTATAAGGCTGAGCAGCTCTGGCAACCACCCAAGCATCAGATACCATCGGGCAATGCTGACTATCAGGGGCACACACCAGGCCCAACATTGCCTGCCATCAGACACCTCCCTCCCACACCCCTTACCCATTACCCACCCAACACGTTTAAATCTCCATGCAAAACGATCTATGCGTCAATATTTCCGCGTACGGGAGATGGGATGAAATCAAGTCCCTTGTAAATAGTTCCGGGTGCGAATCTCGGACGCGGAGGTTTCGCGGCATAATGAAACTCATTTCCGGCATGTCACGGCGGCAGGTATCATTGCGCACTGTTCTGATTGGACGTTGAAAGGTCTGTTTACCCCCGGGGCGCATGCGCGTTCGTCCGGAGTGCGCAGGCGCAGTCTCAGTGTCCTCATTCGGATAGTCTTACGCGCTGCCCCAGGTCGCCCCTGTTGACTTTTCAATCATCAAAATTGAAATGGGAATTGCAGTAAAAGCTGAGCTTCTTGTCGGCTTGCAGGAACTGTGAAGCACAGGGAGAAATAAATGAACTTCATTGTCCTTGTCCCACTTTTATGAGATCTTCCCTCATCCCATTGTTCGTTAGAAGCCTCTTCACTTTTGGTTCAGACCCGGGACCGGACAAAAGAAGTGAAGAAATAGTTCAATGCCGGGTGCTTAAGAAGTCTGATGGAAATTCGAATCCCTTGGCCGACCGCCCCAAACGACCAATGACATCAGTGTGGGGGGCAAGACTGAAAGGGTCCTGGATCAAAACGAAATTCTCTAGGTTTCTAATGGAAAAAGGAACAAAAAGGGAAGTCCCAGTTGTTTTAAAATCGCATCGTACGCCAAAGAGGATTTATCACAACCCAGCCTTGTGAATTCCTGCTAGGTGAGGTATCTTATTCCCCCACGCGCTCGTCACAGGAAATGAAAACTGAATTGCTGAGCTGAAAAGAAAGCTGGCGAACCATCCCCAATGCCAGGACCCATTCACCTAATATTATTTTTCAGAAAGAAACATTCCCAATCATTTCCTGGACGTGTCCAATGTTTTAAGGCAAAAGGATGAGAGTTTCCGCGAACACAGGGACCTGTCAGAGGTTATCATTCTTCATTGCTAGCCCCAGGCACTGGTGGCTAGGCTCTAGGGACCCTGGCTCTAGTTGCGGAGCTAGTAATTACAATGGTAACATGTCAACTGTATTGAAAAAGTTTGGCAATGTCAACCGTATTATTTTCTCCTCCTGAATTTTTGGGGAAATAGAACCGACTGTCAGTGCCTTCTATACTGAGTTGATTAGCGGTCATGTGGTCACATTTACTTTTCTCTCTCACATTATTCTTCGCCTCTTGCTCTGTTGTTTGTTGCTATATAAATATATATATATATATATATATATATATATATATATATATATATATATATATATATACTGCTGTGTGACTTGATTGCAAATGACAGAATACAGCTGTGTTCATGAATATCTGATGAAAATAATGCCTCATTCGATCAACCCAGGCAGATGCTATTATAAAGCAAAGGTATCTTCAGATAAAACTGTGCTCAAAACAAAAGTATTTCTACCCATGATATATCGTACACCTTTCAACATATCTATTGCCCGATATATGACATTCTTATACTGTATAAGATTTATGTTATCCATATATGCACATGTATATGTATACATGTATACCTGTTATATTTTTCAGCTATCGGATGCCCTGATCCCCAGACACCGGCTAATGGGTGGGTGAAGCGGAAAGGGGATAAAGTGGATATTGGCTGTGGTCATCCTGAGAAGGTATGGCAGCTTGTCTGTCACGGAGGACGCTGGATAGGAGAGACTGGCAACTGCTCAGATGGTGAGTAGCTCAATGAACAGTTCTGAGCTGCTCAGTAGTGTGCAGTGCATAGGCGTGTCTATACGACCCTTTCATCAGCTTTGATACAACAGATGGCGCTAGTGGCAACCATGTTACTTTGCCACTCCTACAGGGGCATGGTTCGGTTGGACTCCAGTACCTCTAATGGGCCCACTTGTTTGTAATGGTCTGCCTTATGTTTGGCTAATCATTTTCTTTAAATATTGATAGTGATTATAGCCAAACTATTTCTCTGAGTGTAGCTTTGATTTCTAATATATGGAGCTGTATTTTACATTACAAATGGGCATTTCGGTGAGGGGTGTCTGTGCACTAAGGGTAAACCTGTGGAGCCCTGCGAGTGGATGCTGGACATACCCATGTAAACAGAGGGGCTACTGGCGCTAAGCCAGCTCTCCTTAAGGAATCAAAACCTTGGCTTCTTTTCTTCTTCAAGTTCATCGGCGATGGACGCCTTAATGTGCTTTATATCATATGGAATTGACGGCTGACCTATTACCACGTGGAGGAAAGTGTCACCCGTCTGGAAGATAGTGTCAATGTTCTCTGTTCTGGTGTCACAAGAGGGCAGACCCCCAACCAGCCGAACCTGGTTACTCTCATGTTGCCTGTTGGCTTGCCTCTGATATTCGATCAAATAGTTAGCTACTTTGAGCTGTGGCCGCTGCTAGCAATATCATATAAACCACATCTAGAGAGACTAACAAGATTGATGTGACAGATCAGGGGGAGGTGACGCTGGATTGGAGCTGGATAGCGATACAGAGCCAAAATGCAATAAATCTAGACTGCAGCTATAAGGAAACTTAGACTTACCATTATATGGCTGAGACAAATACAACATAATGTGTGGTACAATTTAGTAATATGGCCTTTTATCAAATACAATATGAGAGAATCACACATATGTACCAGGAAATGCCAGAACCAATGTATATGCTGCCATATGGGTATTCAACTACCTGGATGTGATTTTATTGGATGCATTTGGCCTATATTCAGGAGAATTGGCTTATGGATTGGTATAGAACATATAATTTACATAGTATCGGGAAGCTGTCCTGAGGGCTTGAATGACACGAATGCAATTAGTTCTATATAATAGATTCAGTAACATATACCACACCAGCATAAACATGCTATCTGCAATAGACCTCCATTTACATATACTACTTATCCGCTCTTCCCAATACAACTGCAATCAGCTTGCATTTATCAGTCCCCCCTGCCCTCTTCCGAGTGCTCCAGAACTTCGGAAACAATTTGGAGAGCGTTGGTTTAATCATTAGAGAAATCCGCTCACCTTCCATCTGTTTTTCAAGGGAAGAATTCTCTTCAATTGGACACTTAAAAAGCAACAATTCTTAATTTGGACGGTAGTGCTAACACGTCGATTACATTACTGCACGTACTCCATCCAACTGGAGGAAGTTCCAGGGCTTTCGAACCCGAAAACCTAAAGAGAAAAATGCATTTGCAGGTCACTAGATAATGCCCGTCTTTTTAGACCCAATGAGCTGCAAACTGATAAAAGAAAACCTATAACTATATTTTGTTTAGATATTTTCAAAATACGGATGCCCCTCCCCTCCTGCTACCCACACATGCACCCCACATGCCTTGACAAAATAATTTGAAGCTGGGAAACATTTTTTTAGATTCTGGGATAATTAGTGTAGAAGATCGAATTACTGCGCAATGAGAATTACTCTGGGCCAGAGGGCGGGGAAGGCTCCGCGCCCGCTGCTTGTTGTAGTCTTGCTATGACTCCATTATTTTCTCTCAGCGTAACAGCAATCCAATTAGAAAACAAAGGACATCCTATGTTTTATACGATAATATGGTGCTGGCATGTCATCAACGTACTTTTAGATGGGAGAAGAGGAGGCCTTATCAGGTGGTTCTCACGTTTTATGCCATCGATTTTATAAAGGAGTGAACTTTCCAACTTCTCTTAAGGAATCACTAAAGGAAGCCTTGCGTCCCCGGGGCTTGGTTCTTACAGCATTCAGCACACGGGTATTCTAAAACAAACCTGTTTGTGTTAGAATACCTAATAACGATGTTTTGTTATCTTACAAATCTAACCATGCAGACAACATAAGGTCATAACTTAACAAACATGTTTACAAGACCGTGTGAAGCACGACCAATGTGATTGAGGAAATAGAGCATCTCTGTCCATTATTTTATCTCAATGCCCCTATCGTATTTGCCATGATGCTCTTTAGATTTGACCTTTCTTAGCGATGGTCAAATGTGTGGGTAATAATCCCTTGTCCCTTGTGCTGTACGCAATACCAATATTAGAAATCCAAAAGCCTATCTAGAAGTAAGAATCGATGAATCAGAATGCTGAAATGTGCTGTCCATACCATAGTATGTATATGGATCAGCACTCAATGTGGCTTATGTATAGTCTGAGAGGATTTTAAGACGTAAAAAGTTTCAGTATTGAACCTCCCCTCCAGGCACTCCTTCAATATTGAAAGCTTTACTACACCGCCATACCGAAATAGGATAAGTACTAATGGACTGCCGGGAGCTGAGGCCGACTAGACTTTTGACGCCATTTGTTTCTGTAATGATTGTAGACACCAGGACAGGGTGATCATTAAGTGAATCCCGACCACCCTGCACACAACGGATACCTAAGACCTGGAGGATCGTAAAAGGGATTTGTGAGAAAATCCCGAACGTGGTGATCGATAAAAGGTAATCCTCTACCGGGACTACTTTGCTTCGATTGCGAATGGATAAGGCCTCTACAGAGGAATCGATATCCCCGGCTAAGGTTTCAGACGTGTGCGGGAGGGAAAGTTGTGATTTTTAAAGATATGATCTATAAAAGTCGACAGGCAATTGCTAGGCATCACCAGCGTCTCCGGTTTTCTGCTCTGCCCTATTCATGCCTATAACACCTATTCATGCGACGTGCAATGATTGATTGGAATGATCACCCTGAAGTCTCGTAATGCTCTCGTTTGATCACGTGGTCGCGAGATTCGATTTACAATGCCCACAGCCAGGGTGTAGGGATTGCCTCTGGACTACTTTCAAACCGGGGGAGCAGCACTCTAGGGATACTTCAATAGGAGAAAACCCTGACTCTTCCTCCCCCCTATGCGCATGACTCTCCTCCCGCGCAGGCGCACGACGCACCAGAGGGCAGTTTCCGGTCTGATCGCCATCGCCTGCCGGTCAATTCCGGAGTGAAATGAAGCCAATGAAGTGGTCATTTGGGGGTTATGTTTCGTGGAAGGGCACGTGCGGAGTGGGAGTATTTAGAAAGTGCATCCTGGGGCCATCTCAGGGAGATGAGGTGAGGCCTAAAAAGTATAGGAGCACATGGGAGCAGGCTGTAGTCTTCAGAGGTTGATCATGGCGGAATTATCCCGCCAAGGCGCGCAATGTCGTCTGCTTCAGAAGTGGTAATTGGGAGGGAAATGGATGTCCGCGTCAGTGCTGAGGTCACTGGAACGTTCTATTGACGCTGCTAGAGTAGCCTATTAAGCTCAAACAACCTCTTATTGTGTCGGCAATCTAGAGAGCCAAGGTTATCAGTTTTGTAAATTGAGACCGCTCTCTCTTCGTCTCGGGTCATTCATGAATGTTTCTATGATGACAGCCTCGGATCCTATCAGTTTAAACAAGGTCTTTCCACAAAACTCGATTCAGACCTTATTCTCGGTCGATTCTGGTTGGAAATGGCATCATATTTATTTTTTTCATCTAAAAGCTCAGGCCCTATGATAAATGTTTGAACATGTCAAACTTACTTTTGATCATTGACCAGTGATCAGTGATCAGTGATCAGATAATTCACGATAATTTGCAAATACAGTTAAATTGGTATTAGATGAGTATAGTATTGTCAAAAATGCATCGTACACTGAAAGAAATGTGGTTAGATATTTTAGTCAGCAGTAAGTTGGTCACATAGTAAACATGTAGTCCTGCATTGCAATACATTAAAATTCTCCATGGTCAGCTGGCTATAATCTTGAAGCTTAGGAGTATGACTTTAGTTAATCACTATGGCTAATATGTACATTATCTATGACTACATACACACATACACCTTTATAGACATAGTCCCTCTAATGGAGACTTGTGTATTCTACCATAGCCCCTACTGTACAGAAATGTGTACACTCTCATACCTAGCATGTACAGCTGTATATATACTCTCACATCCCTCTACAGATACACATTTCCTGTCATGGCCCTCTAGTACAAACAAACTGTGAAGACGACCCCCACCCCACCCCGACACACCCAAAATCACTCCCTCTGGGTGTTCATACATATAAATGGCTATCTGTTGGCCCCCGTAGATGAACAAGTTATTTGATGATCAACTAAATCTTATTACAAATATCCTGGTGAGCCATTGTCTAGGGCCATTGCCTCCTATGACATAGGAGTAGTCATTCTCACTATAATAGTGAGAAGTCATTCTCAATATGATAGTGAGAATGACTACTCCTATGACTAATATGCGACTAAGGTACATGGTCATCTGACTACGGGCTCAAAATAATATGCTGGTCAGTCACTACTGACTATAGGTCTTAATCCAGTGTGAACTATCTGATTTCATTTTCCTTCTAAAACATATCACACATCTCCCTTTGCCTTCATGAAATGATGGGATAATTGCGTTTCTTCTGTTTATTTTCCAGCTCTTACTGGCTTCAACGTGGGTGGTGTATTGGACAACATTCTATCATTATCACCAGGTGCGAACGCAATTACACAAATAATTATATGCATATATACCCATGCTAACCCTAAATTTCTGCCAAGATGTGGTGAAATATAAATATTTCCTGAGCAAAACAGCAATGAATAGTGGCTATAACTGATCTGTTTGTCTTGGACGAGACACGTGCTAAAAGCTCATAATCCATGTTTTTCTAACTTTACTGACTGCGTACAGACATGGCATGTCCGTGAGAAAAACACCAACTGTTTATCAGTTTATGGATCAGCAATTTGAGATTGGGGTTTCTTTACAGTATACACATGCCATCACGTGTGGACACGCTTCCAGATGTTTTATCGCTGACATGCAAATAAAAGTTGGCATGGGGGATTCAATTATTATTCAAATTAGCATGTGATCTTGTGGTACATTCATGTTCAGACTGATTAGATAACAGAAATAAGACAATGATTGGGATTATCGATTTACATGTATATCATCATACCTCTGAACTTTTGTTTTCAGATCTGTCAATAGTTGTCATTGTACTAGTTGCTATGGTGATAGCATTCGTTATTCTCATCGTTGGAGTTTTCTGCTTAAGAAGGTAAGCAACTGGCGACAACTTAAAATGAGCTAACAAAACTACAAAATGATAAACACATATTTTCTTAAAATACTGTGATAAATACTGACACAAAGAGAATTATTAACTCGGAAAGAGACAGAAAGTGGAAATAAATGTCTGAAACAAAGCATGAAAATAGGTCAAAAATTACAAAAAATGTACATGGTGTTTGAGGTTAGAGTGTTTTCTTTAAGGTATTGTAGGATTTAAATATTCTGTTTTATGGTTTTGGAGATATTGATTGGAACAACCAAAGTAGTCAGTCACATTTTCAGAGGAGTAGAGTTAAGACACTTTTGGGCCCAATGCTAAGCCTATGGGATGTTGATCCATGGATCAACATTCCCGCCCTTTTTGACTGAGGTGGTGCAAATAGGCTAAGGTGGTGCAAATACATGCAAATGAGGGGCCACATTGAGGCAGGTGGTGTGAACAGGAGGAAGAGGAGGTATTGTGGTGGGGATGACATCAGCATACAGGCATGAACTAGCTCCAAGCAGATATCAATTAGTGTAACCTGGTTATAAAACCACAACCCTATATTTTTAATATACCTATCAGTGATAGCATTCTTCTGTGAAAGGATTTGTCCAGCAAATTTATAAGCAGGTCAAAACCTTTCCAAAAGTTACATATAAAATATGTTGTAATTATGGCAACTTTAGAAGTTGAAAATGCACACCCCCCTATGTCCAACACAAATATAACACTAAAATATGCCTGTGATTTCACATCTTTACAGAAAATGGAGTACGTCTAGACCAAGAGGGAGCCACCCCAGCCCCAGTCACCATGTTAATGTTGGTGACGTCAATAAGAACAATACCTTGCTCAACCCCGCCATCAACGGTCACAACTACTTCCGTACCTGGGAACTCCAGCGTCACCAGAACGGCCGCCAGGGGCCGCATCCGCTACCGGAAACTGGCACCATCGCGTCGGAAACTCTGTCACGGCCCCCACATATGTCGGTCGCCGATGACGGTCAGTATGACGTAAGGTACGTCGAACACGTCTATGAGAGCCCGACGTTCCATCGGAAGGACTTGCCTGAGCAGGACGACCCCGCGCAGTACTACGAGCTTGACCCGGAGGCGGAAGTGTTCACGCCGAGGCACATGGGAATGACGTCAGGCAGCGACCGGAACACCATGCCTGGGCAGGCATCGGCTTCCGGTATAGGGTACCCGGCCAGCCAGAGGTGCTCCTACCCTGGGACAAACGCCCACCACCAGAACGTCATCAATACGGCAGGCAATTATACGTCATAGGGACGTCATGTGGGCGTATGTTAGGCACCATATAGTAAACCAGACTGATCGCCATCAATCAAATGAAAATAATACGCACTAGAGATACTGGAGTTGACCCCGGATTATGTATACCTTTAAGGAGTACGACAAATCTAAGAACCGATGGACCCACAGGATGAAAATACCTATGTTGGGATCAATCACTTCATAAAACAAGGCTGATTCAAGGAGAGGACATGATATCCTCACTTGGATAGACCAGTACGGGTTCTGAATGTCTAAACCTCTTGGAAGTCTACATCTACATGGCGTATGATTATTTTACATACATGTATATTAAATATTTGTACATTGTATATATTTAAGGCTTGTAATTATGACATTTGTGAATGTACATTAAAAAATGTCTTTTTATGTGCCGCCAGTTTGAGAAAGTTTGTCAGGAGATGTAATCTCTTTAATTTTATGGCCATATACTGGTGGATAATGTAGACCTGTGTTAATTCTATGTATTTAACTGATATCGAGTGTAAACCAGACTGATCGCCATCAATCAAATGAAAATAATACGCACTAGAGATACTGGAGTTGACCCCGGATTATGTATACCTTTAAGGAGTACGACAAATCTAAGAACCGATGGACCCACAGGATGAAAATACCTATGTTGGGATCAATCACTTCATAAAACAAGGCTGATTCAAGGAGAGGACATGATATCCTCACTTGGATAGACCAGTACGGGTTCTGAATGTCTAAACCTCTTGGAAGTCTACATCTACATGGCGTATGATTATTTTACATACATGTATATTAAATATTTGTACATTGTATATATTTAAGGCTTGTAATTATGACATTTGTGAATGTACATTAAAAAATGTCTTTTTATGTGCCGCCAGTTTGAGAAAGTTTGTCAGGAGATGTAATCTCTTTAATTTTATGGCCATATACTGGTGGATAATGTAGACCTGTGTTAATTCTATGTATTTAACTGATATCGAGTGTGAACCTGGGATGTTCTGGGAGAGAGGTATCTCTGCTAGAGTACTAGTAAAGACTGTGTCAAATACGGAATGTATGCAACATTGACAGCAGGCGCCACCTTGTGAATGAGAAAGGAGTTATAGTTCGGGGGGGGCATATTCACCCCTGTGCTGCCATCTAGCATGCATCAACCTGACCATCTATGTGTGGAATGGAGAAGAAATGGCCATAATAAGGCCCACGGTTTGAATACGAGGAAAAATAAAACAATGATCAATACGTCCTAGGGCATTAGATCAACCTCCAGATTTGCGAACTGTGCTTAGATGAATACTTCTCATCGACAATCATCAATTGAGCTGCTGAGGAACCTTATTGGATATCATAATGTAGAGTTTGATGACAACTTATATCTTAAGAACTCGGTCCATCAAACTGATTCATATTTGTAGTGATGTTAGCACACATACTTATTTCTGAAGGTATCAAACTTGGCGGCAACTCTACCAGCAAAATTCAATTCGTGGCAGTATGAATCTTCTATGTCTGTACAGTAATCCAATGTGGGTGGACACCCTTGGGATAATGAGTATTTAAAAGTGTGAATTAAAACTATCGCACTTATATGATGGTTGATTCCAACTTGGAAACCTTTTATATGAATACAAGGCCAAATGATGATGAAGATGATGTACATATGTATAAGGCAACGCCAAGCCAATCAACTTCAGACACTTGAAGAAGTGATAATGGGCGAACTGATAAATTAATCTATAAACTCGTGATATCTATATTTAATACTTGTACATAATCACATGATCGCCAGATTGAAATGTATTGTATATGTAAAGTGATATTGTAAAATAAACTCGTGTTTTGAAAACACAATACAACATATATACCGAACGTGTTCTGCAACGGTTTTCTCTTAATTGCTAAATAGTTTTGTCGGAATTTCAACATCTGTAACCTCAAAGGAATGCATCAAACCTACATTAGCCCTAGCCCATGGTATCAACAATTTGTCTCTGTGGTCATATTTAAGAAGCATTCTACATAATGGTACCATTAATTTTCGCATGGCCCAAGCATATAGCATCTTCAAGGCATATCTAACCTACCACCCCCATTATAAAAAGGCTGAAAAGGGGATATAGCCCTGGATATTATTTTTAGATAGATGTTGTTTCCAATATAATCCATGAATGAATCGCACCATCATCTCTAATAAAAAAAATAATAAGGTGGGGAACCAGAACTATGCCTATAATACAAAATTAAACTAATCTATGTCGGATACTTTACAAATACAACATTTTCTATTAAAGTATTTTGTACATGACCGGTGATGGGTGAGCTGAGGCCTAGCCCCTGCACTCATACCTTAGTATTAATCACTTAAGTAGAGCAAATGCCCTCGCCTAATTTTCGAAGCAGGATAGGGTGGTGGTTCTACGTCTACACACTAGGGGGCGTGACGTCGTACCTTTGCCATAACGTAACCAAGACACGTCTGTCGTAGAATTTAAAGATATGGATAATGATGAGTACGTTGATATGGCTCCCTTCTTAACCCAACAACTACTGACAACTAATGTTTGCAGCATGATAGCTTGCATGTACTTCTTCCCCAAAATGAACCCTTCCCCCAAAATTTAATTCGGACTGAGGCCTACTAGAAAAGAACTTAATATACATCTTTCAGTGCAAAAGTGTTTATTAGGACCGAAAATGAGGGGCATGCTATTTTGGATACTGGCATGGAGAATCTCACAAAATGTCTCTTAATGGATGACATTATTATGGATGCTGACCCATCATGTACTGACCATCTGATAGCCCAGCAAACATGCTTGTGCAGGGGTCTGCTTGCATGAGAAGAATCGCCATGAGGAAGATTCGTTCAACTGGGGGAAGTATAGTAAAAATCCGTTCAAAGGTACAACAATGATACTTCCCGGTAATTATCAAGGAGAAATATGAAAAGGCGTTTTAAATGTAACCTAATTGTGTTACTATTATGAACATAATGCTTTGCTATTCCATAGTTTACAAATCATTTGTAAACACAGCTCCATAAATGCTGTGTCTAGTGTGTAGGAGTCATACACCCTGCACCTAATGGTAATGCATTGGTTTGCTTCCTCATAAAATGCATGTGTAACATTAGTTCTAGGATGGTCCACTAGAGGGCATAAGAGTGAATGCTTAATTTCAGACATTGTATCATACTGCTCCCAGAGTTAAGGACTAGGGTCCTAGACTCTGGTCTTCTGCCCTATGTATGATGGGAAGGGAAAGGAAAGTACTCCCTGTTATGCATTCAATTAAATAACATCTGGAAAATGTTTTTAATTTAAGTGGTGATACCAGTCAATCTCTTACAGATACAGTAGTGATTGACTTGGCTCTACTTTGTAGGCTGCAGCACAAACCTTGTAACACCTTGCTCAATGATCCTGCATCTAATTAGCCTGTACAGGCTCTATCCCACAATACATAGTGCAGAAGATCAGTGGTTACTACGAGTGAGGTAGTGACACCTGGTATCAGGTTGATATTGTATGGCAACAGTCGTGCACTCCTGTTTACCATCTTTTATTATAAAACACGGACCCCTGTATTAGTACATCATCGGCAGCATTAGATACTAGTCATACAGATGATTAAATCGCCCTACCTGCTGGCTATCGCAGCCCTTGTCACAATCCTAGTGTAAGGTGATAAGGTCTCCATGCTATCGCTAATATCTTATATAGTAACAGTTTGCTAGATGAAATAGGTGAAAGACCCTCGTCTGAATACTGATGTCGCCCAAAAGGGTGTTTCAGGTTAGATTGCAAGCATCTTGGACATATGTGGCCCAACGGGGGAGAACGTGCCTCCGGGGGGATTTTTAGTACTGGTTTTGGCCACCAGGGGGTAGTATATGGGTAAAACACTGACAAATATGCTAAAAATAGCTTTAGACCAATTTTTTATAAGGAATCCAGTGGTATGCTTAAAATCATTCCATCTCCACTGAAAATGTTCCATTTTTGGAACGTTGGTTGCCATGGAAACATAGGAAATTGGTAGATAAGGCTATTTCTGGTTGCCATGGAAACCACTCCCCTATTCCAATTAGGAATTTTTGCCCAAATTCTTTTTGAAAATCCCTCAGGAACCCAGAACCGAAAACAGAGCTAAAAAATTCCCTCTAGAACCAATTTTATGAAAAAAACATCACATTCCTTTGGTTATTTTTTCGCAAAACTGTATATTTTGCATTATTAGTCTTTATGTTAGGATATAATGCATTTAGAGCTTATTTCCCATTTTCAGTTGTACACACCAACCTATGTTTGACAAGCAATTACAACAAAACTACTGGGGATATTTTAGCTCAAGATATCTCATTTTAAAGCCCATGACGTAAACCTTAAAAAGCCATTTCCCCCCAGGAGGCATGTTTTCCCTCACCTGGCCACATATTATACTGTACCTAATACCTCATGTATAAGGCGCATCCTATATGCGAGGATAATTATACCCCTGAGGTGTCTTACAGAAGGGGGTGCACCTAAAAGTTGAGGATTTGATACTATAGAACAGTACTAAAATGTGGGTGTGAAATATGACTCAGGGTGCCTCTTATATAACTTGTTTCTGAGCCCAGGGTGCGTCTTATACGCTGAAATGCGCCTTACACGTGGGATGTCATGGTACTACCCAGCCTCGGCCAGCGTCTATTGATACTCAGTGACGGGCTGGAGAGGGCGAGCCTGGGTACTACCTAGCTAACTGGGGCCTGATATATTCATTCAGCGATGGTTCCGTCTATCATGGCACGTCAAATTTTCGGCTAAATTTTCACTTCTCATTCTTTGCTCTTGCCTTAGAAATCCTCATGACTAGGGCTCGGCTTACAAATGGCGGCGGAGACCGCGATTCAGGATGACTATTTGACTCGTCTGCGCCCACCAAAAAAGGGCCTAAAATTTAATGTGTTACATTATGATTGAATACATTGGTTTGTTTGGCTCGGTCCTGTTTTCTGGGTGGGTTTGGGTAACCTGAAACTCACTTTTTTTCCCAAAACAAAATCTTGACCAAAGCCTTACCTCTGGCTATCGCAGCTCTTGTAACCAATCATTCTGGAAAGTCCAATCCAACAGGCACTATTCCTTGACCAAAGTTCATTGGCTACTGCCAGTATAACATCCATCATCCCTGGGTGTTAATCCCATTTTACACGGACACCGTTGAAGGTATTGTTGGTGTTGGTCTTCCCTTGTAACCGCAAATTCCAATGTAGTGCTTTCAGCAATTATAGCATGTCCCCGTAATTTCATCATGTGGTAATGGAATCTTATCCACTCAAATAGGACGTGCATCCCCCTGCATTGAAACGATTGTTCTTGAGACTCTGGTATGCCATTAAAATAGTACGTGGACGGCAATGTGATCATTACTAGGGCTCTTACACTGTACTATACTCGTACCTAGGGCACCAGAGTTACACTGTACCAGCTTCATATAGTACGTCAGGTGAGTAGTGTAGTGCATGTATTCTGGTCCCAATAGCGTAAGTATATTTCCTCTAAAAATATACCCCTGCGGCCAAACAAACCAATGCACTGAATTGACCTCTTGGCAAGGTGACTATGACTCAGTTACCTGGAGATTAGCCAAGATTACACACTGCGTTGGTCCTACACTCCATGTTAAATCATGTGATTCACTTACCAATGATAAACATATGTAAAGGAATATTTCATATAGTTATTTAGCAATGCCCTATCTAATACACTCTAATATTTTGACTAGCTTGTATTGCTGGTATAGCGTGAGATACAGTTATAGTCAGAAACAATTTTCAGAAAATCGAACTTTGTAAGGCATTTTTGAGTAGAATTGGACATCTGGTTGCTTCTATACATTTTGAGTGTGCTGATTTCAAATCTGCCAGATGCCATTTGATATTTTCAATTTTTACTCCCGAAATTTAAAAAAAAAAATGGATGCCACTTTTGGCTTCAATTTCTCAGATGTGAGTAGATATAAGGTAATGTGGACTGTAGCAACAAATGTAGTTCATCAATTAACTTGACCCTGGTGTCAATTTCCAAGTTTCCAAGCCTGCTGAGGCTGAATATGTAGCTTATAATCACTTCAGAGCAGTTCAAAAGTGTAAAAATTGGGGTTTGACATATATTTTACTACTAATATATTTTATCTGAAAGTGTGGTTTTGTCACAAGCTTACTATCTGCAGAGCTGATAAAATGACCCTAGTGCTTGGGTCACCTGGGCCCAAACTCCTCTATGAACTATATATGTGGGTCAAACTAGAGTTTTTCAGAAAAAAAAAACATGGGTCCTGTTCTAAAATTAACTACAGTAAAATTCCGTTATAACAAACTGTTTGGGACTTGCAAAAAAATTCGTTATAAACGAATTTCGTTGTAACCAAATCATGCAATTAAGGGTACATCAAGGGTCATCTAACACCCCTCAGAACTCCCTTACCCCTTCTGCCGCCCTGAGTTCAATAGAGGTGGCTGTAGAAGCCCCATCACACATCCTAACACCCCCTCCCCCCACCTCCCTTATCCCTTCTGCCGCCCTGAGTTCAATAGAGACGGCTGTAGAAGCCCCATCACACATCCTAACACCTCCTCCCCCACCTCCCTTATCCCTTCTGCCGCCCTGAGTTCAATAGAGACGTCTATAGAAGCCCCATCACACATCCTAACACCCCCTCCCCCCACCTCCCTTATCCCTTCTGCCGCCCTGAGTTCAATAGAGACGGCTGAAGAAGCCCCATCACACATCCTAACACCCCCTCCCCCCACCTCCCTTATCCCTTCTGCCGCCCTGAGTTCAATAGAGACGGCTGTAGAAGCCCCATCACACATCCTAACACCCCCTCCCCCCACCTCCCTTATCCCTTCTGCTGCCCTGAGTTCAATAGAGACGGTTGAAGAAGCCCCATCACACATCCTAACACCCCCTCCCCCCACCTCCCTTATCCCTTCTGCCGCCCTGAGTTCAATAGAGACGGCTGTAGAAGCCCCATCACACATCCTAACACCCCCTCCCCCCACCTCCCTTATCCCTTCTGCCGCCCTGAGTTCAATAGAGACGGTTGAAGAAGCCCCATCACACATCCTAACACCCCCTCCCCCCACCTCCCTTATCCCTTCTGCCGCCCAGAATTCAATAGAGGCGGCTGTAGAGGTCCTATCACACATCCTAACACCCCTCAGATACCAGATAATGTTTGTATAAGCCATGAAAAATTCGTTATAAACGATTTCAGATGATGTAAAATTCGTTATAAGGGGATTATTTTACTATAGAAATGTATGGGGCTGATTTGGGACAATGAGATTTGTTTGTTGTAAACGAAATTTCGTTGTAACAGGATTCGTTGTAAAGTAATTTTACTGTAGTATTAGTGCTTACACCTGAATGAACATACACATCTTTTTTGCTGCTTCAGAGTAAATATGATAGGTTTACCTCATGTAACATAAGATATTCAAGACTTAATTATGTTATTAGAAAGACAGTAACATTGTTACTCCTATCTTTCTGATGCTATTCAAGCTGTACCAGAAGTACCCAGTAGGACTAGATTACAATTGCTCCATAAGATTAGGCTGTGATGTCTCCAGTTGTACCTCCATAGCGTTCAGTGTGTCATTCCCCCTGTGCACAATAGTTAGAGCCCACTTGGTACAACTGTTCGATGAAAGGTGTCATAAGGTGTAGTGGCTGTGTCTGGTCATAAAATGATGAGAAATGCCCTTCAGGACTATGTGTGATCAGGATTTCCTCTCAGTACATAATAGTGGACAGTATCCTATGAAATGTTATGATAAACAGATAAGGAGCACAGACAGTTCAAAGCTTCAATTGTGAAGAGCTTTGTGATAACACTTGCCAAGTTGTTCAAGGCTTAGGAAAAAGATACCTATCTAAAAAGTTATACTATATAGAACCAAAGTGGATGCAGTCGGTTCGAATATGATTTGGCCTTAGAAACATCATTGCTGGACTATTAAAGGCATGCTACAAACATTGATCCTGGCAGTGAAGGGTCTAGTCCTTATAAATCATTGTTGGTCTTAGTATAGGACAGAGTAATTCAAGTTCAGGTACACATATATGATAACTTATAGGGCTTTAGTCAGTGAGCCTACACAAAACCTGCAAACCTGTATTATCATTATCTAGTCCTTGATGCTTATCTCAATGGATTTTCCTTTTCTGTAAACACAACGGTTCACCCGGAAGAGCTTAGGAACCAAATACCCAACAGCATCGAGTGTATAAAAGCAATAGATCATCTAAATCCTGAGCCTCCAAAGACCACAAAGCAAATAACATTGCTGTTAAAACATGATGTGTTTATGTACTGACCTTTGTGAGGACTGATTCATTCAAGTAATTAAAAGGCTACTCCCTGATCTTATCTATGAAAACCAAGTACTACTATTTGATTTTTCCTCATAATGACGACTTTGACTAATTCATATTGGCATGGGTCAGAGCCATATTCATCCTACATTACAGTTTGTAATCAGAATGCTATTATCAAATTATCCCTGTTCCTTCTGTAACTTTTTATATTACAAGGCTCCTTCCCTCTGACTTTACTGCTCGCTTACCCCTCACCCCATTTTCTATTCACATTGAAGACATGTTGACTCACATAGTTCAATGCTTCTCTCTAAATAACAGGTTTTAAGTGATAGGAAATGCAGTGATAGTTTACAGGCTTTCTATTCCGATCATCTTGCAATGTAAATGTAGATGTTATCAATGGACCATTATGGGTATTATTCATTATTTTACACATTTATCAAATTCTTCGCCACTGACGCTCAGGACCTGCTCACAAGCTCACAGCTCATTCCCCCCCCCAGTGTGTACAGTGAGCTGCTCTTACATCACCCATACCAGGATGTTGTGAGAGCCGGACCCATCCCATTTCTGGGCACTGACTCACTGGGAGTATCACAACATACCGACATACCTGTGGACGCATTTCTAGGATGCAGGGAAATTCCACGATCTCCCTTCATCCTGATTGGTCCACTTATAAATAGAATCATTACCAGGTATGGCGACGCGTCAGATCTGATCAGACCCAACCAGATCTGACCAGATCTGACCTGCTCCTACCGGTACATTTCATCACCCTGTGAGCTGCTCACCTAGGTATATAAGACCGGTGAGCAGGCCCCAGCAATCATCTTTTCTACTTACATTATCCCACGCACAACCTCCCTAGTATCTAGGACCTACGACAGGTTGAGCTACAAGCTTATAGGGGCAGAGCCTGCACGCTGGCAAGTGTATCATTGTTACCACCTATATGTAAACTCTGTCATCATGCAATAAACAAGGATCAAAGAACTTCTCTGGATTCAGTGTTCATTACAACATCGACTTGTAACGGTTCGTTGACAATGTAATTAACAGAATTGAAAAGGGGTTCTTATTGAAGAAGAATCATATTAGGATTAATCTCCTTGATTCATGACAAGCAGTGTTCCTTGTATATAGGTGAATTCCTAAATAATCCACATCAGAGTGGGCAGTCACATACATAGGATTAAAAGAAAATGGTAAATACTTGAATGAGTCCAGCTCTAATGTCCTAAAGCAGCCAACAATATACAAGAGTAGAAACTAAGATTTTGGGACCATTTGTGCCTACACTCCTACATGAACTATATCTAAGACAATCTATGGTCCAAATAGGCTTTTTTTGGTAAAACGTTCAGAAAAATCTAGGGTCAAGTCCTAAACATATGAGTCATGAGAGCAGAACTCTGGTTGCTAAGGAACTGACAAAGTGTTAAGTAACAAAGGCAGTGTAATAGAAAAAGTGACCTTATTACTGTTTTCTTTTCTAATATTGAAATAATGCATCAAGGATGTGGTGTCAATTTTGGATAGCTCTAAGATTCTGTTATGCTTTCGCTAGTGTCTACTCCTGCATAATAGAACATTTTAAGATAAAAATTTAGGCATGTAATTTAGGAAATTATTCTAAAACATTATATACATAAGCTAAATACACTTCAGTCAGTTAGGAAATAAAATAAAAACTGACATAAAAATGATTGATCAATAAGGGATCTGCACAGTAACAACTGTTCTATTTATAGTAAATAGCCTAGCCAAGGGGGAGCACTTATATGTGTGAACAATAATCCAGCCCTGCATAGCTCCCCTCTCACATACACAATACCTACCTTACTGGGTTGCACTTGAGAACTGTGCTATGGGACTATTACATCCATTCCTATCAAACTCTTTTAGAAGGTGGTGTAGGTAGGTTTACAGCCATGGTTGCTATTTTGGAAAATGGCTGTGATCTTGATTTTTTAATGTTATATGAAACTTGAGATGGATCTATGATATCAATTCTAAAGCAGCAGAAAAAAAATGCTTCAGCATATCCCTAGCTTATGATAAACTCACAATTTCAGATCTAATTACCCGATATATAAAAATGGGTTATTAGATCACTAGTCTATTTAGAAAAGTATGTGTCAAACACATATTTGCATACTGTTAAACTGCTCTAAATGGATTATATGCTACATAATCAGCCTCAGCAGGCTTGGAAACATAGAAATTGACACCAGGATCAAGTTAATTGAAGAACTACAGCTGCTGCTATGTAAGAAATAACTTTTGCCTTCTGATTAAGGCGGCCATCTTCAAAAGTGGCCGCCATCTTGGATTTAAAAAATCTAATAACATAGATATAACGGGTGACCTCTAAGGACTTAGCATATGCATTTTCAGGCCTATGTCACCATTTGCCAGAGTCCACATTACCTTATACTCAGATCTTAAAATTTTAAGTCAAAAACGGCAGCCATTTTGTTTTTGAAATTTCAGGGGTAAAAAGTTAAAATATTAAATGGCATCTGGCAGATTTGGATTCGGCATAACCAAATTACCCTACTTCAATTATCAGAACATTTCTTCTCAAAAATGCCTTACACTCCTTTATAGAGGGCTCTTTTTGAGACCTTGGCCCTGACTGTTACTAATTGTTACTATGTACGGGTCTCTGCAGCAAACAAACCAATGCACTGGGTTGACCTATCAGTGTATGTAGGGTAAGGTGCCTCATCTACATGCAGTTTACCCATACATGCTAATCATGTATTTCGGAATTATTCTGAATGAAAAATTACTGAATTCTCTAACAAATAAGACATATTGAATCTAAGATCCTCTTTAATATCTGAATTTAAGAATATATTACCAGACACAATTCAATATCTTATGAGGTTGAACTCATGGTGCATCTACCTGACCACATGTATGCAATGTTTGCCCGCAGGTTACAACCCTGTGACGTAGCAGGGGCCTCACTATAACTCACGCTATAGGTACCTAACCACGCTGCAAGGACCTAACTTTAATTCACTCTTTTCGTAGTTTTGTGGCATGCTGTCTGCACCAATAGTTTGAAATCCACTCAGGTAGAACATTATAGCATAACTAGTGTGAAGGGTTGTTTCCATTTGCATGTATAGATGCATAGACCTGTATTACACCTTCAGCTTAGCTTTAGGCTAGACATGACATGACATGTTTTCTATGTCAACACTGAGGTGTATATACGTCATAACCACATGCAAAATTATAGCCTGCAACTCCCGTTAGCTCCTGAGATTTTGGCCCTTATTTATGAGAGGGTTTGTCCATTGGTTTCAAAAATCTCAATTTTGCGTCAACTTCAGTGTGTAATACATTCTGTCGTATTGTATTTCGTATACTCTCGTAACTTCCAGTCGCGAACTTCCGGTCGGTATTTCCCGCTCAGATACCACCACACAAAGAAGTTGGCAGTTGACTTGATCACACACACTGAATCTATTGTCCTAATAAAACATGAAGAACCCAGGATCTAGTTTGGATTAATATCATATCAATACATGCATATGACATGGTGACAGCGTGGTTCTAGGACATGGAGAAGGAGAAAACTCACCAGGACAATTATGGACATAATGTAAGGTGAGAAATTATCCACTGAAAATTTCCAGTGGACTGTGACAATTTGTGTGTTGAAGTGTTCAAGTTCAAATTACAAGTTGAATTTAAAGTTGATTGTTGCAATCACCAAATAAGTTGCCAACCCTTGTGTCAAAATTTGAAGTGCCCATTTTTGGAATTATTTGTGACTTTTGTGTGGAAAATTTTGTTGTTTACATGACAACACCACTCATCTTCAAAAAGTCAGCAAATATGGATAATGCACCACCCCCACTGTCACTCGAGGGTAACCTGAGTGAAAACTGGCGGCGTTGGTATCAGAAATTTGGCTTTTATCTCATGTTCAAAAGTGAATCAGTTAAGAAGGAAATTGAAAAAGTGGGACTTCTGTTGAGCATCATAGGAGATGATGCCCTGGACGTGTTTGGTACATTCAAGTTCACAGATGCGACAGGCGAATTTACGGGCACATTTGAGAATCGTGATCGTTTGAAGGTAGAGAACATCATGAAAAAGTTCAAAGAGTACTGCAATCCCTGAAAAATGATGTTGCTAGAAGGTTTTACCTTTTGGCATCGCTCTCAGGGTGAATCTGAAACAATTGACCAATACATAACAGAATTACGGAAAATTTTTCACAATTGTGAATACGAGGGACTAGAGGACATTCTCATCCGTGATCAATTGGTCTTTGGAGTGAAAGATCACAAGCTACGGAAACGTCTACTAGGCGAAGACGTAGACAAATTAACGTTGCAGAAAACGTTGGCAGTCTGCCGAGCTTCCGAGGCGACGGAATACCAGGCAGGTGCCATGGAGAATCCGAAGGTCCACGAAGTGAGGAGGTCGGGTAACAAGTCGGGTAGCAAGTCAGGTAACAAGTCGAGTACTCAACAAAGCGGGACGTCGAAGTCTAGCGCTCAAGGCAGCGAAGCATCGAGCAACAAGTCATCATCCAAGAAACAATATCATGGCAAAGGCCAATTTAAGTGTCGCAATTGTGGTACCATACATGGTATTAATAGGTGTCCAGCTTATGGCAAAACGTGTTTCGTGTGTCTAGGCAAGCATCATTACCAGAGATTTTGCACCCGGAAATCCGTGCATGAGGTTAACGAGGAGGGGTACGAGGAAAGTGACTCCTTCGATGAACTCCTTGTTGGTGTGATTAAATCTAATGTATCCAGCAAAGTGTGGTTTGTTGACCTAGAGGTCAAAGGAAAATCTGTAAAATTTAAGTTAGATACAGGAGCTGAAGTTAATGTTATGTCAATGAATGTATATGCTCTATTCCAGAAATCTACTCCGATGGTTGAAACGCAGGTGAGACTGTTGAGTTACTCAGATCACAATATTAATGTTGTAGGTAAGGTGACACTTCCATGTCAAGTTGATGGAGAGCCATCAAGAAATCTAGAATTTTTTGTTGCAAATGTAACAAGTACACCGGTTCTAGGGGTAGCAGCAGGTGAGAAGCTCAATCTTGTGAAGAAAATTCATGGGGTTGAGGTACTCGTCAATCGGAAATTAAAGACAGGTCTAAGCAAGGAAAGTATGAGTAAAGAATATGCAGACATATTCAAGGGCCTTGGCGAGATGCCAGGTGAATATCATATAGTACTCGACGAAGATTTAATGCCAGTCATTCACGCGCCGCGAAAAGTACCGTACGCTTTACACGCGAGATTGGAAGTGAAATTAAAGGATATGTCAAATAAGGGTGTAATTAAGGCAGTGGATGAACCTACCGCTTGGGTAAGTAGCTTGGTGGTTGTGGAGAAGAAAAATGGGGACCTCAGGGTGTGTCTGGATCCTGGGGATCTGAATCGTGCTATCAAGAGACAACACCATCCGACTCCTCGACCTGAAGACATTGCAGCAAAGCTACATGGCAAGAAAGTATTCTCCCTGATTGACCAGAAAGACGGTTATTGGCAAACGAAACTGGATGATGAGAGCTCCAAATTGTGTACGTTTAACACGCTATTCGGGCGTTACAGATTCCTCCGGATGCCATTTGGCATAAGTTCAGCTGGGGAAGTGTTCCAAAAGAAGAATGATCAACTCATTTGGGGATATCCCAAACTGCTTCTGTATGGCAGATGATATACTAATAGCAGGGGTGGATGAGGAGGAACACGACAGAACAGCGAAAGCAGTGCTAGAGAGGGGACGCAAACATGGCGTCAAATTCAATTATGCGAAGATTCAATGGAAAGTCCCAGAAGTATGCTACATGGGGATGACTGCCGATTTGAAGAAGGTACAGGCAATTCAGGAATTCCCAAAGCTGACGACAGTTACAGAACTGCAATGTTTCCTTGGCATGATAAATTATCTAGGTCAATTTGTGAAGGACCTATCAACTACCTCAGCACCGCTAAGACAACTACTACGATCAGATGTGGAGTTTGTGTGGAACCACGAACAGGAGAAAGCGTTTGCTGACTTGAAAGATGCACTGACCAAAACACCAACACTGGTGTTCTATGATCCTAAGAAAGAAGTGACTATTCAGTGCGATACCTCTAAGGAAGGTATCGGAGCATGCCTGCTCCAAGAGGGTCAGCCAGTGGCGTACGCGTCAAGATCCATGATTTCAGCAGAGATGAGGTATGCACAGATTGAGAAAGAACTATTAGCAATTGTGTTCTCTGCCGAGAAGTTTAAAGACTATATCTATGGACGATCTGTCAGAGTACACTCTGATCACAAACCACTGGAGAGTGTTATGAAGTAGAGTCTGACAAAAGCATCACCACGGCTACAACGGATGCTATTGAGACTTCAAAAGTACAATCTAAACGTAGAATACAAGAAAGGAAAAGACATGTTCATTGCAGATGCTCTATCCCGTGCGTATCTGAAGGCTGAGAGTATTGATGAAGGCTTACACGAGGAGATGGAGGTCATGGTTCATAGTCTTGTCCAAAACATCCCAGTCTCAGTAGACAAGAAAGAAGAAATCTGTGAAGAAATCTGTGCAGATGAATCTATGCAACAGCTGAGGAGTCTGATACAACATGGATGGCCTGAATCGAGAAAAGGAGTACCGGACCATCTTAAACCCTATTGGCAATTTGTTCCAAGCGGATGGCCTACTCTTCGTGGAGAATAGAGTTCTGATACCAGGAGCAATGACAAAAGAGATACTCAACATCCTTCATGAAAGTCATCTAGGAATCGAGAAGACACGCAATCGAGCAAGAGACGTTCTATTCTGGCCGGGAATGTCAAGAGACATTGAAGATCGAATCAAGAGCTGCAGCAAATGTGCTGAGTATTCAAGAAAACAGCAAAAGGAGAAGATGATACCTCATCCGATCCCAGAAAGGCCAATGCAGAAAATAGGAATAGATATATTTACTTATGGTGGTGAAGACTACATATGTATTGTGGATTACTTTTCTAAGTTTCCCTTTATACGTCTACTCAAGGACAAAACAGCAAAGACGGTCGTCGCACACGTAAAGTCCATCGTATGCGAACAAGGCATTCCAGAAGAGGTAGTTTTTGATAATATGCCGTTCTCTAGTGCAGAGTTCCGGAAATTTGCTGCTGAATACAAGTTCAAGACAACCACAAGCAGTCCAACATATGCTCAGTCAAACGGACAGGTTGAAAGAACAATAGGAACGGTCAAGCAGATCCTCCGTAAAGCTGATGATCCTTGTCTTGGTCTGCTAGAGTACCGCAACACTCCTGTAAAGGGCATGACATATTCCCCATCACAGATGTTATTAAACAGCAGAAGACTCAGATCTAAAGTTCCCATTGGCAGTGCAGCATTAGAGCCAGAGATAGCCAGCAATGCGAGGAGACAACTACAACAGCGCCAAGAAAGTATGGTATGCATGTACAACCAACATGCTAAGAACCTCCCACCAGTACACAAATCTGAAACTGTTCGCATACGCGAAAATGGGAAATGGAAACCCGGGCTAGTGGTAGCCAAACATGATGCGCCAAGATCGTACGTTGTACAAACAGAAGCAGGCTCAACAATCAGGAGAAATCGCCAAGACTTACTGAAGGTCACACCAGGGTCAACCACATATTCACATAATCCAGCACCACAAGATCTGGTACTAACCGATGATGAAGTGGAAGCACCACAAATACCGGCTCCCAGACCCCAAACACCTAGGCGTCAAGTGCCGAGGCAACCTGCAGAACCAGCTCAGAGACAACAAGAGCCAGTAAAGCAGAAACCCAAATCGCCAGCTGTAGTAAGAAATAAACCTGTGGAATCAGCACATAGAAACAAAGCTCCTGCTCCTGAGGTAATCCAGGCCGCTCCCAGGGTCACTCGTTCAGGACGCTCATCACGACCACCCAACAAACTCAATCTGTAGGTTCGGACATATATCTATGAAACAAAGAGACATTGAAATGAAAAGACTATGAAACAAAGACACTAATTCCAAAGACATTGAATCGCCTATGATAATTAAAATATGTGTTCACATGTAATAAGTATAAAGTATTATTAAATTATATTGTGTGGAAATATAATCTCAAAAGGGGAGATGTCCTACTGTGTTTCGTATACTCTTGTAACTTTCGGTCGCGAACTTCCGGTCGGTATTTCCCGCTCCGATACCTCCACACAAAGGAGTTGGCAGTTGACTTGATCACACACACTGAATCTATTGTCCTAATAAAACATGAAGAACCCAGGATCTAGTTTGGGTTAATATCATATCAACACATGCATATGACACATTCAAAGCATAATGGGCTAGAGGTCTGGTACTGCTTGGGTCATCATGTATGTATACACATCCTACCACTCCAGGGAAATGCGAAAATAGTGAGGGTAGCATAAAGGCTTAGTCTTGTAGAATAGGGTCAATGGTTGCTAGGTTTTGGAATTTTTCTTATCCAAAAGCCAAATTTGAAAAATCATAGCATCAAAACCGTTTCTTCAATCAGCTTGAAAAGTCAAATTCTTTTAATTCCAAATGAGATGTAGCACCTGCTATCTAATATAGCTATAGTGGCTATCCAATATTGCTGCTTCAAAATGGTGAAAGACTGATTTTTGCTACTTTTCTACGGCAATTTTTGGTCAGAGGGACAGGTAGCACCAACTATTGGTAGCTACCTCTAAAAGTACTATTATTACCCTACCCAGCAAATTGTCGTGACCCCTCGTCAACCTGTGTGAAGTGGCTCACACATGTCGCTAGATGGAACACGAAGTCGCTATAGCACAAGATCACCAGGAATAGCAATAGTGGTGATCACATGGCCTCACCTCAGATGCGGAGGATAGTGATCACTCAGACTCACCAGGGATGGCAACGCGGGTGATCACTCACCTCGCTAGATGAAACACACACCTTGTCATAGCGCATGTTCACCAGGGATGGCGACATGAGTGATCACTCACTTCGCTAGATGAGACACACACCACCTCATAACACACATTCACCACGGATGGCAAGGATTGTGATCACTCACACTCACAGGGGATGGTCACTCGGGTGATCACTCACCTCGCTAGATAAAACGCGTACCTCGTGATAGCACAGGTTCACCACAGATGGTGAGGATCTTGATCACCCACACTCACCAGGGATGGTGACATGAGTGATCACTCACCTCGCTAGATGAAACGCACACCATGCCATAGCGCACGTTCACCACGGTTGGCGAGGATCGTGATGACTCACACTCACCATGGATGGCAAAGCGGTTGATCACTCACCTTGCTAGATGAAACCCGCACCAAGTCATAGCGCAAGTTCACCAGTGATGGCAACGCTGGTGATCACTCACCTTGTTAGATGAAAAGCTCATGATTGGTAATCATGCAGCCTCACATCTGCCAGATCAAAGTATATTTTGCCAGAGAAGGTATTGCAATATGTATCTTCCCTCTAACCACAGACAAGGTGTTCATGTAGATATTTCCCTATGTATTTTTCCTGTAACCAGAGAAAAGGTGTTTATGGATAGTTGCTTTCATTTTAGAGATACCTCTATCTAAATTCAATTGATATTTTCTCTATATAATCTTGTTTGATTCAACTCTGAAGTATTACATGGAAATCAGTGTGAAACAAAGCACAATTGATACATATGGGACATATACTTCATGCCCACACTTCCTAGATAGGCTACATGTTGAACAGTGGTGCTGTCTCAACAACTTTGGCAATGGTGCATATGCCTTCTGAGCCATTTTGTGTGAGAGTTGATGACAGTGACACACACTCACACAGCGAGTGACATCCATGTCAGCGATGATGGTGATAAGTCGCCATTTTGAGAGAAGATTAACTAGAAGTGACACAAACTCACGTAGTGAGTGATAGCCATGTGGCAATGCAGGTGAAAAGACGCCATTCTGAGTGAGAGTTGACTGGGAGTGGCACATAATCACGCAGGGAGTGAGATCCATATTAGCGATGTTGGTGATAAGTCGCCATTCTGAGTGAGAACTGACTGGGAGTGGCACATAATCACACAATGAGTTAGATCCATGTTGGCGATGGTTGTGATAAGCCGCCATTCTGAGTGAGAGTTGACAGGCAGTGGCACATACTCATGCAGTGACTTAGATCCATGTTGGTGATGGTGCTGATAAGTCACCATGCTTTGTGAGGGATGACAAGGGGTGGCACATACTCACGCAGTGAGTGAGATCATGTTGGCGACTGTTGTGATAAATCGCCATGCCATGTGAGACTGACACACAGTGGCGAAAGATGACGCAGTGAGTTATCACTCAAAAAGGAGTCACCATTGATGACCAATCATGGCGACAGATAACGACAATTTGCTGGGTAAAGAGTGATGGTAGTTTGATTTTGGTGGAATACCTCCTTCCTGTAAAAAATAGGTAACGAAATATGGCAAAAATCAACATTTGTCTAACCCTGTTTTCCTTATTATAGTTGGCTCTTGGGCTTCAAACAGCTGTAGTATCATCATTTCAGGCCTAATATAATGCTACCCTGATATGATTATGTTGTAATGGTCCCGTGACTGCTATTTTATAGAATTGGATAGTGAAATGTATAGCAAAAATAAATTTTTCTGAATTTTCATCCATCTAAATGCTATTTCCAATAGTGCAACATATGGGACTTCCCATAAGCTGTATAAACTATTCCCCTCTATCACAATGCCTAGTGTGTGGCTATATTGTTTGTTCTAGTACTGTCAAGATCCAGTGCATATAACAGCTTGTCACAGAGTGGGTGCAAATTGGACCCTAAAAGATATGCAGTGAATGGAGGAATTATCTGATTGGTCTGGAATCTATCCCACCAAGAATTTATAGGATCTACCCTTGGTTATGATGCTGAATTTCCTTTAGGGCCTTCTAGACACCTTTCTAAACTATCATAGAGGATATAGTAAACTAGAGTAGGCACTTGGAAATAATTTTTTCAAACGACAAAAATTCAGAATTTTCCACTCCCATGTGATAGGCCACATTGAATCTTTTCCAAAACATATTTGATTATGTCTCTATCATCAGTAGATGCAGAACAATCAATGTGAATGCGGAGGGACTGGGTAAGCAAGAATCTACTATAGATTTGTACTAGCCTGGCAGTGACAGATTGGCACCAACCACAGTAGGCTGTCTTATCTGTTTAATCGCTTCATTAAAAGAAGACATATTAGCCCCAGCTATCTTAGAGAACCTTTGATATGGTCTTATATAGACTGTGTAATAAGGATTGTGTCTTAAGTTGTATGTTGGACCTTCCATTTAGCAACTTATTATAGGCAAGGTTAATATCTGGGAGTAGGTCAACTTTGTAGGAGCTAATAAATGGTCAGGGACCAATAGAGTGGTGCCATCTAGCTAATTGTAGGCTGTACTGTGGGCATCCTATGGGCTCAGCACCATAAACCCTAGTGTTTGTGTATGGAACCATTTCTTCTAAGGAAATAGTAGTCATTTAATATCTGCAAAGGTGTGCATCCTAGAAAATCATCTACGCCCCCTTCAATCTGCCTGTAATTGCATATGGAGCAAGTTCTCTGTCAAAATGGTCCAGGTCATATCTTTATGCAGAGGGGTCATGAGTATTTCAGTGAAATCTCTTGAGTGAGAGTTGAACCTTATTTTCATTAATTTACTATATGAGCTGTGCAAAACAAATAAACTTTTGATGCCAATTAGACACTAGCCCTATTAAAGACCTTTCTAAATTGATAGTCCACGCTTTTACATGTACAACAGGGCCATAGAAAGAGAGAACTCCCATAGGGTCATGTTATTCAAAATGAATAGAGGGGCCAATTTTTGACTGCACTTCTGGACCCACTCCTGCGAGATTTCCAAGTGCCTAACTAGAGTGCATGTAACATAGCCTTCACCCAAGAGTGTAGAGTTACTAGGCTTGTCTTGATGAATAGCATATAATAATTGAATCAGACTGGTTTCGATTTGCGCCGGCTCTCAATTATATATTTTGCACCTAAGATCATGGTTGTAACACATTAAAAGAGAAATAACAGGCCCCACATTCCTTATAATATAGGCTCACAGGAACATGATACATGGAAACATAACGAAATCAAAAGAGCCCCTAAAATCGGCTTGTAATGTATCTTTAATCTGAAGTTGAAAACCATTGTTTTGTAGGCAATGAATACATGTGTTCTTAGTGGATTTCTTCTTCATGTATCCACAACCATAATACTTGAATTTGATGATGAAAAATGAGCCCCCTGTCATTTCTTTCAGATGTATTGTTTGTTGTATTCTATTTATGCATCTAAAATGTCAAATATCTGGGAAATCAAAAGAATGCCAGCAGTATGGGATTTCTGAATTCAGTACCTCGGAATTGACAAAAGATTGGTTGATTTTATCCCAGCTGCTCTCCGAAAAATATTACTCAATATAATTATTATATGCTCGATGTGAAGAAGAGAGCTCTACCCTCCTCAAAACACTGTCCTATCAGCCATGTAGTTTAATCCTATCTCATCAGGTGTCTCCACCAGCAGGTGCATTGTACCTTGAACATTAGACATCTGGATTTTGGGTAGATCTCTAGTAGCTTTAGTTGTGGCATACGTAGAATAGGTTTGATACAGGATATATCTTGTAGTTTTGCTGGAACCCAGATGTAACCGTATTTTTGAGTTGAATGACTTTGTCATCATCATTACCTAAAACATCATAGTGATAGGGACTTTGAGAACGTATAGGCATTGAGTTAAATAAGTTCTCAACAAACTGTTCAATAGTCCTGGGATCAAGGGTATCTAAACGGCTTGCTGGGATTGAGAAGGCATACACATTGATTTGTGCAACATGCTCCTGATTCAATATCTCAATTAAAAAGAAAAATAGCTGATGACAATACATTTGGTGCGATTCAAATAATAAGTAATGCAGAGATGGCACCATGCAGATACACTGTCCAAAAACCTCAGTTTCAGGAAGTGGCCATTGTCTCTAAGGTTCACAAGCATCTTCTTTAGTAGCCGTCATCATGGTCCCTGTAGACTTCAGGCAGTATATGTGATGTGATTTATTACTGTGTGTGGAAAGTGACGGAATGAATGGTTTGTGATTCTCAAGTAACACATGAAACCCAGTGGTGTGGAATCATCTTTCTTGCGTCTGTGCTCCATGTAGCTAGTAGTCAACCTATGAGTAACTGTATTATATACACGGCTGGAAAAAAAAAACAATCCTGTAATTAAGAAATGAGATTTTAGATTATACTAAAACAATTTACTAAATAGAAATACATGGCAACATTGCTTTCGTGAATACCTTGTGAGGTCTTTAGGTGAAATTGAGACTTGAGATCAACCACACTCATAAAGTCATCCCTGTCCAATTGAGACGTAACAGTGCCGATATCATTGTAGGAAAAATGGGAAATTATTAATGGATATTTTCTCAGGCATACTGCAATCTGTTATGGGTCTCAATTTCCCATTGGACTTTTCAACCCCACCAAGTGAATGAATACATTGGGGTTTATTTTCAGTTTTTGTAACTAGACCTGCTGCCAATTCCTCCATTAACATGCCACAAAATTCATTGTAAAACTTTCCTTCAAGAATAGATTTATAATTCCTACAGTAGTAAGTAGTACTACAATCTGGGTCTACAATTTTAAAACCCTGTACAAAGCCATGCCATAAGAAATCTGCTTCAATATCATTGATATTAATAAGACCATTCTGGTTTAAAAACGAAGCTACTCTGCATGGACGAATTTGAGACCTTTCATCACAAATATAATGTATACACATAAATACACCATTCATACAACTGTCATACACCTTGAAGCTAGGTAAATTATTAACATTTACAGTAAATTGCGGTTCATTTTTACCCTGTACTGGGCCACTATGTGTGACATATAAATCATTGGAGTTAATATTGATATTAACATCACACTCTTTTTCCACTGGAAATCATCCTTGAGATACAATATCAGTAACCATGTCATTCAAACATTTTTGTTCTGGTCTGAAGGCGGAAGGTATGACAATTTCATTAATGTCTCCAGCATTTTCAACCACAACACCCTGTACTGAGCAGTGGGTGGGGGAAAGCCAAAGTCTACCAAACCTACTAACTCTGGATTCGGCTTCACATATTCATTACTACCCGAATTAGGACTTTGACTACCTACAATTTCCTAATTCCCTTTCAGATCCAACGTCTCATCTTTACTGTCCCCTCTAGAGGCAATAACATCATGTAGAAGTTCCTTAATCTTGCGTAACTCGCCCTCTAGAGTATTAATCCTGTCATCGCTTGTCTGGTCAACGAGTAGACTATCCTCAAACCCAGTAGCTTGGTTGGGAGATGAAGGCAGATGAAAGACCTCCACTGGATAAGTCCATCTTGCTTGAACATCCTAAGTTGGCTGATTTTGAAGCCGATTTAGCCGTTCTGGCCGATTTTTTTCTGAGCAGATTTTGCCTTAGAGCTCTTTGTTGGTTTCTTGCCCATTTTGATTAAGTAATTAACCCATAAATCCAAGAACACAGCTTTAAAATTTACAAAATCAGGTGTACACCTGGCATGGTGTTACTTGTACAGGTGAAATTGGCCAACTGATGGTTACTTCAAAGTTGCACCTTATACATATACTGGTGACCTGTTTACTGTGATGTCATACTATGACATCATAGATATTCCTGTGCCAGGAAAGTATTCCCCTAACCGTCCGTGGCTAATTATATTATATATATATATATATATATATATATATATATATATATATATATATATATATATATATATATATAACGAGTGCATATAGTTCCATATATTGCATCGACCAGTTTTACAGGTATTTCCTGGTTACAGATTAAAACATCTAAGCAAATGGATTCTAGCTTATATTTCCAATCTAAGATTTCCTGTACATTGCTGAGGTCAGATTTCTTGCGGCTAATATAGCCTGTGACATGTCTGCTGAAGGAAATTAAGCATATAGCATTCCATAGCATTCTAGTAATCCAAGCCCTACCACATTTGCTCATGTGACATGCACGGTGATGATATGTAAGACATTTAATACGGCTAGGAAATGTACAGGAACGTAACTCCTGTATAAAGAGACTAATATGAAGATTTCCGATTAGAAAGAGCAGTCACATCGCCTGCGTCTCGTGGAAACTCGTATATAGTTCACGTATCATATGATATCGCGAGAGGAGGTTCATTGCATCCAGGGCAAATATTATCATCAGTATGCAGTTATATTTATGGGACAATTCCTATTGTTCATGTCTGGAATTAATACCCCATACGTCCTAGAGATAGGCAGTGATAGCATTCAGGCATCGCAGTGGTGTCGATTGTGCTGGCTAGAATTTCTAAAGGCTTTCCACTAGAGCATCATCTGCAGATTAAAATTATGGAGTTATACTGCATGAATGAATCAATCCTGACGCCCCCGAGTTCATGATGATAGGATGCATGTGTATTGGTGAGGGGGGTTCGAACATAGCTCGATAGATCATACCAACGTAGCGGGTTTCAGTTGTTGGGTACTATAGATACCCTCAGATAAGGAGAAAGGGGTGATATCACGATGATACAAATCTAATCTATAGAGGCAGCAGAAGAGCTGAGATTCCAATTAAAATATTGCTCTCGGGCACTTTGCCATCCCCTTTCCATTTTAAACACAAGCTTTTTGATGAGGACAAGCATATCCTACCAAAGGCTAATTACCGTACGCGCCGGTTACCAGCCGTCAGTCTTCGTACTCGTTAATAGTTCCAGAGGGGAATATAGTATTCATGAAGGCGGAATGATTAGGTGAAAAAAATAGCGTGCCTGAGATTATGAAGGCCCCAACAAGCAAACACACACGGCCCAGCTGGCCGACCTGCTCGCATGCTAATGTGTGGCGACGATTAGCTAGGGAGCTAGACTGATGATCAAGAACTCAGTCTGGGAGATTTTCAAAGGGCAGCGGTGAGCAGTGGTGAGCTGCTCAATAGGTCGTTTGCGTGCCTGAGTGCGTGGTCAATGGCTCACTTAGCTAAGAGAAGCACTCAAGAATGGAGAGCATGTACAACTACGTCCCCTTCTTTTAGACGCTTTTTGATGCTGAAATTGTGAGCAGCTCAAAATGGATCGATATATACGTTATACATGTATATGATGTATCACGACATTGAGTTAGTATAGGAACCTCAAAGAGTCCTTACCCATTACATGTATACCTTCTATACACGGTTTGTGATACTGCTGAGATACAGGATAGAAAATAGGTATCTTGGTGAATTCCACAAGTCATTTTTGTATTGTGTTGGATGACGCATCTGATCCCTGCAAAAATGTTGTTGTTTTTGTCCGTGGAATCCAGTTTTTCGTCCAGGGAGTATGGGTATAGTTATTTTATTTTTTGACGTTATAGACATGCGAAAATGAACTCTATTACCTTCTCGTGGTAGGCTGCTTCTTTCATCCATCATCCCATACAACAGACTCCACTGTCTCTCAAAAGCAGCAATTGTGATATCAAAGATATTGCATCAAAATGATGGTTCTACATAATCTTAATTGAGTTATACTACAAAACCCCCAAGTATAGAACCAGATTTGAATATTCGTGACTGTATACGTGTATCAAGTTTTATAATCTACAACTCTACAGAGAATAATCCTCTTGTACATTTATAAGCCCATCCCATTAACACGATGACAGATAATTTAATAGTAATCACTTCTTCCTTCCCTGATGATGAATGTCTATACATCGTAATCTTATAATCAGCAAGGAATTATTCAGATCCAGACCTTCTTACTGCGCTACTAGTGTACCCACTATACATTTGCACATCCATTTAGAGATTAACAATCTACAAATAAATTGAATTATAATTCCCTACCCAGTGCTTCGTCTTTCCTTCCTGATAGGAAGCAATTATTGATGGTAATTCTAATCAACGAACAAATGGACTGATAGCAGTGATTTCAGCGCTCTTCGTATCAAACATTTAAGGATCACAAAGTGTGCTAGCATGTATTGCTCATTGATACATGCCTGGGGAGTACTTTTAATTAGAATAGGACACGGCAGGACTGATACACTCTCAAAGGGCCGGCATGATGCTGTAATGCAGAGCTGGCGAGTAGACTCACCACCACTGCATTGGTGTATCATGACGACCAAACAACATGAATCTTCAGACATCATGCGGTTACTAAGGTTTAAACACGCAAAAAGAGCAGTTGAAGAGATGCCTTAGTTATGTAAATGGGAATCTAATGCTGTAATGATGGTGGGCTCACTTGATCCTGGTGCCGGGGGGCTCATTATTAGAAGAGCAATCGCAATGTACAGCAACATAATCTCAGTCCACCCGACACTGCCTCATCTGCACAACTACTGAAGGGAACAGGTGAAAATGGGATGCCAAATGAACAGATTATAAATAATGTTATTACCAATTGTCATGATTTCAGTTCGACTTGAACGTTAGGGGGGGGGCTGATAGTAGTATATAGGGGCAAACTCAGCGCATAGGAACAGCTACTCAAATCGATAAAAGCTTAAAGTCAATATTTCTTTTGCATATGTACAAAACCTGCTAATGGTAAAAGCACATTTGTATGTCGAGTTTGTCTGTAAAATAAACAAATGAAATACAAGTGGAAAAAAAACCTGCATTGTGTTGTGTTGTGATGAGTTAATTACACATTTCATTTCTTGTCATAACGGTTAAATTGCATCGAAAAAAAGCATTGAAATCATGCAATAAACATCAATATCATGTCTCCCCTAAAATTCCATGGGTATTACACAAATGTCAACAACCAATCGAAGCTTAAGAAATTAGATCATGTATAAAGTATCCACCAAGCAATCAGTGCTGAAAAAAACTAGGTTATACTTTCCCCTACCCCCTAAAGTTACCTGGATATTACACATCACTTCCTAACCACAAGGGGGCTCCACTAAACCCAGCGATAAGTAGCTGCAATAGCATCCACTAGGTGTCAGGTGTTAGGCGCATTTCGCCAATCTGCGCATATCGCCAAGTTTGGTTTGCGCCAAGCACTAATGGTGTGAGATTTTACTAAATTACTTTCAGATTTATCCAAATGTATTGGATATGGAGTTATGAAAGACAAATATTTATGTTACTCAACCGATGGCTTAAGGTGTAGTAATTTTGGCCGTTTAATATTATAAAACAACTTCAAAATGTAAGACATGCTTGCCGATACACCAATATTGGTGCTTGGTGCAAGATTGGAGCTTTGCGCGGCGCCGATGTTGTGCTATTTGTAAATTGCGCTGCCCAATTTGAGAATTGCGTCGATTAGTGATTTGCGTGGAACATCAGGCGTAAAATCTTCACTATTTTTTTAACCACAAGGGGGCTCCACTAAACCCAGCTATGAGCAGTTCCAATAATATCCACTAGGTGTCAGGGCGCCATTAGATTTTTTTTTGTTTTTTTAACCACAAGGAGGCTCCACTAGGCTTAGCTAAAAGCAGTTTCAATACTATCCACTAGGTGTCAGGTCAAAATGGTGCTGTCAAGGTCAAGGTCACATCATTTTCCCATGACAACAACGCATTTGTTTATGTTTTGTTGTTTCTCACACCTTCAATTCCAAAATTTCCCGCCTTTTAAACTAGACAATCTCTTAGCCAATCAGAGCTCAAGAAACTAGGTCATGATATCACTTCTGGTCTCTCAACCAATTAAACCTCGAGATTTCAAATTTCCTGCCTTCAAAACTAGGTCACTTCTGGTTCATAATTAGGTAAAATCGATTTCAGTAGCTGTTCCTATGTGCTGAGTTTGCCCCTATATACTACTGCTGATGCTCTGCACTGCTGATGTTAACACTTACTTCACAGCAGAAAAGTTAGTAGTGTGCATACCGGGGTTGCCTTTGTGAATAACATAACATTTTAGCAGAAAGAAATAGTCCTCCCTTTCCTTGTACCTGTTATCAACATTATGTCTAGAATGAACTACGATATCCTAGTTAAACTGAAACTGTGAAAGACACACACATTTGATCATTAATATTCCTTTAGTTCAAAACCTAGCAGAGATAGTTCCATTTAGACTCAATGCAAACCTATTCCTCCCTTGGTAGTGGACTAGAAACTGTTATCTATAATATTGTTTTCCTGCATGAATGGTAAATATCAAAATTGTCTTTGGGACAAAGATCACCCAATAAGATGATCTCCTATCGATAATTTGTAACACTTGACGCCCCATACAGTGTTGGACCAACAAGTGACTCAATGTATTGATCCCCTTGAGGTTGAGGGAAGAGCTACTCTTGCTCTCAGGTGGTCGGCCTCCTCTAACGGGATAAACGTGAACCAGGCTAGGCACCTCCCAGGTGGCCTGGTGCGATAAGTGTGCCCTCTTTTGTCGCAGAATGGAACTCTTTCAAGATGAGGAACGCTGAGGGGTAAAGATGGACGGTCGTTTATAGGAGCGGAAGGGTGGGATGGGAGAGCAAATGTCACGTCTCCACCTATATGGAGAATGAGAAAAGGTTGTGAGGACTATGGTCTATGCCAAACACCCTCTAGTATTATACTCTACTCACGTTGCCAATATCAACCACCACTTACCGTAGGAACAATTTTAATCACCTGGTCCTAGATCTATATATACATGTTGTTGTTTAACCACCAAATTTCCTCAGACCGGCATTAACACAAGACCGACAACTGTTCAAGATCTAGATATTATTGATTATAAAAATTCGAGTGAAAAATAGTTTTTTTTTTCAGTCTGTATAGCTCCTCGCGTGAAATTTCCTGTGGCCATTTGATGTTTATGGCCATCCTGAGTAGTTTTCTGTGGTATGAGTCAATTCTGTTGTTGGTGGTTTTGTTTGTTGTCCACAGTTCAGAGTTATATAGGAATATGCTTCCCACACAGGCATTGAAAACTCAGTTTTGTTTCTTTTCTTTTTTAGGCGTTTGTCTTCACACACGTAGCGTATGTTTGAGTAGCACGTTGTTTGCAAGCTGTTTCATTCTCTTGATGTCTTCTTGTGTATCTAGCAGACTTTCTAAAATTTTGCATTTCTGGATAAAGGCCTCTGGAGGCTCCAAACAGACACCTTGCTAATCTCACAGGGATGCCTAGCATCTGGAAATTGGGCCTTTGGATCTTCAGCACGTGGCTTTTATCCCATATGTTTGGCTCATTAACTTAGAATGGCCGGCCCAGATGCACTATCTATCATCATTACACACTGACACTAAACATGGGGTAGCAGATAAAGGGTAGAAATTAGCTTTTGGTTTCTAATCAAGATAGCTAATAGGGAGCCCCTCTGGACTGGATCAGCTAAGGAATCACTATTACAGGGGTGATATTAAACCTCCTCTAGTTTATTATTTACAGAGTAATATGCAGTGTGTTCACAGGTGGATGGGATCTATAAAGTGAGACAAATGTATTTCTGGAATATCTTTCCATTAATAATCGCAGAGAACGCAACAGAAAGATGTTGCTGGAAGATTTATTTTCAGTTCAATCAAATTGTTTGTCTTTTCATATCAAATGCAGGTGTTTCTTCTCAGACACTAAGGGGCGTATGCAGTGAGATAAGATCAGATAAAATTGTGTTTTTGTGCAACTGTCTACGGAATTCAAATGCATTTGGTGTCAGAAAAGGTAATCTGTTTCAAAGAGAACTTGGGTTAGTATGCGTTATCCCAAAAATGAAAAGAATTAATATAATCACTACAACCTATAAAACCCCTTGAAATAATCAAACTACGAATTCCAGTGCATTAGACTTCTAAAGTGTATTTCTCAAAGACATTTTGATATTAAATGTCTTAATTGGCTAACCACTAATCCATATTGACATGATGCTACAAGGGAGTTCAGGACTGGTTGTGTTCAAGTAGCAAGTTACGTTGTAAATGGATATGCATTTAGCCCAAGACAACATCAATACTCTCTATCTGTGCATATATCTTACAGCATGCAGTCACTCCCATGTCTGAAAGTAACGTCAGATCTAGTCCAGATTAAGAATCCTGGAACATAATAGGGCAACCAGCACCACTGCGGTCGAGCCGTCTTAGAAGCTGAGATGCCTTAGGGAAAACCACTTTGTACACGAGTACCAGGACCACGGGGGAATACATCTTCTCCTCGACCCAGGTACTACTCACAATGCTCACAGCCGAAATGTAGCCTTTGTGTCTAAGTGGAAAAGTGGTGTACTATAGAAGAGCTGAGGATAAAAACCTGCAAAGGTCCACTAGTGGTATGACCTGGGGATATATTGACTGGCCGAGGGAGTAAAATACACACTACATCACCAGCCGTTATAGCTCCCAACCTGTGAATTCCAAGAGGCCTTTAGTACCATGACCACAAATCACCCATGTCTTGTGAACATTGTATGCATGGATGATTTTTTTTTAGTACGAATTTTCTTTTATTGCAGCAAATGTTCTGTACAATAGTTCTTTATAATACACGTGTTATATTTGATAACCACAACAAAAGCTGGAGAGGTACAGCTTTAAAGGTAACTGGTTAAAAACCTCCCCAGTAGAAAATGGTAATTTAACTCAGTAGTATTGGGAAGCGGCACCATTAGCAAACAGTAAAAGGTATGATATATATGTAGCACTCATTTTCTTCTAACTTATATACAGTTTTGTATCTAAAGTATATACAATAGTTGTGCTATTTATGTTATCATTTCACAATGGCTGCTGCAGATGTTATTGCAGGTGCTGGTGGTAATGCACTTTAGTGAAGATGGCATTTCACTTAGGCTTTATGTGTCGATGTTATTACACTAATGGCAGCGGTATATTTATATAGCTTATATTTTCTTATACACAAGGCACTATACATGGTATTCCTTATAGAGGGTAGCATTTCATCTGATATAAGTATTGACAACACTAGGGTATACGTAACTTTTACATAGTCCTTCCTTAATCTCAGTAAATAGGTCTTGCTTTGTCCTAAACTTAAATTCGTTTGAATCCAAGATTAATTTTACTTCAGGTTTCAAGGAATTCCAACAATGAGCTGTCTTCTTATGAACACTCAAAGAATAAGCTTTACATGTTTCAAGAAATTCTAATAGTACTTTACAATCTGCAAGTCTAGTAGCTCTTGGCCTTATTTTACAATATCTTTCTATACATGACCTTTTGAATGCAAAATTCCTTATATGGGCTTCACGCCTATAACTCAGGTAGGGTACTTTTGTTTGCTTATGTATATCAATAGTTGGAGTTAAAACAGGAACCTTTTGGGAAATTTTTAGGCATCTATTCTGTAGGCGTTGTAATTTTTTAAAATAATTCCATGCAGTGACCATCATACAATATGTCACCCTGGTCGAAGATAGGTAGAATGTATGACTTGAAAATCCGTAATAGAGCAAAGTTTGGGAAATAGTTTTTGACTTTTGACATTGTATAGGCTCTGAAGGCTGCATTTTTTTATACTTGTTTGATGTGTGATTTATAGGTGAGTTTCGAGTCCAAAATGATGCCTAAATATTTATATTGTGTAACCTGGTCTAAAAGTTGATCATCGATTTTAAGTTTTGGCTTCAAGTGATCTTTGTTATTGAATGAAGGTATGAAGATTGAACATTTGGTCTTTTTGATATTTAAACTCAATTTGTTTTCTTTGCACCACCTACTGAACCTATCCAAATCCCTCTGTATTTTTCTCTCAACTTCAGGTAGTTCAGTGCCAGAACAATAAAAAACAGTATCGTCAGCATAGGGTAAAACCTTGCAATCATGAAAGATGTTTACCATATCATTTACATATAATGAAAACAAGGTTGGACCCATCACTGATCCTTGAGGGACTCCTCTAGTTATGCTCTTGCTATCTGACAATAAACCATTGACTTTTGTACACTGTTGTCTATCTGTAAGGTAATTCGCCATAAGTGATAGAAAATTGCTTGAAATACCATATTTTTTCAACTTTTTTTCTAGAATCGAATAGTCTACTGTATTGAAAGCCTTAGAGAAATTGGCATACACTGCAACTGTAAATGAACCCTTGTTCCTCTCAATTAGGATATCATCAGTAAAGTTTGAAACTGTGTCGATGGTAGATCTACCAGTTATATATCCACCCTGGTTTTCACACAAAATGTTATTCTGTACAATATGTCTTTCTAGCTTCTTATGAATAATTCTTTCTAAAAGTTTGGCTTGAATAGGTAATAGGGTAATAGGACGTAGGTTGGAGATAGAATTCCTATCTCCTCCCTTGGGTATTGGGGTGATCTGACCTTTCTTCCATGAAGGTGGTATATGGCAGTTATTAATAACTAATTGCATCATATATAATACTTGTTCAGGAATGGTAACTAAAGCTGTTTTGATAAATCTGCTTGCTTTATCAGGAATATAAGATGGTTTTTTAGTGTTAATCTTACTACAGAGATCAACAATGTCCTCTAAGAGAATATGTACTTCAGGTACTTAAGTTTACCTCTACCTTATGGTAATACACTGAACCTGATCTCCACCTGGAGGGAAAACAGTTATTAATGGCTATGGTAATGCACAGATCAGGAGAAGCTATAGCATGTGTACAGAGTTCTAGTTAGAGAAAGGGGAGGATGTGGAGGGGGTTAATTAGGAAAGAGGAAGGGATAGGGGTCTACTTTAACCTAACTCTTGTATTGGCTTGCAGAGCGCGTTACGACCATAATGTATCACCCCCGGTATATGCTTCGCAACCTGCGAATTCCTCAGGGTCATCCCTGGTCGTAGCTCACTGCCATGCTGCTAAGTAGACTAGAGAAGTACCTCTGTAAACATCAGGTGTCTCAAAGATTACTGCCCTGGTAGAGACTAGATGTTTGAGTTTTCATTTTTGATTACATGCAATATGATTTGGTACAATAGACACATGATTGCGAAGTACTTTCCAGTTGTTGTGAGTGATTTGTTGACTATCAAGATAAAGGCTAATCTACTGGGGATCATGCAGCATTTGGTTCTCTGACTGAAACAAGGTATTTTGCATTTCAAGAGCTGCATTATGATTTAACGTCAATTTATTATGGGTTAGTGTACTGAAAAAAATGAAAAGAAAGCTAGGGTCTTCTAATCATATTGAATGGAATAAACATATTGGAAAATATCGAATTCAACTCAACAGCCTTGGCACAGGACCTTCATAACTTTAGATGATCAAATTTGCTCCGGAGGTTCTGAAGAACCTTTCAAGATCTGGTTATTATTGATTATAACAATTCCAGTGAATATGAATTTTTATTCTAAGTCAGTGCTTATTCACAGACTCTGCTTTTAAACAAGTCATTATGGTAATATACTTAGAAACTGCCACCAGAGAGAAGAGGAAGAGGCAGATGGCATTCTAGGATGTGTGTAAAAGGGACATTAACTGAAGGTTAATGGCGTTTAAAGACAGTAGAGGATGGCAGCGCCCTCCAGGGGGCAGTACTGGTGTATATGTACACCAGGGAGCAGGCAGGAGCAGCTCAGATCGCAGCGGGCGACAGCTAAGGCACCAGCGTAGTAGCTAGTAAGGGTTACGACCCAGTACAGAAAATGGGTACTGAAGAGGAGCAACCCACCCCCTTTGATATGGGGGCGTGGGCATTAACATGGGGATTAAAGCGCAAGACAACAGACATCCTAAATAAGGAGGATTTAAACATAGAGGCCGTCCTCAAGGAGGTGACTGCTGCCGACATAGCTGGGCTGGAGGTGACGGTTGGCCAGGGGAGGGCCCTTAAGATGGGACTGGCGGCCCTTGGCAACCCAGCCTTCATTAAAGCACCACCTAATGAAGGGGCAGATAAACCTGCTGAAAGTGTGCAAGTAGCCCCCCTTGCTGTGGATGGCGAGGTAGGGGCTGAGGAGCAGCGGGGGAGGGAGGACACCCCTGAAATGAGCAGCAACGACAAGATATTGGAGGCTGGAGCACAGTTAGATAAAATGTGGAAGGCTTTAAGTGGTGAGGACGTCTTAAAGGTAGTGGGGGACAGTCCTGTAGGTGGTTACAAGGAGCCTGGTGTAGGAGGAGCAGCAGGGGGCATAGGATATGACCCTTCTATGATCCTCACGGTAAAGGCCACTGGAAAAAAGGTGAACCATGTCATATCCTTTGTTACTGAGACTGTGAAACAGAGGATAGCACGAAAAAAGAGAGAGAATCTCAGGTGGGAAGAGGGGGCAGATGGTACCTATGTGATGAAAACCGAGGAGCAAAAGGTACCTGCCCTTACCGTATCAGAGTGGGCCTCAGCCAACATACGGTTGCTTTTCCATATGATCAGGCATGAAAAATTGACAGTTAAAAATATAGAGGAGTACCTAGCTTATTCGGTCGTGATTTTTGATATGGTAAGCAAATATGACTGGAATTCAGTGATGGAGTACGATATAAGGTACAGGGAGCAGCAGGCTGAGTATGGGTTCAGGTGGGGGGCAGAGTCACCACACCTGGATACCTTGCTGCTCAGCCCACGTAAGGCACCAAGTACTGGAGGTGCCCAGCAGGGTTGGAGGTTTAAGGACGAGATTTGTGGCCAGTATAGGCAGAAAGGGACCTGCAGCTATGGTGATAAGTGCAGGTTCAGGCATGTAGCCAGGGACAGAGAATAGGAGCTAGCCCCCACCCTCCGTGATGGAGCCTTACTGGAGGAGGGGTGGGAGACCCTGCTGCCCCCTGATGACCCAGACTATGCTTTCATCATGGCAGGGGTGAGGGAGGGTTTCAGGGTGACAAATTTGGACACAAGACAGGCTGGTGCCTGGCAACCAAATCACAAATCTGCCACACAGCCAGAGAATAGGGGTGCAGTTGAGAAACAGATCCTGGAGGAATTAGAGAATGGTAGATACGTTAAAGTCCCCCACAGACCCACCATTGTGTCTGCACTGGGAGCCATACCTAAAGGACCAGATAAAGTGCGACTGATAACAGATGGGTCTCTACCAGAGGAGATCTCTTTGAATTCCTATGCTGTCAACAGCAAATTTAGATACCAGACATTACAGGAGGCAGCGGCTCTTATCTCTCCGCAGGATTGGATTTCTAAGGTTGACCTTTCCCAAGCCTTCAGATCATGTAGAGTCCACCCTGACGACCACCCACTGCTGGGACTAGCCTGGGAATTTGAGCCAGGGGTGGTGACATATATGATAGACACATGTTTGCCTTTTGGTGCAAGGTTAAGTGCTGCGACCTTTAACACCCTTACACAGGCTGTAAGACATATCATGATGAAAGAGGGGTATACTGACCTGGTTGTCTATTTAGACGATTTTTTTATTAGGGCACCAACAAGGGAGGAGTGTACTATTACTATGAATAGGCTCCTTGCAGTGCTAAGGCAGCTGGGTTTCTCTATAAGCTACCACAAGCTTGTACCCCCAACACAGAAGCTGACGTTTTTAGGGATAGAAATAGACACGCAAAGGTATGTGTTAGGATTACCAGAGGACAAGCTAGAGGAGCTAAAGAGGGATTTATATGCCTTTAGCACTAGAAGAAAGGTTTCTAAAAAGCAGCTGCAGCAGCTCACAGGGAAGCTGAACTGGGCCTCACAGGCCATTATTGGTGGTAGGACTTTCATGAGGCGCCTGTTAGACAGGCAAAGGACTCTCACAAGGCAATGGCATCGGACACGCATAACAAAAGGCATGAGGGCGGATATCAGTTGGTGGTGGGATAACCTACGGGTCTTTAACGGATGCATCCCACTGATTGATCGCCGTGCTTATGTTCCAGTTACGATCGATGCCTGTGAGACAGGTGGAGGTGGGTTTTATGGTGATGAATTCTACCATGTGGACTGGACCTACTGCCCTGAGGTACAGCCTCTCACCATAAGCTACAAAGAGGTATTGGCATTGGAGCCAGCAGCTCGACTATGGGGCCCACATTGGGCCAACAAGGCAGTAACAGTGTATAGTGATAACCAGGCTGCAGTCGCTATACTAAACAAAGGCACCTCATACAATCATGTGGTTATGACTTCACTGCGGTCACTTTTCTGGCTTAGTGTTCAGTTCAATTTTAAAGTCAAGGCTATATACTACCCAGGGTGCAGGAACACGTTGGCTGACAGAGCCAGCAGGCTATCAGAGCAAGGAGGTTGGGGCAGGCTGGTTGAAGCATGGAGAGGGGCATGTCGAGCGGGCCCAGGCTGGGGTAAAAATGGCGGAGGCCAGGGCCTTGGACCAATTAGTGGCCCTCTACCAATCCCAGGCTTTTGCACGGAGTACAGTGAAGGCTTACAGGACACATCGGAACTCGTATATTAAATTCTGTGCAATTGTGGGAGCCCGACCTGTCCCCGCCACACCCACCCACCTTTGTAGGTATATTGCTCATTTAGCTAAGAGATTGAAATATTCTTCGGTAAAACAGTACCTGGCGGAGGTGGGCCATATGCACCGCCGCTTGGGTTGGCCCAACCCATTGGAGGACAATTATCGTCTGCGCCTGACGCTCAGGGGAGTGCGTCGAGTGCTGGGCGACGCCGTTGTCAGGAAAGAACCGGTTACCCCACGCATGCTCTATGCTCTACTGCAAAAGCTAAACATCTCTACCCCCTTCGGGGCTTCAGTCTGGGCAGCCGCATTGCTTATGTTTTATGGATTGTTGCGGAGGTCAAATGTGTTAGGGGTGGCAGGCGCCACCTTCGATGCCTCTCGACACCTCCGCAGGCAGGATTTACGCTTAACGCCAGCTGGCTTGGAGGTCACAATACGTTGGTCTAAGACAGACCAATTCAGGTCTCGGGCGCGGGTGATCCCCTACCCGCGGATAAGGGGGCACCCGCTGTGCCCTACTCAGGCTGTTTTTAATGCTATGAACTTGACCCCCAAAGCAGACCCTGCAGGTCCTGCTTTTGTGTCTATGACTGCAGGGACGATGTCACCCCTATCCCCTGAACTATTTTCAAAAGCGGTTTTGGATGCGTTTGAACAGTCCGCCCTTGAGAGGGCAGCTTATGGTTCGCATAGTTTCCGCCGGGGTGGTGCCACTTACTTATGGAGTGTGGCCCGGGTTGACGTTGAGGATATTAGGGCCTTGGGAGACTGGACATCTAATGCTTCCACTTTATACACAATAAGTGACGTACCTGCCCTGGGTAGGACCACAGCTGCAATGGCAGCGGCACTCCCTACCCTGCAAGAGCTCGCACGATGAACTACTCACTACCCCCTTGGGTGTTTGGGGGGATGCGAGCATAATAACGGACTTATCATAATAGATGGTTAATTAGTGGGCATCATGATAATTAATGTTAATTAGTGATCTAACCTTCGGTATTGGTTTGCTGTTATCGTATACTCATATATCATATATATGTTTCATGTAGTTGATAGTCATTAGACGTCATTAAACTTGACCTATCTCCAGTTCTTGTCCTTGTATGCTTTAAGGGACATTAACTGAAGGTTAATGGCGTTTAAAGACAGTAGAGGATGGCAGCGCCCTCCAGGGGGCAGTACTGGTGTATATGTACACCAGGGAGCAGGCAGGAGCAGCTCAGATCGCAGCGGGCGACAGCTAAGGCACCAGCGTAGTAGCTACCACCACCCTCCCCTACCACCGCCCCCTTTTTCTTGGTGAAAGGGGGGGGGGGATGCGAGCATAATAACGGACTTATCATAATAGATGGTTAATTAGTGGGCATCATGATAATTAATGTTAATTAGTGATCTAACCTTCGGTATTGGTTTGCTGTTATCGTATACTCATATATCATATATATGTTTCATGTAGTTGATAGTCATTAGACGTCATTAAACTTGACCTATCTCCAGTTCTTGTCCTTGTATGCTTTAAACTGCACGTTATTCCTCAATAAGCCTATATGTGGGTGTACATTAAAAGCTGTAGGGACAGGAATAGAGCTTAGTACTCTGGATAAAGGCCTCTGGAGGCTCCAAGCCGACACCTTGCTAATCCCAGAGGGACGCTTAGCATCTGGAAATTGGGCCTTGGCACAGAGCCTTCATACTAATAACTTTTGATGATGCAGTTTGCTTGGGAGGTTCTGAAGTTCTAAAGAATGAGACGGTTTGTACCACTCCTGAATTCTTAGCATTCTGCGCTTGTGCAGTGCCTTCGAATTGCTTACTGTGTGAAAGAAGAGGTCTTCATCCCAGTGGGTACATAACAAATCAACGTCGACAACTAGTTGACATGTGTTGATAGTGTTGATGTCTTCAACACGACAGTGTTGATCAACCTGTCTTCAACACTTTTTCAATCATTCAATTTCAGTTTAGTCAACCATCACCATTTCAACATCAGATCAGCAGTTGACATATCAATGTTGAAATATTGTTCTCAATTAAACATTGATTCAACATTGATTTGTGAGCATTGGGTCAAAGATATCGATTCTTAATGTTGATTCAATTAATGTTGACATGTCAACTAAGAATCACCTAACAACTATCAATGTTCAAACAATGTATAATCAACATAGAAATACAAATGTTAAATCAGCACTGATAGATAGATATTGAATTACAGTTGTTTTGGTTATGTTGAGTCAACTTTCGAATTCAAAAGTATTCCAACCCTAAATCAACTGTTGATATGCAAACATTGCAAACGTTGATTCAACACTGAATCAATGTCGATGTGCCCACTCGGTAGGCGTCATGTCATCTTAAAAATGTTAAACACATTAGCCAATTAATAATGATTGCATCAGCTTATACCCTGTGTTCCACCTGCATGACCTTTTCCTATTCAATAGAAGAGACGATCAGGACTAGATCATACTAAGGAGCCCACACTTTGCTGGTTTCCCGCCTTCATTCGCACGCATATCGCCTCCTACCGGCCACCAGCGAGCAACTCCCGCCGGGTACAGGAATCCATTACGGTGGTACCGCACGGGAACCAGCATGACCGCCGCGAGCGCCCGCTATATTGTGTAGGACTGGGGGCTGCCCTGAACGTCGCCTGGCGGCATTTCCGGTCCCATAGGATGGTTTCCATGGAGACGAGGTGATGATCATGCCGTCGGAACATATGCCGACAGGTAGCTGAGGGTCTGCTATATATTAGGCGTTCTGGGGATGGTGGGATATCTTTGTTGTTTTTTTTTGTTGTTTTTTTTAATTTTCTATTATGCATAATAACATCGTCTTCTTAGTTATTCTAGATTAATATACTCCCGCATTGTCAGAGTTGAGTATCTACTAATTCAGTTAAATCGTTGCAGGTGACTTTGGAAAACATTTTATTACATAATACAAAATGTATAACGACACAGAATTCAAATGATAAGAGACATCAATGGATGAAAATGATAAACTAAGAATAAATTGATAGTAAGTTCATATCACCCGTGTAGATGTACAAGGCCCACGTAATTGTCTGTAGGGTGAGATTATCTATAATAGGTGTTGGCGGTTGGGTTAAAATAATATATGTAGACCCACTCGATGTACGTGTTCATTGGTGAAGGTAGAAATGGCGAGTGAGTGTCCATAGTGTACCTCAAGTAGACAAGTCCATAGTGTACCTCAGGTAGACAATGTGTCCATGGTGTACCTCAGGTAGACAAGGTATTAATAGTGTACCTCAGGTAGATAAGGTGTTGTGTACCTCAGGTAGATAGGGAGTCCAGTGTACCTCAGGTAGACAACCATAAATGTACCTCAGGTAAATAATGCATCCGTAGTGTACTTCATGTAGATAAGGTTTACCTAAGCTTGAGAAGGTGATTCCTTGTCTACCTGGGGTAGAGAAGGTATTCCTAGTCTACCATAGGATCAATACAGCATCTAATCCTGCATAGAACAACAGAAAATTATTTATTTATTCCCTGGATCGATGTGGAAAGGATCCACCATCTTGTCAACAGCAGATGCATCTGCTGTCATGGTGCTTGCCTCTGATTGGTCCGTTCTCTTGTCTACCTCATGTAACCTACTAATGAGCTATGGCTTGTCTACTTGAAGTAATGTTTCAGTCTGCCAACGGCCGCGCTGCAGGTAGCTTGTAAGGTAGGTGGAAGTGACGTCAGAGGGTCCACCTGCCCCGCACTGAATTAAGGCCAATTTTGAATTAGCTCGCAATCTGCTAATGTGGTCGTGTTATAAATATTAGACTGCAAACTTCCGCATGCCAAACAGAGAACATGATCATTATTCCAGCTGTATTCATCTGAATGGCATATGGTAATTCAACTTTCCGTTGACAAAAATATGACCTGTCTTTACTGAAGAAATGATTCGTGATAAATAGTTACGATAATTCAACTGACGATAGTTACGATAATTCAACTGGTTAGGAACAAAGTCTAGCTGTCTGAAGAATATTGAATGGTATTACTACATTATAGCATGTATAATTACTGTTATCTCGACTTTATTATTGTATTTGAAGAACTGCTGGGTGGCTGATCGCTCTACTAGACTTGTTATGTGTAGGCGTCGCCTGTATGCTAGTAATGACATACATCTGTGCCACCGTCTCCTCAGTAGAATATATACATAGATTGTACAATGTTGGGTTATCGAGTCGGTTGCATTATGATATTGTGTGCATGAGACAGATATATATATATATATATATATATATATATATATATATATATATATATATATATATATATGGGTTAGCACCTGATTCGAGTCTGAAGAAATGCACATTTTTCTCGAAAGAGTCAAGGGTGTTGAGTCAGGGCCGGTCATTACAAATACAAGATACAAGGAAGAGTTTTCGTTTAAAGAGATGCGAAATTTGAACAACAGTAACATTAATGTGAACTGGCAGAGATTGTAAAGAGGAACCAACTGATGCCAATACTACTTAATAGTGCCTAATGCCTAATGCAATTGTCACTTAGTTTAAATTAACACAATTCTCTGATCGATACAATACCTCATGGATGAAGGCGTGCCTTGCATTAACAACAATTGCACTTTCATTCCCAATCTGATCTCCACACGTAGATGAACCATTCAAGGTCGTCAGGCTCAGCTACTGTATGACTACGTTACAGTCCAAGTTGTAGTAATTAAGGAAACTAATTAGAGACTATGAATTAAATGCATGATATCCATGGTGAACGCAGTCAATGCATGTTTCTGATTCAGAACCGTGTATTGTTCAGATAGTGTCATAAAAAGACGTTGTAATGTCATGTCATACCAATGCACGCAGAGGCTTGAAATTTGAAAAGAAGAAAAAGGATATGGGTTTGAATGGTAGCATACGGAAATTGGCTTAATCAGTTTGTGGAAAAGGATGATTATATGTTTCTTTTTTTTTTCATTTACACAGCCATAATGCATGATCAATCCAACAAAATATACTTTGTACCACATCACCTATGAGAAGGTTTTAATGGAGGAAAATACAATGGTTCGTTTTGATTGAGGTAATCATATGTGGGGACACACATTGCGTTCCCCAAATTGGCTTTGGCAAGATCATAATCTGCGCTGAAACAGAATCATGAGAATAGTGTTGGTCTATGAATGGATCTTGAAACATTTAGTTCCATGGTCTATACTAGATACAGGGTAAAAGGTTGGTAACACAGTAGAAAGTCCATTGGCATTTGCTTAACATTGAAACGGGCTCTGAAGGTGGGATCCACCACAATGTCATAATAAATGCTGATTCAGGGCTCCAATATCTATGCAATTCTGTGTGTTATGTTAACGTTGTATGGCCTTTGCTGGGGCCATACAACACAAGGATTAAGTATCATGCAGTATGCTGGTATGGATCTCACCCTACTGTGGTCCTCACCCAAATGTGGGGTTCGAAATGAGTTGAACAATCTTAACATTTTATGGCCTTAGCAAGGGCCATAGAATGCAACAGACCAAATCACAGAAATGTTTGGGTCCTGAAGGATTCGACCTAAAAGCATTCCCGTAAGATACCTTAACATCTCAATCAAAAAAATGTCACAGGTGAAGGACTCAGTCCTAAGGAACAGGCTTCAATGTCAAATGTCAACTGTCAATTGACAAGTGGTCAGTGATAGTATGGAGCTACTGACATATTTTGATTAGTTACTGACAAATAGTGACTAAGTAGTGATATATTTTGGCTAATTGCTGACAAATAGTGACTAAGTACTGACGTGTTTTAACTAAGTGCTGAAAAACAGTGACTATTACTGACATATTATGACTATTTCCTGACAAATAGTGACTAATTACTGATATATTTTGACTAATTGCCAACAAATAATGATTAGGCACTGACATTTTAACAAGACAGTGTAAGTTCAACACGGGCCTCCCTAGCCCACTTAAAAGGGTCTATTTCTCCTCTTTCCTATCCCCTCGGGATGTGTGTGGTGCACATATGCGCGGGCACTGACACATTCCCCTGTGAAATTGTGTAATGTAATTTTCGCCATGAATATGACCTTAGTTGTCGAAATGGCGTTAAACATCTATTACTCACTCACTGTAAGTTCAACACACATTTTTTACAGTGTAGGAATAACAAAGTACTGACATACCGGTACATTGACTTATTGCCGACAAAATGTGAGTAAATACTGACATATTGACTAATTGCTGACAAATTGCGAGTAATTACTGACATATATTGACTAATTGCTGACAAATTTTGAGTAATTACTGACATATATAGACTAAGTGTTGTTATATAATGACTAAGTACTGGCATATATTGACTGATTGCTGACAAATAGTGAGTAAATACTGTAATATATTGACTAATTGCTGACAAATTGTGAGTAAATACTGATATATATATATTGACTATTTGCTGACAAATAGTGACTAATTACTAATATATATTGAATAATTGCTGACAAATAGTGAGCAAATACTAACATAGACTAATTGCTGACAAATAGTGAGCAATTACTAACATATATTGACTAAATACTGATAAAATGTAAGTAACTACTACCATGTATTGACTAATTGCTGACGAATAGTGAACAATTACTAACATATATTAACTAATTGCTGACAAATAGTCCATAGATACTGACATATTTTGACAAATATCAGTCAAGACAGGATGCACAATTGAATCAATGGCTATTTCTCTGTTATATATTGACTAATTGCTGACAGGTTATGAGTAAATAGTGTCATGTATTGATAATTGCTGATAGTCACTATATATATATATATATATATATATATATATATATATATATATATAATTAGCATAATTATCCAGTATCTTCGTACTTTTCCATATGTATAGATGTGTGTCATTGCTCCCTTATAGAATTCATATGCTTGCAATTATACACTACTGACACCTATTTGGGGTTTTGACAAAAATTTGTCCCAGTCCAAAATTTTATTTCGCTTAATTTCATAACAACACTTAGTCTACATATGTCAGTAACTACTCACAATTTGTCAGATATTAGTCAATATATGTCAGTAAATACTCACCATTTATCAGCAATTAGGGTAAAGTGACCATGAGTCGTCCACCTGGACCTCTGTGCAACCCCTGACCTTTTCTAAGACCTGTGCTATAGTAGGATAACCTCTTAGGAACACCATAAAATTGATATAGAAAATATCCTAAAGTGTTTGTCTTTCCAGAAAATAAGGTTACAACTTTTATACTCATGTCCATCATGCTCTATTAGCCTTCATTACCCAAGGAATGTGTTTTTCTCCTCATCAGTACCATGAGTCGGCCACAGGTACCTTGAGTTGGCCACATCATTCCATGAGTCAACTATTGTGTAGGAGAGTGTCTACCATGTACTTATTAAAAAGAAAGGGCAGATTTCCAGTTTACTCATAGTTGACAGGGTGGAAATGTAATGCATATACAAACTTAAATTAAGGTTAACCATGTTACTTGAAAGATGGGATGCTATGGAAAGTTTATCCTAGTTAACTAGTTGTACTTCAATTCTAATGGCTTGCAAACTATCAGAATCCCATCTCTATTTGCATGAAATTCTTACCAAAGGTGCCATTATTGACAGCTTGGGTAAGGGGTTAAATCCAAAATCCCAAAGCTGGTAAGATAGCATGTGCTTCATCTTTCCATCTTATACCCATGTAAATAGTTAAAAATCCTCAAGGTTAGTCATTGATAATTTCAATTTGCCATTAATTAACAGCAAAGTGGCCGACTCAAGGTACATGGACGACTCAAGGTCACTCTACCCTAGTCAATATATATTAGTTATTACTCACTATTTGTCAGTAATTAATCAATATATGTCAGTACTTAGTCACTCTATAACATATATATCAGTATTTACTCACAATTTGTCAGCAATTAGTCAATATAATTTTTATGTCAGTACTTAGTGGGCTTCCCTAGCCCACTTAAAAGGGTCTACTTCTCATCTTTCCCATCCCCTCAGGATATGTGTGGTGCACATATGCGCGGGCACTGACACATTTCTCTGTGAAATTGTGTAATGTCATTCTCGCCATGAATATGACCTTAGCTGTCGAAATGGCGTTAAACATCTATTACTCACTCACTCAGTACTTAGTCACTCTAAAACAGCAGTTATCAATACATGTCAGTATTTACCCACACTTTGTCAGCAAATAGTCAATATATAACAGAGAAATAGCCATTGATTCAATTGTGCATCCTGCCTTGACTGGTATTTGTAAAAATATGTCAGTATCTATGGACTATTTGTTAGCAATTAGTTAATATATGTTAGTAATTATTCACTATTTGTCCTTCCCTCCAAATGGGGCTTGGAGGGTCAACAAATTCCGCCCCGGCTTATGTACTGATCAGCCTGGTCCAAAGAGTACCAAAAGCAGGACACAGGCTTCCCTAGCCCACTTAAAAGGGTCTATATCTCCTCTTTCCTATCCCCTCAGGATGTGTGTGGTGCACATATGCGCGGGCACTGACACATTCCTCTGTTAAATTATCAACCTGTGAAGCACGAGATGTCCACTTAGTGCCGCTAAAGTGCTGTAAAACACAAATCAATCAATCAATCAATCAATCACTATTTGTCCACAATTAGTCATGCATGGTAGTAGTTACTTACATTTTATCAGTATTTAGTCAATATATGTTAGTAATTAGTCTACATATGTCAGTAACTACTCACAATTTGTCAGATATTAGTCAATATATGTCAGTAATTACTCGCCATTTATCAGCAATTAGTCAATATATATTATTTATTACTCACTATTTGTCAGTAATTAATCAATATATGCCAGTACTCAGTAACTATATAACTAGCTATAGCAATTATCAATACATGTCACTATTTACTCATAATCTGTCAGCAATTAGTCAATATATATAACAGAGAAATAGCCATTGATTCAATTGTGCATCCTACCTTGACTGGTATTTGTCAAGATATATATCGGTAATTACTCACAATTTGTCAACAAATAGTCAATATATATTAGCAAATACTCACTATTTGTCAGCAATTAGTCAATATATATCAGTAATTACTAACCATTTGTCAGCAAATAGTCAATATATATCAGTATTTACTCACAATTTATCAGCAATTAGTCTATCACTGACTAACTGCTGATAGATGGTCGATTTATGGCAGTTTACCCAGCCGGACGCAGCACTGGGCTGTGGTAAACTGACATAAATCGCCCATCTATCAGCAGTTAGTCAGTGCTATTAGTGCTATTTATTGATACAATAGCACAGGTCGACTCATGGGAAGTTGGACTGTCCGATTCCGTGTGCAATTGACGTCCCATGTGAGTGCAATGGAACAGGCTAGAGCCTGTTCCAAAAAAACGGCACCGATGATTAGTTTTGTTGTCCTTTGTCGGCAGAGCGGGAAAACTGACTTCATGCAAAAATATATTCTATTTGGAAGGCTATTGGTCATCCTTTCTATTCAGCTGCTCACATTAAAAACAAAAGAGGCGTACTTTTAGGACAGTCTGGATAGCTAAAAAGTAAGAACTAGCTGCCCCAGTGTTTGTTGGGTATCCTTTCCACTCGGCCCTCAAACAATGATAACTACACTCTAAAAAATGTGTTTTGTTTTTATACACTTTTACCTGTATTTAAAACACTTTCTTGTTAGACTTTGTTAAACACATTTTTGGGCAAAACACAAAACACTTTTTCAAAAAGTGTTTAAAACTTCAAAAGTGTTTTGATTAAAATGTGTTTTAGATGAAAAAGTGTTTAAATGATTCTGAGAATAAAGTGTTTAGGTTCAGAAAGCGTTTAAAATGAGCTTCAGGCAAATCTATGCCCTTGCTATTATTTCATTTTCCTTATTTATAACCCATGGTCCCAGTTTTAGGATTAGTGAGTCCTCCCTACTGCATAATGCTGTCTCTCTATAGGTAGAGAATATTGAAGTTATGTTGATAGCAAGTTGCTGAATGTTGATCATCCAGTTATCAACATTGATTCTGTGCTAGCCAGGCTTGGCCTACAGTCAAGATGAGTTCTAACACATTGATGCACAGAGTTAGTCAGAGAGTTGCTTGCTTTGAATTTAAACCTCACCTATGTGCCTCAAGGACACGTTGAGGGTGAGAGGTCCTGTGGCGTGAAACCCGGACCCGTACACTAGAGGGAGCTAAGGTAGAAATCACGCCCCTACACATTTACCGAGGCAATGGTTCTTTAACATCCGTCACTACATAGGCATAGTGAGAGATGGACAGGCCTGTTTCAAGTCATTTGTCTGCCATGACCGCCGAGAGACTTTCCAGCACAGCCTAGCCAGAGCAGGGAGGAACTCAAACGACACCTTACGGCGACGTTTGGAACCACCACTATGCCCCGGCCGGGCCGGGAACCGAACCCACGACCTTACGGCCTGTGAGCGGACGCGCTACCGACTGCGCCACGCCTCCCGGCAGTCAGAGAGTTTAGGACTGGGATGTATGTATTAATCCTGAATGTTACAAAATGGGTGTTTATCATGGGTTACATTGGAATCAAGGTATTAAGAAGGTAATTTTTAGATATTTCTTTTACAAATCAATTCTAAGGTAAAGTGTAAATGTGACGTTCTATCAGGATGCTATGTATCATTATCATTTATACTTAAATTCAGACATTTGTGTCCATATGAATGTTACAATAGTACCATCATAGGTGGCCCCTGCCACCTGGTGAGTTGGATTGGGACCAAGTATTAAAACACTTTTATAAACCTTAACACTTTTGCAGGAAAAGTGTAAAGTGTTTTAGGAAAAGTGTTTAGATGATGAAAATGTGTTTTACCAAAAAGTGTTTTGGTAAAATATGTTTTAGTTAAAACACATTTTTTAGAGTGTAACATTGCCCAAATGAGCAGGACATGGTTTCATTATTTGACATAGATGTCGCCACACATTGCATCCTGCTGCACAGACGCAGACGAGTAGACACGGCCGGGACAGGAAGTGACATCAGCAAAGGTCTCCATCCAGCAATGACTATCTATATCTGTGTGTAAACCTAAATCTGTATTACTTAGCTGGTACTTTTGCAAATGATGGGATTTAGGTGCGTAGTCTGTCTCATTGATGACCTTTGTCGGTCTGTAGACAACCTGATCAGTGCCATTCGTGTTATTTCACGGTCAGTTTGTCTCATTTTGTAGCCTGAGCTGCTCTCTAATGAACTGCTCCCCATGATCTTGGCAGTGAGCATCTCCGACCAGAACATTGTAGTGGGTGTTGGGTGGAAGGGGCAGTCTAGTCTATACATACTGCCAGCAACCTAGATGCTCATGAACGTCTCATACTCTATGTTGAAGTGCCATTTAGGAGTCAGCAAGAGATGTCTGTGGTCACTGCTACTAGCTAGGACACGCAATGTGGGATGTCCACGGTGGCCCATTTTCAGATGTCGGGGTGATCCCCATAGCATTGTGGACAGTGTGGCTATCGGCAAATAAGGTCATTATTTTGTCGACTGCAGTGTTCATTTTCTACTCGGTAAATTCCATGGCGAGGACCTCAGACAAATGACCTGAGGGATAGTTAGACGTGACTACTATAGTATTGCTTGTTGTATGGCTTTTGTGTTATCAGACCAGAAGGTATTCTTTGACCACCAGGTCCATATGGTCACGTGAACCCATGGACTCTTGTTAGCGATGTGATGTTTGTGACCTTCGTCATATTTAACAATACTTGACAATACAATGATGTCAATAGTGGGCTGATTTTATTTCAACTCAATGTCTTCTCCATGCTCAGTATTCCTTCATAAACTTGTGAACCTGGTCGAAAATCATAGAAGGTTTGCATATGACAAATTTGGAGGTATTCCAGCCCCTACTCTTCGAATTTTAGTTTCCCCCTCTATTTCTTTGGCTCAAAGTGTCAGGCTGGATGAGATCTTCATGGTACATATGGGTTTTGATGGTCCCATATGCATATTTTGGGCTCCAGGGGGGTAAAATGTGCCCAAAATGACCAAAATTGTCTGGGCAAAATGGTGTCTTGGAGAATGACATTTGAGTTAGAAGCCATGTTGAGAGCTTAATTCCCTACATAAACAATCTTCATACCTCCATGATAATCTCAGGTCCAGACATTTTTGACCTCTAGATTAAGAAAATCACATTATCATTTATGTCAGATGTGTCCTTGCTATTGTAAAAGAAGCATACTTATAAGAATTCTTTTTCTGGGCACATGTCTGGGCGAATGACATAACTGTAAGGCCCATATGCACACTTTCTATGATTTGTGACCACCTGCTACTTTCTGTCCTATTTTCTACGCTTTGCCCAGACAATTAATATTGTATACATAAAAGTCAGAACACCAATATACTTCCTTGTCTGTACAACTGAGCCCATCCTTTCTTTCGCTAGTTTCCATTCCTTCTCTGCAAAGAGAGAACGAAAGAGAAACTATCAGGACCTCCAGACCCTGAAGGACCATGCGGGGTATATTGCTCAGTGAGGCGATAATACTACTAAGGGCAGCAGCAAAGAGCACTTGCTCATTTCCGGATTCACAACAATATTGGGTTACAAGGCTAGATCCCCTTTAAAGGCACTGAGGAGCACAGAGACGTCTTCAGGTGAGGTCTGTAGAAGGGCAGGGTGTAGCTATTTAGAGACAGAACCTCTTTGACGATCGAACCTAGATTGCTAGGTCTTAGACTGCAGTGATTTACAGCATAGAATCCTGCAGGGAAGTGGAGATGGCCATGCATCTACCAATGAGGATGTTGTTGCTCAGAGCTTAATCACCATAGATGAATAATTTGTATATCATAGGAGAGTAATTATAGCATATATTAACCTATTAGGTAATGTATCAACCTGATCATCGTTGGATATCACCCGACTTTGGTTGGTTCTGTCAGATTGCTGGAAAGCAATGGAATAGTTATGAAGATAGATATCACACTCCATTGGCTAAAGTTCAAGGACAATGCCATTTAGTTGAATGAAAAATGAGCCAGATGATTGGACCCTCGCCCAATCATTGAATATTTAATCATTGCATTGATAAACTGATTTCGTTGACATATAATTGTATTTTGTTGCGTTTGTATTAACAGCAATAACTTCAAGAGCTTAAACACAGTGGGATTTAAACGATCTAAAGTGGCGAGGGTGATACATCCCAAAAGGGACATGGGAGCCAATAGGTAATACTGGGCAAAGCTAAATTGTTTGCAGCCTGCTCAAATATCTGGACCTTATCCTAAATTCATATTTACAATGATCCGTTAATAACATTTGTCTCAAATATAAATAATTGTCTAGTTTGGTTTCAATATAGCGCAACCCAATAGGCTTGCAGTCCTAGAGGCCCTGGCCTAGCTGGAGTGCTAGGAAAATGGAACTTGAACAAAATTCTCAAACAAAGAATGACTTGAGTAGCATAAACCTGTGGCTATACAAAACAACTTTATGGGAGTAGACATTTGCTTTTCCCTGATGGATGAGCATGTTACCAAGCACTTTTCACTTCTAAACACTTATTAGCCTCTTCATGCCTGTTCCTTCTACTTGTTTACCGGCCACTGAGCATTCAATGTTACAACATAGTACTATCAGAATGATTTATTAGGTGGCTCTAATCACCATTCACCAACAGTATTATGGGTGAGTGGTATGTATGGTATACGGCCAAGGTAGGCCTGATATCCTAGAGGTTTTATGTTTGTTTTAAAGATGTTTCTTATAAATTCCTTTATGATACCAGACACTAGTAATGATGTATACATATTTGCCAGCATAATGAATTGTTTGTAAAACTTAACCAGTACAAGTCGAAGCTGAGACTCTCATTCAGTAGGCATGGTTGGGTTGAATAAATGTTGAAATAAATAATAAGGCCACAGTTGATTCAGAGTTTAAATCCAGGCCAAAATATGGAAAATTTAAGCTATTTACTTGGGATCCATAGAAAATTGGATAAGAATTGATAAAAGATACGATACTTTCTTAAAAATTCTCCGAAAAAAGTGCAGGATGGCCCCGTCTTGCTAGGGTCGGTCGGGTGACTGGAAACAGACCTTTATTTAGGCCCTATCTCAATTTCAAAGTTTATACAACATAATTATTAGATCAAATTGCCAGTGATTCAACATCTACGGTACATGTATGTGCCGATCCAACATCATTACATTACCTATTGTGATACATACTTGATATGATATTGTTTCAATGTTGGTAATTGTTAGATGGTGGAAAAAATTAGCATTGAGTCAACAGTAAAATAAATTATGGTGTTTATTCAATAGGAACAAAAACATTTTTGATTCAGCGTTGAATTGAGAGTAATTATTGTTCTAATATCTACCTATAATCATACGTTAAAATGGTGGTGGTTAATTATGGTGGACAACATTGAAAGTATCAACCAGTTCTGAACGTGGATTCACAATTGGAACTGTGTCCATTGGGAGTAGAAGACGTCATAAGTTAACAGTCGGAACTAAATTAACTGTGCCCTATTGGTTTTGTTTGAAATTACAATGGCGGTCTACTGCAGATGCCATCCTAAAATAAACGAGAAAGTAACATTTTCTTGAACCACAAAGCATAATCAAAAGTCTATGTATGCAATGAATATCAAACCAACAAAGATTTGTCTGAGACCAATCTTTGAAGCAAGCAACCTCTTTCTAAACCCAAGTGTAGCAGAATCTTTTGGATTCTGGTCTAACATTTTTGTCCTATATTGGCTACATACGAGACATACATACCCTGTTTACCTCTGTTTGTGTCCCTCAGATAGAGCCTACAAAGTTAAAGCATTCTTGTCAGTAAGAACACATTCCAGGAATGCCTACAACTTCCAGTGTGAGCAGTTCCCACGGGGCTGTTGGGAGTGACTCAGTAACATGAGCTGCTCGTTTCACGGTAACTCTATGCAGCTCCTCCAACATGCCGGACGTAACACACTCATCCCATGCAAATACTGTCTTATGGGGTTCTAGTACCTCACCTCCTAATATACACTAGATTCATACTGGGCCTAGAAAAAAGGTGTGTTTCCTGTAACACGACCGACCCTAGCAAAACAGAGCCGACTCTAAACTTTTTTCTTTTTTTTTTGAGAATTTTTAAGATTTTTTTCATATTTTTCATGATTTTTTGGCTATTTTTCTTATTTCTTTTCTTATTTTTTTTCTTAGATTTTCATCCATTTTCTCTGGGTCTCTTTTCAACAGTTCACATATACATATTATAACACATCTTTCACATTTCTCATTTGTGTTTCATATTTACTAGCAAAAAAAGTAAAGAATCTGGCATATCTACCCATATATTTCTATACAAAATATAAAAAAAAAAAAAATCCGACCTACCGACCCTAGCTCTTTGAGCCATGCTACTGTAAACATACCTTTTTTTCTTGACCCTGTGTTGATTTACTTTGGTAGATAAAATTATATATATAATAGTTACCAGAATAAAATGACGATCGAGAATACAGAAAACTGTAACATTGGTTTTACCGCAACTTTGGGACAAAGATTTCACTGTTATTTTTACAGGGATTCCTTGTAACACAATGCTTTACTGTACTGCCATCTGGGGCTTCATTGCAGAAACTACACTTCTTCACTGCATTACAATTATATTAGTTAACCAATTTTACAAGGATCCCAGATAGTTTCTTATAATGATTTCGTAGAGTGTGGGGAATATATTTAAATAACAATTCTGATGTATTCTTGAATAATTCAAGAATACTTTTAAAGCCATAGCATCAAGCAGAGACAATGGGCATTGTTCCGTTTGGTGCACCATAACCGAACGGTGCTGCTACTTTGTGGAGGCAGACAGACTCCCCGACAAAACAACTTGTTACGACGATTGTATCCTGGTTGTAAATAGTCAGAATGCTTGTATTCACCTCAGGACGAGTGGTATTTAGGTCGGCACCAGGGGTATTGGGCACCAAATAGAAGAGTGCACATTAATGCGTTAATTCTGGCCCACAAAACTCCTTTGAGGACAAGATTACTGGATGATTTGTAGCAGGTGACGGGACTCGTGGGCATTCTTATCATTCTGAGAACAAAAAAGTAATTATTTTACATAAGGAAAAAGCCAAAGACAAAGATGTGTCGACAGACACGAAGAAGTTTCCGGACTGTCTCTTTTTTCTTTGACTCAAAAAGGGCGAAGGTCTCACAAAACACGTGTTCAATTGGTTAAAAGAAGGCAGGAGAAACATTACTCGTTTTGGGCTGTCATCCGGTGTTCATTTGAAAATGACTTCTAGAGTATCTGTCATCTCAAATTGGACAAAGAAAGGGGGAAAGGGGAAGCAGATAAAGGATGGCCATGCAAAATAATGACACTCACACCCAAAACATTCAGCCACAAAAGGATAACAATTAAAAATTACTTCAGGAAAATGTCACGGGGTATTACTATAAGAACTTGAGCATATTTGCGCTTATCAATAGGCTCTGGGCACCTTTTAATCATTTGGTTCTGCATGTGCTGCCCACTCATTATCAAATCTGCAATACCAATACATTGGTATTGGATGCATCAGTGCATTACAAACCTCAATAGACCTACTCCTCTGTACCAGAGGGTAATGGGTTTCAAGCAATGAGCCAAGCCTGATTATCATAAATGCAAGTATCATCAATACAATTCAAGCCATTTTCTCTGATACTACCCATGGGCAGACTTCCCGTCTTAATCTTATTTTACCCCCTCTGTGTGTCTGGTTTACATACTGTTCAGGTATGCACGTGCAGGGACACATTCATCTTTTGATTATTAAATTAACACGAGATGTAGTTTCTCACCATGAATATGAACAACTATTACGTGCACTCAGTGCATATTGGCATTTTCCTGAGGACTCATTTCCACATGCACGTGGACTGTAGAAAAAAATGTATAAGCTAAAATTATTGTGCTTTTTTCCCTAGGACATTAATAAATCGATGACTTAGCAGAGCTAGCTACAGCTACACATTATTTTACATCTTTTAAATAACATCATGCTACATACATGTCTATGTACTCTCTGAGGGCCACAAACTTTAATTATATACTTATTTAGTAGCATCACTACACAGAAGAATAAAGGAACAAACCTTCAGAAGCTAGTCGAAAAACCTTGTGCAGCCAAGTTTGGATTTTGCACATGCCCAAATGTTAGAACTTTACGACCAACCATTAGGATAATATCTAAACTCACCTGATTTTGACTAAGTACCTTAAGACATTTTGAATGTGTATGCTAACTGCCATTAACCATTGATGAATTTTAATGCAACCTAAAGATGGGGTTGAAACAGAAAAGACTACTGAACCAGCAATTTTCAGTCAAAGGTGTGTCTTCTAGTAAGTTCTAGCTCTAGCCTCTTGCTTATAAGTAAGGTGATTCATTTGATTTAATATAATTATTGGTCTATATTTGGCCCGTTGCTGTTTGTGCTATTTATTAACAATATTTGTGAAATTATTCATCACTGTAAATTCGCTATGTATGCCATGACCTGGCTCTGTATTGTTCGCACATTGACTTTGAGGCTGCCCGGGATGGATTACAAGCAGATCTAACCCGTGTCCACGAATGGTGTCGCACGAATTATTTGACCATAAACACTGACAAATGTATGGGTATGCTCTGTGGCTCCAAGCATAGGTTAGGCGGTGCTCCAGCCCTGGCACTGCACATTGGTGACAGGAACCTCCCTATTTGTTTAGCATACACTTATCTGGGGGTGCTAGTGGACAATAAACTTAGTGTTGCACCGCACATCGGGAAAGTCAAGAAAAGCTTGTGTAATAAATTATATCATCTCAGTAAATTAAGAAAATGTATGAATCAAGACATCAGTTTGCATATGTACAAAGTTATGAATGTCCCAGTTCTGGAGTACTGCTCATTCTACATAGGTAGTGGTCATGTGGCTGAGTTAACCAAGCTTCAAAGAATGCAAAATCATGGCTTGAGAATTTGCTGTAATTTGAATGTATGTAACATTTGTATTGACAATTTGCACCAGCGCTGTAAGGGAGTGGTCATTATTTATCAACAGGGGGGGTGGTGGGTTTTCGCGCGGACGCGCGAAAATTTTTTACGAGAGTTTTCGAGCCCCCTCTTTGATCTATAGTAGCGCGCGGGCTTTTTTGCTAAAAAGAGGGTAAATTTTTTTAGCCCCCCCCCTCAAGAGGGGTCAAAATTTTTTTAGCCCCCCCTCGAGAGGGGTCAGAATCTTTTGCGCCCCCCCTCAAACCCACCACCCCCCCCTGTTGATAATAAATGACCACTCCCTAAGATCGATACTCTATAAAAGAGGAGAAATGTTCAACTTATCTGTACCATGTGGAAAAAATCTCAGCATGGTGAAGCGTTACAAAAGGTCAATGTATGAACTAGGGGGGATAGGAAAATACTTTGCTAAGAGGAGAGCTAAGAATTCCTTCTATCAGAAGTCTCCCTACTACCGTGGGGTCTCATTGTGGGACTCAGTGTCGAGGGAGACTCAGATTCTTCCTACTCTAAGGCGATTTAAAACAGCTATTTACAGGTTCTTACATTGACCTGCTGGAACTAAGCAAAGGTTTACTTCTGAACTGTTTTTAATTTACTATATCATGAATACAATATAATCTGACAAGTTACGACTCAGTGTACAAGTGATCATTGAACCTATTAAAACGCCTACTATGTATCCACCTCTAATGGTGTAAGGACGACTTCACTGAATAAAAAAAAATCAAATCAAAATCAATAAATGGTTAGTTTAAACTCAAGCGCATGTTTAAAGACCCACAACAAAGTCTCACCATCTAAGAACCAGGCTCAGCCTCATATTGAAATAATTTAAATCCCATTAACTCATTCAAATCCCATGAGCTTGGTTGCTCTGGGTTTATTACAATGTCGCAGATCCAACAATTATGAGTATATTGAATATCAACAGAAAAGGTGTTTGTCTGCTTTTTGTTTGTTCCTTCAATACCTTATTGATCTATTAGGTTATTTTGTTAAAATATTATGTCAGGTTGGACTGTAAAAATCTTATTATATTAATAGTCATTGAAAATCACCATTATTTTGACATTTATAGGCTTCTCCATGATGCACTTCTATCAGAATATTCTTCATACAAACCACACTGCCACCCAGGGCTACCATCTGGTGTGAAGATCACTATGCCTTAGACAAAACTACCACCCCATAGACACAGTTACTAACTTTCTCTCCGGCTCAGTCAGGTCAGGTTGCCTTAATAGGTTAGTCAATGTTACTAATATAGTGATACATTTTTACCAATGAGTTTTTATATCACACAAAACCAGACTTGGTCAAGTAAAGTTTCAAAATTTTATTAATTATAGCCACATAAAATATTTAACAGTTTACAGCAGTAAGGTAAAATGGTTGAATATGTTGTATGATGAATGATGATCGACGTTTCGGTAGATTAATCCACCTTCATCAGGATGATTATTAAGTATACATAGCTCTGAGGTAGTTAAAAAGATCCAATATTACAACCTGTCGCTATGGGGACAGGAGACAAAAGTCACTATGGTTACAATAAAAGTATGACATCATTGGAGAATTATGGGATGTTACATGATAAATTGTTCAATGTGGTGACTCCTATGTGTATTGGGTGGTACTAGTGGTACTGCTTTATAAGTTTTAGCATGGTCATGAAGTTACTGATATCTTGTGGTGATAATGCATGGTGGTTTGCTTTGATATAATAAATACCGGTACAATACAATTTATTGAATAATTATTGATATTATGGTATATTTTGATTAAAAAAATATATACATGCAAGCATGACTTTAGAGAATTTAAATTGCAATTTATACGCGGTTATGTGAGGGTTTCTTGTCTTGTGGCCTTCTTGAGCGGAGGAGATTTCTCCTTCTCAGCATCTCATAGAATTCACGTCCAAGGTCATCGTGGAGGTTCCAAATGATTTGATAAAGTCCAAACAGTACGTCGGTGATTGGTACACTTCTGTCTTGTCTGTTGATAGGGGTAGGTCTGTATGTGACTGGGGGCCTAGGTCCTGGGGCAGGTACATAGGGTTCTGGAAGGAGGTGGTCTAGTGGATAGGTGTTCAGGGGACGGGGCCCCTGGGTTGGTGGATTGGGTCTTGGATCTTTGGGTGCTGTTGTAGGTTTTGTGTTGGCAGGTTTTGGTTGTGGGGTACCAGTGTTGGTGGGTGTTGGGGTTTTGGTGTCAGACTTAGGTGGGTCTATCTCGTCGTCACTGAGGGCGAGGTCAAGTTCTACTTGTGTTAGGCTGCTGGTGGATTGGATGGGGGTTGTTTTGTTGTTGTTGTTGTTGTTGGATAGATTTGGTTTGCTAGTGTTGGTGTTGTTGGATGGAACCATTACTACAGAAGATATTTTAGGGACAGGTTTTTCGTCATCACTGCTGCTGTCATCAGTAGTGCTAACAAGTTCTTTGGATTTATACACTGGTCTGAACTGGGCATGCATGATTTTTTTCACCTTTTTAACAGTTGCCTTTGGGGCTTCTGGAGCAGTCCTTTTCCTGCTGGTTGGGTCGATTTTGGTGATCATGGTTGGCATCGATGGTAGCTTCACTTTGAGTTTGGCTGGGGGGGTGTTGACTGGACTGACTGGAGGGTCCTCCTCCTCTGAGCTGGTGACAGTGCTGACTGTGCTGTTTGAACTTGAATGGCATGGCGTTTGGGCTGTTGGTTCGTTCCACTTGATTGGTTTTGTCACAGTTGATTGGTTGTTGGTTGAACCTCCTTCCTCGCCTTTTGGAGCTGAAAAAAGGGGCACCTTTGTATAAAATTCTGAATTTTATTTTTGAAATGTCAAAGTTTGGATCTTGCCAGTTAATTTTTGGGCCATGCCATTGTTTACTTCTATTTTGCTTAGTTATCAAGCTTGGTGGAGGAATTTTGTAGTTGTCCGTCTGGTGGATATTTCTGTAATGTCGCCGTAGATTACTCTTTAGAGTGAAGCTTGCATTGCAATTATGTTGTTGACATTTGAACTTACCCGTAGTGATTGTTTCAGTACGGCGCTCTAATTTATGCCCTTTGTGGATCGTGTTAAGGTGTTTAAGCTTGCTTGGGTCGGTATTCTTTATGAACATGTGACAATAGTCACACTGGATAAACTTATCCATTTCAGGTTGTTGACAGTCTGCAGTTGATTGTGTGGCGATCGGTTGTGATGAGTAGAATGATGTAACGGTTCAGAATGCGGCTTTTTATAGTCTACGCAGTAGCATTATGTTGCCATGCGACGGGGGAGATTCCGTCTTCATGGCGACAGAAGTGACATGCGTCTGGGGGGTGCCCCGGGCGCTGATGAGCTATTTATAGCTGCTGGTTCAATCCAGCGGGGGCCAAAGTGTTGAACCATCGAGTATAGGCCTCTTCAAGGCGTTTTCTAGTGTTAGTGGTGACTGGAGTATTATCTATGATGGTTACCATCATGTCTTTCTTTTCTACGTCGTGGTCCCTGAAATGTTTGGCCACAGGGGTGTCTTTGGTGTATTTGCACTCTCCAGAGATCGCGCGCTGATGTTCATATAGCCGTCTTGACAGTGGTCTGCCTGTCTCTCCAATGTACTGGATCCTGCATACTGGGCATGTTATGGCGTAGATGACACTTCTAGATTGACAAGTGTTGTCTCCTTTTATTTTTACTGTTTTTCCATTTGCTGTGGATTTGAAGATTTGTGTCTTCTGGATACATTCACAATATTTACAACTGAGAATCATGCAGGGGCGGCTTCTGTTTGGGTTTTTCTTTCTCGGGTAAGCAGAGTGTGACAACAGGTCACGTAGATTGGCAGGTCTTTTGTATGCAACAACCAGTTTGTCTTGGTTGAATTTGAACATGTCTTCTGAGTCACTTAAAAATGATTTGGCATGTGTCAGGATGTGGTTGGCTCTGATGTTCCATGGGTTGTGTGTCACGATGAATGGTATGATTTTTTTGTTTGGTGGTTTGTCTTTTTTGTTGAGTAGATCCTGACGGGGGTGGTTTTGGGCTTTGTTGATCAGTTCTTTGGTTTTTTCATGGGGGTGTCCCCTGATGGGGAGGAGTCTCAATAATTCCTTGCAGATTTCTTGTAGGAATTTTTCCTCTGAGCATATCATTCTGTATCTCAGTGCCTGGCTGTAGGCAATGGAGGATTTCTGATGGCATGGGTGGTATGATTTGTAGTGCAAATATAAACCTGCATCAGTTGGTTTTTTGTACACCTTGGTGTGTAGTTTTCCATCCCATTTGACATAGACTGTTGTGTCTAGATAGTTTATTTCTTTGGTACTTGATTCGTAGGTGAATTTGATTGATTCTGTTCATTCTTGCCATTTCTTCATCTAGTTCTTCTTGGGTGCAGTTGTAAATTGCAAAGATATCATCGATATATCTTTTCCAAATTCTGGGCTTGAGAGGGCTGTCTCTGAGGAGGTCTGTTTCCAGGATATGCATAAAAATATTTGCATATGCTGGTGCTACTTTGGTTCCCATGGCTGTGCCGTTGACTTGGTGGTAAAATTTGTTGTTGAAGGTGAACACATTGTTAGTGAGTACTAGTTTTAATAGTTGTACTGCTGTTTGAGGGTCCATTTGTGGGTGAGGAAATAGCTCAAGTGCTGTTTTAACAGCTTTAAGGCCTTCTTCATGTGGGATGGATGTGTACAGAGCACTGACATCAATGGTTACTAGTCTTTCTCCATCTAGGATGTGGTCCACCTCTTCTATGATGTTCAAGAAGTGTTTGGTATGTTTAACCAGGCAGGGGATTTTTGGTAGGATTGGTTGTAGAATTTTATCTAAGAGAGCCGAGATCTTGTCAGTTGGTGAGTTGATTCCCGAGACTATGGGGCGTCCTGGGTTGCCAGACTTGTGTATCTTTGGTAATGTATAGAACACAGAAGTTCTGATGTTGTGTGGGAGCAAGAAGTCTTCAGTATTTTCGTTGTTGTCTAGTTTGTTGTTTCGTTCTAGTTCTTTGAGTGTTCTTTTGATTCTGTTGGTTACAGCTATGGTTCTATCATGGGGTGTTTCCCTGTAAAATCTGGTATCTGACAGTTGTCTGTTGCATTCATTGATGTAGTCTTTGGTATCCTGTATGACTATGGCTCCTCCTTTGTCTGCTGATTTGATTATGATTGAGTCATCGTTGATAAGTTCAGTGAGTGCATTTCTTTCTTCTATCTTTAAATTATCTTTTGGTTGTATTGAGACTGGTTCTTTTAGCATGTGTTTTCTAATGTGGTGATTGAGGGAGTTGATTTCTTTGTGGACCACTGTGGGTGTCCATCCTTTGCCAGGTTTTCTGAAAATGTCTTGTGGGGGGTTGTATGGTGGGTGGTCTTTGTAGTGGTATGCTAAATCTATTCTTCTGTTGAACAGGAGAGTGTCTCTGATAGTATGAACATGAAAGGGTTTGGAAGGGGTAGGTACAAAGGTTAGACCTTTGTTGAGGAGACTTTTCTGGCTGGAACTTAGTTCTTTGGAGCTGAGGTTGCAGATGGAGCGTTCTGCTGCTGCTTCTTGCGAGTATTTCGTGAATCTGCGATTTTCTTTTGTCTTTTTTCTTCTAGGTTGCTTTCTACTTCTATTTGGAGGTTGTTGATCAGTTTCTGAATTTCTTGGTAGATCTTTGGGCTGCATTTTGGTTGGATGGTTTTGAGGACTTCTGAGTATTTTTCTTTGAGTAGATTGACTCTATCTGAGTAGTAGGATTTCAGTAGGTTTCTGAGGCTTTTGCTGCAGTCAAGCTGAGTTTGTTCCCACTTAAGTTGGAAGGTCCAATCAGTGTCGGGGATTTGTGCTGTGATTTTTGTTTGCAGGCCTCTTGGGACTATATTGTTTGTGATGCACTGGTTTAAGTAATTCTCGTGGTGTTCTGCCTTTTTGAGGTTTAGTGCTATTTTTCTGGCTAGTTTGTAGTGGGGTAGTATGTCAGCTGGAATTCTAATATTTTCAGGAATGGGTTCAGTTGTTGTGGTATTTGTAGTTTCTTCTGCTGTGGCTGGTGTGGCTTGGCTTGGTTGGTTATGCGACATTTTGATTTTACCACAATGTGTTCTATTAAAGAACTTGGGAGCAGGATCCCATGGGTGGATGCAGGGGGGTGGAGTCTTTTAGTTGACTGAGGGTCTAGAGGGGGGGCCCCAGAACTGCCCTAGTGTGGTGTCTTTGACCTGTAGGTGATCCCAGGGTAGGATACTAGTGTGTTGATGTAAAAGTACCAATGAGTTTTTATATCACACAAAACCAGACTTGGTCAAGTAAAGTTTCAAAATTTTATTAATTATAGCCACATAAAATATTTAACAGTTTACAGCAGTAAGGTACAATGGTTGAATATGTTGTATGATGAATGATGATCGACGTTTCGGTAGATTAATCCACCTTCATCAGGATGATTATTAAGTATACATAGCTCTGAGGTAGTTAAAAAGATCCAATATTACAACCTGTCGCTATGGGGACAGGAGACAAAAGTCACTATGGTTACAATAAAAGTATGACATCATTGGAGAATTATGGGATGTTACATGATAAATTGTTCAATGTGGTGACTCCTATGTGTATTGGGTGGTACTAGTGGTACTGCTTTATAAGTTTTAGCATGGTCATGAAGTTACTGATATCTTGTGGTGATAATGCATGGCGGTTTGCTTTGATATAATAAATACCGGTACAATACAATTTATTGAATAATTATTGATATTATGGTATATTTTGATTAAAAAAAAATACATTTTTAGTCATGTGTTTTGCCTGCTAAGGTGTTTTGCTTTCTGTCTGTGTGTGATCTGTTTACGTGTCACAATATGAGTGGTATTTCTTGAAATGAATCTGTCGTATACATGTGGGTCCGCGTATAAGGGTGAGGGATGTAACATTGAAAGCAATGAAGCCCGTATTGAGATACATAGAAGGGCCCTATGTATTATTATCGTTTAATACTGCACCATAGTCCAAATGCTAAGGTGACCAGAGATGTGTATTGACAAAGGTTTATCTATTTATGAATCGTAATATATGATATATAGATTTAATGCACAAATTGCAACCATATACATGATAATTATCATCAGAAGGGTGTATAAAACAGACTAGGTCAAGTAGGTCAAGTCCTATGTATCCATGTGTAATGTATAACACTGCATTTCTCGATATTGAAAGTGAAAGCATTGTAGAGTGTGAATTTTATCGCCATAAGTCTCTGCGGCAGATGGCAGATGTCTTTTGTGAAAGTAATTGGGGAAACACATTTGTGTTGTGGCATAATACATGAAAAAACTGTATTCAAAATCTGGTACTTTGTGTACTTTATGTTCAACTGGTATTTTTCAGGTATTTTCGGTCCTTTTTGGATTAATTGGAATGAAGATATGGATATAATATTTTGAACTGACATTTCCAACCTGCATGAAATTTGATGGCAATGTTTACACTATACCCGGTTGGAATAAAATGTAAAAAAAAGTTCTATGCCCAGGAGTCAGTGCATGGCTTGATGTTGTGGAACGTGGTAAGATGTCCATACATGATATTAAAGATTTAAATGATATTTTCTTGTGAACGATTGTATTTTCATTATCTCCAAGAAGATTATCTCCTCAAAAACAATCTCTGTGTAGAAAGAGGCAGGGGGGTGACCCAAATGACCCAAAAACCCTCACCCGAACCGTTTTGAGCTTGTGGAATATGATATGATATGCACAATACCATAAAGGTCATAAGGAATGAATGAAATTAGCGGGTGGACTTCTAGGAACTCTGATATTTCGAGATAAATGAGCCTGAGCAAAGGTTCTCCTGTCACTGGAGTCACATGATTCCAAACTCCTCAGTTTATACCAAATGGCACATCAATATATCTGCAGAAACAATGAATATTGCAATCTCTCTACTAAAGGACACTATGGTTGTGTTTCTTGTGATATTTGCATCAGATGTCAGATATAAAAGGTCATATTATGAGTTACAAGATTGCTATATTTTCTGATCTGTTTGCATTAAATTTTAAATGTCATTGGAATTGTTCACTTGAATGGTTTGTATCATCAGGGATGGATGTAGTGAGGCTATCCAATTATGATTACTTGGATTTCGGCTATGCATCTTGGACTTTTAGCATAATATAGGGCTGGGGGGACTGGTTGGGTTTTTTTTTCACAAAGATTCTTATGAACATTGGGGGAAATCCATGCTTATAAGCTGACTACTAACAGGTCTCCCCCTTTATAGCTTGTGCTTTTTGAAAATTGACATTTCGACAGACTGTGTGCTTCGAAATTCTTTTTTTTTTCTGTAACCATTGAAATATTTGGGGGTGAATGGGGATTTTCTTTTCCTTGTGGCCGCCTAAAACCTCAGCTCAAAAAGCTCATAATCCAAGTTATTGTAATCAGAAGGGCTAATGCACATAGATATTGTTTTGTCATCAATAACCAATAATTATAATGAACGGGTATAACAGGGTACATTTATGTGGGTATTTATTGTATGCTGTATTATGTGTGTATTTATTGTATGCTATACGAGAGAGTGCTATAGGAGTCCTGTGCAGGGTTTATGGTAGCTAGAGTTTATGGTAGCTGTGGAATGCTGCAGACGGAGATGGAGTCGACGAGATCTGGTCAGGTAGATTCTGTAGGGAGAAAGAATACGTGTGAGCCAAGTACATGGCGTCTGGAAGGTGTAATGGGTTAGTGAGAGACAGGTGAGGAGTTAGTATTGTGGGAGCAGTTGAGGGAGCAACACATACTCCTGGAGTAGACGAGGATGAAGCTGTTTAGTATCTAGTATTACACTTAGCCAATGTAAGAACGGATTGAGCAGGATCTCTATGGCACCTATACCTCTCTAGAAGCACTGGATTGTTGAACATGAACCGCTTGTGTGAATAGACTGATGTCGTTGAAGCTGTACAACCTGAGGGGGATTACCAAACAACTGTAACTGTGAATAACCAATGAACAATAAATGGTGACTTGTATCGGCGTCTTGGTGTTGGTTAAAAGAATGGGCTAGGCCAGCATCAGTGGAGCGAGATGATAATAACTACACAAGTGAGATCACCTTAATATACATATAAACACAACCTACACAGCCCAATATAGAGTGTTCATGGCAGTAAAAAATACCCAAGTCTACATTCTAGCCATATAGCGTTTTGCCTTATGTCAACATAATAATTACTGGCAAAACTACAATAAGACTCATCCATTTTCATTCAGATTTTATATGAACAAGGATCCGAAGAAGTTAAATGATAGGACAAATGCATTCTACTCTTGTAAGTTGTAGGATGGGGAGAGTCCATCAATATTGACACATGTATACATAAAAAGGTAAAACAAAAATCATAGACATCCCCTCAGAAAATATTCTTTTAGTCTGAATTTACAAGACCCCTTTCAACTATAATACTAATCAATCGTCTCTATCCATGTCAGTACCTAGGTAAAGCATAACGATAGTTCTGCCTGCACAAATATCACTATTGTCAATTTGGCCTAGATTCATTGACTTCAGGTTCGCCTAACACTGTGTGTGTTCAAAAGTGCACATTGTCAGTGAATTCTGAGTCCAACAGAAAGCCATGGCAGGTTTCCATTGCATCAAACAAGGAGCAATAGAGAAAAAGGATCCGCCAGCTAGAGCGTGCTCTAAATGCTTCATGGCGGGTGAAGATATTGGAGACTGGGTTTCTTTTGTTAATAATGACGGCGGTGTATTTGAAGTCCTTATTGTGCAATACATGTTTGCTAGCCTCGGTGTAGCGTAGTGTCGTTTGGATTCGTTTTGCTGTTTCATATGATTATTTATGAGGGTCTTCCACCAAAAGTTCATTTTGATGATTTCCACTTCTAAGGCTTCAAGTGAGTATTTAGAGATTAGTTTGGAATTTTTACCTTACAGAAAATAAATACATTGCTGGACGAATTACATGATTTCGTATTATGGTCTATCTGACATGATCGTTTAAAACTTTCCGGAGATGAAATCCTTTGCCAGCTAATTCAAAATAAGGTCTGACAATGCAATTGGCTCAGAACAGTGAATTAATAATAAAGTTTTCTTGGTCTACACAGTTCAACCTGTTATAAATATTGATTCAATGTTTTACTGAATTTTGTACCCTATGTGTGGAGGCCGATATCAGTTAAACTCCTGCCTTGTAACATCGGGAGCTCGTTGGATGTTGTTGATCCACACTACATAAATATTGATATAGATTGACAGATTAGGCATCGGATAACGAGCAAAAGATCCCAGGTGTTGTTAATGGTGATCCAGCTCAGCCTCACAGTTACGACATGGGTTGTAAATGTAGGTGGCAGTTTTGACTGACAACCGTGGCTTCTAATTTGACTTTGCAATCAATCTGTGTCCCTGGGCCCCTTTTAAACCTGACAAGCACATGGCTGTTACTGCAGACCTTACAATTACATCTACTACATGTACTTGGATCATGAGGACCCCGGTATCAGTAGTTGTAGGCAATTGGCGAAATCAATAGGCACCCCTTGCCTAATCTCCAGGGTCAGGTTCAAGCACAAACACAATATTTATACCTTTACCCGTAGCCCTTAAGTGCATGATTAATCCAAACCCGATCCCTAACCCAGCCTAGTTGTGGCTGTCAGGCCGGTCAGCAATGGTAATCTGACAAGTCGCGGTCTGCTTCATTTGTCAGACTTGCCAAAGCAGACGACTTTTGACATTTCCCGCGATTTCTGCGATCCTTGCTGCCCAGTGAGCTATGGGCATGGCTTTGGGAGCAGCCTTGGCGACCAGCAGGCTCGGGGGAGGCGGGAGAGGTGAGGAGGCGGAGAATAACGACATTATAATTACATCGCCGACGGTAGGATCATTGATCGTAATCACATCAGGGGCATCACCACCACTGCGCACTGGCCCATCTCCACTCCAGCACGCCCCTATCCCACTCCTACAGGCTCGTTGAACGGCCCACCCGCCTATTTGTAGAGCCCTACACAGCTCTGCCATCTCCCCCATCGAGTCAGGTTCCATTCAAAAACGCCTCTTCGAAAGGATTTACACAGGAGCCATTAAATTGAGTTTTATTAATGGTGTAATACCATAGTAGGTTTTCTGAGGTATATGAATCAACCCCCCCCCCGCTCATTTATATAAAAAATATTATTTCTATATGTGGCAATGCGGCAAAAAAAAAAAACAGCCCACAGTCGGTCCCTTTTGCAGATTAGGTCACATGAATGGTGTGGTTTATGGAAAAGGGTGACAAGAAATTAACCCAGGCAAAAGAAGATTTACCTTTTAACTTAAGCCTGCGTTTAAGCCTCTTTACGTACTGAGCGCTCCCCCCCCCCCCGCCCCTCCATTGGAGAAAGCCTCAGTGCACACAGACTGTGCCATTGGTAGCAGACGCCAGGTTTTGGGCAGTGATCTTTGATTTCGGGCTCGTTTGTAATTTGTCGGGTGGCTCACAGTCACACGGAGTGGGAGGGGAGCGGGGTTCCATTCCAGCTTCCATTCCCCATTGGCGCCAACCCGCCGCTAGTGCCGCTAGCTCAGTGAGGCGGCGCTGCGATCGCTGAGCTCCATCTTTCACAGAGAGGCCTGGGCGTACTACGACCAGCCTCCCTCCTTCTCCCATTCAGTCTCAGAGACTGAAGCGTAGAGCACGGACCGGCTGACGAACGACCCACGTGGGGCTAGATGCCAGCGTGTGATCAGGCTCTATCGCCCAGGCGCTGAACCAGTTAAAGGTGTTTACAGACAGGCCTGGCAGTACTGCTAAAATATACTAGCACCCTCTTGGACTCACAAAACATCAGAGGTAGTGATACTAACCTTTGATAAGGCATTCTGTGAAAATCCCCCTGCCTGGGGAGATATATAGCTTAGAAGACGACCGAGGATAAGAGCATAGACCACCACTGATACCATTTAAGGGACTCTATCAGGATTCCATAGGACCCTAGATTGTGATAAGGCAACTGAGGACTACTTAGATAGGGATAGTGTTTCCACAGGAATAATCTGTCATATAAAGTGCAGGAAATTGAAAGGCACAGTCAAGATGGGGACGATACCTCATTATCTTGTTTATCTTCAACTAATTGGTCTGAGTCTGGTTGTGATGGCAACAGCTGGAAAGGACGGTAAGTAAAACTTATTTCAAAATGGCTCGGTTTTATCTCGCTCGTTTTAAACCTTCTACCTTTGAATTTTTTTTTTTCAGACTGCCCTAACTTTCTCTTTTTTATAGAAAATATCCTGATGCCACAGACAGTTTCACGTGTTTTAAATGGTGTTTTCTTTTGCATGTTTGTAAAGCTGTGTATATAAACAGTGATCTTTTTCACGTGAGCGGATCCATGACGGAACCACATTTGGTAAAAGTTAGCTGGAATGGAAAACACGTGGCATAGGCCATAGTTGGTGGCTGCATGGGGACCAAACTCTCCAGAAAGTTTTAACATAAAACAAAAATAGAAAGAACTGTGTCGGCGTGGGAGCATCTCTGACCTCACCCCCCCCCTCCGGCCTCACCCTTCCTGCTTTGAGTCGCTCACTTTCCTTCCTATGAGCAACTCGGTGTTCTGAGGCACCACAGCCTCCTACCAACTTCTCACCATAAACAAAAGCCACGCGCCAAGGCGCCCATCAAACGAGGTCGGCATTTCCGGGAGCAAACTCTGAGATAGTGGCCTCACCAGATCCACATGGATCAACAGGGGGTTATCAGCACCTCCTCCAAGGGGTGGGGGATGACTAACTTAGGGATCTATATAAATCTGGTGTCCAGAAGGCTGAACCAAATATTCAGCATCTGGTAGCACCTTTCTTTATCACCTTTTCAAATAAAAACAAAGGGCCACTTCAAGTTACTTTATTTAACACACTTTAAGTTGCCGAGAGGTTTTTCCTGGTTGCACTCAGTCCTGGTATTAAGTTGACCTCAGACCTGAGCCACGGCCACAACATATTCATGATAAGAGGTATACATTGGCGAGACTCTAAAGGACCGGAAACCTTGTGGCAGGCGATGTCCATCACTCAGTGGCGGATACAGGGGGGGGGGCCGAACGGGACTTGCCCCCCCTCCCCAAAAAAAAAAAAAAAAAAAAAAAGGAGGAAGGGGGAGGAAGAGGAGAGGAGAGGGAAAGGGGGAGGGAAGCAATTCTTTGAATATGATGTTCCATATATCGTTACAAAGCTTAGATCATGAGGAAAAGCACTGTTGGCCTCACATAGATCTATAGATGTCAATTCTCTCGAAAATGGAGCACAGAGTCACAATATCATTCTTATGCCACACACACTTAATAAGGGGGCAAATAGCTATTGTATGCACACTTTTGCATTACTACTAGCATTGCCTTGCCTCGGGTACATACTTTTACATGTTTACCATCGATATCTATGCCAATATAGGGTGAAATGTATTTTGAATGTTTTAATGCATGAAAAAAATGATAAAATGTGGATCAACACGGTAAAAGGTACAGCCGTGCACCCCCTCGCGGGCCTACCTTTTACCATGTTGATCCACAAATACTTGTGATTTTATATGTAAGGTGAATATAAAGTAGAGAGCAAAAATATATTGTATGGATGATTGTAGAATCATGAAAGGAAAATTTTGATGACTTCAAAATCATTTTTCAATAAATTTATGGAGGGCTTGAAAGGAAAGACGTAGTTGTGTAACTTTTGCATCACCATACGTAGGTACACTGTATTAGATATGACAGCAGGGAGAATACTCCTTTGGAATAGATAAATATCTCAATTTGAAAGATCTAATAGGAGGAACATAGGGTCAATCAGAAGATCTTCCAGCGTATGCATGTCAATGATTTATAGCACTGATAAGCATGTGGTGTACCTACTGGCATCACCGTACGTAGGTACACTAAAGCTATTATAAAGGCTGTTAATATTTAATGAAAGATTTTCTAGCCCAAAATTATACTTCATTTTTGGAATATATGTGCAAATTATTAGACATGGAGGGTGCTTTCCCTACAAATTATCCCCCAAAATTTCAAAGCATCACAATCTTAGTACATGAAAAATGATTTGAGGATTTACCTCAAATTATATGGTCTTGAGACTTAACATGTTCAATTAGAATTACAACCAGAATGCACCATTTCAAGTCTAAACCAACAAAATTTTCTTGGGGGGCATGCCCCCAACCCCCCCCCCCAGTTTCACCGCTGCGATTCGCTTGCGGTGCTTCGAGGCATGCAGTACCTCCCCACTATGACCAGGTCTTGGCCCCCCCCTCTAGAGAATCCTGGATCCGCCACTGATCACCACCCTTTGGTTAAGTGTATACCCGTGTACATGTATAACAAAGATCCTGAAGACCTTGCCTCACTGCCAGGCCCCGATTCCAGTGGCATTTGGGCTATAATTATCAAGATCTGCTCTTAATTTTAATGATACAGCTTTGCTAAAGGGCTTACAATTGCTCTTTCAGTTTCACTTTGCCTCACAGCATGTGTGGCTATAGCTTATCCTATAATGTATCATTCTCTCCCTCGCTCTCTCTATCTAATAATCCATCTCTTTCTATCCCCCTCACTCCCTCTCTCCCTCTCTCTCTCTCTCTCTCTCTCTCTCTCTCTCTCTCTCTCTCTCTCTCTTGGAAGTAGGTTTCCATGGGAGGCTTCATTCTGAGCATTATGTAGTGCTCGATGCTGTGAACTGGGCTGTGAGTTGGGGCTTTCCAGCACCTGCATGGTGTAGCTGTTCCCAATAACTCCTATAAGCTGCTATCAAATGGGATCAATTTACATCCACCAGGAGCTGCTCTTATCCCCAAGAGCTGCTCCTATAAACCATGAGAGATTTGTGTCAAACTAAATTAGTACAGGGATAGGTTTCGGTACAGTGGGTTGTGAATAACAACAGGTGCAGCCAGTGGTGCAGCCACACATGCACATCCAAAAATGAGCTGATCCCTGATACCAATGCCTCTAGCTAGGGATCTCTGGTACCAATCCCTTTCTATGAACTGCTCATTTATAGCTAGTATGAACCACTCACTTGTTATGCAGGGATGAAACTGCTCCCTGTGAGCAAAAGATGCTAATTAGCTATCGTGATCAGCTGTCGTGAGTTGATCAGTAACTTCTCACCTACACCTAATAAGAGTCGTTCCCCGCAGTAATTCCCTCTTACCGTGAGCTGCTCCCTTGTTCTAATACGTTATTCTCATTTATAAGCTTCCCCTACCCTGAATTGCTCACCCATGAGCTGCTCTCACCTAACAGTACCTAGAGGAGCTGATATCACAGGAGACGCTCGGAAGACATCTGCTCGCCTCCTGTTGTCGGCCAGCGTTTAGGGAAGTAGAATGTGGAGGTAAATAGTCCCCTCTCACCCTCCTGAAGGCGCCTATCGGGGTGTGAAGCGGCGCGGATGCTATCAGCACAGTGGTAGATAGGACTGATAAGGTCGACGATCCCAGTGATGGATCCTGGAGACGCTCTCGCTGCCGACCTCGATACTAAGCGACCCTTTCCCTCCTTCCTGTGCCTCCTGTGCACCCTACAGTAAGCATCCTCCAGGTCCTGATATAACACAGACTCTGATAAGAGATGTGTGGCTCTTGGATATTTGGGTATACTGGATACTGGCAAAGTCCCCATCCTATTCCCAATAGATGGTTGTGCACTGTGTTTGCTGGTACAGATAAGATACTGATTTGAGAACTGGAGGTTATCTGCCTAGCTTTTGGGCCCACCCGCTTCTTTCCTATAGGACGCACAGACATGGCCTACTTATATTGTACATAAACTGAAGAGTCATGCTTTGGCCAGAGTCGCCAAGGTAATCATTAAATTTGACGCCCAACATTCCCCACTGCTGCGCCTGCACACCAAGTGTCATCTTTATTTAGGTTTAGGCAGTCAAGCCGGGTGCCGATGGCAAGTAGTGGCAAGATTTACTAATGCAGTATACATGTCAGCGATACGCAAACGATCCCATAAAATTATCCACATGATTTCCATCCCACACCCAACCGTAAGGACGTAGTTTTCCATTTCTTGGAACTCCAGTTGATTACTCAAAACAACCATTTGTAATTTTCTAAATTTACTTTTGGAAATTGGAATCATAGCAACTACACTAGAATGCAATATTGCAGATGACTAACCTAGATAGTTGCTTTGTCGTTATTTGGGGTCAGAACTGTGGTTTATACGTGTACATGCGGGTGGATATTTAGAACTCTGATGATACATGGCCTAATAACAATCCATCCACCAGTATCATGTGGCGTTTATAACCTGCTGCCCATTCAACACTGATATCCCGCAGTATTCACATGTAATACCTCAAACCAATAGATTACTACAATATAAAGCTGTGCATTCAATCCTTGCCGATCCATCAACAAAGCATCAGAAAGTCTAGAAGCGATAAAGGTCATAATAGCACGTCAGGCATATTGTTGGGAAATATTCAAGTCCCGATACACATGCTTCATGTGTCTATAGCGGAGGCTCCACTGCACGGTTTTTTGGTACACTTTCACGAAATGGTATCCCAATAATGTCTAGGGCATAGGGTGTTGATATTCCTATATTGTAAACATGAGATTCAAAATTGTAAACATGAGTCATTTCATGGGTGATCTCTCTCTTTGTGTGCTATGTTTACAAACTAACCTGCACCTCCATAGACTCTGTGATTGGGTGGGAGTATATATATAAACATCAATGCAGCAAAATATAAATAACAACACAGCAGTAACACAGATCGCAGGGTCTTGTACTGTAAAAAGCACACCTGTCTGATATTGAATTGCAGAGACTCCCCAAAGTAAAAGTCTGAAATATTTACATAACACCAGCTTGATTTAGTAAATAAAAACATCTTTTTGACAACACAAGCATGCCAGAGATCGCACACAATAACATCCCCAGATAAACAAATAGCTCCCTTAATGTACAATTTCTACCTTGCAATGATAACAAATCCCACTTTTAGCTTGTGTTTGTGTCCCAGTTTGTGAGAATAGCTGCGATTCTGAGCAAAAGTCGCGTAGTGGAGCCTCCCTATAATGCTTTCAGGAAAAAAATGAACGTCCATAGTTTGTGCACTTCAGTACGGAATTATCAGGGAAAAAAGCACAAATCCTAAGGGTGAAGGGGCTACTAGTGTTCATTTCGGTGTCAAAAGTGCTTTTTGTGTGCATTGTTCCACCTGGTTGTAGCAGTTTTTTACCCTATCGATTCCAATGTGAGAGACCCAATGAATTCCTGATCTATGCTGTCTTAAAAAGTGACTCCAGCTGCATCATATAGAGTAGACGTAATATTATAATGTGCTAGGTTCAGTCTGCTTCCGGGCGGTAGTTAAGATTGCAGGGTCCAAGTTGATAGGGCTGGGCAGGGGACTAGTGCATGGGGTGCCAGGAACATGGGCCTCATAGCAAGGCAAGTGCACATTGCTGTAACGATTGACGTGGTAGCCTGGTATAATCACTAGTGAGTAGTACGTTCCTGACCGCCTCCTTCTCACATCCACTCTCTCTCTCTCTCTCTCTCTCTCTCTCTCTCTCTCTCTCTCTCTCTCTCGCTCTCGTTTTATTTCTTTATACTTTGTAGTATCCAAATCGAACTGTCTGCCCGTACGTAATATGTCCCATGCAATCGTTCTTTTGACGCGACTTTATTTGATATGACCCCCAAATAGCAACAGTCCTTTTACCAACGCTGGACATGAAGAGATTACACGCGAATCTTTTCAACTTATCCCCCCCCCACCTTTCTGCTCATCTGACCCTCCCCTTATCACCATGCCCACGCCCTAACCTCTCCCCTCTCAACGGCCAAAGAGAGGATCCCAAAGAGGCCATTAATTAAGGGATCACGAGTGGCATAAAATGTTGGCGGAGCCTGGTATTTGTCTTCGGCTCGGCTGCTGTGGGTTCAGACCTGATCCCACTGGACAGGAAAGTCAATTCTGTCTCTGGTTATTGGCTGGTGTGAGATATGACTGGAGGAGGGACTGGAGGAGAGGAGCAGACCTGAAGTCGAGACGGCTCCTGCACCTGACATGGTGACTGTTCTATATGATATGTGTTCAATTCTGCCACCGTTGTTTACAGGGCGTGTCCATGGCGTAGGGTTCATAACAGAATATCGCAATAGGAGCCGTTGCTTCTATATTAGTCACATTTCTTTAATTTGATGTTACTTGTTTCAATTCAGGTAACACGACCTGCACAAATATGACACAATACTTATGTCTGTATGTCTGTTTAGCTGTCTTTCTAGCTCCCTCCCTCTCTCTCCCTCTCTTATCTTTGTCTTTGTCTCATCATCCCTTTTACCTGTGTTGGTCCATTCCTGTCCTTCTGCCTATCTCTTTCTCTGTTTCTCTCATCTGTTGCTCTAGCCACTTCTCAGACTCCCTTTGTTGTTGTGTAGATACATGTAGCTGGTGGAATACGCCAACCTTGTTATCACACAACACCTGTCTATCTTGCTCACCAGCATAATTTCCTCCTAAGCATATCGGTAAGTATGCATGAGTTTAGTAGGGAGCTCATGTACAAGAGTGTGGGGAGCAATGGAAGGGCTGTACTGGGGGTTGAAGAAGATGCGTAAGGCATACAAAGGACGTGACACTTATTCGATAAGCATATCCCATGCACCAGCTGCCAGCTCTCGTCTATGATTACTTTGCATATTACTCTTCCTTCCTGAGAAACAGTTTAAAAAAGCATAGCGGGAATGAGTATATCTAAAGAAACACAATGAGTCCTCATCGCTTATCCACCAAACAAGACTAGGACGCCACGTCATAAACCGGAAGTGGCGTTACGTCGCGGTGTACGAAGTAGGGGGCGCTTTTATCGAGAGTAATCACAGAACACCTGCCAGTACGTCCCAAGTACGTCCAAGAGCGGCGCCGTCCGTCTCAGTTCCTGATCCTACCACCAGAGGGCCTGTGTTTACCCAGCCTCACTTTCGGATCGCAGGTCGCAGGGCGGCTGCAGCCAAAATCAACAGAAAGTTACGCTTGGCGGATCGAGCAACATTTGGCTTGAATCGGGCTTGTGGTGTATGGGTCGGGGGCTGGGGTCGGTCTAGAGTTACTTCCATGGCCCAGAGGGAGTTCTGACAGGATATATATACATCTTGTATATATATATATATATATATATATATATATATATATATATATATATATATATATATATATATACAAGATGGAGGAAGGTGCTGTCGGCTAGGGCTCCTTGGTGTATCGGTCTTTGTATGTTATGTATGGCGGAGGAAGGCCAACAGGAGCACGCCTGTCTGCGTGTCAATTAAAGTCATGCCGCGCCCTATAGGGGTCGCCACAGGTGGCTCAGATATTGAGTCCAGATGCATTTTTGGAGATTCCCATCATGCACTTGGGCAAGGAGGATTGATCCATGAGAAGGGCCATATAGCATGAGAGAGTTATGGCCATGAAGGAGTGGTGGGGAAGACCCTGGTTCCCGTCCATTTCAATAAGAAGCTTGCTCACCTCCAGCAATATGTACCCGAAATAGCCTTCCCATATTCCCACTCAGCGACCTCATATAAAGTTCCCTAGCTACTGAGAAAGGGGAGGGGCAGGTGAAAAATATCACATTTATGCTACAACTAACAGATAACCTCTCTGATGTATACTCTGAAGTCCAAGAAAGGGTCAGCAGCACGGCCAAGTTTATCGATCTTGTCCATAACTTCAAAGGATGTTTATATTCAGCGTTCCCTTCATACAGCGCCTTGTGAAAGCATGGGCACGTCACGCTACATCTGTGACGGATCATATGCTTCTGAATATTTCATAGTAAACTGGCTGTCTCTCCTTTAAACATGGCATGCCCTTTGTTATGGCTATGCAGATGGTGAGCGTAAGCCATCAAAAAGCACATGAATTTCGTATGACCAACGCCTGACGGCGCACATAGTTACTGCTGGCCCTCTGTCCATAGCAAAGGCCCCTGTTTAAAAAATAATGTACGGTGGACTAATAGGGATATTGTACAACATGACCAGTCATGGTTTGGCCTTGACTGAGTTGCTCTTCGGCAGTTATAATGATATGAGCTGCTCGAACACTATGCGTCATAACATAGGGACTACGCTATGTTTAAGGTCCCTATTCCCATTTCACATATGCTCTATGTATGTACATATAGTGTTACCCGCCCTATAAATAGCCTCGTATATTATAACCAGTGTGTTTGAGTCACTATTAATATTGCAGTACCATTGTATACATGCACCTCCCCTTACCAAATATCATGTACCCCCTCTGCCTATCCCATCCCCTTTTTCCTCCCACTCCCACTTTTACTGGTTCCGTGAACATAGCTTACTCATAGGTTATAACATGTGAGACGTTGACTCAGCCATGAGAGGAACGTGGGACCAGGGATAGAAAAAAGAAAATGCTTTCGCTATTCTGTGTATTGCTAACAAAGATGTTCCCGGGAATATTTTGTGAAAAACTGTCCAAACTGACTAAAGAACCGCCATACCCAAGGTCGACTCTCTGTTGTAGCCTGTCAGGATACATTTTATCCTTGGGCCATGCAAACGCCCAAGCAATTTGGGGCACACATTGTTGGAGTAAACCAATGTAACATCATCGTCAAAAACACTTGCGGTTCACTTCCCAGCACTAGAGCTAACTTCCCACCACATCCAACTTTCACGAGCAGCTCAGCCCTTTCTGGAGCAGCTCCACACACCAGTTCCCGCCCCAGTGAGCAGCTCAGCCCCCACCAACTCCCGACGGCCCAGACCATGGTCTGTAGCGCGGTAAATTATTCATAGACCTTTATGTTATGTCATGCTAGGCTGTGGAGGATAAAGTTTATTTTCTGTTGCCAGACCCTAGTGGAAAAGGATTGCAAGGGGGAATTTACATCTGCTTAAAACCGACTTAAAATTCATTGATTTTCATAGCATTGCTTGCCTGTATCAAAAGTGAGGGCTGTAAATGTTTATGACTGGGTTCCGTTTAGTACATTCCCCTTCCGGAGGCCTTTGGTCAAACGACTCATGCTTGAAAATGAAAGAAAAAAAATGGGCAAGATGATGATAATACAATCTGTTGGAAAGCCTAACCTCTGACACCAAGTTGAGTAATCGACCTGTTGGTCACCAAGCCGAAGTTTGGCTACTCCATAGCCGTCTACATATCGCTGAAGGGGCAGTCAGGATCGGCTTGGAAAATGCATCAACAGCGGAGCGCCGGAAGTGGGCGCCGACGCCGGCTGTGCGCTCAGCGCTGATTTTAACTGCCGCCAGATGGTGCAAGTGTAGGCTACACTGGGACCCGCAGGACCTGGGGTCTGGTCCCCTCGGGCGCTAGGTCGCAGCGCAGCGTTCCCCATGAGGGTCGCTTATCTATCAAGGCAAACATTTTAAAGAGCCCCCTACGTCCTTGTTTGCTGCTGTAGCCAACACTCTTTGATATATTAACAAGCCCTGCTCTATACCCCTTTTTCAGTACATATGGGTTCCCTTTGTCTATATGCATGTATTAAGTGAATTATGCAACTGGAAGTGTTAGCCCTGGAGAGTTATGTCCATATTTCGGTGTAGATGGCGTCGTTCTCGATGAAATTTGTCTGAATTAATGGAGCGACAGAGATTAGCTGTGTCCAGGGTAAATAGCTGAACCTCCTTTGAGCTGTAAGAACAGCTGGTACTATATATATACCGTTGTCCATGGGTAATTTCCTCTGTGTGTTATGACCGACTATTCTCTTCTCTGAATTCTACCACCATGACGATCCTCGTGCTATCCTGGGATAAATGACACAGGATGAGTGATCTATCTTGCTGAGACATTCCAGTCGTTGATGCCTTGAACCTCTTTCCACATACTACATGTAGTTGATAATGCGTTCTCGATTATGTGCAAATCAGTGTCATTCATTTGGTGATGTAATACTGAATTTGGGATTAGGCCCTCCCAATGGTCACTTCCAGTCTATATTGAGAAAAGCCGGGATAGTAGAGGTTGTTTATTTTGCCCCAGATATGACTTGATCCCTTTGTGTTTTGATATTGTCATACTCCTACATAAAGGCTGTGGCCATTTGGACCAGTCCCAGCCTAGTACACAGGCCTGTCATGGAGGAAAGTTGTAGATGTCCATACAGACAACCCTCAGAAGGTTTGCGATTCCCCAGACAGTTTGTGTCTCTAACCTTTCGCCCAGACCCCCAGCCCTTCCGGCTCTCCCTTTTAATTCGGTTCCGTCCTTTGTCCATGTGCCTTAGTCATTCTACCTTTTGGCCTTTATGGTCTTTCTGGTCCTCCCTTTCTGGCCCCCTGTTCCCTAATCCTCGGGCCCCTGTCCCTCCATCTTCTCCCAATGTTTCATCTCTCGTTCTCCCATGGGTGCAGCCCCAACCAGTGTTGGGAAGGGGAGGGACGAGTTGCTCGCCCCTATGCCCTGTCCCCGCCCCCAGCCCAAGCCCCGCGGGCTTAGCCCCAACCTACCCACATGGAAGCCACCAAACTCCGGCCATGGCCGTGTACACCAAAATTCTACATCAGAATAAATGAGCATGGTGGCCGGCGATATGATGGCTATAATTACGTGAGTAATGCACCCGTCACCTGACCGCACCAACCCGCACCCCTCCCCCTAGGGTCGCGCCCCGCCCCCGAGCCGACCCACCGTCCGTCATAAATTCTGTCGAAAGCGACCTAATTTTTTTCTCCCCTTCCGCCCTCCCTCATTCCCCCACCCTTCGGCCAAGGCCCAGTAACCCCGCGAGTTCGGGCAATGACGGGGAAAGGGCTCCTTTGATGTCGAGTCTTGGCGGCAGCGTGGTTCTTTAAGCCAGCGTCGCCGCTGCCCGAAGCCAACTTGTCACCCGTCCGTAATGTTACGCGGATCCGATGTCACTGCCACGGGATCCAGGTTGTCAAACCCCACGCGCCGCCTGCACCACAAAGTTAGCCGCTCGGCCGGAGGCGTATAGGGGACGGCGAGTGCTTTGTGAAGCAACTCAGAGCAACTTGGGGTAGGGAGCGACCATCAGGTTGAGGTTAGATCCTCCAGCCCCCAGCAGTAGGGCGCGCCGTGTCCGAGTCTAATGGCTTCCCTTTGAACTGGCTTATGACTGGCCTGCACACAACCTTTTCGGGTCCCTCGTGTAAATGCAGTTTGGACCCGGCCTCAACTCCAGGTCAACAATTAGTCGATAAGAGAGTTCGCATGGAGTTGGCTCGGCGCATCTACAACCGCGCCCTTTGCTTCTCTTTACATCGCAAAATGGCACGTGGACACAGGGTGCCGTTTTTCCTTGTTGTGCACAGTTACATGAACTGTAGTCTTTGGGAATCGCTAAGGATCAAAGTGACAAGCCACATAAAACCCACCACCGATGACTTTTTTTTCATCATTTGGACTGTGGGATCATCTTTTTGCCCTTCTTCGTCATTAACCATGAACAACTTTTGGGACTCAGAGACGTTTGAGGTTTTTTGTGATAATGAAAAAGGCAGTTTTAATGAAATAATGTTATTCTATCAAAAGTCAGAGCGTCTCATGAGAAAGGGAAGGACACAGTATTATTGCATCACATTTTTCAATCAACTCCCTTTCAAACATAATATTTGGTGCAGACGAAAGTTCAGGGTTATCAACTGACAGTTCATTGAGGTGCCGATTGTGTAAACCTGAGTACAGTACAAGTTACGTTTTTTGTAAAAAAAAAAATGATGATGTTTTATTTGGCTGGGACATGAATAAGTGGGGAGCGAGGAGGGTTGCTTAACCCATTATAGCAGCAAATATATACCCTATGCAATATGGACAAAACTTGAATTCCTTTTCTGCCACACCTCTTCACAGAACCCCTCTAGATCTGTTGTGAATTCTAATTCATAGATACATAGATATATGCTTTGGGTAAGCTAGTCTGCTGTGCATACGACGTGATAGTGCTGTGGTGTGAGTGGGTGGTGAGCACCTCAGACATACATGTATATAGCTGCTCAGAGCTGCTCAGAAAGCCTTACCTCTTGGAGTTTGAGATAAAGGTCTACTCATATGTTATACTGTTGGGATCCAGATTCATATCCAGGAGACGGCTACTGGTATGGTCAGTGTATATATACCTACTCCCAGGGCACATATACTCTGCCCCCCCCCCTCCTCTTATCACCCTCCCCACTTCTCAGAGCCAGTCTCCTTAAACATTGTATATGTCATAACAATACCTTCTTCTTATATCACTTATACAACAATTTGATAGCAAACCTCCACTCCAACTGGCAGAGAAATTCAACTCTGATACGCCATACCATTATGGAAATCGTCTTTGCTTCATGTTAATTTTGATTTATTTATCCATCTCTTTCATTTCATTTATTTTCTTTTTATTGTACACAGAATTTATTGTACACAGGATGGTTATTGAACACTTGCGGCGTAACAACCCCCAATGCATGCGATCAGACATTACCCAACGTGCCCCATAACAAGGGGCGAAAAAAGGTGCACTGTGCAAGATTTATAGCCTCAAGGTAACAGTGAGTGGCGAGCTACTAAAACCTCCCTGACCTTAGACGCGTGAGATACACGTGCTAGAGAGTAATTAGCTAGCAGCCTTTGATAAATTACCCCCACCTTTAACAGTGATCGCTACCACTACAACCAAAACGTGTCGGCAATCTGCGTCTATGGGCCCTACCTTTTCTTTTTAGTAATTCCCCCATGGCGGCTGGCGTTCGATCGTGAATTATACACGTTCCCGGGGTTACGACCGTGTCGCCTTTGTCCACCTACCGGCAGCGGCGGGAATTAGCAACCTGCACATGCGCGTTGGTAACAATAGAGACGCTGGCAGCGGCATGTTGGCGTATCGGGCTCCTGCTTCGGATTGCCCAACCAGATACAACCTCCCACCTTGACAACATGACGAATACTCCCCCCCCCCTCCTCCTTCCTTCCCCACCTCCACCAACCCCCTTTTCCCGCTGAACCATCCCACCGCTTTTTTTCCTTTTTCTCCCTTCCTTTCCGGTGTTTTATTTAACTAGGCCGTGCACACTTTAATCAAGATTTACGGTAAGGAGTCAGCTTTATTGCGGCGGATAGAATGGCTGGACACTGCTATCCCATCTGGAGGCCCAGCTGAAGAATGGTGGTGACAGAGTTGTGCCGACCCGCCCTAAGTCTTAAAAGGTCAACCAAAAAGCTACAGGAAGCGCCTCTCCTGTGTGGCGGCCAGGGAGGGGCGCGTTCTGCGCGGGAGCACGCAGATAGACTACACAAGCGCCATCAAGGGAACCGACGACGAGTGCCGACTTCCGGTTTTCATATATGGCGACATCGTCATTATTCCTTGGGTGTAGCAGGGTGGGGGCGGGATTGAGGGGGGGGGGGCTCTGAGCCTCACAGGATGGAAGGAGATAATTACTCTGGTTTGGAGAACAGGAGAAAAGGCTAGGGAAAAAAACGCTTGCTCTCAGGGGAGCTGTAACCTATGCCTAGGTCCATAGCTTTTGAAGGAGGCGTTCGTGAACTCCCATACTCAGACTTTAATAACAGGAGGTGCGTACTGTAGTGGAGACTGATGTGAAAGGGACGTATATTATGCAGCTGTGATAAACATACAGGAAGACAGTTACTGCTAGTAGTCACTTCCCTAGTCATGGATAATTTAACTCTTTCCTCCTTTAATGTCCAATCTCTCCAAGGCCTCTTAATTTCACATTGCTCATTTTGAACGAGGCCTGCAGTTGACTAGTACTACTATGTGGGACCATTCGTACCAAAATTGAAAATCCTTAGCCTCTTCAGACCTAAAATGCCTCTTCTTCTTTGTCCGGAAACACATGTCCCCCTGTGGACAAGCATACCCATATGGTTATGTTCACGCATCTTAGCTTCATGAATGAATAATTTTCTTAATGTACTTAATTTCAACTCGTCATTCTAATTCACTGTAAAATTAGAAGGTGACATCCCTTGTCATTGTAACGATGATGCAGTATACTGCGATTGTGGTATGCACAAGGCAGGTGGCTTGGGTTTTGGGATATATTTAGATGGCAATTGCAATGGAGTACGCTTCTGTCTATGGCAATTGTTATCTGCCTGCTACGTGTATCATATCATGAGCCGTAGAGGCATTTCTGATGCATAGCTTTAGGTGTCTGCAATATGTGTTACACCTTACTGCTGTTGCTGCATAATTAGACAGTATGAACCCGTGGCACCTCCACCCCTCCCCCCTAGCACCTGACCCCCCAACCGGCTGGTGCGCACACTGGAACATTAAAGGACACAGGTGTCCCAAGGCACCCAAAATGACCCACCCCCGACCTCGACCCAAGGCCCCGGGCACGACTGCAAATGAGAAATAGCACCAGAGGTAGCTAACTGTAGTGATGAAAGTGAATTGGGCTTACATTTTTAACAGCCAACAGTACCCTTACACTGGCAGCATTTTAGCACCATTAGCAAGGAGGGGCCCTCTGTGGACAACCACAAAGGTTTTTTTTGTTTTTGTTTTATATACGTGAATGTAAAACGTATTAGGCTTGGGTGGAGCCTGGGAGGGCTGACACCACAGCTGCAAAGTGCCATGGTTCAGAGAGTTTGCTACAAAAACATGGTTGAGCTTTCGTGCATAATAACCTGGGGGCAACATTATATCCATGACTTTTAAAGGGTAAAATGTGATTGGAGTTAACATAGACTTCCAGAGTTTTGGAGTGTCAATTCATTACAAGTCATACAGGGACGGTCGATCTATCTATATATACCTGAAGGTTTCATGGCACATTTCACCAACAAAGTGTTAGTGAGTGACTCAATATTGTGGGTGAGTAGAAAACAGCAAGTTACTCACAACGGATCCAACTGAGTGCACCATATTGACAATGCCAATGTGTATTAGACACCATTTTATAGATTGAGGCTCCAGTAGTTCTTCCTGGGAAATATCAGATTCCCATACAGTGTTTCAAACCCGTACGGTAAACAGGTGGGTGGCAAAAACATGTTTGTGAATACAACAGTGTCTAGCTACTCAAGGTGCCCATCTATCAAATTCAAAGTGATCACAAACTAGCACTATTTGACAGCATGTAGCAATGTGAATTAACTTTTGATCGTGTCCATGCATTTATAATGAGCCTTATTATAGAGGACGCCAGACCGCCTGGTTTAATCAATAGGTAACGCATAAACATGCATTTAGATTCGCTACATGTATCCGATACACAGGCAATACTCATTTCTCCCATCGTCATTATCCCACCTTCTCTATATTGCTCGGCTTGTATTTTCTATAGGTTTTCCTTTTTTTACTCCCTTTTTGTCCCATTTCGTAAATCGGCGTAGAATCATTGCCGTCGTTATGTACACCATTCTCAGGGATATAACACAAGGAGACATCTCCTAATACCGTACAGAAATGAATGGATCCGCCCTCACATCATTCCTTAATCAGGTGCGAGACAAGGGCGCCTGAAAAAGACCCTCGCTCCCTGATGATGCCGGCATTTTTTCCATGTTGGTATCCTAGTTTATCATGGGAGCGGCGGTGGTGTGGCGAGGATTGATAGGGGGCGGTCTTGCCTTGCTCAGATTGGGTGGTAAGAGGGGACTGGTCAGATATAGAGAAAGTCAATAGTCAGGCCTCCCGTCCCAGCTCCATCCATCATTGACTCTAATGTGGGACATGGGGGCCAACACAGCTCCCAGAGCGCCAACGCCAATCTGACGACATGTCAAAATGCACTGCATGCAAATTCTACGTAAAGAGGGTGTATAGGGTATGATGATGCCGAAGGGCAGGGTAGGGGTATGAGGGAGTGTTGGGAGTATATCTGCTAGGGCTGTGGTTGGGAGAAAGGGTATAGTGGGGATATGGGATATAGGTTAACTTGGCCTGTAAGGGATCATGATGAAGTAGGGGTATGAGGAATTCAGGGTGGGGAGTATTTTATAAGATATACGGGGGTGTGGTTGGAGAGCAATGGCTAATATGAGTATAATGGAACATACTGCTGAATCTATATTATAGAGTCTGATTGAATGGACGCGATGATTTGCCACAACAGACCAATGTGACTATACTCTTTGACACAGTATTTCTTTTTGTTTTCTAATAATGGTTCCAGTGGTCATTTTGACTAAATCAACTGTGGGTAACATGCAGACATCTTATTATGATATAAGATAGCAGAGGAAGATTGGTATATAAAAATGACATGCTGTCTCGTAAATGAGTCATTTTTCTTTTATAAATATTTTAAGACTGAAGGCATTGGCCAAATTGAAGAATCTAAGAAAGGGTACATCTGATAATCAATCTCTGCCATGTCCATTGCCCACACTTATGGATTCCTCCTACTTTTAGTTTCGACTGAAAGTGAAAGACAGGTTTACTTCACTGAACAAGCACTGCTTGAGGCCTCTTGTAAAATAGACCATCGACTATACGAGGGCCATGGGCAGCCAAGTGGAATTTTTCAACATATCCCCTCAGGACTTACTTGACTGTTTTTGTTGTTGTGGGGAAGGCCATCGACCACAGTCAGTTAGTGACTGTCCCGGCCTTATACGCTAATCTCCTGTCCCGCCCCGTGCCTCCATGTTCTCCCAGCTTACCAAACAGACCCATGGCACGTCATATAGTCATCAGGGCCTCGATTAAACCTGTATTGATGAAACAATAGCTATGTAACCGTCCCCACATCATGCAGCAAGCGGCCGAAGAAACAAACCTAGATTGCTTTATTTCTGCTTCATCATGCATGCTTAGTGTCTTGGCTTCATGCACAGTTGGAGGCATAAGGCCGTGAGTAATGCTTATTTTATGCTGAGTGTAGTTGTACATTTAAATATTAACACTGATGGGTAGGGTAAAAGAGTTTGTGAACAGCTGCCGCTGTTTTGTTTGGGGCGGGGCTAAATACTAGTGTTCCAAGCAGCAGGTGGTGGTGATGAGACACAGGGAGTGGATTAAAAGTTTGGCTTCTCACCGTCTGTGAAAATGTTGCTGATGTTTTGTAGCACAAAATGGGGCAATAATCCCTACATCGTGGTTTTATGATTCATTATTACGTCCAAGCTCCACATGATAAATATGGAATATGATATGAGCTACACATGGGATCTACTAAATTGATCTATTTTTTTTCTAATTTCATCTAAACCCTTTCAGACCCTTTATCGTTTAGTTTTCATATTATGGTCATAATAATGGCTTATGACATGACATCCAGTGATGAAAACTAAAGGACTCTTTTACATTACCTTGCCATGGTGTATATGTATATAAATTATGCTCACGTTTACCAGGATTCCCTCCAGGATTTCTGGAAGAAGATAGTTATGCCATAATCTGAAAGGAGGTGTACATATATTGACCAATAGAGTGGCCTAGTGTAGTGTATGTCCTCAGATAAAGGTCTGGCTATTGTTGGGTCGATGACACTGCTCTGTAGGTCCGGTAAATAACCTTTACAGCCCAAACCTCTTCGACCTCTTACTACGATTCCCTTCTCTATAGTACCCTAATTAGGTGTTTTAGCCTTTACGTTGGTCCTCCCGGCGATCCTTAGAAGATGCTGCGGCCGTGTGGGCGCCTTTGCAAACAGGTCGATAGCTCTATAGCCTTCATCCCTCTATCCTTCCAGACTGCCTCAGTGCCTCACAGAGGGCAAGAGTCGAGGTATCATGCAACGTGTGTCTACACAACCGTATCCATGTCATCAATAGTAGGATAACTGTGCCACTGAGACTGCGCTGCAAGAGGCAATACACATGGGATGGGACATGAAGACTTTACTTAGTGACCTTATACTACTTACATACTGCATACACGGTCTGGGACGAGACCCTATAGGTGGGATATAGCACTGTTGCAGACCAACACTGTAGAAATATATATACCGGTTGCAGAACGATACTGTAGAAATATATATACCCTACTTTATCATCAAATATATAGGGATTTAGTTTGTGTGTAAGTATTGATCTTCTCTTACACCAGGGACCAAGTATAAATTTGCCTTATTGAGCTTTAGTACCACCAAGACCTTGTATAAATCCCCAGCATCAATCAGGATATCAGATGTCACTCTGTTACTTGATGACTAGGTGGTGTAATCCTGATATATTGATATAGTTTGATATGGGTTAAGAGGGGAAGGCTATTTTTCTCTGCTCTCATCATTCCTGTGTGGTATAATGGTGGCTTCCAATCAATGTTTTCAATATGGATTACGCTGTAATGCCACTTTTTGCATCATGATGTGTACATATAATTGTTTCGAAATTGGTATCTCGAAGCACTCACCTCTCAACACCTCTCAAGATATATATATATAGTCTCTACCGTCAGCACAGTCAGTGTAGGATATAATCACCACTATCAAAAGCCTTGGGGGCATTACCACTACAAGATTATCTCGGTCGTTAACGAGAGAAATAGGCAATCCATGATCAAATGTTCCCGTGGTTCATTAGACCTAATAGGGACATGTGTCTGGTTCTGAGGGGACGTGGTCTCATGCCCTGGAGGTGGTATTGAGTTCAGGAGGACGGTGGGTAGCGGGGGGCAGGCAGACAGTCTTCTCACCTGGTTAGCCTTAGCCTAGAACCCTGCAGATTCAAGGCATGGATACCTGTGTATTACCTGGTTATCACCTGCTTGATTAGGTAGCGAATCACCCACCTGATTGCCTCCCAATCCGCCATGGAACATGCTCACCTAGAGACCCCATGATCTCCCTCCTGACACCCCAAGTGACCCCAGGGGGTGGGCTGGGTGGGCAGGTAGGGACCATGGAGGATCAAACTCAGTGTGGATAAATATTTCAGTGAGAATATCAGGAGCTGGTGGATTAGGGCAGGGGCGAGCTGCTCAGGTAACTGCAGATAGGGATCAGGTTACAATATGGCGGATGACCTAAAACTGACACCATCCATCCTGAGGGGTAAGGAGGTGGGGGATTAGGAGGTAGTCCCTCCAGGTGTTGGGAACTACAGACTGTGAGAGATAGGGGTAGGGTGTGGGGAGGGCAAGGTCGAGTCGCCTGCGTCCACCGCATCTCCTGTCCCTTCGATCATAGTCATATCCTCAGTGCAACATATCATCTTGCACCGTGCAACACCTGATCTCCCCCTAGAGGCCAGGAAGGTCAACATGCACCGACCACCCCCTTCCCTGTTTGATCCGGCAGGGGGCACTGTAGTCATAGGAAAGGATGTGGGGGAGGGGAGGTAGCATGAGACTCAGGTGGGGCACCCAAAGGAACAAAACTCAAAATGGCGTCGGCACTGCTTCCGTTGGTGTCGCGTGCCAGAGTTGGCCCTGATGAAAAGAGCGGCTTGGTGTTGGCCGGTGGAAGGCCTCAGGGCACAGCAGCACCTCGCGCCCAATGGGCTAACACTAACACCTGTCATGTTGGGGTTGCTCTATTGTAAGCACCCAACTAAAACAGTCCCCTTTGACTTTTTTTTGTTATGCCTATTTTCACCATAACGCCATTCGCGAGCAGTGCTTGTCGGAGAATGAAAAGAATAAATCCAATTACATGACCAAAAATGTTTCGTGCTGAGCATTTGTGCCAAAAAGCAGCAAAAATAAGCAGAAAACTGTTGTGCCTGTTTTAAAACTGTACTCTGAGCATATTCCATTGTGTTTCTTTTATGCGCAAGTGAAATAACGGTGAGGCTTGAAAGAGCTAAGCGGATTTGAACACTTTTATGTGCCTAGTTTTTGTATAGCACTACAATCAGAAATGAAATTTCCCCTGCTACCAGAGCCCTGAATTCAACATGACAGATTAAACCATTAAGTGTACGAAACATGTGTTCCATTGAAAACATCTAATGATACTTTCTGCTCTTTTTAGCGCACATTGGCCTGGCCCAAGCCAAAGAAAAGTGATTTTAATTTAGTAGAGGAGGACATGGAATTGCGAAAGCTGTAAATCTCTGACCAATGGCTGCAGAAATCAGAGGTCCCTTGACGCAAAGCCAGGGGCCCCTAGGCATACAAAGCAAAAACATCAAAAGTTTGTCAGGCCTGGGTTTCATCCTTTGTGCCTGGACAATAATTTGGATGTGTTTTTTTTTCACTTTAGTAACAAGTAACTCTCTTTTAGTAACAAGTTCTCATTGTGATTGAGGGTGAGATAATGTTGAGCAATAAATTTGTCATATAACCATCATTTCACTGCTTCTAAAGGACTAGAGCTACGGTAAATGTAGTCTTCCTACCAAATGAACACAGCCTATGTTTTGTTGAACATTTCTACATAATTATACGGTTTAGCCTAACACATTTACCTGATTGTATCTGTTCTGAGCAATTCTTAAAAAGCAAAGTCTATCTGTCTATACTGTTTTGACAGCATCCAGCGTTTGTGTTTAATCAGAGTTGATGGGCAATGCTTTGGTGAAATGGCATGTGGAGGCCCTGACTTAAAGCCTTAAAGCCTTGACAGCATGGTCAAGGCATGGCCTGCATATCGCACCTGGTCTTTAACATTTTATCAATTTGTTTATGGCAGCGGCCAGAGCAGCTACATGTACCTGTTCATGGGTGGTCCCCGACTGGACATTGTCGACGCCCCTGCCCACCCAAAGTCAGCCCCCACCCACAACCCCCCCCCCACAGCCACCTGACGAAAGCCAAGACCTTTGTGCCAAAGTGTAACCTTTGAAATCGTCACACCTTAACCCTTTAGCAGATTGCCTGGTCAGATAGAACTACATGTACCATTACTCCATGGCAATTACATTGATAGGACCGAAATATTATGCCCAAATACCATCGACGATGTGGCTCATTTTTCAAATAATTGATTGTGTGAAAGTTTGAAATGTCACATCATGTGGGTTGACGAAATGGTGTGAGGGATGCTTGTCATGTCGTTAGGTCACAGAGGTGGTTGGTGAGCGGCTCTCAGCAGTTCTGAGCATGACGGGCGTGGTCAGTTGGCCGAGCTGCTCTTGAGCTGCTCACCCTACGGGGGTCTGGAGCTGCTCACGCCACTCCATGACCCTGTCAGGTCAAAAGGCTTAACTGACCTGTCACTGGCCATCGGTCAGTCCTACCGGCCAATCATGGCCTCTGTCAAAGCCACACTCACAGACATGTCCACTGCCCCAAGGAGCAGCTCTCTTTGAGCAATCGCTCTTCCTGGGCAGCTCATCGCTTTAACATTTTTCAACTTCTTCCTGCTACTGAATTCCACCGAGTCAGCTGTATTACCCGCAGGGGAAATTGAGGAAAAAACATGAAATCTAGATGAGATTGATCATGGAGAGGATGGGTTTGAAATGGAAACTGTCAAAAAGCATGGTTCATGGATTGGGTTCAGTGTTGACATTGAGGAGGAGAGCTACGACAGGCGGGTCAAATGGCTGAGAAAAATGCCCTTGCCACACACAGCCATTGGAGCTGTGATCTTGGCTGAAAGTTTTGGATAAGGTCCCCTAATACTAGACACTGAGCAGCTTGTACAGACACCGAGCACCTTGTATTGGGAGACATGGCCTAAGTCCTCCTATACTTTGTTACACATTACCCTCAGCATAGTGCCTCGAATCTCGGTCTTGGATACAATCCTTCGGGATGACAAATACATGTGTAAACTTGAAATGCAAAGAGTCACTGTAGTGACGACATGATAACTACTTGGTATATGGCACTATTAGGGTAGATTAACCTTAAGATGACCGTTCCTGTGCAGGTTTTCAATAAGGGAAATGCAGTAGCTCATATCTTTGAGTCTAATAGGTCCTTAGGGTTCCCCAAGGTACTAAGTGAAAGACAATTATTTGGGCTTTTTGACCAATTACCTTTCTCAAATCCATGTGTAAAGTTTATCTATTGTTTTTCATCATTTCTAAGACCATCTTATTTAGTCTATTTTCACCTTGAGATGACCACCATGCATCTTGAGTGGACCATTTGATAACTACCCTTTTATTGATGCTATGATCATTAAACTATTATTTGAAAAAAAGAATAAATGTCTTTATAGATATGCAGTAAAATGGCATAATTAAAACTATTGCATCATAAGAAAATATATGTTTTTACAGTGACTCAATTAGAATGGAAATTGGAGGCAATTTTATGGCCATGGATATTGTAAATCTCATCAAAATAGAAGTGGTGTTTCCATCCCTGCATTATGGAGGCTTTGTTTTTAATGTTCTTTTATAGACCTTCAATATGGACTATAATAATCCATTCCTTAACTTTATGATCACAATGTCAGTATCAAATACTTCCTCTACACAGTAATAACCATAGCATAACAGTAAAGATTGAAATGTATGCATCAGAGCATAATCCAGTGAAGATTTCTATCCCAAACTATTCTGGCCATGAATCTTGTGATGTAATCCTACATAATCATTAGTTTCTATTCAATTAAATATACAAATAGGTGTATAAGGAGTGGTCACCTCAAGGTGAAATGGTGGTCATCTCAAGGTGAAATCCATATGTTCTAGGAAATAAGTCCTATACAGAAAGTATTTAATATTTCTGCACTTTTCCTTATGCTACCATTTAGCAAAGATATTTACCAATTCCTAGAGTCAAAATGTTGTATATGTGAGCAGTTGTCATCTTCAAATTATCGAACAAAAGTTCTGATGAAATGGCCAGCTGGTCTAGGTATGTGGTCGTCTTTAGGTTAATCTACCCTATATGCAATGGCTAACAGTATGACCAACTCTGAATAAGGCTGAAGTACAAGGACTGACTCCCTTTACATATTGCTATATCACCTGTGGACAAGTATTATGAAGATGAGCAGCTCAGTAATGTCTGGAGTGTCTCAGCCACGTCCTTGGGCCCGAGGGTAGGGTTGGCAACGAGTGGCGCCACCTTGTGACCCAGTCCTGACATTGAGGAATGGTTTTTCACTAGAGCCTCAAGGTGTGACAAAGCACAGGAGATGGGTGCCATCACCAACGGACTACCAGAAACACCTCATCCCTCCTTCATCCCTCCTTCATCCCTCCAACATCCCCAGAATCAGCCATAGACTGCTTCTCTCAATGCCTTGGACAACAGTTTTAATGTGTATAGGTTGAAGAGGGGCATTAGAGCTTTCTGACTCTTTTAGGCTGATCACATTTGAAACCCTTGGTTTTAATCATTTCACGAGATTGCCAACGATCCCCTTTTTATTGCTTGACATCCCTGAAATGGCATCATTGTAATCTATGCTGGTCTGCTGTCTGTTTGAGGGCGGGGATGACTCTAGATTCCTGTTGGAGATTACAAGGAAGACTTCCGCCACTCTTGTGCTTATCAGTCCCCAACATAACGTCTGTTTACATGGAACTCCTTAGAATATGAGATATATCACACTTCAGAAAATTAGATAACAGTGATATAGAGCTGACAGCTGCAATAGCTTCCTAGCACAGTCCAGGTGTTTTATCTAATTACGAAGGCTAGCTACTACATTGTGTCTGGCCATATTAAACGATAGTCCATACAGGTCGATAGTTCATAGTCTATACAAATGCACCATATTAGTTTTATAGTTGATTATATTGCCATTTGTTAATCATCCTCTTTGAGTCTGGATCACAATTGTCATGGGATCCATTCTCCCTGAAATACATAAATGGCAACAAAGGCTGCGGTAACTCTATACCCTATCACCCAACCCTGTCTGCCACACCTTCAGGGGGAGCAGTCCACCAAATAAAAGATCCCTGCTGCTATCATCGATCCATTAGCCACTGGGATCGAGAAAATGGGTGCCTCGCACTTGAGATCTAACAAAAGAGAACAGCAAGCTTTAGAGAACTGATGAGAATGGGGTGGGTGATGATGTGTTGATGAACATGATAACATGGTTAAATAATGACTTTAGCATTGCAAACTCCTGTAGAGGCCAATTCCATAGGGTATACCTACCTGATGCTAATTTAGGAGTTGGAAGTTAACTTTCTCAAGTCGGTTTCATTATGATTAATGAGACAGTTGCAGTTTCAGTTCAAAACAAATCGCGGGGGACTTGCAATATAGATAGCACATAGATCTAGTTATTAGGAAACAGTGAAATGATGGTCTTGGACATAGTCTAAAACTAAAACAATAACAGGCCTGACTGATTTATGGGAATATGATGAAGTAGTGAAGACTTGGAAAAAAGACGAATCTATAGTAATTGGTTAAGGTACCATGGTACTTCAATAATAGGCCAGATTGACAAGAATTATTCAGGGGTTAAGACGCAGACTCTGGAAATGAGGACAGCTACAAAGGACACATGCACTCATGAGAAAATTGAGAAATGAGAGATTATAGACATAGGAAACCGTGTCTCTGTGTAGAGGCTTTAAGAGTGACTGATAAGATTTTGCATAGAGGCAGTCAAGTACCCTGTCTCCCATGCATACACAGCAAGATGCACAGAGTAATACGAGATCGCAATGTGGAAGTCGAAAATACAAAGGCCTAATGAAGGTCCAGAATACTGACTCAGAAGCCATTCTATCGATGGCTTATTTTTCAAAAGAAGGCTGATCACTTACTAAGAGGCCGGTTTGTGTTACCACTGCGAAAGCTGTGAGGAATTACTACAAAGACAATTTGAATTACATTTAAGACTTTGATCTACTTAAAAATCTACTTTACCCTAATAGCTATAGGCACGCGCCCCGAAGCTGCCTTATACACTTTGAAGTCAAGGTCTTGATCGTATATGCTCAGCTTCAATGATATCACTTTCAGGCAGATTCCAAAAAAAAGTCGTTTTCAGTTTCAGCATTGCATGCCATTGCCTGGAATACAGTGGAAAAGGCAGCCATTGACTTTGTATTTCTTGTTGTGTCGATCTTTATTCTGCCAGCTGTCTAATTGCTGGCATCGCGTGTATGCATTAGTTAACGTGGTAATGGCTTCCAATATTCGTTGCTTGTGGCCAAATAGAAATTAAGGCCAAGGTGTGTACTTTCGAAAATGGGACTAAGGTTATTTTCTATTTGCCATTCACTTTTCACATGCCACGACAGCCTTGAAAATGTTATGGAGAGGCTATGGGAGACATTGAGATGTGTTGCAATTCATAGTATACACCACGAGCATAGTCAACTACTTTGTTCACATGAGCATATCTTTCATGTGGACACCCTTCGAAAAAGACGAGGCAAACATTTTTTCCCAATGGTTACCTTGTGAATGTGGTTACTTATACACGGCTATAGGCCTACATAGTTTTCATAGAGAGCTTTGACAGCAGTACCGCATCAATCTTCCCACAAATGTTCCCATGCTACTCTCATGAACGAGTCCTATCGAGAACTACTGATCGTGTAGAACCAATAGTACATAGATCACAAAGACAGTACATGATTATTATATCCATATATTTGGTCCATGTATTCATATTCCTGCATAATAATACTATGATAGTATACATTGTAGCTGTGTTTGTATTATTAGGGTGTACTCCAGCTGCCACTGGGTGTATTATTGGTACACTCTATAATGATTCCATCTATTTCAGCGGCCAACTTCCCATGATGAGAACATGGTATGTAAAAATAATGCTATGTTATATTTAGGCCAGTGCACTGGGTTGGCCCTGCGTTTTCCACGCTACTCCAGTACTAACAACAACTACCACCCCTCAGAACAAGTACAGGAGACCCTGCCTGAAGAATACCACCCTCCCACCGACCCTTGGCGGCCCCAGGGCCACCCGGATCTCCAAATGATTACAGAGTAAACGTGAAACGTCATTACAACTGCGGCGGATAAAGCGAAGGGGTAGAAAAAAGGTCAAGACCCTTGTGAGCAATGAGGAGGGGAAGGGGTGCCAGGGTTACGTGAGAAAAAGACCAATAATCACTGCAATCAGGGACCCGTCACATGGTCTCGTCAACTTGGCATGTGCTAATGGGGAGCGATAATTAGGAGTTTTTGAAAGGAAAAGGGTGAAATGGGTAGGGGCGTATAGGGGGCAAAACTGGGTGGTCGGGGGTCTTGTGGGTTTTGGGGAAGATTGAAGCCCGGGGGTTTCCGGGCAATGACGGGTGCCCATGGTTCCATTGATCCCTGTTTCTATAAAAGACACTATATTTATGGGGAAACAAGGACAGTTGGATAAAGAGAAAGGAAAGCGGTGTCCTAGTGTTGGCTAGCTATTCCGGATCAAAGCTTGCTGCCAGATATGGATCTTAGCTCCTGTATAGGCCTGTTACCTGAGATCTCTGGTTTCCTTCTCCCCTGGACTGGTCAATAGCATGAAGGAATATTCCCAGGCTGCACCGTCCATCATCTAGGAGACCAGGGGTGACTGAGGCTTGGTCGCATAGACTGGGGTCAATGTCATAGTTCTTTGTGACGGCACAGACGCGAATAATTGCACAACGGCGAATTGCATTATCTGAGATTTCCTCGACGGAGCCCAGCAAATGGTGGAGATATATTAAATTCGCAGTCCACGGGGAATGGTCGGGGGAAATTGGTTTGTGTAGGCCAGGAGCGTGATCCATCGCTGTATTCCTCGTGGGAGAAATGCTGATCAGGGTGATTTCCGTCCTAAATATTACCCCGCGCGCCGTATATAAATAAAAGGATGCAGCCGCAAGGATTTGAAAAGGCATGGATCTGACTGCATACCCATGTCAACGCCGGACTCCACTGTGACCCACAGAACAGTGTATATGCTATTTCCCCGAGGGCTGATGATAGATTACTCTGTCCTCAATGCTATAGACTTTTCAAGTTGGTTTTGTATAAGTATGCAGCACAGCAGTCCTGTCTCTAATGGGATCCAAGGAGGAGGTATGCAACACAAATATGTCTTCATCGTGACAGATGAATTAGAATATGAATTAAGAAAACAAGGCACAAAGGAATTTACAATCGCTGGTGATATATGTGAGATAAGCAATGGGATAAAAGAAATGTCGATTGAAAAACTAAATAAAACCTTTTCCCCCAACACGTTCCCTGTGTATCCCTTAAAAAGTAACAGAGAATTAACAAATGCACTGCAGACTCAGTATTAGTATAAAGACAATGCACTAGATGACATTTAGTTGCTAATATGTCAGTAGGTCGGTCCTTTCTGAAGGATCAAAGTAGGAATCCGACCTGTGACTGAGTAAAAGGGTCCGGTATCACCTTAAACACGCTCTTACACCTACCAACTGGTGGACCACGCCCTAGAGCAGAGGTGAATTACCAGGGGGACTCCCTAGAACTCAAATGTCAGAATATAGAATCACCAAACTGAGCTCATATAGATCAATAGTTTTCCACCATACACGTCTCCATTTGGCATCTCTACGTTGCCTGACCTGCACACATGAATTTTGACGTGTTTTTTTTTGTTCAGCCATTGGTTGAAATTACTTTTAATTTAGGATTGGCTAACATTTCTGTATTGCATAGTCCCTATTTGTGGTGATTTTCATACATGAGAACTGAATATATTTCATTGTTATCGCCTGTTGTCAATATCCACTAATATCATCGGAAATCGAGTGGTCCTAATTTGTCCACAAACTACAGGTAATGACACCTTAGTTTAAATAAAGCTTCCATACACAATAGGGGGAAAAGATACACAGTGAACTTGTATTTACTACTTATTAATATCACTGCTATAGGATATTAATGCAATAAGTAATCACATGGTACCTGGAGGGGGTAGTTCCATCAACATTAAGCAAAGTAGCAACGATATTAGCAATATTAGCTGAATACAGTAATTGCATATCCAACATTTGCAGGTATCATAGCACTTCATTAATCCCATACGTCCCCAAGTAATATGAACTGCGATAACAATACATCCCTCATAGGTTCTATGTGTAGAAGTCTGTGTTTCTATAACTATTAGCCAAAAGTGGAATAGAGAACATATTTTTAATATCTGTTTGACAATGAAGATGGGGACGTATTGCATAGAGCGCCTTGCTCCAACCAGCCCCACTCCCGTTTCAGTCATATTAGTCAAAGTGAACAAGAAACCATTCATCGCCTTAAGAAGATTGTAAATGAAATCGATACGACACACAGTGAGGGTTTTTATCTCTCCTAAAGTGATGAATGAAGGAAAGGATAAGCAGCTGCGGGAAATCGTCCATGTACATTTGAATGTTCCTTGAACAGGCTTATTCAGGCGTCTAGAGGTGAAAGCTAGTGTGCGTTCACTTGGATAATTATGGTAATCCTGGTCAATATTTTGTAAGGTTGCTATCCTAAGTCATATGGTGCAGCAGATTTGTACTGCCATAAAAACTCATTTAGATAAAGCTAGACAGCTAAATGATATTATCAGCATTATCCTATATTTTATTTAAAGAGAATCTGCAAGAAATCACGAGAAGGATTTTCACCTATAGCATGATCTGCACAGGGATGTGCGTATACTTTTGGGTTTTTCTGAATGTTAAAATCGGGAAGATCTACTCCACCTCTTACTTTATCATAACCCAGGGTAGCTTTCACCATCTTTCTATGGGTTTCTGATATTAATGCCAATTGACCAGCCTACTCCCTAATTAAAACACCTTTAACATGATCGCTAATTGACACTTAATGAACACAAAGGTGACGCCCCGGAAAACGGCAATTACCTCCAGAGTAAGGGATAGAGCAACTCACGATTACACTCATCCACTCAACAAAGCTCAAGGGAGCTGAATGTCGCGTCATTGCCCACCTTAGAATCAGAGTGCATTCTGTCAATTCTAATCTGCTATTTTTGTCGTGTGTTTTTTTTTCAAGGTGGTATTTTCTTTGAATTAGACATGGTCTATTATCAGTTGAAATCGATCTCTCGGCTGGTAAAGTTGCTCCTGGTCGAGAGTGTTAGTGTGATGATATTACATGTTTTCAGAACTAACCGTTCTCTTAAAGGTTTACTGGCACCTCACTCGTGCAGGCAACTATGCTCAGGCGAGGAAGAAATGAAAGAGATGAGAGTGAGAAAAAACACCGACCCCAACACCTGGCATTTCTCACGCGTCTCAGTTATTTCACACTCCATTATAAGTGAAAGTTTTGATATAGACGCCAAGAAAATAAGGCATTGTAGAGTAATTGTCTTCTAATGACTACTCGGTATGTGAAATTTGCAGTTCATTAGCGGATGCTCTTGCTTACACATGAATTCCATGGCATTCAGAAAGAAATCCAGGTGTGCCTAATTGACACTGAGGTGTGTGGTACGTGCTTTTGTGGCAGTTAATAGGTCAGGCAGGGTGGTGGTGATGATGGTGGTCACTAGGCGCCAGAACAGCATGTAGGAGGGGGCCTAGGGGGAAGAGGAATGAACCCATATAAAGACAGCAAAACGTCCAGTATTTGAGCCTGTATGTGACCGCTGAGAAAACAAAGGCCATTTTAGTTATGAATAGTTATCAAGTTTGAATTTCAAAGGTGAACTAAAATGTCACAGAATGTCAAGCATTTTTTTTTCAAACAGGCGGTCGTGCCTGAGTTCACTCATTAGTCATGGCCCGGGGATTGTTGATTAGTATTTTCATTAATTTCATGTCCAAGCTTTTTCCTAATGATCCAAGGAATGTGCTGCTATCTTTCAATGTTTACGGAAACTTTAAAATTTAAGGCACCAACCCCACCTACACTTTGTCTATTGCGTCTAAAAAGATCCATCGAACTTCTGATAGTGATAGTGATAAAAGGAGAAAATCAAGACAATCACTGCTCACCTTGAATACGTGGGCCATCTATCCCGATGTTATTTCACCTTGTGCTCCTTTCACATTACGGTGCTGATTACTTTGATCAGAAGGCCAGGTCATCTTCTCTGATTCCCTCAACCGGTCGGTGATTTCCATTAACCCTAACTCGAGATCACTGAAACCAATTTCAACCAGTCGAATTCCCTTTTTGATCCAATAACATTTATTTCAATCGGTAACAAAAACCTATCGTCTATAAAAACAGAAAATTCAGCTGCTCCCGGAGATGAGTCGTTAGTTAATACCTCAACAAAAGCACCTCACCTCATTTTTAGTATCATATCTAAAATAAATCTGCGCAAATCTTTTATTCCATCATGATCCCATCGACCCGCTTGGGTGTTAATGCCTCCATCTGGTGATGGGCCGGAGGAGGCAGCTCGATCTCAGCATGTTGTTCATGCTTGGTGGGATCACCCAGTCCCCCTGGGTGTGGCTCTTGGTTGGAGGGGGGGGGGTGAAGCTGCTCAGAGTATGCACTGAGCTGCTCGGGTTTTTTGGGAGTCAGGTCAGAGGAAATGTGTGAACAGCTAGAGAAGACAATTAAATGTGAATCTATATCAGAAATTTTCATGTTTTATCCATTTCTTACTTTTGTTGGAAATTTGGCACACTATTTGAAAAAAAAAACGTCTATGCCTGCGGATATCCTGACCAGACCGAATAGCAAAAGTAAGCGTCTGGGTTTTACATAAAACAGCAAGTCAGCTTGTTTTTTTTTAATTCACCCTACATACAGCTCTTCGAATTGCTAGTCTGTGGAGTAGCTCACGACCATATGGTTAAGAGCTCCTCGAAATTTAAGAGTGCGCTTCTCAAACAGCAGGGAGGTATATCATTGAAGCAGGATAGTTGCTCTGCGATATGAGTGAGCTACTCGGCTTGCCCCAGTAGCACTGGGAGGTAGTATAGGTTGGCTATGAGCTGTTGGTGAGGGGGGAGATGACCTGCTCGGTACAGGATGGAGAGCTGCTCCCCCACCATGGAGCTGATGATGCAGCCTCTGCCTCCTCATACCGCTCCAATCCCGACCGGGAAATCGTTCCCCCTGCTCCTGTGACCAGGGCTAATTTGGTACTGGAGGTATGGGAAAGTAATCATAGAGCAGCCAGGAGGAGCAATGGCAGGGCAGAGCTGGAGCAGGAGCTACAGCTACCGGATGAAGGTATTCAGGGGTGTGAGAAATGGGTTGGGTGAGAAACTGCTGGTTTCAACTGCAGCTGAAACTGAGAGGGCGCCTACTGCTTAGGGTTAAAACTAAAGCTCATATATGAGAAGAATTTTATGGATTCAGCTGGCCCAAGGATCCTTTCCATGGGCCTTTCAACTACCGTTCACTTTAACATCTGTAAGACTGATTCATAAGAAGTGGTAGATAAGTGGCTGTGAGAGCTCTCAATCAAGCATACAACACAATGGGACAATATGTATATCATAATCATGACGCTATATAATGTGTGATCATAATATTGTAATTCTCCTTTCCCAATAACGTGGTCCTCTCTGGTTGTAATTTGAGCCACAGGCATTTCCTGAGGACAATAGGACCTTTATAGTTCTATGCAGTACAGGTAGGTATGAAGAAAACGATTCCTTGTGATAAAGCTTTGTGTACGGCAAATTGCCTGGTATCAATAATTGGAAGATGAGGAGACATTGGAAACAATATAGTTTTGATATTGCCTGCATGTTCTGGAATAAGGTTGTGTTGTCATCATTCAAACGGATGTGAAATTTAATATCTGCCATTAGTATTTTCAGTTGTAAATGAAGTATCTCTGCACAGTGATTAATAAGGGCCTCATCTTTTATTTCTTCCCTAATGAATGACATAAAAAATAGTGAGAATTCAAAAATAGTGAAAATTCATGAAGACTGATAGAGATACTGACAGCTTTATGCGGTTTTGAGCGTGCTCCAGGGTCGCCTGTACAGATCCCGACTCACAGTTAACTGTGTCCATTTTCAAAATAAATATTTAGTACGAATTACATCAGGGGAATAATTTGTATCAATCTTAATGCCAGGGCCTCCAGCTTTACATAACGCTGATCCAAATCATGGACAAGAATCTCAAAAGTGTAATCCTTATCAAATATTTAAAGATGTAGCGTTCTATATTTTTCCAACACTGTTTCTACAAATGCCATATGAAACCTTTCCTGGTTCTCCCTGACAGTCGTTTAATGTGGCAGGTCTCTCAGGCGGCAGATGATTAGAAGTAAAGACCTACAAGGCCACTGGTAGGTGCTGATATGCATCTGTATCTAGAGTTCTTACAAATGCGGACTGCTATAATGAAGAGGCGGAACGCCCAGCAGCAATCCTTACACCCACTCTCCAGCCTTACTCCTATTAATGCCCCTTGGAAACTACAGCCGCCGATAACAGGTATAAAGCACGTAGCCTCTGTGGTTGGCTGAAGGGGAGAGGTGGGAGAGGAGGATAGTCAAACACAGAGAGGAGAGGAGGAGAGAAAGAGAGAGAGAGAGAGAGAGAGAGAGAGAGAGAGAGAGAGAGAGGGAGAAGGAGGAAGAGAGTAGGCGACAGTTGGGTTGGATATAGGGGCTTGGGGTGCACCAGATCGGTTAATGTGGAGAGTGAAGAGACTGCAGTTGAGGGGAAGAGGTATAAAAGCAAAGGCCCAGCAAGGGGAAATGGAGGAGGGTTAGTGAGTGAAAAATAAGTCGGTGTCACCATTTCGGTGAGAGGAGGGGAAAAGGTAGGCAGGTGGGTGGGCGGGACTCCTTCTCCACTGACTTATCATCAGCTGGAACTCCGAACGATGCTAATCAGCAAACGGAGACTAGCCACTGTAAGAAGTAACACGAGTATTGAAGAGAAGGCGTCGGCTCTGTGTACAGGGACCGTGTGAAGATGGCGGCTGCATGCCTTCCCTCTTCTATACTGAAGGTGGGAATACAGGTAGGGCTCTCATCTCGTTTTACGACCTTTAAGGGTCATACAGGGTATTAATGCATTAATACATCATGCACTCTGATCATCATGATGACTTGCATGAATGCAGCCTCGGCTGGACTGCATTCATACAAGTCATCATGTCGACATTTCAGATCTCATGCACACTGCACTGGTTGCATACGCTGTTGAAGGATCGGCATGATCAGCTCGAGTGAACAGCTGCCGAATAACTTACCACCACTGCATTAGTGCATTTTGCCGACAAATGACCTGCACTTTAAAGCACTGCTGTGCCCAAAAAGGGTTAAGGCCCTGTGGAGTTGTAGTTGTGTTTCTGATTCCAATCTCCTCTCCTGATGGCACAGGCGACACATATAATACTATATGTGCTAGCGAGATTTGCTTTCCTCATTGACTGCAAAGTGTCATGTATTTGATAAAATATCCTTCACTATCATATGGCTCACTTACAGTGGGCTGTTTGGATCGACTGCCAGGCTTCTATCTGCTGGGTACTATGAATGCTGATAACTAATGTGATAGCTAATGTGTTCTTTCTATCTACTCTCATATCCACTATTGTGTGGAGTGGGGAGATGGGAAGAGGAGTACATGTAATTCTATATTCAATGTTCATGTATGTATACTAAAAAGAAGTACGTACTTTAGACCACATGTATGGAACACATGTACCTGTGTAGAGATCGATTTGTGTGATTCTATGGGAACAATGCATGTATTGTTTACACAAAGGGCATGAATAGGCCGTACCGCATGTTTGAATTGTACAGCCCTTGATTCTGTGTTAATAGTGTAGGCCTATATCATGCATAATCATACGTGTTATCTAAGTGGGCTTCGCAGATGTAATAAGAATCCCTGTCGTTATGTAAGGTTTCATGATCATGATGAATTATTTACATTTGCTAATCATGTCGGCATCATTTCAAGCCAAGTGACCAGGTAGTCGCAAACAATTCTGTTTAATTGTAAGTAGTATACAAAAATGAGTCCTAGTACCAGGATTTTAATATGTTACAGCGCAAACATGTCATCACTACTCTTCTTTAATATAGAACAGTGATGCCCGCTGCCACAATCAAAATGCTTCGTGATACAAGATATCAGTCTTCGCAGACATTAGTGTATCACCCCAGTTGTACCTTTACCAGAAGGATCCCAGTAACTGGCGTGGGCTAAGAAAGAAAGTGTTATTCCGATTGGGTGGGAATTGTTGTTAGGTGTCAACGAAGCTAAGCATCCCTTCCCTCCCCGTCTATAGCCTCTACATCCAAGCGCTAAGATGACTAAGTGAGTTTCCACACCGCAGCAAATTGATGTCGACATCGATTGAGGATCCAATTAATCTGCAGCAGTACCCTATATTATCGCCCATCTCACATATGGCATCTTTATTTAGAGTACAAATATTGGGCAATTAGTTATCAATTTGTGGAATTAACACCAGATATAGATGAGGTGTGACAGGATGAGGGCATGCATTTGAGGATAAACACACAACTTTCTGCCGTGATTTTACGTTGTGTTTTCTGAATAATCAACTTAGAGCACGGCAGAAAACTATAGAGATTTCTGCATTACCCTCACTAAGATGTATATAGATGTATTAGACCTGCAGGGAATAAGAGTTATCTCCACAGACGTACTTTTTGTCTAGCAAAAATAAAAATGGTAATTATAAACTCTCAGCAAACTGTTTCATAGGAAATACTTCAGCTGACCATGCCTTTAAGTGGCATGTCATTGTCTATCCATTCTGCTTGTTCAATCATAAAATGGCTTTCATGGTAGATAAATGAAGCTGGTCTAGTTAGGTTTATGGATGAGTGTGGTCTGTTCTCCTAACCTTTGTCATCTGAAAAAGCTGCCTCAAATATCCCAGTCAAGCAGACCTGGTTAATGTCAGCATAGTGTTCTACTGACACAGCACCAATATCAGACACAGAAAGTGTTAGGAACTCAACCCTCAATGTGTCATTAGTGTGGCAACGTTTTGTGATTATAAGCATAGTATTTTATGAACTTATCAGACCTAAACATGGCAAAATGCAACTTTTAGGTGACTTAGTCTAAATCAGTGTCTTTCGACAGGTAGTTTATTTAATAGGGATTCCAAACCCACCAGTTCAATAAATGGGACACTGAACTCTTTCTTCCAGCAACATGGCTGAAATTTTACACGTAACCGATGTCAGATTTTCTACATGTCCTGCATTGTTCTGTATAGCAGTGTGTGAACTGGCTGTTGTGTAACTAGCATAAGAGAGCCTGTCTCCAATCTGCGCCATTCACTTTATATGGAAAGCACGGCTTCTTGTATCTGGAGCAGATCTATATTGCAATAACATTACCATTTTCCTTTGTATTCCCTTCCTTTGTTCCTTCCCAGCTGCCTACAGATGTTTCTCATTGTTGACTGCTAATATCAGGAATAAGGTAGAACTATTACCAAATGTAAAGAAGCGCAATAGATATAAGTCCTGGCTTTATCTCTATAGAGAAACGTGGTAGAAGGCGCAGGCGTTAGTGGTAAGTACATGTAGGTGTAGTCCCAAGTCCCTCCCCAAACGGCGGTTCTAACCAAGCTGATTGTTGCAGGGCTTTTCTATAGCTCCAGCTTTTCCCACTGTAGGGGATAAAGAGCATGTCTTGTGTGGGAGACGGAAGTTGGAGGCTAGGAGAGCTGGGGGTGTGGGGTTGAGGCAGATGCCTTACTCTTTAAGCAATGCTCCGACATTGCGACATGATCGATGCGCATCGACGGTAACAAATACGGCCCATCCAAACCGCCCCACAAAGTCTACACCGCTAACGTCTATGTAACATAGGCTTACCTCGCACGAATAACAATGTCGTATAAAACAATATAGTCTCGGCTGGTAAGGCGACCAGATTAGAAGATAAGGGAACACTGGGGCCACCACCTGCCACGCTACGACTAACGCGCCCCCTATTGGCGTATGCCCGACTGCTTCCTGTTGCATTGATCGGCAGTGGGGGCAATCCACTACCGGTAGCAAGGTGGGGGATTTAGGTCCCTCCTCCGATATATCAAGTACGACTTAATTGCTTGAATCCATCTCTTCGCCTTGAGAAATTCACTGAATGGCAATGAGACAAGAGAAGGGCCAGTGGATCGGAAAAGGGAGGTGGGGATATTTTAAAGAGGATTTTCCTTTGCGGGGATGTTGGTTGGGTGGAGCGGGGGTGGGAGAAGACTTCTGTGGTCGTTGTCTCTCGTCTTGCTCTGTTCTCTGGCATTGATTGGCAAACACAATCCGACTGGGCGAGCCGCCGGATCGTAATGTGTTAATTTGATACAATTGCCTCACAGGCCGACGCCCAGAGATCCCCAGCGAGGACGACAGGTACTAAAACGACCAGCCGTGTCCGCCGCTGGGCCGGGCATTAATTCATTGATGGTTCCTTGATGAAGATTAGGGTAGCCAAGCGTAGGTGAGAGGGACTCTGAAGGGTGGGTGGTGGGATGTAGCCTGGATGGAGGAGGTCCCGCGGGCTACACGTACTCAACGTCATTAAAATTGAATGACTACGGCGGATCGATAACGGACCAATGATGGAGTAGCTCGACGGTCACGTGATGTCTGAGCGTCTTTTCGGGACGTGGACACGTCGGTGAGAAGAGAGATGAGAACTAGCCCTGCAGAGGACGCACGAAGGGGGAGGGGGAGGAGGCTGTACAAAAAATATAGCGATGTGTCGGCAGCCAACACCCCCGACATCCCCTTATTCTGAGGCCCGCGGCATTTTCAATATGGTGCTACGGATGGCCTCACTTATCCAAAATTGCTATCGAACCAGTCTCCAGGGGCCATAGTTCTGGCATGGAAAGTATGAGGAATTAAGCCTAAAAAAATGTAAGTCTGATACTAGTAAATGTGAAATTAACTGTAGCTTGGCCACCCTTTCCTCGTTGCTTTGAGGGAATTCATATTTAACCATTCATATTTGTCAGGTCTGGTAACCATAGTTACTGCAACGTTCCATGTGTTGTCATTTGGTGTCTCTTGTACTATATATCCACAATCCCTGCAATCCTGAGACCTTACAGAACTTTCAAAGATATTTCCTCCTGCATGTATACTGCCACTAAGGAAACGAATGTGTTGGTAACAATGCATGGAATATCTTTATCAAAGTCTACGGATATGAACAGTTCTTGTAAGCACTAATGGGAGTATAGATGATTGGGTGTATATGATCAAGCATCATTTTGGCATAATGTAAGATCTTAGCTTCCCAGATGTCCTCTAATGAATCACCTAACCTGAGAGCTCATTTTCATGTTTTGACTCTCTGTGCCTGATATGTTGGAGATAAAGCAAAATGGATGGTTGTGTCGTAACTGGGAGGTCATTGCCGTTCTAAAGAGGGTCTAACTTTGCAGATTGGACCAGTAGAAGTATCTGGATGATAATGTATTTCAATATACATGCATTTAAGCCCAAAACCGTGCATTTAAGCGCGGTTGGGCACCTAAGGGTTAAGATGGGTGACATGATACCTCAAGGGTTCATCCTCAATTCTATGCACATGTGATGCATGGGTACAATGCAAAAATGGTGTTTAGATCCTCAACACAATTCTAAACATATTCTTGCAACGTTTTTGTAATCACATTAATTCCCTAAACATGTTTAGCCAAACAATGTGCTTAGCTCAAGTGTTTAGAAATGTAGGTGTTTAGGTTAAAACTTTTGTGTTTAGATATATGAATTTTTGTGTTTAGGTGTTTATGAAATTTTGTGTTTAGATGTTTAAATGATTTGATGGACATTTAAGGTTTGCAGACATGTATGCATTAAAAAACAGAGATATATTTTTTTTTCTCATTTACTGGTGGGGGGGGACTTCAGCAGGTATTTACTTGTCAAAGTCTCCAAAGATGTCAGCCACAGTTATATATGTGTACATATATTACACACTGCATCAGAATGAGAGACTTGAGAAAGTACAACAGCTTGGCAGGAAGGAAATTGCCTTATCTATTCCAGAATAACATCAAATAGGTGACAGTCATGGATTTTATTGATTATTTTATGGTAATGATGGTGGCATGAGGTGAATCTAGTCGATTTTCTATTGCCCTTTCTATTCACATGATATTCTATGAAATGAAACCATGATAAACATGGGATTTGGGGACATTTGTCACAACAATTGATTATAACTGTGTGCAGATAGTCCAGTCAAAGGTAGTGCTGCTACCTGGTGTGGATTCAACATCCAAGTATCTAAACATATTGATGTTTAAATCTAAACACCTATTATTCAACTGTCTCAACTCTAAACATCTAAATGTGTTTAGCATAAATGTTTATTTAGTTAGAATAAAAGTGTTCATTTCCTAAATGTGTAGTCGATGAGACACCTAACTGACCTATATGTTTAGGTTTTAAACATGTTTAGACCTAAACATGTTTAAAATCTAAACACCATTTTTGCAGTGTACTGTGCGGGCAAGAACGTATGGTGAGTTACTCATCAGAGAATGGGCAGATGAGGGGAAAGGGCCCTCCTTGCGGGATTTTTATTACTGGGTTTAGCCACTAGGGGAGGTATAAAGGCTAAAAATATGAAAAGTAGGCCAAAAATTGCATTCAGGTATCTTTTTACACAGAAAAAGATAGTTCTGTTAAAAACGTTCTATTTTTGGGCATTTCCTATCTGTTTGTAATGTAAATGGCACGTTTTGAATCCAAAACAAGGCCAAAATATGGGTTCTCAGAAAAGTGTGTTGCCAGGGCAACCAAAATTATATCCCCAATATAAACAAAAACAATGTCACTTGATAAAATGATTGATGGAGATTCATAAGCCGAAAAAACATATAGATATCATTTCTAGATCAAAAGATATGCCCAAATGAATGGAAAGGTTTTGTCATTTTTTGATTGATTATTGAAATCATTATGCTAATTAGATGTCTGGTTTAATCAAAACAATGAATTATAGAGCTTATTGGCTGCATTGATATGGTTATGTCATTCCATTTTCGAGAAGCAATATCTCAAAGACCAGAAGGGCTATCTGCATGTGTTATACATCATTTTAAAGCTGATAACTTAAATTTTAAATGTCACATTTTGCCTTGGAGGACCCTTTTCCCTCATCTGTCCACAGATGCATATAGCCCAAGTGGGTAACTCGATAGGCATCATGCACCACGTTCACTAACAAATTTTTGGTCAGAGTGCGTTAAAGCAATATGCAACTCTCAAAGGATCAACCTTCTCTTACGGTCTCTATATCTAGCTATTATCTTGCAGTGGTTCTACCCACCCCTCTCCCACATAGAATACTGATATCAGGAGGTATTAGGGAGAAATGAGCGGTCTTTGCTATATAATAATGTATGTTCTCTAAGAGTAAATTAGGAGTATGCATATGAATGATGGAAGTTCATGATATAGGAGAGGCAACAGTATACATCTAGCATGTCATATTCATATTCAGGGCCATAGCATGTCCCATACAGTTTTCTAGTGCCTGTAAGGGCAAGAGCGGCCTCCTGATGATTATTGCAGACTGTGTTAGCAGATATCATGTTATCACGACCACCTCGTGTTCGAGGGAATAGTATCAAGAGACCAACTCCCCTTACATGTTAAATTGGACGCTTGGTTGAGCGCCGGTTTCTGTTGCTGATGTTCGTGTGTCATTCCATCCAGGCGTCTTCAGACAAAAGCCTGGGTAGAATCTCTGAGTCATTACATAAGAGGGTGGGAAGGTGTAGGGGGTGATGGAGGGGTTTGTGGTAAGGAAGAAGCTCTTCTCTTCTATACTGAATGACGACTGTATGAATCGATGCCATTAGCAAAAAAGGGAGCATTGCAAAGTAAGCCGCGGTATATGGCTGCATGGGGTTGGAGAGAGGGTATGGGTCGATGTGAGCAGGAACAAAGCCCCACTCAGAACCCGACCACCAAAAGGCGGTGTGGTAGCTAGGTATAACGGAAGCACCGAACAAAGGCCGTGAGCCCCCAACCGGAACCAGCCTCCGGCCGAGGCCACTGCACAGGCGTGGGTAACCTGTGCCCACGCGCAAGTAGCCTCTAAAAACTAATGACTACCTCTGTTACCTACATTATTTATTAGATATAGAGTAAAAGACCAAATAGGCGGACAGTTAATAGTTATCTCTCAGTACAATCAATAATGAAAAAAGCTTGTCAAATCCCTACTTGCACAAAAGGTAGCCATAACACTTATGTAACAGATGGTAAGGTGGTTTTATGATAAAAAAAGTTTTTACTATGTGTAAATTAAGCCAAGAAAAAGCTTGATCAGGAACCTAATAGCGGACACAGGTACCTATTAGCGGACAGTGGACTTGCCTAATGAATAACATGCAAGAAAAGCATCATTATGCAATAATTATTCCATCTAAAACATTATGATACATGTACTTTACCATTAGTATGCCATTCCCTGTGATTTCTTCATTGTACATTAGGTAAGATATATGAACTCAAAAGCTTCGTATCTTCCAGGAGGACTATGACACCAATACAGTTTCTGTCAAATAATGTGTAATTGCAGATGATTTTCATGTTCAAATGCATTCACATGATAGGTCAACGAGGTAGAAGCAGAACTGAAGGGTAAACCCTAGAATGAATTACAAAAATAGTTCGATTTTGAAATTAATGATAGTTGATATTCCGCTATTTGGGCCTGTCCGCTATTAGGAGATGTTACTCTATGGGCATTTAGGTGTGGATCTGGTCTCTTCTCCCGTCGTGTTGGTTTCTTTGAGCCTGAAACCAGCAGATCAAAGATTAGTATATGTATAGAAGTCTCTTATGTCTTTTTGTTTCAGTTTTTATCAGCCGGAAATAGAGGGGGTGGTGCATGTCGTAGCCAGCTTTGTGTGTATCTTTGCTGGCACGGCTGTCTCTGTTTTGGGTCCTTTTTTAGACCTGTTGTTACCAGGGTAGGGCAATATGCTATATATATTTGGCATATATTATTCTCCTAGCTGAATACATACCCATTCCCTCCCTAATCCCTGCAACTCCAAAGATATATCATATACACAGAGGTTATTACATGAGATGGAACTGCTAGGCTGTGCCGACATTCATTATCCCCTCCACTTTACAATTCTCTACCCCATTTCCATTTAGATACAGTGTCATCTTTCACTTCATGACTTTATTGAGATAGCAGCTGTGGCAGCCGCCAATTTTTGTATTTCTTGAAGTCTAATCCATAAGGCTTAGTATTCCAGGAGTAAAACATGGAGGGATTAGGTTTAGGTTACTCCTCCAGTGCACCTGGGGACCGTATGTATACAATTTGACATGGAAGCAAATTTGTACCCAATGAACTACATCTTTTCTCATATATGATATATGTGAGAATGTGCTGGTGAACTAATAGAAGCCTATGTTAGTAACATATTTATAAACTAAATAAGAAGCCCAACCTCGAATTCATTTCACTTGGTATTAGCACCAGTTGGTTTGGGAACCTGAGACTGTAGGCTCTTGACTTGGCACAGATAGATAGTATAGTCTTCATTATTCATATCTCTCATATGTACATTAATACAGGTTGGGATCTCTTGTGTCCTCCGACCCGGGAGTCAGACCCCAGGGATTTCTCATTACCACACAGATAATGATGTGTACACATGGATGCATGTCATCTAATTACATGCTTCACTGACTCATAACATGCATTTACATAGACACAGAGTCAGTATTACAGACCCCAACAAGAAGGCCTATACTCCTAACAATAGGGTGTGTACCCAATGAGCTGCTCACATAGTCCTGAGTGAGCCACTCACCCCGGCTCACCCTCCTATTGTTGTCCTCTTACCGCAGCATAATCAATGTTAGCGCACGGTTGTATGGCGCCCCACCTTTGATCCTAAACAACAAGAAGAGGATGATCAAAACTCTGCTCTCTATCTCCTTTCATGTTCACACGAATCTTCACATGATGCTTGTGGAAAAGGCGAGCGTCTCCTGTATATAGTGTGCTCATGGGGAACGACGCTGCCAGCCCCGACACGCATCGGTGGTTTTCTTGGAGCGTGTCTTTGATCATATGTCAATCAGTTTTGTGGAACAGGGGAAGGGTTGGGCGAAGCAGGTGACTCCTTGGTGAGATGAGAAGCTCTGGATTGCGCATTGAAAATATTGTTGGATTTTGCATCAGGAAAGACGGTGTAAATTTTGAAAGATTGGGATTAGCAAATGACACTTTATATAAGATAGACAATGGAACTTATGTGAGATCCATAGCACATATCACAGAGAAGGGGCCAGTGGATTTGGAAAGAGAAAAACATTGGGAATGACAATACCTATAGGGGAAAGAGGGCCAAACTTTGTGTGCTGTACTCAGTACTTTATAATTCACTGCGTGACATTTTCATCTCTGTAGTACCATCTCTGTTGAGTGACCTATATTTCCAATCATCACAAAATGACCGCCCCTTCCTTTATTTTTCCCTCTTACTAAGTTCACATTTCACGATCGCAAATGACATCTTTGTCAAGTGCATTCGAGAGTTGCCCCAGCACAATGCAAACTCTTATTACTTTATGCCATCTATTTTTTTTTGCGGTGCGCTGGGCTCCCCCGTTGGAATATCGACCTTTTTTATAATGGGGAGAACAATAGATCGGACCCCAGGGTCAGATCACATTACGTCTAGCAAATGAAAAACAAAGACAAATAGTAAAGAAAGGGGCCTTAAATGGATATAGGGAACGTTATAAGGCCGGATCAGATATCTGTGTGGATCAGAAGATTGATGTGGGGTTATTGTCGGCTATTATATATCCCCCACAGTCTGAGCTGCTCGGGCTTGGATTGCCTGTTAGTCAGGAGCTATAGGCCACCAGTGAATGCCCGTTAAAACAATTGCTCCAAACGAGAGGTCCAGAATCTATTCTCAGAGGATCGAATCAGTCCGCAGGAGCATGGTCAATCCTATCTCATAACGGCGACTGACCCTATAGAGGATCCCTTTATCAAAGATCACCCAAGCTTAGAGATGGGCTTCAGCGTAAAAAGTCGAAGGAGTCACGACTATATGGCTTAACCCTCACTGCGGGATGTGGGATAAATGGTTGGAGGTACATGGGCGATTTATAGGAATTCATAGAATCTGAGACCACAGAGCAGGGGAAGTAGGCCGGGAGGTAGACGTTTGGGGAAGGGAGAATGTGGGGATATCAGGCGGTGAAATTTGTCTACCGCCTGTGTTTGGATTATATGGATTGCCTGACATGACGCGCTGTGGGCTCCCTGAGAGGGGTACCCCAGTCGGTTGTATTTATCTACGATCCCCTGGCGTTCCGTAATAGACCCACTGTCGATGATCTACCGGTGGCCGCCTCTTGGATCCCCTTCCCTTCCACCAGCCAACTCCCCCCAACCACCAAGCGCCCCCACTATTCTTCCTAGCCATGCGTTATAGCCTTCATACCCCTCCGCTTTATTTTCCATGTCAAATGGGGGCCTCTCCTATAGCTCAAAGATTTTCCGTGTCGTGAGCGGACCTGTTCTCTCGCTAGACGTCATGTCGCGACGCAGCATTCGTCAATCATTGGATCCTGTAACGTCATGAATCTGCAAAGCACGTCGCAACTACATCATGGTCATGTGATCGACTCTGTGATAGCTAACTGTAGGCAGGGGCAATTGTGGTGTGGGCCCGATATCAACCTTGATGGTAGGTGTGGCCAATGATCGCTAGCGACGGGACGTAATTAAAGATACGGCAACTTCTACGTCATGTTCTTGCTCATGACGAATATGACGTCGATTCGGCGGATGTACGTCAGCGGTCGTGCTGCCTGTGCTGCCGTTGGATTTGATGGCCTTCTGGTGCCCGTTCAAAGTGTGGCAGTGGAGGAAATTACCAGACTCAGTGATATTGTGTGGGAATAGATGAGGTGTAAGGGCGTGGAAATGGGACCCTTAAATATAGTTTCTATAGAGATGTATACGTGTGGAAGAACATATTGAATAGGTGAGGTCTACTGCCTTTGAAAGATTCATAACTTTAGTGAGAAGTCAAAAGGCACATGCAGTGAAAGCAACATATTTGGAACTCTATTTCATCTTCCTCCACTCTGTCTCCCTCATTCAGGTCGGTCATATCTCAAGCCTTTACACCAGCCCCGTCGAATTCTAGTTCCCATTCACCCCGCTTCCTACCCATGCCCACTCCATCCTACATACAACGAACGCTAAACCATTTCGACTCCAGTGAGCCAACAGTTGTTGAAAGTCGCGAACCCCAGGGCACAGGTTGGCAGAAGTGGATATGACATCCGTCGTCTTTCTCCCTATGTCCCCATCCCCCCCCGTGTCCCCCAGCTCCCCTCCTGTCGAGCAGCTCCTCCGGGGCCAACCGGACATGTCATGGCCGACGCCGCCATGCATGCTGGGCCCCGGGGCTGGGCCCCAATGACTTCCGGGTTACAGCCCCGCAGCGAAGGTCGGCGAAGAAAAATGGCAGTTGGGGTGGAGGGGTCGGGGTGGGACGGGGTGGGACGGGGTGGGACGGGGGCAGGAAGGGGGCCATGGTATTGAGTCCTACGGGAAAGTCTGCCCCTCATGGTCGAGGTGCTTGGGGTTGGGGCCAGGAGGCGGTGGCGACTGCCAGCCCTGATTTGTTGACTGGCCGCCTGTGATTTGGCCCATGACCAGAGGAACAATGAAGAAAAATCGCTGGGGCGGAGCTGAGGCCATTTAATGCCTTGTCAGCAATCAATAGAGTGACAGCAGACTAATGATATTTTGGTGGACGCTTGAGCCTATAGAGTAGGGACAGCTTGCCGATTCTAGTTGAGCGTAATGTCATTTTCAACATTGATATAGGACGGATCTTATTATATAACACATCATTCCACACAGTAGCACTATAGCTACCTAGCATAAACCCCGTTTTATAATTTCTACCTCCCTCTGCATTATCTAAAGACTGTGAGTCATGCCACCGGGCACTTCCTCGCATGTTCTCGCGGTCACGAGATCTCGTTCCTACGTAAACATAGTAGCATCCCGAATTGGCGCCGCACGGCAGCTCCATAACGCCACCGTGTGGTGGGCATCAGTGTGATTGACTGATGATGAGGACCTTGGTCTTTTACAGCCTCCAACTTTAAGCTTTGGACGACCACGCTGCCCTCCAACCTGCAGTCTCCTCAGTCTACCAGAGGGGAAGAGGCGCTACCCACTTACCAGCCTCCGTTGTGCGACATTTCTGATTTCATTAGGCGGGCAACACGGGGAGGCGGGCTACTTATTATGTTTACCAGGCCCTTGAGTCCCCCTGGGCACCACGGTAAAACATTAACCAGTGACCGGTTGTAGGGGAGGGGTTAGCGTAGGGCGGCCGTGTAAGGTCTATTAGACCCCGTCCAATGTATTAATGATCACAAATCACACAGCACAGCCTACCACCAATTGCCGGCCGACCGTCTTTAATGTTTCACATGAGCCCTCTGGGTGCTTCACCCATGTTAGTCTACACAATACGTCTACCCATAGGACCCCCGGCGGTCGGGTCTCTCTATGAGGGCCTCACCGCGGTGGAAGACCTCGGGACCACCTCCTTCGTACCCACATGATTGCCTACAGAAAAGCCTTTGATTTGAATACATGTTTCTCTGCATTACCGGGTACTTGACTATATACTTCCTTTGCTGACTACCTCTCTCTAACTTCTCATGCCATATAGCTTCTTCAATTCACTCTGTTAAACGTTTGTACTCATGTTCATCATATTCAACAGCAGTTTTGTATATTGGTTCCTATATGCGGAAAGGCCTCTTTGATATTTGTAAAGCTTAGTTCACTCACTACTGAACAAGTAACCAATGGATAACTCATGACGAGTTATTAGCCTTTGCTAACACACGAGTCATGAGTTATCCATTGACTACTTATTTTATACCACGAAACCAATATCATTATAATACCAATAAATTCAAGTTGAAAACAAAAATTATTCCCCCTCCCTGGGACTCGATCGAAGCCAGCCATAGTGTGTGTACACAGGTACATACACCTTCTTCCCCGGCAGCAGACAGCGACAGCGGCTGTCTCGGCTCGGACAGGCAGCGGCACACGGCTAAAGATTTCAATGCGTCTCGCTGTTATGTTTGTGTATAAAATACTCCTCGTCGCCCGGCAGCGGACAGCGACAGCGCACACGGCGAACAAAGACGCGTCTCGCTGTTATGTTTGTGTATAAAATACACCTCGACGCCCGGCAGCGGACAGCGACAGCGCACACGGCGAAAAAAGATGCGCCCGGACCAGGACTCGATCCATGTACCTATGACGGCTGAGCGCAACACGCTAACCGCTAGACCACCACGTCTCCTCCTTCTGCGCCAGGCAGCAGACAGCGACAGCGCACACGGCAAAAAAAGACGCGTCTCGCTGTTATGTTTGTATGTATAATACACCTCGTTGCCCAGCAGCGGACAGCTAAAGCATTGAATGCGTCTCGTGGTTATGTTTGTGTATGAAATACACCTCCTCGCCCGGCAGCGGACAGCGACAGCGCACACGGCGAAAAAAGATGCATCTCGCTGTTATGTTTGTGTATAAAACACCTCGTCGCCCGGGAGCGGACAGCGACAGTGCACACGGCTTTGTATCATATCCAGACGTGGTTCGAACCGAGCGTATCTCGTCAGTCCCTGTGGCACACTGCATAGGGGGTTGGACTAGGGATCTTAGGCTGCAGGTTCGAGCCCTGCCCTGGCCTGGAAGAAATCATGGGTTTTAACATGTAACATATGACATGTAAGGACATGAGAGGCGTGCGGTTATCCTGGATAACCGCACGGGGTGCGGGTTATCCATGAATAACCGCACGCCTTAGAAAATTGATGTTAAGCATACAGGGTGTGCAATATCAATAGATATGTGGATGGGAATAGACACCAAAAAGCACTGTGTAACCCAGAAATCGTGGTATAACGGGTAGTAGGCAAGGACTGGCAAGAGCGATAACCTGGGGAATAGGGTCAATTGTTTATACTACTTACGCTCTGCTCGCAGCCACATTGCTCTGCTTCAGACGCCGTGCTACAATCCTGTGGCTACAACGCGTAGAATTTAAAGGGCTTTGGTGGCTTTTAAGCTACATGCTGCCCCATGGTTACCAAGTGGTAGCTGACCCCATAACAAAGCTACCAAGCCTGTGTGCAGCCGTGAGGTGTGAATACCCGTATGTTACGTCACCAGGGTCACCTCAAGATATACACCTGGAATGTCTATATTCCCTCAATGAAGCCCACTGTTCCTTATGGGGCTTAGGTAAAGTCAGTAATGGGCAGCTTAATTTTTACATGATCCACATATTAATTTTAATGTACACGTACATAAAATTGTAGATAGAATTATATACATCAAACTATTATGTTTCCATGTTGAATAAGATCGCTATAAGAATGGTTTACTCCTTTCAATAACTAGACCAGAGATGTAAATGCCAATATAATCGAAACATTGTTCTCCAAGACTAAATGGCATAAATCCATAGATCAAAAAGTAAAGTTAGTAAGTTATAGAGTCATCCATTCTTAATGTAAGTACACTGACCACTGTTTATCAATAGTGTGGGATATAACCAGTTTAAAAATCAAGACTTAGTATTACTTTAAATTTGAGAGTCAGTTTTAAGTGAGGCTTGCTTATAGCCAGTTATCTATTTGTTAGACAGCAACAATTGAATGCAGCTGTACATATTTTGATATCCTTCTACCATAATACCTCATGTATAAGGCGCACCTAGAGTTTATGGATATGTTAGAGAGAGAAAAAAAAATCATCAAAATTCGAAAACATATGCGCAGCTAAAAGCTTCCCACGCCTCCTGATACCACTTTTGATGAGTAGAGAATCCGGAAATCTTAGAAAAATAACTCCACTATCAATGATACTCACATTACATAAGTTTCTTCCTCTATTGAATTGAATTGAATTTTATTGCACGGAATCGTCCCAAAGGGACGTTTTTCAGCGCACACATCTGTTACATTACAGTTGTTCAGGGATGTGGCATGGTCCAGTGGGTTTAGATAATTCCAGTGCTTTGGAAATCTCTAAGCCATTTCATCCATATATCTTGGATTACGAATCCACCATGCACTGGCATTTTCGGCCCCTCTATATTTAACAACAATACTTCACCATAATGCCATTTGACAGAGTGGAATTTATAGATATGTGTACATTTGATTCTCAAAGGGTCGTTATCCATGTTTGTTTGTTTTTTCTTGCTGCTGGTATATAATTGGTGCCAACTAATATAATGGATGAATTTTTTTACCTCTTGCCACCCAAAACTTCAGCCACATTAACTAATCTGAGAAATATATGAATGGGATGGCCCTATGTTTTAGATCGCCTCTGGTGACGTCACAACATGACTAGATAAGGGAGGTAGCTGATTTGTGTGTGGAGGCAGGTGTGGGAGTTCCATGCATGCTCCATGCATGGTAATGGTTGGACCACATCCACTTCTAGATACACCAAATTAACCAGCTATGCATGTTCTATACAATGCTTAGGACATTGGAAAACGTAAAAATCGTGTCGGTAGCCCTTTAATCCGCCATCGACATTGAAGAGGGTTCATGAAGCACAGAATGGTAAAGAGCCACTATAACTAGGAAATTAAACCATGCCCGCGCATGGTTCTGCAGCCTGTGGGAAATTGCCTAGATACAGATTCCACTTTCACTATACTGTCTCCAGCTTGAACCTACCCAAGAAAGGGTACCAGAATTTCTTTTTAATGGCACTGGTATCCACTAAACTATACATCACTGCAGCATCCGCCCAAAGGGGACAGTAGAGCTCCTAGACCAGGCTACCATGCAGAGATAACCAGTTAAATTGTCGCGGACCTTAAGTCCTTGGAGATAAAGGAAGCCATACCTATGGTCGATTAGGTTTTGTTCAGAGCTCTTCCAGGTCGTAAACCTCGAAGTTCCAGACGGCCAAACGTCGTCAACTAATCTCCCTGGTTGGCCCGGTGCTGTTATCACCAGGAGGAATATTACCGCTCCAGTGTGAACAACAGACCTGGTGCATCAACAAGAGGGGTGGACTCCAGGGGCCAGGAGGGCAGCCATGGAGGGAGTAGGGGTCTAAGGCACCTCTTTCTTCAAACACTAATCTGAATTTTGATGGCCCATTTGGCAGTGAACTACATTAGCACAACAACTGGGGAGCCACCTTGGATTTTACACAGTCTCGTGTAGATAAAAATCTGCTTACCAGGTTGGTGGTAACACATTGGCCATATTACCTTTCTATTCAATCATTACTCTGACTGGCACTATAAGGGCCTTAAAGTCGAGAAGAAGACACAAACGACAATATTGAGAGGAGTGCTTATGGTAATTTAAAATTTGCTGTAAGAGATGCTATTTTCTGTCCTCCGTTTGCATAGTCCCCTACACTCTCAGCCGCATTGTAAATGGGCAATACATTCCGCTGTAGTACATACACTAGAACCCAAATTAGGTCATCAGGCCATCAACTACCCCTGTAGTCCCGAATAATAAGCTGTCCACTATAAAACTGGTGCGCTGGGCTGACAGTGTATCTGTGCCATTGTTGTCTGACCAACAAATGTCTATTCGCCCTTTACTTCAGACCTAATCCTTGTACGAGATGCCACAACCCTCAGCCCTTCTTGTTCATATGTAGACATCATGTGGAGTGTACCAATCGTATAGGGCCTACATGATGGATGAATGCAGCTTCATGAAAGTAATCAGGGCTGCACAAAAAGACACCAGTATACTATGCAATCCTTAAGGTGTTACTATAGCACAGCAGCGATACCCCACCCTATTGACTCGCCACCACCATCGGGCCATCTCAGCCCGCTCCATAGACGTTCCCAAGGTAAACACAGGAGCAATTTATAATAATCTTAACGTCCCCGGCGGCGCCCCACGGTTAATTTTTCAGGCGGGCTATGTGTTGGTCTAGTCATCAGCCGCGCCCATTACTGGCCTTCACGTGTCGCGACCACGCTGAATTGATGACGGTTATCTCCGTAAGCAGATCCCCACAGCAAACACTACCCCACCTCTCAGCCCTACCTCAACCCCCTGAAAGGCCTCCACAATGACTTGGCGCGTGTACACTGGCGGCCCCAAGCGCAATTGTTTATGTAAATACGTCCAAAAGTCACTCCTCCTGGCGAGGTGGCAGCGTCGTGGGGCAGGCTGCCCCTGACAAAGGTTACGGCCACCAAAAACATTTATTTTGGCCTGACAAGAACAATTGAAAGATTGCCATAGAAAAGGGATTATTCTGGGGTGGGATTGGAATGGGCAGTGGGGGGCCGGATCAATGTGGGGCCACAAGGTGGCACTACTTACCTTCCTGCCATAACTCTTTGGTCTATGATAACTAGAACAGCTCAGATTTGACATCCATGTTCCCTTATCATTTAAATGGAACATACTTTCTTCGGATCTACATTGCCTCAAAATTCAGATGGTGTATAGACAGTGATTCAGTATTTACAAGCAACCCTCATGATATCGAGTTTCTTTTGGTGATATGAATAGAATGGGAAAGAAGAAAAAAGACAAGAGCCACATAAAAAATGCAGCCACCTTTGGCAGGCATTACTATGAGTAGGGATCTTATTGCTCTGCCAGGGGGTCCTCAAGGGTGCCCTCCCATGTGGCCATGACTGGGTCCAAGGTGCTCCACGGCCAGCCCGGAGGACATGGAGGGGGTGGGATTGTCCGAGCTGCTCTGTGCTGCTCGGTGTATAGGATTAGGAGAGGACAAAGGCGCTCATTCAGGGATGGTGATTGTGGCGGGTTGTTTGCTCCGCAGGCGACTGGGTCGGAGGGGTGAGGGAGAGAAGGATGGTGGAGGATAGGGTATGGGTGGCAGTGGGGAGGTGGCAGTCGCCCGACCCGACCCGTAGGGGTTACAGCCAAGCTGCAATGGGAGGGGCTGCATGGGAGGGGGTGGGACAGTGGTAACAACTCCCTCTGGATCCTGGGTTATCGTGGGCACTGCCCTCACCCAGCCATTCCCTTCACCCCTCAGTCCAGCACGCCTACGCCTCAGTGCACTCTCTACACCTTACTCAGGCCATCCCAACCCCTCCCTTTCCATCCCACCAAGTCAGCAAGCCTAGCTCAAAGACACTGCTATCAGCTTTGACTTTTTGTGTCAGACAAAGCGTAAAAGGAACCTAAGATAACCATTGGTCATGTTTTGTAGCCGCCTCATTGAAGGCAAGGATGGAAGGAAAAGGCAGCGTCTAAGACTGACGATCGATTCCTCTCAATAGGGCAGCGACGTGAACTAATTAAAACATCCTATCGTAAAGGAACGCTAAATAAGCACTGGTGGCATTCTTTTCTTAGCACCCCATCCAAAAACCCTCTTTGGTCATAATCAGTTTCTATCAACTCTCCATTAGGGTACCAAAGAATAAAACCCCTGGCGTATAATTCTCAATACTGATTGAAGAAATGTGATATACTACTAGCCTACAGCACCCACTCTACTTTCATATCTAGATGCTGACTAAAACATGGATGATTACAAAGCATATTGGCTCCGACAATGTAGTGGGGAAGAAGCCAGGAAAGCATGGTTTGCTTGGGGCAGGTTAATCTTCTAGATTCGAAAAAAGATCTGCATCGCTCTATTTCTCTCTGAAAGTTGTTGTTACACCCGGAGGTAGATTGTCTGTGGCCATGTACACCTGCAGCTATTTCTCCACTCTGGCACCAATTGGTAAAGGGTATGATCCTTTATTTAAAAAAGAAGCAAAAGAATTGGTCATAATTAGGAGCTTATGCGTGTAGTCGGACCTCCAGCGTTGACCGATCAGAGGATTTCCCAGAGGCCACTTTAGCTATTATTTTCACTAAAGAAAGGTCTATTCTTTATTAACTGTTCCAATATCTGAATTGTTCCAATATCAAAATGATATCTAGACTACATGCAGTTATGATATCATCGTGTCGTAACGGTACTATCATAGTAGAGGTAACTAGTTGTAATTAACCTGAAGAAGACTGCAGTCCATTAGTGTTCTGATTACATAAGGCCAGCGTTTTTGTGTTATTGGCCCGTGGCGTTCTCTGAATGTTTGGAGCTGCTCGAGACGAGGCTAAAACTTAATGAGCAACTCAGAGCTGCCCGAGGCATGCGCAATGAGTAGCTCCTGAGACGGCTGTGAGTCGGTGTCTTTTAAAAAGAGGACTGTTCTAAGTTTGGGCGGAGGCATTAGCGCGCTGCTGGATCTAAACACAATGGTAAATTAGTAGTAAAGTCGGGATGTTAATAGCAAATTAACTTCCTTGTCTTTAACTCATTATAAAAATAGCACAGTGCTAGTGCCCGTGGGGGGTGTGTTGTTATTTGAAAGGGGGGGTGGAGTAAGGCATACAGGTTGTAGGTAGGAGTAGAAGGACTTCTTGAGTTCCATCGCTATGGGTAGCTACAGTCCTATACACTACCCGACTTTGGGGGATACAACTATGAAGCACTTCGGGCTGCTCATCACATTTCCATCTCTATGAGCCACTCCTGAGTTGTACTAACACCTAGCACTCCCAGAAGTATGCTATTTTATTTCAATTTAACGACTAAGTTATTTTTTTTCAATTTAACGACTAAGTGGTTCACTTCCATGTTGGCTACAGCAACTTTCTTCGATCTGTCAATCACTACATTACCCTGTCGTATTAATGCATCCACTCGCCGTCGTGTTAATCACGTGACTTATTTTTTTCAATTTCAATCTGGAGAGAACAAGCTCTCTGAGAGATGTCTCCTCTCAAGGATGACTGTAGATATGGTAATGGGACTTGGCTCAACTGAAGCTTGCTATTATATTTAGAACCTCTCTTGCTGGAAGCGTGAAAATCCATTTAAGACCCAGGAGACCACTGTGTATGTGTATATGCAAATTAATGACTTGGCTTTTATATAGATGCCAACATAAAACGAGTTGCTTATTTGGCTGAAATAACATCAGAACGTTATGCAATTTTCAACGATAACAGGAGCAAAAGACTTGGGCCGAGTTGGGATAGGTATTGAAAAAAGTTAGAATCATATTCATCAACATCCTGATTATAATTAATGATACAGCTTCTTTGTTCTTGCACGTCCATCTAATTATTAACACAACACAGTCGTCTGATGTGGAACCGCTGGCCTAACGGGAGGGGCTATTAGTTAATGCTGGCAACAAAAATTCAAGGGATAAGTTTTATTCCGGTTAGAGTAATCAGAGAGAAATCTCTGGTCGCGTGACCGAATAGAAAGGAAATCAAATTGGTGGGGGTTGTTACATTGCGAGGGGTTATGGTTTCTGGACAACAAAGCCAGTGCAAGCCACAGGGTCCAGGGTTGGAGGTGAGGGTAGGGAGCGCCTGTGCATGTTGATGCCCCTCTGATTGACGGTAGGAACGGGACGAGTAGGCCACAAAAAAAACTTCTCGTCGAGGTCTCGCGTGAAAAGCCGTTAATCACGCGCGCGGGGGATGATGGCAATGCCACACGAGGGTGACCACGTGACATATGAGGGCTCGGTGTCGCCACTGCGCAAGCCCGGGAGGTGGCGTGGTGAGGTTTGGCGTCTTTGTGACCGTCGATTCATTAGATCAGGGCACTATCTCCGCCCTTGGCGCTCACCGCTACTATTTCAGGGTTGTTTCAGAACAGACAGTAGTGGCTTTGATGGGGGTTCCTCCTGGGTTCTTCAGAGTTGTTGTCACCACTGATACCACCCCAAGTATGCAACCCCTCCCCTATTCACCCACCTACCTCATCTCGACTCACTCAAAGCATCACGATATAATTATGAACATATTTTTATTAAAACAAGGTCGGTAGAACTTTTGATTTCAATTCTTTCCTTTGACTTACCACTGATATGAAAGAGGTTACTCAAAATTGAATTCACAGAAACAGACTTAACATCACAAACTTCACATGACTCAGAGAATTAGAATGATCCTGTGCACACAGGCCAATCGGCCCATCCTTAATACCACAAAGTGGCGCCAAGTATACTTTTCCCCAAACATAACTTCTGAAATGATAGAGACAGACGCCATGCAGGAGCAACAGCAAATAAACTGTTTGATGATCACAATCCCAGGGATGCGAAAGTCCCCGTCGATCAACTCTACTCTACCCACCATGCTCTCACTTCAGGCAGAGAGGGGAAAAAAAGAAACCATCCTATCCCATAGTACTTTGTCGTCGATACACAATACTAAATCAAACAACATGAAAGGACGTCCATCTCTATTTTAGCAATTCACTTCTGTGTCTGTCGTTTGAACGCGGCTTTCACCACAAAGCCGAGTTGGAGTATGATGGGAGATGGGTTTGGGTAGTGTTAGGTGTAGTAGAATGGGAAAAGGGGGTATCAGAAAGGCGTCGGTTGGGGGGGGGGGTCTTTTGAGCTGTTAGGCGCGCCAAAAATGAGAGCGTTGATGGCGAAATGTCGTCTGCGCCCGGGGGGGCACTCCCTATACTTTCTATAGTTTCCATGTGCGAACAAGCCTCTTGATTTCGTACTCTAATCAAGGGCGAAAAAAAAACATGAATTTTCAAACCCTTTACAAGGGGTAAAACCTAAAGCTATACCCTAATCGAGGGTGACATTTACCAATATCTCTCCTATCCGTAGGAAGTTGTCGAAAGTAGACGCTAAGATAAAATGATGAAGGAAAAACATTAAAATTCACTTGAAAATATCTATTTTTGGTCCAAAATAAACCCCTTTTCCTCCAGAATTGCCTAATAAGCACCCCTAATCAAGGGCGACCGAGGGCCCGTGCATGGTACCCCTTTCCCTCAGAATCGTGTTCGCACATGATAGCCAAATATGGGGGAGTGCCCCCCCGGGCGTCTGCGACAGTGAAATATCAAAGTATGTATCAAAACTACTGGTAGCAGATTCATGACTACATCTTCAACGTGCTGATGAGAGAGGCCCTATGTGCAGGCCTACGGAGCAGATATATCCTGCATACTTTAGTGACACAATAAACAGGTTCATCTCCCAGTCTTATATGTATAGCCTACTATAGGGGAATAGATGCACACTTATCTCAATGCGATATCCTTATTAATTACTGTAGGACATTAGGTGGTGGGGAGATATATAGTAACCATGGTAACCATGATAAGGGTGTATGCTGGTCTGTGGCCGCTATTAGTGTGGATCCAAGCATCATGATGACGGAGTAGGGACCGTTAACCACTCCGCCTCCAGGGAAAGGCATTATTCAGCTTTTGCTACCTATGAAAGTAGGTGGCAAACAATTGCTATGTAGGTGTAGTTTCCTTGGTGATGAGAGCACGTAGTGTTATGATGACCAATAAGGAAAAGGCGCCAAAGTGTGTATCACCAAGCGTCATCTCCACCCCATCACGATCATTATATTGTCCACCAATCAGACCGCACAGTACTGGGCTGGAGATTGCACAGCCAGGCGTGCTGTTAGCGGCCTGTGCACTGGTCATATGACCTGGCGGGTAACCCATACGTCATGCACGTCATGGACGTCATTGACGTCATAGATCTCCACGAGAGGGCAGCAATGGAGGGGGTGGTGAGGCTGAGTGGGGGAGGGGAGGGGTCAGGGGTCTGAGGTAGCCCCCTTTCGGGTCGGCTTTACGTCTGGTCCACAAACGAGCGTTACTTTTTGATAGGTCTCACACGGATGAAAAGAGAGAAATTGGAGCAAGAACTTCCTCAGAAATGGACGGGGCATGCCGTTGGCAGGTGCCTTAAATTATAGATAAAGCAAAGCTTATTAGTTTAATGCAGCTTGGAAACGACCCCGGACACCGCTTAATCTCACAGAGATGCAGCATATGTCACCGGAAGTCGCTAGGTCGCGTGACGATCATCATTAGTCACGTGGTCATGTAGCAAGCCTACATTTGTTGATTTCCTTACTTTTATTCCTCGTTCCTCTGTTTCCCTTTGTTTGGCTGTTGGCTCAATTATTTGGAAGCTTTTTATAACATGTGTTTGTCTGTTCTTGACATCTGTAGGTGGTGAATCATTACTGGGATGGGAGTGCTTGCTTTGAGATGCTGTGTGGCCTGGGCGACAACGAGCACCATTGTTATTATCCCAGATGGTTAATTGTCGGCTGCTCGTGTTTTGTTATTGTTTTTATGTAGTCTGCAGAAGGAAAATGTCGTCTGCACCGAGTGCTCTTACCTCCGACTCACACGTGGAATTATGCATACACTCTTCCAGACTGACAATGCTTATAAGGTGGTATATGTCCACACAGATTAACAATAGAGTTACCAGCCCCATAAAAAGATCGAGGTGCATGCCCTGATCACCAATATTCCCCAACTAAGAGCAACTCAAAGAGGTGGCTCTGTGTGGCTTAAATGGTTCCTGTCTGTCCTACAGCCGCACACAGAGCAGCTCACATCCCTCATCCACATGACAAATGTTGTAATCCTGACACCCTTCTCAGCCCCCAGCTCCTCCCTGCCAAATTTATCATTTTTTTTCTAAAAAAGAAAAGGTGATGTATTTTCCAGGCTTGCTGGCGCACAGAAATAGTTTGGGTAGCATCCTCAACCCTCTCTATAGCTTCAAACCATCGCCCATAAATCTGCTAAGACCTTTGGGCACACCCCAACGCCTGATAATCCCTCCCGGTGGTGGAGAGAGGTGGGTTGGCCAGTGAAGGTGGCAGTGGTGTGGGTGAGTAGGGGCCAATAGTGTGAGTCTTATGAATGCCCCAGACCCGGTAGCTAGGATATCAGTAGCCGGCCTGGTTTATTTGTAGGTGGCACTGCGAGCGGCTCACAGAGCTACAGACCTGCTCACCTCACCCCTTTCCGCTGATACCCACCTGTCGCCACCACCATCCCTCACAGCCCCCGACTGGTCACCAGCAAGATCTGACCCTAACCCTGGTTTTCACCTTCTGGACTGTTGCCAGCACCAGACACACTTTTCAACACTAGCCGATATTGCCCTGAGGGATCAGACTTTCCCCTATGCTTTGTGACACACACAACCTCTGATCATAACTCACATAGACTACCCTTTCATTGCCTGGAAATAAAAAACAAACAAAACAAGCATAATAATGCCAAAGAGAAGCTGTTATGTGTTACACTTTTGGAAGACCTTTCTGGGGTAACCTATAAATATCAGTGTTATTTATTTCCTGAGCTAGGATTGAGGAAACGATGTTTCGTTCAACCAAAAGGAGAAGTGAATGATTAAATAACTTATCCTCCAAACAAAGAATATTCATTTAGAGTTTCAGTGACCGAACCTTTCGAGACCCTAAGGGAGTGATCATTTTTTAACAACAGGGGGGGGGGCTGATGGGTTTGAGGGGGGGTCAGAATTTTTTCAACACCTCTGATGGGGGGGTCAAAACAATTTCACCTGTTTTCAGTGGAAAACCCCGCATATTACTATAGACTAAAAGGATACTTCGTGCGCGATTTTCGTCTCTTATGGGGGGGTCGAAAAGATTTTACCCCCTCGAGAGTGGAGGTCGAAACATTTTTTGGGTGTCTGCGCACAAACCCACCAGCCCCCCCCCCCTGTTATCACTCCCTAATGCTGGCTCAATGCTCTTAGAATAGGCATAGACAACCCCATAGGCTATGGCGGAACCACTAAGACAATATTGGCAGCAAATATGTGCATTTATGAGGGCTCCAATCTCTTGAGGCGACTCAGAGATGACATTATGAGTGGTTCCTATTTTAGATATTGTTCAAAGGTACATGTACATAGCCATGCATGCATCACAGCTCAGAGATAACGGCCAGGGTTCAGCAGTGGGTTGCGTGATACCCTTTCAAGTGACTTCCCTCATCTACTGTGGCGCATTATCGAGCGGTTCTTTTTAAACGTCACCTCTGCTTCTTCAGAGAAAGTGATCCTTTAAAGACTGCATGTTTACCCTGACCTTGGCATGAAGAAATGATCCCCATGTCAGAACCTGCTTAGTATGCTTATATCTAGGTACCCAGGTGGACGTGGGAGGCATGGGTGAGTGGGCGGCCCTCCATATTGCTCATGTAGCAGGTTTGTAGTGAGTATAGTACTGACACAGCAGCATGGCTGGTGCAAGGCGCCTAATACAGAGGTTTTCATATGACAGGATCTGCGAAAAGGCCCTTAGTGCAGGGTACATTTAGGTCCCCATTCCCAGTACATGTCCTGTGGACTTTGGATTTAACTGAAATGACATGACTATGGATCCGTCCTTAGATCGACGCTTCAGTAAATGGAATCGCATAAAAGATTGCATAGCAGAAACTTGATGTTAGATACAGAGCAGCCCGGCAGAAATACACATTGGTTTTTCAAAATGGAGGTTTGCAAGAGCTGAAAGTCCATGAACACAACAATAGGATCTGGTCGATTAGGACCTACACAAATCGTCATATATAAAAACTTTGAAGCCTATTTACATGTATGTGACCTTAGGAACTAAGTGTTTAAGCCCAAAATTACCACTCGAGGCTAATGTTGTCAATTATTGCGTTTGGCGTCCTAGTATATTACGATAGAACCGTTTGGAGTTTGTGTTTCATCTTGTCTATTAGACTAATATCATATACATAGGGTGTTGGGGGTGCTAGAGAGCATGGTTGAGATGTAGGGAGGGATCAGGGGACCCACCCCTCTATACCAGTTCAGGGACCTTTGATCTTTGTTATAACGACATGTCAGGGCCTTGATCTAGGCCTCCTGATTGTGCCTTAACGGGAAGACATCAATAGCCTGGATCCCCTCACCTATCGACCCTTCAGCGGATAGATCCCAACCCAGGGGTATGCGGAATCTGAGCCAAATTGATATTAATAGCACGAGCAGATCCCTGCATATTGGTTTGTAAATCATCCAGAAGAGTGACTCGCTGTCGCATGACGTATCACATTGTACCTATTTGCTACGTCAGCTTATGACAGGATCGTCATGACGTGACGTCATGAAGGTTAGACCCATGCACATTGGTGACCACCATGCAGCTGAGTCTTATCTGTCTCAGCAATATTCAGACTGAGATCAATATAAAGTTGCCTATACTGACTTGCCTAAAGGAGGAGATATGTCGGGCCATACCACTACTGGAGAGCAGTTTGGCACCTTGAATATTGATGAATGTCCAGGTACATGTAGTTGACACACGATGTCCAGCTGTGTCAACTTAAATGAATCTCTCTCAATATACAGCTGAGAGCCATTTCTCCAAGGGTTCTCAAGTTTAGTTAACACTGGGTATACCTAAAGAGTATACATATTCAGAATAGCACCATCATGTCAGGCTCTTTTGTAATGAATGACTTCATCACAAGCAGGAATACACATGGATGAATGTCTAAAGCCTGCCTCTTAAATTATATTAACTGCATATAACCATATAAGATATTGACAGAGAACCCATCCTTTTCCCCTATACATGCAATCTTGTTGAACGTGATCTATAAGCTTGATGTAATTGAGTGATAACTTTACGAGGGCGACCTCAATTAGGCAGGTATGCCATGTTGTTGGTCCCAGTAATAATGACGGGGTATGGCACCCAGTCTGTATGGGGAGATTGTAGGAGACTGACCGAGATCGTCATTCAATCCAGGGGGTGTGATCCTCCACCCCTGGCGCCCCCTACGCCCCCCTACACCCTCTACGCCCCCATACATCAGCCTGGGGGATGATGTGGCGTCATAACCAAGTGCTTACAGGTCGCGTTATTAATTCGATCTCCGCGACCTGTAATTTCGGTAGCGAATATTCATATCCGTCCCGGGCGCCTTCTGATCTCTAGCGCGCCCGGATGTGGGCTACCCCTAACCCCCAATCCACCTCCATTCACCTGACCTGCGTTTCAACTCGACTATTGCCCTCAAACCCTCGAGTTTCACATAGAGAGTTAGGGTTTGTGGAGTTTGGGCTTAAGCACTGACAGAATGTCATAGCGATTGAACATACCGTTTACAATGTATATAGAAAAATGCATTTTCACCTCAAGAAATCCTCCCACCTTTCAATACCTGCCTGCTGGGATCTTACACCGACCGTATCCCACGCATACCTCACTTTTTGCGCATGCGTAGAGTGCTTTACGCGCATGCGCAGTATTCCGTCATGGCGCCATGCACAGTGAGTGATAATAGGGGTAAATGACGAGGGGAGGTATAACTAATGAGTGTCAGAGGGGATGGATGACTGACCAAGCCGCTGAGAACGTAGTACCCACCAATGGCAGGTGTGACTTGGGAGGGAGGAATGGGTTAGAGAAAGAGGGTTGGGTGGGCTGGAGTGGGCTGGAGGGAATAAGCCTTACTATGGGGGTGGGGCCATCTCTTCGCAACACTGCCCTTAGCAGCCTCAGGAGACCCCAGATTTTTTTTCTCTTATCGGCGAACTCACAAGGTGGAATAATGGACTCTCATTTTGCGGCGGCCTCTTATGATTACCAGGAGTCCCTGATTTATTGTTACGTCCGTGCCGACTGTGCTCTCACTGGAATTTCAATGAATCAGGATGTGGTTAATAATTGTCGCCCTGAGTCGCTGACTGCAAATTTCACTCCTCTGGGAGTCGTGACTTAAGACTGAAAATATACAAATGAGCGCCTTCAGTGAAGAAACTATAGATATCACTTCAAACAAGAGAACATAAGCTAGTCTTTTCGTGAGCAGAAATAAACACAGTAGAGCCGAAGTTTGATACTTTCTTTTTGTGGGATTCCATTACCAGAACCAATCGACACCGATGCATGGGAGATGCTTGTGTTTTACCGCCGGTGTTGCCGCCGTAATGAATGCTCTTCTGAGGGAACATGTGATAAAACAAAACCATTATTCTGACAACAACATTCCCTCTTTTCATACACAAAATGTCAAAATGACACAAGTGGGAGGAAAAAGAATCCCTAACGCCCATTGCGTGGAGACAAGTTGAGTGGTCTGCATGTAGGAAGTGCTTATTGCCACTAAGCTATGTAGCATCCGCCACCCATTGAGCATTTAGGTTCCACAGTAAAGCCTCAAACATGACAAAAAGGCTCCACAATCAAATACTCACAATGCCATGTCTATATTATGAGTGTATGAGTGCACCACTTACTTACTAAAATCAGTGTCACTGACCTCGAGACATAAACTTTTAAGGTGGTAACTCCAAATGCACCCTGGTTTGGATCCTTTTATGCGATAGCTTTGGATCTTGTATTTGCCTCAGGGAATCTCTTTGTACTCAGATGTGGCAGTGGTCGGTGTCTTGTGATGGCATATGTTAGTGATACTCCGCACCCATGCAGTCCTATCTGACACCAGAGTACGTCATCCCTTACCAGCTTAGGATGATTTCCGTCAAGACAGCCCTCTCGATCTCACAAAAACAAGATAAACAGATAAAAGTAAATATGGTGGGTGGGGTGGGGGCTGAGTTAGGGCCCTCAATAGACCCTCATAGCTCGATTATACCCCATTGGCCAGAGTGGCAGAAAGTGTGACAAAAATGTAAACCCTATCACTAGACCTTCTCGATACTTTGCATATCCTTGTCCATGTTAGGTACAGCAATGGATCTCCCCTTGGCCCTTCTTGTAACTAGTAACCTCGTCTTGACAGGAAATGGGGACCGTGTGACTCAGTGTGGTTGGTGACCGCTAGATGGCGCACCGGTCGCTGTGATTAGTAGCGCCAATGCCGGGTGTTTGTACTATGTCGGGACCTTTGCCATCCCTAACCCTGTCCCGATTTATGAGACTAGGGGGAGAGAGGGAGGATCCAAGATCCAACCCTGGAGGTGACGGACGGGGCTCTGTCGATCCAGGGGTAAAGGCCAAGGTTATTCGGGACAGTCGGTCAAGGTCAACGTCTCTGGACGACGAGGGATTATTTGTATGGGGAAATGAGAAATGGTGCATCAGAGGGTCACATAATTTTGTTGGGATTTGCTATGACTCTTTGGACCAGAGATATATTGCCTTGCATCGATTTAGATGGTTGGGTTCTGCTTTGAGACTCCTCTAGCTAGAATTTTAGTAACACATTAAAGGGCACATATCATAGAGGTATACTTGTGGTATACAACTTCAAATGATCACGAATTGTTTTGTAGGTGGAACATATGAGGGTTTTTATCGAATTTATTTGATTATAAAACACTCGGCTGTCTATGGGTGCAACCAACGTTCAAGTCAGAACTTGAACATGATCTTATTGTTTTCTTTGTCTTGGAGACAAAGAGTATCATATACATGTATTGATCGGCCTTTTGTTTTGCGATTTTGGTCTTCAGTGAGACGTTGCTTGAACTAGACACCATCTGTTATTGTACCGTTTGCTATCATTTTCTTCAGTTTACTAAGATTGAATAACATTGTAAAATAGACCTTTGTCATTCATTTTCAACAGAGGCATATATATAATGGCCTCATGTCCTCTTTTGTGCGATTTGAAATATTACTTCGAGTTAACTTCTGTCCAGAGTTATGTCTATATGCTGAACTGCATCTAATACAAAGGCATTGCCCCACATTCTTTGACAACCCCACCTACATGTCTTTGTCTTCTTATTCTTCCAGAACCGGCGGAATATTGTGAGGACGATATGTTCACAGCGTCCTGTGCCGAAAACGAGGCCGTCGTCATAGAAACAGCCCAATATGGCCGGATGCGCGAGGGACGCTGTGTTTCCGGTAACTACGGTCATATCGGTTGCTCCATTGACGTGCAGACACATCTCGACAGGTAGGCAGAATAGATTTAGTGCTAAACCACCCATGGCTATTTTATATGGCATTTAAGTGTCTATAAGACTCAAGGCACATAGGTCAAATCAGCTATTTTCTCACATAAATTTTGATTAAAAATAATTATATAGCAGTTGGGGAATTTTGAAGCTATTGTTTCGACGAATTGAAAAACAGTCAACAAAGACATCAATGGAAACATTAATTGGTAAAAAAAGAAACACAAAAAAAAAACAATCACATTATAGGGGAAATATGAAAATATTTGTTTGTGTGAAAATGACTTTCACGACCAACTTCAAAAACTGACTACTGTTACTGAAGATATTGTGGAATTACTAGCTCAGACAATAGGCTTATCACTTCTAACATTACAATGGCCGTCCTGAGACTAATTTCAGAAACTGACCGAAACCAACGAAGGTAAAGATCAAACAAATTCGAGATGATGAAGCTCATTATTGCACCAAAACGTAACTGCCCATCTTCACATAAAAATTGAAATTCTTTGTAAATATCACTGAGTCTGAACCGTCTTCATTTTCATAGGTTATAAGATGTCTGAATATGGCCCTATTGTAATCTAAACCTGAGCAGTGAATATATTTCATTTTAATTCAACATTGTCTATCATAGACCATAAATTAGTTATCAATATTATGTTACTATACATGTCAGCCTAACCGATTTCACAACATAGAAATCGCACTGTCTATCTCGACATGTAGAATAAAACAGTATAATGCAATCTTCCCTCCCCATATATATATATGTAAATTCATTTTCCTTAGCAATAATAATTTGGTGCTTCATCCATTGCCAGATGGTGCTCGGGTAGGCCCTCCTGTGAAATCCCAGTGACGGCATTGCTTCGTGGTGCAACCAAACCCTGTCCCAAAGACTTCAGAAGCTTTCTAGACGCAAGCTACACCTGTGTCCCCGGTAAGTGCACTTATTATCACTCATTGAGTAGAGGTTGAGCTTGTTCACAGGACACAAGATAAAAAGATAAAGCCAATAAAGTGACATTATGGACGACATCCAACACAAGCTCTCGCCTAGAATTACTCATTTAAGTGCTTTATTGTAAGCGGATTCACTTGAATACATTAAGGTTTTACATTCAACGCTAACCGAATTTGATATTCCAGTTCAAAAGAACAGGTCAGATGTCTAGGATGCATCACTCCAGCTTATACATTTTGTATTGGCATAATCAGTCAAGTGACTTTAAAAACACCCAGTGTGAATTTCCAAATAGGTTGCAATGTGTAATTTTAGCTGTATCCTGATGGTTTTAATGTGGATCATTCTCGAGGTTGGCCAGCAATAATTGGAGGGACCTTTTCATTACTGATGACAGATGTGAAAAAGAATTAAATGAATTGTCACATATTTTGGTGAACGGGGCACTTATCTATCTCCGCAAGTCGCCTAATGATACGCGACACCATTGAACCAGTACAAGACCCGACATGCAGGATTTTATGCTGCTAGTAGTATAGGGAAATGTCAGTTCGCGGCAGGCAGAGCCGAAACACTCCGCCTTTAAGCTTCCTTCTCCTTTTCTGATACCATCTCCAAGGCCATAGTTCTCTGATCATAGGCACCCCCTACATACCAACAAAGACACCCCGCCTGTTAGTATGGGGGGGTGGGGACATGTATGTAAGGTAGATGAGGCCCATCTGTTCCTCCAGGTGTAATCAGATACATCATTGTGGGCGCCTAACAAGGTTCATTAACGCTACTACAAAGGTACCTTTGCCTATATATATATATATATATATATATATATATATATATATATATATATATATATATATATATATATATGCCATAATAAGCATTCACTGTCCATTTTCATAGAACCCAAGGTCAGCACTGTCATTAGACAGAGTGGTCACATGTGGAATGGTTAGCTAGAAGATTGTATCTAACTTAAAGCATACAGGTTGTAAATATGTGTCTGTATTAATGCGTCAGTAGTTCTTACAGTAGCAGGGACCGGGTGGTTTAACCCTATCAAGCCCAGAATAATTGTCATACTGAGGTGATTCAAAAACTGAGGGACTCTTAATGCGAAGGGCTTTCTAATGGTACCAAATACATCATGGTACATATGGTGGTATTAGATTGTAAAACTAAATAATGCCATTTAATGGTTTGAAAACAATGGACAGATGCGCGCTCTTGACATGTAGGAAAGCATGTAAATTAAAGAAAATGCATAAAATTTCATATAAATATTGATAAAAATGCAAAAAAAAGTGGTGTTTAAAATCAGTGTTCTTGATTTTTGCTAAAGATATGGAATATGGTCTTGGTTCTCTTCTGATTCCATGTGAATATTCTCATTTTGAATGTCAGAGGAACAATTTTACATGTTAAAAATAGCTTTTGTTGGACAAAATATTGAAAAAATATTATGGTAAATGTGTCACTCTACGCAAATCAGTTCTAGCTAACTTCTAAGCTCCTGTTTCCTCCCTTTAAGTACATGAATCGTTCTGACACACCTATGATATTGCATTTTTTGGATAGCTATTTTCATGCCACATCCATTCCCATTAGAATTAACCTTGATTGATCATAATTCTTAATATGGTACACGAATAAGCATGTACTTTGTAAAATATGTTAAAAAAATCAGTTGTCTCAAAATAAATCTGGGCACGAAAGGGTTAAGTGATGTAGAGGTGAGAGTCTCTGAACGGTAAGATTGCTTTAAGTTAGTTCTTAGAAATGCCCCTTAATGTAAGGGCCATTTCTTGCAAAAAGGTGTCAGAGCCAGAAATCACACAACCTCCCTTAAACGAAACACGCAACGCCTTGGTATGACCAATAGGCCTAGTGACAGTAATTGAATTTATAAATCAGGGTCCTTCAAAGGGCTAAAAAGTCCCTACTGTGAAAAGGCAATGAAAAAAGATCACCACCTCTGGTAGGACAAATCAGTGGTCTTTTTGGTGGTGTACAAATAAGAGCGCCGACAGCGACATCTGCGGGCAGGTCGCTGCACTAATGGTTCGCCCGTTGCTCGAGTGGGGGTGCTGTCAGCACAGGTGACAGCTGGTGCCTCCATGCGTAGGCTCGCTGGGACCCGGCCTGTTTTGTCGGCCATTTCTACCTCTAACCCAGACAAACAAATGATTCAGACCGGCCTCTGTTGGCAGAGACCGCAACCAGACCCGTGTCACATGACTGCCCCTGACACTTGGCTCTGTCTTTTCCCTAAGGTTCAAGCAGACTTGACGGCCATGTTATGTTCATAAAACCCTTTTTAGAAGAGTTGCATTGCTTTTAGACTTTATCATACAAATGACATGCCCTATAGCTGCGCTCCAATTTAAATCTACATACACTTCCACACTAAGCAATTAATGGAACCACTGCAAAAACAATGAGCTTGTTATTATATTTCTCATCATAATCTAACTTTCCCCCATCTCTAGAGACCCATAATCATCAATTGTACAACCCCAGATCATCAAGTTCAAATTGGTACAGAAATGTATTAGGCCCCAGCCCACTACAGTATTTGCTAACTTTGCTCCTAATTCATTATAGAAACCAATAAATTATATGCGCAAGGACCACAGTGCTATTCCCTAGGCCTGTCTAGTAGCGAGTTGTTGGCCCAGGAGGGTGCTGGGGTATGATATACTCTGCCTCTCTGACACTGCCAATGCCAACCGCATCCAGTAAGACTAACGACCACCAGATGGCCAACCTGGGGGCTCGGCAGCTGAGAGTGGGAATTATGCAGGGTATATATTATGAATGGGGACAAATAGCTGGCCTTGGGAACAGAGACTGCAGACACTGGTTAACGTTGTAATGCTGGTCTCTGAGGATTGGTTTCTGTTTCTAGACCATGACTATGCGCTTTATATTTTCTGACAGGTGTATAGATCTATGAATTATATACATGCACGTACATGCCACAGTCGCTATCAGCTACAGATTAGCCTTACATTTGGCCGGTGCCTAACTTCGAAATAAATCAAGGCAAAAAATGAAAATGATAGTTATCTCCCCACTATTAACTTTCTTATAAATCAGGTAAAATCAATGTTAGTAGTCTGAAAGTTGCCATCGGCTGTTGACACTAAGGGCTCTCCACATCAGCTCCGTTACCACGCCTGTCCTCAGGAGCATCTCCTATACCTGTTTGTGAGCAGCTCACTGCATGAAGGACCTGCTCACGTCATGGCAAACGTCGCCACCGGGTTGCCCTCAGGCTCCAGCCCCGCCCTGGAAGTCAAAGTAAGGGGGCGTGGCTTGTCAGGCTTGATTGGCAGCCCGGGTCAGTGTTCGCTCTGAGGTCATTACTGGCTACTGCTCTGTCCGCTAGAGGGTGGGGCGTCCTATCACGTGACCGATACCCGATCAATCACGTGACCGATCTCTGACCTGAGACGACGTTGTTGGGGACGTCGGTGTCGTGCCACGTCACGCTTGGTGACGTCAGGAGGAGATAAGCTGGGCCTTATGTAAATAGAGGCTGAGGGTTAGTTGGAAGTGAGACGCAGGTCCACAGGGTGAAGCCTGGGGTGTCAACGAGACGACAAGCATTCCATTACCTATTTAGATTAAATTGAATATTTATCACCACCCTCACACTCCTAAACGCATTGGTTCCATAGGTGTTACTTCAAATACCTACAAGGAATATGTGTTACTTCAAATACCTACAAGGAATATGTGTGTGATATATAGCATATGAGACTAGTCAAGCTCCGACAAAAAAAAATGAATGCCAAAATAATAACGGATGTTTTCATCGCGTTCTAATATGGCTGCAATCGGCGGCCACCGCCAAGGTAATTTTTCCAGGTTGCAAGGTGATCAAAGAAAGTTGGATTAGTCCGTGGTGGACGTGAAGCCAATGTAGTGTTCACTGCGCGCCTTCTAGGCCGCCCACATTGGCCCCACCCTATACCACATGCACTGGCCTGAAAAGCCCCGGTACCGTCTGAATAAGTGACGGCCTCTAATAAACGCTGGTTAGGCTGTGTTGAAATCGTTTACTGCACTAATGACTTATTGAATAACCGCCGGTCTTCTATAAACGCACGGGGAAGAACAACATAGAAATCGATAAGCCCTAGGGCGCATATAGAAGAGTTTGTGAGAAAATGAAAAGCGCCCGGGCGTTTATCGTGGTCAATACGGTAGTCCACACAGTCGTCCGTGCACCATCGGCCATCGCGTGCCCTCCCCACTTCTGTCTTATCCTGTCTGCAATCCGGGTGCGTGAGGGCGGACGTTGGCTCGAATACACGCGTATTGACCCGGTGTCAAACATAATTATAGCCGTCTGATTATAGAGTCAGACCCCCTGGCGGCGGGTCGAGGCAGCGGCTACCCATGTCAACCCTCAGAAGCGGCCGTCATTTGCGCCGATTCCACGGCCGTGATTACAGCCTGGCAGTGTGGGGGTTGGGCAGGGAGCAGTGATTGGCCGAGGGAATCCGACCTGGCCAGGCCAGGTCTGGCACGCCGAGTTTCTCTAATGGCGTTATACAAAATTACCGTTTTATGATGGCCTTGGTGGGAGCTGCTCAGAGCTGGACCACGCCCTGCCCCCGCGAGCTGCTCACACGCATCCAGTGGCGCCCCCACCTGGGTGGATCCAATATCACCCCGTGACGTCACTTCCGCCGAGCCCAGCGATCGGCTGGGTCCAGAATAATCGGCTCTTCCGCCAGCGTCTCGTCTCAAATAAACAAGCCGGCTTGAGGCCGTTCGAAATTACACACTGTTCGAAATTGATTCGTCGCCAGTGGGCAAGATAAGAAGTCGGATAGAGAGATGGGGCAAGATGCGGAAAGGGAAGGAAGGGGTGGTGCATTGAAAAGCAGATGGGCAGTAAGGCAGGCTAGGGCAGGATAGAGGGAGATAAGCTTTATCAGAAACAACGTGCAGTATAAAAGAGGGGAATGTAAAAGAAAGAAAAAAGGTGTCATTTTGGCACAGAGAGGCTGGGATGGAAGAGCATCAGGAAGTTTGATATAATTTCCGTCTTTTCCGAAAGGCGTTAGGGAAGTTTTTCAAAAAGCAGTACAAATATATTGATCGTAGGAGGTTGAGCAGTGTGGTGTCATGATGGAAGTGGGTGGGACATGGGAGTATAGGGCTGCACGGGCTTCTGTACCAAGTCTCTAGCAGTCATTCAGTATTTTATCAAAGAGAGCCTGACTAAAAACAAGGTGCACTGCCACCGACCCCCACGCTTAATCCTTTAAGAACTGTATAGTGCTCTGATTCTGATTCATGATGCCTTTTTTGTTAATACTATACTGCCACCCTTGTGGGTAACTTGCCAGTTCTGAATCTTGAGTATTATACTGATCATGTGGGCTTGATAGAGTTCAATTCAAAAAGCTCGGATGATGAATCAATACAGCCAGGCCGAGGTATATGACCACTGGTGCATATGATTTAGTGACAAATCAAGTAAAGCATTAAGCTTCATGCCCGGGGCTTCATGCCACCCTTAAATAGCTACCTTGGCCTGTGCTGAACCATCCATTTAAGTGTATACCGTTGTCCCTATGACAGCCTGGAGCAGTTGCATGCCAGGGTGGAGCAGAGTAATTGTGAAGTAATTGCGGAGTAATGTGAAGTAATACTGGCTAGCCTTCATGTCGTGTGACTCGCCAATCTGGTCTTGACGAAAAAACTGGGGTAAACACGCCACAATTAACACTCATGAACAGGCAGGTCGTGAAAGATGTATTAATCGGCCTTCAGCAAAAGGTTGAGTTGGGGAGAACTTCGTGTTAAAGGTCTTGCTATATAAATCATGAAAAGCTGATAGAGCTCTGATACATTAAACAGATTTAAAAGGGCAGCCTTAAGGAAACAGTGTGTCAATGATGAGATTCTTCCCAGACACTTCGATGTCATATTTTATTAATAGCCAGAAATTCTGAAATTCTAATTTCTAAAGCAAGTTTTACGTTCATTGATTTGATGCCTCATGTTTGTTTTTGTTTTTGTTTGTTTTTGTTTTCAAAACGACTCCTTAGATTTATCAGCAGTTCAGTCCTTTATCTTGGGAATATGTCATTATATTGTACAATACTGGTATTAAATTCGAACCAGGCTAACTACTGGAGCTATAAGCCGAACACTCTATGTGCTAACCATTGCTTTCTCAGCCTGTCACTTCGTCCAATCTAGGTAACAAAGCGGCCACGTTCAATCAAGGTCCATCTTCATTGCCCTCGTAGATAGACACTAAATCCTCCAAAGCATCCTTCCTCCTAAGTCTTCCCCTCCACACCCTAAGTCCCAGGAAATTAATGTTGTGTTTCGTTTGGCTCTGACCTTTGCAGTGATGAGTGTGAAGAAAGAGGAATGTCCCTCGGCCTCTTTCGTCGAAGTAACTGCCCAGCAGGGCTACATCTCAAGTCGTACGACGGAGGAGACGGGCTGTGGAAGTATCGACACGCCGTGGCTGTTGAAGGCCAAGCCGGGACAGAAAGTGAACATCACTCTCTGGGACTTCGACATTACCAACAGGAACCAAAGAGCGGCTACTGCCAGCCATGTTGGCCTCCCTCCCCCCTGCCACGTCTACGCCATCATCAAGGAGCGTTCTGTCACCTCCTCCAAGACGGTGTGTCCAAATGACGCCAGGATAGCGCATGTGTTCACATCATTGGGCAACACAGTGGAAATCCGCATTGTCACAAAGAAGCAGGAGCAGGACGACCATGGCTACTTCTTACTGCATTTTGAAGGTGTGTCTTTGTACTTACTTAGTAATGTTAATTTTCGATGCCATCCTGCTGGCTCATAGTCACTGAAACCTTTTCAATAAAGTTTTACATATCACTTCATCCAAGCAATACTGAGCGTTTATTACAGAATGAAATTATGTGAAGAACTGAAGAACTAATGTAAAGAACTCATAAAGAGTCATTGGCATGCTTCTGAACTGTACCAAGGCTTCACATATACCTCCGATATGGAACGCCTTCCTTCTCATCGAAATCAATGGGCACATCTGATGTATTGCAACCTATTAATACCTCTCACTTAGAGGTCTGTACCCACAGAATCCTCTTGTCCACAGACCCTTACACTCTGCCTAAAACACCAGCACAATGCTTCTCATACCTCCAACAGTCCCTTACCTCATCACCTTCTCGAGTCCAAAGCCCACCTTAAGGTGGGTCGCTGCCATTGAATCCAAGATCCTATATTTTCTTCATTTTCCCCCATAGCTACAAAAAATCTAGAATAAGAATATGAAAAGAAACGTAGGGGGTCCAAACTCCTTTTTTTCTACAGATTTTTGAAAAATAAAAGTATTTCCATTTTCACCTAAAAAATCTGAAAAAAAGATTGAGACTTTTTTCTGCAACAACTATCAAACACAGAAATGTGAAAGATTACAAGGTGAACGTTCTAATATCCTGATTTATCAAGAACTTTTCTTTTCTCTCCAACTACAAGGGATAATGGGTGAATTTCTCACAAAAAGGAGGATATTTTTCCTATTTTTTTTATAAGAAAAATGATTAGATCATTCATTTCTAGACACTAGATTCTTCTTAAAATTTTCCAAAATATTTTTCAGATAACTTGCTTTTAAATGGGATTAATTTTGATATGGGGTCCCATTCATTATTTTATACTTTTGGTCATTTGAAATAAAAAAAAAAGAAAATTAACTAAAATCCATATTCAAAGTACTGCATGATGGCTAAAATATATAAATCCTTGGCAAAACATTGTTACATTATATGCCCTCAATCATTGTGAGCAGTATAATTATTATGATTAAAGCATTGTCTATGTAATATGAGGGGTATAATTGTAAGGTCCAACAGAATGGCAGAGAATGAAGAAAATAATTCAGATGTAAATATGGCAAAATTTAAAGTTGTCATAAAATGGACAGTTTTGATCAAAATCCCCCGAAATTTTTTTCTAGACACTAAGGGCATATGTGCCTACCAAAAGTGATCTCATTCTGATGAAAAAAAAAACAACTTATATGTGCAGAAACCTGTGCAGTAGGCTCAATTTCAATGGTAGCGACCCACCTTAAGGACCCCATTCAGTCAGTGGTGTTGGCTTTCCGTTTACTTTAAACCACCAATCGACCTGATCTAAGTGTTATGGTAATTGCGCCTTCATGGAACAGAATTAAACACATTGACGTAGCTATTGACGTATTCAACGTTGTATAAATTGACTACTCTTGCAGCTATCGGATGCCCGGATGTAGCTGCGCCACTCGGGGGCTGGGTGAAACGGATAGGGGACCGTGCCCTCCTGGGCTGTGACGCCACAGACGAGGAATGGCGGCTCACCTGTCACAAAAACGCCTGGATTGGCACCTATGGAAACTGCACAAAAAGTGAGTATCATCATTTCACACGTGGAGCCTTATTTGAGTGGTACCGGTAGATCTCCTTGTATCAGTTGATTATTGGAATGGGTTTTGAATTTGACAATTAAGTTTCTGTTTGGAACTCAGAATTTCAGGTGTTTTGTTTTCGCAGTTTTCACTGGCCTTTGTTGTGAAAGGCAGCTCATTTCACCCTGCCTTTCCCCCTCTCGCTTGCTACGAAGAGGCGTTAAAATTTGAAATATTATCAAATGACATTGTATGATACATAAATGGTATTCCTCGTATTTGAATACCCATTTAGCCATTGCTGACTATGGAAAGTATTGTGGATATGTCTAATTGTCAACGGGTAGCCATGACTCACAGATTGTGAGAGGTGTTCCTCTTACAGGCTCTGGTAACAAATGAGGCTGGTTAAGCCTATGAGTTGCTCCTAATATATATGATCTGCTCACACCTGTCTGACAGTGTTAACAGGTCACTCAGGTTGGTCAGCTCACCTGGACATGATCAATTTACACCAGAACCATACAAGTGAGGTCCACTGAAAGATTTCTGTAACCATTCATCAAAATGACATATGGCTCTTTCACATGCAAGCCTGCCTCAACTGAAGCACTCTGGAAAGCTCTTGGTTTTGTTTTAATTAAAACAAATGTAGTGCAATTGTAAACATCATGTCGAATTGTTCGTTACTGGCAAAGTGATATAATGGTCCGCTTCTATCACCCTGCATTGATAACATACAATGGGTAAAGAGGAAGGTAAATAAATACTAGGTCCCATTGTGAACCTGGTGCCGCTGAAATGATTTAATGACTCATTATCAATAGTCCTATTAGTCATGCTTTGGCTCCAAATGTGAGTTCATTTGTGTTGTAGTAAGTATATTTTATGGGACGAGACATCCAACAAAGGCGTACATAATTGTCGCCTCGCTTCCCTTGTTACATCCCCTGCTAAACATCTGGATGAGTTAGTACAGAAACAGTATGGTTGAATTTCTGCCAAAACAAGAAGTAATTGAAATGTCACAGTGCCATTCGATCAAGGCACTTAGCGTGACTAACCCTATCTAGAAATACCAGGTACTAAGCGTCTAATGAGGGCCTAATACATGAGCGGGAAGTTGGGTGCATTATTGAAACCTACCTTGAAGGTGTAGTATTAAGTTCCACCACTGGTTGCAGATCTAACTTCTGTAAGGGATGCAAAGCGCAGTGACTTCAGAAGCCTTCCGGGCAAACAATTTCTTACAACACAAAGCCGTCTTTGAATAACTGCTTTGCATTTGGGGAACTGGCAATAGGGAGTGCCTTCAAGGCACGCTTATAACAACATTTTGTCATTGTCTTCGCAGTCCATTGGATATCTCTGTATTAAGTTTCAAATACTAAGACAATAGGACTGTCTTCGTAATACAATGCCTTCAGATCCAATCACAGAACGAGAGAGAGAACTAGACACCAAGTACAATGTACAAAGCTAGTGTCAATTTTGAATGATTGAAAGTAACAACTAAAGAAACTTCTAACAAAGATGCATAGGTGATGTTCTCTTTTGATTTGTTGCAGTTCCCAATGCGGCTAGTGTTTCTGGAAAGCTATGGAATGCCATGTCTTCTTCTCAAGGTGGGTTAACTTGTCTTTATTAAAGCACGATGCCTTAACACAAAGATAAATATCAGAATGTGAATGCTTTTGTCAGATGCTAGACAGAATAGCTCTGAATCGGTTCAACTTATATAACTGGTTCTGCAACAACCCTATACACTGTCAGACCGGGGCAAGCTTTTGGCAGTAGACAGTGGTAGTTGCTGTCAGCACAAATCCAATGACCCGACAGTGGGTTCTACTATATCCACTACAGTGGTCTTTATAGCCCATTTAAAATTGGGGCTGAGAGTGTAGGCGTGGGTATTCCAGTATTGTCTAGAAAGGACGCACTATTACTATTAGAACAGCAGTGCATTCTTCAACCTAATATAATTATCAAGGTTATGTGCTGACCATGGCTTCCATACACGTATGGAAGCCATGGTCAGCACATGCCTCTGTAAAAGAACGCCCTTGAATGATATAGCCTAACCAAAATTAATGGATTAACATCTAAAATACCTAACAATGCCACATCATGTAACAATATTGAATGTATATACCCTCTTCTTTCCCTACAGGAATCTCAATCGCCATCATCATTGGAGTTGCTGTACTGGTGGGAATACTGATCCTCGTGGGAGGATTGGTGTGTCTTAAATGGTAAGTAACTTACATGTGGTCCAGGTAACCACATTACGTTGGCATCTAATCTGATTAGCCTTACTCTGGGCGGGGGAGGCTCTCAGTTTAATCACATTATACCCTACCCAACCAGCGCCTACATTAATCTAGAGATATCAAGAGTGTTTTCCTCAATTTTTCACTGTTTAATCAATTCTGATAGATATAGCAACCAATATATGTAATCCTCTTGGTTCATAGTCAGTGGTCATTAGGCGCAGAGATCCCTACTAAAAGCCCAGATACCATTATCAAGGGATGCGTCATACTATACAAGTGTCGTGGGGTGACTAGGCATTTTCTAAATAAAACAAAGTTCAACTTTCATTCCAACGCCAACTTAAGCCAAACAGACAGATAGTATCAAACCTAATCTATAAGGGAGAGTCACTCATCATATGTAACAACTTGAAATTGTAGCTCCAAAGAGGACCAGATGGCACAGGTCCGCAGTATTTGGTCCGAGAGATTAGCTATGGAATCATCTAATAAGTATGGTGGTGTCAGTGATGCATACAGCAACATATGGGGACAACAACAACCATTGGCACCTATCTAAACATACCCCTTGCAGGACTTAACTATGAGTGGGTTCAATGATTTCCCCGGAGTCTGAAACCTGTGGAGTAAGGCAGAGGGGGTGTCCTAAACATTGCCAAGCTGTGTCTACTATATGCCTGCATTCAATTACTCTAACTGCAGTCCTTTGTACCGAGTTGAATACACTGTTCCAGGGCTGTGGCCTTTATGGAGGGCTTTCATCACAAGAAGGGATGGAATGGACATTTAATGGGTACTTATTCTGAGTGTTTCCTCCCGCTCTTGTGGTTGGCATTAGTACCATAGACTCCTGCTGGTCCAATGAAGGAGGCCATTGGACAGCTACGACCAGTGATCTGATCGTCTGTCTCTCCAGAAGCCCCTTTATAATAGCCTCTAGTAAATAGCCTCACATGGGGAGGGTAAATGCTAGCTACAAATACCCCGCAGGTTAATTAGGTGTCTCAGATTATACGAGACTAATTAAGGGTTGATCAAGTAAGAGGACAATCTATCAAACACACTGTCTAGAAAGAGCTACCCTTTATCAACTTTACTGAAGGCATTTAATAGGAAAACGATATAAAACTCTATCAATAGCCGGACAGGATGCTCTAATTAGATGTCATATGAGTATACATAGCAACAGTTTAATGACCGGTTCTCAATTAATCTAAAGCTTGCGACTTGTGTCTCCGTATCAAAGGTGCATAATATCAGTATAGATATCCCTTTCTATTAGTATACAGCGGTATGCCCATGTCAGATATTCAAATATCTAGATAATGTAAGTTAAATGGTTACCCAAAATATCTTATATTTAGACCTGTATTAAATTCATTTCCTTAACGAGAGAAACTAGTAACCTAAGCCAGCGGAAATACCCCATTTTGATATACTACTACCGTTGAAGTTCACCAATTACTCCCTGTTTTATACTACTAACATACGCCCTAGACCAAGAAACACAGCAGCCCGCCTGTACACCACCTAACACCGTAATTGTGTAAAGTAGTTTTAGATTAAAGGACTAAGTTACACCATAGATAGACCAATGAATCAAAGGGTAAAATTCATGTCCATTACCGAGCGTATTGCTTCCATCGAGTTTCGACTGTTAAATTAAACAGTGATCAACACATTTTCAAATCTTAAAGCTATTCACTTATGTATAAACATAGGACAAGGCCAAACACATATACACCTTGCTTACACTTGTTTTTTCCCTTTCTCCATAACAGGCAGCGCGCCAAGCGGCCACACGACATGAACAACTTCTCGCAGGTGTCTTGCTACAATGACGCCGACCCGCGGGGCTATAACCCAAATACCCTGGAGAAGCACCGGGTGAGCATGGACCCTTATAACTCTGCAGAGAACAACTACTACCGTACCTGGCAGCTCCAGCAGAGGGCCAACAAGCAGTCCATCCAGGGCACAGAGCTGCCCCCACCCCCTTATCACCCCATATCAGTGTCCAGTGACCGCGAGTCGCGTTACGCCGAACACGTCTATGAGAGTCCCAAGTTCGAGCGGCGTGACATGTCGCCAGGACTCGGCGACGCCAGCGGAACCGGAAGTGGTGGTGTGGATTTTGCACCCGTGCATGCGCAGTACTTTGAGCTAGACCCGGAAGCAGTTGACCAGACGCATTCTGGGACGATGGGTAGGGTGCCATCGTCGTCATCGTCGGCGCGGGCGCATGGTGGGGAGTTCAACGGGTGGAATCCCCGGATTGAGGTAATGGAGGGCGGGGAGGGTGGAGGCATGCCCCGGTGTTGACTGCCTGCCGCCCCGCCCCCACCCCCTCTCCCACCTCCACGTCCTGCACGCCTCCTCCACACGGTCCAGGTGTCCCCTCCAGAACCTTCCTGCAGCACCATAATGCCCTATGTGGTAGAACAGGACTCCTCCAGATCCCTGGAGGAGCAAAGAAGCTCTCCCAGCCCTGTACTGTGGGCCACTGGAGGCCGGCCAGCCACCCTGGAGATGTATCAAATAGAACATCTATAAAAAAAAAAAAACTATATTCCTGTTGACCCATACAACACATCTATATGATCTACTATTGTGACGGCGAGGCTGATGATAATTATAAAGATATTCTGTTAATTAACATTGGCTAATGCCACGACAAATATGCTATTTTCATCACAAAATCCACAACTTGTAATGTATATATGACTATAAAATAATGTCTCTGCATGTAATGTAGAAACTGTATATAATATCATGAAGGCAATGCTGAGACCGTTTCCAATAACAGACACTATCTCTCAACTCGCATAACGCCCATATTGATAATAATGAACGAGACACGAAAACCCTTCATGATTGAGCCTGGTTATTATCAAACAATGGTTATTTTTGTAAATAGAACAAAACAGCATAAAACCAAGTGACCCTGGCTGATGTTCACTTAGGTTCAACAGGGCCCAGATCCCCTGATGTCCAACCAAAAAGCTCTGATGGCGCCAGATATAGGGCCAGCTTGCCGACCCTGGACAAGCCGCGCCTTGGGTGTCAACCCCAGACGTTGCTGAGAGCGCCTGCCCCTTGCCATCTAATGCACACTAAAGTGAGCAAATCAGTAGGATTGAAGGCCCACTGATAGTGAGATCAATATGCCATCTATGGACCCAAATGGACCTGTCTATTGCGTTAGTGAGCAAGGGCCGTTTACAAACGACAGACCACGAGTGGGATACGTTTGTAGGATGTCTGATCAAGGACAAGTGGGAAGCATTGCTCCTGCCTGCCAACATGGATCCAGACGTATGCAAGTCAATGGTGTGAGAGATAGGATTTGTCAATTATTCTACTTGTGTATGTTACTGCCAAGACAATGTCCAGTGTATGCGATGAATGGTTTTATGAGCTTGGTTGGGTTTTATATATGTACATTTTGTATAGATACGGTCGGGTTTGTTTTAGATATGCAGAGTTTTTCTTCTTTGCACTATATTGTATTTATATATACGCATGGAATCGGGTATACCGGTTTATAGTTGGGATTTGTACAGTTGATGGTTATTTAAAAGTGATTTTAGTTCTGTGGGGAAGCTAAGGTCTGCAATGTTTTGTACCTATTCATGATGTTTGTATATATTACATTCAAGTTATGTAAAACGCCTGTGAAAAAGACTGGTGATGTATAGCTGACGTACCAAGGACTGTATCATAGAAACTATATGCGACTATTTACTGAATAAAATGCTGTTTTCTATTGAAAGTTTGACTGGGTCCTTTTTATTCGGGTGCATAATATAACTGCCAGCATCCTGTGGTGAAAAGGTCTGTATTTTACTACAGTCATTAAGGTCTTGGACTTTTAGGCCACTCTGATTTGTCAAAGTGGACCAACCCTTGTTCCACGATACTGTATAGTGTTTAGTAAAGCCCATGTATGCAACGTTGGGTCTACATTCAACATAATGCATATGAACCATCAGCTCTACTGGTACACGTCTATGGTGTAACTCGCACAAAAACGCAACAAAGCACTTTGCTACACACAGTCTACACTAACGCCACCTCCCGCAGACAGATAGGAAACACATGGTGATGTACCAACATGAGGGATACTCTGGTGTCCTGAGGTATAAACCCACAGGGCACCACCGTACAGGAAGCAGCAAAGCATAGTGGGAGGAGTCAACCCCCCACAATGCCTCACTCATAAGTAGGCATGAACTGGCGACTAGAAATACTCTGAAACATGTGCTTGAAGAGTGACAAGTTCATGGTCATTCTGGCGGTTACTACCGTAATCTCTCGCATAGAAGGCGCAGCCCACATAGAAGGCGCACCCCCAACTCAGGGAAGACTGGTTCACATAGAAGGCGCACCTATCTCCCCTGAATTGGTACTGTGAATAACCCGCGTATAAGGTGCACCCCTAACTCAGGAGGTCTGGTCCACGTACAATTGCTATATATGATAAAGTAATGATTTAAATCATTCCCTAACATGCCTTAACATTGATGGAATGATTCCTAGAATTGCCACCAGGTGAAGCCACTATCCCATTCCTATACACTTGCTATATATTTGACTCAAGAACGGATGTTCAAAACTATGTTTAGATAATGGGATGATTTAGATTCATTCCCTAACATGCCTTAACATTGATGGAATGCACAAATAAAGGAAAGAAACTGATGATACAATGTTAGAGTTAAGATCTACTTCCAGTCACACCTCATTTGTGGCTTTAAAAAGAAATTATATGATCAGCATCATAACCATTTGAATGATGAAGAAACCCTGCATATAAGGCGCACCCCCAACTCAAGGCAATCATCCTCCCGTGTATAAGACCCACCCACGATCTGATACGCGTATAAGACGTGCCTTATACGTGGGAGATTACAGTAGTGCCATAATATGCCGCTAGGTATGAGTGTACATGAGGGATCAATACAGTCTCGTCCAGTCAGGATTCAGAGAACTCCCTCTCTCGTGTTTGGGGATTGTGGGTCCCCATATTCTGGGGAATATTACTACGCATTGTACCTGCCTACATTTTACCACTACAGCAACCAGCAGCCAGAACTACTTTTACCCATGAACGCTGGTCGCCAGAGACGACTCACGCTAGTGGTCGAGCTGGGGCCAGATTGGGGTCAATAATGTTGAACAGCCTAGTGTATGTCTGAGTATAGTTCGTCTTTGATAATTTCTTTCCATTCCTTATTCACCAAGGCCATATACACTGCATCCCCAGAAAGGTCTCTTAGACTGAATACAAACGATGGTCACATGATAAAAACTTACCTCATTAGAAGTACAGCGTCTGCACTACATTGCTCTCGCCTTTCCACATGTACAGTTGTTTGCAGCGTCTCAGCTACTTGGTCTTGGAGACAAACAAGGCCTCCCTCTGGTAAGGTACTTGCACCATGAGTAAGAAACCCACAGCATTTAAAATTTGTATTATAATCTGATACACAAAGGAAAATCCTACTCACTGAATCATCTGGGTTGATTCTAATTAAATCTGCGTGCAAACAAACCCAATTGCACCTCATTAGTCTTGAGCACTGTTAAGTAGTAAGTTGAGTATGTCTATCCAATTTGCAATTAAAAATAGATTTTAGCTATGTTAACAGGCCCTATTCTGTAGATAATAGCATAGCCTTTTCTTTATTTAGGGAAAAGTTAGAGTGGCCGAGGTGTTGTATAATCAAATGACAGTGTCCAATTTAATTATAATGTCTTTAAGATTTTCTACTCATGGTGCAGTTACCCAATCACGTGGAATGCACTGTTTGTCCGCAGACCCATACTCTGGCAGGTTACAGTCAACTAATCTTAACTACTGCTATGGCAAGTGGGTGTGTTGTTGTCAATTTATAAATACAACCACAGGTCAGTTCAGTGCATGGGTTTGTTTGCCCATAGATGTACATACATAAAAGGCAGGTACTGCTTTCTGTAATAGCCTTTTATAGAGAGGTGGTGCTTGGGGCAAATAAATGAATCACATGGCTAGACACAGTCACTTTAGACCGCCTTTCCTATACATGGCTGGTTCGTTAGGCAGGTTGAATATACACTGTACCTGTGTAATAACTAACCTGTACTTGTGTGAGGGTGAACTCCTGAAGTAAGGTATCCATCACAGGTATTTTGAATGCATCACTCACCTTACATTGTATGAATATTCAGAACATAAAAAATAAGTATTCAGTTACACACTGTGCGAGAGGAAATGTTTACCACAAAGAGCTGTATTCAGTATCAACTATATATGGAGCCGTAGCCTCACTAGTTGCCGATGACCGTTAAAAAGTTTGCATCTAACAAAAATAAATCAAAACTAATTCAAGTTTAGTTATATAGAATGAGGTGTTCAGCTAAACTTGAATATTAATTACGGATTTAGAACTACGGAAAAACTTCCGAATCCGATATAATACGCATCGATTAACTAGATTTACTGGTTGTGATAAGACAAAGATTATGATTATTACAGGCTCTACAAATTCAATCAACCCAGAGAGCAATGGCATTAGCTAAGTCTTACTGTTTCCAGCACTAAATTAAATTAAGTAGCATAATTGTATTCATGGCTCTTTGTTTCCTGATCCCAGTTAAGTGGAATTTGGGTTAGCTGTGAGAGCAGGCTGTTTGTTCAGCACTTGGACACTGAGTATGGAATTTCTATACTAGGAAAGGGGATTCACTGCAGGAAATTAGAAAAGATGTAATCATCTCCTGAACCCCCCTGATTAATGCAGCTATTTGATCTAGGCAGTCTCCATAGGGTAAACATGGAGTGTTCGTTAGATGGACTGGTTAATTACTCATTATTGGGCAGGGATCATAATTCATAGCTCGAAGCTATTTCGGTACCGCATTTGTTTGAGCTTTCATAGTAGCATTATCTGTCAATGCAAACTAATGTGGAGGAAGACATTTAACATTGCATATGTTAAAATGGTCTTACATCAAATTTTAGTAGTTCCGACGTTTCACAGTATTGACTACATTTCCTGTGGTATTCAGTAGAATTTTACGGATGGATATTGGAGTAATTCAAATGAAAATTATTCAGCAATAAAAATAACCAAGCTTACCATGTAGAAATTTCAACAGATATCAAACCATAAAATGGGTGCATGGCGATAGCAATCTACAAAGCCAGGATTATAGAAAGATTACAGCCTGGGGATATCAAACTTATTGCTGTCCATTTCCAGCTGCAATGATCACAAGATTAACGAGCCATGCATCTGATTACAGTTAAATACTAGATCTTAATCATAATTTTTGTAAATTGAGGTCAGGTGTATGCATAGTTAATTGGTAATTTACAGAAACCTTCGGCGAGTTTTACTACTAAGGTAATGATGGAATGTGGTACATTCATGTGGAGCATAAGGAGTGAGGGTGATATGATTTTTAATGATAACATGTATAATTTTTGCCAGCTAAATATGGGAAAACAATAGCGTTTTATTACCACCATTATCACCACCATTGGTTCAGGCAAAGAAGCCAACCATGGGAAATTCAAATGTAAAAACATAATAATTATAAGTCTCAAGTTTCATCTACTTATAACACAGTTATTTCTAAACCCACTTTCAATTTCAAGTCTTTAATGACTTTATATATGATATAATGGTACTTATAAGGACACCAATATATTCGTTTCACTGATTATTACATGGTATTGTTAATTCATGATCCTTTCTGCTATTTTATCTAAGATAAAGCAGGAATACAGGTCACAGTATGTACAGCAATATGTCTAGGGAGCATAATCATCACAGACTATAGTATAGTCCGGTCATTAGTTGCTGTCGCTAGTGATGAGGGCAATGAGTAAGCGCAATAATGTATGTCCCCTAGTTAACATGTCAAAAAGCAATTGAAACTTATACTCTTATAAATATTTCATTTCAAACCTCTTCTCCGGGTTCATCCAAAGGTGGTACCAGCATGTAAGTAATTCAGAGGCGTAGGAAGCAAATCTCTATTTGGGGGGGCCCCACCACAACCATCCTGAATTGTTGGCTTAAGCGCAATGACGCCTGTACATACATAGATAGAATTTTACAGAAAAGTAATTTTTGCAGAATTTTAGACATGATTTGAGGCTCAGGCCCCCATTTTCCCTATCCCATTACCATATTAATCTTATTTGAGATGCAAAGTTTTAGCTGCTTATCCAATCTATTATGAATTCTTGGCAAATTTTTTGGGGGGCCCAGACATACTCAGGCCCCCCTTCCTTTGAGATTGGGGGCATCTGCCCCCCCTCTGCCCCGCCCCTTTTCCTACGCCCCTGCAGTATGTTCATGCAGTGAAATAAAAAGTGTTTCTTGTTCTGAAGCAGGGCCTTATGTCAACATGTAGAGCCTGAGGTGCTGCTTAGTTAAAACCATACGTGTATCCCACTCCTTTTATTGCCTTCTTCTTCCCCGAAATGCACTGTTTGATCTCATCATCCCATTTAGTTCCAAATGGACACCTGCAACACAATTAAGATTTATTGAATGTAATTCATGTTAATTTATGCAAAGGAGATGGGGCATTTTTTACAGACACATTCAAGGACTCTTCATCTGCACAGACACATGGACTACTGGCCCAATTTAATGCCTGTTCACATCGAAAGTCTATTCCCCGAAGAGCTGCCACCTCGTGTGTAATATTGGAAGCACTTCTTCTCAGGTTCATTCATAACGTACTCACTGCCACTTCCTACTACAGCATATAGAATAAAGAAACATAGAGAAGTAGTAAGGATGAGAAAGGTGAACAGAGGCAGGTACAGAGATAAATAAAGGGAGGGATGGAAGAACATGGCGACGAAAGGTAGGCAATACTAAAGAATGAAAGTATCAATCATGTTGACTGTGAGAACACCTTATAGGTTAACGCTTATTAAATGTCAATTGTGTCATTCCAAAGCCTCATTCAAATCTCTGAGACTCAAAATAAAATGTAACTACAGTAAAACTTGGTTACAACGAACTTGTTGTTACAGGCTCAAAATTTCGTTGTAACCAAATTTCGATGTAACCAAGTTTCATCATTTCACTTCTCAGGTCGCACCTGTGGCTTCATCAAAGTTTATGTGTGTTTATGGGTGGGGGGGGGGGGATTTGAGGGACCCCAGGGCGGGCATAGGACTTCTCAGGTCGCACCTGTGGCCTCATCAAAGTCTATAATTATGTGTGTATGTAGGGGGGGGGAGATCTGAGGGACCCCAGGGTGGGCAGAGGATTTCTCAGGTCGCACCTGAGGGACGCCAGGGCAGGTTCCCCTATCAAATATCTAGCATTGTTTTATATATTTTCTCATATTGGGTGTCAAAATAACTTCGTTATAAACAAGTTTAGTCCAAAAAAGCTTCGTTCTAACCAAGTTGTTATGCTATAGAAATGTATAGGAGAGGTTTGTGATTAGGCATTTTTGTTTGTTATATCCAAATTCCGTTATAAGGGAGTTTGTTATAAACAAGTTTCACTGTATATATTACCATGATAATTAGATTATTGCGCCGCAGGATGATCTTTGTATTTGCACCAAACTTTGAAGGGGTAGTTATAATATCATGTGAGTAGTATAGGGAAATTTAATATTTTTACTGGCAGTGTAAAGTGAATAGAAACTTTATAAGAGTAGTATGTTTGTGGCCGAATAACAACCATTCTATTACCGGCAACACCCCACATTACTCTCGTGGGAATAACATTTCTGTGAACTGACATTATGTGTGTGTGGGACTAACTTCTGTTTATGGAACTACATTTCACGCTTATGGCATGGTAGGTTCTGTATGTTCCGAGAACCGAAGCTGGCAGTAGGTTGAAGATGACCACAGGGATTTGCTATTTTCAGATGCTGTTGTCGAAGGGATAGCTTCTGGAAAATGAGTTAAATCGTAAATCGCTTTTATGTCCATTTACACTGATTGGAAATTTGGCCTAGCGTTGAGGTTTACCACACGTTTGTCATTGTATTCTTTATGCTATGACTCATACAACAGATATATAAATTGTGTGACAACATCACCCAGTATGGAACTCATAGTAAATAATTATGAATATTTACATTCTGGCCGCAGTACTCTATATTTAGCATTTGTATTGGTAGTCTTTTGAAACTGGTGATGTGATTTGATGAATAGCAGGTCAGTCTCACACAACTGATTTGGCCTCGGGTGGCGCCGTCTATGGATTTATGATAGGTGGATGCAAGGCTGAAGGTTTGAGAAAGGTGATCAGTGGTGCCACCTGGCTATAGAGTGATTTCGCAATGGCAGAGATAAACTTGTCTGTTACATGGAATGCATAGACTGCCAATTTAGGGTCAATGCAATGTGTTATAAGCCGAGATTCATCACAACAATATAGGGAACAGAGCCATTCCTGTATGGAGGTGGCTATCTTGAATTTACTTATGTAACTGCCCCCCCCCCCCATGGCCATTTTGGATCTGGCAGAGGATTGTGGGTAATCTCTTATCTTCCCCTCTACCCACAGAAAACAATGGGAATTGATAAGACTGATAAGCTGCCCCTGCCTCTATCTTAATCACCTTAAATACATGTCCATTGTTTTAGGTGTGGATGGAGGATATTAGCCTGATAGGGAGACAATGGCTTGTTTTTACTCAGCCTGGATTATATGTGCCCTCTAAGAAAACTTTTAAATTTTAATTTCTCTTGTATTTGAAGTAATAAGTCTATATAAAGCTTATATTGTTTAAGTTTAAAGTATTTGCTATCCAAAGGTATATATTTTTAGAATATAGCTTCATATAGACTATTAGGGAGGGACAACCAAAGTAAACTGTACAAAGAGGCCAACTGCTGATCTAGCCCCGACTACATGAGCCACCTAGGTCATTTGTTTGGCACTAGCAATGGCTCTGTCCCGTATAGGGCTGACCAGGGATACAATATCAACCAATGAGATGCCTCCCTCCATCCACTGCAGAATTTTTTTGGTACATTATGTAACACCTGGTACCCACCATGCTGGTTCTTATCAGTTCTTATCTCGCCAGCTCCCAGATAAAGCAATGGCAGATGCACTAGGCCTCAGTACTAAGCCCTATACAGACTTAGCAGGTTTAATATTTAGCCAATGAGAGAGCTCCAATCTATTCACTGCGGTCCTTCGGGGGCCAACTAGTACCCATCTGCTAGGTCTTATCTGTAGAACTCACTGGTAACAAGCTACAGCAATGGCCGCGCCCATGGGACAACCTGCTACCTTGGAATAACAGAGATTAATAAAAAAAAATCCCCCGAAACAGGCTTCGCACAGATCATGATATTATAAATATCACAAATAGATTCATAGCATAGGTGTCCTGTATCTATTGATTTAACAGTGTGTTATCTGATATTATACCACGATTTCTTGGTTACTCAGTGCTTTTTGGTAGCTATTCCCATCCACATATCTGTCGATATTGCACACCCTATAGGCTGTAACATCAATTTTGTAAGGCGTGCGGTTATCCATGGATAACCTGTGCCCGGTGCGGGTTATCGATGGATAACTGCACACCTCTCATGTCCCTCCATGTCATATGTTACATGTTAAAACCCACGAAATAATCCAGGCCAGGGTAGGGATCGAACCTGCAGTCGCACATCCCAAATCCCTATGCACTGCGCCACAGAGACTGACGAGAGACGATATGTGTTTGCTTGGTTAGATAGTAGAGGTAGGCGGAACAAGTCCCGGTCCGGGCGTATATTTTTGTTCCCTACTGTCAAACATAGCCAAGCCGACACGGCCCCTGAGGGAGGAGACGCGGTGGTCTAGCGGTTAGCACGTGCGCTCAGCCGTCAGAGGTACATGGATCGAGCCCCGGTCTGGGCGCATCTTTTTTCGCCGTGTGCACTGTCGCTGTCCGCTGCCGGGCGAGGAGGTGTATTATACACAATCATAACCGCGAGACGCATTCAAAGCTTTAGCTGTCCACTGCCGGGCGACGAGGTGTATATCTAGTCTAACAGTGAGTAACACGGTCTGGGCGCATCTTTTTTCGCCGTGTGCACTGTCGCTGTCCGCTGCCGGGCGAGGAGGTATTATACACAAACATAACCGCGAGACGCATTCAAAGCTTTAGCTGTCCACTGCCGGGCGACGAGGTGTATATCTAGTCTAACAGTGAGTAACACGGTCTGGGCGCATCTTTTTTCGCCGTGTGCACTGTCGCTGTCCGCTGCCGGGCGAGGAGGTGTATTATACACAAACATAACCGCGAGACGCATTCAAAGCTTTAGCTGTCCACTGCCGGGCGACGAGGTGTATATCTAGTCTAACAGTGAGTAACACGATCTGGGCGCATCCTTTTTTGCCGTGTGCACTGTCGCTGTCCGCTGCCGGGCGAGGAGGTGTATTATACACAAACATAACCGCGAGACGCATTCAAAGCTTTAGCTGTCCGCTGCCGGGCGACGAGGTGTATGTACCGATCGTGTACACACAATGGCTGGCATCGAGTCCAGGGGAGGGGGAATAATTTTTGTTTTCAACTTGAATTTATTGGTATTATATTAATTATTTATTGGTTTCGTGGTATAAAATAAGTAGTCAATGGATAACTCATGACTCGTGTGTGTTAGCAAAGGATAATAACACTCGGCCTGTGGCCTCGTGTCATTATCCTTCACTAACACACACTCGTCATGAGTTATCCATTGGTTACTTGTTCGTAATTTCCTATTTTTGATTGGTTCCAAACCACGGTGCATTTACCTCACCACGTGTAGGCAATGTTTGCCCCCGGGCCCAGCTAATAATATCGTGACGTTGCAATGGGCTAACTAAAACTGCTACGTGTCTGTAAAGTGCACTCACCCAGAACGCAATCTTCCCTACCTAAGTGTATTCTAATAAGAAGCACTCTTACCCTGTTGCGGTCAAGGCAATTATGGGCAGTTTGGTTGTACTAGCTTTGTTGGGCGTATATTATTCTCTTTCTACCATTTGCAACGAAGGAGAGCAGAGAACAAAATACATTCAAACATGGGATAACTTGTCCATCTGAAGCTCCCCCGACTTGACTTCGGACATACTCATGAGTCATTATACAATCTTCAACTAATTTGAAAGTAGCCATTGCCTCAATTGCATGTATTCTACTTAGCTATATAACGCTGATGAGGCCTACATAACTCTCGTGACATTATACGCTGCCACATAAAAGTAGCTGATTTGGACTGGTTGAAACGCCCTCCTCCCTACCACACACATTGAGAGGCTGATATGGACGAGCTCATGGAGCCAGGTAAGGAGAACCATTTCAATTAATTCATTGCCTTTTTGTTTTCAGTCTCCGGGCATTGAGATTTCTCTTTCCGTATCGATGGTAGTGATCTTATATCTAATCTAAATCAATAGATTAGAGTACACGTGTGTTCTTTTTTTGTGAAATCACCTGTCCCATTCCTTATCCGGTGAACCCTGTTGGGGCTCTATCTAATTCTTTAATCTCGAGATTTAGGGAGGGTATAGGTGGCTTCCATTCCGATAAAAGCCTCTGTGACAGAGCCAGTTGTTGTCAATTAAGCTATATTGCTACTTTATTGTGAATCTAACTCTGGATGCCATCCTCTACTTGCTCCAACTGTAAATATTCATTGGGCTAGACCTGCTCAAGTCTATAGATTTTGATTTGAGAGAATTGAAATAAAGAGAGAAAAACGAAAATTAGAAATATTATTAGTGAATAAGTTGAAGAGGAGAAGGGGGATTTGGGGCATAATGCCATGGGGGGGGGGGAGAGCTCAGGGACAGCCGAGCCTCAGTCTACCAGTAAGCCTACGGCTGATATAAAATTGTAAGTAGTATATGAAAATGGGAGGTTGAAGTAGCTACATCACTTTGTAGCAATTAATTTTGTGTATTTTCTATTCTACATCAACGAATGTGGGATTATGTGGATATTATAAAAAAAAAAGCGGTTTCATGCAGATCCGGGATTGTAAGGTGTAGCTCCCAATTTTATGGATAGTGAGTATCTTGGAAAGTAGTCCTTTCAAAAAGCTATTGTGTATTTACATTTATGCACTCAATAAGGTGGCCAAATGTGCTTAAAGGCTTAAATGGCTGAGGATATAGCAAATAGACTGATATAGATGCCTACTTGAGGTAGAACTGTTGACAGCACTGACATCTCATACTTCTCAGTGTCCCATAGCCACACTGTATACGGAAGGTGGAGTTGTGTGGGTCTGGGTAGGACCCTGTGGGGTCACGGCAATGGCCGTCACATATATCTGAAATGTAAAGGTTATAATTATGTAGATCTATATAAGGCAGACAGAAACATTTAAAGAGTAACATGTTTTTTTTTATTCTGCTGTGTTTGAATTTAGAATGTATGGCAGTTGAACAACCTACATATGAATAGTGACAAATCCTGTATATCTGATGGAGAACATATATTGTCTAAGGAAATGAGCTTTCCTCGTCAAATGTTCTATTTCATTTTTTTTCAGACAATCAATCTTCTATCATTGCTTAAGTATTCTTCAGTTACCCCAGGAACGTTGCATGCTGAATCTTACAAATATTTAATTATGGTTTGGTGCAGTTCAGAACACACGGTGATAAGTTTACATGGTAAATGCACTGCATTCTAGCTTGTCTTGTACCTTCAACATTAGCCTACTCGGTGTACACGATACTTCTCATCTTAATTATGGTTCGATTGCCTTAACTTACTGAAGGTCCTGACTCTGGGGTAGTGGGGATCCTTGCAGGTGTGCACCAGGTCGATGTCGTTACACAGAGCTCCGTCACAAAACCACCAGAGGGCGCCAGGCTGGCCCTGGTGACTGCACGCCTCCTGGTGGTGTGAGTCGATACCAGGGAAGATGATGCTGGAGGCACATCCCCTGTACACATCTGTAGGGTGTAGATGGAGGGGAACGTTCATAAAAATAATGTCATCAGGCAAGAGGGGTTGGGGAGGGGTTTCTTGAGTCTATATACAAGGAAAAATCGATTGGATGACACAGGTCATTGGGCAGAGACATTTTCAAAAAAGCACTGCCTAATATTCCTATCAATCCCAAGAGATGTCAGAGTTACACTCATATTATGAGCATCTTTGTGCAAGCACATCTTTAGGTTTTGTTGTTATTTTTGTTGTTTCTTTAGTTTTTTTTAGGGGTTGGGGGTTGGATAGCTATTAGTGTATGATGTAGCTATCCAATGAGAATAGGGATGTCATTCCTTAACGTTCAGTACAGTTTAGTAGCCTACAGTCCCTGGGTGTGCTGAATATTATGCACTACATTCGGACGAACAGAAAGCATCCTTAGTAGGAACATGTCATGGGAGGGCTAGGAGGGGAATATATCAAATATTCCATATATGGGTGGGTGGTACTTAGAGCTCTGTCTGGGTCACTAACAGACACTGGAGGGTGTGCATTAGTATCACTAGTGAAAGGGTAGATCCTCTGCTGCTAGTCTATAGGCATATTTAGGCCTAAAATGATCCACACATGCTATGGCGTATATAATAATAACATATAACGTCAGATATCACCCTGGGTAGATATATTTTCAAATTAAAATCACCATTTCAAAACACTTGGGAGGACAAAATTTTACGAGTGAAAACATGTGACATTAGGAAAAACTCGTCCAGTATCTTGTAGATGTAATGAGTATCAATGCTGTTATGAATGTAATATATTATGCTTGCACTAGTGCCTCTTAGGTAATGATACCTAAAAGGCATGCGTGCAAGCATAATCATCACACATTGCGTTTATACCATGGTCTGCACCTTTAGGATGCATTAGAATGCATCAGAATGCATTCTGCATTAACTGACATATACCAATAAACTATATGAGATATTGGCTCTTTGCAGCTCAAGAGGGGGTAACCAGACTTCAACTTCAAATAAATGGTAGATGATTGAGATCTATATCATCCACCTGCCTCATGTCAATATCAAATAGGATTCGATTTTAAGATCCTAGATTTATGCAAGTGTTACAATACTACAGGGTTCTGAACAGATATCACTTGCCTCTGGCGAGCGCAACTGATCCACTAAGGGCCATAACACTATGGGGAATTAGATCACTTGTAGTGCTATAGGCAGTTGATCTGGATCAGCCTGATGCTACAGGCAGCCGATCTGAGCGAGTCTCGTTTTTGAGGCCCAACTAGGTCTAGAGGTCATGACGTAACATGCAGTGATGGTGGCGAGCCGGCAGCCAGAGTCGGCCGCCAGTGTGCAGTGATAGTGGAATTACAAAGATTAGGGATTAATAGTGAACTACATAATCATGCCCTAACCCCTAGTAGAACTAGAAACAGTTAAAGGGCTAATGATACTATCCCTACGCTGTCCGTCAGTGACTGATGGCCGTCAGTTGGCCGTGAATCGAGGATTTGTTGTGTATCCAAAGAAAAGATCACCTGCCTATAGCAATACATAGTGATTTTATTCCCCATAGTGTACAGGATCAGTGGCACTTGCCAGAGGCACGTGATATCTCTTCAGAGGGCAATGCCGAAAGAATGGATATCCTCGCCTACACCAACAAACAGAATTGTGTATGAATCATTTAGCATGTCTACTAGGATCGTCCGATTATATGACATATGCACTGGGCTATTGAATAACAATATGTGACACAGTGTATGTTCATATAAACTGTATTAACTTTTCCTATAATTTCTGTGGGAGGCTTGATAGATAGAACTGCCAATTCATAACTCAATCTTTAGATACTTGTAACTATCTCTGATGTGAGTTCAAAGAGTTCTAAGGTCTGGGCTTGAAGTTACTTCAAACTACGGTGGCACCTTAGAACAAAAGAAACAATATGTGGTTATTTCATGTAACCAAGGTTTAATTTAACCACAGTTGTGTAGGGTTACTTGGTATAACCAGTGCCCATTTTACCCACCTAACCAGGCCCTGATATTCATTCAGAGGCCCAGCAATTGATGTCCACTGAGTCTGCAGAGGGCTCAGTCCAGTCTTCCTGGGCCCCAGATATCAAGTTACAAAAAGCAAAGGCATGGCATGTGGTTTTACATTTCAAAACAATACACAACAAGTAGGTAGGTCCTAGAGTTAAGATATCAAAGACCAACCCCAGTTAAGACTAGGGACCCAGTTTTCATTGGGGGCTTGGGAAACTACTCTGAAAGTTCCACCCCCACAACACCAGTGCCACCGCTTAACATCGCTCCTTTAGCGATGGTTCCGTCTATGCCCATTGGTCAATCCAAGGTGTTTCACACCTTGGATTGCCCACTTGATTAACTAATACATAATTATTCCAAACCATACCAAATACAAACTCTGGCACTGAAAGTAAATATGAATAAATATCTGGGCAACTGCAGTTCATTTTCTCCTTCAAAAATATATTGCGTAATAATACACTTCATCTCCAATAGTCTGAATAGAAGTATAGACAATGCTATTTTCAAGCTTCAAGACAAAATATGATTTATCATGGACGGTGTTCCCATTTCCCTGCAGCATAGAGTGCCTGTTAATGCACACTTAGACGTGCTCAATGAGAACACTAAGTGGTTCAAGGATTAAGGTGGGAAATGGTAATTGCTTCATGGGAACTACCACTTTAATTGCATCTGCTAATAACCGGGAAATGTTAAAATGTGCACTTGAATTCGGATTAGCACAAATGAAGGATGGCAGAGATATGCATTAAAGGTAGTAGATATAATCCAGCTGGTTAAAAATTAACCAATGATTTCTCTGTGTAACTTTTAGGGATGTTGGTATTTTCCTACATTTAATTCCATAGAAAAAATCTCCTCACAATTTCTCAACCAAACCTCATGCATACATACCTAAGATCATAAGAAAGATTTTGGGACCAAAAAGTAAGAGGTTACAGGCAAAATGAAAATTTTCTGAATAAAGTAAAAATATTACTAATTGCTTTAGTATAGGTAGGGGAAGAATGAAATCCAGTAATAAGAATGTGTAGATTGTCAAAGTACCACACCTAAAGTGTTGATAAAGATGGGATATATCATATAACATAGGAATAATGAGCAAATACTGTCAAATTTTAAAGTTTCATATTTTTGCTACCGGGTGCCATTTGAGTAGATCGTGTCTACTACCTTTAAGGTGTGGAACATGGCAGATATATCTTTAAGGTGTGGAGCATCGGCCACTAGAATTTATGCATTACTTTAATTTCAAGCCCCAACTACCATAGCTTGGTCTTTTTCAAACTTTAGCATTCAAGCACATGCTTACTGGTAAAGAACCTCAACATCCTGGACCATGCCTTATAATTGTGTACATCTATGAGACAGCTGTGTAGTGCAAAAAGGTTTATATCATCCAAATGTTGTATCCCTGCACTAATTAATTTCTCAGGGAGTTAAGCTCGTGGGAATGGCGGCATCTGACTCATACTTGGGACTCTCAGGGTTACTTTCAATGGAAGACTCAATAAAGGACTGTTATTATGACTACCGGTTTTTGGTTTGGTGTGGTAGACTATGATTGTTCAGGGATAGGTGCTAGGGGATTTGTTGGACCCCTTTTGCCTAGTCAGAAGGAACAAAAATTTGCTCAAACCAACAAGTAACGCATTTGTAAAGTATTGCATAGTTCTCATAATAGGTAAAGTGTTGCATAGTTCTCATAATAGGTAAAGTATTGCATAGTTCTCATAATAGGTTTTCCTTACTTCAGGCAAGACTCCTGTCAACTGAAAACGTCCCATTTTTGACATTGATAGATGATCATTTTCTACTCTTTCCATATATATCTATGAACAACATGAGGAATATTCCACTTTCTGATGTTCAGAACATTCCTTTGTCTAATAATCGGTCCATAAGAACACACTAGAACCTGATCGATAATACAATGAGCCTATAGCTATGGAACCATGTGCCATATGCTATAGAGGCATACCATATGCATGTACATACATCCATTAGGGTCCATCCTAACATAACACCGGCCAGGGCAGTTGACAAAGCCTCTTGTTCCGCCATAATCTGTTGGGTGGCGACACTCTTCATAGCTCTCTGTGGCGTAGTGGAACACGCAGTGGTGACATGGTATACCTTCTTCACGTTTATACTGAAACAGTAGAGATCCGAGGATGACATTATTGATAAGTTAGAGTGACGTCCTTACTAGAGTATGTTTGATAAGACAACTGAAAGGAAGGATATTCAGTACACCATGATGGTCTTCAAAAATTTTGCTGATAAGATATTTTGCTGTTTTTTATTCACGTAGAACTTTATTTCTGCTCAGTGCATTTTACCTCAAAATCATCAGCAGGTTACTGTCTTTCTTTTTTTAATTTACTTATTATGTCATTTCATTTCAGCATCGTTCTCAACCCTGACTTGTACCACGTTGTATATCCATCCATTATAGCTGAGAGCTATTTCCTCGCCATTCCTAACTCAATTTGAAATGAATGTTTGGTTAAACCTGAAGCCATTAGAAGACTTTGTTTAGTTAAGCACTTTCTCTTAGACCCAATCATAAATGCTAATGGTATTAAATGCTAATTAGGAGAAGAAACCGTAGAGTTCCTGTTACAAAATTGAAATAATTGAAGTCTGCGTTTCAAAGAGGGTAACCGTCGTCGTGTTCAAATTGCATCTTCAAGTTTCCTTCAAATCAGGAATTTTGTTATCACGACATTTGCAAGGAGTATCTAGCGAGGATGGAAAGGGAGTCTGAATAGACTATCAATTCAAATGGGGGCAGACCCATCTTCCTTATGTATGGTTTGAGTGAACATTTCCTGTGGCCCTCCCGCTAATATATACATATCAATCTAAATGTGTCACATTGGGAAAAATGCAGGTTTCATGATGAAAAACCTCGAGGTGACACAGGGTCCCCTAGCCAATTCCGAGTATTCAACATGAATCACACCAAAGGCAATTTAGGGGAAAGTCATCTTCCAACGTCAGGCGACAGGCACGAGCAACTCGCCCTGACTTCCGGTAATAAATACGAGCTGTCTGTATGGTTACACTACCATAGATGGCGCTGTCACCGCGTCCCGAGTAGCTCCCTACCACCACTGAGCAACTCACATAATTGTGCTTTTTTTGTTCCCTTCATCCCTAGTGGTTTCTGTGAGTATGTGTTTTTGCCTGTTTTGTCTGTTGTCATCACACAGTTCACTCATCTCACGGCACTTACAAGTACTTCCTTACCTTTTTCTAAATTCTTTATCAGATTCTGTAAGGCAAAAATAAGTACATGAAAGGGAAGGGGAAATTCTTCATTTCCTTCTCCTTTCTGCATACAAATCGAATTGCACTTGGGTATAAGGAGCCTACCACCATGAGGATATCATCATGACACAACCTTATTGATTAAATTTCTGCAAAACACCATATATTTGATTTAATAAAACGTTAAATGAGGTACCTGTCAATTCATACTGTATTAACTTTGTTTTAATCAAACGAATAATACCTAGACACGCTGTGTAATGTAGTTTCTTAGATGGAATTGATAGTAATTGCATTTCTCCCTCAGTGACGCCTGTCCACGCCCGACAATCCAAGAATCGGGGAGGGGAGGACAATGCTCTTTCCTCATTGCACCATCCCCATATCTCCACCCACCCATTCAGAAAATAGCCGGCTGACACTGGCGACCTCGGCTGATGAAGAGACAAGCCGGATATTAGCTAGATGCCAAGTCAGGTTGCCATGTAAATAGAGCGGACATATTATCTGACCAATGAGCAGACATGGTGCCCTCAGAGAAGGTCATGATGGCATTGTTTCTCTTGGATGTGGTGCCAACCCCTAGCTACGCAACTATAGTAGCTTTGTGCTGCTTATGTTTCCTATCAATTACCCTCGTACTCTATGTGTCGCCAACTGCATATTTGCAGGACAAAGATTTACACAGCGATAATAGCTTTGTATAGCAAGATAAGATTGTGTGTTATTGTCGTTATTATTGCCAGCCATCATATTACATACAATACATATCAAGAGTGTTGGGGACTTCCCTTGCACATCTATGAAAAGGACGCTCTTCTGATCAGTTCTGTCCCCTATTTCACCTCCATAAAATTATAGAATAAGGTACCGTTTATTCCACAACCGTAGCATTATACTTCTTTAGAATTGCCATTATTAAATGAATTTCTATATGTGTGTCTTGTCCCCTAGAAATGAAGGTTTGCAGTTGCCTAAAGAAATCTCTCTATATTGTCAGATCTACACTATAATTTATGTGGAATATTGTTCTAGATAGATATAAAGTACCAAAATAAAAACTGTCCTTACCTCATTTAATAACAAAGAACTGCAAGTAGCATAATCCAAAAGAAGGAGATTTAAGAAGACTACTAATATTGTCCAAGCCATGACTAAGGTAGTGTCCATGATTTTCTCTCAGTGATCTAACACTGCCCAGGATCAAAATCTATGCAGTAGACAAACTCTATGGTGAGGCTAAAATGAACTTTGACCTGTCCTCTTCCACAGATGTGACAATAAAGGTGAGTAGCAGATGGGGCCTCTGCCAACAGACTGTTGTCTCACTCCGTGGGAAGGACGGTGACTTTAAGTCTCCATATGCTACATACAACACAACATCAGCTGACCATATCTTATAATATGCTAGACGTTAGTGAAACAAATAGAGTGGACATGTCGTGGTCACCATTTTTAGACAGCAGGATGTATCTCATACATCATTGTGTTGTCTAGCGCTAACTTTTAAAGAGTTAAAGGTCAATGCGTGGTTGGGTCGTAGTGATCTGGATACCCAGATGTGTACCTTGATGTCTACCCACCTGCCATATTATCCACAAGATTCTGACAAGATCATTCCCATGAGAAAAGAACATGTTCATAGTTCTCTAGAATCTCCTGTGTCATTCTCATGTTATGGCACATACCCCAGATTTGGCCTAGTTAAACATGTTATTTTTTCAGGCAATAAATAACACAAGATATAGACACATGTTTTGACTTGTGACTTTCACAAGAATCCACTGATTCATAAGAATATTTAATTCCTGGGGATAACTTCAGATACAAACTTGCAATATAACTTGTGATCAACAGAAGAATGCACTTCCCGAAAATAACTCAAGTAGTTTGCTTGTGTTTTTTCCACAAGAATCCACTATGTCATCAGAACGTTTGATTCTCGACTCTTGTTTGGAAGGAATATAGAAAATTCCTGCGGATAATGTGAGATGGAAACATGTGTCACAAGACATGTGTCACAAGAATCCACAAGTTAAGGAAAACATGTTCACTTCCAGGAATAACTTGAGGAAACTTGTGTCAAGACTTGTGATTGCTACACAAATTAACTTGGTTAATTCGCAGGAATAACTCAAGGTGCCAACTTTTGTCATGACTTCTGATCCACACAAGAATTCACTGGCTTATTAGAACATGTTTAGTGTCACGGATGAGGTGTTATCTTGTGTCATGACTTGTGATTTGTCTGAGAATCCACTCTGTTAATACCTGGGAATAACTCAAATCATCTACATCTGTCATGACCTGTGATCCTCACAAGGATCTACCGGTTCATGAGAACCTTCCATTCCCAAGTTGTGTTTAGAAGGCTATTTCCAATCCCATTCAGGTTATAAATTATTAAGTTATATACGCCATCTTAAATACAATATTGGCATCCCTATTAGTCCTCCCCATAATGACATTGTAAAGACATTTTTGATAAACAGGGACTAGGCTACGAGGAAGGTGGAATGATATATGAGGGAGACAGGGCAGGGATGCAGACAGGTGAACAGGTAGGCAGACCAAGCTCAGTAGTGTAAGATGGACATGAAGAGCATATGTAAGAGATACAGACAGGGAGGGTAATGGAGAGCTGGAGCACGAGAGAAGACGATTCGGGTACAGACAGACATAATTTACAGGTAAGGAACAGGTAGGTAGGCAGGCAGGAAGGATATAAGAAGGAAGGGAGTCATGTAATGGACAAAACTGATGGAGGGGGTAATTCAAATTATACACATAGAGGCTCACATAGGAAAATGTCTGGGGATATTCACACTACAGTTTGAGTAGAGAAAAGGAATATACCTCAAGGGGGACCCAGACTATGTAAGGTTTAAGTAGTGATCAGGGGGTTGTTCTCTAATAGGGGAGAAGAGCACAGACACCTTTGCATCTTTGGAATGCTTGAAGGAGACGAAGAACTTGCATACATGTATCTGAAATGAACTTCAAAAGGAGGACGGTGGTGGGGGGGGGGGGAGCTCAGGAAACAACAGGTTCATGAACAAATACAAGAAGAGAGATTGAAGAGAAGGAATACCTTTTTAATGGGAAAAGATAAATGAATCCAAAACAACATGGTGAAATGGGACAGACCTACTCCTTGGTATGCGACGAATGTGACCGTAACATCAGCCCTCATTTATGTCATTCATACTGTGGCTTAAACTTTTCTTCCGTCATCAGGTAGCCACTTTTAAATATTGTAGCTGTCATAAGCTGGACTGTCATCGCTTTCTCATGGTAGGAGAAAAACAATATACTTTTACTTATAACATTACATTCAACAACAATAATACCTGTAATTTTAAGGGTAGAAGATCAAAACTATACAAAGCAAAAGACCACATTTAGTTCTACAGAATCGACAAACATGACAGTGGTCAGAGAGGCTTGTGACATTAAAATATTATATGTACCCAGTACACTTGTAGGATAGGAAAAGTGTTGATAAAAATGTGCCAAGGTGAAGCCTTGAACACTGGACCTTCCACATCCCATGCCAACTTGCTACCACTGTACTACAGATTCGAATGTAGATTGGCTATTTTGCCATTTTCATTGAGGTTACCTTATACCTACTGCCAGGGGAATATGTCATTCACTTGGAGAGTCAGGAGAGCACAGGTTTTCATATGCAGAGGGCATGAGTTCAATCTAGTCTACTGGTTCTAGTGATGAAGTTGCAACAGGTAAGTCAGTCACAGGGGAACAAATTCAATTCATAAATATTCATTAGATCATGGGGGAATATACCAATCAGTGAGGCCACTACCTTATGAGAAAAATTTAATGATCCAGGATCCTGGATAAATTTCAAGAAGGTATTTTAGTAACTTAATAAGGTATGGTCCAGCCCCACTGTAGGAACTGGGTGATCTAGGCTGATATGTACCCAGTGACATAGATTGTGTTGACCATAGGCCCTGGAAACTGAGGATAAGTTCTTCTCAATAAAGATATCTTTTTTTCTTCTAAATATATTAGCTTTGGAAACCATTGTCCAGAGTCTGATTCCTACAATGCACCAATGGAGAAGGGAAAGTGAAGGGGTTAACTGTATGTCAGTGGAGTTCTTGACAGAATGTTTAGCACGGTTTCGTTCTGTGTAGGTCTATAGGCGTTCATTGGCGTCACGGACCTCTGCGTTAATGCCAATGGACTATTAGGGTTTTCAGTGAGTAACAAAAGCATACGAATCACCCTTATCATCCCCAAAATACACCCTATAACGTCACCAATCTCTCCCAACATCTGCTGCCGCAGCGCCCGCCGCGCCATTCCGTAGCCACGTATTGTACAAGATGACAGGGCCAGCCAATGGGAGACCGTGACAGAGTCAGGCTTTGGGCGTCTCGGTCAAAGCGAGGCGCTGGAGATGGGAACGTGATCGCAATACAAACACTGTGATTGGCCACTTTGGGCTTTGTTCCTGAGAGAGCTTTGGCTGATCGATAGGCCCTCACAATGCACCCATGAAGGGCCTGGTACGTCTAGGCACCTGTAGGTGGCAGAACAAACAGCATCCACAGCCTCTCACATCGGAAGTACATCAGTGCACAGAGCCACTCAGGGAATATCACAAAACAAAGTCAACTGTGAGCTGCTCGGAGCTGCACTGAGCCGCTCACTGACTTCACACCACGCCCGGACTCGTGGGACAAGGCCCAAGTCACAGTGTCTCTATAGGTTCTTTTAGTTTCTTGCTATATATACAAATATCCTTGTGTTTGAAAACCAAAGCCTTTCAATCCAGAACAAAGGCTGCAGAATATGTTGGTTACTTTGAACAAAGTTACATTGGAACTCGGAGTATCAGAACCAGTGATTTTGAATCCTCAAGGGTGGTTATAATGGCATTTCAAGAAATGCCTTAGTGCTATATTCAATATACTTATTTGGTACGTTGATCAGCACGAACATATTGTGTATATAATATTATCTTGGGAATTACAATGTGGGTGGAAGCGTTATTTACAGACAATTCATTTATTAAAATCTTCTAAGGCACATGTCATTATGATTTTCGGGGTGACATGTAAGGACATTCGGAGCACTAGCTATAGTGGTGTTCTCTCCAAGAGCAATATGATGTCCTTAGCGGTGACCACACCCAACGATATGAGTTCACAGAAAAAAAAAAGTTCCAAGTGTTAGTCAAATCTGAGTCGAATCATCTAAATTTCGACTAACTTTCTAGCAATAGTTAGTCAAAACGCTGTGTCTAAATGTCCCTGTTTTTCTAAGTCAAATATGACTTGGCAATTTGCCTTGGTTTGCCTGATTTTGACTAGGATTCGTTGGTTGTTTTGACTAAGTACACTATCTAATTTTAATTCAATTCAAATGGTGATTGTGTTAAGCTCTATGTAGGATTCACACCACACAGAACCAGAGTCAACTCATTTAGGAAGTATTTGAAATACCTAACATCACATTCATTTAGAACCCCTGGGCCAAGTTACTCTGGGTTTGCCAAGGAAGCAAATTTACATCCGGACATTATATTTATCTAGATTACCACAGAATAGGTGTTTCCGACTGACTTCCTATTTCATTTGAAAAGGCATCAACCTATTTGTTACATTTTACCAAATGCAATTGTAGATTGAAATTTGAAAGCTCAAATACATGTATATGTCGTTCCAGGAAATCATCATAATTTTAATATCCATGGAACTATTTATGGTACACACCCACCAGACAAATCATGTTTCAAGTCACACTGACATCTGGTGTGTAAAGGCAACACCGTGTGTCTACCCTTAGTCAAATTTACTAACGGATCTTGGTCAAAGTGACTAAGATCTCTTAGTGAAAGTGACCAAGATAAGTTAGCTTGCCTGAAACTCCCAGCAGATACCCTGTTCAAGATTATGCTCGGAGAGTGAAACTCATTTGGGTAGTCAATGTGACTAAGAAACCTTAGACCTCCTTGGTCATTTGTTAGTCATAAGTACTAATTAAGAATAATAAGTCATTTTGACTAAGTTTCCTTTAAAATAGGTTCGTTTTTTGTGTGTTTGAAAGCATTCTGCATAGTTTCACAAAGTATGTTTTATCTAAGCGTTTCCATTTACTCCCAAAACACGATGATCGCACACATGATGATATCGCGCCTGCATTCTAGAATATGAGGTCCCCTGGTCAGGATGAATTATCAGCAATATTGACAGCAACATAAGTCCTCCATGCCATGATAATAAAATGAAAACAGTTTTTGATATCATTATTTAGAATAATTTCCATATAGCGTGACTGACTCTCCTATTTCACGGCAAATATTGGGAGCTAGGGGGAGTTTTGCGAGCAATTAGGCTATAAGGGATAGACTTCGGCCCAAAAAGGACACGTTTTTCCTATGTGATATTGAAGTTAAAATCTTATTCGGCAGCACAATGTTCCCAATTTCCATTCGAAGCCTGGTTAGTTTTGCATAGAAATCATCGATGCACACGAGAATCTCTCCTTGCAAACGACAGAAAAAGGAAGGTGGGCTCTCATTGGAGGAGGACTCCCCATACAGAGTAATCTGAGCGCAAAATCAAGAAATGGCATAATGGGAGTGAGCTTTCAACAATAGCTTGTGTGATTAGTCAGGCTCAAACGTCCATTCTTCTATCATCATCCTCTACCTGGCTGGCCAGCGTCAAGCTTCCCTCCCCTTTAATATCCACCCCCTGTTGGGTCGTGAGAAAACAGAAATTATGTAAATGAAGACAAAGGCAGAGGCCGATTGCAGCAAAGCACGTGATAAATTCATATTTTGGGCGTGTTTTCTATGCCAAGACGGGGTGGGAAGTGGCAGCCAGAAGAAGGCGCTTGGCTGTTTCGTTTGGGCAGCACCACCTACAGCCTGACATGGAGCATATCTATGGACACCAGCTAGCATACTAAATTCCCTGACCTACCGTATCTGCTCGTTTAAGCATACGGGTCTTGTCTCATTTGATCCCATGCACAGGACCCCCCCCCCTTCAACACACACACACACACACACACACACAAGAATAAGAAAAAAAAAATAGGGAAAGAAAAAAAAAAGAACAGATCCTCTCCTTTTTTCTAAAAGACCTCATGCCATAGCAGTTCAAGTTTACTTTACTTACAGGATTCACATATTTTTTTGTAAATATTGCGGAATCAAACTCTGGCTAAATCATGTCACGATCTATGCTAGTGGTGCGAAGGGTTCGCGGTAAAATCCTGTCCTAAATATAATATATCAACTGTATCCACAACAACTCAAAATTCATAAGAATATGAATAATATGGTCTTAAGATTTATTTTATGCTAAGAAAATGATTTACACAAAGTAACAGATGATACATATATGTAACGGCAGGTTCTTTTTTTTTTTTTTGTTCTTTTTTCTGAGATAATAGTCTTCAGGTGAAGACACGTATTGACGGAATTAAACCATGAGCTTTGATCTTTTTCATTGCCAAAATAAGCTCCTGCTTATCCTTTCAAAAGTGGTTCCACCCCCCCCCCGCGTCACCTTTCACCGCCTAATGTTTTTTTCCTATCCACTCTAAGACATTTTAGTGCTTACCTGGTTCTGAAATGCACTACACTATTTTGTCTTGATTATGCAAAACATCGATTGTCATCAGTGCCTTCATTTTACAGCATGAGCGTTAGATAGGCCTTTTGTTTTTATACACTCCCAAAGAATCAGCCTGGTCCAAGTACGCAGCACTGGAGAGTCGGTACTGCATCATAATGAAAAGTGCACACTAAGCTTTAGGCATCATGCCATCCTTTAAGATTTGAGCCCCCAAGTTAAGCTGAGAACCCTCCCCTTTGTAATACCAGAAGTACTTGGCACCTTCTTTCATCTCAGCAACATATCCACGCATGATATCTAGGATCCCTCAAAATTTCCATTTCCCGACTCTTTGATCCGTATTTCCCTTACACGGTGCCCTTCCGTTTCATGTGGGACAGAGCTGCATCCGGTGGATCACGCTGGTCCCCCATCTGCCTGTTCACGCAGACAGGGACTCGCCGAGAATCAGCTACCTGTGCGTGACCCCTTTGATCTCTGCCGCAAGCAGGGTGTGCGCATGCGCAGGTCATGATCTGCGGTACTATTGTAATAATATCCTAAGTGCCACCTTTTTAGGAGCATCCTCCCATGATATACCAAGGAAAATCTGCGAAATGCATAGGGACTAAGCCTTCCTTTAGAGGGTTATACATGGCCTGAGTGCATAGCCTCAATCCCTCAGGTGTAAAGGGGCATTACATGTTAAGTAAGCGTTTCATATTTGAACCCCCATGACCTTGGTTTCCGATATCACCCAATGTGATTTAGCCTGTCCATCAACATTGCCAAAGGTGCTGTGTTGGCATGGACGGGTAATTAAGGATTTGCAAACAATGCAATCAATTCATTTCCAGTGTCCTTTGGCATATTGTTCCATCCGTTTGCAATCAAATTTCTTTTTGTCCCAATATTTTGGATCCACCTCTCAATATGATGTGGATCACTATATGTTTATAGCCATGCATACCAGCTCTTTTAACCTGGTGGTTCAGACCAGTCAACACAGTCACTGTCTTTGTCTTTCATTAAGGATGGCCTTAAGCTTCATGTCAGAGATGTTGATTCCCTACCACACGTGAAGCAGCAACCAATTCATGCTGGTGCAAGGGTCAGGGATAGGGCACCTTTATTGGTCAATTATACTTGAATCCCATTGACCTGTGGTCCCTGATCTTGGCCTTAGCCATCTAAGGGTAGAATAGGGCAATAATTTGGTAGAACCTTTGATCATGGTACTCACCATTTCTTCATCCACGCATCATACCGACCCTATATGTTTGATGCACCCAAAAATCGTTTTCATGATGCATCAATGCAATGTTTGAGAGTAGACTTAAGATGGGTCACTCATTGGTGCATCTTTGACTCAGCATATGTGACAGGATCTGCGAAAAGGGACCATATTTCAGGGGGAATACGAACCCTTTTCCCAGAGCAGGTCACATATGATCACCCATAATTAAAGGGTTCATGTTGATATTGTCTTTTCATCCTGGTGAGTGGCAGTGATCTGCAAGGACAGGCCGGTGTTTGTCCCTTTGACCAGTCCTCCACCTCTGACCCAGCTGTGGCCTGCTGTATCTCAGTATGGGCCATTATAATGCACTAATTGGGGAGGATACCCTAATTATGGTCATCAGTTCCTGGGGATGCGTGATCTGGTGATGTGGATGATCCTGGTGACCACAGGTCCTACATGTCCGCACGAAGGCTGTATTAATTGTTAATTAGATGGGGAATGTTGCTTTTACACAAATTGATGATCACATTCTTGTGTCTTTAGACCAAGTTTTCATAGGAGTAGATCATTTCTAAGTCAGGCTAAATTCAAAAGTCAAGCTATCTTATAATATTATGACTTAATTTGACTATGAAGTCAATACTATCATTTTAGATAGTACACAGTGGTACATCACCTATAACAAAACAGACATCAAGCTACAGTGCAAAATGGAACTGTAGTAGGAACTATAAGGAGAATCAATGAAAGCCTTAAGTTGACGATGGTATCTTTTCCTTACCTTGATAGCAAGACCTGCTTCGTTTTTATTTAACCAACATCTAAATGCTGTTGTTTCATTAAAATCAGAACGCACGCCCACTGATAGACTTGATAGGACCTTGATAGTGATTTTTTTACTTCCTAATTGATCAACCTTAGTTGACAAGACTTCTTTAGAGCAAGATTTTATGGACGCCTCGCCTGTGGACCAGACAATAAAGTCATGTTTTAGCAGATTATTTAGGTCCTATTCTACTGGTATGTTTTGACCATAAAGCCAAATGTCAAAGCCTCCCTAATAGGCGCCCAGGGCGCTTAAAATATTTTTATGCATGGTTGTTCAGTACTTTAGTGCTTACCAGGTTCCAAAAACGTGAAAATTAGGCCGTTTTCTAGTCTGTAAAATGCTTCTAAAGATGAGGGGCCACTCATTACTAATAGGAGGAGGGGGCTCATTAGTTCGAATACGGTAAAACTCCTTTTGTCTATATATAATTTTCAACCACTCCGACCTATGGGACCCCGGGCTGTGGCATGGGTTCAACATCCATCCTTTTATGGCTCATAGCCTCCAGTACGCAGACTTTTTCCCCTAGTACATACTTTGATCAGAAAAAAACATGTCTTGGATCAGAAGGTGTGATGAAGGACGACAGCCTACATCTTAAGGCGGCTTTTTGTCCTTCCATGGCTACTGCTGCTGTGAAGTATTCACAAAACCATGCTTAAAGAAAGTACATACACTGGCTACACCTGCACGCGGACGTCAATCTTAATTAGCTTTTGTGTGCAAGAAGTGCTCGTGTGTGAGGTTGAATACATCCTTGGAGATAGGGAGTCCAAGGGCAGTGTCAAGGACGAGTGCCAATTAGAGCTACCAGGTGCGATTAGGGTAGTAGAAGGGGCTGTGGTCTGGACTAGTCACACTGTATGAGGTGCTCGTGTCTATAAGCTGCGCTGCTCAGTTCTGCAGAGTGGACTGTGTTTACTGATGAGACTCCTCTTCCTATATATTGGATTGGTACTAAATTCCTTGTGCTTTCATGTATAGTCCCTGGCCATGAGGTTATTGGTATTGTTGATTTGCCATTTTTGATGGAGTAATTTACCCTCTCTAAATGAATTATTCTTGATAGCAGGTATGCAAGAGCTGCGTTTAAGAATTATTGGGCAATCCTTGATACATGAGGGAAAGTGGCATTGCACTCGACATTTCTTCTGAAGTCATAGGCGGATGCACGTCATCAGTGTCCGGTGGTATGGCCAAAGACTTGGAGATGAATGAAAATGACAAATGTGTGCTAAGTAAAACTCGTTAAATGATTTTGTTTTCTATTCAAATTGTTGCAGTACATATATATATATATATATATATATATATATATATATATATATATATATATATATATATATATATATATATATATATATATATCAAATGAGTATTCACGAAGTGTTATTCGAAGCGCCCATGGAGGGCCAAGCTGCTATCTTATTTTGCACTCTAGTATTTTTCATTGGCTTTATTACATATTGTTTCTTGCCGAAGGTAAAAGTGCATTTTAGATTTTGGTATAAAGTATAGACTTTGAAAAAAAATCATTTGAATCAGAATTGCCTATTTATCTTAGCGGGTAATAAGAACCGGCGTCAGTTTGTTCTAGACCCCCATATAGCCTTTGTGCCTTAAATGTTTAGTGACCAAATTGCACATTAACACTTAAGATCTTCTTTTGTCATTCACTTGTCGCTTAACAAAGCACGCTGCCGATATCCATTTTTCCGATACAGATAAAGAACAGGGGAAACGATACCGGTAGCATCTTCCACACATGACTCAGTGACATTTAAAAGAACCGGGTGTTCAAATAACTTTACCATGGCTCACTTTAAAAGATTAGCCAGAGAGGATCTTGCCATGTAATTTGAGTCTACCATCCTCTGATGAGTGACCGGAAAAAAAATATCTTGGTTTTTAGGCTATTTCGTGAGGTGTACGTGCTGTAGGCAATACTTTCCCAAGACCAGGATCCGTCCATTAGATGTTGCTTTAAAGACAATAGATCAGGTTTTACGTCCTATCTTTTGACTAATGTCAATGAGTTGAATCGGGAAAAACACAGCAAGTATCCACTTTCCAGCCAATATATTTATAGGGTCAGTCTCTGTCGACCGTCGCTACGTTTGAAGTAAAATCGATAGCCCAAAGGGTGCACGGGCGTATACCCTTTACCGTGTTGAACCACGTATAATGACGTTTGTCTCTTTGCCACCCCTCCTGCAATGAGAAGACTGTGTTGTGTTACCGCATGCTTTGTCTGTAAAGTGAGTGAGTGAGTAATAGATGTTTAACGCCATTTCGACAGCTAAGGTCATATTCATGGCGAGAACTACATTACACAATTTCACAGAGGAATGTGTCAGTGCCCACGCATATGTGCACCACACACATCCTGAGGGGATAGTGGGCTGCGTGGTTTGTGTTTATATGTATATTAATGTGGTATAAGTTGTGTAGTTATTATCAGCTCGTTCCGCTGTTCTCACGTATTTGGGAAGACTAACTCTAGTGGTATGATGTTGGCCTAGCCCATTCTTTTAACCAACACCAAGACGCCGATACAAGTCACCATTTATTGTTCATTGGTTATTCACAGTTACAGTTGTTTGGTGCGTCCACTCAGATTGTTCAGCTTCAACGACATCAGTCTATTCATATCAGCAGTTCATGTTTTAACAATCCGATGCTACTGGAGAGGTATGAGTGCCATAGAGATCCTGCTCAATCCGTTCTTACATTGGCTAAGTGTAATACTAAATATTAAACAGCTTCATCCTCGTCTACTCCAGGAGTATGTGTTGCCTCCTCGGCTGCTCCCACAATACTGACTCCTCCCTATCTCTTACCAACCCCTCACACCTTTCAGACGCCGATGTTTGGCTCACCCGTATTCCCCCCTCCCCCTCTACAGAATCTACCTGACCAGATCTCGTCGACTCCCCTCCGTCTACACATTCCACAGCCTACCATAAACTCTTAGCTACCATAAACCCTATACAGGACTCCCATAGCACTCTCCCATATAGCATACAATAAATACACACATAATACAGCATACAATAAATACCTACACAAGTGTACCCTGTTATACCCGTTCATTATAATTATTGGCTATTGATGACAAAACAGGTGCGGGCGCTCCCCTCTTGTGACGCGAGTCACACCAATTGTCAAGCATAAATTATGCCTGAATACATTTTATATATTGTTTTGTCACTAATACCTGAGGTAATCATCGTTATCATATTATACATTTCAATAGTTATTTATGTACATACATATGCAACACACTTATATAATACCATGCATTATTACTATATATATTTTCCACACTGCATTGGTGACTTATTCTTAGCGCAAACTTGTCCTCTAACATATATTTTATTATTACAATTCTCTCATTCCTTGATTCTCAATTTGTTTTTCTTTCCTTTGTTATTTATTTTACTCATTCACTCGCCTTTACTAAGCACTTTGTCCCATTCTATGTTTATATATTCTTTTTACTATCCTTACCCGGGAGTCGACACCAGTTACACCCAATCGGGCCAATAAATCTCCTTACATCTGTCAACTCCTTGTTCCGAAACGTTCCCCTCTATCTACCCTTTGCCCCAAGCATCACTCTAAAACACACTCTAACGCGTCTTGGGTTACACCTGGCAACCTCTTACTTAACTCACGCGTGCACAGCTTGTCAACGAGTATATACATCAGAAATCTTTTCACTTGCTACATTACGTCGTAGTTAGTGTCTCATTAGTTGGTCGTACATTTAAATTACAGTTTCTTTTAGCTATATTATCTTACTTAATAATATACACTGGCACCATTCCCAGACATTATATCAATTCATTTGTAGATAGTCTTTGTATTGTCTATTCCATCCTTTCGTCTCACGCCAGCTGCACGATATCTTTCTCCCCCCCCCTTTTCTCTTGTCCTGACACCGTCTATGCCAAGTCTCTATCATGATGGCGTTTTATTCATCACCTTCAGTCTCTTTCATTCAGGTCCACGTACACCGATGACGATCCCGTCCTGGGCTCTTGACCTCGCAAAGCCACGTTCACCGACTCTTTATGACCCTTGTTTACTGAATATGATACAGCCGTAGCCCCATATGATTCTCCAGGTACTTCTGGTAACTGTCTTGATCTTCTTAACTGAGCCATGGCTCTGGCATGGCCCGTGTCAGATAACTGATGTGTATTTATCTCTCTGTTCCTTATTGGTGTCCAGCCCGCCGCTGATATCATAGGTATCTCTAGTGGTACACCTGTCGCCAGGCCCCCACTATACCTAATCAATCTTGTCATCACCGTAAATCCATAGTCACCGTTCAGTATTCCTGCTAACTTCTTTGACACCTTCATAGTGGCCGGTAATGGCAATGGCACTGCGTTTTCCGCCGTTGCCATCTCAGTGGAATATAACACTCGACCCCACTGCACTGTAGCTATGTACTTCGGGCACGAATAACTTATTGCTACGTCTCTAATAAGAGCCTGTTCTGCTGGTCTTTGAAATACCTGGTCCAAAGGCATTAGACTCTCCCCCAATGGTATTACTTCTGTGATCTCTTTAGTTGCCACCTGTAGATACAGTCCATCCACTGGTTGAAGCCTCTTTAGTTGTCGCACCTTCCTCACCAGTAGCGCTATTATTATTATCAGTACTATCAATATCAATGATAACATAGCTATTGTCGTTTTGTGTTCCGGATCTTCTTCCTCATAATTACCTCCAACATCCTCACCGTATTTTTCATAGTCCCAAGTTTCTAGACTCCTTATTCTCATAGGCATTCTTGCTAATATGTATGCCATTAATAGTCTTTTTAAACAAAAATATTGTACCACCATCAGAGTCATAACAATCACCCCTGCAATCATTATTGGTGAATAATCCCATAGTGATTCAGTAGGAAAATGGCCTCCACCACTCATGCCATCCAAATCAGGTAATGCCGATCCGTCTTCCATTGCACTCACCAAATTCTTAAGATTGACAGCTGCTGGCGACTGTTGTATCCTAGCCTTGTGTTTCATTTTGGTCTTTACTAATTTTGGCAACACTTCATCTTGCAATACCTCTACAGTTTCACCATTTAATACGGCCTTTATCCATGTCAATTTCTTAACGCTGTTCATTTGTAGCAAATCGTTATTTACAAAAGTCACATTAGTTTCCATGTTCACATGACCACATCCTGCCAAACTGTAAGGCATCCACGCCCCGGCAGTCATGAATGCGCAATCACACCCAATGTTCAATATGGCGTAATGATGCATGTTCACCTTAACAGGTGGGCTTGATTGACACATCAATTGACCTTGTATGTCGGGTCCCGATACCAAAGTACGACCCTTTCCCAGTGCTATCGCAAATGAAGGAAAATTTGGTTGCACTATATAGTTGATCTCACATGTTTCTGCTATAGCCACCTTGTCATTTCTTATTAGTGCCGCCATGCACCCTCGTTCGGCTATTTTTCTCATGTGTGGAATATCTGGGCATACTGCTATTGAGTTGCCATGGCAACGCGCCCAATTCACCACTGGCTCTGATATATAATACCGCCCATTCTTTGATATGGCTACTTCTGATGGCAATCCCTCTATTCTCGTCCCGTCAGCTTCTTTATTGGCCAACCGCACTGGTACTGGAAACACCTTTACAGAGTATACACAAAATATGTGTTCCTCTGACACCACCGGAATCCTTATCTGCATCTTCACACGACCTTGGTGCTGATATACTCGCACCACACTATTATCATAGTAATATTCAGGATCAGTAAAAGCGACTCTAAATCGTGGGTACGTAGCCTTTAGATATACTTCAGTGTTGATTATAGCTTCTTTCAAATCTTCTCTAGTGACCAATTTTGAGGATAGTTTTCTTCGTGATGCCAATCTTACCTCAGCTGCCATATCCTTTATCTCAATGAGTTCATTTAATAAATGTATAATATACCCCCATTTGACCCTCGTCAGCAGGCTTTCATGGTTGTATACAATGGATAGTTCATATAATGCCACACTGTGCATAGTTTGAGTTCTTTCCAGCAATTTCCGTCTCTTCAATGATATCTTAGCCATTTCATACAATTGCAACTGTCTATCAGCCAACTCTCCCACTTCCGCCATGACGTCCTCCAAGCCATTGCTAGTACTTGTGGCCAATGTTTTAATAACATCACGCATCTTATAATACGAAGTCTTCAGTAATTGAATATCCTTTTCATTTCTGGCTACATCATCAGCTCTTCCAGTGCCAAAAATATAGTACGACAACTCTCCTATAATATTTAGACCTGGTATACCTGCTCTCTTAGATCTTTTGACTTGTTGTTGTTCAGGTATGTTTTCCATCAGCTTTTCCACTTCCTCCTCTCTGGCCTGTATTAATTTTCTAATAATTTGATTCAACCATTCTTCTTTCTGTTTGATGTTGTCACAGGTATCTTCAAATAATAAGGTTCTGTTATGATGTTGAATATCACACATAACCTGCATGTTCTTCACACATTGTTCATAAATACTTTCCATTTCCGGCTCTGGTAATCTATCTGGTATCTCTAATACAAACACTTGTGACACATGATTGTGCTCAGCTGTAGAAATACGTCTACCAGGTTGCAAAATGACACCTAATTCGGCTCTCTCTAAAGTCTCGAAAGTGTGCCTTCCAGCATCTACCACACCCCACAAGGAACATAAGACACATAGTATAGTTAGCCACGCCATTTTCTTCTTATTATGGCTTCCGGTTACAGTTCGAGTTGGGTTACTACGACTCCTAACTGATCGCTCCTGGAAGTTTTTATGGATCTTGAACACTTAATAAGCCCTATCGTGTCAGATAGTTCACCAGTTCATGACCCTTTTACCCCTTCTTGTATATATTTTCCCGTCAATCTGAACACGTGTGCCTTCCTCTCCTATCTAGCTGTACGTCTCTTCCATCTGATAACACCAATTTATTGGATTGGAGTCTTTGTCTCAGCGACTCCTCCTAGTGTGCCCTCAATTTTTTTTACTATAGTTTTCACTATATTTTTGTTTTCTTATTTCAACTTCCCATCCCCTTGGTTAGATACCTAGAATTAAATTCTCAGTCGATGCTTGACTTCCACCTTGTTCGCACTGAAGATGGCTAGCTATTCCAGCGTTTCTGTCAATGGCGCCCTCGTCTATCTCCCGATAGATCGTCTCCAGCCCGGTTTTACCTACATCGTCGGCTGCAGAGACCTGTCCTCCACAGATGCTAACGTTACTCCGTGCATGCTAGTATGCACCGGACCGCAAGGCGCGACCATGCCCTCACACACCACCATTCGAGATCATTTACGCTTAGCTTGTAACATGACGGACATGACACTGCGCGTCATCCACCTGGATGGGATGCCCGATCCCAGTTACCGCCTGCAATCAACTGCTGCTGTACCTCCTGTTCCTGCACCTGCTTATCGGCCTGCTTATGTCAACATCACGCCTCCGTCTGTCAACTTGACCACCTCTTTCGTGCCACCCTGGAATCCTACACAGATGTCTCCCCTGGGTGCTCGTCCCACCTATAGCGCCATAGTGCCTGCTACCTCTGCTCCAAGCCTCGCATCCACCTTTACCTCCAATGCGCTACCAACTTGCACAGCGACCCTTCCTCTACGAGTGGACACCTCCCACCAATATTCTCTGCCTGCCAACTTCGCTGTTTCATCAACTTCTCGTCCACTGCCACCTCAGCATCACTCTTCATATGTAGACTACAATGTGTTTTCTCACCTTCCTGCTACTTCCGGTGTTTCGCCCTTACCATACACACCTTTGCTAACCACCACTGCACCTCTGACGTCCAGAACAACCCTAACATCCACATTTACCTATTCTGCCGCTGCTTCTCGTCCCTTTTCTACTACCAGCGCCACTACTTCCGGTCAGTTTCCTGCTGTATCTTCATTAAGGATGCCTCACATCACCATCCGAGCTGCTCCAGCTGCAGATGCCCGCGCCACCTCGGCTTCTAGGTCTCCGCCTTCCTGCCTACATACGCCCGCTCTGGCCCTGACCTCTTCCACTTCCGGTCAGTTTACTTCATCTTCATCCACTGCAGCTTCACTTCCACACCTTCCAGTAATGTCGCCCTCGTTCTGGAGTACTCTGGCTATCTCACCTGGACATCCACCCTTCTCACCATTGACCTGTCAGTCCAGCACCATGGCCTCTTCCTCACGACTGACTCACAGTTCTTCTACCATCATATCTCTCTTGACATCTTCATCTGCTACCACTACGCGACATCATCCCTATCAGCTTTCTGCCAGACCACAAGCCTCCCGTTCTTCTAATCTTGGAGGTCCTATCCTTCCAACATTGTCTTCCCCAGCTTCTACCCTCTCGCAGAAGTAAGTATATTTCCCTAGTGATTCATACTTTGATTCCTAGAGACGCTCACTTCGTTCTTGTAATAAGATACTATACACATATTTTCTTTTAAAATATCTGCATAAGCTAACTCTATAAAGTCGCTGAGCTCCTCTGATTTGTGAGTAGTGGCGATCACATTCACAGTCTCAGGTGTATAATTGATCTCATTAATACACCCATATGGCTGAATTTTATGTGTCCTAATACCTTCTTAGAAAAGAATTTCACTCACACTTATTTTTGAATATATATCTACAACTATAGACATCGTATTTCATTTCTCAGAGTCTGGGCTTCTTAAATAATTAAACCATTATAGGCTCTGGTTCTTTAACAGAATGCCTTACTTCTGGACAAATATATCCTTTAAATTTAGGTCTCTTAATTATGGACCTTGTTACTGGAGTCATTCTATGTGTATCGCGACTGTGGTCCTGCTGATTCCGACTAGTGTTTCCATTCACCCTTAGACAACTTATAAGGTGCCCCATAGTGGTTGCCTCCTGTATGTGATGCACTTCTTTCTCTTGTCTCATATACCTGCTTTATTTACTATCTTCAGTTCTTCTCCCACTTCATCTGCTGATGATGATGATGCCTCTACTCCTACTAGTCCTTAAATCTTCACTTCAGGTATGTATTTCTAATACATTTTATATTAAATGCATCCTAAATGGATCCGACCTTTTACAATTTTCCACAAACTGTATTAAGTAGTTAAGTCTTATCCATAGAGTAGGGTGTATCTGAGCCTTAATATCTCTACCCTCTCTACAGTGGGCGATGATTCCTTTCCTTCAGTAAATTATTACTGATCTCCATTAATTCATCTCAACCGCTATGAACCTTCCGTTGTCTATGATCCAGGCTTTTCCACTAGAACTCATGTTTATAGCTTATCTAAACTGCTGATTATGTTGTCTTGTCTTGGTTATGTCCGTGTAGCATGCTGGTTGTTCTATCTTGTTAAACTTTTGAGTGTAGTCTGTATCTGTTGCTTGCCGATGTCTGTACAGCTGGAGTTCCACTCCTACACTGCCAACTGTCTTGCTTGTCATTGCATCTTATCTCTTTCTTTACCTGCGCATGTCTGCTCTCTTCCCCCCCCCTTTTTTTTCTGTTACTAGGCTGTTAATATACATATGTCTGTCTCAGTGTCCGACACTTCCCCCCCCCCCTTTTCTCACTCTCGTGTTCATTCCCCCGCTGGCTCTGTTTCCGCGCCGTCATTCTCGCGCTGTCTTTTCTGTCTCTTTCCTCCTGTACCCCATTCTTTCCAGGCATCTGGAGCTGCAAATACTGCCATGGTTATTTGCTGTATCTTCCATGCAGTATTCTTACTTTCCTCAGGTAATTTCCTAACCCAAGTTTTCACTTCACCTTTCATTCCCCACAATAATAATGCCACATATTCCATTTCCCCTAGATCATATATTCTCTTAATCAGATCCATGTCGTAGAAATATTCTTCTATCTTTTCTCCTGGTGCTCCTCTAAAGGTAGGTGGCGTTATACTGATACCTGCCATTTTGTACATTTCTTCAACCCCTCACAACGTTCCCCTAACAGGTATTGTATTTTATGACCGTACAGTCCCTCTGTTCTTTTCTATCAACTCATATCCTTTCTAGTTATATTTATCAAAGTCTTCGGTTACATCCTCCTCCTCCAGGGTCGTCTCATTGTCTTTAACCCCGGATGTTAATACTCCTTGGGTGATATGCTTTCCCTTTTGCTTCAGTTTAAACATTTCCCAAGTTTCATCTCTTTGTCTACACTGCCTGCATCGTTTCCCTCTACTAGTCTTGCGATGCCTCCTACACTTTCTTGAGAAAAAGAATGCATTAGTCACACTCCCTACTCCATATTTAAAGTGATGTCTGTTTACTTGTTCCCTCAAATATCTTGGCAATCTCGCGATGTCCAATTTCAGTTTTGATATTTTCTGCATTACTATATCCTGTAACGTCGCCCCATTGTATCTGAATACCTTCGGCAATGAATATCCAAATCCATATATAGCATCCAGCGCGTCTTCTACCTGTTGTCCCCTATATCTCCCTGCCTTTACTATAGATGGTGCTCTCTTTCCCGCATCCTCACTAGTGGACATTATATGAGATGTTTTATCCCATGTACCTGTTCTAGGTGTTTGGCCGCTCCTGCCGCTGTTGCTGTTGTTCTGCCACAAATGTGACAGAGCCTTGAGGTCACTTGTCTTCTGCTATAATACTCTTCTATCAATATGTCATCCAATCTGATTGATGTATCCAGCACAAATTCATCGTCTTTACTATAAAATATTGATGGTTCTGTCTGTGTCGCTGTTTCTGTGGTCTGAGTCTCTCTCTTAATTATACCACCGGTGCCTTGTAGAGTGGCATCCAACAACCACTCCCATTCTGTCTGTCCCACAGTGATGTCACGTATGCTATCCCATATGTTTCCCTGATGATTTACCAGGACCTCGGCTTGAGCTGCTTCCACCACCTGTATTGGCTCTTGCGCTGAGCTTGGTTGGCCTGACGTTGAAGTCGCACCAAATCCTTTTTCATTTGTTTCTGTTGTTGTTGAACTTGCTGCAGACACTGTGCTCCTTTCATTGTAAGTGCTATTGCAATAGTTGTCTTGAATCATCCACGTATTATAGTATTGTTGGTATTGCTGTTCTCCAACACTATCGTACCAGCTATCTGCCATCCGTCCATCAGCACCTGCTATTTACTGTGAGGTCTTATCTCGTCCCTCGTTGTGCGCGCACTGCCACATCCTGATGCATCTCCTCCTGCATATACCTGTTGCGCTGGTCTCCCCCCCTCCCCTCCTTTCCTACCTTGCCCTACTTTTCCCTTTTCTTTGTGTATCGCCCTCCTTTCCGTCTACCTGCATGAGTCAGCTTGACCTGCTCCTTCGGGCGGCCCCTCCCCCTTCGGCACCTGCATCACCCCCCCCTTCTTTTCCCTCATAGCAACACACGTCCATACTACAGGATTATCGCCCATCCTGTAGTATCCCGTCTAAACTCACCCTATTCTCCATCGCTGGATGAGCTGAGCTCCTCTCTGCCTCTCCTGTAATGCTTACAAATCGGTCCCTTTGGAATGATATGTTCACTGCTAGATTCCTCACTCATAATAGCCCCTGCAGCCAGTTGCGCTCTCCTATCCCTTTGTCTCCGTCTCTTCTCAGCCCTATCCTCTCTCTCCTTTCTTTTCTGTCTTCTCTCCATTTCTTCTCTCTCTCTTTCTTCGTCCATCTGCCTCTTCACCTCGACATTTCTCACTCTACCCTTCCTTTTCTCTTCATTATCCTGTCTTCGGCCACCCTCGACCTTATCAATATCACTATCCTGTAACCCTTTCTTTTTACACCAATTATCGACCACAGCTTCCTGCCTGTGCTTCTCCCGGCTATCTCGCCGTACAACTCCATCTTTCTCATTATCAAATTCCTGTATAGGTGCGCGCGGTCCAGCTCCGGCCACCTCTCTCTTTTTCTCATGTGCACTTCTATCGTCGTCTGACGTTTTCAATTTGTCCTCCTTATCAGCGCCCGCTAACGCTGTATCCTCCAGACCAGATGAAGGATGTTCTACCTCAGTCACTCCTCTCGGGTTCTCATGTCCTATGTCTTCTTTATCCACTTGTGATTCCACTTCTGACTTATCCACTTCCACAGACCTCTCATCTTTGGCTACTCCTTCACCATTTTCACCCTCCCCTTTGTATGCTCTCTTCAGTTTATTCACATTTACCAAGTGAGGTATCTCTTTGCCCGTTTTCACTGCTCTCAACCTCACCCTGTTATCCCCTACCACTTCTATTATCCTATGTGGCCCCGTGTATCTACCAGCAAACTTCGATGTATTATTCACCGCGCATTTCGGATCATAGTAATATACCCACTCCCCCTCTATAAAAGAGACAGGTCGTGCCCGTCCATCCAGTCTACGTCTGAGCTGCTCCTCATACTTAGCAGTATGAGCGTTGGCCGCCTCCTGCAATAACTGTATGCTATGATTTGTTCTAATAAACCAATCCCTCTCAGATGGCACTTTAGGCAGTGGCCTTTCCTCAGCAAAGGACATAGCCACTGGATCCCTCCCGAATTGTAGTGCATATGGTGAAAACCCCGTCCTCATACTAATATTGGAGCGCACTGTCCACAATGCAATGGGTAACAGCTCTGGCCAGTGTTCATGGTCCTCGGTCACATAGCATCCTATCGTGTCCTCTAATGATTTATGCAATCTTTCAACCCTGGCATTTCCGGTCGGATTCCTAGAAGACGTAAACCTCTGTTTGGTTGATAATCTAGCTGTAACCTCACGAAAAACCTGACCCATATATGTAGACCCTCTGTCGCTGCACAGCACTTCCACCTTGCCGTACCTACACACGATCTCCCGTAGAAACACCCCAGCTGCCGTGTGCGCAGTTGTGTCTTTAGTACAGAATGCCTCCGGCCATCCCGTCAGCAGGTCTATGAAGGTCATAATATATTTATAACCTTCTTTGGACTTACGTAGTGGCCCAACAAAATCTGTCTGTATCACTTGCCATGGATAATCCGGTGTATCCCATGATCTTGCCTTGGCCCTAAAGTGAGGTGCTCTTTTTCTCAACGCGCACCTTTCACATAGCCGCACGTATCTAGCTATGTCCACCATCATATTTTTCCAATAAAACCTAGCCTGTACTTTTGTATTTAGCGCCACTGTTCCCACATGTCCTCCGCACATGATATCATCATGCATGAGATAGAGCACTCTATTCACCATAGCCTTAGGCACCACTATCCTTGGGTTTAGGTCAGCTATAGGCCCACCCCTCTTTCTAGCTGGTTTTATATACTTGCATAACAATCCATCCTTCATACCCATGAAATCAGCATTATGTAAAATCCCTCGCGCCTTTTCCTCATCCACTGGCAATTCATCTCCCGCCAAATATCTCATCATCCCTCTGCAGAATCCATCCCTCCACTGTTCCTGTATGAAGGTCTCCCTATCCAATTCCTCCCCTACCAGTTCCATCACGAGTAACTCACATCCCACCTCGGGCTCAAACTCCCCCGACTCCTCGCCAGGTGTATCCTGTCCCACTGCCAACGGCACTCTGGATATAAAATCCGGCAGGTAGTGAGTGGCTCCCGGCTCATACCTGATCTCATAGTCAAAGTCAGTCATTGCTAAACCCCATCTAGTCAACCTTTTGGATGGAGCCTTACTGGCTTGCTGAAGTAAAGGTATTAATGGTTGATGGTCTGTAATTATCGTGATCTTAGCTCCCGTTAACATATCCTCAAATTTCTTCAATACTCTTATAACAGCAAGGCCTTCTTTCTCTGTTATAGTGTAATTCCTCTCAGCTTTTGTAAATGTATACCCATAATATGTTACCGGTCTCAGCAATCCGTCCCTCTCTACACAGATGGCCGCTCCACACGCGCCATCCGAAGCATCCGTTAAAACATAAAAGTGACCCCCGATCTCTGGATGTACCAATAACGGTGTGCTTGCTAATGCTGCTTGTATTTTCTTGAATGACACCTCACACTCATCCGTCCACTTAAATGGCACCTTGATTTTCAACAAATTATTCAGAGGCATCGACAAAACAGCATAGTTAGGAATAAAACTCCTGTAATAATTACAAAGCCCCAGAAAGGATCGAGTTGTATGTTCATTATACGGTCTACCAAATTCCTGCACCTTTCTGATCACTTTAGATTGCGTCTGCACTCCTTCAGCATTAATAATGTGCCCCAAAAACTTGATTTCCGCTTTGCCCCACTCACACTTTTCCGGCTTCACTGTTAAACCTGCTTTACCTAAAGCTGCCAATACTCTGCCGACATTAGTGATATGGCTGTCCACATCCGGATCAAAGATAATGATATCGTCTAGGTAGGCTAAACAAGTACGTGGTATTAAGCCTCCTAGTGCTAATGACATAATCTTAGTAAATTGCCATGGGCTCTGCTTCATACCAAACGGCATCCTCGTCCATTGCCAAACCCCCGAAGGTGATTCAAATGCTGAATATTGCCTGCTGTCATGATGTAGATCGCACTGATGATACCCACTGAGCAAATCCATGGCTGTAAAGATTATAGGTTTTCTGTATGCCATATACAAAAACATGCTTCTGGCTGTGGGCATAGGGTATGTATCATCCGCCGTGATAAGATTTAACATGCGATAGTCTGTACATAGTCTAGCCTTTCCATCCTTCTTCTGCACCACCACCAACGGACTTCTCCAGACACTGTCACTGGGCTCTATAATTCCCAACTTTAACAATTCCCTCACCTGTTCATCAATAATATCCATTTTCTGAGGAGAATACCTGTATGGTCGTGCCATACACGGACCCTTGGACTCATCGACCCTTATTTTCATTGGAGCCAATGAACAATGACCCAACTCCTTCATAGAAAATGCTATAGTGTCCATGTTGACCACCAGCATTTCTCTGAATACCCTCTGCTCTTCCGGCGTCATCATAGTGTCACCCAAATCAAGGCCCCTGATCTTCTCAATTTTATCCAGCCTCTCCTGCTCACTTAAGGTAGAAACACCACATCCACCACCATTGTCCTGAGGATCCTGCCGGTGCTTTGACCCTCCCCAAGCATCTTGACCATTCTCCCGCCGGTCTTCATTACATCGTGCCAAAACCTCACGAGCCTCATCCTTTCTATCCCTGCCAACATTAGCTGTATCAATTACCTCCAGCAAATTAAGTTCCGGTTCATCTATGTCTTCCGCATATGCTATAACCTCAGTTGTATCCACATACACTTGCCTGTCAGAGAGATTAGCAATTCTCATATACCATTTCTTCCCCACATAGTTCACCGCACCATCCGCAGCTACCACCGCCAAATTAGATGGTCTCAACAAGACCGTTGTTCCAACCCTTTCAGCCGCAACATCCCATCCTTTCACCGTCACCAATCTTTCCTCCCATGGGTCCAAAATCGCCGCTACTTCAATTGAGACCGGATCCTCAGTAAAGAGACGTACCTTTCCATCTATAGCTATAATCTGTGCCCTTGCGTCAATCAGAAAATTACGTCCCAGCACAATATCATAAGCCAGTGAATCCACCACATTAAAATCATAGTATATGCAAGCACCATCCATAAAACATTGCAGTCGCACCGTCTCATAAACTTGTAATGATGTTTTGTCCCCCAGACGCACCTTCCCCAATTGAGATGGCTGCCTGTCCCAAATTGCTCTCTCACTTATACTACTCACAATTGTCCGTGCTATAAAACAATCAGACGCGCCCGTGTCCACCAAACATCTGTATGTATTCTCGTCAATAGTACACTGAACCAACCATGGCGTTTTGTCTTTTGATCCCCTGTTTCCCGACCCATCCCCTGATATCAAATTTAATTCTGGGGTAGGAATGAGCCGTTGTGCCCGTTTCCCGGCCTGCGAACATCATTTCCCTGATCTCGTTGGTCTCTGTTCTGCTGAGAGGATGACAACTGATCCCTGTATTTCTTCAAAAACGTGCACTCCTCTGTAGAATGTGTAGTAGAGTCATGAATCAAACAATAGATCGCCCCTCCTCCTTTCTGACTCCCTCCTGCATCTCCCATCATCCTAGCATATTCCTGAGCTCTTCTCTGACCTTTATCATCCCCCTGTTGACCCTGCCTGCTTCCTCCTGTGTATCTCTGTCCCTGAAACCTGTTATTGAAATACTGAGACGCGTTATATTGATTTCCACCGCGGCCCCCTTGATAATTCCATCCTCGGCTTCCGCCACCTGTACCAAACTGCCTATTCTGACCATATGTTCCCGCGCCGGTCCCTCTGCCCGCCTGCGCCTGATACTGCCCTTGTGAGTTACCACCCCTTCCAGCATATTGTCCCTGCTGATTCTCCCGTCCATGTTCCATTTCTCTGAGCCCCCGTCTATATTCCATAGTACACATCTCCACCACTGCTTTAGTTTGTTCCCTAGCGTATTCTTTAGGATCAAACTGATCATCCCCACACGCTCCATCCCGAGTCCCCTCAGACTCTAGCATGTGTAACTGCGCCACACCTTTGGAGTTCCTGCCTTTCTCCACATTTTCCCAATAAGACGCCAGCCTGAGAGCCTCTTCAAAAGAATCAGCATTGTGTTTCATCAGGTCCTTATCAATGGGCGGAAGCAAACCCCCCACAAAGACTGACAGTTTGATGACATCAGGAACATCCAACTCGTCATATTCCTTTATTTTCAATGCAAAGTCCCAGACCGACTGTCCCTTTTCCTGCTTCAAACAGTGCAAATCCCTATGTTTCTGCCACAGTGGCCTTTTGTCTTCAAAAACCCTCTTCACTATAGCCACTACTTTGTCCAAAGTATCCTTTTCCCCCTCTGGAATACCATCCATCCATTTCGATGCCCCCTTCTTCAAGCCCAATTTTGCATACTCAAGATGTTGATCCGGAGACCATCCAAATAGCTTTTGCATTCCATTCAATTCCTTGAAATATCTCCGATAATCCTCCCCAGGCTCCCCATTGAAGGATGGTAGTTTAACATTCGGACTAGGCGCCATGTCGTCGTCTTCAAAACCAATAATAGGTGCAATATCCTCCTCCACCTGTTTCTCCGCATCCAAATTACCCACTGAGCTCTCTTCACTATCGTTCCCCTGTACACCAGTTCCAATACCTCCAGCCACGGAGCCCTCGGCGGCTTCCTCCCGGGCCTCCCTTTCTATCTGTCGTCTTCTCTCTTCACCCGCTCTCCGAACCCACCAATCCTCCCAGTCACCCGAAACATCAGTCTGAAGATGGCTTTTTAGAACATCATCTAAATGCCCCTCATCTGTAGTACGACCTGTACTATTGCCTGAGCGGATATTCGCAGTTACCTTTCTCCAATTTACAGTGTCGTTCAAAAATCTCTCCCTTCGTGCTACACGCTCCCGGTCTATCTCCGGCCCCGCGGGCGGCTCCCCCCAATTAATGGCTTGCCGGTATCTCAGCTCCTGTTCCAATATGGCCCTCCCCCTCTCTATGCTTCGTCGTACCCTAATATTAGTGTTCTGTAGACCTGTAATAACTTCATCCACCCTTGTCTTACTCACAGACTCTCCCAGACGACTGCCACTTTGATCACCTGTAATGACCGGTGTAGTACAGCTTGTCCAATCCTGTCCAACTCCACCATTCTCATCCTGACCCACCAAGTCTTTATCACTTAACTCTCTCCCATTCTCAACAACCACCAAGAAACCAGACGGTAGCAATCCTGCACTCCCCCCTTGTGAATCACCACAGGCCTCCGACCCCTGTTCCTGTATCTTCTCACCGACGTCCTCGCTTTGACCTGACACTGCCACCACTGTAGACGCCCCGTCTACTGGATCATCCTCCCCATGTGCGTCCCCCTCATTCTCATGACTATCCCTTGTTCCACTCTCATCCACCTGTCCGTCTTCATGTACTGGCTCAATTAACCCCAATGACGTTGCAATTGCTTCAAAATTCAAATCCTCATCACCAATATCCGCCACATCCCCCTCAGATGCGCGTCTGATTCGTCCCTGGTCCGCTGTACCCTCAAACTCAAGGCACCTAGGAGTAGCCTTACAGAAATTAATACTGGAGCTCCTAGCAATGGGCGTCAAAAAATACTTATAATTCACTAATCTGTCTCCTGTCGTCCATCCCTTGCAGAGATTATCAGGCCGTTCCCCCGCAGTGGCACTCACTGTGTGCTCCTGAACCGCCGCCTGTTGCCCATCACTAGAAATATCAGCCCTGGTCTCCGACTCTGCCGCAGATGACTGATGCCCGTTCTCCACTCCCAATGCTGAGAATGGTCCAGAGGTATCGTCCACTACCACCGACCCTGCTGGTTCAGAATCAGCCGCAGTAGACAATTGTAGGCCAGACGTCCCCCCAGACTTGGGATCCCTTTGAGACGACGCCCGCTCCTCCTCTGACCGAGCCACGGGGAATCCAATCTCTCTAGACACCACCTCTCCAGGCAAAAGCACCACTTGCGACCTGGGTCCTAATTGCACATGCACATGTGTGTGATCCGATCTAAGAGTGACACGTGATTGATCAGGTCCCGCTTCACTCACTTCGGATCTTCCACCCTGTCCCTCTGCTACACCACTATGTGCTACTGCCGCATCCCCAGGCAATGTGCGCGCTGCAGGTACGATAGTATAGACTTCCACACCGTCACTACTGTCAGTGTGTGGCGATGCCGCTGAGTCACATCCAGCGTCTGAGCTGTTAGGTATCGGGTACGGCGAGCCGCTCATCAGTACAATGATAAGCCCAACCACTAATTCTCCACCATCTGGGCTGCGTGGTTTGTGTTTATATGTATATTAATGTGGTATAAGTTGTGTAGTTATTATCAGCTCGTTCCGCTGTTCTCACGTATTTGGGAAGACTAACTCTAGTGGTATGATGTTGGCCTAGCCCATTCTTTTAACCAACACCAAGACGCCGATACAAGTCACCATTTATTGTTCATTGGTTATTCACAGTTACAGTTGTTTGGTGCGTCCACTCAGATTGTTCAGCTTCAACGACATCAGTCTATTCATATCAGCAGTTCATGTTTTAACAATCCGATGCTACTGGAGAGGTATGAGTGCCATAGAGATCCTGCTCAATCCGTTCTTACATTGGCTAAGTGTAATACTAAATATTAAACAGCTTCATCCTCGTCTACTCCAGGAGTATGTGTTGCCTCCTCGGCTGCTCCCACAATACTGACTCCTCCCTATCTCTTACCAACCCCTCACACCTTTCAGACGCCGATGTTTGGCTCACCCGTATTCCCCCCTCCCCCTCTACAGAATCTACCTGACCAGATCTCGTCGACTCCCCTCCGTCTACACATTCCACAGCCTACCATAAACTCTTAGCTACCATAAACCCTATACAGGACTCCCATAGCACTCTCCCATATAGCATACAATAAATACACACATAATACAGCATACAATAAATACCTACACAAGTGTACCCTGTTATACCCGTTCATTATAATTATTGGCTATTGATGACAAAACAATAGGAAAGATGAGAAGTAGACCCTTTTAAGTGGGCTAGGGAAGCCCGCTTTGTCTGTAAAGGTCCACAATCCGGATCTACCCCTCTCCAGGACCCAATAGTGCTAACAAATAGAGAGGACACCTCCAATGGAGTGGTAATACAATGTCCCTGTAGTGAGCAGCTCAGAGCAGCTCGCCTTAATCCCTTGTTATTCACCCTGTAAAGGATGACTAACTCAGGGCTTGCTCCAGGTGCCATTACGTGGAATCAATCAATACCTGCCCTACAAGGTTACACACAGGAGGCTGGGAGGATTATGTCTCTGTATCGGGTTAAGTACTAAATAAGACAATGGATGGTAGTTAGTTCACCCTGTGTAAGGGTTAGACAAGGTCTAAGTGACGATAATGGCAGGCGTTTCACTAACCCTGGACAATGTATCGGATTAGTTACATGGGAAGGACGCTCCTCTCTTTGGTTGTGGACTTAACAACTGGGATCGAATCAGCACAAGACTGAGCATCGTCTTACTATGCATTTGCCTTTAAAGTCTTAGAGGCACACTTACGAGATGAACATTCACAGTGAAATCTATTTTTGGGGTCTGCTTTGTTAATTTAATTCATCGGTGTAAAAGAAATGTACTGGTAAAACCAGGAAACCCATCGTTTGTTGTACAAACCCATTGCCCTTATGAGCGCTATATGGAATGATGTGATTATTATCAGGTCTCTTGCTGAATATAAATTCTCAATTAAAGGTATATAAAGATCTCAAAGATTTAGATTCAATTCTTTGGTTTACAATCTGTCCTCAACAGTTTATTTTGGAACTACCTAGAAGTAATCTATAGAGCCTGTCACCTCGTGCCACAACAACAGACATAGATAGTAGGTCTGATGTAGCACTGTACCATCTACTTCATTGTCTGGCAGCTACATCAGCCTGTTCCACCCTTGTAGGGCTTCACCTTAAGGTTTCATCTACTAAGGCCTTTATCCGGCCCCTTCCTGCCAATACCAGCACCAGTCAGGCTTCTCCCCTGACGGGCTGACTTATGTCCTTCTCGTTGATTTACCAGAGCAAAGAGGTCCTTAAAATTGCAAGATGTGTAGAATTGTGTTAAAACATTGGCCAGTAGTACATAAGGGGTTCACTGTTTCCTGGTGGTGAACTCAATGGTGTGGTCTTCAGGGCGTCTCCTAAAGCAATTGTTTGTACCGGGTATAATATTATAGTCCTTTATCTCACCCGCGCTGAGTTAATACACAAGAGATGCTACTGGTAGTATTCAGAGGTAGCAGGTTGTTCCATGGGCGCCGCCATTGCTGGAGTTTGTTATCAGCGAGTTCTACTGATAAGACCTATCAGATGGGTACCAGTTGGCCCCCGACAGGGCCGCAGTGAATCATTGGGACTATCGCATTGGCTAATAATTAAACCTGCTAAGTCCGTTATGCTCTGTAATCAGATGTGAGGTTTCCACATTACGTCCAATAGAAACACCAAAGGTCTGCAAAGGTGAACGATCTTATACAAAGAAACTTAGGCATTTCATATTTTAAATCTTAAAGTGAGAGAAATATATGGATCATCTACAGGACATCCTCAAATGAAATATGACGTAGGTAACCAAGAACAAGAATGAAGTCCCACAGCGCTACATGAAACCCTGTTACATGTATACATTCTCCCTGCTCCATGTATAACAGTCCCGTGTCCAAAGGGTAACAGGGACATGCACAAGTGTATTAACAGTATCATACTCCTGTTGGGCCATGGCCAGCTCGGCCGTCTTTTTCTTCAGACACTGATCATGTGACGATCATGTGATCTACAGGTGAGCAGTGCCAAGTGGCGTCCGTGGTCACGTGAACACTCGTGTCCCTACAGTACCGCCACACGAGCATCTAAAGAACTGAAAGGGCCTGGGGGAGAAGGCGCCTTCACAGGTTGACAACCCGCCAACTCTGTCCTCTCTGGAGCTATTTTCAAAAGATGATAGAACAGACCCCTTCAAATAGTATGCACTAGACCTATTAATAATAGTATACCAGTCCAGTTACACTGTTACGACTACAATGTGATAATGACCTGTCATAGAAAGTGATGTTCTGCGATAATTTGAACAAATGTCATATCTTTTTTTTCTCTCAAAACATACTGCCGGTTTCACAGCATCTTTTGAAATAGCCTCCAGGGCGTCCTCTTGATAATGGCCCGTAGTGTAAAAGTAGTGTGTTCACTTACAATGCTTAAAAACGTGGCTTGTTACACCTCTGTTCTTTTTAACGTGTGTTATCTTCCTCTCATTGAAAAGAAAAGGCGATTGTGGACCCTAGGCCGAGGCAATGTGTCTTGATTCAGCAGTGTGGAGTCTGTGCAACATTTATATCCAGGGTAAAACCAATTCATGTACATGGATTTTTTCGTCAGGAATTGTATACGGTTATAGGCTGTAGGACTTTATTAACAATATGATTTCATACAATTGTGCGTTTTATACTATATATACTGCTGGATTTCTGGTTAGAGCTATCTTGTTTGGGCAATTTTGGTTGTTGTTGTAGTTTCTGTAGTTGTTGTAGTTGTTATTCTTGCTATCTACCTAATTACATCAGATGAATAATTCATCTTTGCCATTATGGCACATATTTCCTAGCGTAGTAAAGCTGATGCATATTCATAAGGAGGGGAACTCTATGGCATAGTAGGTGGCCGTTTAGATGCCGAGCATCTAGAGCTACCTTAATAGCGGAAGATAATTTTAAGTATGGCTATATCATCTGATTATGTATGCAGCTTGCATTCTATGTACATCTATTTTTGGACTTTACTATTGCCTTATGACGTATATGAAATGGTAAATATTGGAATCGGAGTTGCTACATGAACTGGATTTAACGTCTTGTGAATTTGAGTTGTCTAAGGCCTTGATTTTGTTGTCGTTGTTATTTGTTTACAAGTTATTTTTTTTAGTAAAAATGATATATCTTTTCAAAGGACTCTCGAATACACGTAAACGGGTGGGGGCATAGGGTTGTAATTTTACAGTAGATACCCACTGCGACGTTGGTGCCCTGCATTTGTCATCATTAAGGACAGACACGTGCCTATATGTATCCGAATATTTAATGAATATAATGATGCATGTATGAAAGTTTGATTCGATGTATTGTCAGGCTATTCACTGTCTACACTGATTGCCTTAATTCTGTATGGTTAATTGCCTCTATAAGACTTTACCATGGACTAATTGCACTAATGAGGTTTCTCTGAGGTTCCTAAAAGTTTATAAAGTGGGCAATAGTGAACGAAATATATGGATGAGAAATATGCTGGCATTATTAGTATGCTAAGCACTGAATCAGGCAAGTCAATCAGATGTCATTGTTTATAAGTTTATTAGCATTTCTGTACAAAAATTATAGACACCAGTTTAAATGTACGATGGTTAGTGTGAGTTATTCTTTTATACTAATTTTTTTTCTCTCATCTTGAGAAGGCAGCACGAATACACAGTGCCGTGATAATAAACAGAGATTCCATATCGTATCACCAAAGCACGCAGGCGCCTAGACGCAGCACAGATAAGAGAAAAAACACATAGTCTTACTATCTCTAGCGGTGCCTGATTCAATTTAACCAGATTAGTTCATTTGACAAATGAAAACTGTCTTATCAAGTTAGAGGGCAGTAATTATATCCAGAGGCAAAATAATTACCTACGTTTGTTTGTCGGCCACCGCGTATCACACTGTAGGAAAGGGGGAAACAAACGTGATTCATTGCAGGGTATTTGTGACCACCGGAATCGACTCTGTTCAATTTCAAATTGTCTGCACTATCTTGCAGTCAAATCAACCCTGAATCACGTTTATGTTTCTTTAGACAACTCCCCGCCTGCTGATTTCTTTGTATTTTTCCTCCATCACCAGAGCATTGCCGAACCACTGCGGTGCAATTTAAAATGAAGCATTGTTCTCTGGCTGAGCTGAGTTGTATGAATCAGCACTCGCTCTATATAGTTTTAAGGCCTTGCAGAAATGGCATTTTGTTGCAGTTATTGTACTTTCTATGTTTTTTGTATTTTCTGAGTCCTTTGTCTGTTCGGTTCAGGCATAGACAGAGGGTATACGAGGCGAGCATACGAATTATGTACATGTATGAGGATTGTATTTAGGCGAAATAGGAAACTTGTAGACGCCTAAGGCGATTTGTGTACAAATGTATGACTTCAAAAGGTCAATACATGTAGGTGATTTGGTTGACAGCATGACGTGTCACCAAACAGAGTCTATGGTACGTCTGTCATACAACATAATTTGATACTCCATAATATTTTCAAATCATTGTAGGGTATCGGAGAACGTTCCTATAAGACGTCCCGAATGTTGGACCCCGTCCTCGATAGAAACAGAAACAGTTACATTATTTGTGAACATTCATTCATCGTCGTCTCGTCATTGCGTACAAAAGCTACAACGGTATATCAATTGCCGAATAATATAACGATTCCTTGCTTATCTTATCAGCATTAGCAAGGTATTAACAAACATACACATGTTATAAATATATCATCATCATTTTGAGAGCATTCCTCATCACTTTAGAATGCACAGTTATTTACAGGTTTATCTTATGTATTACAGTTGTGGCCGATGTTGGCAAAGTTCAAACTCGGTCCTCTGAACGGTTTCGGCAGCTTGTGTTACACAGTTTTCAAACCGGTAGTTCATATTCTGGGCAATATAGCCAAGAGCAAGTCATACATTTGACCTCAATGCGGCATCACATCTATTTCTAGCTCTCTGAGCAGCTCACCGATCGCCCATGTGTACCATTTTGTGAGCCCGTGTGTCCTCTGGGTCAAGCACAAAGTATTCCCGTCCCTCCGTATCCAAGGACGCCGTGCTGTGACTCAACTCGCGCATGCGCGGTGGACTATTGCGTTTTTGCCCCCTACTTCCGGTATTGAAATGGCCCGGATGTTGGCCGTGCACAGGCACCTGGCCGTCGCGGTAGGGCGGCGGAGGGAACGACGACTGGCCTTGATGCTGGGAAAAGTCAACTTCCGGCATAGCAGTTCCGGTTGGCGACACTGGAGGGAAGCCATCTTGAATTGAGGCATATTCGTTCTCTGTCATGACACCTCCTGGCTCCCTACGACTCCAGTAGATGTCGGAGCCGGGGCCGCCGCTCTTTTGGCGGGAGTAGCCGTACAGGGCCTTCTTATAGTCTTCACTGACCCCCGTCTCAACAACCGGAAGTGGCGGCGGAACCTGAGACTTCCGGGGTAGGTCGCGACGTCTTCTAAAAGGGGAGGAAACAGGAAATATCCTTTTAGTGTATGTATGTCATAGGAAGTAGAATATATATGAAGGTTGATTTTTGTCGACAAAGTCCTTTTTTAAGTATATGGAAATCTACACTACAAATGGCGGATGTTTGGTTGTTCTTCATTACTATATATTATATTTAACATTTCATCAGCTGCAGAGTAGAGATTTGAGACATAAACTACAGCCTATGATAGAGTCGAATGTTCATGACTTGGACATGTTAAAACTTATAATACCTATGCATTTTAAGGTGTGGAGAAGTGTAGCAACCTTAAAACCAGTATTATTTAACCTCTAATTGATTTCAGTACAATCAACCTAGAGCTACACAGAGATTCTTACCTTTGCATGCATATAAGGCCAGCTAATAGGATGCATCCAGCAATTCCAAGTGCTATCAATATGATAATCCCAATAGACACACCTGTAGAAAGAGAAAAGGAAATATTGAATTATCTGTTGGCATGGCGTATAGAGAAACTGTTTACCACATAACCTTATAAAACGACCAATGATTGTACCAGTGCTGGCTATACATGCAAGGATGTTCTTATATTTCTTGGTTACATTAATGCATCAAAGGATATCCCTAGGAGTGCTGTAGAAATAACATGCACGTGGCTCTAACCACTGTGTAATACATTATAGTTCTTGCCCAGTACATATCACATCCAAAGATGAATACCTTTCAATTGATTCATTTCCATTTTTAAATCTGGAATGTGGAGGAGAATATCGCGACCAGATAGATATTAAGTCCCAAGAGGGAATAACTCTGAATGCATTCTCGTTTGCGGTCATAACTGTACCACGGGGAATAGCTGTCGGTTTTCCGATGAGTTATATTTTGTTTTGCCAATTGCAATCATTTCAAACTGACGGTAATAATCGGAGATAATACAATGGAATGAGGATTCGTTAGTCGCCAGCTCGCAGTTGCGACAACGTTTTCACTATCTACATTTACCCTTCGTATGCGTCACAGATGACAGAAAAACAGTAGGCCTCGGCGACTGTAGTCCTCAAAAAGCATTCAGCTCATTTCTCTGATATGGGCAAATCTTCATTCTAATCATCCCAGTCGCTATGAGATTAAACATTCAAGTCAAAATCCTGATTGAAATTTTGAATTGGGCCTTCGCTGCATGCCTCTAATTCCCCAATTAATCTTATATTTAATCTCTAGTTAATTAGAGTAAGGATTGCCATAACAGTGGTTTTTACCTTTCCCTTTCTCCCTCCATATTCCAAAGCTGCAGCCCACCAGGGTAAATTCAATTGTGATTAAAAAAAAATCCTAAGAAGATCTATTTCTTGAGCCCTGGGAAAAGACTGCGGAGCGCCAGAGGCGCATCCCTGGGACTCATATCATGGTTTGTCTGAGGTAGTGGAATTTACTCAGTAAGAAGATTCACTGATTAGAAGTCAGAGTTAGATCTGAGCAGGACTGGGGGTGGTTATTTCAAAATCAAGATGGCCCATTTTGTCTTCTGAGCAGCTATCCAACTGCAGATAAGAGTTATAAATCTTCTTGTAGATTATTCATCAGGGCTTCTAGCATGGTATAACATTCAATTCTAAAATGGATTTGGATTTATCGTTCTGTACTTTTTGAGTTTAAAAGCCTTAAAATGCTGCAGATGACAATAACACCCATTGCATTCTAGGAAGGGTCACTTTGTAAAAAAAGACAAATGGTGAGATCTCTTTTGTAAAAAAATATAAATCATTTTAAAGTTAAGAGCATCATGTTATGTTATAAAGAACGCTTTGAAAACGAGAAAAAACGGAAATATTCTTATATCTTAATTTCAGGAGAAGTCAAAGTACTTCACCCCACATCCCCCGTGAAAACAACACAAGTATGGTTTTGCTATGCCCCCAGTTTTGCCCACGTGTTTGGTCTTTGTTGGACCCCCAACCTCTTCCTCTTCAAGTCCGAGTCCCCTTGCGAAGGTAATCTTGATAACTTACCAAATGAAACAGGGACTTCTGGCCAATTTCCTCCGGCGCCAGCACCTGGAAATAATGAAAATGTAAAATAAGCTTTAAATTGTTTCAATGCGATAAAATAACATTTTGAAGCTTTCAAATAATTCAATAACAATAAAGCCGGACAACTTTTGGATCAGCGTAATCACTATTAACACGGCTGTAGGGACGTGAAAACATGGAACATTTCATTCCCTATTGCCGTCCAAATACGTCCACCATGACCTGTGCCATTCTCTAAGGGGTGGTTGACCGTCTCAAGGTCGCCTGTCTATGACCTTCATTGTCTTAGGCAGCGGCCTTCATGTATTATGCAAGACGTCATTTCCTTCTGAGAGATGCATGGACAATAAGAATCGTTAGGACCAGCAATTGATGGCTTTTTGCCCGGCGTTTTTTGAACGTATCCTTTATCAAAAATATGATAAAACGGCCACGTGCATCCGCACTGAGCCCTATCATTATGACTGAGACGGTGGAAAAAGACCCTAAGCCGCCGGGAAAATTAAAACTGATATTGCTTGGTATTGCATGCGTGGTAGCTTAGCATTGTGGGGATTGGGAGGCAGCCCCCCCCCCTCCCCGGGTTCCCCCTGTCTGGAGCAAGAGAAGGAACCAAGGCCCTGCACCAATGCCTAATTTTCATATCCTACTCGCATCAAAATACCGGGCTTGAGATTTAGGCCCAACCGGCATACATGTGTTGACCAGGGCCACGACGGTGGGCCGGAAACTGGTCATCTGCGCATGCGCAAGATGTCACGTGGGGTGATTGATGACCAATCGGGTTGAGTGAAGCATGTCGCGCGTGCCGGGTCCTGCGTCTCTCGGGTGGGATCCATCAAGGGGTGGACAGTAGCCTATTGCAGTATTTATTGGCTAATTTGCGTCCTATGTTTTAAAGCGGGCAATCCGTCAATGGAGACAGGTGTCTAGGGCTGCAGGGACCTCTTCCCACCGTGTTACAAGCAGGGACTCCCTGCCTGCTTTATCCGGCAGACCCCCTCCGGCCATTTTCCCCTTGTCAGGTACAAGAGGAAACGAGCATTTACTTAAAAGACACTGCTTTACAAAGACCCAGGGGCAATTTGGAGTCTAGACAGGATAAGTACACGCTTGTTAAAAAGAGAGAACACCTTCAATATCATGTCCGTCTTATCTAAGCCAGTTATTGATACAACCACACCTATGCTGCACCAAATACTTTATGGGTATTATCGGCATGACTAGCTCAGACCTGCAGTGTAATAATGAATGTATAAACTACCTCACGATATCAAGATTCGCCAGACTCAATCGTGTATCAAGCAAGGGCCCAGTCCAAATATCAATCCTAATTTAGTTTATAACGTATATATGGTGATTACGGTCTAGCTTGGTTCAGTAAACATGCGGCCTTGATTTCTAATTGATATTTTGAATCAGTTATAACTGTATATTAAGTTACTGTTTCAATGTCGTAATTACTCTGGCAGCTTCCAAGGCTAAAGTGTCTAATGTTCATGATCATACAGATCTTAACTTGCTTCTATGATATTGTATGTTTTAGGTAGAGAGATGGTATATTGAATTTGCAGTATACACACCCAATCGTGGTTTTCAAATGGCCTCACGTTCAGACACTACATACTAGTAGGTTGGTTGTTTGGAGGAGCACTTTAATGAATTTATATTGACGTTCTTATCAAGGCGGTGCGACAATTTGATGCAGATCTCCTGGTTTAGAAAACAAAGGAAATCTGAGGTTCTTTTTCTTGAGTTTTTAAACAGAAAAGTTCTCATTGTTTAAAAAGAGGTTCCTTCTGCAATGAAACCGTTCTCATACGGTTAAACTGAGATAGATCGCCTTGCAAAATACTGCAATATTCATTTCGTGTATTGCCGTTGTTCAAAAACAAAGAAAGTCGAGTAACAATTTAAGAATTACACTCGGCTCCTTTCAAAATCATCCAATCCCAAAAAGCTGGAAATGATCTCATCACGGCAGCAGGCGGCCATCATACCATGATCCCTCCGCGCATGTCTCCAGAAGCCCACCACGCCCCCTACCGGTCGTGACATCTGGCCTTCCGGTAACGCATGCGCACATAAAGCCCGGTTGTTGAAATTGGGCGACATGTCGCATCTGACGCGTCCAATTGACGAATGCCCCATGTTCCCCACACGCTGCCTCCCCCGGGGTAGGGCTCGGATCGCGCCGATTACATTAATCCGCCCGGGTCCCTGACAGATCAGATAAGGATGGATGGTCACGTGACCCTGCGCAGCTCCTCCAGGGCACAGGGGGTTAGGACCCTGGAGTTGGACAGACATCAAAACGCCATGCTCATTCAGTGAGCTGCTGGCCACAGTCATTAACGATCCATTTGCAGTTGTGATTGGAGATGTCCGGTGCAAGGGAGAAGGCCTGATTGCTGGCCAACCAGAGAGACCGAGTAAAGAAGGTGTGTGAGGAGCAACAGGAGGATGGGGGGTGAGGGATCCTTACATGAGGAAAGGGATGGATCCTTACAGGCCTCTCAGGTGGAGGACAGCGGTTTTTGTGGCTCAGGATCCCTCACTTATTCATGTGAGTGCGGGTGCAATCTCAGCCCGTTGCTGAGTGGTGGTTTCCTTTTGGTAAATGTCACATCCCGAATTCTGCCTTCTGTCTCTGTCATCAATATCTCCCTATTTTCTGCTTGGCCCCTAGTGGGAAGGTAGTGCTAGTACTAGCCGATGCCTTATGTATGGTGGTACTTGCCTCTCAGTAATGATTATAGGTAATATCTCTTTGATCTAGGTCTTGTCACACTATCTAATGTACATGTACTTGGAGAACAAGTCACCTTTACTTGTTTCAAAACAGTGGCTTGTTTAAGTTGCTTCTTATCAGCCACCCCACCACTTTTTTCTTTGTCTATTCCTGACATGCAGTGTGTACCGGGCTGGTACCTTACTGTACACTGATTTCCTCCTTCCCCATTTCAAAGTGTATAGGTGTGTTGAAAACGCCTTCTTCCTATCAGCACATATATCTGCCCTGGATACATTTACTCTCCTACACGAGGATAGTCCACTTTAGTACTAGATGCACCAAAACCCATCATCTCTCAGAAAGTTGGACTAACAACGTCAATATCTAGAAGTAATAGGCGACCACTTGGCTCTCTGATGGGGGTGTTATGGGGTAGGCTGGCAAGGCTAAAGGATAGATCCACCATACGTCACGGTCTAGTCACAGGGAGGATGGAGCAGGGCTCTAACCACTCGGCCCTCCTCCCATCCTAACCCTTTCTCAACCCCTACTCCTCCTGGTGCCCACGCCCTGGAGGAAGGAGGAGAGAGGATTACCCTGCAGGCTACCACTGAGCACCAGCCGTCATCAAGGAGCCATCAAGGCTAAGGCCCTCAGCACCAGTTCCATCTAGTTGTAGAGGGAAGTAGTCTGCCCCCATACCACCCATTCCCCAACTCACCCATTACCCTAGGCGGTCCCCACGGTCACACCCTTCGTTTTTTACCCTTCCCTCATCCACAGTCCCGCCTCTCGGCTCATCTCCGGCAGATCTCTATGCATAGTTAATTCCCCATCATAAGACGTGGCAGATCTCCGCTGGGATCGCGGCCAGTCGCCGGCAGGTGGGGGTGTGATGACCCGAGTGCCCACTGCTGGTTGATATAGAAAGAGGCAGACTGTCGGTCATGACCTTCAGCATCTTCTAGACTTTATACCGAATAAGGCTTGACAAAGGAAGTTGGGCATTGAAGCTACGCAAGCTAGATCCTTTGAAGGCGACTCATTGCACTTGGTGAGCACACTTGCACCTATATCACAGGTAGATTATGTGTCGTTTGTTGGACAGAGCTCAAGACATTGAGTGCATATAGGAACCGAGGCTCCCTTCACTTCTCTATCCACCGTCCTACCCCACCATGCTGCCTCATTCACGAAAAAAATGCTGAAATAGAAAATAAAGGGAACGAGGACATTCTAGGCAGCCCAATAGGATCACAACCATGTGTAGGGGATGCTGTTTCGATAACACTGCTGTTGTCTTGAGAGTTATGGATTTCTAATGTTCTTCTCCCACCCCAAATGGTGGACTCAGTGTATGCACATTGGACACTAGAACATATATGAGTTCTGGGCCCCAGGGTTTGGGCAAGGTTTGAGGTCTGTTATCAGCCGCAGGGGGAATCAGTGGCAGCCCTCCATGACCCTCCTGGGTTTGATTCAGGGTGGTCTGGGGTGCAGTTGGAGGTGGTCCCAAACTAGTCTGTGCCCATAACCAGGGTACTAAATCAGCCCCAACATAGTTCTCCGTGCCATTTTGTGTACTGTTCAATAAATCCCGCTGCACTTCTGTGCTGCTCTCTCAGAACTAATTGGCAATCATAAAGTTTATGTTGGTATTATGATAATGGTGGATTTCATGCAGTTGTCATCTAGCCATGGGTGTCTCACAAACAGTATAAAAACATGTACAGCTTTTGGAGACCAAAATATTCGTAACTTTTTTTAGGAACGCTTGCTTTCTATGTTATTTTCTCTACTCTAAAGTAAATAATTGGTCGAGTAGATTCTGCACCTTAAGCAGTTTATAGTGATTGTTATTGTTGGTATTTAGACCTACCTGTGGAGCAGTTGCCTATCTCTCCTACCCATGTGTTCTTTTTACACGTCACTCGCCAGGTGTCGTCAGAACCACGGCAACCGACGTGAAATACGTCACCGTCACGTCGTGCCCAGCCTCCAGGTGGCGCGGCTAGGTCGGCGCAGCCCGACACTGAAAGGCAGATAGGAGGGAAGATAAGATAGGGCTATGGCAAGATATCAGCAACAGTATGGTACATGTCAGATCTACACTGCCACATACATAGCGGGCAGAGCTGCAGTAAGCCTAACTCTACAGGGTTCACTTGTTTTGCTTGGTATAGAATGCAATTACACATAATCTAATGCAGATCTACAATGAGAAAAAGTAATTGGCAGATCTAATACTACTGCAAAAGACCAACATTCTCCCGTCCCTAAAACCTGTGAGTCAAACAGAGTCCACCTGTTCATGCTTATCCTTATGCCCAACTAGTGCTAGCTGGAGATATCATGGGTACTAAAGTAATGACCAAGATAGTAGTCTAAACCGTCGGTCTTTGTGCAAATTAGAATCAGTAGATAAATAAATAGAAAGAGGCATGGTAAATAGCGGAGTCGAATATAGCTCCCAGGTAGCTAAACCTATAAGCCTTGTTTGGCCTATACAAACAACTCGTCCCCATCCTATTCCCCTGAAACGGTCGCCCGTGGGTGTATAATACGACCCTCGGTATTTATCCTCTGGAGCACCTATTTATTTTCACCAATGACCGTCAGTCTCTGCCTCGGTAAGTTTCCTAACTACCATTTAACTGTTATTTATTGGCAAAAGGAGCAATGCCAGAGACCTTGACAAAGCAGTGGCAGGGTTTGGTTTGCTGCCGATTGAGCTGCTCCAGCTCCCGCTTCTACTCTGAGCCAAGGTGCTCAAGCTGCTCTGTGCTGCTCTGCTTTGCTCTACATTGCTCTATGTGTCTATATAGATATGTCTGTGAATCATGTCCGATGTCTATACAGGAACTAATAGCTGCTCAAAGATTGATACGACCCTTTGAATAGAACGGATATTTTGTATGAATTATGTCATATGTATACATAAAGACTCTAGGCTTTGTAACTATTACCTTTTTGCACATGTGGATATGCTATGTCCTAAAGCGTTATATGTAAGAATGGATTCACAAAAGTATCTTTTTTATATTGATTTAAATAATCTGCTTCACTGCCAACAGCAGACTGGTTCAGTCCAAATGATTAGTGTTAAAAAGAAACCTCACGTGCTCTCCTCATCGAATAGAACCTAACAATTCCAAATGCACCAACTGACACCAGTCAGTAACAAGGTAGAATGGTCTCAGAAGTAATGTCTAGTTCTATCAAAAGTGCTCGGAACAGGCTTCATTGACTCGAGTCAATGGCATATTTATACGTATGGTAACTGGACCCTGATTCTGCTACAATAGAACATAGAGAAAAATCACACACTTGCATAGGCAGTAACTACATGTACTGATGGTGTGCAGCTTGGCTATCACGGGGGCACATTAGAATATAGTGAAATGCTGTGTGTGTTTCATGTAGTCTAACAAGTTTGGCCCATGAAGAGGTATGTAACATGACTGGGAATGTTTACCATAGCTGCCATTATGATATGGCACAAACAAAGAAAGGTGCGAGGAAGATTAGTTCCACCAACATAACCCCTTAAGGAACAGCTTAACCCTTTAAGGGCCAATAGTGCATAAATGCCCATTTGTTGTCTAACTCTGCAGCAATGACATAGGACATTGAAAATGACATAGAACATAAATGTCAATGGCAACATAGGCCAATGGCCTAAACTTAACCTTCATGTTATACTGCTTCAACCAGTTTCCCGTGAGTTCTCGTGTTACCTCATGCGAGCACGAGATCAGGCACACAGACTGTCAATCTGCAGTTTATTTATCAACAGCTCCGCCATGATTGTTTGGGTTAATTGGCAGGAGCCAATATGCGCTGCTAATTAGTTCATTATCAGTGCTGCTGTGATGGAAATACCATGACAGTGTGTCCTCTAGTGTTCTCTCCCTTGTTCCCTTAGATCACAAACCACTAAAAAACCTGGATGACACGGCTATTTTAGGTGGCTAGTCTACCTGTGGCCTCTTGGTGACAATGGGCTCAGACAATGACATGGCTGTGTTAATTTGATTTTGATATTGTTTGTTGCATTCCTTCATATTCCGTATGATCTTGATAGAGGTAGTAAGTATTATGCTCAGGTATGAGGATGATACGTGTACTAGGTTTTAAAGTATTCTGAATCAAAGCGTATCATACCTACCTTAAGAAACGTTATCCCAAAATAGGAGCCCACATTGGTCAACATTCCGTCTTGATTTTGTTCCTATTTGTCTCTGCTAAGATCTAACGGACCCGATCTAACTATATATCTAGGCACACATGGCGATGCATCTACGAAAAGAAACTATGACATTCAAGGGAACTAGTTACACACTCACCCTCATATCTCAACAAGAAGTGTCTAGTTGTTTCTGGTGTCTGTGCCCCTAGTATGAGCACTTCCAGTTCGTGACCCACTGAAGTATAAGCCAGTTCCTCCACCTTACGTGCCCCGCACAACGTCGACCTCCGATCCCTAACCTTCTCCCTAAATATAGCATAGGCAATGCATCGGGACTCATCCACAGGCATCCCCATACCATCCATGCCGTGGACGGAGAAGTCAAGGAGGGTAACGTTGATCCTTTGGCCTGGTCTGGCTTTGATGACCCAAGGAGCCTTGTGTGACCCACAGCCAGTTTCCTGTGTGACCACGCTGGCTATGATGCCCTCCGGGGCCGTGATCTCAACGCTGGTGGCACGGTCACACTGGCTGCGTTCTGCCTTGATAACTGCAATAGAGAAAGTTGTGTATGAAGGCATGGTATTGATTATTATATAAATGCCTATGATCAGTGAACCCTGGAGAATGTGGCTGATATCAGGAGTGGCCTTAGTGTATGCTGACATGGGATTTATATTTCACATACTAGGCCGTGACAGACAGGGTTCGATACAATCTTTTAGATTACCATCACCCTGTCAGAGTTCACATCTGCGTTTACCCATCAAATATTTCAGATACAATGGCATACAGCTATGCAGATAGCACCATTTAACAATCTTCATGTAACATGATTCCTGGAAATATTCTCACATTCACAATGCCTACACTTTATTCAAATGTCGAATGCATTGTATATCACCTCAGACGCTTTTGTTTTTCATGACTTTTCTAGACTTCTGAAATAAAAGGCAATACAACGCTATAGTCTCTTTGAGCAAAGGAGACACGGCAAGGTACTGCCCTTGGCCTTATTATAAAGGCGGTAAGATCTGCCCGGCTCTGTCCCTTTCTGCTTCTTAGCGCTCTGCAGTAGGCATGAATTCATATTTCCTAAATCAATAGCCAAGTATAGCACTGGACCCCCACCTCGCCCCCTCCCATAACTCCCCTGTAACCTCTATATTCAGAAACTGGTAATAAGAGGGCCGCATCTGCGCCTGCGCTGTGAATGGACTGTAGATGGGGACTTCTCTTCCTCTCACCCTCACCACACCTCCCATCCCCTTACATCCTGACCCCTGGACCTCTCCCTAGACATTCCTACTGCTTCTCCAGTAAATTCCCAGACCCTTCTTCCATCCTCCATTCTCCTCGCCCATCTCCCTCATCACACCCTCCTCCTCCACTACGCCCCTCCCTGGTGCACATGTTGATAACCCTCGTTATGCTCTAACCCTACCTGACCCGGAACGCAGGCCAAGACTACCACCAATTTGTCGGCTCCTCACACGCACCCACGTGGGTGCTCCCTCCACCACTCCCATCCCCCTCCTGTTCATATATATATTGTGGAACCACAGATCTATGGCACACGCGCTGCCCAAAGGCGACGTCAATCAACGTCGGAAGCACGTCACAGGGCGTTGAGGGAGAGGTATCAGAGATGGGGTTGGGCGTGGGCGCCCACACCTTTCACATAGCGGTGGAGGAACATGGAGGTATCAGTTTCTCTACACGTGTATACATGTACCGTCCACACCTGCCCGGCCCTGGAGGCTTATCATACCTGATACATGAGGTGCAGGTAATATTACTGGTGACAGATTGCCATTGTACATGTATTATATATAGGCAACTGCCACTGTGTACACCAGAGAAGGTAGATTCATTTAACTCCCTTATGAATATAATTATAGGTTATATCCCATGAAAATATAAGAAAGAGGATGAATAACTTACACATTATGCATAGACTTTGACAAAGGTTATGTTATACAAATAGAGAGGCGTTAACCCTTACGTGCCAAGAATACCAAAGGTGCGCTCTATAGCATGTATACATCTTTAAAAGGCCACCCTGGGAGTACTATTGATTAGATTGAGATGAATCTAACATTGGGAGAACCGCTATGCAATGGGCTTTCAAATGATACCAAATACACTATGGTGGCTCGTGAAATATTAAATATAAGACTTGGATGAATGAAATAGTGAATTAAAAATGCCTTAAATTTCATGAAAAGTGCACTCTCTTGAAAATTCACTAATATGACTAATTTAAGGATGAAAATTCGAAAAGAGTGATAAAAAATCTTATTTCCATACTTTTTTCCAAGGATTCCAATGATGATGTTGATGATCTTCAGTTTTCATTGGAATATCCTTATATTTGGTGTCAAAATAATTATTAACATGTAGAAAATATCCTTTATACATTAAAAAGAGATAATATAGCCTGCTGGCCATTTCCATCTGAATCAGCGTAATCCAACCTCTTGGACCAGAATCAATTCCTGTTATTTCAGAAATTGTTCTTATGTATGCCTCATATCATATTTTCTGAAAGCTATTTGAATACTATTTTCCATCAAACAAGCATGGACAATTTATTTTCAAAATAAAAAGGGTAATAACCTGCGCCATGTGAAGTATGTTGAAAAATCTACCTTCTTGAAAATAATTCTGGGCATGAAAGGGTTAAAACTGAACGGTTTATAGTTCTGTAGCTCAGCTATCCATGAATTCTGTACAACACATTTGTTTTGGTATCATTCTATCTCATTCAGCTTGGTATTCACAGTCCACATAAAACATAAATCCATAAGTCCCCTTTCCACCTGCACCATTGCTGTATCCATATCCATGGATTAAAATCAGTTTCAACTAACTTTTCTTCCATTAATCAGAATAAACAAAACCCCGGCAATAAATCTTATTGCCTTTATTTCCTACTGATTTTGGATAATTTGCTTACTCAGTGACAGTGACGCCTTCTTTCTTAACCTACCGTTGAGACGCAAGCGGCATTTTCCATCAAAATCAAACTCTCCTTTTAGTTGCCCAGAAATATGCATCTCAATAAGAAGGACAAAATGTTGAATGGCGTTTTGTATTTGAATGATAACTGTGGGAAGCTCCAGCCCGCCGCCAGCTGGCACCACCAGTCCCCTTCACGACCCAGAAGCCAGTCGTCAGGCAGCACAAGGGAGTGGCCATTTTTATGATATTGAGAGGGGTTGCATGCCTTTTTCTGCCCTACCCCCACCCCCCATTTCTTTTATTCCCCGGGCACCCTCAGAGCTATAGACTTGGCAAAAGTGGTAATATCTTGAAATCTTTTTTGATCCGGCACTCAAATTCAGATCTTCTCTCAAGGGATACAATGGTAATTCCCTCCTCATAGCAATGATGTACACCCACCCTTTTTGTTAGAAATATTACGTCTTCATTTCTCAAGATCTACTACCTAAACATGACTCATACACTGTAAATAATGTGTGTTGTGGGAACACACAAGATTGTAACACACATGAATATTTAACCCACTTTGAGCAGTTAACTCACTTTGAGGGCATCAACACACTTTTTCTAACACACTTACACACTTTTTTATCAAAAGTGTTTAGGTACTGAAAAGTGTGTTAAATCAACACACATTTTATTAATCCTTCAGTCTTATCAGTGGTATTATGCAACCCATTAATTGCCCCTCACCTAACCAAAGGTCAGTTATAACAGTTACACACAGTCAGTTTGAATCTGCACCTGCTGGAGAGAGGAGTGTCTTCACTTCTCTGCTTATTTCTGGTAAGTATAATCTTATATATCATCCTCTACACTAGTACTATACAAGCTGTAAAATAGTGTAGTAAGTTGGTTTCTCATAGATTTACACTCACATAAAGAAATTCTCTAAAAGCTGTATCAATATGCTGCCTAACATACTATCCAGTGTAGCATACAGTGTTCACCAATTCGTCTCTTTCAGAAAACTGCTTGCTCCAGTCTCTGACAAGTTTTCATGCTGATTTGTGATTTACACAATACCAGGAATAGGTAAATGGGACTTCTGCATTTTGAATATAATTCTTTATTATTATAATGTACCTACAAAATGACTTTTTTACATATGGGAGCCTAGACTCAGTCACCATTCTAAATTCTAGACAGAGAAATCAGAAGATATGTTATTGATGTATTAGTATATTTCAATGTAGAAGTTTAATTGATATTAGGAAAATTTATGCACTAAATCAACATATCATAATTATGGTCTTACAAAAATATATTGTTATTCCTTTCCAGATTAAGTATGTGTGCCTCATGGTTACCTTCCTCACGTCATCTCAGGACAATAACAAGTATACCAAAATGAAAATATGAAGAAATAAAGGCTAAATGCCCCCCACCCACCCCCTTCATTGTAGAAATATTAACTCACTTTCATATCTAAACACTTTATGAAGCAACACACTTTCTATGAACACACTATATGCATGAACACACTTTTTGCAACACACTTTTGTTGTAACACCCTTTTGACATGAACACACTTCTTAACACACTTTTGGCAAAAGCGTGTTGTGTGTTAAAAAAATAAGTGAGTAAAAATATGCTGCAAAGAAGTGTGTTACAAAGCGTGTAAATGCAACACACATTTCTTACAGTGTACATGGTTGTAGAAACAGATGCACTCCATTTAGGTAGCATGAGCAGCGAGGTTGAAAGGGTCATCCCATGTTGATTTACAACCTTTTGGGAATACCACTCTCCAAGCACATTTGATGTGTTTGGCAATGTCCTGCGTGTTTATAAAGCCCCGGGTATAAAGCACACCAATCAAAAGGTCTGCATGGAGAGCGCAGTTCCAGCGGCCATCTGGTTGCCGCCATGTTGCAGTCCCGCACTTCGCGTGACAACTGTGGGACTGCTCCGGGGCCGAACCAGCTCGACCCCATGAATGAAGCGTGCATTTTTTTTAATGTACATGTACTTAAAAAGAGCAGTGATTATTTTTGTGTGCATGAACCTTTATTCTAAAAGGTCCCTCCCCATGGGGAATAATACCCGTGTTTTGAGACCCGCTTATAGTTTTATAGCTGCCTGCCAATTTTCCAATCTGTTAATGACTTTAAACAAGGAGTCAGTAGGAACGAATCATATATAATTCAGCCTGAGATTTCAGACAAATTTTAATTGCTTAATGGACCCGGCCTAGGATCTCAACAAAGGCCAATAACTACAATGCACAAAGCGGATGCCTTTTGAATAATAAATTGGACAGTATTCTTCCTATTCAATATACGACCTTGATGTTATCTCACACAACATCAACCCTGGATGGGTAATTCTATGAGTGACACTTAATACTTTATTACCCACGCAACATTCTGTATGGGAAGGTCCTGTGGGAGATCAGTATTTGGTGGAAATACCATCAATTAACTCTGTAGTGCGATTCTATATAGATATTTGCTGTACAGAACAAAGTGTAAATTGCTTCTGTCCTCTTTGTGTCTGGCGTGAAGTTCCTATAAAACTTTCTTTGCTCAAGAATCACTTCATCAGCATCTTCCTTTTAATCAGGGTTCTTTCATTCAGGCATAGTGCTACGGAGTAAAGCAACAGGCCTATCATTATGTAGGGTGCGTATAGAGGAATTGAGATGGAGGAGGCAGGGGGTATAGCAGGGGAAACTCACATGTCACGTCACCAGAACGAGGTATAAAAGGGAAGGGGGTCTTCATGGCTCAACCCCTCATGCAAGCTCCGGTCGGCGCACCTACCCTCAAGGGCACAGCACCAGTTAAAGTACTGCCAAATGTTTTGAATCTTATACACGGAATCAATCGTCTAAGTGCCGACCTGGCTATTTTGGACCCAGGGGCTAGGGTGGTAATGGTTTTAACGAGATTGAGATTGACATGACTCAAGGTGATTTTGCCAGCACTCTTCTAGCTGCAGGGGTCTGTGAGGCGGGCCTTTCATTGAGACAGATGAAAACTCAATTTAGATATACCGTGACTTGGTATTTGAAACTGTTATTGATACGTAAAGGCCCATATTGGGCGTGCACTTAGGGGTAATAACACAATCTCTCTAAAAGTAATAACCCATTACCCTCGGGCTGGTTTCACCTCGCCATATTAAATTGGAAAAGGCATGGGCATGTACCACTATACTGCCCGTACACAGAGAGAATAAACAGAGTCACAAAGGGAGTCTGGGGTATAAAAAGGGAGTCAATGCTTCCCTGACTCCCTTCTCAGGTTATCTGACTCCCTTTTTGTTCAGAGTCACAGGATCCTGACTCCCTTTTGACAGAGTTTGAAAGAGTCAGTGGTTAATAAGGGAGTCATGGGTGACCTGGACTCCCAAAGGGAGTCAGGGTAAGCCAGGGGGAGTCAAGCAAATGATTTCCACTAGGTGGAGGCACTATCTCCATAGAGGATTTATCTGGATGCACTAATCTTTGTTTCGATTTGAAATAAGACAATGGAATTTATATTGAAAAAAAAATCAATTATCCCAGGATCAGTACATACCCTAAAAATGAGATACAGTAGAATAATTCAAACTACTTGATGTATGGCCAATTTAATCACTTTCAAAAGCCTTAGACACCCATTCTGTACCAATATCATAAAACTAAAGCCATACTGAGTCAACTGCTTTGTCATGTCAACTAATGTACCTTGAGGAAAGCTCAGTATCCATGCTGTCTTTCATCATGCAAATCACAAGTGTACAAGATGAATTATGACTGGCATTACACTTGATATCCAGAGACTATGGGTCTAGATATAACTGTCATTAAGAATAATTGTATCTTCCCGAAAGGGAGTCAATGATTGGCCAGACTCCCTTTTGGAAGGGAGTCAAAGGTGCCCTGGACTCTCCTTTGGAGTATAGGGGAGTCAATTTGAAGGCAAAACCTGGACTCCCTTAAGGGAGTCAGTTGACTCCCTTTTGTCAGAAAGGGGAGTCAATCTGAAGGCAAGCCTGGACTCTCCTTTTGACTCCCTTTATTTTCTCTGTGTACACTCGAGGAAGGCCAAATAGATGCAGGTCAAATTCATGGTAAAAAAATCACGGTCGGAGCGTACTACTCAGGATTAACAAAAGATGAGTTTTTGAGATGGTGTATGTTCAATCATGATGCCCTAATAAGAAAAAGAAATTAAGCAATCAGTAGGCAGTAACATAATCCATATTAATGTGACTGGAGACGCCCATACCATTGATATGTTTCGGATTTGGTGATGGCGATTGGGTAGACATGGTACGTAGGATAGCTATTGTATAGGTCAACCTTCATCATGTAAAATGTAATGCACTAGGTGATGTTAAAGCCAACTTAACGATGTATCTTAATTCTTAGTGAATTTACAAAATTAAAGAATCAAACACTCACCTTTGACACAATCATATCCAGCCTCTAGGTAACTCTTGAAGTCTTCAGGACAGGGTGGGTTAAGGTCGAGCTGCTCGTTAGGTACAGGAATAGTACACTGCCTCCGTCCTGAGCAGAAAGCATGAGCAATACCTGTCACCTCATGTCCACATCCTATATAGCCATAGTCCTTCCGCACACATTTACTAAGCTTCATTCTGCCATAGTTTGCTATTCGCATTAGGACCACTTCATCTGGTTGGCAGGTGGCTGTAAACTCCTCGTTTTGGCAATAGGTCCCAATCTCTGAAAGGTAAGGATTAATGGATATTAGAATAGCTGAGTCTTCGATGAAGAGTAATAAGCAGGAACATAGTATGGCTAGATTACCTGTATTTACGATAAGGAAAATGTCAATCACTCAGATAGACAGCGTGTAAAAACAGGTTTATAATTTTGGGGAGTGCAATTCTATATGGGGTTTTAGATCAGCCGGACAAAAAGAATACATTTGTGCAATTCAGAAACAACGTGAATGGAGGTCAACCTATTGCCAATGAATTGAGTTTGAAAGTTTTGATTGCCTGAAAATCATGGCAAAAATTTTCCGAACAATCAACAGATGAAAAGGTACATGTTTGTGACAAAAATTATAAATAACCAATGGCCACAGCAAGTTGGTCCTGAATTGAAGTCGCCACTTTTTTCCCATTAGTGTTCATGAATACCATTGTGATGCAAGTACAGGTGCATCCAGGTAAAATAATATGACTGGAAGTGCGCTGTCATGAATCTCTGGGCAGGCCACCTGTTAACAAGGGTATTTATGTATATAGCTGTCATTCTATCTAATGTTCAGTGCTTGGCACTGCCATATGGTTCTAGGCACCTGTCATATATTCTATACCTGTGTACATGAACAACATAAGTTCGGTTCTGTTGGTTGATGTTCATAATTAGATATAAGAGTCCATAAAACTAATCACTCAGTTTTCTATTTGGTCAGAAAATTTGGTAGGAGGTAAGAAATTTATTCATGATGATTTTATGGAAACTCATAAGCAAGGTGCTAAAGCTTTTTTGATATTGTAACCAGTGACCAGTGATTATTGGCAAAATATGTCAAATGGTCACATCTATGTATCAGAAGTTTGATTTAACTAAGGGGTGTGTAAAAGAATCAATATACAGTAGGTGTCATCACTGACTAACATTGTTGGAGTTTGCTAAAATTAGCATCCATGCATAAAAAGACACAAGGAATTAAATCAGTCTCATGCATATCAATAGGCTGCATAGTATATCGAATATAACAAGCTCGAGGTACACTTATGGCCCACTAGCAGCTGACTAGTTTCTAATACTCATACCCCTATGCTGAATTAGAGGATAGAACTAACAGGAATTAACACTGATCACTAAGTTTTCTCTTCAGCCAGAACTTTGGTAGGAATTAAGGAATTTATCCTGATGGATGGTGATTTTATAAAAAAAAAAATCATTAACAGGATGTTAAATTTTCTCAGATAATAATTGGCAAAACTTATCAAATGGAAACACATGTATGAGAAGTTCAATTTGAAGTGACTTTCAGTTACTCGGTAGCGTATTACCTGTGTCTGTCTTTCTGTCTGTTTCTATCCTTATACCTTTACTCTCCTATCCCCCTCTGTGTGACCCCCCCCCCCCCCCGCCTGAACATCCCCTGATACACAAGTATATCCCCCGGCTATGTTTATATTCCCCAGGGGTAAAGCGTTTCAATTGTTTGTTTAAAATGCTCTGGAATCTTTGTCAGGGTGATAGTTTCACCTGCCTACTAAAAACGAGCTATTGCTTTCGGATGCCCGGGCACAAAAGCCATTCAAGGCAACAATGGTAGTTTGAGGGATCGGCTTTCCCGGTGATTTAACCATGATGAGCCATCTCTTTAACGCGGAACCACCGCCCTTGATGTATATCGACAAAAGCTTATCGACATTTCAATAGAAGTGTCGGAAGCCGCTGCACATAGAGTGATATATTGGCAGCCGCCGTCAAATTAGTCCACCCAGAGAAGTGCTATTGGCTTCTACGATATGAGCTGCTCGTGTTGTTAGGCTGCTAGAGTGACAGGGAGCAACTCGCAAATGCTTATTATCATTAAGGGCATCTATAATGTCACTAACCCACCTCCCCCCACAAAAGCTCTGGGTTAGGACAACTAATGGTAAGACAATAGTCCCTGAATGGTGGGGCGGGCCGTCCCCCCGGACCCCCTGCAACCCCGACAGGAACAATACCGGTAATGGCTGGCTGCTCTAATCGAATTCTAGTTCCCCATTTGGCTAATGGTGACGACTGCTCTTTAAGTATGTGATGATGGACGTGTCACATTTCACGCACGTCACTCTCATACTCCCTGTACTTCCCCCACTTTCAACCCTCCACTTCATACACCTACTTTAAAGTGCAAGGCCGATTCGATAATTGGATTATATTCCATTATGTTTTAGAGAATATTTAAGGCAGTAGGCAAATGGGGAGCTAGGGCGCTTGTATTTATGATTGTCTGGGTATGATTTATCTGTGTAACTTGAGAGATTTTAAATCATAAAAGTAGCTTGATGTACAGGGTATTACCAGTGTGACACCAACTGTAAAATAGTGTTATTGTTTCATCAAGGTTGGGTGGCGATCCAGCCAGGATCCAATACCCCAGGTAATAGCGGAGAAATTTGAAATACATTAAATCTGAATCTATTCACATTGAACGCTGTTGTGCCACGACAGGAAAAGTGGGCAAGGATATAAAACACCCATTGAGACTGTGAGAAGAAGGTCGACAGGAGTTGGGACTGAAATTCCTCTTCTTCATTGCTTCTTAGAGTATGCAAAGTGGAAATTACCCAAAGAAAACTGGGCCGAGTGAGGCGCATGTTGGCCGGCCCTACGTCACAGAGATCCAGTTTATTTTACATGGGGCACTACCGCTCAAGTGCGTCCAGTGTCAATATTGTATTTATTGGCTCCTCTTTTGATGTCGTCTACGAACCAAGATGGCGGCGAATTCCCCTAGCGCGTCTCTTGTAACCTTCCTGACGTCACACGTGAGGAGGTCAGCTCCCCCTGCCTGTGGGTCGTCAGGACGACCTGGACCACTTTGCAGGACGCTATTCTGAAAGTCGTGTGCTCGGCAGGCATCTTCTCCAAGGTCAGGAGCGCCACCTGCAGCCGCAATGATTCATTTCCCGCCATTTGCAGCAGATCGTCTGCCTTTTAGCAAAATGCCGTCTGCGCTGCGAGCACTTGTCGTCTCTGAGACAATTCTCGCAAAAAAAAAAAAAAAATACAAGGACCTCTTCTCGGCTTTCTTGTTCCTCTTTTTGGGTTCTCTCCAATTCCCCCTTCCAACTTGAGACTTGGCTGTCGGTTGAGGGGTTTGTTTTTCCTACTCACAGAGCTCACTGTGCGTTTAATTGAATTTCAGCGGGTTGCAAGCCCTCGAGGTTTGGTTTTTCAACCCATTTTCTAATTTTCCATTTCATTTGAGCAAGCTAGAACTATTCCAGCAATTATCAGCCCTCTGTTTACACTGCCGAGGCGCATCGATTCATCAGTGCAGGAATTATTCAAACTTTAATCTCGCTGGAGGAATGTTAAATGGGGGCGTTATTTAACCGGTTGCCATGGCGACCACGATGGACATCTGTTAATGACGATTGGATTGCTCTATTGTTTTCCTGTTCCTCCCCTTTTCCGTCAGGTCTCACCATCCAGGATTCTCACGCTTTTGTCGTTGTAATCGTTCGGCGCTTCTTCTTTCCCGGGAAGGGGCATTTTTCACGGCGATCCTCTGACAGACACTTGATCAAGGACAGGAACGCCGGCTTTCCAGACAACTTCCGGCGCGCTTGACACGAGTGCTCGCCACTTGTCCCCAACAATGGCAGCGTCTGAAGCGCCTGCGCCCCCTAGCGAGACGCCAACAAGACGCCGTGATCCTTTTAAGGCGCTGCTGCTGCTGGCGAAAGTCTCCAACGACAGGGTGCCAGCCTGGCAGGCACGACGGTGTACTGGTAAGAGGAATACGTACATCCCCTCTCTCTTACACCCCCTAACACAACAACCTCCACCTACACTCCTACATACACAAACTCATTCTCTAGGCGGCAGACGGCAGAATGAATAGGGCTGCCACTCTGCCGTCTGCCTTATTTTGGCCGGTCCTCTGGGAACCATGGCCTACATAGGGGCCTCCAGTCCCACTTCCTGTGTATACAAACCTTGTTATAACTTACACACAGAGTCTTAAACCTTGTTTTTTGGTCACTGTCATTTTTTTATATCGTGTTTGCCTTTATTCCCTTTGGTACACACTTGTGTTTGTATGTCCTATGTCACGTCCTGCCAGGAAGAAGGCAGAGATGAATTGGTGAATATAGTGTCATTGGGACATCATGATCCAAGCACATCTATTATAACAAGTACATAGACGTGAACATAGACGTATGCTTCATTAGTGCGGACATATTCCTTATAATGGTGTATCGCATTTGGGTACACTTTCCATTAAATAAGCAGAACCTTACTGCACATGTCCCTAGCAATCATATTGGACAAAGTGATCTTGGTATATATAGGGGTGTTGCATGTGTGTCTATGTCGACCTCTATCTCAATCAACCTTCAGTGAGCTTGTCACAAGGACTCCTGACGTCCTCCACTCCACACACATACAGACCCACCCCAGTCCCACCACCAGGTGCTCCCAGGTGAACAACGCCTGAGCAACAGTGAGCAGCTGCGAGGGCGTGAGAACGTGGCAGGCTGCCAGTCACACACACCAACCATTCTCCTCCACACTTCACCTCCCCCCTTACCCCCCCCCCCGTCCAATACACACACCCCTCTCCATCATATGGCCCCCGGCGAAATGGTGTTGTCGGCCATGGGTGTCTGCGGGATCAAATCAGCCCAGTGCAGATTGCCACGATTACACTACCACTTCAAAGGGTGGCCTTAAGTCTTGTTGAAGCACTAGCTCTTCTTCTCCAATATACATGGTGCCTCCAGGGGCTACCACGAAGGGTTATTACCATATTTATAAGGTAATGTTTAAGGAGGTATGTAGTGGATAGTTTGAACAGATCGCATCCCTTAATGTCGATCGATAAAGTGTCCAGTGTTTTTAAAATGAATTTGCATGTTATATCTCATAGTCTGCCTAATTAATGCAGCTTAGATGTGACCCAAAAGAGCCTCTGGTTCTGGCGGATACAGCATACCAATATATCATCAGAGAATTTGCCAGAATTGAGATATCACATCCTTAGAGGATCTACCAATACTTATTCATTATTCACGCTCAAACCTAAAACGCCTGATACGCATATGATATGCTTTCAGGCAGATATCACTTTGTCCATGTAAAACCAAGGCTTACTCTATACAATGGACTTGCCGTTCGTCAACATAGCAAGGAGATCCTGATGTTATTAAGCGTACCCAGGCGTTTCAGATTTCAGGCAGATTTGATGCCAATGTACAAACCCCTTTATGTTGGATCATAAACACGGGCAGGTCTTAGTCACCTCCCAGAGTCCACAACAGGGTCGGCCCGACTCCAGGACAATGCCGTCCCTCCTAATTCCATTGCTATGTACCTTTGAACTCGCACTAGGCCGATCACCTGCAGTCGGCCAGGCCTCCCTCCTGCTCCCCTGGGGGATGGAAGGGGTTTAGAGGCCGTCCGTGTGTGCCATGCCTTAATTGCCTCGGCTGCTGGATCCCAGATCATAAACTTGGATCATTTGGGAAGGTCCCGAGGCGGGGCGGCTTTCTGCAATGGAGGATTGTCAGGCGCGGTGGTGGACGCTGGACCAAGGGTAATGCAGTTAACACGGGACTGGGATCAACCCCCGCTCGCGGCGCCCACTTCACCCCCGTCGCCACGCCTTTGAAATGTCGTCTGCCCGTCTCTAATGACGTTGGGCGCTGGAAATGGAGGTCGCCGCCCCGACGAAAGAAGCGTTTTACTGTCTGTTGGCCCTTTATCTGCGTCTAATTCGCGCCGATTGTCAGGCAGGGGGCGCTATGGCCACCAGATGGCAGTTCGCGGGCCGTCTGAATGTCGTCTGCTAGGCATGTGTAGAAAGGTCCAACGAGACGCTGGCAAAAAACGAGTCGACACTACGTCCGGTGTCACTGGGCCACTAGGTGGCGCAACCCTTTCATTTGTTACCATGGCAACAGCGACTCGCCAGCATACCAATTTACATGGCGCGCGCGCAATGTCAGGCGCGGCCAGCGGTACGTTTTGTGTTGTGTCATCGGTGCCACTTGCCTCATCTCCCCCCTCCCTTACCATCCCGATCCTGTCGTGCCCTACCCCAGAGCCCAATCTGTCACATGGCCAGTGCTCGTAGCGTCCCCGACCCCACGACGACCTCAGCAATGCATGTACGCTCCAAAACGAGGCTAATTCCATATGGCACGCGCCTGCGCCCTACGTCGTGACGTGGACGTATTAAGAAGCAGACGTCTACACCATAAGGGCTGCCCTGGCCTTGAGGCCTTCCCTCAGACCTTTTATCGTCTGCAATTCAGCAATCTAGTCTCCCTTGGTGATTATCAATGTCAAGATATTAGGTAACTTCAAAACTGGAGAAAAAGTTCGATCTATTTTGGTTAATATTTAAGTATATGCTCCTAATGTCCAGATATTTGTGCAGCATTGGTAATGCAATACAGTACGATGTTCTCTGGTTTGCCTACTTTCCTTTATAATGCAGTACACGATTTCGGGAGATCAGGCACCCTGGAGGTTAGTTCAAATTGAAGTTGTTCATCATTTGAAATAACCTCCTGGTTATGTGCAAAGAATAAACATCTTTAGAGTTTCCACTAAGAAGGCAGCATCGCAGGCTCTCAAAGGGAATGTAATTGTTACATTTCACCTTAATGAAAGTCCTCCCGAATACCTGCTCCTCACCCACCGGTATTAATCCCTTGATGATCTGATATTAAATGCCAGAAGGTCAGTTATTAATTGGAACTAGAAACCAAGAATGGGTGTAATGAATTAGTGTCAAGCCACTGATTTAATTTCATATCACTAATAATACGCAAGGTTCCAAAACCATACAGGCAAACCAAATTAAATCAATTCACAACAAGAGAACTTTGCTGAGAAGTAATTCTTCAAGACTGCAATTTTGTATCCCTGGCTTGCTTGAAGCAAAGGTTAGTGTCATTTACTTGGTATTAGGGCTGGCCATTTGGAGACCTGCCGGTGCTTTGATTGTCCCCTGCAGGGGGCCTTATGGGTCTCATTGAGGCTACTCGTTGACCTTAAGGTCTAGCCATAACAGATAACAGAGCCACTCTCCTGTCAGATGTGCTTAAAGTTCTCTTTTAAAACAAGTCAATTCTAAAGTCTATGTTATTACTGTATGTGGGTTACAAATATAAAAAGCGACCGTAGGACCATAAAGGCTATAAGTTTTTAACTTAATTTGACTCGGTCTCAATGATTAAATTTTGTCCTTAACCCCACCTGTACCATCACAATACAATGGCGTAATAGTAAATATTTTCTTGTCAGATATATGACTTTATTTTCAGCAACAAATGTGCAGTGATGTATCCACCGGTTAGGTTTGAACCTAGTTTCAATACACATATTCCAGTTATAAAGAGCTGTGGGTGAAACCTATTACGTTGAAGTATGCTTTTCGAAACTTCCTGGCTATCGAACAGGACAGGCGCTGTGCTCTGGTAATGGCATATGTGAACAATATCCCGGGTACAGTCCCTTCAGGGCAGGTTATTGGATCCTTTATATCTGGCCATCAAGCCCCGAGTAGTGCATCCCGCCTAGTGTTACAGATAGCAGTTATTAGGACAGTCTCTTTCAAGAAGAGTATACCAGAGGGGATCCCTAGCAGCCACTCTGACCCCGCATGCCCCACTTCTCTTTGACTCACCGTGGCTTGTCATTTGCGGCCTATATGAATCTATATCTTTCTATTTTGCACTCTATGCTTTCCCCTTCCCCATATACATACTTCTTCTGTTGGCACCTCATTCTGGCCGACCAGGTCTGTTTTCTGTCATGCAGGTCTTTCCTCCTCCCCTCCTACCCTCTTCACTGTGCCAAACTCCCTACTCTATATACTACTTGACTAGTGTACACCCGCCCCTCCTCCTCCTGTGGTCCACACAGCGGGCAGTGCTGTGTGGCTAAAGCAAATAGGCCTACAGCCCAATAACTGCAGCCCTCCTGGCACGCCTGGAGGACAACACCCACCATTATATGCCCAATTCACCTCCAGTAGTGGTGACTTCACAAAGAAGCCGCCACCGCCTCCGTTTTCATCCGGCCACTCAGCTGGCCGTTATTTATTTGCGATGGGCCATGCTCGGCGGCTAATAAAGAAGCATTAAACATTTGCGCTGGGCCGACTGTTTGCAGGGGGACACGTGTCAGGGTGGGAGGGAGGGGGTTGGGTGGTGGACGGCACAGATTGTTTGGTCCTGTCCGCTGCCATGTCAATCCAACATCGACCCAGAATACCAACTCAAGCCCCAGCCCCTCCAATGTGCGGCAACTCGGTCCAGGGGCCTTATATGAATTATAGAATATGTCAAATATTGGGAGGGGAGTGGCAGTGGTTGTGTCTGTGCCCCCCTTACCCCTTTACCACCAAAGCCCAGCTTCCATGTCAATGCTGGCTCTATTGACTGCTTGCAGTGTGTTGCTTTTATCTTACAGTATTACAGTATTAATGACATCGGTTGATAACCCTTCATAGGACAGGTCGGCCCTCGTGTATACTAATGCCACTGGGGTGGCTTTTTCCCTTTCCCAGAGGGTGGGTCCGAAGTGTGAATGTATTGAGTGGCAGCTACATCAATAGGCCACTCTTAATAGCAAAAAATGTATACAGGTCGAGGATATTGGTAGGAGAAAGATGAGACATCTTTGCAAAGTAGGGCCCTGTAGCAAAAGCTATAGAGATATTCCTGTCTGATAGGCAGTAGGTCTATATCAAATACATGACAGGCTACGAAAATTTGATATTATGTCAGAGCCAAAGGTTTGGCTGATGATATAAAGTCCAAAGTAAGGTGTTTTTTTCTATATTTTTTTCTTATTAAAAAGGTATGAAATACATGAAAACAGTTTGATAGGATTGTCTCCCGATTCCCTGATTACCTATGACCGTGACGAAACCATGCATTTTCCTCGTCTCCAGGAATCTTTTTAGTTAACCCATATCAAAAATAATTACCACGTTCTGACCTTTAAATGGTAAATGTGACATTTTTCCTGCATGCATGTTCCATCTGAAACTTTTTTCAAGCTACCTGTCGTCATTTTGACAAGCAATTAACAAAAGGGGTTGTATGAAATGGTCAAGAACTGGGTGTTTAACATTGTATATGATAGTGGATGGGTGGTCCGAAGTGTGCAGCCCAGCACCACTGGTTACCCTAATCATGACAGCCTCACAAAACACGAACCACGTGGCCAAAACACTGTCAAATACACGTCTGGTACGCAATTTAAACACGATACCACGCAATAGTACAGAAAAAAGAAAGGATATTTAAAAGAAGGTTTACTAATACCCCGGCCCCTACACTCTGCTTCAAAGGAGTACGTCACCTGCGTTCTCCATCTTCACAATCACCCCCTTATACTGAGATTTTAAGGCAAAAATTTACCCGTTATTCCTGATAAACACTGACTTTTTATGGGTCTTAAACCATCCCTCATTTTGGAAAACACGGAGGTTTTATCATGTTTTATTTTTTATAGCTGATAGACATAGTCTTTTGAAAACCCTCCACTTTTTTTTGGAAACCTTATGGGAAAAATACCTCTTATTTCAAAAATTACTGACATAAGTCATCAGAAGATGACCTCTTATTTTTGAATCCAACGAGATTGAACGCCCCTGAAAGATGACCCATAATTCGCGATTTCTAGAACACAGGTGACGTCTTCTATTGGTATAGAGTGCAGGGGCTGGAACTCATACTGACTTTTTTCATGCCCAGACACCCCAGGGCCATGCGCTCATGTAGATACCACCCGGGAGATACCATCTACAAATCTCCCTCCCTTTTCTCCCTGTTCCATATCCAAGATGGCCGTGTCTTATCCTACTACTAGCTCCACTTAGGGCTGCTATAGGAGAGCTAGAGTTGTACGCCCTTGTGTACTGTTGACAGTCTTAGATCCTCCCCAGAACCCCCTTCCATATCCATAGTAGTGTTTAGCATGAGTACTACCTAATCTCTCTAAGTGCGGGTTCACTTGCTGGGCCTCAGAAGGGCAGCCCAGGAGGTCGGGTTGCTGTAACTGAACCCACCAAGTACCTGGATGTTTACATTGAGAAGTGTGTGGTATAGGATCCCCTCTACAGGGACTATAAACATAGCAGATGATAAAAATACAGAGGGTGATTTATTACCCAGCTTCTTACCAGTGAGCCCTATAGCTAACCATATATTACTTTCAGTTTTCTTGGTATCTCCATCTGACACAAAGTAATCAGTGATGCATGTGCTAGCTAATTGAGACATAATTCTCCTTTTTTATATAATTCAGGAACGAGCCCTCCTGTTGTGTCATATTAATAATCCTGACATAGGAGAGTGAGAAAATAGATACCAGCTAGGAAGAGGACTGAGTATGAAGGCAAAACATCGGCTTAAGCAAACACTACACTATAAGCACCTAGAAATAGCTCTTCCAGGGACTTGCTTGATAGGCAGCAGGCAGAAAACCCACAGTCACGCACACGCTAGGGTGGCCGCGCTTGGAGGGGTTGGCCTGCCGTCACCCGTGGGGTGAACATATTGGCACCCTGTGGCCTGCAGAGAATAAAAACCCTGGATCACCTCTGACCATGGCTAGACGTGGAAGCATAGCAGACCTGGGACTGATGTCTCCTAGTCTGGAACCATAGGGACCTGTATTAAGGTCGGGTACAAAATATGAAGAGCAGGAGTAGGGCGTATGGATTTGGAGGTGTATTATATAGACGGGCTCCTACTTGTTTTAGATTGTAGCTCTTTCGGTAGTGGGGCTTGGGGTACAGGAAGGAGCAGTAAGATGAAAAAGAAAGACTGCTTCTGGAGCTTCTGTACCATCCTTCCACTTTGGAAATGGGTTTGTGACTCTCAGGTGCTCTCTCGACCCGCTCTCGTCCACAGCTCATGGTGGCGGTGAGCTGTTCTAAGCAGCTCCAGGGTCTTTGCCCTTTTAGAGGAGCTACTCTGTGGGTGTGGGGGCTGGCGGTTAGCTTTGCTTTCCGCTGGCTCCTGGAGAAGTGCCTTGTTTAGCCTTGCCTAATGGACCCCCTTCTGCCCTAGCCCACTGCAGAGCAGGTTGTCTTAATGTCGGGTAAAGGGACTTAGAAGAGATGTATTCATGTAATCAGTAGTTTGGCTGTGCTAAGAGATCTCATGTTTTCTTTAGGGCTTGAGTGCTTCCAGTGCAGTATGGCCTCTGTCAAAGATTTGACTTCCAATGAAGGGTCGTGCGTTTTACCTCGAAGTGGCTAAATGTGTTCTATAATTAGACATTCAATGGGGGAGAAAGGGGGAAACATATTTTGGGTGCTGCTATGCAGAGTGTATACAAGTACAAATAATAATGGTATTGCACATAGTTATATACATACCCCGAAACCAACTTTCTGTTATACCAAGAGTGAATTTATATAGACAATTAGTATCGGTAGACAGGACATAGATGTCCATTTCAGACATTTATAAATCTCTTCTAATTTCATGAGAGGAACTCCATACAACCCATACCTGTCTGCGTCTGTTGCTTCTGGGGAAAATGTTGTCTGTAGTATGCATGTTTATATTTATCACCATTTAACACCATTCAATCTATTGTATGAGTGCAAATGTAGAAATGTACAAATTAACCATCCCTTTCCAGAACAACCCGCCCTCAAAACCCCAAAACCCTAATTCCCAAACCTCAACGACACATCCACAAGCAACCCACTCACCTGACCTATGTGGACCCCAACCTCACAACCCCATTTCTCGTCATCTAGCATCTGCAGCTACCCCTCCTCCTGACAACCTGAGCTGTAACCTTGCCTATCAATCCAGTGCGGATCTGAACCCCGGGCCCCAGGGGACTTCAGCAAGGGTGCTGGTGGTGCACAAATCCCAACAAATCCTCACAAAATACCATCCATAACACAACAGCTCTGAATAAGTGAATTCTCAATTGCACAATGGTTGGGATACATAAATCCAAATCAAACTCTATCTATGCGTATATACCGGTATTATTGAGGTGCCCTATTCCTTGCCATTGTCAGGTGTGGTTTGGTGGGTGTGGTTTAGAGGGAGGTGGCTGGGAGTGATACTAGGGACAACATGGAGGTATCATCAGCGCAGTCTGTGTACCATGTCATTACCAAGCAGCGTCCAGATAGACCCCGACCACCCCGGAAAGGTCGGTCCCGCCGTCTAAGGGCATATCTGGCGGTGGGGGCAGTCTCCATCCGGCGTCCATGTCCAGATGACGCACGCCACCCTTGAATTCTATCAGTGCCGGGGCCAGACGCGGGTCCACCTCATCACTCCCACCATTGTCGCCTTACACCTCACCAACATTGTTGCTGACTACAATGTCTAATTAACTTGCATCACCTCCACACCCTCTACCCCAAAAAACCGCATTGCTAGCGCCGCTGTGCTCTCACCACACGATCGCCCCCACTCCTAACCTCTACAAGCCCCACCACAGGCTGCTGTGATTACCCCATCCTGAGGCGGATGATTCATCATGGCCGCCGCACGGCCATCTGGTGGTGATGGTCGTGCGCGCGGACTAACCTCTGGCACCGTGGTTGGGGAGGGGTTTTCTTTTTTTCCTCTGCCGTGGCTGAATTAAATTCTTCTTCGTTTCATCTGGAGATGTCTGCATTCATATAGAAGCCATCAGGGCTGCCATCTGACGTGCTGTGAGGTCATGGTTGGGGCTAGCAGCCCCCTTCTACCGTCCCCAGTCGCCCGCCGCACCATAACCCCAGTGTCACCAACTCACTATCCTCCCTAATATCGCTCAGCACAGTTCTTTCTCCTTATATCGCTCACTGATGATAAACAGAAAATGCTGATTTAGCAGGGCCCTAGATATCTCTGCAGTGGCTTATTCATATATTCAAAAGCCCTTACTGTCCCTACAATTTAACTGAAATCGCAGTAGTTTTAACTTGTGTCAAAGGAGAGTTATTCAGATGAGAAATATGGGATTTACTCAATGGATGCAATGTTTACTATTGCACAATGTGCCTGGCACAGTTTTCCTTTCGACTGACTGGCTGCAAATGGTACACTGTCGAACTTGACTATGGGTACCGAGCACGGGTCTGAAAAGGACAGCCATGGACTCATATAGTATTCAATTCCCAAAACACCCTCAGGCAACATCCTTGTCCCGTATTTCCCCTCTACCTGGTCAATAGCACCTCCACCCGCCATCCCCATCCCCATTGAATATTCAAATCTAGGCAAATGTTTCAAGGATACCTTCCTTTTTTAGGAAACTTAGTAAATGTCCACTAACCAAGTAAACTAATTATAATTACAACCAGGTCTTTACATATCCCAGCCTGAGGGTAAAATAGAAATAGAATAATCTCATGAAGATGTAAATCCATTAGGATATTGGCGACCAAGCTGCTCTGAGATTGGGGGTGTTACTTGTTGACGTCTTCCTTAGATGACCTATGTAAACTAAAGGGAAGGTGTGTCGGTTCAAAAAAGAGACCTCCGCGAATGTCGTCTGCGTCTGGGGCTGTTGGAGAAAATGTCATTTGCTGTATACAGTGAGTTCCATATTGTTAAATAATTCATTATATATATATATATATATATATATATATATATATATTTATTTATTTATTTGTGACCCATCAAGGGAGAACACCCCTCCGCGGGGGATTTTTAATTCCCCATTTGGCCACCAGGAGGCATTGGAGGGGCAAAATTACTCTAAAATCATTATAAAAATACATTAAGCTGATTTTTGATGCAGAATTCAATGGTCTTATTTAAAATGCACCATTTTCGGTAGAAATGGCCCATATTTGGATGGTAAAATGAACATATTTCATGAGAAATTAACCTATATGCTTGTTCTTGGTTGCCATCGCAACCTTCCCAGTATTCAAAATTTGCAGATTTTTATGCCAATTTTCAGGGAAACTCACTAAAAACCCAAAACAGAAATGGAAAATTCCTTCTAGATCAAAATCTATGTAAAAAATCACCATATCATTATGTATTCTTTTATGAAAAGGGTGAATTATTGTGTTTTTAGACATTATCATGGTTTATAATGTATTTAGAGCTTAATCATTGATTTCAGATATGAATAACGACCTATGTTCAAGGAGGGGTTCTGACATACCTACTAGGAATATTTAGGCCAATAATGTCTCATTTTAAAGATCTTGAGATGAACTTTGATAATGAATTTCCCTGTAGAGGGGTGTTTTTGCTTGCCTGGTCACATTTATTTATTTATCTTCGCGTAGTAAGATTCTACATGCATTTGTGGTAGCTATGGTAGTATATGAGTATACAGTGTTGATATCTCCAATTTTGTATACAGCAAATCTCTTTCTGAATGAACTATTTTATCTGCAAACTCTGTAGGTGTTATTATCATCATCGAGGCGACGACTTTACATTTTTAACTCTTCTATGCATATTTTTGTAAGTAGAAAAACACAAACATAATCGCACATTGACTGTTTAGGAAAAAGTCATGTTTCCCCATGCATCCTACTGGCGTGTGGCCCATGTCAGTGGCGCATGGAGAGGACTTTGAAGAATGGACAAGGTTATGGAGCATGTAGGGGTGAGCCAGGGTTACATCAGAGTGATGGTACATGGAACCCTGCCACTTAACATGTTCTGCTCCCCTACAGAGAGGGGTTATGCCCCCCACTCCCACCGCATACAGCCTACACCACTCTAGGTCATGCTACCCTTACCATTCTATATCTGCATCAAGTTTGGTATTTAATTATTTTCTTACATATCGAAAAACTACTCTATCCTATCGTTTCTTAAATTCATATAGAGGCCTTAATAAACTTTAGATTGCGTTTTAGAAGAGTTTAATAGCGTGTAAATATGTAACGCAATGTCAGATGGAATTGCTTTGGTGTGTGACTGGATTTTATTATGGAATATGCATTTCAATCTCTCTGGGGATCATTCTTTCTGCAGTGATAATGTAGAGTCTATATCTATAAGGCGACACTGCGTTTTATAGAATGATTCCCTATGTATAGTAGCTGGAATTGATATAAAATATAAGCATTTACATTAGGAATGTATATTCCATATACAGCCATGAGAGAGTAGAGAGACCCCCTTTGTGAAAGTCTCCCAAGGTGAGGATGCTTGATACATGTATATCAAATTATCCATCTGTCTTTGACTTGTGGATAATGGCCGGTTTGTTTCAGGACATCATACAGCATTGCTTTGACATCTTAAGATGGGCGTATACTGATACAACACAGCTAGATAGATTTACTTTGTTCTTCCTACGTGTGCGAAGTGTCTCACATTTCTTGATAATTGACTGTTTCCACTGCTTGATGACACTTGATGACCGATGAAGCTATATGCATCGGACAGCGCAGCTGAGGGGATTTTCTTATAGACATGCCAAGTGGAGTTAAAATACCCTGGCACCTTCATATTTTTTTCACAGACTGGTTGGTTTCCAGTAGCACATGTCCATTGCTTTTACTGCGATTCACGTATATCTGTGTAAGTATATATGCCCCAAAAGGTGGCTTCATGAACTCCTCCTTTGAGGGAACCTAAGGCAGTGATATGTTTAAGTATTAAACTATACACCCCATTGAGGATTCATAATCCTATAATATGATTCCTACCAATCTCTACGAATGTGTTGAGGTGCGCGGAGGGACTCGGTATATGCTCGGTACATACCACTAAGTGGTGACTCTGCTCTGCTCGTATAAGGCAACCAGATACCCTTGGGGCTTCCAGCGTAAGAGCTACTCGGACGTTGTATGAGAGCACCTCAGGGTTGCTGGGAGCTGTTCATGCGAGCCACTCCAACGCGCGGAAGTTGAGCATTGCAGTTACTCAGTGCCTGCGTCTTGCCGTTGTCTTTGATGCTTTATCCCGAGGCGCAGTGCAAAACATTGCCCATCACCTCCCTGTTTGCTCAAACGGGTGATTTCAACTTTGTCTTTTAGCAAATTCCCCCGACGTCACACAAAAGAACTATTCCTTTGTCAACTGGCTTCCTTGATGTCCCCTTATTTATAGCCCATCGTGCACATTTTTAGGTCCCTGGAAGAATCGTTGGAAGGAAGTTGGCGGAAGTAGTTTCGTTTTTACTTTCGATTTGTGTGCTCTTGTTGGAGGGCTTTTTAATGGTTAGGTTCAGTGGTGCGCTCCAACCACCAGGAAGAGGGAAATCCGCACACATACGGGTAAGCAGAGGAAGTTCAACAAAAATTCCAACCTTTTTTGTGAAAATTGAATCAATGCTTTTGGTGAGTCATAGACCCGAGTAGAAATGTTTTGTCATCGCGTGCAGGCAGATGTGTTCTCAAATGTAAGTAATACTACGATAGTTCTAAGCCTATTGTCTGTCACTGTAACGCTGGCGGGAACACAGTCTAGGCAGTTATTATTTTAAAGCCCAGCACATGAAATGCTGGCCTACATGCATGCAATGCATGCCAAGGCTAACTATGGTAGTGAGTGCCTGTGGAGTTGTAGTGGTTAGAAGGTGTGTTTTTACTCATCAGCCTGCTAAGTTAATGCTGTTTGTGCGCACATTGTTCGACGCAGGTATGACATGGTAAGCATTACCTCACACGCATGCGAGGTATCCTGGCCGTGCATGCGTAAATGGCACTTCCACAAAGATCCACTGAGTAAGGTGTGCATATCTTCCACTATAACATAACACCCCCTGCCACCCCCAACTCTTCACCTCTCACCCTCTCTTTACCAGGGTGATTGCACTCGGCAGGAGACCGTGCCCACACGGTTTGCCCTTATAAATCCTTACCAAAATCAAACAAAGTGATACGTGATAGCGCCTAGCTGAGTGCGTCTTTGTACTTCTGACTCAAGGCCTTGCTGCGTTCATGGTGTATTGATTGCCCAATGAGTCGAAAGATCCTGTCCTTTTCCACACTTGAGGCCTGGTCGGTAGAGCCTAGGCTATGCAACTTTGCAAGGCCTTATTTTTGGTGAGTCAAGTGCAGTCCCTTTCATATCTGTCGAAATAAAAAGATTCAAACCCTCCAAGCAAGGACTGTACTTAACAGAAATCACCCTTACTTTCCCATCGATCGACTAATGCTGCGTGCCATCTGTGAATCCCATGTATGTTTTAATGCCGGGATAATACCCTTAGATGTCTCATTATAGATTATTCCACCATAGCTGTCGTCTCAGACTGAATCTTAAAATGTCTTTGTGTAGCGGCAATCTTCAAATGAAAGTTATGGCCACCTAGAATCCGCCACTTCTCAAAAATTGGTAAATGAGGTGAATATTATCGATTACCTCTTAATATCTCTACATCATTCTCCATTATCTTAAGCAATACCAATTCCCCATCATTCTCAAATCTCCTCTTTAATATTTTATGACAGTTTATTTCTGGCACGTTTACAGCAGGTCTATGCACGGGGAATGGCTTTGAGATTCCATGTGTGTCCTTGATCCAACTTGTATCAGGTGGGGCCAAGGGGGAAGATTGGTTTTCTGGGGTGTGCCTTTGTTAAATCTTTAAAGGTAGCATATTAATTTAGTGCATACTACCCCTTTGATGTCATGATGCAAAATTTACAGAGTGCATCATGTCACTCCTATATAGTTATAAAGAGATGGAATGGAGCACGAGTTACTTGCAGGTCCTGTATTACTCTATTGGTGTATGCTTAAATTATGACAAATCACCTTTTAATGATCGAGTCGTCCTTAAAGGGTTAAGGTGGTGCTACCATCTGGTGCACTGGGGTTACGTCATGCATAAGCAATACCTCCTACCTCTTTTTTCTCACCGGACACTCCTCCAATACACCACCCTCCTTGGTAACCGGACTCTACAGCTACCAGTGCCTGGCAATACAATTACAGTAGGCTTCTATTTGGTCGGCGTTGGATGTGTCGCGCCTACAGTTGCCAACACCCAAACTGTACTTGATTATCGGCTATGATTAATACATGTAAAGGGTCCTGTGTCACACGCGCCGCCCACTTTCTCCCACCTTTGCCGCCTAAAACACTCCGATGGCGTCTCCTTTGCCTACGCCTGCCTTCTTGGATCTTTTACACATCTTGGTACTACATACATAATGCTAAAAGGTCATGGAGATGTGAAGGGGTAAGGTTATGGGATGGATTATATAGGATATTGGTTACATCCTCGGTTAAGGTGAACTGTGTATTTGGTTCGACCTATTGATGAGGGGTGGACGATTGTCTTTAGAGGATGGGAACCTCACACAAGTAAAGGGGCGTGTTCCACCCCTCCTGTTCTGTACGTGCAGAGGTTGAAAGGTTGCGACGAGCGCCACTTCCATCTTAAGTGCAATAGATATAGAGACCATTTTGGAAATGTTATGCACCAAGATCAAAATGGAGTCTTTGTTTTAGTTTATTACTGCGACTGTGCATAGTTATTGCTTTGTTCAAATGGAATGACCTTTTATTGAAATTGATAAGTAAGTAATCGATCAAATCTAGCAACATTTTGAACGACTCATCTGAATCAAGTTTGCGAACTCATTTGGAACTTTCTGTTTACAGCGAATATATCAAACTATGAGTTTAGTGCAAAAGTTATTGTTGTGTTGTTGATGTTTGTTGTTTCTTTGTTTTTTTCATTTACTTTTATATATTTTCTTCATCCTCATCATATTTATTTTTGGTTCACTCTTTTCTCTAGGATCTTATCTATGAGTTTCCAATTCCCATATTTATCTCAATATTTCAATATTCAACCCCCCCCCCCATAAGGGACAAAAATCGCGTGCGAACGTCCCCTTTTAGTCTATAGTAACGCGCAGGGTTTTCCACTGAAAACAGGTGAAATTATTTTAACCCCCCCCCCCATAGGAGATGTTGACAAAATTCTGACCCCCCCCCCTCAAACCCACCAGCCCCCCCCCCGCCACTGTTGTTAAAAATTGATCACTCCCTTAGTCCACAATAGTCTGCTAAATGGTGTTGACTTTCATGAGTGCCTACCCTATCAGCATCCCCCATCCCTTTTGTACCACTCTGTGTACTGGATCAAGTGAACATATTGGACGTGTGCCGCTCCCTTAATGATGCTATGATGGGACTATGGAGTATCTAGCCTCCATGGCATGACGTATTAATAAGGGCCCTCTTTATCCTTATGAAATGATTGCCAACTTCCTGAGAGAGATTATGATATAAGGTATTGGCTGGAGGCTATGTATATATTGTGGCTGACTATTTTCTCCTGTTCCGAACAGAGGCATTAACCATGTCATTGTTAATGTTGTGAGATAGTTGGCAAGGGCGCAATGGACTATTATTGAGCCTGCCCTTCGGGGTAATGATATAGGTGGAATTTGAGCAGCATGGGAAGCGGTGAATAACCAAGGGAACCCTGGATGTACAATTATAATGGGCTAAGTGACCAAGGCTTATGATTATAGACTAGAGCGTAGCGCATTGTGCCCAATTGTACCTAAACAAAAATAAATACAATGCATACACTAGGTATCCATTTATCTGTCTTTCATATCCTGCAAAAGAAAGCGATAGGTGATGACAGAGACTTAAAAAAGAAAACAGCTGGAAAAGGAGGGTGAAGCAAACTCAGTTTCTCTGAAATAGAAGGAGTATTTGAGAATAATAGTGGTGGGAAACTTCTACCAACAATGCAACAGACACCCCGGGGCCAGGAAACTGTCCCGGGACAGGGGAGGGAAGTTTGGAAGACATCCACGCCCCAGGCTGCCACATGGGTCCCTTCCCTCACCCCGGGATCCATCAAGAACAACCCAACTCCCTCCCTCCCCACCCCCTCCAAACCTGTCCCAAGTCGTTCTACCCCATCCAGGGCCTGAACCTGATCCCAACTCCAGACCGTCCCAAACCCGACCCAGCTGGTCCAGGGGCTGTGACATATGGCTCTCAGACAGGATTAAGTCACATTCACAGGCCCCAGGAGTTTGTGAGTGATAAAGTAGAAGATTTACATCAGTGAGTGACAGATCATTAACCCATATCTTGTACTAGTGGTATATTAATTACTGTCGATCGTTCTGATGAGGGATGCCATACGGGTTGGGCGGATTCCAGGAGCCAAGCAATTAATCTGAATCGGATGCTACAGTGCCAACCCTGGGGTGCCAATCGTTGGCTCAAATACGTTAAGGTACTAGCTATGTATATACATTGAATATAGACAGACAGACCTTAGATATGTGTATGTTGGAATAATGTGATCCAATTAACGCTGAAATTAGATGATATGCAATCTGGGTTTGTTTTGCAAGATGCATCATGAGCGCAACAATATGATTGATTTAACAAACTGAGCTTGAAAATGAAACATTGACTTCGCTGGCATCTGTGTTATAGGACGCACTCTTCAGTGGTTATGTTTCACTGTTGAGGTCAAATTAAAAGTTTTAAAAGAGCTGCTCATAAGCTGCCCACTCACCTGTGGCCGTGGTCCTCAGTCTTAACATAGCCAACATGAGTAAGGTAACCAGAGTCAGTCGGAGAGCTCTGGGATCCATCCTGAGCTGCTCTATGTATGACACTTCCTTTAGAGTCCTTAGTGGTAAAGCAGCTCTAACCAAGTGAGCTGCTCACTAGTAGTAAACTTGTAATTGTAGTCCTTGAGTTACTCCAGGTTAGCAGGTTGCAGCTGGTGGTAAAGTTGTCAACTGCTGAGCCTCTATCTTACTGGAGTCCAGTAACACTATACGGAGGCACTGTGACGCTGGTTGCAGTTGACGCAAGGTTGTGAGTGAACGCTATGGGCTCTAGAGTGTAGCAGTAGTGGTGGCTATGGTTCTAAGCACACTCCAGTATCCAGCACTCACCCCGTGTGAGCTACTCCTACGGCGTCTGTGTTGTGAATGGGGGACAGGCTTCCCAGCTCAGAGAGTACTCCCTCAACCGGCCCTGTACCATGCATATTCATGAGGATGAGCCCGCAGCATGAATATTAATATGGCTCGAAGATAGGGGTCTGGGAGGACTTGGGTCGCGTGCTGTGGTATGGGTTAGGCTTGGGTTGAGCGGTAGGGGGAGGTACTAGATAGGGTAGCTTGCAGGTGAGTGGATTGGGAGAGGGAGGAAGGGTGGGTGGGTCTTTATGTCAAAGTCGAGGGTGGAGGTGTATGGAGAGGAGGGGTGATCAAGGGCAGCCTTCGCCCCCTGCTCCAGGGTTCAACACCATTCAATGAGGGTATTAATCTTTACTGCTTTTATTACAGATTTAGCGCAGAAAGGTTAAATCGGATCAAAGCTTTTTGTTCTCTGTTTTTGAAGCGTGAGGTTCTTTTCCAAGGTCACAGAATTCGTTCAATTCAGGATTGGGTAATGTGAAAATCCAATTTGAAATGACAGGACGCAGTATTCCGGTTTAAAACCCCGTGGTATTGAATGTGTACGTTGACTGCGGAAAATAGGAGATGAATTCTTTATTGAAATAGAAGCAGCTTCTTTCTCAGTCATTAAGATTCTCTTCGTGCCTAATTACAAGTACTTCCATTGCATCTTGATTGCCTCTACTCTAAAGACCAGTGCTTTTTCCCAATGCATGACCAGTTCTGAAACTTGAACTATTGGATTTTTTTCATTCTACTTCAGTTTTAATTATGAGGAAGCCGTTTTCATCTCTTATTGGCACTATCATGATTCAATTCTTGGCACATAATTCTAATACCCGAGGCAAATGGATAACTGAATGTGGCCGACATGGCCGCAAGTTGCGTGGTACTTGCTATGAATATTGTATGGACCGTCTATGTAAGATGTTAGAAACCAAGGTTACCAATGTTTTGGCAGGGATCGCCACAGCTGATTTATCAATGCATTTAAAGTATTTAGGGGATATATGACAGTTATTGATGCATGCATTGATTTTAGCCCCAGATACAATCCATGAGCCGTCATGTGAGTGGGTTTATCAAGGGGCTAAAATCAACAAGTGCATCAATAACTGTCACATATTGCCTTTATATCATGGTTTCCACCATTAATACTAACTATTTACATTTAAAATTCTGTTAGAAATGGTGGATATATTTAGCCGTCAACTCACTGTCATATTACATTTCGTTCCAGTGTCAACATTTTTCTTTCTAGCCGTGGTTAAATGCACTCCTTTTAGGTACAAATATGAACCCAAATCAGTGCAAAATGTCGATAAGCATGATATAATAAGCTATTAATGTATTGATAACCTAGGACAAGGTGAGGTTTGCTGGAAATATTCAAGCTCCCGCTGCGCGGTCGGGCGAATATTTCCAGCAAACCTCACCTCGTCCTAGGTTATCAATGCATTAATTCATTTATCCAACTACTCCTCCATTTTGTATCAATTTCTTACCTGATAACCCCAGAATTAATCCAGGAGAAGACATTTTGAAAGTGTATGCGATCCGCACAGTTTGCCAAGCCATCATGGCCATGTTGTCACTCTGCCAAGACATACCTCCACCTTTACACACATTTTTCGGGTAGAATCCAAGCATGTCAAGTCCTGTACTTCTAGCACCAACAAATATTTGATCTCTAATTGGTGTTCGCCTATATTTTGTCTCCATTTTCTTCTAAATAAATGAGAATCCAATGATTTTACATAGTGATCCAATGCACACAGCCATTCCGTCTTGTTGACGAAGTGGCTAGGTGCCCAGATGTAACCTGACATACTTTCGGCTGAAGAACTGGGTCAGCAAGCCACAATGGCGGGTTCTGAGACATATCGCTATGGAAAATCATTGGATTCTTAGTTATTTCGAACAATATGGAGAATTTAGACATTGCATGTTCATCTAGGATATCTAAGGATGTTTCCCTGTTAATAACTCCACCTGCCACCATTGGATTCTATGCTTAAGAGGTGTGCAAACATCAGATATGTCGGACAACTTATTCGAATCCTTCATATACATTGGCTTCTAGTACCGTTCGGGTTGGTGTAGTGGATAGCGAGTCTGTCTCTTGCCACAGCGGCCAGGGAACGATTCCCATAGGGTCCTGAATGGTTTTAACTGGAAATGTATGGCGAGGGTGACTTTGTATCCTTCTCCAATTTATTAACATGTCCAGGTTCAAACCAACATGGTCTTAGAAAAAAATATTAAGTCTCAGAGTGCGGTTAAATCACATATTAATGTACAAGGTAGACCTGTATTAGTTTTTAACAACGTTTGGAGGCCTTTGAGGGCCGAGGTTATTGAGGTCATACTACTTCCGATAGCGATAATATGGCTTAGCCATATAATGGCTGACATTTGCTTATGTATTCATACATCAAGAATTGATTCTCTCCCTGGGTCACATCTGTGCATTCATCTATTGGTAATGCACTCTAATGACATTTTGAGTCGCTATTTAAGTTTCCAAAGTATAATTCATAATCAATCGTTGCAGACTCAGTTATAGTCATTTCGATATTGTTCACTCCCCTGGTACTATACCATTCTACAGTAGTGTATTGATAACTTAGTTGGAAGTAGCTTTCAAATGCCTACCCTCCTGCCCATTCCTTACTATGGATATATAGATTACACACAAAGCCACAAATGACTACGTGTGCAGGAGGAAGAAGGCGGTGTGACATCGACTGACCTGGAATTCCTTTCACACGTACCCCGGTGGGTTATTTGGGTCACATCAATCGGGTTCAAAGTAAGTAAGTAGTATCTCGAAAGTGGCAATCGTTTCAGGAACATATCTAACATACCAATCACAAGATAAAGGATCACCTCACCTACTATTGTATATTACATGTACAACATATATAGCACATACTGTTTAATTGAGTCATTCCTTCAAAACAAATATAATTACTTTAGTTGTAAGTAACATTGTATTTTGAAGACCTTAGCGCTCTTTTAATTCGTAAAGCCCTACGATACAGACAAATTGTAACAGCTATATATGTGATTTATAGTAAGAATAGGAATCTAGTTAACAACATATAACTCTATTGAAACCAGGCCATTAAAAATGCCAAAGTCCGTTTACAATGGAAAAAACCCATTGCAGAGTACTATGAAGATGTTATGAGATATGAGCTATACTGAGAATCAAAAGCCTATACATGTAAAGCAGAAAGTTGGCTTGTGCATACACATGGGAACGTGCCATACTGACTGAGTGGCCAGGCTACAATGAGCCAGCTCGAGGAGCTGACATGTGATATTCACTGGCCCAGCCGTTACAGAGGTGTCAACGTGTCATGGCGACTAGAAACATTTCGTATGGGAATAGCACCATCGGGTGGTAAACACATGCGTTTCACACCGGCTACAATGGACAGGCCCTACCCGTTAACACGGCCCTGTGAACTTGTCTATTATTCGGCGTAATGGCAGGACCTGGGCCGTACACTTCCTCCAGTACATGAGCTATGAACCTCCAACCCCCATCTGTTGGCTGATTGGACAGATACATCTCTCACTCCACTCAGGCTTTGCATGTCGGCGCCCACATCCCATTCTGCCTGCCACCATAACCCTTTCACCAACACCTCTACATGAAGGCACCCAATGTGCACTTAGTCAATGGCCTCTACTTACAGATTAATTCCAGTTTGAAGGGTCTCTGTGTCGCACCAGGTCAAATATCATGTTAGATCACCAAGGAATAATTCTATGGCTTATATCGGAGAAAATCCATAATGTAGAAATCGAATAGAAATCGACTTTTAGGTAGACTCACTAGGTTGAATAATGCCGGTATGTGGCAGCTGCCAGAAAGATGAGAGTGTGAAAGTTCTATTGGTTCCCGGGTATTGGTTTCATACTTTCAACACATATATTTCATGAGGTACACAAAAAAAGACTGAATATGCTGAAGTTATTGGTCCTCGAGCCTTTGGTCCTCCTTTAACGGAAGTTTGCTGTGAACGCTAAGTGATGAGCATGTTGAACTTGGGTCGGGAAAGCCAGGCCAAAAGTGGACTTAATCAAGCATTTTGCTAATAAGCTCAAAGCCTCTGGCCTTCAACATGATTTGTCAACTCAGATTATGATTCCCTTTGAGTAGCTCTAACTGAATCCGTGTACCATGGTGCCTGGAGAAGGTTTGGTTGGATTTAGGTGTTTGCACCTTGTGTTGTCATCACCTGTCGGCTCCTTCAGGGTGTGGACAGGTAATTAGCGATAAGTGAACCTACATTGTGCCTCCAGAGCACGCCAATCAGGCACCTGACATGTTTGTCTCTGCTATTATGCCAAACATTAATTAACAAGATAACATGTGTACCGTCCTCATCGTGCTCAAGTAGCCTTCTTGTGTAGGTTGACGGAGGTTATTCTCACCTGTCTGATGTGATGAAGCATGCTTCATACACCTGCAGGAGGAAGCACACCTGTGTGTAACCCCCCCCCCCACACACACACACACATACACACTTCTACCAACACACCCAATCCCCACACATCCATACCCATGTCATTGAACACCAACCAGTACCCCAGTCAAAAATGTCGATGCCTTCTTTATTTCCTGAAGGAAACACTATAGCCATGAAATAAAATATCCATATTTAGTATTGAAGCTAACGTCGAGCTGAGGGCTAAGGTGATGAAGCTGCTGTAGAAAACCTTTAGTCCTACTCATTAGTTCAGGTTATGACGCTAAAAAGATATTGATATAAATAGGAACTGTCATTTTCGCTTTTGCAAACTTAGAAATTTTCAATCCTACCTAGATGAAACAGATTCGAGTGGCTCTGAGCTGCTTGCTCTCCCCCCCCCCCCTCCACGTGACCTGAAGTAAAACCTCCTGAGGCCTGTGCTATTTATCACGGCAACCTGACACAATTCTGCTGTAGAGCTGCAAATGTCAATTTGACAAACAATGGATTTTAATATTATTTATTGTGCAATATTTTGCGCGCTAGGCGGATTGAGAGAGCTGAGCGTGATTTGAAGTTTCGTTCAAAGTAAGACGGATGTTGACGCAATAAAATGGAGGCCTTTTTTAATCCGGCGCAGTCGCTCTAATGATTAGAGTTCTATTTATTTGAAATGCACAGTTATTAAGTTTGGGCTCATCCATCAAATTCAAATATTGACGATACTCGAGTGACGTTTAGAGGAAAAAGTAGGGACGCCAAGACTAGAGTTAAGCCCGTGTAGTCTCCATTTCTCCCCATCAATCTGATAAGCAAACTGGGGGAGACATAAAAAGTTATGGTTATGATTAGAAACTGCTCTTTCTTACATGAGCTTACCCTCGCATGTAGGCTCTGTTCTCACACTCTGTGTGGACCACAGTCTCATTGTATGAGCAAAACTGAGCAGTTCACAGAGCAAATTCTCATACTGAGAAGGAGCAATTACCAAAATGCACATCTCCTCGAGATAATCCATCCCCTTTGGGTAATATCATTACACTCAACCATTTCTTATTCAATGATGACACAGTTCTCAGGAATTCAGACTGTCAATTTGTAATATCTTTGACTATTTTCATGGAAATTGGGACAGTTGGGTGTTCTAGCTGTGTCAGCCGTCACTAGATGTCAGAAGCAAGGAATCACCAAGAGGAGTTGAGGAGTTGAAAGTAGTTTTGCTAATTTCCTCCTGTTTGTCATCTAAGCACTCAACCAAATCCCTGTCTGCCCCTACCCCATGTCATGAACATGATTCACACGCTAGATCCTCGCTCTTTAAAACTCACTCTGTAAATTTCAAAAAGACAACGGTTGACAAGATACCCATCCCCTCGATGCCCCTCCTGTAGAGAATACTGGCAGGGTTAAAAAAAAAAGAAGACAAGTATAGAAAGTAGGGGAAGAACAAGCAAGCAAGCACTTATGAGACTGTTTGATATTTGGACGACTGGTCTCCCAAGAGTACAATCCTGTCATCCTGAATTTCCTGACGATTCACAAAACGCTTTAAATAATTGACATTTCGCTTTCAGGGGTGTTGTCCCACTGCGAAATCTCAAACGTTTCTAGAGCACACATGTTGGTTTTTTTTCTTCGCTATCTGTTCGAGGCTATTGGATTACGCTGTGTTCATGGCACGTGTGGAGTGCATTGTCCTTGGTGGGAGACGTAGAGAGGGGGTGCCCAGTGGTGCCTAGTGTGCCAGCCTCCAACAAAACACCACCATTTCATATGCAGCTGTATTTAACATCCTATCTAACATTTATAGATTTTTGCCACATCTGCATAGGTACGGAACGAGCTTTGAATCCCAGTGGGAGACCACTGTGAACCAACCGCTGCGTCACACTGCAAAACACAATTCTGTGACTGAAAAACTTCATATGTATTATAAGATTGTTTTGAGATGAACACTGACGTTTCAGACTCCTTTTTCACACTTTGGCCTAGTTATTGGTCGGGGGATTCGGATTTACGACCGGCGGTGTATGAAAAGATTCGATTAAGCGTGAATCATTCTGTTGTTATGACTTACCACAAAAACTGACCCTGAATATTTAAATTACCGTGAAAGATATGAAGAAAGGATTAGATATGAGATGAGCTTTGTTCTTCTGGAACTTGGACTAGAGTTCCAAGATATGGAATTATATTGCAATTTTGATTTGATTGAATTGCAATTTATTCAAAAATAAACCTCAATCTTATTCATTGATAAACTCAAGAACCTATGTCAATTCATCTCAGTAAAAAGAAACATCTTGGAAATTAACTATAAACTTCGATCTAATAGGGAGGGGAATACTTCGTTTGATATATCAGTATTATATTTTCATTTCTTGCCATGAGATGGGATGCTATCTCTAAATCTGTTAGAAGCAGAAAGACTGTCACTTATGGTATAAGGCAACTGTAGCACAAAACACTGGCTTCAAAGGAAGCTGGCACTGAAACACAGTGAGAGTAAAAGAAGAATATAGGCCTAGGCTTCCGCTGCAGCTACGCTAATATTACTACCATTAAAGACGAGAATAAAATACAAGGCTAAAGTTTGAAACTGATGTACAAAGCGGTGGAAGTGTCGATAATATGAACAGGATTTTGTGGGCTGGAGTAAGGCAGTAAAGGGGATGCTTGTAAAAACAGATAGAGGCGGCTGTATGTGAGTCATATTATTCTGAGCCAGCTTGGAGCTTCAGAGAGCTGTAGTTGCCAATGCCTTATAAAACCCATAAGAGAGGAGATGAAATGCAAAACTCACAGAGGAATGATGGATTTATAGAGGATGCATATGGGGAACTATCAATTTTGTCCCGGACCCATGTACAATACATAGGAAATAGGCTAATTATTGATGAGGATACAAATAGTAGCCTGGCCGACGTGGGAGAGGGGCTGGATGTTATGTACCGGGGGATTAATTCATTTATGCTCCATTGAGGGAGAGGTGGAGGCGTCACAGTGTTTTGGAAGTGAAGGGTATTAGGTAGGGCAGCTAATGAAATATGATGGCTAAGGGGAAAGGGAAGGATGATAAACATGGCTAATACTGCGGATTATACAGACAAGGGATTAGTGTAGCCCCCCCCCACCACGCGTCGCTGCAGTCGGGATGTAAAGCGCGGAGAGATATGTGAATAAGACGCTACTCGTACTACTTTATAAATACCGGGTACTACCTCGGCACTAGCGTCTCTAATGTATTGATGGGCGCTCCAACATAGCACCGACAAAAATCACCCGGGACTGTTTCTGAATGCAAATTGCTGTTTGTTTTTGCTACTTTAAAGTATATTTGCGGGCTTTCAATGCGTAGATTGAATTTCTCACCAAGATTTACATAAGAATGCTTACGACTGACAATATTGCTCCCCAGCTCTAAACTGCCTTATCTCGGAGGCATACTTTGTACTTCTGTAAACCCCTCTACAGTGGTTTTCATTGCAGTAATTGGCTTGGAACCTGACACAGAGAGTGATGAATATTCAGGAAAAACAAAGACCCAGTGAGCCTGTGCATAGACTGTGCGATGATTCACATAAACTTTGTTAGCATTCGGCTTCCAATGGAAGTATTCCATACAAAGGCCGCAATACTTGTATTTATGTGGAATTAAATTACAAAGGAATGGGGTGGGAAGGAGTGGTACATTTGGCAAATTTAGAGCATCTGTGGCCACTATGAGGAAATCTTGTGTGTGTTTGGGGAGGGAGGGGGGGGGGGGTCTGTAGACTACACTGAAAACATGGAAGATCCGAAACGAGTCAGCGGTGACCACTTCAGGTCCTCAAGTTGACAATACCTAAAACTACAACTTTAGGTAGTCAAAATGACGACTTTAGGTCGACCTAAGTCGTCAGTATGATGACTCTGTACTGTCAGTATTGTCATACTGACGACTCAGGTCGTCTTTTGACTATCTAAAGTTGTAGTTTTAGGTATTGTCAACTTGAGGACCTAAAGTGGTCACCACTGACTAGTTTCGGATCTTCCATGTTTTCAGTGTAAAGGAAATTCAAGTCACCGAGAGCATCTCAATGTGGGCGGACTTGGGAGGTTTCAAGAACGCCAGGTTGTTTATACATGACATTGGCCATACAAAACATTGCACGTTGGTATGTTATAATTATGTTGTATTTCTGGAGTCTATATTATTTAAAACCTTCAGTTTTATAGACTAGTAAGGTATGTGAGTGAGGGAATGCTTTATATTTCAATATTCTTCGATCGTAATATTTGCTGTACTTTCTTAATGAATAATTTAATCTTTATCACAATCATTAACTGGTCAGTTAAACTGCACACAGACAATACAAAATAATAGTAAATCATGATTCACAATTGACAAGTACTCCTTGTATATTCTTTTTCACTGGCCATTTTCAACCTAGAGCATGTCAGCGTTTGGAAGACTATTCGTTGAAAACATATGTATACTTTATTTAAAGATGGAAAAGCAGACCATGATGCATTGGTCCATGTTCATAGAATTCGATTTCGATGGCCTAAAACATCAGTGATAAACAGGTCTGTTTTTTATCAGCTGGTATGATAGGCCATGTATGGATGGTGATGCTTGTGGTAGGTACAGTGAGGTCCAGCTTATCATGAAGGTAGATGAGGGCTTCTCAGTACTGCACTTTATTCGTTGCCTTGGCGACCATATCTGGGGCAGGGGCACACCCGTTTTGAATCGGTTCCCCTAATCCTTATCGATGGGCCTTCATAATACCACCCCAGGACAGGCGATACCATTCAATTTAAATTTAATCCCCAGCGCGACACGCATGTTAATTATGCCTCTGGGTAAAGCCCTGCTAATCTGCCTTGATCCAGGTGGGGAGGGTGGTCCATTCAGTCTCGACCAACCCCTAGCCTCCAGGCCCACACCACGACGATAGTTCCCTCATCAATCCCCCTACAATAAGCCCCCTACCACTCCCCTCCCCCCCGCCCACACCTCTTAATCCCCCTTCCCGCCGATTTACGGCCGCCGACGGGCTTGGGACATGGTTATTATCATTTCATATTTCAGGTCTTGCTACGCTAAATGCGCTTGGTGCGGGTAGCGCGTCATAGAAGACGATGGCGGGGCGGCTCGGTGGGTGGGAATTCATCACGGCGAGACCTGTGGCTGGTAGAGATAGATCATCGGGTGGGGAACACTGGGAGAGGGCGAGTATGTAGCCACTGGTGACATAAGCCTCCTCTTTTATCCATGCTTCGTCAATGCCCTGCCAGCATCGTCAGTGAACTGGGGTTGAAATGTCGCCAGCAATCTCTCACCCTCCCTCCCTCCTCTCCTCTTCCAGGACTTCCCTCCCAACCTAGGTAGCTATACACTAACACATCCATTCCCTCACACATACACACACCCACTCCTCTTGTTGCCACCACTCCTCCCTCATCTATTTTCTAGACCCATGCACCAAAGTAAGGCGACTTTCTCCAAAATTCGTTCATAAAACCCTTTTCTTTTGCTGACGTTTATCTATATGTGGCAGCCAATTATTATTCTTAGAGATATTGGTCGTCAAAAGTGAAAAACTGCCAAAAATTGGAATTTCTTCCATATACTGGGTCATGTATTGCCTAATAAAGCAGTCCTAGAACACATATTAGGGGAGGATCCAAAGTAAGATTTTAATGTCGTTTGGAGTTGTTACGACTAGTCAATTTTTCACGGGATGGCTCGCTGTGAAAAAAACACTTTATTCTTATAAATACCACCACTAAAGGGTCCGTACCATATAGAGGTAAGGCCCTACCTCTAAACCTACCATCGCTACAGGCATAGATGTAATTTTCAACTCCACGTTTTGGGTCTCGCGCATTCGTGACCAAGCATGAGACTTAACACTATAATATTATTGATAAAACCATTTATTTGTCATTCGAGATTTACTATTCATGACCATTCAGTAGTATGTATTTCGGAGGTAATACTGGTGCACAACCGGTAATCATGGGCCTTACAAATTAGGATTACAGGCGAAATATTAGAGAGGAACATCAGTATTGACTCAAAGTGGTGCCTTCTTAAATTTACAATGATTATACTTGTATCCCATATGCACTCATTATTGATTGTATAACACCTACAACCTTAAACCTATTGTCGAATAGAAAATCATGATATTCCAGCTTTTGTAAGAAAGGATATAGACACACCCAATTTTAAGGACCCACTATACTGTTTGGCATGAGTCTTTTGTGATTTGTATGAAGACACATGACTGTAATAAGGAACCATGAGAGTGTATACATTTTGTGCTGACTCCTATATTTTGCTGTTGGAGTTTTTATTCGATAACATTTTATTGGTCATAGCAATGTTGAGTATATAGGATTAGTTGCAACTTTGAGAATAAGCAGGCAATGGCCTCATCACCAGTGAAGAGAGTTGAGTCTGAGTGCCTGGCAGCCGAGGTCAGCAGAGTCCTATGTAGGGGATATAAGACACCATCCTCCTCAGCATCCCCTATGCCCATGATACCCCATTTCAGCCACCATAACCCCCAGCGCAATGTAGCACCCCACCTCTGGAGCTGATTACAGCAGTATATCAGTGTCTCCTCCTGATGGGGCATGACCCTACCCCCTCTAAGCCGCCTCCATCCCTGGATCTACCACTGTACCTCCTTGGATCTGCACACCCCGTAGATATTTATACATACAGGATTGTGGACTTCGTCGGGTCCCTATTTGAAATAATCCAAAGTAATAGCAGCCAATATTTCACCAGTCCCACTTTAGCCGTACAGCTAGTGTATAACCCATAGAAAGTGTCACAGAATACTTGATATGGGAAATGTTGCAGTAACACCTTTCAAGAGCTGAACTGCCCATGTCTGTGTGATAGTGCATACAGTTAGAAACAAACATTTTGCTTTGCCTTTTCAGTGTTCTAGTATTATGCCGTTTTTAAGCAATCACAGTGATACCCCTTACTTATACGGACTTAGCAGAATCATTTATTAGCCAATGAGATGACCCCACTGATTCACTGCGGTCCTCTCGGGGGCCGACTGGTACCCATCTGATAGGTCTTATCAGTAGAACTTGCTGGTAACAAGCTCCAGTAATGGCGGCGCCCATGGGGTGACCTGCTAAGTCGGAATTAAATGCTGCTTCCTAGATAACCTAGGTATGAGGAATTGCTACTCACAATAAGATACTTATCAAGATTTCTAAGTTTACAATGAGACCAGGTTGGTGGTACTACCTTGAGCCCACAATGCAAGACAACATTATTGTATCAAGATTAGTCATTTGACGCACTATGGTTATCTGCATTGATCAGCCACACATTTGAAATTCAGGGAAAAAAAACGTTCGATTGGTGTTTCATCCAGGGTGTGATGCTTCAGCTTTACCGGAGTGGCATCACTATAATTATGACAATAACAATAAGGTTAAGTATGATACGATTGCCTTCACATCTAGAACAAATTGTGTGTGGGGAATTAACATTCTATTGACATGTTCCTAGTATTTTTGGGTGCCCAGTTAATCGATGAATACCATATTCTTGTATATGGTATCACCATGCATGATATGTCATATAGACCCCCCCCCCTGCAGATGCGGTAACAGGACACACAAACACCCTTAAGGACCTGGGACCTGCCCTTGCATGAAGAAAATCAATCTTGTTATGATTTCTAAGAATACATACCACATACCACATACATTTATGGGAAGAACTCAGGTCAGGAATAACAATGTTCCGTAGACGTGTAGAACCAATATTTCTGTCATTCTGTTGTTTGTACATAAAAATAGTATATAGGGGCAAACTCAGCACATAGTAACAGCTGACTCATTCGCACCAATGTGATGCAACTACGTTCAGAAAGCTTCACATAATGAAGGTTTCTGACTGGGGAGGTTTCTGACCGGGTAGGTTTCTGATCGATGTCTTGATGAAGAATACAGTGCTAGTGTGCAACTTATCTTGATCTTCAGCCTCCCCTCCCATTTCCTTAGATGGACATCTTTCTTTTCCTATTATTTTTCCTTACTTATTTGCCCTCTCTTTTTTGTTTTAAGGGGAAGTCACTTCTCCTAGAAGTTCTCTGACCTAATGGGGGTTTCTGATCCTATCCTGACTTTTAGATTGACAAATTTCTTGCCAACCCCATATTTGTGGCACAATTGGCCATATCTTTTTTTCCCAGTCAGAAACCTTGGTCAGGAACCTCCCCAGTCAGAAACCTTGGTCAGAAACCACCCTGGTCAGAAACCTCAGTCAGAAACCTTCATTATGTGAAGCTCTCTGACCAGAAAAGAGATGGCCAATTGTGCCATAAATATAAGGGGTGGCAAGAAATTTGTCAATCTAAAATAGAGCCAGGATAAGATCAATCCTATGTCGACTGAAAAAACTATGCCTTTCTGTGATGGAATTCAAACTACAGATCAATAGATGTTTTTATAACTGCTGGTCAGAAACCTCCCCAGTTAGTAACCCCTTTGGGAGAGGAGGAAGTCAAGAACATTTTTCTTCTCGGTTTGTTCCTGAGTCTGGAAAGGAACAAAAAGGACAGGGAAGGGTGCCCTGGACCATAAAGAACATGGGGGAAGTGAAAAAACAGTACCTTTCTGTGACCAATTTCAAACTGGAGGCTAAATTAACTCTCTGTAACTGCCGGTCAGAAACCTCGGTCAGAAACCTCGGTCAGAAACATCCCCGAACATAGTTGCATCACATTGGTGAGAATGAGTCAGCTACTGAAATCAATTTGACCTACTTACGAACTGGAAGTGACCTAGTTTTGAAACCGGAAGTGACCATATAATTATGGGCATGTGACCTACTGTCTCGAGCTCTGATTGGTTGAGAGATAATTTATGCAAATTTATGCTATGACGTCATCACATGATAGGTAGGGGTAGGTAGGTAGGGGTAGGTAGGGTAGGGTAGGGTTGTTAGGTTTATACATAGGGTGTGCGTGTGTGTGGCCTTTTCCCCCAAAATACGTAAGGGGTGCCGCCCACCCCATAGCCTACCCTACCTTACTCTACCCTATTTTACCTACCTACCTACTTTACCCTACGTTGTGGTGGGAGAATGTTATGATGTAGGTGCTAAAAGTTAACACTTTTTTCTAATCCATTTTGTAAACGGCGATATGTAAACTTAATAAACAAAAAATAAATAACCAAACGTAAACTAGGCTAAAGTAGAAAAGGCCACACACGCACATGTATAACATGAGCACACCCTATATAAACCTAACTACCCTACCCTACCTACCCCTGCCTACCTACCTACCCACCACCCCTGTTTGTTAAAATAAACGCTACCATTTGCTTATACTACAGACTTGGGCAAGACTAGGTTTGTTTTTGTTTATGTTTTCTGCTGTGACTGACCACGTGGTCGGTTTGCTTTTTTTTTCCTTTTTTGTTGTGATCACGTGATCATCATGTGATGACATCATAGCATAAATTTCATAAATTATCTCTCACCCAATCAGAGCTCGAGAAAGTAGGTCACATGCTCATATATGGTCACAAAGTGGAGACAAAGTATCGATTTAGTGAAAGATTTGAGAAAACTTTCCTCTGGCATAAAACTAATTGGGACAAAAGGTTCGAGGGTCATTGCAGCCAAGGTCAACAGACTACTGAATAGGCATTGTAATACCCAGACTCTAATAGTTTGTATTACTCCTACACTACTGCCATCTGGGGATTCATTGTAGAAACCACACTGTTTCACTGCAACACGGTTATGGTGATTTACCGTTCAATTTTACGAGGATCTCTGGTAGATTAAACACTTATTTTTTTAGAGTGTACTTTCAAAATCCAGGCTCTTTGGATCAACCCAGATCTGGAGCTAACGAACACGATTATTGTATCAGTGTCTGCTACTGATGGTCAGCACCTTGTACTGTTAAGGGTTCCTATTAAGCTGCCCCATCGCTTGATCTGCCAGCCTCCTCCTCCCCGATCGTCAATTCTTTAGATAGATATGCGTATGTTGGTTTGGAAAACTCCCTGGGTCAGTATTGGAAGTAATCCACTCCAATGCCCAAGGGTCGATCCTTACACCTTGCTTCTCATGTGTAGTAAAAGGATAATGATGAACGTAGTAGTATAGGCCTTGGGGGCCATAAATGATTTGCAGTTGATGGTAAAATAGACTGGCCTTCACTTTTCAACTAAGGAAATGGAACTTAACCAATCCAATCCACTTAGCACCAAGGTCATGATCTAACCTTTCCAGCTCCAGGTGCCAGCTTTTGTTAATTTACAACTATGATGTACTGAATTTTGGACGAAAGGTTTTATATACGACTGCATTTTGGATTTCCTTGCCTTGGCTGTACCTACGATATCAAATCCATACTCTAGCATGTTTTAGCTAGATGTAGTTAGGTTTATTGACTAGGAATCGAGCTATCATATGTTTGAGAACATTCCTCAAGCTCTTTGGCCGACATTCTACACTGTAAGGAGTTTGTGTTTTCAAACAGGAACATGCTCTGTAAATTCACAGGAGAAACTGCAGTATTCACAAATACAGTGAGCCTTACTGTACAACCACAGCTTTGCAGCTGTATATACCTATGTACCATAAGTTGAGCTGTATAATTACTCTTACTTATACCTATGCCCTAGGCCACGGGCTTCCCTAGCCCACTTAAAAGGGTCTATATCTCCTCTTTCCTATCCCCTCAGGATGTGTGTGGTGCACATATGCACGGGCACTGACACATTCCTCTGTTAAATTATCAACCTGTGAAGCACGGGATAGCCACTTAGTGCCGCTAAAGTGCTGTAAAACACAAATCAATCAATCAATCAATATGCCCTAGGCCAAGCAATCACCCTGCCACATAAATGGAGTACATATGATGGCCCTATCAAGGGTTCACCTAGATAGCCTTACCTGCATTTTCTCCCACTAGTGGGTACCAGTATACCATAATTATGTTCAGTATGTATATTCATACCTAAATCCAATATTGTCTCGGACAGAGCTTAATGAAATGTAATATAATAGTAACCTGAATAGGTTCAATCTTGCATTGTGCACAAATGATAATATACAAGGTTATCTGAGATGAAACTAGGAACAACAGTAATATACACAAATGACACCATAGCTGTGTCTAAATCTTAAAAAGAAGTGTCTGGACTCTGAGATTGAAGGTAACATAGGCCTACCTGCCTTTAGGTTAAATCAGTGCTACAACTGAATGACCACAAAATGGTTTGGGTGATATGGTTCTCTACTTCACTTACTCTCAATAGTGTGCATAGTGTCAATAAGAGCAGACAGGCTGACACTGGAGCTCGGAGAGATAACATCTATCAGTAGACTATTGTAACTTTATTCTTGCATGGTATAACATGGGATATGACATTGATGCTTCATGTAAACATCATTGAACCTTAATACACCTCTTGCTGTAAATCTACACTTCCATTTTCTGTAAATTTACAGCCATAGTTGCCGGAACCTCAGTTGCCTGCAAAGGTTTCTGTAAATGTACACTACATTTTACTGTTCATTTACAGCAAATTTTGTTGTTCATTTTAAAAATATTGATGTTTAATTACAAAACCTTTTTTTGTAATTGTACAACATATATTGCTGTTAATTTACAGCATGTTTCTGAAGATCAATGTTGATTATTATGGATTGTGCTGTAAAATTACATTGACTCACCTCCTGTAGATTTACAGCAAAGGGTACTGGAACCAAAGTTGCCAGGGGATTTCGCTGTAAACTAACCCTGCCTACTTCTTACAGTGTATGATTCACACGCACTCCATACACGACAATCAGCAAATGCAAAAATATTACGTATGAAAAGTTAACTTTGATGAGCTTCATATTCAAAAAGAAAATGAATAGATAAACTACTGAGTATTAAAAGTAGATAGTGATATCGATTCAGGCTATCTTAAAATGATGTACTTGAGGAACAGATATAAGATATGTATTCATGGGACGACACAGTTGGGATACAGTAAGCGAATTAGAAGTGTAACAACAGACGTAAATTGATTCTCTCCTTCTTTTTATTAACTGGTAACAGGTGCGCTTGACATCCATGTGCCATTTAGCAGTATTAAGTTTCTTAAATTGAATATTATGGTCTATGATAAGATTATCAGACAATCCAAGGGTAATACTGACTCATACCTGTTATTATACAGCTTCATTAATTAGTGCAGTGGTAGTGTCCTCTTTGTGATACTTTTGTTTTATGCTCCTCCTTTTCCATATCTAAAGGCAGATTCTAGACTGAATTTATGCACGTTGACTTTCCTTTTTATTCATGAGTTTTAACATAAACAGTTGTTAGCTCAACAGCAAAGATCGATTACTCTGTACTAGTGAAATTATAGTTTATTAAACTCTACTTCGTAATTCCAATTGCTTCGCCAAAGTGACAAAGGCAGTTCTACTTCATGAATTGAATTCAGAAAGAAATTACTATTCAAATCTGGCATCATCGTTCTCATTGCAATACACTTCTAACAATTGCATTTTTCACGTGGATGAAATGTGAAACCATATCAATCATCCCATGAAGATTGATTACAATTTTCAAAGAGGTGAAATCATTTTGCAATACTGTCTTGTTGTGCGTTCCATTTCTGTATCCCACGACACATACATCAATTTATGCAATTGCCCCGTTAGGAATAAAAGATCAGGTCAAAGGGTGTGGTATAGATATGATTAAGGTGAAAATTAATAAAGTTCATACCCATGTAATGATTACTGCTACAAAATCGCAATGCCTAAAGCCAAATACATATCGGCTATGAACGTGATATGGCACATCTATCGAGATGTAGCTAAATGACTGTACTTCAGTGCCATGTATCACGGTTCCTTTTGGCAGAGCAGCCCACATCACATACTATTGATGAATGCAAATCTTCTTGATACAAAAGCAAGTTCTGCTCTAGATTCTCTGCTGTCATCTTAGCCTGCTTATCTCTCTTATCTTATCTTGACATCTCTTAGCCTGGCCTAGACCACCCTGCGTTGCTTACAGTGAGGCAGTTCCCGTGGTACCCCAGGTGGAATAAACACCATGACCATATTCATTGAGAAGCTAAACACAAATCCCCTGCTGCAACTGGAGGGGATCCAGCCTGGGCCCTTGGATTGAGCAGACCCCGGACTGATAGATATAATTTTATAGTGGTCCAGTGCTAGATAACTGCTACATATTAAATGTGTATTTTGATATCTAGCCAGGACAAAATTTAATGTAAAAATTTCATTTGATGTTGGTGCTTTGCTAGCTCAAAGGTGTGTGAACTTTCTCCACATAATCACTGATCTTGAATTCAATAAAATTGAGTTAATTTTAGTTGTCAATTCTTACAGTGATGTCCATGCAGTTAAAATTTGATTTCTTTTAGAATCTTCACCTTCTATATTAACATTAAAATGTTAACAAAGACATAAGCTGTCCTAGAGATTGCAATGAAAATCCACAGAATTTCAATTATTTTGTCAGTCCTATAGTATTACAGCAAACCTCCAATATAGAAGGATGCACACAGGGGCATTATATTTCATTTTCAATATTTCTTGCTCTTGAGAAGGAGCCAGGCACCCTAGCCTGCTAACTCTTAGAGGGCTCTAAATACCCCACCTTAGTGGTAAAAAAGGGGAAGCTACTATTCGAGTCAGAGTATCAAGTTGCCAGAGATGAGAACTTTCTTTTTTGTGCCCCTGAGGGGCACACGATACCCCTTCTAACATTCAGGTTGATTTTCCCGACGTTTTTGGCCGACTGACAGATGTGACTGACAACAGGCTAAAATAGTATCACGAATGCCTGGAATTAGATTTAAAATGGGTGGTGACCCCATTCTTGGATTTCAATATCTAGAAAATGCCTCAGAGCGAATACCCCCAATGATGAAATAAGTAGTTATATGTTTTTACTGCACAACATGGCCTGCAACACCTGACCTCTTGCTACCTCATGATTGTTGCCTTGCACCAGAAAGAGGAAAATGACTGCATTGATTGGAAGGGGCAATTTCCTAGCATCTATTGAGCTTATGCATTACAGAACTCATTAGTGCCCTAATGTCAACGCTCCATTTGATATATGTCCTGGCTAATCTAATAAATATGCACATTAATTGTGCCATGTCCAAATCTGTTATATGAAATTTAGATAGATTGTCTAGACTACATAACCGAACCCTATCAATTCACTGCCGATTGATACTATATATAAATTATGTTTTCCCTTGCTTGGACATACCATCTCTCTACTTGTATATATTTGTTACTTGGCTGACCTGGAAAGCTTACATATATGATGCTTTCCGCCAATAAATGTGACAGGATCTAGGAAAAGGGCCCTTAGTGCAGGGTGCATTAAGATTCCCAGTACATGTCACAAATACTTTCAAACTCAACTCATTATCAGATATCAGATATGATTCTCACATTTATAGGGCCTTTTGACCTTTCAGTCATGGAGATATGTGTGCTTTCATGTATAGCTCTGTTATGTGTCATACATAGGAGACATACACTGACGGAAAAAAGAGCATCAGCCTGAGTTTCACCTAGTCTCTGGCGCTGCCTGAGTATCATGAGAGCCTCTGCTAGAGGCTCTCCCCTGACATGCCATACTCATGCTGAGCCTGCTTCAATGCCACACATTGGGAAAAAGGATCAGCATGAGTATGGCACAAGGCTCAGGCATGGTGCCATACTCAGTCTGAATATAAATGAATACTCCAGCAAAGCAGGGGTCTAGCACCTACACTGATGTCTGAGATTATATCATATCCTAGCACCAACCACACCATGTGCCTCATTAGCTCAGTTGATATGGCACTGAACTCTTCATCTGAAGGTTGTAAGTTCAAGCCCCATTGAGAATTTTTGTAAAGTCAATCTCTGTAAGTCAATCTTACAATGTGAGCATGAATATGTGCATGAATATGCATTCATAATGGGTTTGTGAGAAATTGTTCCCCCCCCTCACCCGTTCTTGCACATACTCAATATCATTTCTATTATCCTCTAGTCCTTGTAACCATGATATCTAAGAATATAATCTTATCTATATAGGAATATAATAGGAATTAATCACTAAAACATTTAGAGTATGATCATATCTTTCAGTAAATGTAAAAGTGACATATGGTCCTAGGCATATTTCTAATGTTTTGGGGCTTGGAAAAAAGTAGAATACCAGCTTTCAACACACAGAGGGAGCAGATCATATGAGATTTCAAGTGGAGATCTTTCAGCACAGTCAAGATGGTGTACTGGTAACATGTTTACCTTCATATGAGAAGGTCCTGAGTTCGATTCCAGCCCAGGGATGCTCTTCAAAAGCTGCAAGTTTTCAACCCGAAATTTTTTGTTATGCAAACAATTTATTTTCTTGCTTTTTTCTAATTTGGCAGATGTTGAAGATTTTGTCAGTTTTCAAGCAAGCATCTATTTCAATTAGTTACAAAGTTAGGTCTTAGAAAAATACACTGCAATAGATGAGATGTTTCCTATTAAACTGAAAAAAATGAAAAATGGTTCTCAGCACCATCAAGACTTGAACCTGAGACCCCTCACATGCAAAGCGGGAATCCTACCGCTGTGCCACCTCTACAACTGGTGAGCCAGCTTGCAATAGGCATATAAGTAGGACTGTGCCATACATACTGAGGACATTGTGGACAGTTACCTTACTATGGGCATTTTTCCTTACTATGGTCACTCCAGTCTGTGTTTCCTTTTAGTCTACTGGGCCTCATATGACCAATGACATCTCACTGTAGTAGGTCTATGGTTGAAATATCATATTGATAGTGCCACTTTCAACACCTGCCCCGCTAGCACAGATAGGAGCACAAAGGAGTCACAATAAGGAGGTACCCGTTTCAAATCCCACCAAGGAGCAATAAGGACACTGAAACCAGGAATGCACAAACTATTCATCGATTAATTAGACTGCCTTAGGAAGTTGAATGTTCGACCATCTGAAATCCTTGTGTGTATGAAATAATGGGCTTTTGTCATATGGTGACCTTAATTTCTATATTTCTTTATAGTGTTTGATAAACCACTTATGTGTTGGGCTTAATACACCCTACAGCTTAGTAGTTCAATAAGGGCTACAAATGCAGGGCTACATAACCATTATTATTTAGACTGTCTGTAAGCCCTAAATGCAGTGCTGATTAGTAACTCATTAAGTGGAGTTGTGCCCACTGGGTTGTGTTGCTGGACTCACTCTGAAGGTAGAATCCAGCAAAGTGTGATCCTATGTATTGGGATACTCTGGCAGTGCATTACACCATTGGCAAGACAGACTCCTGCAATGTTGGAGCCTGTTCAGGTAGGATCCAGCATTGCCTGACCCTCTTCATAGAGATACTTAGGCAATGTCCTATTCTCTTCTATTATGTTACTCCAGTTGACCCTGAGCCTGTCTCTAAAGAGACTCCTGCACTGTGAGAGTAGGGCAGTAGAGAGGGTACAGCTAGGCCATAAACAATCTAGAGTAGAGTGCCAGGTATTGCTGGAGTATGCCTAAACCCTAGGCTCACCCTGAGTATCAAAATATACTCATTTTGGCGACATTTGCCTGAGGCTAACATCAGACTCACGGTGAGTATCAATATTTTCTCTGTGTAGATATGTATTAGCACTTTGAATTTCTAAGAAAATATCATTACCTCAGGGCTTGTAGACTGATTCATCATGATACTCATCAGGTACACTGTAAGAAATAACTGTTGGATATACAACGGATCCTTGTAAAAACCGAACAATGAACCACCATGATTACACGACAGGGAGCCAGTGTATAATCTCCAGGTGGCAGTGTGGTGGTACAAGTAATCTCTGTGAAAACGATGTGAGAAAATAATGAAGAATCTCAGGCAACTTTGGGACGAGAGATCCTTCATTTTTCAATGACATTTTTTTAGGGTGTATCAAAGGTCCAATTGCAAGATCTGGAATAATATTTTAATATGGTATATATTGTATTTATCTTTTGGTGTTACCGTCGCACCCCCCTTCTGGAATGTCCTCCAAATTAACCCAATGTCCCTCTATATGAATAAGCAATTATGAAGGAAGAATGCAATTATGATGGAAGACATGCCTGTTGGCAGCTGGCTAGATTCTATGTGAATATGTGGGTTCTAGGAAGAACAAGTTCTTCAATATGTTATACGTGTCCATGTCTATACGCATAATTTCCATATAGAAGCCTGGTAGAGTATGACAGACTCTGAATTTTGTATTAGCCTTTTCCCATCTGCCTCCATCTGTGTGCTTTATTCATCTATATCTTCAATAATTGGCCTGCTCGAGACAGAAGACAAGGCAATCATGTTCCCTAGACGTCAGCTAATCAGATAAGTCCAGATTAGATTTACTATTGCAGAACAGCATCTGAAATGTTCAAAGCAAATATCTTCATCCTGTCATTTCAAAAGTAAATTAGAAAGAATAGCTAAACACCTTTCTTAAAATGCGTCTTGTCAACGTACTCTCTGACCCTCTTTTCTCGGTTGTGTCTTGGAATATCTATCCTTTGGAATGGATTTCCTTACGTCTTCAAGAAGTCGAGGTACAAAGAAAAGTATGAAAGAAAAAAAAAGACATCTTTCTAAGAACAAAAGTGGTATGTTCTCACTGGTGATGGGCTCTCTCGGCACTTTTTTTTGTGTCTCCCATCTCTATCTCATTTATTTTACATTATTGACTTTCTGACATATAACAGAAGTAGTCCTGTATTGAAATAATGACAGTAAAGTGACAGGTAGCTTACCGAGAATATTCTCGGGCTGTCATCCTTTAGAATGGGATTAAATGTATGGACAGGGGGAGGTGGGTGGTTGGACCTAGTTCCTTGTTTCTACAATCGCAAGGTCTGAGGGAAGAGGCCATGTATCTGAAGTCAGTCACAATCATTAGTTCCTATAGTCCCGTACATTAGTTGCATTTTAATTATAGCATCGATATCAGTGTATATAACTGTCTTTATCAAATTATGTCATTAAATTATTTTGTAAACATTGTGTAGCTGTAAAATCCTGCATATTGTTTTGAATCTGATGAATACTTCCCAAGGAATTTGAGCATTTGACATCCAACAAGAAGCACCTGCGCGAGCTTATGCTACTATTCTGTCTCTTATCATAAGTGGGAAGGCAGTGGTGTGGCTCTATCGCCTCTACACCAGCGCCCCCGGCTCCCTCTGTCATGTATATATAAAATATGATATAATTATAACTGTAAGGCTGGTGGGCTGGGTCAGGTAAAAGCTGTAGATAAACCATCTCTATGCAGTTCACTACGTAAGTATGCTAATGGAAACAATGTGTGCAGTGTTGTGCGGCTATACTGACCCAAGGCCCACCTGCTTACTAATGTCTGTATGCAGTAGGGCAGTATATAGTACAGATCCTAGTATACCAAAGGAATATTGAATACAATGTATATGATAAGTGTTCGAGGAGTAGAATTTTTGGGAATATCAGAGGCCTCATCTGTTGATTCTTTTCTCCGTTATACAGAGTGTCATTTTAAATAATTTAGACAATTCAATGTGAAATCTTCTGTAGTATCCTAGCATGTAAGTGCCATTTATATTTGATATTTTAGTTCTCAAAGGGACCTCTGCTTCTGTGTATCTCTATCCGCTAAATATTAGCAACTATATATGCATTCTTTTCATTATCAAGTGCTACCTATGGCATATAGAGTTTCAGAGGCCATCTAGCCATATGCCTGACGTAACTAACGGGCCAAACCTAGCATTTATCCATTTTATCAGATAACAATACATCTTGTCATGTTTATCAAGACAGACCCCACATCTACATGCTAGATGGGCAGCCAGCTTGCATGATGCTTGGCTATGTTTAAGTCAGAGATAATCATACAATTTTGAGGAAAATGCCATGGGCGAGTCGGTGCACAAATTATTGAGAAACACCAAAATGGCATCTATGTCTGACATTAAATGTAAGAGAGTGTGATTTAGGTATATACCTGTAGGTAATAAGTAGCATGTTCTACAGCATCACCATGCGGCAGGGATGGAATATCTGGTACTCCACCTGGTAAAAATGGCGGGCAGTCCGGGAAGTGCAAGCTTTATTCAGGATGAATAATGTAGTGTAATGGTCAGCGGAAAATGTCATGGAGAAACCGGGACTCGAACCCGGGACCCTCCAACTTCAAAGCGGCTGCTCTTCCTCTGAGCTATTTCCCCTGGCCTGACATTTCCACCTTCCATCCACACCTGGATCGGTATGATACACACTAGGGGGGCAGTGATTACCCGGAGACCCGCCCCTGGGGGTCTGCCACCTAGTACAGGGAATTACTGCCCCTACAGTAGTATGATTGTGGAGCCTGACCTGCCCCACCCCAAACCTTGCTGCAAGTCATCCTTACCTCAAACTACCAGGTACCATGAAACCCAACATCAAGTAAAAGAGCCCATCAGTACATGCACTAGGCACCACCAACCCCCAACACCAAGCACACCCCGCCCTAGACTGGTGCCTGTCGGTTCTCCCTGGGCACCACCAAGATCAAAATCCAAGCAAACTTAGTATAGCACGCAATACCCACGGACACTAATGTTGTTGGTATAGATTTTAAGTGTTCAAAAAGCTCTGGTAAATTCTAGGTTGGTTTTATTCTAGCTCCCCTGAGCTTAACCCTATATCGAGTTAACCCAAATTTTATATGTAGTAACTTGGAAGTGTCCTTTACCCCTGTAGATTTTTAGATTTTGCAAAATGTATCTGAATTCTACACAATGTGTCATTGTCTATTGCTGAATGAAATCTACAAACCAGTGGAAAATTGACACTTCTGGTCGTAACTCTGAGGCCGCCCCACTCAGAGTTACAGTCCGTAACTAAGCAAACTTGGCAGGCACCACCGAGCTCCCACACTAAGCATCAAAAGCAGGCACCACCAAGCTCCAAAATTAATTTTAAATACCCATCACAACTAAGCTCTAACACTAGCTTCCACCATGACCGGTCAACAGAGGTCTCCAACATCAAGTATTAACTCCCACCATCACCGGTACCGGCGACCCCCAGCATCACCACCCTGGCACTAATTTGTGGTACCAACATTATGCAACATCAAGCACTAAGATACACCATTACAAACTACCCATGAGCTCCAACACCAAGCACCCGCGAGCCTCAACACCAAGTACCGTCAATACCAAGCATAGGCAAGCCCCAACATCAAGTACTACAAGACTGCCACCACAATACACTGGTGGGCTCCAACATCGAACACTGCTCTCTGGCATCTCTATTCTTAGTCTTGTAGCATGACCATTTACCACAAGGGGGTACTACCAGTAGCAAGCCTGTGCCGCCTGAGTAGCGTACCAGTAGCAAGCCTGTGCCGCCTGAGTAGCGTACCAGTAGCAAGCCTGTGCCGCCTGAGTAGCGTACCAGTAGCAAGCCTCTGCCGCCTGAGTAGCGTACCAGTAGCAAGCCTCTGCCGCCTGAGTAGCGTACCAGTAGCAAGCCTCTGCCGCCTGAGTAGCGGGACTAGACTACTCTATTCTCCAATCCCCAAAAGGAGCCAGCACTACCCCTGCATCTAGGTACCAACAACAGGCACTATCACCAACATCTATACAGTGCTTCTTGGTACCACCGCCCACCACGAGGCATCACCAATGCCATTGCCACTGTTCTTATTTTCCAACCTCCTCCAAAGTCCAGAGCGATGATAAATATCAAAGTAGCCTTATAATGTTCAATATGCCATTCTACCCTTTGACGTTGACACACCGAAGGCGGCATAATGTCTCTATGCCACAAGGCTTCATGTTCATGAACGCATTTTCATGAGGCAACACCTTCACATACGATAGTTAAGTTACAATAGATTTAAAATACCATTGCGTATCAGTAATATTCCAAAATAGCTGAAGGTGTCTCATGCAGTGCTACACCTTTAAACTTCAAAACAAAGGCGTACCGGTGTGTGTTCACCCACTTGGACACATCTGAATAAAATATTGCAACTGTCACCTTGTCTTCAAAGTGAGACGATCGAGGATCCATTCAAAGAAAGAGAAATATAATCATTGCGCAGTGCAAGAGATCTGACAGGAAAGAGATGTTGGCGTGTCAAGGAACAAACAGTGATTTGTGTACTTTATAGTCTTATTTAGGATGGCGACATCCTTTATCATCGACTTCTAGCAGGTGTTATAATAGTATGATTCACATCTTTCAGATCATGTATAAAGACCCCCCTTCTCTCGGAATGTAGTTTGTATTGCACAGTTGGACGAACCTCGACCATGAAGTGGGCGTGAACACCGCAGAGTTTTCAAAAATTCTATAGGTAAACGTGAACCATAGTTGGTTCAATTGCAGGGCAAGTATCAAGAATCACCAGTAGTTGATATAACTCTGTAGGATTTACCACCCCCACGTGAAAGATTATCCCTAAAATTTCGACCAGAGAAGTACATTCCTAATGGTTTCAGTTGTTGAATGAATATCCCCTGACTAATATTTCATGATAATTATAATGTTTTATTTATCCACATTCAGGAATTTGAATGACAAAACTGGCACAGGAAACTAATAGCATTCCGCCAACTGAAGTCTCTATATACTAAAATACAACACCAACTTATCGAAGATGATTGTGTAGTTAATGTGGTTTTGGACTAATGTATCTTTATATCATCCATCTTAGAACAATCGATAATTCATCCCTGTTAAACCCAGGTATTTACTAGTCTGTTGAAAGAAGTAGTGCTCCTCTCTCCACCCTACCCATTTTGCTCAGATGCTCACTACATTAATCATAAAGCATGTTCCTAGAAGTGTTTGGGCTGGAACTGTGACTTCCCGGACAAAGCAGAGTGTTGAGCCACTCCCATTGATTTACAAGCCGTCAAATCGAGCAGCTCCCCTTCCATCCAGCCGGCGGCACAGGTGGCTCCCCCCAGCGGAAGGCGATGGAAGCAGTGTGAGCACAAGTGGGAGCAGCTCTTTGTAGCTTGGGGAGGGAGCCCGAGGTGTGAGCTGGCCTCGGGCAAGTGTGTTCTGAGCTCACAGGACCATTTATCACAGTAGGGTGGGTTAGTGGACAGGGCCCTATACTGGCGGTCATGGAAACTGTTTATCCTTAATGCAGGGGTATGGTTAACCTATGGGCTTTTACCGTTATTACATTGTGCCTGTCTTCTCATGATTTATAACAATAAAGAGATCACGTTTCCGGCATATATGTATGAGCCCCTTAGAAGGTTAAAATCCTCATACCTTCTTGGAATCCTGAGTTAAATTGAACTATGGTGGATGTTATAATTGAATATTAATCCTAACATCGTGTAGTTTGATATGAATTATTCCTAAGAGTAATGGCATTAAGCCATAGGGGTAGCTATGGTATATAGCTGGTCCTCGCTTGCAGGTTGTCACGTATTTGTCTTAGCCGTTTTTGAGTTAGATTATCCCGTGAAATAGGGTGGGTAGAGAGTGAAGCGAACGGGTGGGCTACCCCTATGGCTTAATGCAATTACTCTTAGGAATAATTCATATTAAATTACACATTGTTAGGTTTAATATTCAATTATTTCACAGAGTGGCATTTAAGCCAGGGGTAGCTATTTTGTCCGTTCGATAATTTAACTCAAGGCTGATATCCTAATTGAAGGACCATGAGTCATAGATTCATGTTTAGATAGACAGGTTTTATTAACACTACTGTAAGTTGGCTGGTCAAGCAGAGTAGGTATACATGTTGTATGGCTTTTGATCATAAATGCTTTATGCATTATGTTGATTTCATGTATAGTCTTTTAATCTATGTTGTGGGACATAGTGTTTCCACTGTTGATGTCTCTTGCCCCCCCCTTCTTCATGAAGAGAGGTGGTCAGAGCCCCCCACCTTTTTTTGTACCTGTTAGGTGACATATACTGAGAAGGGTGATAAGGTGTCCATGTTTATTTTTACATGTGTCTTTCTGGCATTAGAGTGCCTAAATATATATATTTTGATAAAACCACCACTCTCTAGGTGTGTTTGGTGTGTACTGGTTGGTGGTTTAGGAGTCTGTTTCACGGTTCATGATGGCAATTATGAAGTTAGGCTCATGTGGGGTATCCTTTATATCTTCCAGGAGGTCGTTACACAATGAAAGAGGACTCGTTATGATGCTTCCTCATACATGGGCGAGAAAAGATATGAGCATTTTTCACACCCGTTACACAATACCTTCTGCCTTTCCCGAGCGAGTCTCGTAGCCGAAACGAGACGAGGAAAGTAATCGTTGTTCCGATTTCCTCGTAAGAGCAACGAGGGTTCAGCACAGCGAGAAAAAAGTGCGGGACACCAGCGAAACTTGACCTATATACTGCTGAACGTCACTTCCGGGTAGTCCACCGCCGCCAAAACAAAGAACGGTGGAGAGTTACTGGACTACGGCTTGCACCATGTATTTCGACGAAACACAGGTAATTAAAGTTAACTGATGAAAGCAATCTTGTTTCATCTATTCCGATCTTCAGGATAATAGTGGTATTCAAAGTTGTTCTGTCTTTTCTTTTCTGTTATCTCCATTTCTCTGCCAGCCAGCATGAGCGATAATAGAGTAAAAGCCCACGCCCTTCTCTCTTGTGTCAATATGGCTGTCTCTCTCTTCCTCCCTGTAGCACTGGCTAGTTTCCTTGTGCCTATAGAGCATTTTTCTTCTTTTTTTACCTTTCCTACCCTGACTTCTGTTAAATGAAGCGTCCAAATTTGTGTCTTAAAGTTTAATTATGACAGAAAATGTCCCCCCCCCCTCTGCTTCCTGTGGTTTCCTTCAGAAGTAATATAATATTAGTGTAATTATTTTTTATTTATCAGTACCAAAAAGGTTACGACTTGAGCTCCACTGACGAGGACGACAGTTATATGGAAGTTCGTCCAGGAGAGGAGGTATTGGAGCATCACCAAAGTTTTGAGCTGCCCGAGATACTAACCATGTCTAAAGTTAAGCAGGAATATGTCGTGGAAGACTCAAGTGAAATCAGCGACGAGGAGAACACAGAACACGTACCTGGCCCTGTCACTCCTCGAAAAACCACACGAGGAACTATTAGCAAGAAGGAGTCTGTTTGGAACGACAGGGAACACAGGGCTCTGTTTTACTCGTGCTATAACCAAAAGCACTTGTTGAAAGCTCGAGGTAAAAACTCTGCTCAATTGAGGAAGGAAGGCTGGGACACTGTGCTAAGTGAGTCTTTTTTTTTGTCTTAATTTTTTACTTTGGTTTATGTCTAATGTGTCCATGAATTAATTGAGGTCTTCCCTTTAATATTTTTTATATTTATCACTTCATACCTTGCCCTTTTTTTTTAAACAAGATAAACCAAGCATAGACATAGAAATTTTTTTTTCATCCATATCAAAGAAGCTTTTCTTTCAATTTTTCAGCCACTGTGAACAGTGTGAAGAACGAGGACCGCAACATAGACAAGATGAGGAACCATATTAACGATTACTTCTGGAAGGTCAAAGCTAAGGTAAAAAAAATGTTTCAACTCTCTTTTCTTTTTCTCTTAGTGATTCTTTCCTAAAAATCATGACATGGTACGAAAAAATAAATTTATATGTAAGAACCTGCTTCTTCTCGTCTTTTGAAATCAATGAACTTATTTTTCAAAGGAGGATATTTAAACTTAATTTATAAAAAATGCAAACTATTTTATGTTCTTTCTTCCTTTCAGAACGAGCAAATGCTTGCGGCTATAGACAAGGGTCGTAAAGTGGATGGTGTGACGCTGACCGAGGCTCTATGCCTTAAGTACAAGGCATAGCAGGTAAGCAATCATCTTCTCTTAAAGAACATTGTTTCTGTCATTATCATTTACTGCTGTACGTTTTGTTGTCTTCTTCTTCCAAGAAGCTCTTGGTTCAAGTTATTAAATAATTGAGGCCGAATAAAATACATTTCTGTTTTCCTTAGTGTGAAAGCGTGTCACCATAAATTTTACTTTAATCTGTTGTTTGTTCTGACTTATTTTCCTGAACGTGAAGGCAGCGTAGTGATATATCACACCGACAAGGTCGAGGAAGAGAAACAAAGACGCCACAAAGCTAAAGAACAGAGAAAACCCCAGCCTAAGGCTTCTCCCCACCAAGCAGCTTCCCCCAGGCACATTCCCACCCCCAAAAAGGTTATTGTAGTGCCTTCTGAGGAGGACATAAAGGCAGAACATCAGCTTTTTTCTACCGTGAAGACAGTTAAGGCAACCTCTGCTAAAAGTAACAAAACATCAACCCCCCCCCTTCCAAGGCTTCTACCTCAGGTGTTCAAAAGAAATCCCCTCCTGTTAAGCCACCCGTTGCTAAGCGTCCTGCTGCGGCAAGTTCTTCTGCCAAAGAGCACAAGCCATTCGTCAAGCCGGGGAAGAAAGGTGTGAGAGGGGCAGCTTCTAGGGAGGTCCATATTGACCTCACCGGGGAAACCCACTTCAAAGACGACTTGTCAGATGACATGGTAGTGAACATTGTAGACGACGACGATATAGTAGATATGACTGGGTGTGAGAACCCCGTGACCTCCACTCCTAAAGGATCAGAACTGAAATCATCTTTGCGTAGGAGCCCACGGCTGCAAGAGAAGGATAAGCCACCAAAAAGTGGAAAAAGCAGCAGGAAACTGAGCTTCGAAGATGAGACAGAACAGGAATGTGGAACACAGGAACATAATGCCAAGGACCTTTCCCCCCCCTTTCTTGTTAGACCATGACTTGAGGATAGCCAAGATAGAGTCTCTTCTGTCCACGATAGAAGTGAACAGGCGGCAGACAGATGAGCACCTTCAGTCTCTCCTGTACCGTAACACTGAGGTAAATGAAAGGACGCTATCAGTTTTAGAGAGAATCGCCAGCGATCGACACCTGCTGTTGGAGTCGCATGCCCTTTCTACTAAAAATTCAACCCAGGTCGTACAAGGTACTAGTACAAATTTTTTTAACTTTTTCTCTCTAAACATAAAGAATTATATGTTTTCTCTCTCTTTCATGTGAACAAAAGAAAAAAGAAATGTCTTAACTTAAAAATTTCAGTTGAAGCAAAAAATTAGATGTGCCTGTCCTTTCGAGATTAAAACTTGACATCGCTTCCTTGTTTACTGCAGAGTACTATGATTCCTCTCAATTCATTCTTCCCTCCTCCTTTCCTTCAGCCCTCGGGAAGCTGATATATGTGACAGAGGGACTCGTGTTCAAGACTCCCCAGAAGCAAGAGGCCCCTCTTCCGCAAAATTGGGAAGTACGGCCCTTAGGTCTCCAGCCAAACCCCCGTACCGGTGATTTACAAAGTAAGACTTTATTCTTCTTCAAAAGTTATTTTCTCTGTTAAGATGATAGAATATTAATCCCAAATCTGACTAGACCAAACGAAGCTAAATATGAAATTTTGTCTTCTTTTCTCTTTTTGTTTTTCTTGAAAAAAACCTTACCTTATTCATTTTCTTTTTCTGACAGTCGTGTCCCTGGATCCTAACTCTGCAGACACCAACAACCTGCTGCACCTGAACCCTGATGGATCTCTTGTGGTGGGTCCTTCTCCGTCCGCTGCCCGCCCAGTCATCCTTACCCATAGCCCACTTAAAGGTGACTCCCAACCCGCTGATGACACTCGAGGAGCAAAGCCTCGTTCAGAGGAGCAATTGCCTTGTGAGAAGCCAACAACAGAGGCCACAGAGAGACGGCAGGAAGAAGGCGACGACGAAAAGGAAGGAGATGGGGGAGAAAACCTAGAACATAATGCTGAAACACAAGAGGATGTACAAGATGATGCCGAAGGAGAGAAAGAGGAAGAAGTAAACGAGACAGAAGAAAAAGAGCCTGCAGGAAACAACAATGAAGCAGAAAATGGTGACGACAATGAACCTCAAGTTAATGAGGCTACAGATAAGAAGTCTGAACTGAGCCCACCTGAAGAGAAACAAACTGAAGGAAATGAGGCTACAGACAACAACTGTGAACCTAACCAGGCCCACCTGAAAGAAAATGAATCAAATGAATGTACAGAGAATTGCTCTGAACCTAACGAGGCCCACCTGAAAGAAACAGAAAGAAACGAGGCTACAGAGCACGGCTCTGAACCACAGAAAGAGGATGGACTCAAAGAGACTACTGAGAAAGAGGACATTCAAAAGGTGCCTGTTAATTTATCAGAAGAAGCTATAGAGGAGAGAGGTTCAAATGAGGACAATCCAAATAATCAGGTAGGGGATCAACAGGGACTGTCTCAGCAGGCTGAAAAAACCATGACTCTATCATAGACATAGTGAATGATGACCTCCCCGAAGAACCTTTAAACCTTCATCTTGATGTTCTTTCTTCTGCCCGTACTAGGGGAGAACATGTCAGAAAGCCTGCCCCTTCCGGCTCTTCTGTCCGACATGAAGTAGATGTGTCAAAAGGTGGAGTCAGGATCCATGTTAAAACACAACCAGACTCGGACCCGGAAAAAACAAAGGAACCAAAACAAGATGCTGATATTTCAGACAAAGTTATGGAAGCAGCTAATGTGCTGCATAACATGCACATGTATGAAGAAAAACGCGTACCAAAGGAAAAGTCCCGGCCCCCCCCCTGTCGTGCCAGGTCCCCCCACTACTAGGAAACGCGTAGTAGTTGCTAATGCTGCAGCTTCTGGCAAAAGCAAGAAACCCAAGAAAGGGTTCCCCAAAAAGAACTAGACTGATATATGTGAAGACTATATTTCTGTCAAAGGATATCCTTTCTTTTTAATCCTGTTTAAAAATTTTCCGTTCTAGTCAACTTGTACATGAACAGCAAAAATCAAAACAGATATTTCATGCAGAAGGAGCAAGAAAATGTCAAGAGATTATTTGCTATTCTTTTTCTCTTTATCTTATGCATGTATGTGTTAAACGTTAATTACACTAGTGAAGAAGGAAATCATATCTTCATACAGCTTGGCTCCAGAAGAGATAGCACAATTAATGTGTGTCTTCTTTATAGATATAAGAGAAGAAAAAATTGCCATGTTCAGCTTTTTTTTATGAAGTTTTACGGTGCTGATGTGAGTTCTCAAAGAGAATAAGCATGTTATTTATCCAAGACGCCATATGTCTTCGTCTCAGAAGGAAAGAGGACATTAAGGTCATTGTTATGAGAGACAATAAAGAGTTTGTTCACCTTCAGACCTGTTTATTTCCCTTTATGGTAATTATTATAAAAATAAAAAGGCTACAAAACAACAGAAATAAAGATTCATCTTCTTCTGAAAATCCCATCCTGAAAAAAGATGGCTGACTATGATCATAACCATTTAAATATCAAAATTGAACCTCTCTTATCAAACAGAGAATGGATAAAAAAGGTTTTCTCCCCTGTCAGAAATGCCACGCAGCACAACGAGAAAAGGGCAATTTTTCTTGTTGTGCGAAGGTGGCGCCACTGAAACACAACTAGTGTGACGTCATCTTTCACCCAACTTCGTGACTTCAACTCCTAACCAAATGGACGATAACCAAGCAAACAAGGTTCAGGTGGGTGTATTTCAGAATAAATTTACTGCTATATATATTCAGGCCTATAAAAGCAGTCTTTTAATGAGGAGATTGTCATAAAAAAAGGGAACATCCGTTTTATAAGACGTCGCTGCGCGGGAGGCAAGGCGACGAAGCACAACGAGAAAAGGATGTTAACCCTCGTTACTAGAGTTTTTGTCTCGTTCTGCTGTACGGTAATATAAAAGACATATTCTTTGCTGTTATTCTACTTGTCTTTATTTCTTGTTCTCCCTTTTCTGTCACAGGTTACCCGCCCGAAGAAAAAGAAAAGGCAGATGACATTAAAACCCTTAGACAACCAGTCAGTCGACTCTGCTGCCTCTACAGTGCTCTATGTTCCAGATGTAAATGACACTAATAGACCCTTGAATGAGACTCTGTATGGCAAACAAGGAGCTGCGGATGATAATTCTAATGCCAGTTCATCTGAGAGCGAGGCAGATGACACACCCCTGAGAGAGGACATGCCTGTGTCGACTGATAGGTGAAAAAAGAGGGAGGTAGATGCCTTAATGGACGCTGTGAACCATAACAGAGCAGCCCTTAAGTACCACTTCAGTGGGACAGGGGGTGGAAAGGACATCAGGAGGCAGGCACGGAGGGATGTAGCTTGTGAGTAACATAAGAGATATCAAATGGCCTCTTTTTTTCTGTCTGTGTCGGTTTTCTATAAGAACAAGATATTTTTAAACTGAATTAATTTTTAAGAATTAATTGCTCAATTAAATCCCTTCTTTTTTGCAGTGTACGTTAATGCAGAAGCTAAAACCCATCGCACAGTGGAACAATGTTCCTATAAAACCTCTGATTTCACCCAGAAGAACAAGCAAAAGGTGAGACACAAATTTAGAACTGTAAACTTTCAAAGAGATTTTTAATGTAAAAAGGTGCCCTGGTCTAGCATAAACCTTCTCTTAAGAGTAGGAAACTTTAATTATTTTCTTGTTTTGTTCTAGTACAACAAGCTGAGGAGGGAATTGAGCAAGACTGGCAGTGGCCCTGTGGACAAGAAAAAGAAGTTAACCGAGACACAGGAAAAGGCACTGGAATACCTGAAGCCCGAGGCAGTGAGAGGTAAGCTGTGGCTCTTGTCTTACACCTTATTTGTGGCCGGAATTTAGAATAAATTTCTTAACAGAAATAAAATTGAAGGATAATGTTTAATTACTCAATTATTTATTTCGTAAAGGTATTCCTGGCATAAAACCGATGGCTTTGAACCCAGCAGAACACAAAGAGGCCTTCGATGAGGACGCTCTCTGGAAACCTGGGTCCTGTGATTTCACTAAAGTTCAGGGATCAATGAAAGTTACAAAGATGCCAAGGAAAGATAAAGACAAGGAAAAAAGGAGGAAAGAAAGGATGAGGAAAGAGGAAAGAAAGAGGGCCCATGAGAAAAAAATGAAAGAGGAGAGAAGAAAAGAGGAAATAGATGCCAGAATACAGAAAGAGGTTAATGACATGTCGATGAAAAAAGAGGAGGAGAGGAAGAGACTTTTGGCTCAACAAAAGCAGGAAGTCAAACCCAAACCAGGACTAAAGGTCATCCAGTGCACTGAGGAAGAGTGGAAAATAATATGCGCCGAAAAGGCTAAGAGGAAAGCTGAAAGAGCAGCCATAAGGGCAGAAAGAATGGCAAGAAAGATGAAACAAGGAAAATGAGCTCACTCTGTTTTAAAAAACTAAACAAGAAGAGAATTAAGGCCTATAATTACATTTCCTTTATTAAAGACAGTGCGTGGATAGACTTTCATGGTTACATGTTAAACAAAAACACAAAAATCATTTTTTTTCTTTCTTTAAACAAAAATCTTTCTGTTATGAAAATACCGGTAATTTAGGTGGCACATAGAAAAACAACTACATGGCTATAAAAGAATACTGCCAGGACTAGGTCAGTTTTTGGACATCTAGAAATACTTCTCAGCATAGTCTTTCCTGAACTTCTTGACATAGTCACTTTGTTCCAGCTGAGTCCTCTGTGGAGGCTGGACAAGGGGGGCTCTCTTGGGCCTCCAATGATCAGAGGGGCTGTTCACAATCCGTATCCGGTGGTCCAGGGCCACGTTGTGGAGACATGCACAAGCCGTTATGATCCACGAACTCCTCTTAGGTGAATGCCGTATGTACCCAGCCGAAGAGTCCAGGATCCTGAATATTCAAAAGAGAGTTTTTTACTTTTCAGTTCCAGCTTGTTTTTCCTCTTTATATTCAAACAGTAACATGCTTCATTATTTTTTTTAAGGGAGGACCATCTCCTTATTTTTGAGTTCCTTTGATAAATAAAAAGATGTTTACAATCAAATAAAGATTCAATTTTTCTCACCTCCAACGCTGCTTGAGTATCCCAATGCAGTGCTCTACTCGTACTCTGCTCCTCTTGTGCCACACATTGAAGGAGCGCTGTTTAGGAGTCTCCTCATCCTTGAAGGGGGTGAAGAGATTTCTCCTCAGACCGTATCTGAGAAAGGAGCCAAAAGATAATAAGATGAAGAGAAACAAAGAAGAAGGTGCCCTAACTGTGTTAAGAAATTTTTGTTTTCCTCTCTGAAAAAAAAAAAAGAAATGGGGGAGGACGTTCATATAGGAAGCCCTTGAGTATCCATTTAAGTAACTCCAGAGTACGAATAAAAAAAAAAGAAGAATAAAAAAAAACTCACCCAGAGTCCCCTAAGAGGACAAAGTCCTCCCAAGCCTCCGCCTCCAATTCGTCTCCAAGCGGGCTGGAATTCAGGGAATATGCGTCGTGCACCGATCCAGGCCAGCGGGGGTCCACAAAGAGGATTCTTTTGTCGTAGTCACAGATCACCTGATAGAACCAAGAATAAAAATTAATTTGGGAAAAGAGAAAACTATGTAAGAGAACTTGTTCATGCAAACTTATGAAGACTCTTACTTAAGAGAAGAAATTTTCTGAGCCAGTAAGATATATAATTTTATATGTATAAAGAACTACTCTTACAACAACAACAACAACAACTTACGGTGGTGTTAATAGAATGGTACCCATTCCTGTTCACATACACGCTCTCGTTCTGGTATTCAGTAGGGGTTTTAACAGGTACATGAGTCCCATCTACGTATCCAAAAACGTATGGTGTCTTCTGCTCCTCTTCCTCCGTCCCAGGCTTCGGATGGCGATACAGCTTCAGTGCGAGATGGAGCTTCTCCTCGAAAGAGTGAGGCCATTGTATGAAGAGATGGCTGTTCCTGTAAAAGAAACCGGCTACATCCTTCACAGCACGGCATACGGCAGTTCTTGACACCTTCTGGGAATCACCTGTGAGCGCATAGAAGCTGCCTGTCGCAAAATAACGGAGGACCAGGCAAAACTGAAAAGAAAGATGAAAAGTTACTTGCAAGAAGATAAGGGTGAAGGGGGGGGGGGTCTCATAAAGAGGAGAGGAGGGAAGGAGTAAGAAGAATATATCCTGAATCAGTCTCCTTCTCTTCACTTTTAATATATCCGTGTTTAGCAATTAATTCGACATGGTGACATGGTCAGTTCTTAATATCTACATGTGACATGGGCATTAGTGAGATGAGGCAAAAAATTAGTGACATGAGATAGGTGTTTTCTTATATTTGACATGGGACATGACAGGTTGTTAGAGGTGACATGTGACATGGGGATTCAAGTGACATGTGACATGACCGTTTTTTAAAATCGACATGTGACATGGGGGACACACCATCCACACCCCCTAACATGAAATGAAACCTAAGAGACATGAGTGACATCAGTGGGCTGCTGCAACTTTTTTATTTAAAAAGAGAATAAGACAGAGAGGAAAGGGGAGGGGAATAGGATGTCTGATAAAGAAAAAAAGGAAAACAGTTTCATTTAGATTGAAGAGAAAAATTTTTACCCTGTCAATATGTGTCATGCCTCCTGCCCTCTTGGTGCCCTTGAAAGCACTGTGCTTCTTGTATTCTTCTACTAGTTTCCTGACTACGTCTTTGCTGAGGCGATACCTTGCCACAAATTCCTCATCGTTGAACAAAGAAAAAGGCGACTCCCTTGGCTTACACTTGCGGGTTTTCCTGCCCAAGCGATCCCTTAAAGGAGGCATGATGTCTTCTTCCTTCAAATTTACCTCAGAAAACAGAGTCTACACTGGTACCCAACTTGTCAGGATCAAAACGATGGTCCCCATTGAAAACAATGCTGAAGAAGTAAAAGGCAGAACATCTAGAGTAACTGCCTTTTTTTATCTCGTGACAGACTCAAAGAGGACACAAAACGAGACTTTCACAACGAGACTTTATTTGTGTTACGCTTTTTTCCTCGTTCTGAGGTCACACCAGGCAAAACAGAACGAGATTTCTTTTGTGTAACGGTTGCACCGCAGCTCTACGAGAAACACTGCATTCTCGTGGATTCTGTAACGACCTCCAGTAGAGGTCTGTTGTAGAACCTGGCAAATGTATTGGTTCTAGCCCATCCTGCCAAGCTGAGTATGTCATTTATTGGCACATTTAGCCTATCCGCCACACTTGTGGCAGCGTGTCTTGTGCTGTATGTCCCAAAGTGTTCCTCTATGCCTGTGTCCTTTAGGGTCACCTATCTTGATAAGGTGATGGAGCTGGCTTGGGTGGAAGGCCTTTTTATGGTGCCCAACACTCTGGGGTGTGCTTCTTTTGAGGAGTAGTGGTTGGATTTCAGTTTTGTGGAGTATTTGATCCTGATGGTATCCTCTGAAAGTCTGAGGTCAGTTCTTAGCAGGGCATATAGGTGTTCTGTATCCTCTGACCTGTTGCTAGCATGAAGAGTGGTAGGATTCTCTTTGTCAGCTTATCCAAGTCTAGTTCTTCTATGTCACCCCACTATGCCAGTTTGTGTATTACTGGTGCTGGGTTCCAAATGTATTCATAAGGTTCCTGTCGTGGGTTTAGGCTTTTGTCCCTTTCACTAGCTGGGTCATTGCGTGCTCCCCTAATGGTCTGCCTTCTATATAGATGAAGCATGATATTAGCAACCTGGTGGAGGCTATTGATGAGTGACCCACCCCACTGTTGGCGATCTCTGTTAGGAAATCGACACATTGGTGTATGGCGGGGTGGGTGATGCTAACATTGTTTTCGCTGGTGTGTTTTAGCCACTTCCTTGCCACTATTGCATAGCTGGCTATAGTACACTTTGACCATGAAGCCATGAGGAGCTCCCAGGATGCTTTGGATAGTCCTATGCGCTTGCACCAGATGATCTCAAGAGAGTGCTTGTCGGCTATAGGGACAGGCATAGGAGCCTCATCCTGGAAGACTTTCTTCTGATCTCCTGGCCATTGTAGCGTTGATGAGGGTCCATCTGTCCTTGAAGGTGGGCAGTCTCCTGAGGTCCTGCCAATGATACTAAAGGTTAGAAATATGAGTACAAACAAGCTTGGCCAGGTTATGGAGAATGCATCGGTTGCATATGCATTGGGGTAGTGGTGTAGGCATATTGCATTGGAAGGTGAGGCAAATAGGTTAATGTCAGGTTTTGAGAACTTTTTGAATCTCTTGGCTCTCAGGCTCAGTGTCCATTCTCCTGCCGACTATACACTTTCTGAGGCTTTGTTGCGTGGGATGGATTGACTAGAGCCCCCTTTGTTGAGGCAGCTGATGGCTGTGGTGTTGTCTATGAACATATGTATGTGTTTCTCCGTTAGGGGCTTTTTGAAGTGTAGGAGTGCCCTGTGGACTGCTAGGATCTCTTTTATGTTTATGTGGAGGGGTTCTATTTCTCCACACCATTCTTCCCCATACGCAGAGTGGGTTTCAGGTATGTATGCACCCCATCCTGTGTCTGAGGAGTCTGTGTATAGAGCTATCTGTGGGCACTTTGCTGTGTATGTTTTCTTTGCATGTGGAAGGTACTGTAGGTTTTCTCTCAGGGTTGGTTTTATGAACCCTCTGAGGGGTATAAATTTGTCATAATTACCCTGTGTTGTTATTAAGACCTGTTTTTTTGCAATGATGAGCATTTTGGTCAGTACTTTTGCTCTGTCATTCCCAGGTTTTGTGGCAGCTAGGGCTCCGAGAACCTACAAGAATTTCCTTATGGTACATATTTGTACCTTAATGATATCCTCCACCTTTTGTGAGATATCGGCTTGTTTTTTGTCAGGTATTGTGAGTGTTAGTGTGGGTGAGTGCAGTATGAAGCCTAGGTACTCGATGGTTTGTGTTAGCTCTAGTACTGATTTATCAAAGTTGATGGTGAAGCCTGCATTTTGCAACATCCTGAGTGTGTGTATTGTGGCTGTTCTGACTTCTGCTTTTGTTTTTGCGTAGATTAGTGTGACGTCTATGTAAAAGACAAGGTTTACCCCATGCTTTGTTTTCAGGTGTGCCATGAGAGCCTTCATGATTTTTGTGGAGATTCTAGGCCCTGGAGAGTAACCATTGGGGAGACAGGTGAACCTATATCTATTGCCATCATGTATTAGTTGTAGGAGGTCCCTATCCCTCAGTTTTACCGGTAGTGAAAAGTAGGCCTGGGTTATGTCTATGCTGGTTAGGTAGCTGTCTTTTAGGACCGTCTTCATAACCACCTACAGGTGGTCCATTTTTAAATGCTTGTATGATATGTATTCATTCAAGCTTGACAGATTTAGTATGGGCCTGTATGTTCCATTAGATTTTTCTTTTAGGAACATGTGTGAGACGAAGGCTCTAGGTAATGGGAAGGCAGGTTCTATTATGCCTTGTGATAGCAGTTTCTTGAGTTGCTCACTCATGATTCTGTCTTTCACTGGGTCCAAGCACCTAGAGTCAGGTTGTCTCAGTTGGGTGGGCAGGGACCATAAGCTTATGGGTAAGCCTTTTACCATGTCCAGTACCCATCCGTCTGATGTGTATTGTGACCATGTGCCTGCTTCCCTGCCCAGACCACCTGCCTGGAATGTGTAACTTGTATGTGTGTGGGAGGTAGGTGAATTTATTTTTGTTATTAGCGCCTGTTGTTGGTGCTGCCTTTGTTGCGCTGGTGTTTGTCTTGCTTGTTTTTGTGTTGTTTGCTATTGTTGTATTGGCCTCCATGTATTGTTTCCTCTTTTCGTCATACTGCCCTTGGTGGGTGTTGTTTCTGTGTGACTGTTGGTTGTTTTAGTGGTACCTGTTGTTCTATTGCTGTTGGTGCCCTCGCTGTTGACCTGGCCCTGGGCTGGGCCCTTGGTGGAGTTTCCCTGGTTTGTGGGCTTCCTTTTGTCTTTGGGTCTGATAAAGACTTCCTTAAAGGTGTCATGTAGCTTACTACATGTGGTGACTTCCTCCTTCAGGCTGTCACCTAGTAGGTACTGGAAGCCTTGTTTATTGTTGTCTTTGGCCAGGTGTGAGGTGGGGCCCTGTGTCCATGTCCATTGTGGGTGGTATGTTGGTGCTGGGGCGTGCTGTGGGGGCAGGTTATGGTGAGGTAGGATCCTCCTGTGTGTGGTGGTGTGTTCTGTGTCCACTTGGTATCTAGGATGCAGGTAGTATTCCATGTCTGCCTCCTGTAGGTTGCTATGGTGTGGGGCTGCATAGCCACCTCGTCTGGGGTCGAAGGTGATATCGCTGTAGCCCTGGAGTGGCATCCTTGGGTAGTTGTCCCCAAAGGTGGGTTGTTTCGCTTGGTAGGTTACCCTGCCTCTAGCGTCATCTGGTGCTGGGGAGTCGGGTGTGTACCTGGTGTACCCCGCCCTAGTGTGGTGGGGTTGGTGCTGTGTGAGGTGTAGATGTCTAAGTCTCTTCCATTGTACTCTAGTGCTTTCTGCTGCAACTCCTACCTCTGTTTCGGCTGGACTTTTGGCAGAGTATCTAGGGTCAGGTCAGACTTCTTGTGGCCACCTCACTAGTGGTGCATGGAAGTCTATGGGTTCCTGCAGTGGCTGCAGTAGGAGCATCTCCCTCCCATGTTCTCTGAGGATTTGTATCTGATCCTCCGGGCAATCTGGCCCGCCGGCACTTGGCTGCTCAGTTCCCAGTCCATCCCATCCTCAGGTATTGAGTCAAATTTTTGTGTTGGGATGTCACACTGAGCGTCAGCGTTAGTGCTGTCGTCAGATGTAAAGCTGGATTGGGATGTACATGCCCTGTTCACAGCTATAATGTCCTCCATGACACTCTGACCGGACTCTGTAGCCTGGGTATGATCCCCCTGGGGGGTACCCTGCCCACCAGAAAAGCGGGAAAGGTGGAGTCTGAGCTCGGAGTGGTAGCCTGGTGCTCCATTTATTTATTTTTTTCGAGAAGTTATGCTGAGCGGTTTGTGTTCAGCTTTTTATACATTTTCTCCGCCCCATCTATTGTTTTAATTGGATTCCTCATCCTCCAATCAAATAAGATTTTACATATCTGATCAAATAAGATTTTACATATCTGATCTGGGGGAGGGGTGGGGCCTCAGGGCGATGTGATGGGCAGTTTTATGGCCCTTTGCCCAGTTTTCTCTGATCCCAGGATCAGCGAGAGGGACTCGCTTGCTCTGTTTGCTCAGAGCGGTGGCCCAAGGAGCCTAGCTCCTACCTCCACGGCTATCACTGTAAGAATGAAAGCGAGGTCCTGCTATATACCATAGCTACCCCTGGCTTAAATGCCACTCTTTGAAATAATGTATATAGCATCCACAATGTAGTTCATTTTAATCTCAATTTATAGTTTTGCATAAGGATAAGTACTGCATGATGTTCTACAGACATCTAGAATCATACATTGCATAAAATGTGTAAAATATTAATCTCTCCAAAGAATACAGCTTCAGAGCTAATATTTTCGGAAGGATCTCTTTGATAACCTTCCTGTTGCAATATTGAAATTCCATCCAACTTGAATCCTAGCAAACTGTCAACTTCCTAGGGTCCTAGATCTCTATCTGTAATGATAACCATGAAACACAATCTACGTAGAAATACTATCTAGATCTCCAGGGGCCCCATCGATTTTAGACGATTCTTTTTCGGGATACAGGTATCAATACTATTTTGAACCCGATCTAACAGAAAGAAGTTCCACTCGTGCAGCAAGTGATCTTGATCACATGGCTCCCACATAAGAAATATAACGCCCCAAAAAGGGATTGGGGGACGAGCAGGGGGAGGTTTTCTTTTCTGGCTGGCAGTCAAGCTAGGTTCTTAGCCATGTTAGCTTGGTGCATGTCACAGGGTGTGGGGCAGGGAGAGGGGATGCAGGGTGATGGCCTTTGCCTGCAGTCTGACACAAGTCTGTACTGACACGACTGGTGGCGCCATCTAACAAGGGTTAGGATCTCTGCAGCAGGAACCTTTCAGTCAACTAACCAATACATCCAGGCTTCCAAGGGTTTGCCACTCAATTAGACCCTTATTCAATTCAACATAGTTCACATTTACTAGAACCACTCCAAAAGCATCCATCTAAAATGTAAAAATTCCAAAATTCCAAATTATACTTTATCATCATTGCACATCATAAAAGTAAATTCTGCATGGCTCAGTGCCAAGGTACACGCAACCTTCTGCAAACTGTCACTCTTGAGGTGTACCAGCTAACTTTAGATCTGTCATAGAAAGTCAAGTTGGTGCTTGAAGAGTGAAGACGCGTGCGCCCTATCTTGCCCTGCGTACTCCAGTCCCAGCACTTCATCCCTGGGAATCGCCGCCTCTCACCCTTGGGGCTGGCCGTCCTCAGTGGTGGGATCTCTCATGGGAAAACCAGAAGAAAGATCATCGTGTTCTCTCGTGTGCAAATCCCGATTACACCCCCTTCCCCACCCTCCAACAGACACGACCATGCTACACACCTCTACCCCACCAGCTGGTAGCGTCATGTTACTCACTACGCATGCCCGAGCTGCTCTCGCGAGAACTGGAATGAGGCGAGAGAGTTGGCAGAGGTGTTGCAGTACGCGTGTGGGACCCACCTCTCAGTGCCTATGTGAGTGAGTGTGTTGGAGAAGGAATGAGAGAAAGGCTGGGTGTTATGGGAATGGGAAAGGGGTAGGATCTGGATGGGGTATGTGCTCAGGCACCAGGACTAAAAAGGGATGGAGGGTGAGACAATAGAGGGGGCTAGGATGGGGGTGGGGTGGGGTGTGGGTCAGGGGTATTTGTCTCTTGAACATAACTCCCAACAGAACAGACTCAGAGCTAAGTTAGGGTCTTCCCAGGGCTCACAAAGAAAATATAAAAGAGCAAGTGCATGTCCTATTCCCAATGGTAACACCTCAGCCAAGGACAACACAGAGGGCCAAAAGGATCTGCCAGCGAGGAATCTTTTCAGGTGTGGCTGTAGCATCTGACTTTGATGTCCTGAGACTGGCATGCCGCCCGGGCCACGCCCTTATTTGGACATGACTGCTATTTGGCACAGGACTTAGATGGAGTTGGGCAGAACGGGGGTGAGGTGGATTTCTTCATTTGGCCACTTAATCGCAGGCTCCAGTCTTGGATAATCAATAAGAGGACAATTAAGGTGGACTAATCGAGGTGGGAGGGAGCTAGGGAAGGGCCGGACACAGCCGTAAATACGGCCCTGTCACCCATAAAGCTTCTGCTGCGCAGCGTCAACGTGTCAACGATGGCCATTATGGGGGACCAACGATAGGAATAAAAACAGGCTCTCTGTGGGGCCTCAAAGGGCCACCCACCATAACAACTGCATGCAATATAGCACTGGGTGTGGGTTATACTGTTTATAGCTTCCAGCAGGTGTGATGCTGAATGAAAAATATATCTAGGCATGTGTCATGTTTTCACAGCAATAGCCTTGTGGTGGTCACTTCACCACTGAAGACTCAGTCTAAAATGGCATTAGATAGGTAGAAAACACTGATAGAATTATGCTCTTGTTCTAGGCATTATTTCTTTTTCAAAAATGCTAATAAGCATATTGAGAATTGCCCCGCCCCCCCCCACTAACAAGGGAGATGTTTAATCAATATGTCATAAATAAGGAGAAGTTAGTGAGAATAATCAACATGTTGCCGACCAATGGATAATGAAAACACGAATTGAGTAACGTCCAATGTTCAGCGTACATGGTGTAGTATACCCATTCGATATCCAATTAACTGTAGAGTGGATCTGAGGAGGTCTTTACATAGAGAGTTTAATATTGCCCATGAATTTCAATCGAGTGAACCTAACGTATTTGAAACAACCCAGGAAACAACCAACAACACAAATGGCTACACAACAAAAAAAAAGTAGTAAATGGGGCCCGGTGTCCCACCTGCATAAACAGCATTGTATTTATAATGCAGTTACACACATGACTAAAAATACAAAGCAGAGAAAAGTTGATGGTTTCAGGTGATTTATGAACAAGGCCGTGGCAGAAGGGCAGAGGGCCAGCGCGTTATTTGAGAACTGTGCACATACCAACATAAACTTTACAGTTCTAGTTGTGCATGCTCCAGCCTGCACGACCTATAAAAACACATGTGGGTAAAAACAAAAGTAGGCTGGTATTTCCATGGCCAGCTGTGTCCCACGTGATTCTCGTGCACGACTCCATGGTACATGTAAGAGAAAACATTCATGCTTAGGGTAGGTTCACCATGATCTTGACGTCCAAATAACTTCAGCCTCAACCAGTGATCATGAAAGCTATTTTAATGTTCAATTGGGATTATCCGACTGCTCAGCATTGATTAAATAAGGTTGAAATGTTAAATTGGCATGCAAACTGAATTTCTTGTCATCGCTTTGAGTGGGTGTCTCAGAGTATATGGACGTCTCAGGGTAAAGCTACCCTACATGCTGATAACGGTACAGTCCCAAAAGAAATACCTGGCAAAATCAACACCTTTCAACATAGTCGTGTTACTGCATGAAAAGACTTGGTTGAAGTGCTCAGAGAAGGCCATTAAAACTAAAGGGACAAAAAGCATTGTTTCTGCAATTTGAAGATATATGCGTGCATAGATCTCTTGATGTACCTCTGCCAAAAGAGGGTGACACAAAAATGAAGAAGCTCGACTGATTGAAAGATCAGTTCAAACAGGGCCACCCCAATGTGTGAATAATGCCTGAAGATGAGCAGATCAAACGAGTTGCTCTTTGTGGTGGTGATTTCATTATACGTCCTCTCTGAGCAGCTCCTTCCCCCAACTTGAGCTGCTCCCCAACCTTCTCAAAAGCACCTCAGATTCTTTCAGAAAAAGGCACGAACAAATAACGTCGATTGTCAATTCCCGAAATGGGTCTATAGGATGTTTAATGAGCGTGAGTCACTAAAAGAGGGCGCACGTGTCGTTTTTTAGGAGCAGATCCAAGGCTTGTGAGCAGCTCCCCATGGCGCCATGACAATGGGGATTGGTTGAACAGCATGGGGTGCCAACTGACAGTCTATGTCTATGTGCAGACAAGTATTTATTCATATTTAAAACTAAAAGGTTTCCTCATGGCAGAGTAGGCTTATGATATCGCAGTATAAAGTGCACCAAATCAAGTGAAGCACCCTTTTGAAAATCAATGGTGGCAGTAGATTTCAGTTTATTTGCATTGCTGCAGTAGTGTCTCTTGGAGTCTCGGCAGTGGATACTGTATTGTGAAAATCAAAGCGTGAAAAACCATTGAAATTTACCTAATTACATAAGGAAATCTAAACTATTTGCAGTTTGGTATGCTCACTGATAATAATCTTTGAGAAAAGGAGTACATATCTTCAGAGTAGACTATTGGGGCCTTGAGGGAATAGTCCATAATTAAACAAATGTATACTCTTGGCAGCCCATTGAGCTGCTCAAGTTGGGCATGAGCAGCTCATAGCATGCCTTATACCAATAACACCCTTCTTCACTGAGCACCTCTGGAGTATAATTTATCACGAGAACACCTACTGTCCTCCCACCGATCACAGACCAGGCACATCCCCATTATGCAGCGCCAAATCATTATTATTTCATGCTCACCTTTTATTTGGGTGGAGTGCATTTTCTTGTACCCCTAATCTACATCAGCTGAGCGCTAAACAAAAAGCAGTCACAACACTCCTCTTAAATTAGCACACCACTGAAAATCCCTAAATTGGTCCCTAAATTGAGAGTGGATTTCTGAAAGTTACTTCTGATACGCCATAAAAAGGTCCAAACTTTGTTCTCGATCACCAATAGCTTGCGTTATATTGCCAATAGCAATCTCTTAAAAGGCTCACAATATTGGCACTACTGTAATAATCATTTTTGGAAATTCTCTGTTGTATTCGCCTCTCCTCAATATCACCATCTCCCTTTCCATCTAAGGTCTCTTTTTTACAGATATCAGCAACTGTTGGAAAGGCAATTTAATGATATCTGCATTGAGACGTGATAAGGCTCGCCTTGACGTCTTCAAGTTTTGCATGGAGATTGAAGATGGTGACCTCTGATATTTGGAGTCTCATACAATAACAGTAAAATATCAAATACATTGTATTTTGTCGAGGCACCCTGCCTTCTCAACGATACCCATCACCATTGATTTTTATTTGGGAGTCAACAGTGCAAACGTTGTAGAATTCAGACCCTCCTTGTACAACAGTCGTATTGCAGTATTCTGCAGTGATGCAAGACACGTATGACTGCTGATGTGTTGCGGCCCTCGCCGCTATCGACTGAACGAAATTGAATTTTCCTCAGGGCAAAGTGAATTTTCATAACTTGTCGAGGTCCGATCTAGTCTCTCATATGGGTTTCACTGGAGTAGGATTCCCTTGGTGATGTAGATAAGGTTTTATGGCTCAACACCCTAGCTGGGACCCTGTACTGCTTCTTCCAATTCTCTCGATGGGCCATCACGTGTCCAGTGGGGGAGTGGCGATCAGGTCCCTGTTGGGTCCCTTGAGTCTTGCAGTAACCATTGGGATAAGATCTACCACGTCTAGTTGTGTGTATTGGGTGCTTCTTGGCTACTGCAAGTTGAGCCAACAGACCGAGACTTCCCATTTTAAGGGTCAGCATTCCCCATCTCTGACCTCCCAACCCACCCCATCTATATATGTAGCCATGACTATGGAGATTGAAATTTAATCTTCAGTAGACATCTCCTGTCTCATAGCAGGCGCAACCCTGCATCTATTGAGACGTTTGAGATAACAGCACAGCATCAAAGATTTAACCCCATTGGGCATACTGGAGGGACATTCTCCCATTGAGTGATAACGATAACAGATAAACCATGGTCCCATTGTTTAATAATTCCAAATGCGAAGATTCAACCTAGTTTGAACAGGTTCCACCAATGATCCCTTTCCATACACACAATGTCATGTCCCCTGTACCCCTTTGAAAATGCACTACATGTTGCCTCAGGATACCATTCCCAGTTTCGTGCAACAGTAATAAAACGCGGGATCACCAGCAAATGATCATGGGAAGCAGGACAGGTGCGTTGGACGTTGGTGACGTGTCTAGACGACGTATCTCATGACAGCACACCTTCAGTACTCAGTGAAACGGCCCTCTGTGACGTAAAGAGGATACCGGTAATTACAGAGGATGAGCAACTCGGACTCGGACTTATTCAAAGATATTCTCATCGTGCGTGCTCTACTGGGAGTAACAGCTTAGTCGTGTTAAGGGAATCAAGGGTTGGTTTGTTAGGATTCTTGCAAGTAGTTGTAGCTTACACTTACCTTGCAAGATTTCTATACTGGTGTATACCATCATATCCTGGTCCTAAGTCGGTATATCACTTAACAGGGGAATATATCATTATGAAGCTTCTTCCCCATACTTGTCTTTAATTCATTCACCTGATTCACCAAAAGTCAGTTCTAGATGATACATATTCAAACTGTTAAAGAAATCCGAAAGCCTATACCTATAAGGTTGATGCTAAAGCCAAGGGATAACTACTGCAAGGATAATTGACATCCCAAAGGAAATCCTACTATATGTATACTGCATATGGTATACCTAGCCCCTCATTTATTCTATCATTTCACTCACCATAATGTGAAGACTTGAATAATTGAAAGAAGGCTTTATGTCCTAACCTGGAATTGCTTCAGCTCAGGGACTGCATGGGAATTTGGCTAATATGACTAAATGATTTTCACTAAAATCCCATAGTTCACCGATGTTCGAATGGAGGTGATGAATTGCTGGCACTAAATACAACATGGTAGAGACCTCCGGTGGTTATAAAGGAACCCACTGATGTCAATAAAGAAGCTATAGCATCTTGAGCACAGCCTAACTTGGAATTATGAGCACAAAATATGTTACTTTATATGAATTGAACATACGCTATGTGTTCGCTGAATTTTTGATACACCCGCATAATTATCAAGATCGATAATCAGTTTATATACCAACCTTACAAAAATTCCTGTTGGCACCATTCACCAGAATCTACCTATACCATTTCGAGGCCAATGATACAGAAATGCCCACTAGTATAATAATAATTATTGTGTAGTCAATTGTTATTGTTATTCTATTGGGTCTTGCGGTGATGAAAGATTTACACCTGTGTGGATTGTTTATACCAAATGAAAAAAAAACTTATTCAATTCAACTCACTTAAACGTGATAATCCATAGCCTTTATATTTCCACAAGCATTTTACAATTCTGCAACGGGAGTATAGAGGTCTGCATAATTCAAAGACGAATATGGCTTTATATAGGAATATCCTCAGCAAGAATTCTCCCTATACTTTAACTAGGTTTACTGAAACCCCCCTGGTGTTCACTGACAGTCTTGTGGGGGAACTGATGAATGGCTAATGTTTTGTAGAGTGCTAAACGATGTACAGTGGGCATGGCCTGGCATTTTTATCTCTTTAAGGTTGGGTAGAACTTATGTCCTTTGTCTAGAGGAGGAGGCGCGCTGAGAAGTATGTCCACAGAACGTAAGCCTCCATTGTCAGACTGACAGAAATTGCTCAAAGTCTAGGGTCTACGGGAAATATGAACCAGCAAGGAATGGCTATATTTCCCGGCTTGTAAAGAAGCCTATTGTAAATCTAAGCACCATAAGGTTTCAATAGGAATCATGAAAGGCTGTTATAAATCAGATCATTTAAGCATTGAGGTGCATGATGGACGGTTAACTCCACTATTTTCTTTGTTTTCTTCCCAGGCGTTCTCTTTGCTAATACTGCATTTATAATGAAATGTGTCTATGGTAATTATTGCTGGGAAATTACGACATCGACGCGACCCCTGGATTTCAATCACTGGCTCCAGCCAGGAGGCCAGTGTGGCGTTTTAGAGGCAAAAGATACGAATGGTCACAATAAATCCATTTCTAAAACCATATATATTATGACTATGACCAAATTTCAGTGTAAAAAATATTAATTGTTGAATCTACCAGGAATTCTTGTAAAACTGAACAGTAATTATATAGTAGGGAGTCAGTGTAGTTTTTACAAGAAGCCCCAGGTCGCAGTACGTTGGTACAAGGAATCTCTGTGAAAAATAACGATATCTCTGTGAAAATAATAATGGATCACTGGGAACTTTGGGATGAGGATTCCATTGTTATTTCGACTACATTTTCTTTACAGTATATAATCATTCTTAGGTGGGTTTTTCAGGATGATGTTTGTTAGCAATCGATACCATTCTGAAATGCCGTACTACTAAGTCAAATGAATAAATTAAGTCTTGGTATGGGCGGTTGTATTCGTGGGCTTCATCCTTTATTTCATTTATCATTGATCACTATGGTGGGATATAATGAAGGGACACCAATGGTCTACCCGTGGGCCTTACATGCAACCCTATAGATACACGAGTATCCTGGGCTTAGTAAACCATTAAATATTATGCAGCACCCTATAATGTAGCTGCTTTGGCCACTTCTGATCATTGAGTAATGCCCAAACCGACAGTTTAGATACAGATATTGCCGTAATAAAGATTGTCGCTAGTTGTATTGATACAGGATAGAGGGAGGCACAAGTTGGGTGGGTGCAGTGTAATTTGTGGTTGCATTTATCCCTGTTGAGACTTTGCACAGCTGGGGTATGATTGTCATTGGTTCAACGGCCAAGCCCCAAGGGCAAGATAAATGGGAGGGTGTTAAGTCCTGTAGATTTCTAGAGCAACACACAAAGTGTATACATACAAACTGATCTGAATACACCTGTACTAGCAGGTTTGAGTGGCTTCAAAATACGTTCAGCGGAGTTAAGAAGTAATGATTTTTTTAAAATCATACTTTCACTTTGAAGTCTAAGACATCTTTTACTTTAAAGTCTAAGATATGCAAAAAGTACTCCTCTATATCTTTCCTGGAATTAGCCAAATTAAATAGGCTTGTCCAGGGTTCAAAAGATAATGTTACATTACACGATACATTTCTGATTGTTGCCTTCCCAAAACTTTATTTTTGCATATCTCCAAAGGCAGGGAATAGCAAGAGAGTGTACTTGAGGGGATCACCATGTGTTAGGATTACAAGGCATTAATTATTACTTGACAAAGGCCAACAGAATGTCTGCCAAAACGCAGACCCATGCAGAAAGGACTCACTCTAATGTCGTTTGAGGTGTTTGCATTATAGCTGAGCAATAGTTTGTTTTCCATACGAAGAGTGTAGATGCCTTGTCATAATATGTCTGTTTAATCCATAGGATTTTTTGGAGTTCACAGTCCTCAAAACCAATTCAGACCCAGTTTGCCAAACTTTGTATATTGTCGATTTAGTCAATTACATTCTTTAAATAGAATTGGCCAACTTTATACCTCAAAGGCTATTATGAGGAATGAATTATTCCACATGTAAGAATGTAAGAATATAGATATATTTGTAATAGACTCTGAATGGTCTTTGGTTGTATACCTGCTGTTCCATGCAGCCATCAGAGGATGCTATAGTTTATTAACGGATATATATGATATTAGTTAGAATGCCCTCTTATCATTCATTGACAATTATCATTGTATATAATTACGTATACACATTTACCGTTTGATAGATCTCTGTCACAGAAAACCAGACAAGTTTATTTCAGTTTTGTTTTCAACTTTAATGGGGTAATTTTACATCGAGAGCGGGGCATGGTCGTTGATGAAATGTTTCCAAGGATGACGAACCCTGTATCAATAGAGAATGAATGAGTTAGATTCACCGCATTTTTCAAGAGCTATGTAAGAGAGTGATCTCATCTCGCCACGAGCATTTCCAACACTGCCCCCTAACTAACGTCTATTAGTTAGGGGGCCTATTCAATATAGAACACATTACTTCAAAAATCTTAACATCCAGGGAATAGGAAAGGCAGGGTAAGATAGTATTAAAGGGAAGAATGGTCCAAGATCCAATTAGACCTCAAAGTCTAGCATTAACAGAATAGAATTAAAAACGCTGTCTCTAAATTGTTCTTCTCATTGATATAGTACTTGAATTTGTCCCGGAAATTGGAGTGGAGGGAGACAATAAACATGAATTAAGTAGAATATCATGAGATATCAGTAGAAGAAACAATACCATGACAGTCGCAGGAGTTGGATATAATGCTATTCAGTGCTTACAATGTTTTCGTCTTTATTTCTGTCATTTACATAGTAATACATGATTATTAATTATTTATTTTGAATTATAAAAATGCAAATATACTGTGCAATAACGAGATATTAAATGATGTAACATCCAATGAGCTATGTATTTTGAGATGTAGCTCTGGCCCTCGGCTCGACGCGTCCATCCATGAGATTTCTGTAGCTTGCACCGTGGTAATCTAATAGAAAAGAGAAAACAGCAATCGTAATGCCTTAAAGGGATAGATTCCGTTGGTGTACATACGAACTGAAGTCCTGCTGTGTCCTTACAGCATGTGTATACTGCTTCCACACAGAGGTGCTAATTTTTATTGCCCCACAGGTGGTCCTGTTTGAAGTTTGGTCTGTGTGGGGTCATTAGGGTTTGGGGGTGGAGGTTGGAGCAGCTCCATAAACTGACCAACAACTCAACAGAAGTGGGTTGGTGTCTATTGATGGACCAGCCTAATTTCAAAATTCTGACAGTTGGAGAAAATAAAATACTCAATTTCTGATTGTTTTATTCATCAGAAAAAGCTGATTTTAGCTATACCTATCATTGAGGTACTCACACATATGGTATGTGCTTTGCAGAAAATAGTATTCACTAAAGACAGAGATATTTAGGATAACTTGGCATATTTGACCAGAGCTCTTTACCCCACCTTATATGAGTCCCCTGTGGGATCACAGGCTGTTCCGTCCTATTTATAGTCTTCGTTCCCCTTTAACCCCATCCCACCATTGACGTATGATTTGCTTAAAGGTCGTATCCATTGATAAGTGTAAAAAACATTGTAAAATTGTTTATTTATTTATTATCTTCTTCTCTAGTTTGGTTGAAAGAACTGGATTGTAAAGGTTCGTTCATTTAGGTCCTAGGGCACAATAATTTTTCATATTCTCTGAGGAAAGGCCATGGTTATCTTATTCTATTATGTCCCGTACGATACTCCACAAAATTACCCCCTCTGGTACAATTTCCCCAAAAGAAGTCCCCAGGTGACCTCATTTTTCTTATGCTGATGGGAATTGGCACCATTGCAAAGACCTGCAAGGATGATCTATCTTCTAAAGGAGCCTCTAAACTCGCCACCACTAAACATTCCCACCAGGTAACGCCATAGGGTATGGACCACATAAATCGTCTAGACCCCTTCTGGCCATAAACCTAGGCCAGGTACTTTTTAATGCTTCATTATGAGCCCCCAGACTAGCCTTACAATGACAACAGGGTTGTGCATTTGGCCACAGATTCTGACGCAAAGGAACGTTCATCATGAGGAAATGACCGCCACATCATTGTAATTCACACTGAGGTTGACAGCACTGACATGCCATCGGGATATAAAGGGAGAGAAAAAGGGGGAAAGGAGAGGGTAGGGGTGATTTGATATGTGTGAACAACAAATGTGGATCCATGTAGGGAATGAACTGGGGGCTGGGTTAGGGAAATTGGATATAGAAGGTAAAGGAAATGGACCATCTAAGTGGAGATTATATATCTTTATCCATGGAAGAGAAACTGGATGTATGGTAGAATGATCTGCGAATGTGCCACGACATAGGAGTGGAAAAGGCCTCGATCTAAGGAAAGCATGAATGAGGTACACGATGGAATGGATATTTCAAGTAAATATTATATTATGGGCCTCAGAGGCAGGAATGGCTTATAGGGAATAGATTATGTCATCAAGTCGGGAAGGTGAAGTAGAGAAAATGAAAGACCATACAATATACAATGATAACATGAATCATTCCAGATAGAGGATGGAAGAGGGAAATAGTGAACAGATGTGATGGTCCCAAGAGGGCTAGTAGAATCTACCAGATGTCATTTAGGTCAAATACCATGAATATACTACTTACCTTAACGCGGGTGTAATCTGACCAACTTTGAGCTAACAACCATGATTCATTCGGTCAAATAAAACAATTAATAGGCATTTTATCTATACATAAACTGTGCCTGGGAAAACTGTGTGGATGCAGCTTGGAAACAATCAATCAATAATCAACTTTGTAATGTACCTTTAATGTTCGATAATGCAATGAATGATTTCACAGTAAGATGGGATAAGATGTGATAGGGTGTGGAGAAGTTATAGTATTCATGAGCTACGTATAGATTCCCTGTATGCCTAATATACTGAATAGCATTCCCACTCAATTTGCTTAGTTATTATTATCAAGTTATTCTTTTTCGTCTACTTATTGATTACATGCCCCGCAGAGTATCAGTACGTTTCCCTAAATAGCTCGCCCAATCATATGATATTCATGCAGAAGTTGGTCAGTCTTTCTATATCTAAGTCTCGGTCTATATTTAAGTCAGTCCCTGTCTTTGACCGCGAAGAGAAAATTTAAATGTCTACAGTCAAAGTCTAGGGTGTACTGGTACATAGATAACAACCTTGCAATTGGTGGTTACAGACGTCAAAATCAGAAGATGGGTTAGTGTTATGTCCCTGTGAAGTGTTCTACATGATCACATTATGTCTATAGTGGCTTAACCCTGTATTCAGAGTCTATTTTGTTGTCAATACCTGACTCCTGTGCAAGTCACAGTTGTATTATTCCCGTGTCCAATACAATTGCCTTGCCCTCCTGTCCACAGTTGTACAATAAAAAAATAAATGGTTCTGTCCGAAATGTCTAAATCTATTTGTCCTTGTCAGTGTTGGAATTCCAATTTGAAAATTGGTGTGGGGTGGGGAGTGATCTGTCCTTAACAAAACTAACTGCCATTATCCCAAATGTGCTAAAACACACAAGAAAATGTTATTCTGTATTCAGTGTTTGAACTACTGAAGGTTATTGTGTCAGTCTTAAACACAAGTCTCAGTTGTGAGACATGAAAATATAAATATTTATATTATGTTCTCAGTGTCAAAATGAATTGGAGAAAAAGGTTTCTAACCTCAAGTCAAAGTCTGTGTGTTCTGCAGATGTCGGTTATACAAAAGGAGAAGGGTTCTGTCGCAGGTCTAGTCAAAACTACTATCACAGTTTAATCATAAGTCCTCTACATTTTCAGCCATGGAACAATGTAACTTCGAACGCAATAGCTGAATTTCAATCATACAATTGATCCCCTAAAACATTGAATGTAGTTAGGTCACGGTCATCATCACATAATTGGTCGTTAAACTGGCTATGTTGGGTATTTTTGATATCTAGCTCACTTACACTTTATCTGAGTCGCAGATAATATGAAAAGTGTTTTCAATTGTTTTACCATGTCATGTTATCAAAGGGCGCTGAAACTGTTCTACCTTGACTTCTCAAAATAAGATCACATTTCATGAAACCTTTTGGTCCTTCATACTAGTTCCTATTTAGCTCAGTCATACCTGAGCTCTGTCTGTATATTCAAGTCTCTTTGAATTGAATTATGTCAAGATATCGTGTTTGTGCTTTCATATATTCTCCGTTCTTACCTGCCTTCTGGGGTCTCCAGTTTCAAGATTCTCTTTCTAGAATCAGCTATCCAGCAGCTAATATTTTCTCATCATGACAACATATCAGCCCGGCATACAGGTTCCAATGTTATAAGCACCATCTGAACAGGTAATGAGACCCTTCGCCTGTCTGATACATCTGTCTGCTATGTATGATATGACTACATGTATCTTGTTCTAAGTGAGACCCCGGGCCTCCCTAGCCCACTTAAAAGGGTCTATTTCTCCTCTTTCCTATCCCCTCAGGATGTGTGTGGTGCACATATGTGCGGGCACTGACACATTCCTCTGTGAAATTGTGTAATGTAGTTCTCGCCATGAATATGACCTCAGCTGTCGAAATGGCGTTAAACATCTATTACTCACTCACTCACTAAGTGAGACCCAAATCTGTGGCCATCCCTCAGTGACTTCATTCTAACTATAGACCTGAGCTGTAACAAATGCAACCTGGTGCCACCTAGTGTTTCGTTTGCGACCTTCGCATCTCCCCACAGCTATGAATTTGGCTTCTCATGCTGTCTGCCTTCCAACTCTCTTAATACTGCTATGCTTACATAGTTTTATCAGATTTAAGCTGAATTGAGTTTATTGTCTTGGCTCAAATAACCTCATAACAGCACAGCCGTGTGACAATGCACCTTACCACCTTACCACTTTCTTGCTCTTTTTAGATCATGACTAAATTGGATTGCTCTCAGAGAACTGACTTTCTTATTGAAATGGGCCTCTTTTGCTCCTCCCCACCCAAGTAATTGCCCTAACAAATATGTAGTAATCGCTCTCTCTCTGTGGTTCCTTGTGCCTATACCTCGCCACACCCGTTAAATCTGAGGATGAAAGAAAAGTCACTGCGTTTACAAGTCACGCGCAGATCTGATCAAAGTCGATCATTCTTGCTCAGAAGGGGGAAAGAGGTGGTGTGTCTTTACCACCACTGAAACTACATGTTGCCCCCTTTAATACATAAGACACTTCTAAGATGTCATGAATAACCAACAATAGCTCTTGGAGAAGTATATATGAGGTGAGCACCTCAAAGTGCCGAGCTGCTCATGTTAAACAGTGGCAGGATAATGAAATATTCAGCATTTATCGCCCTGCAGCACCCATAACCTATGATGGAGATGAATGGTTAATACCCCTTCATGCAGGGGCGTGATGCTCTCTAGGTAAAACGTCTGGAGCACACTTCAAAGGAGGAAGTACTTGAACTCAGACAGAGATACAATTGTTAAGGCACACGTGTAATGACATGGAGAGGCGTGCAGCACTCTGCAGCACGTGTGCATCTTAGGGGTGGGCGAGCAGAAAGGTACTTCTTTGTAGATGCTTTAAGAACTCTGCGTCTGAAGCCTCCAGGGATTCATGTTTAGTCTAAGTGAGCATAGGGTAGGAGGCCAGGGGGTAGTAGCTCTAATACAGAAGAGGATTCTATTGTTCTACAATTATGAACGAGTCGTGTGTACAAGTTATGGGTCAATCCACTGAAAGTGGGCACTTTTCCATGGTAGAGGGTCATTTTTAAAAACTAAGAATTAGATCATGAAGCTTAATTGTATTGATAGCCCTATATCTTGGCTCTTAGGAAAGGTTCATTCAAGTCACTAACTCCCAAGCAGTCAGTTTTTATTGCAAATATTCAAAATTATGAAAATGTAATGGGCGTGAGCAAAATGAATCTTTCTCTACATCACAGAAATATCTGTCAGAACTACATGGTTTTCAGTTAGGACATTTGACAAGAGGTCCCAAAGACACACTATGAAGAAAATAGGAAAAAAAGATGGATATTGACAATACATAAGGAAATAATATGAATGTAATGGGCGTGAGCGTAATGGGCGTGAGCGAAACAACTTTCCCAGGCTTCAGACAGCCCCTCAGCAACATAACCTCACCCAGAATTAATCTAGGCAATAAAAATAATTTAAGAATACTTATAGGATGCATTTGGAATGCATAGAGCCTGCCAACATGCTTGCATTGCATTTTACTCATGCCCATTACGCTCACACCGATTACACTCACACCCATTACATCTGTAAGTTAACCCCTGTTTTTGCCATAACCAAGGCATGTAAAGACTCCAGTCTTTATGACTTATTAACAATAGATCTTCAAGTTAGGCTGGTTGAAAGAAAGAAAACTTTGATAGTATTTTGTCCTGGACGTAGAAATTTGAATGTAATGGGCGTGAGTAAAATGGACTCGAAAACACTTGAATATGTAGCGCACAGTCATGCATGCAAGTAGACCCTAAGTTTCTGTACCAGAAATCCCCTATGACGACCCTAATCTTGGTGGGGAATAAGAAGATTGAGGGTAGTGTTTTAGTGGGCGTACCAGTGTAGTTTTATTTTGCTGACACCTATTACAGCACCTGTACTTGGTTATAGAAATGAACAGGGGAAAAAGAATGCCAACCAGAGCACCTCCAAACAACATGAACATGTTAGATAGGACCCCCCACTAAGGAATAGATAAAATTATATTGGTCTTTTGCTGTTTGGCCTGATGGTATAGACCTTGGGATGAGATGGAAATTGAATAAAAAGACAATTTTTGGCCATTTTTGAACTTTGGGCCACCATATCTAAAAAAATAGCAAGCCAACATATGTAAACTTGCTCTTCTTTTGAAGCCCAAGGTGTTTTCTTTCAAATGAAACCAGAAATAAGAAGAATGGTTACTTACTTTTTATTTTACAGCCCCCTGTATCCAAAAAAAGACCAAAAAAGACCCAGGTGCCCACTTTCGGTGGATTGACCCATATAGGAATTCTAATTTTATACAACATGTATGTATTTCCTCTTTGCTATTGCTGAAAGTGTCTTCACTAAAACTGATCGAGAGGTCATTTCTTGGTTGATATTCATGTTCTTGTTCCATTCTTTTAATACTTCAGTAATACTTCAGATATTCTCCTATGAGCGTTCAATGCCCTAACGGTTACTTATTTCGTCATCTGATTTATCTAATATTCGATTCTCGTCTCTGTCCTGTTCTATTCTTGTCTCAATTCAATATCACAGTCACTCTCCTATTATATGTTTCCCCTCTGATTGTCATCACTGTCGTGTCCTATTCTGGTCACTGTTCAATATCACAGTCACTGTCCTATTATTTCTTTTCTGCCTGATTGTCATCACAGTCATGTCCTATTCTGGCCTCTGTTATATATAACAGTTACTGTCCTATTACATATTTACTATTCGATTCTCATCTCTGTCCTGTTCTAGTCTTGTCTCTGTTCAATATCACAGTCACTGTGCTATTATATGTTTCCTGTCCAATGGTCATCACTGTCATGTCCTATTCTGGTCTCCGTTCAATATTACAGTCACTGTCGTATCGTATGTTTCCTGTCCGAGGTTCATCACTGTCATGTCCTATTCTGGTCTCTGTTCAGATATAACAGTCACTGTCCTATCGTATGTTTCCTGTCCGATGTTCATCACTGTCATGTCCTATTCTGGTCTCTGTTCAAAAATATAAGTCACTATCCTATTATATGTTTACTATTCGATTCTCGTCTCTGCCCTTTTTTATTCTTTTCTCAGTTCAATGTCACAGTCACTGTCCTATTATATGTTTCCTGTCCATTTGTAATCTCTGTCATGTCCTACTCTGGTCTCTGTTCAATATAAGTCACTGTCCTATTATATATTTACTCATCTCTGTCCTGTTCTAGTCTTGTCTCTGTTCAATATCACAGTCACTGTCCTACTATATGTTTCCTGTCCAATGGTCATCACTGTCATGTCCTATTCTGGTCACTGTTCAATATTTCAGTCAATGTTCTATAATATGTTTCCTGTCCAATTGTCATCACTATCCTGTCCTATTCTGGTCGTTGTTCAATATCACAGTCACTGTCCTATTATATCTTTTCTGCCTGATTGTCATCATTGTCATGTCCTATTCTGGTCTCTGTTATATATAACAGTTACTGTCTGATTATATGTTTACTATTCGATTCTCATCTCTGTCCTGTTCTGTTCTTGTCTATGTTCAATATCACAGTCACTGGCCTATCATATGTTTCCTGTCCGATGGTCATCACTGTCATGTCGTATTCTGGTATGTGTTCAATATTAGGATGCTGTCCCATTATGCTTCCTGTCCAATTCTCATCTGTGCTATTATATGTTTCCTGTCGACTGTGCCCTGTTCTATTATAGTTCCTGTCCTATTCTCTGTATGAATTATTTGTTCTGTGCTAGTCTTGGGTCAGCATAAGGGTCCCTGTCCTATTCTCTGTATTAGTCCAGTTTGAGTGTCCATCTCATTAAAGTCCTTGTTGTATTCTCTGTATGAATTATGTGTCCTGTTTTAGTCTCTGTTCAATATAAAAGTCACTGTACTATTCTCAGTGTGCATTCTGTTCTGGTCACTGTCTGATATTAGAGTCCCTGTTATATAATCTGTACAAATTCTTTCTCCCATTCTTGTTTTTGTTCAACATTAGAAACCCTCTCCTGTTATCTCTCCTATGTTATATATGAATTCTGCATTCTGATCTAGTCTCTGTTCAACATCAAGGTCCCCATCTGATTCTCTGAATATGTCCTATTCTAGATTCTGTCTTGTATGCAAAATGCTGCACTAGTCCCTGTCCTGTTCTCTCTGTTAGATATGACAGTTCCTGTCCAATTAGTATATCCCAATTGGGTCTCCTTTTGACATCTCTTTTTGATATGGGAGTTCCTGTCCTAGTCTCTCTATGCGTGCTGTCCTAGTTTTGTTTCAATATGAAATTCCATGTCCTATTCTCTGTATGCATTATGTTCTGTTCTCTGTTTGATATGCAAGTTCCTGTCCCATTCGCTGTATGAAATATGTAACCTGTCATAGTCTTAGCTTAACATTAAGGTCCTTTTCTATACTCTGTATGTGTCATGGTCTTGTCTCAATTCAATATCCTGTGGCTTGACTCGTCTGTCCTATTCTCACCATGCCTTCTGTTCTGATCTCTGTTTGATATGCAAGTCCCTGTCTCAGTCTCTGTATGAAGTAAGTGTCCTGTTTTAGTCTCAGTTAAACATTGACATGTCTGTCCTAATCTCTGTATGTGTCCTGGTCTAGTCTCAATTCAATAGTCCCTGTACTATTCTCAGTATGCATTCTGTTCTGGTTTCTGTTCTGATCTCTGTTATGCAAGTCCCTGTCCTAGTCTCTGTATGCATTATGTTCTGTTCTCTGTTTGATAGGCAAGTTCCTGTCCTATTCGCTATATGAAATATGTGACCTGTCATAGTCTTAGCTTAACATTAAGGTCCTTTTCTCTACTCTGTATTTGTCATGGTCTTGTCCCAATTCAATATCCTGTGTCTTAACTGGTCTGTCCTATTCTCATCATGTCTTCTGTTCTGGTCTCTGTTTGATATGCAAGTCCCTGTCTCAGTCTCTGCATGAAGTAAGTGTCCTGTTTTAGTCTCAGTTAAACATCGAAATGTCTGTCCTAATCTCTGTATGTGTCCTGGTTTAGTCTCAATTCAATATAAAAGTCCCTGTCCTATTCTCGGTGTGCATTCTGTTCTGGTTTCTGTTTAACATGCAAGTCTCTGTCTTGGTCTCTGTTTAAAGTATGTGTCCTGTTCTAGTCTCATTTCAACATTGGAATTCCTGGACTATTCTCTGTATGTGTTCTAATCTCAATTCAATTCAAAAGTTCCTGTCATATTCTCAGTGTGTATTCTGTTCTGGTCTCTGTTATCCAAGTCTGTGTTCTAGTCTCTGTTTGAAGTATATGTCCTGTTCTAGTCTCAGTTAAACATTGGACTCTTTGTCCTAATCCCTGTGTCCTGGTCTAGTCTCAATTCAATTCGAAAGTCCATTTACGATACTCGCTGGAGCTTCTGTTCTGATCTCTGTTGTGCAAGTCCCTGTCCTAGTCACTGTATGCATTATGTTCTGTTTTCTGTTTGATAGGCAAGTTCCTGTCCCATTCGCAATGTGAAATATGTGACCTGTCATAGTCTTAGCTTAGCATTAAGGTCCTTTTTTTCTACTCTGTATGTGTCATGGTCTTGTCCCAACTCTATATCCTGTGTCTTGACTGGTCTGTCCTATTCTCACCGTGCCTTCTGTTCTGGTCTCTGTTTGATATGCAAGTCCCTGTCTCAGTCTCTGTATGAAGTAAGTGTCCTGTTCTAGTCTCATTTCAACATTGGAATCCCTGGACTATTCTCTGTATGTGTTCTAATCTCAATTCAGTACAAAGGTCTCTGTCCTATTCTTAGTGTGTATTCTGTTCTGGTCTCTGTTATCCAAGTCTGTGTTCTAGTCTCTGTTTGAAGTATATGTCCTGTTCTAGTCTCAGTTAAACATTGGAATCTTTGTCCTAATCTCTGTGTCCTGGTCTAGTCTCAATTCAATTTAAAAGTCCATTTACTATTCTCGCTGGACCTTCTGTTCTGATCTCTGTTGTGCAAGTCCCTGTCCTAGTCACTGTATGCATTATGTTCTGTTTTCTGTTTGATAGGCAAGTTCCTGTCCCATTCGCAATGTGAAATATGTGACCTGTCATAGTCTTAGCTTAGCATTAAGGTCCTTTTTTTCTACTCTGTATGTGTCATGGTCTTGTCCCAACTCTATATCCTGTGTCTTGACTGGTCTGTCCTATTCTCACCGTGCCTTCTGTTCTGGTCTCTGTTTGATATGCAAGTCCCTGTCTCAGTCTCTGTATGAAGTAAGTGTCCTGTTCTAGTCTCATTTCAACATTGGAATCCCTGGACTATTCTCTGTATGTGTTCTAATCTCAATTCAGTACAAAGGTCTCTGTCCTATTCTTAGTGTGTATTCTGTTCTGGTCTCTGTTATCCAAGTCTGTGTTCTAGTCTCTGTTTGAAGTATATGTCCTGTTCTAGTCTCAGTTAAACATTGGAATCTTTGTCCTAATCTCTGTGTCCTGGTCTAGTCTCAATTCAATTTAAAAGTCCATTTACTATTCTCGCTGGACCTTCTGTTCTGATCTCTGTTATGCAAGTCCCTGTCCTAGTCTCTGTGTGAAGTATGTGTCCTGTTCTTGTCTTGTTTCATCAATATAGTTCCTGTCCCATTCTCTGTATGAAATGTGTGACCTGTCATAGTCTTTGTTTAAAACTAGGGTCCTGTCCTAATTTCTGTATGTGTCCTGTTCTAGTTTTACTTCAATATAAAAGTCACTGTCCTATTCTCGGTGTGCATTCTGTTCTGGTTTCTGTTTAACATGAAAGACCCTGTCTTGGTCTCTGTTTAAAGTATGTGTCCTGTTCTAGGCTCATTTCAACATTGGAATCCCCGGACTATTCTCTGTATGTGTCCTAGTCTAATCTCAATTCAATACAAAAGTCCCTGTCTTATTCTCAGTGTGTATTCTGTTCTGGTCCCTGTTATCCAAGTCTCTGTTCTAGTCTCTGTATGAAGTATGTGTTCTGTTCTAGTCTCAGTTATACTTTGGAATCTCTGTCCTATTCTCTCTATGTGTTCTCGTCTATCTCAATTCAAAATAAAAGTCCCTGTCCGATTTTCAGTGTGCATTTTGGGCTTTGTTTGATATGCAAGTCCCCGTTCTAGTTTCTCTATCTGTCCTGTCCTAGTATTGTTCAATATGAAAGATCATGTCATATTCTCAGTATGTGTTCCATTCTGGTTTCTGTTTGATATGCAAGTCCCTGTCCTAGTTTCTATATCTGTCCTGTTCTAATCCTGTTCTGTCCTATTCTAGTCTCACTTCAACATAATAGAGTCCCTGTCCTAGTCTCTGTGTGAAGTTTGTGTCCTGTTCTTGACTCAGCATCAGGGTCCCTGTCCTATCATCTGTAATGATTGTCTCTTGGTCTAATCTCAATTCAGTATAAAAGTCCCTGTCCTATTCAATCTATTTGTTCTCTTATGGTCTCTGCTTGATATGCAAGTCCCTGTCCAAGTGTCTGTCTGAAATATACGTCCTGTTCTAGTCTCAGTCAAATATTAGAATCTCTGTCCTATTCTCTGTATGTGTCCTGCTCTAGTCTCAATTCAATGAAAAAGTCTATGTCCTATTCTCAGTATGTGTTCCATTCTGGTCTCTGTACGATATGAAAGTCCCTGTCCTAGTTCTATGTCTGTATGAAATGTGTGACCTGTCATAGTATTTGTTTAACATTAGGGTCCTGTCCTATTCTCTGTATGTGTCCTGTTCTAGTTTTACTTCTATATAAAAGTCACTGTCCTATTCTCGGTGTGCATTCTGGTCCACTCTCTGTTTAATATGCAAGTCCTTGTCCCAACCTCTGTATGAATGTGTGTTCCGTTCTAGTCTCGGTACAGCATTAGTGTCCCTGTCCTATTCTCTGTCTATGTCTTTGTCCTATTTGAAAGCCCCTGTCCTATTCTCCTTGTGATCTGTTCTGCTCTTGGTTTGATATGCAGTGTGAAGTATATGTCCTGTTCTTGTCTTGAATCAGCATTAGATCCCTGCTCTATTATCTCTGTATTGGTCTAGTCTCAATTCAATATAAAAGTCCCTGCGCTGTTCTCGGTGTGCATACTGTTCTGGTCTCGGTTTGATATGCAAGTCCCTGTCTTAGTCTCTTTCTGAAGTATGGGTCATGTTCTAGTCTCAGTTGATCATTGGAATCTCGGTCCTATTCTCTGTATGTGTCTTGGTCTAGTCTCAATTCAATATAAAAGTCCCTGCCCTATTTTCAATGTGCATTCTGTCCTGGTCCCTCTCATGCAAGGTCCTGTTCTAGCATCTTTTTTCAGCGTTAGGGTTCTACTCTCAATATTAAAGTCCCTGTCTGATTCAGTTTTGGTCTCTGTTAGATATGCAAGTCCCTGTCCTAGTTTTTATGTCTGTCCTGTTCTAGTCTCTGTTTGATATTAGCGTTCCTGTCTTGATTAAACATTAAGGTCATGTCTTATTCTGTGTGTGTGTCCTGTTTTAGTTTCACTTCAACATAAAAGTCCCTGTCCTATTATCGGTGTGCATTCTGCTCTGGTCTCTCTTTAATATACAAGCCCCTGTCCTAGTCTCACTCTGGAGTATGTGTTCTGTTCTAGTCTTGAATCAGCATCATGGTCCCTGTCCTATTATCTGTAATACATCCTGGTCTAGTCACAGTTCAATATAAAAGTCCCTGTCCTATTCTTCCTATCTGTTCTCTTGTGGTTTCTGCTTGATATGCATGTCCCTATCTCATTGTATGTGTGAAGTATATATCCCATTCTAGTCTCAGTTAAATATTAGAATGTCTGCCATATTCTCTTTATGTGTCCTGGCCTAGTCCCAATTCAATATAAAAGTTCCTGTCCTATTGCTGCTGGGCATTTTGTTCAGGTCTCTGCTTGATATGCAAGTCCCTGTATTAGTCTCTGTATGAAGTCTGTGTCCTATTCTCTGTATTCTAGTCTCATGTGTCTTATTCTAGTCTCTGACTAACATCAAAGTCCCTGTCCTATTCCCATTATGTGTCTCTGTTTGATATGTGAGTCCCTGTCTTAGTCTCTGTATGTTTCCTGTTCTAGTCTCCATTTTATTATAGTCCCCTTGCTGTTCTAATCTCTGTATAATAGTACAATACCTGTCCTACATTCTGTGTGTGTCCTGTCCTAGCATCTCCTCTGTACCTAAGTCCCTGTCGTAGTCTCTGCATGTGTCCTGTTCTAGTCTCTGTGAACAATATGTCTCATTTTCCTGTCTCTCTTTCACATATGAGGTCCTAGTCTCTCTATGTGTCTTGGCCTACTCAATTTCCTATATTAGAGTGTCCTATTCTTTGTATGAATTGTATGTCCTCTTATGGTCAGGTACAACATTAGTATTACTGTCCTATTCTCTCTATGTATCCCATTCTAGTCTAAGTCCCTGTCCTGTTCTCAATGTTTTTCCATTTCTAGCCATTGTTTGAAATGTGAATCCCTGCCATAGTTTTTAGATCTGTCCTGTTCTAGACTTCATTTTAGTCCATGTCAAATATTGTATATGAATTATCTGCCTTGTGCTAGCACCTGTTCACCACACGGGCCCCTGTCTATTTCTCTGCATGTGTTCTGTTCTAGTCCCTGTTCAATATAAGAGTTCCCATCATATTCTCGATGTATGTCATTTTCTAGTCTCTGCTCGATATGTGTTCCTGTCCTAGACTCTGTATGTTTCCTGTTCTCGTCTCCATTATATTGTAGTACCTGTCCTATTCTCTCTGAATTCTATGCCCTGTTATAGTCTCGGTTGAATGTTGGATCCCCTGTACTATTCTGTGTAAGTGTCCTGTTTTAGTTTCTGTCTAATAAAAGTCCTTATCCTATTTTCATTGTGGGTTCTTTACTAGTCTCTGTTTGATGTGCAAGTCTCTGTCTCTGTCCCTGTCATGTATCTGTCCTGGTCTAGCAGTCTAGTCAGATTCTCTGTTGAATTCGTTGTCCTGTTCTAGTCTTTGTTCAATATTATAGACAAGGCCAGAGAATTTGGCAAGCCCTCCCACTGCTCAAGAGTTCATAATCGCCCAATAAGAGTCCCATCTTGTTAACCTCCAATACCATCACCTTATGTCATTTGAATATTTCATTGAAATATTCATTTAGGAGCAGCTTTTACTCTTCCCCTTTGTTGGCTTGCCAATCTAACGGTCTTGACTATTATTAGAGTCTCTGTCCTGTTATCTGTATGTGTCCTGTTCTAGTCTCTGTTCAATAACAAAGCCCCTGTCCTTTTCTCAGTATGCATCCTTTTTTAGTCTCTATTTGATATGCAAGACCCTGCCCTACTCTCTGTATATATCCTGTTCACTTCCTATTTAATAATAGAGTCATTTTCCTGAATAAATTATGTTTCCTGTTCTAGTACTGTTTTAACATTGGGGTCCCTGTCCTATATATGTATGTGTATCTTTAATTGTCTACTAGTATTCAATATCAGAGTCTTTGTCCTAATTAATGTGTGTGTTCTCCTTTCTTTTCAATATAAGAATCCCTCTTCTGGTTTATGTATGGGCCATTCTTTTCTGGTTTCAGAGTCCCTGAATAAGTTATGTGTCCTGTTCCCACATTTGTCCTGTCGTAATCTCTATTTGATGCCCGAGACCCTGCCTGTCCAAGTCTATGTATTTACCCTGTATCCTGTTCCAGTCTCTATTTATCATCCGAGTTCAAGTCTCTGTTCAATATCATAGTCCCTGTCCTATTCTCTGAATAATTCTGTGTCCTGTTCTAGTCTCTGTGTGAATTCTCTTATCTGTTTTACTCTCGGTTCAACATAAGGGTCCCCATAATATTCTCTGTTTGTGTCTTGTTCTAGTTCTGCTCAATATTAAAAATCTGGGCCTAATCAATGTATAAAATATGTGTCCTCTTGTCTCTGTTCATGACTAGGAATGCTGTCCTGCTCTCTACAATGTGTCCTGTTCTAGCCTATATTCAATGCTAGAGACCTTCATTACCCTAACCTTTGTGTAACCATGTGTCCTGTTCCATTTTCTGTTCATTATGTCAGTTCTTGTCCCAGTTTCTATGTGTGTGTCTGTGTGTGTGTTCCTTATGCTTGCCCCTGTCCTATTCCTTGTATGTGTCCTGTTTGATTCTCTGCTATGAGAGTTGATTCAACATCCTATACCCTATCCTAATCAATGTATAAGTAAATTCTCCTGTTCTTGTTTCTATTCAATGTTAGAGTCAAAGTCTTTACCACAATATGAACTCTGTGTCCTGTTTTAGTCTCTGTCTCTGACTAACGCTGCAGCAACATTATGCCATATCTAACAAAATCTAATGTATTTATTAATATACTATATTCTCTACATTCACTAGTGGGACAATGTCCTCAATTTCCAACAGCAATTATTCATGTTGCAGTCTATGTTCAATATAAGAAATATTATCCATATTATTGACAAGTTTTATATATATATAAATATAATTAGCACACAATTCCCGTGTCTGGCTCTAGAACTTGTCGATGATCCCAAGAAGGATACTTGTGTGGTCGAAATAAATAATTCGAGAATAAATTAAATATCCACACAAAACCATTTGTGTGGATAGTTAATATATTCTCGAATTATCCATATTATTGCATATATATGCTGTGTCCTCTTTCTTGCCTTTGTTAATCATTCATGAGAGTTCCTGTCTCTGTATGTGTCCTGATTTAGTCTCTCTCCAACACGAGAGACCCTCCTTGATCTTATCAATGTATAAATTCTGTGTCCTTTTACAGTCTATCTTCATTATGCGAGTCCCTGTCCTATTCCCCTATGTGTCCTGGTCTATTCTCTGTCCACAATTCGCATTAGTCTTATTCTCAGGTACATCAATGGGACACCCCCACTTGGGTGCACTGAGAAAATATTGTTACTCACATGAGTCTAGATCCAGACTCAGGCAATGTCGTCAAAATGACTATGACTTGAGACTCAGCCTGATCCTTGGATGATACTCAGGCAAAGCCAGAGTATCATCCAAGGATCAGTCTCAGGATCTGCCTGAGTATCATCCAAGGATTAGGCTGAGTCTCAAACTATACTCATTTTGGGGACATTGCCTGAGTCTGGATCTAGACTCATGTGAGTAACAATATTTTCTCTGTGTGGCGTGTACAACAGTTTTGTGCATAATCCTATTTCTTTCTCCTGTTTTCATGTCTGTACACTATTAGCGTCAATAATCATTAGCATCACCTTTGGTTCTGGTTCTCAATTATAGAACTCAAGTTCCTGTCCAAGTGTCTGCACTGGTTCCTAGCTGTCCAAGTCACTGTCCATGTTCCAATTCCTGATTTCTTCGTCTTTACTCTATGTATATAAGACATCTTCTGGTCTCAGTTTGGGTTTTTGTTCAGTCAGTAAAGTAAACTATTATCTCTATCCTATAGTCGTTCATGTTCTATTTCTGTCTTGTGGTGTGTTATTCTGTCTCTGTCTCTGTATATTATCTTTATAACAGTGTCCTACCCTTGACTACTTGTCCTGTCCCAATATTACAGTCACTATGCCGTGTTTCTCTCGAAACTCAAAGTCACAGTTCTAGCCATACTTTACTCAAGATTAGTGCTCTAGCCTCCATCTAAGTTTCTATTTGTCTCAGTTCAATATTATCTTGGCTGTATTGATATCAACATCATTATTTGATTCTAAGGTAATATCAGCGTCACCGTATTAGGGTCTGTTCAATTTCAGAGTGTGTCACAGTCTATGTTTGATATCACAGACTTTGTTCTTGTATGTGTCTGTTGAAGCCTTTCTAGACTATATTATTACTTACTAAGGCTGTTACATTGTCTTTCAATACTGTTTGCACCAGCCTCTGTTAAATATTAGAGTCACTATTCTAGTCTTTCCTCAATTTAAGTGTTCCTGCTCTAATCATCTGTTAGAACCTCTATTCTTATCCTGTGCCTTTCCACTTTCGTTCCAATCAACTAATTTATCCACTAACCTCTTTGACCCTGGTAAACATCCCTGATTTTCATTATAATCTGATCTTTAGACCCTCTTTTTTTCTAATAATCAGTCCATCACTCCTTTCCACTGCCTCAGGTTAGTCATTTTACAACTATTCTTTTGTCTTTGACGAGGTACATTTCCCTGTGTTCTGATTAGCTTCTAATCCTCACCAATGGCTACTTTCATACATACCCCCATCTTGCTTTCTGATCACTATCACTTTCTGTACTAATTATATCCTAATAATGTTTCTCTCTAATCTGCATAATGCCAAAACGTAGGCTTCAAGTTTGCTTATAATTTAACTGTACTTTTCTCTCAATATTTCTCAGTTTCTAAATCAGGGGGTACTAAGTGGTCTGATTTTCTCACAAGTGCATTGTAGTATCAGAGTATTATCCGATTGTATGATTAAATAGTTTGATTCGAAAGCATTCATACTGTTGATCTCATGGGTGAATAGTTGTTGTTGTTTGTTCCTCCCCGGGCATAAAGATTCACACCACCTCCGCTTAAGTGCACTGCTCTATCTTAGGCTGTGTCTCATATTCTTATCTTTTGATGATTGTTTACCGCGCTGTATAAACCATAACTTCTCTGGATTAGGAAATTGTGACTATTATTTTGTCAACATTGGAACACTAGTCTATCGATTCCTCTGTGCCTCTGTTTTGAAGTTTTATGAAGCATTAATTTAAGTTACTGAGATCATCTTTTCTTGAGAACCCCTCTTTCTCTGTTAGATGTTTTCTGGCCCGTTTTGCAATAATAATGCTAGAACATACTACTTATGTCATGCTATTTAGGTTGACATGTTCATATGTCACTTCATTATAAGCATAAGAGTCAAATACTTGACTTTCATCACTTGTCTCTTTTGAGTTATCTATACCTTATTGCTGCAGGCAACATTCGGTCTCATTACAAATTCTGTCTAGATCATTGCACTTTTACGTTTTATGGTTCATTATGTACCTTCACTGGACGCTTTCATGACTTAAATCATTGTTTTTCAATGGCGGTGGACTTTCTATTTTAGTCTAAGATATAATTTATTGACAATATCATTTTGACAAAAAATATAAATCCATCGATATTTTTCTATGATCAAGTGCAGAATCAGAAATTAGATTTTGAGCTACCAAACAAGCACTTGTATACACTTATCATTGATTATGTACCTCTGCTTTTTGTGCTTTTTATTCTTTATCTCTAAACTTGTGTTTTGATTAAAATATCAATTAGATTTATCCAGATCTTATTTGCTTTATGCTATAGAGTGGCTGGTTCAATGAAACCTTTCATTTCCTTCAGAGGTTCTACATTATTTTCATTAGAAACCTGTGTAAAACATTCATCTATGGATTACTACTATACACCATCTTAGGTGGGTGAGTTTCATTTTATAATGCCTTGTGACCTGCTGCTTTTGTCAAAATGGGGTCTCATTCTTGCCTTCGTGTATCTTGAGATACAATAGTATCATGGTTTTGGTCAGTTTGATGCACCTATGGCAGCATCTATTCGATGGTATAGTTTTATATCTTTCCCAACTTCGATGGATAGTCCATTCTATATTTGATCAGTCATGATCATGAAGATTTCAGATATAAAACATTTGTGTCATTTTTGCTAGGTTTTATCAGCTTTTGTTCATGGATGTGAATAAAATGTTAGTGTTCCCCTATTTACTACCTTCTTTTTTGTGTCTCTTATCTTCATAATAATGAATTAATAAACATTTAGATTCGATCAGTTTGCTATGCAGGAAAACAAATGTAATATCTTAGCTCAACATACGAATGAGAGTTATGTTGTCTGGTTGATTCTTGTTTGCACTAAAATATTTTTTTCTTATTCAAACCAGTTAATTTTATGTTTAGTTATTATTAGCAGTTGTTCTACGAAAGTGGATTTAATTGCTATGTTAATGATATAGATATCTATCATCATTGTTGCAATCTATTTATACTAATCTGCTCCGACTATTTTGATGTAATCTTCTATCAACATCAAGAAAAATATCAATAAAATCTCATCTACATGCTCACAATCTAATTGGTTCTCTAGTTGTTTCTATTGGTGTCCTGTTTACTCAGTCTGGGTAGCCCCTAGCTATTTGGATAAGTACCTTTAATTCTGTTATCATTACCAGATTGCAATATGTTTGACATTTATAAGTATCATCCAATTCCCTTGTCGAATCCTCTTATGTAGTTAGGTCTATGGCCATTCTGATCAGAATATCTGTACTAAATAATAAAGATCTAAAACGAAATATAAGGAAAAGTAATCTAATATCAGGGATAAACTCAGGTAGCTAAGAACATGAAAGCATTTGGACAACACCTAGTCTCATGCCTGTCCTAGTCCACCAAGTAAACTGTCGCCCCGTCTAGTGTCAGTTATTGGAACTTCATGGTTGTATCAGTCTCGTCACCTGGTGAGTTATATCAGTACTGATGGGAACATTGAAATGGGCAGTGCTATTGGAACTATGTTGACAATTTCCTACTTTGTGATATAGCTAACACTTCTGCTAGAGCAGCCATTATACTAGTAGCCTAGTGTTTTAAATTATCCTTGAACGTTATCATGAAATAAGTGGTGATAATGCAAGTTCGTCCTGTGATATCGTTGGACAGTATCACAGTATTTAGGAATAGGTTTCGTGCTCATGTTGCACATTCACTCATGTGGTTTGTTGCTCGCTTATTAATTCACATTTAGAATCGACTCTTATCTGTGGTTTGACCAGGAATTTCCAGTGGTTTTTGACAGAGATTTCAAACTTCAAAATTCCCAATTTTGCTTCCCATAACCAATTTGTATACTTTTTGATATAGTTGGGAAACATGGCCAGACATGCACAAGAACTGTATCGCTGCTTTTGGATTTTTTTTTCAAAAAGAGAGCAGCTTGGAGCATAGGCGATGATCTGATTGGCCGTCAGTAGCTGTTAGAAATCGTTATTAGCCCACTCTCTGAGAGAAATTAGTTCCATTAACCAAAATGTAAAAAAAGTCAAATGTCTCAAAGTGCGTCATTACCCAAAACAGTGGAGACACAAGGCGACAGAGTATGGACTTATTTCCATCTTGACCACTCCTGCCCCATAAGTGAATCCTTTTCTTCTTTGAATGGCGAAAGTGAACCCGAATCTTCTGTTAACTGTGTCGTAGAAATTATTCATTGCAAAATAACAAACCACAATCACGAGATGAAACCCTATGAAAAGCATTACAAAGTAATTACAACTTGAAAACAGAAAATTAAGTTTAACTTTCGTCTTTTTTATTGTTCTTTGCACTTTGAGACTTACATAAAATGGGTCCGTAAAGTCAGTCACTGAAAAACTTACAAGAATATGTACAATAAATGGGAAAAAAGCCTAAATTCTACTTCAATACCAAACGCCCAACATATTTATTCGGCAAGCGTAATGAATATGCTGGACAGGATAAGGAGTCAAAATTCTAATTTCGATCGATATGATTCATTTGTTTTTTAAATAGTTGTTTCAGATCTGACTTCTCACAAGTTACTATTTTCTCTCAGAAAATGTACCAAGAATTCTGCTCAATACAGTTTCTCTCGGTCATATACAAACCGTGTTTCTCATCATCTTCAAACCATTTTTAATTTTGAATTTATCAGCTTTCATTATCAGCCTGAATTATCGGAAGTTTTCTATTCAATAGCATCACGTGAGGCAATGTTATTTTGAATTCATCAAGGAATAAACTTTCATTGAAGCCTAAATGGTTGGATGTGTTCTTGTTGGTGGCATTAGAGTGGCATTACATTAAGCATGGCGATTGGATGACGTCAATATATCTCCAATTATAAATGTCAATGTCCATGTTATAAAGTAACCCTCATGTCAAGTATGTAAATATAGGCCGTCCCCAACCAAATTAGGCAGTCCGTCCGTGTCTGATCTGAAGAAAAATAAAACAAAGCAAAGAAAGCAAGAAAAAAAGCAAAAGGTCAGGCAATTAGGTTAATTGAGTATACATGTGCTTCCGGCTTTCAGAGTCAGGACAAGAGAGCCGTCAGGATATCATGATACTAATTAGAAAATACCTCTTGTAAAACATATTATGCAAAAGATGTTTTAGAAAAGACATCAATGGGGAATCATATAGACATTATACATATTATGGATTTACTAAGTTTGGGGCTAGAGAAATATGTCAGGGACCACTGGAGGGATCATATCAACTAGCGTGATGCCACCTACTTATCCTTCTACGAACCACAGACTCAGAGTCAAAGGGGAGGACACCTTGTGGGAAATGTGCGAACTGTCTGAGGTGCTGAGAGGGCTATGGTTGTTCAAGGACATGCTGTCCAGTGTGGCATGGTGATATTATGTTGAAATCAATTTCTTGAATAACATGACTGCTTACCATTGCTATATCATACCTCTACGCTTATCATACCTGTAAACAACAGTTAACCAATATATATATATATATATATATATATATATATATATAGATATATATATATATATATATATATATATAAATATATATATATATATACTTAACGTACGGGATATTGAGCCTGAGGCTTCTTCATTATCATTATTATCATTATTATTTTATCTAGCAGCTACTCTTCTGCTCCTCATCTCATATTCAGAGAGCTATCTGCAGCAGTCTTGCTGTAGGGGATGAGCACTACAATGGGATCATAATGCCGGAGTACCTCAACAGGTGCACTCCAGCCTGGGGTTGATTCCCCATTTTTGACGTCATACTTCCTTATTTGGACATTTAATTTGGTGGGTTTTCAGTACTGCTGGGTGACAGCAGGAATCTCCTTGTATGGTGAAGCTCTCTCATCATGTGCTCATGGCTGCTGTTAATAGCTTGGCAATGGGTAAAAATAAGCAGCAGGTGTGGCTGGAATTGAGAATAATTCCATTAGGACACCGCATGACGGCATCTGCTATATGGCACTGCTTCATGAAGCAAATCCCCACTGGTGGTAATATACTGCAGGGCTGGAACCACATTCTGTATGGCTTTATACAGCTTTTATATAGAGTGTGGCACACTGCAGTAATCATGTTTTTTTTTTTTATTGTAAGATAGAGTCCCAGTCATTCTCCACTCTCTATATAGCTACCCATGTATATTACAGACATAGGTGCCCTCTCTAAGTGGCCTTTACAGAGCACCTCTGTACTAACGTATTAGCGCCGTATGCCGGTGGAGCGGTACTGATAGCTTCAGATAGTGAATAATTTACACTGCTCAGGGCTGTCCCGCCGCCACTCCATGAGCCCGGGGAGGGTCATGAGCAGCAGCTCTGGGGAGATCCTGGGAGTTGCTCACTGCTTACCAGGCAATGTCTGAGTTGCTTTGAGCAGCTCAGATATTGGATACTGGCCGTATGGTTATGCCCTTTAACAGTCAGCAGCTCATTAGCACCTTACCTCATGTGGTGCTGATGTACCCTCATCTCTGTCACATCGTCCTCATTAAGTGAGCACCTCTTACCTGCCTCAGGGACAGGACAATGCCTCCTGAGCAGCTCTCGGCCTGCGTAGACTGTACAATGAGCTCTTAAGTAACTTCATCCAATGTATACTGAATAAAGGACAATTCAGGTACACTCAATATTCTACAAAAGATCTAAGTAGTTTACTACGTGCTATACAAGTAAATAGTAGAATGTGGGTCTCAATTTTCAGAAATCCGAACGAGGAGTGTCGCAGGGAGTCAGTATTAAAGATAATTGTCATAGGAGACATTAGCATTGCCATGGCAACAGGTGGCCGTTGGGAAGAGGCTGTGTGCAGCAACGTTTAATGCCCTCTGACGGGCCAAGGCAGCACTACACGACAGACAGTCATTACTGTTTCTACGCCTAACAATGCCATTTGCAGCATTGTCGTTTTAATTCCGCTCCAAGGTGCGCAATCTAAATACTCCCCAATGTCATTGCAATTTCTTTAGTTTCAAGTGCTACTGTGCATTAGCCTATTTTTAGAAAGAAAGGAACTCGATTTACCTATTTCTCGTAGAGGTTTTTTTAACCTTACCTTGTAAGTTAAAGGCATGGAGCATTCATTTGATTCACAAGGATTTTCTACATAAAGGGAAATGTTCATTTCTATGTACAATGCTGTTGTTTATATTTCAGAGGGTGATACTCACTGTGTGGGATTTCTAATGAAAGCAAAATGAATTGTCAACAAGCATGGTCTGTATCGTCTCAAGGTCAACCTGTGATCTAAATATAATTCTTAAGCAGTAAACATCAAGGGCTGTCCATATTAAAAACCTGACAATCTATTCTTATCAGGCCTGAGTAGGGACATCCATCTCCTCACAGGCTTTGATACAGGTTGGGAAGAAGTCTCCATTATGCATGTCATGCTGCTGGGATGGCGCCTATGAGGGGGAGAGAAAAAAGTAGCTGTTATAATATAGTACTTCTATCTGACTGACATTCTATCTCAATCCTATGTCCCCTGTGACTGATAGGTCGACAGGAAGCCACTTCTACTTATCACTGTATGGGGTAGGGGCTGGAGGCACTGTGGTATACAGCGAGTTAGCGGCTCTATGTATTACATAAACATCCAATTTTACTCTCTAAATAAGGCAATTTTTTATAGAAAGGCTCAAAATGCTTTTTCATGTAATTCCATATTCAAACATGCACTACGTATTCCTTTATGTGATCGACATATGGGAGAATGCAAAGTGCCCAATGCCATTAAAAAATAATAACGACTCCACACATGCGCAGGAGATAAGAATGCATGGTGAAAATGTACAAAGAATTTCAATATGCAGCAATGTTCATGTGTGTGGGACACAGTAAGGTATAGGGATTTTGTACATGATGGGGATACGCCATCACACAACATGTGCACGGGGCTTCGGATCAGCAGCATTGCAAGCAGAAACTGGTGATTTATCATTCTTTATACAATAGAGAGTAAAAGAGTGAGTATAGTATGAGGTAAGCTTTAGGGTTTAGGTATATATTTTATGGAAAGAATATATCAGTGTTCTGTCTGTGCAATACGACTGTTCCAAACCCACCCACCCGCTTCCCCCGGCACTTTTCATACAAAATTGCAACTGAAAGCCAATTGTATTTAAAATGGGGGAATAGCAACCTGAGGAGTGGACATACTAAAAACTAGTAACAAAAGCCGGCACTGAAATGAAGCTAATAAACGTGGAACAAAGTGTTATAAATAAAACAATGTCTTCATGCAAAGCTGATTTATAATTGTGAAGCATGATGCTTTGGAAGCAGTTAATTACAGCGTCTTCCACGATATGGATATGGAAGCGTGGCGCATGCAGTTATTTAAAGCCGTGCAATTTAATAAGCCAACACGCAATTAATGGACCATGCATCTGGTGGCGTAAACAACTTGGTTTGCGGCAGTGTTATCAGGCAATCTGAAGTGCAATCCTAGCAACATCTCATCAAGCCAAAGCCTCATTTTGATGGAACTTTCCTCATACTGAGAAAGGGGAAGGTAGGAGGAGGAAGGGAGGAGATGCTCCTACACTCTGACATGTCTGTATTACACATAATGACAGCAGCAGTCTGTGGTGGGTGTCAGGAGGGGTGGGGTGGTGATGGTGGGACCTGCTAGATGCCTTCAAAGAAGTAAAGGTGAGAGACTAATTACAAGGAAGTCCCCATAAGGTCCTAACGTTTCCGGTGGGTGGTTAGGCAGGTGGGTGGGTCGGTGGGTAGTACAGAGGGGGTGGCTGCGGGATGGGAGATGTGGGGTCCTCTTAATGCCTGCTATACGCATCACCTATAGTGCTGCAGGTGCTCAGACTCATCCAATGCCTCCTCCAGGGAGGTCCTCACCTGTCGCTGAAGGTGACCATATTTGGTTGTTGTCGTGCAGGGTGCCAGTACCTTTCCTGGCCGCTATCTGAGGGCTGGCGCTTTAATCGCACAGTCCCTGTTTTAGAAAGCTGTATCCAGGCGGAAGCTAATGCTCACTTGACAGCCCTGAAACGACTCAGCAATGTCAACAAACTGCGATGTTTACATTCTCTACCTCCCTTGTTTTGCAGCTTTAAGTCCCCCAAAAGTAGTCAATAACCACATTGTTTCACTTGCTTTTGATCGGGGATGCATGGCAGTCAATTGCAAACATGCATTAGTCTGGGCAACAAGGAAACAATAGCCTTGAAGAATGTAGCAAAAATGGGCGCGATTAGCATGACAAGTCTTTTGATGAGGAGCAGGAGAGATCACGTACACATTATTGATCTCTTATCTTCGAGGATGTTACCAAGGCCGTGGGAATGTGATGGCTAATAAGGGAGAGAGTTAAGTGTATACATCCCGTCATGACATTCTCCATATAGGTGGGCTCAGGTGGGTCAGAAGATTATATGGCAGTTTTTCCTTCACCTTATTGATCATCACCTGTATGCATGTATGCAATACATTGACATATATAATTCTGATAAAAAAAAAACATACTGTACGTCACTCTTGAAATGTATACTTTTGCAAATGCTCTTAGAACAAAAACATCATGCATTTTCTTATGTGATGCCTTGTGGAATGGTCTTATTGAATTAGCAATTTCAGATAAAAGGGCAGGGGGAATTAGACATAATCAGAGAGGCTGAACTAGGTGCTGACATTTTGGACTATGTGTGCCAGTTCTGCAGCTTCTGGTGGACGGGGCCTTCTAAAGATCACAATTCAAAATACGATGGAGTCTTAAGTGGGATCATTAGATAGTGACATGACATGAGATAAGGGATATTAGTGGGAATGGGAAATTAGGTGAGCATTAACCAGATTAGAGCCATGAAACCCTTTAGAGATTGTATACACCATCACGAAGTCCATCCACAAACGATGCGTGGTCTAAATTTCTGCATTTGAATTCTGATAAAGAAGTCTTTGAAAGTGATACAAACCATGTTAAAGATCCTGTTGGGTCTTTTGTTAACAGTCAGCTTCCATACATGAACAAGTTGAGCAAGTCAAAACTGTTGTTCTGTCAGTTGTCGGTCGTCTAGGACACAACAAAATGACTATATGGCTTCTTACCTGTATGCCATGTAGTTCAGCATGGGATCTATAGGTGGCTTGACCACTGCCCATGGCCTTTGCCATCTTGAAAGGGGATAAATAAATGAAAAAAGTCACCTACTATCTATATCCCATTTGATAATACGCTGTTAAATGGTTTAAGATTTAAGTCTGTTCTCCAATTGCAATTTCAAATAATTTACTAATTCAAATAAAGACTGACAATGCTGTAATACTACGTAAATGTGAAATTCAGTACAGCTAGTTTAGATACAGAGGAGGCTAGGCACAATGTATGTTTAACAGTGTAATCCACGCAGTTCTACACAGATAACAATTCTAAAAGAATGCTCTAAAAAAGAAGTAAACTATCAAAAGGATACTTACACAGGTTAGATATCTCTCTATCCTACAATACTTACAGCTGCTGCATTAAGCAAAGTTGATAAGCAACAGTTATTAGGAAAGGTATGACAAACTATAGTCACTGAAGTACAACACACACATCAAACTTTTCAATGACAACTTCAATAATATAATGTTAAATTAATGAGCAATGTCCATGGAAACCTCCGCGCCCTTAGACAACCTTCTTGGCACACCTAAAGTCCATGTACATATAATCATCATTATGATAAGGGGAGTGGTGAGGGGCGGGACGGGGATGGACATCATGAATGGAGTAGAGATGGCCTTATATGGCTGACTTGTCCCGTCTCCATATAAGGAGCCACCTTCCGACGCCATTGATAGAAGTGTAAAAAAAGACATGGATAGGGTTCGCCATTAATTATCTTCCCTGGCAACGATCGGGGGCCCACGTTCAGGAGTCACCTGCACGTGGTTTTCCACCTGTACCCCCCATCCACCACTCAGACTACACCCGTCTTCATCACCCCCTCCCTCCCACTCCCAGCGGCCTCAGGATGGAGTCCCCTTCCACCGCAGCCATGACGTCAATAAGAGCAGTTCCCTGATTGGCTGGCGCGTTGCCGTGGAGAACTGATCTTGCGCTATTCTCGGCGCTTTCACGTTGACATTTGGCGCGAAGGACAGTTCACTGTCTCCTCGCCGGAAGTTGGAGGGATTCAGTGATCATCAGTTGTGGGTAGGCTGTCGGGTGCGGGTGGATGGGTGAGTACGCACGTGGGAATTTGAGTGGGGGTATGGGTTAGAGGAAAGTGATACACACCATAACAAAATTTTGGGGCACCAAATTCCATACACATAATTCACTATACTTGTATTGACCACTCATGTTATACTCACCCAGACTTACCTTCATTAAGCCTAACTATCCTTCTCAACATCTAATACATACCGATGTGTGAGTATGTGTGTGTTTTGATTCAAAGGGGTGCACGTGCCTTAAAAAAATTAGCCCAGGCCTGAACCTAAGTATGGCAATTCTGAGGTGTTGTGGTCGAATGCGTTATTCTCACTTTTCCAAAGTTTATTTTTAGTTTGACTAAGCACATGCCCCAATTTAGAATATCTCTGGTCTCATGATGCTGGTTTAATTACAGAAATAATTGAGGAGCGAATTACGATACTCTCTTAGAGTGTTAATGATGCTTGATTGGCCGAAAATCTCATTAGGGTTTAATCAAACGCAATGGGATTTTAAACATGATTCCTGAATTGAATTTTGAATAGTTAGCAAGAACCAGATGTGTTTGTGTTTGTTATTCTTCATCTTCATCTTCAACTTCGTCTTCATCTTCACTTCTTCAATAATTCTTCTTCTTACAGTTAGCTTCTTCTCATCTTAGATAACCATAATCTATATTTCCATATAAATTACCTACTTTATATCGATATACTTAAGCTGCCCAAGATATTACTAAAGTAAAAGATCGTCGTTGATCGGAGGAAGGCTGATTTGTCGCCAGGCAACGTGTTTCTGGGCTTAAAATATAGCGCAGATACACATGGTTTGGCTTCAATGTCAGTTTTCCTATCACTTTACTTCTGCAGTGGCATATGATAATACCATATATCTCTAATAACCATTGTATTCTTAAATAGGAATCACACCACATTACCCTAGTCGGTGGGTAATGTATTCTAATTCCTTGTCCAAAAAGGAAAGGTTCTTTTTTTCCATACCTATGTAAACTCAGAGGCACTTTTGTGAATCAAGTCAGGGTCAGTCAATTTCACAAAAGTAACAAAGGTTTTTTGAATAGGGTTGCCTTAAGCTATTTTGCATTAGAAACCTTTCGTTTTTAGAATGTATTTGTCAGTTTCATGGTTGTCAGTGTATCTTCAAGTAGTCAGCTCTTCTTCGTCTTCTTTGTCTTCTCTTTTTATGTCAGTAATGTCGGGTTTTGCCATCTTCTCTGTTGGCATTCTTTTCGCGGCCTTGACGTTCTTAAGGCCTCCTTAGTTTATTTTATATCAATGACTCTCTAACTAACTTTTTGGGCTTCTAATATGTCTGTGGCTTTCAGATCGTGGCCTTTCTTCATCTTCATAGCCTTTCTAGAGCTGTCTTGGCCATCCAAATCTTCATGCCCTCATCGACCTTCAACTGGTTATTCAAATCTTCACGGCCTCTTCATGATCTCTCCAGCCTTTTCTAAATTCTTCATGGCTTCTTCGATCTCTATGGCCTTGCTAATTCTTCATGGCTTTCCATGAGCTTTATCACCTTTTAGGCTTCAAAGGCACTTCATTCACCTTTGTTACTATCAGGTTCTGAAATCTACATCCTCAAGTTAGAGTCAATGATACATTTTCAATGTGTCTTCAGATATTTCATATAGTCTTCAAGTTTTTATGGTCTTCAAGTTTTCATAAGGTCTTCATGGTCTTCAAGTTTTCATAGGTCTTCAGGTTTTCATGGTCTTCAGGTTTTCAGTCTTCAGATTTTCATGTCTTCAGGTTTTCAGTCGGAGTGATAGAGGAGAGTGGGAAGGGGTTTTGCCAATCTTCAACTTCTTCTTATGTGATACCATAATCTTTACCGTGATATATATTTACTTCTTAAATACTTACCCTTAATGACTTTCATAGTGAATTATACTCTTAGAATTACTTCCCAAAATAGTATTTACCATTATGATAACTTGACGTAATTGGCATGGTTCAATTATGAACACTTAAATAAGGGATGGGAAAGAAGTGGGGGAAGGAGTCGTATGTCATGTTTTGTCATTTTTAATGTGGTATAAATATTTGCATACTCATTGGTATGTCATCTCTTTGTCTGGATATGTCATATCACAGCTTTGGCAAGTATCTCATATGACATGAGTATAGTTGTCAGACATTAGTCTTCTGTTAATGATAACTTCATTAACTAGTATTTGTAGGATGTCCATCACCCAGTCCAAGCTCTGCTCAGACTGGACATGGCACCTAATACTTATGATAAGAGTATTTCATCTTATCTACGAGTTACTATAGGCAGTCTTTTTTTGTTATATATGATATCACAAGTGGCCACCAGGGCACGCTGTGTCAGTATTTGAGTATATGCAGTATATATACTAAGTCCATAGAAGTTCTCTATGAGTATAAATTCAAAACTGAGTGTTATATACTTAAATCTGAACTAAGTAAGGTCATGGTAAGGGTCAATTAAACTCAAAGCTACACTTAAGACACTCAGAATGAATTGAATAGTCTATAGATTTTCTTTCTTCTTCATGTTTTTCATGATCTTCTTTTTCATTTCTTCATAGTTTTGTCTTCAGAGCTTTCTGAACTTCTTCAATATTCTGAACTTCTTCATTTTTCATGTCAGGCAGTCATAGTAGATGGATCTTCGTGTCTTCATGGTGCATAAGCACCGTCAGGGCAGTAAGTATTCAGTAAGTCTTCGTAAGTTTCGTCTTCTTAGGTCATGAGTAGTTTCTTCTGTCAAAGACCGGTTTGACTAACCGGTCCCTTGACGTCGCTAAGGACCCACTTCGGTGAAGCGCTGTGCAAAGCAAGTTCTTCTCACTTCTAATCTTCACTAGCTTCTTCTGAACTTCTGAAGTTCAACAGGGACAGTTCATTCATTGCGGGAGTGTACAGTCGGGGATTGAGTCTATACTGGGTCAGAGTCCCAGAGTACTTGAGAGAGGTGACTACAAGAATGCCTTGTACTCAGCCAGACCGGCTGACGTTGATACAGGCAGAACTGGAGTGGGGAAGGGGCAAAGTCCACAAGATTTTCTTCAGCACGGTGCACTTTGACAACAAGCACCAATGTCACGGGGGGAAGTCGTATCAAACTTCACTTCAAGTAGTCAACCCATAAAGCTAAAGTGGCGTTGATAATCAACAACGTCCCTATTCTTCACTGACGTCTTCTTCGTCTTCTTCTCACTATATACACTATGTACAATCTATATGTACAGCCTATGTACAAGTCCTTCTTATGATGGACTCTTGTAGGGTAACGTGGGTGTGCTGCTATGCAATATAATAATGCAGGCAGTCACAGTCTGTTTGCTTGTATGGCTATATACACATGAGTCATGGGCTATGTACACATGCTGATGATCAGGTCGCTTCTTGTAAAGGGGGAGCGACTGAGGGGGATTGCTTGCAGTTTTTGCAGCGCAAGTGTAAGGCAGCTCATGTGTAATCAAGGGAGTAGTAATCTTCATTTTGCCTAATTCTCCTAATCTTCACTTCACTTATCTTCGATCCTTGGGGATGTAACTTTCACTATTCGCCTTCTTCTTCAAGGGTGGTGTCACACCTATGAGCAGTATACTCGGTAGTATGGCGCTCACAGACGACCAGATCGGGGTCGGGCTCGGCGCGCTGCTGTTGCGTTGGGGGTGGCGTTGTTTGTTGCTGGACCCCAACAGCGGCGCCGTGACCGTCGAGACCCCGGCATTCATGTGTAGACACCAATGACCCGTCCTGAAGCGCATCTGGATCCAGAATGAAGTACTGGGGTACTTCTCTCTCTCCGGCCTCCCCCGTCGTAGAACCACGGCCGCGTCGTGCAGCGCGCAGCACACGGGGGTGTGTCCCGCACACATACCCGCCAGCGGCGTAATGGGCATGTGATGTCTGCGGCTTTCCGGGTGCGTAACAACTGCGCACGCGAAGGTTACGCGCTAGGCTTCCGGTTCCGGTACCGAAGCCATACACGAACCGTTGATCCATGCGCCGGACAAGGGCCTTCTCCAGCGTCCCATGTACGGTGGGAAACTGGAACTCCTCGACGTAGGCGTACTCGTTCTCATCATGCCGTGCGCATGCGTCGATGCGACAGGGCAATACTGATTCGGTATTAGCCGACTGATACGGTGGTGAAGTTAGGCATTTAAACTTCTTCTCCGTTGAACATGAGCTGGTGGGGGTCGTCAAGGGGTCGGACGGAGCAGCCACGGTTATCTTTGTCGGTAATCGCGTTCTGCTGCTGTACGACCTGAGGAAGATAAGAGAAAAGGAATGGCACCATTAAATTTGTGTCTAGGTACCATAGCTTTTCCATTTCTTTTTTTTTTTTTTATCCAAAGATGTTTTAAAGATATTGTTAACTAACACTTCAAATATGTTTGTTATAAGATTACATTCACTATCATGACACTAGTTTTCCAGGGCTTAGTAGCATTACAAGTCTACTGTGTGAGTAGTATACTATGTACGTAGTATATGGAATAGTCACATTTACACAGGCTGACTAGGGTACAATATTACATTATCAATAAATTACAATGGAAGATACTGAAATTCACTATGTATACAATAGACATACATGCCCATAGCAGTGGTAAGGATTGCTATGGACGGCAGTAATAGTAGTAGAGGTAGTAGTGGAGAGGAGGTACATGTACTGCCCCCACACTGGAGGACAGCGCCCTTAATGGATGACGGCAGGCAGTGACACATGACCACAGGTCATGATCAACCATCAGCCATTACCACTCCTGCATTGCCCTTCTTCTCCAGCAGATGCCGTGGGCTCAAACCGGATTATCCAGGCGCAGACTGGGATTGGGGATTAACAGGCCTGGCGGCTCACAGAAGGCTGATGTATTAACCTTCAGGTGAACATGACACCCTGGAGGAACCACCAACCTCTCCAGTGCCACCATGACTGGGGCAGGAGAGAGGTTGATGGCTATTGCCAGGTTGGAGCAAGGTGAGTTCACGGTAGGTTGGGGATAGTGACAAGTGTACAGGGGTATTTTAGGCACTGGAGTATAGGAGTACTGACACTGGAGGGGATAGCTTTGCCCTTCCTAATTTGAGGTTGGAAGGGAAGTCATTTTTTTGTGTGTAGGTATGTGTGAGGTTTTCAGTTTGGGTATTGGAGAAGGATAACAAAACACTTTGAATATGTATATATGATATCATCACAAAACAATATGGAGGATGGATATACATCTGGACACATAAAGAGATAAGGATTTGGACAGGTCTTTTGTCTTTTACAGATTATATAGGATCAAACAACCACCCAATGGTGGTATGTTTGGAGGAGTCAGGTACACGACACAATCAGTTGCTGTTAGTAACTACAAAAACAACAGCCGTTCAAAAAGACACCATCAATTTTGAACAGGACACATTGTCAGTTAAGGTCTGAATTTTTCACTTTTCTTACCTGGTAGAGGTTAGTAGGGGGTCTGTTAGATGGGGTTTTCTTGTTCTGATCGGACCACACTTGGAAAGTGATAACGTAGGGGGATTCTTTCTGGCTCTCGGGGTTAGTCTTAGTGGTGATTGGGTTAGCCTGATTGGCCTCCTTCAATTTCTTGTTGGTTCTGCAAAAACACCCAAATATCGACCGTTCTAGTTGGTTCTCCTTTTTTGTGTTTGGTATAGGGCTATGGATGATGGGCATATCCAGAGTGAACAATCACTCGGACATGAGTGTATATACAAAGGGCCCCAAACACCACCCCTTGGGACACATTCCCATATCTGATCCCATAGTGATTCGATTCCCGCAGCAAACAATTTATATAACTCATTGTATGAATAAATGTAAAGCAAATTAGTATTAAATCAAGCAGCAAAACAGTTTTGGTCTGTGTATACGCAGTCAAATTCTACTGGAACTTAAGGCTGCATTCTATAAGTTTTGGTGATAAAAATAATTGCATGGACTCCCGGGGCCCTTATTCCCTCCCATTTCTATAGTAAGTACCCTTGGATTGATTTAGGATATACATACCTCTTCAGGCAGAGCAGGCCGAGGATGAGGACAACCAGGCCGACCAAGAGGGCCACAGCGACGACGATCAGGACTGAGGAGCCATGGGGAAGGGTACCAAGACGGAGAAGGCTGGGCTCGTCATTCTCTGCAAAAACAAAGAGGATAACCATTTGTTATTCATCTTTTCACACATCACAAAGGTTGATCATCATCAAAAACAAACTAAGGATAAATGGATCATAAAGCACTCAGTTAGTGATAGAATGGGTTGTCAAGGCTGGCTCTGATACAGGAGATGGTCAATTTTGTGGAGACCATCTGTACTCGTTACCATGGTGATTAAAAGGACGCTAGGTGCATTGTATTAGACATGGCTGAGTTATTGGCGGGGAGGCGATAGAGTGTTGGCGAGGATGGGGCGGGGATGAGGAGTGGCCCCCAAGTTAATTTGACCTGTCTTCACTCAATGGTCTATCTATTTTACCGACCGCTGCTTCTTTCATGGTCGGCCGCGGGTCGGATCTGCCCCCGCCTTGCCCCCTGTCTGACACGTCCTATTACGGCCCCAGACCTCTCCCCTAACCTTCACATGGCAACGTCTGAGAACAGGCAGCGAAAATTATATACTCCCCCAGAAGTCAGCTATTTTCGCGAGAAAATACACAGTAATTACACCCCAGGCGATGTACTTTAAATCACTACCTTAAGGATCCAAGGGAAATGTTTTGGGGAAGATACCATGGGTATTTTGGGTTTTTGTGGCTTGGATGGGCCCGGCTGTGAGCAGAAGATTGGATGCTGATTTTTGATGTCGCAAAATGATGCAGCTGACTGGGGGCCAGCAACCGAGGCTTCATCAATTTCCCCGCCAAAATCTAATTGTCTTCTGCCACACGTGCGTTCTATCGGCGCACGTGGGACTCTCAGCCGACTGGAAACCACTGCATTTTTGGCTCCCCTTTTCCAATATTCATCTTAAGACGTTAGCAGATTTAAAATTTTCCCAATTTCCACGATACAGCCAGTTAGGTTGGATACTTGATTTTTCCTTCAGAACCCTGCTAATACACATGTGTTCTCTCCCAGCCGGGGATTCATGGAAGGAAGGTCTTTAACCATAAAGGCTCCCATGAGGCCATATATTACAAAAGATGCCATGGAAACTCATTGTTTTCTGGAGAATGCCCTGGGCTGGAGCCTAGCCTAGACTAGCCTCATCATTCCTGTACTAAAATAACCATCCATCATTAGTTGCTCAGGGCTGCGGCTCTATTCATCCTGCTAGGCTTAGGTATGTGCTCCCCTGTGTGGAGACTATACATTAGCTGACTATACATTAGCTGCCTGACACCAGATGCCAAACAACTATAGCCAGCCCTGCAAAATACTTGCCATCCTACCCTGACTATGTGTGGGAGTGCTTTGAACGGTTGATAACAACTTGTTATTTCTGAAATTGCAGCAGCTTTGGGGCAGACACTGTTACCATGGTATGTTTTAAAAGTGTGAAAATGTAAATTTACAGCATGTCAGTGTGTTTAAATCTATTGTAAAATGAATAAATTCAACTTACCGATCGTGCAGTTACCCTTGGGTCCGACCCACTCTCCAGCTTGGCAAGTGAGCCTCCAGGCGTGGTCAGGCTCGGCATTGCAACCCATGGTCATCGCGTTGCCATCACGCTCCACCCACCCCTCAACTGGAGGAGTCACATCGGGGCAACCCACGGCTGGAAAGATAACAAAGATCACACATGAAGGACACTCTCTCGGCGGGAAAATAAACACTGTCTATCACACTAAAGGGGAAAAAGTCGTCTGCCACCGAGCAAACACCAACAGCCATTGGCGGGAAAACGAATGGGAAGGTGTTGGTTGGTGGGAGATAACAGAGTGAAGGCAAAACAATGAACTGACAGATAAGATACGGCTGGAGGCCTCAGCGATTCCCACGTTTGGTTTGGCTAAGCTGTGACAACATAGGCTCCTTTGCTGCCCACTTCTGAGTGGCTGTCGTAAAGTGGCGACTTTGTAAGAACAGACATGAATAATTTGTCCGATCGCGGAAAGGTAATTGTGATCTAGTGGGGGTGAGAAAGGGAGAGTGCAGCCTTTAAGTGATGTATAGGGTTCAGATGCCCCCGACCCCGGACGGAGCTGGGTGTGAGGTGGAGGAAGTGTGTGTGTGGTGGGGGGGGTACCTCTGGAGGAACTGGAGGTACCGCCTGGATCCCAGGATGGCCACACGGGACTCCAAGGGTACTGGAGGAGACCAAGGCAAGCCCTGGAGGATGGGGGGAACCCAAAATCAGGACACACCCCTGATCCATTTCTCCCTTCGCTGCACGAGACAGATCACGAATGCAAATGGAGCAATAGAATTGCAAATCTCCCCCTGCTAACCTTACATAGAAGTACCCAGAATCTGTCAGAAAACTTACATGAATGTTCCCCTGATGTTCAGATTAAGTAATCACCATCTCTGCCCCTATCAATTACAGGAAATTCCCAATCTTTGGCTGTATACATGCAGACGGCCAATTGATTTGATGCTAGCATCATCCCTGTCCATTACCTCTACATCGCATGACAATATCGCTTTAGTGGCGTTTCCTTGGCATGTCAATGGAAGGCGCGTCCACTAACCCCAATTTTGGGTCAATTATTTTGCCTAGATCAGACTGGATCACCAGCGTTATCCATACTTCCGCACTCTGCCGAGGCAATTGATTGAGAGAAGAGGTGGGGTGGGGGTTATCAGTGGGTAGATAGTGGGTGGTGGTGAGGTGGGTTGTCCCAGAGAGGCTACAGTGGTGCTGATACTATGGTAGCAGCCATACAGTGCCCATCTCAGCCATGTTTAGCGATATGGAGCGTGCAAGCATGCACTCACCACCTGTCAGAAGCCATACAATGATCATCTAGATGTCCTATCATCAGCCACTACCCTCTCTGAATCATCACCCAGCCATTGCCTATTCAACCACTCATAATCTCACCAGCCCAGACATGTATGTCACTTGTAAATAATAATTTCACTGTCTTTAAGACCAAAAGTCATGACTCATCCAAAATTCATCCCAGGTTTTCAGGGGTAGATTCCCGGTGGAATGGTATGTGAGACCTGTAATTGTAGGAGATTTTCTATATATAATGAATACACAATGCCTGTTAGTGTCTGTCCACGCGTCGGCAGAGCACGGGTAATTGGGCTCCATTCCGACCTATCCCTCAAGTCCCGCAGCCATGACACCGGAAGCGGAATGACGTATCTATAGCCTCGCTTCCAATTGGTTTCATTTGGGCCCCGAGGCGAGCAAATTTAATTTCCGCTGCCCGGTCTGTATATTACAAGGCGGTATTTACCGTGGGTGGCCTAGGGTAGGCCCCTCTCCTTCTCCTCATCCTCGAGGTTTCCCGGGTGGGGATGAGCATTTGTGTATGGGTCCCATCCTCAAGCAATCCACTCCCTTCACCCTGAGCAGCATGGCCAGACGACCGCTTCAAAAGGCCCCCACCCTTGAAAATGCCCAGGCACGCAATCTTCCTCAGCTCAAGAGTTTAGTGCAATAACTTCTGTCCTTCCACTGCCTCTTTACAAGACCCAAGCCTTAGAATGTCCTTAATAATCTAAGCTGTGCTCAGCAAGCCACCAGAAAATGACAGTAACGAGATTAGATTCAAAACTCCCGCCTCCATTTTGAATCCAAATTTGGTGGTGGATGGGAAGGTGGGGATTAAATTTCCCTCAGGATGTCCAAACTTCCCACTGCCTCACTTCATTTAATAACTTTCAGATTACGCCTAGATCTGCCGGTCTGTTTTCATTTAGTCTGTAGATTTTTAACGACGTTGATTTGGAATTCCAGATCTTAATTAGAGATACCGACCCGGCTGTTTTCCCATAGTGATGACTAAAACAGGAGCTATCTCTCAATCATTTTCCCTTAGAAACCATATCTGATTTCGATCAGCTTTCTCAATACCAATACGATCGCTGAGACCTGCCACATAGAAACTGGATAGAATGAAGTGTTTTCAAGGTTGGTTTATGACCAAGACATTCCAGTATCCAGACACTGAACATTTTAAATAGAAAATGTCGAAATGATAGGTTGGTGTCAGAAACAACAGCAGCTCTCCTAAATATTTCCTAACAATCAATTTCACAATAATTTGTGTTCTATTTTTTGCTCAAGTAATACATGGCAAGTCATGCATTTTTAAAAGCGCCGTCTCGTCTTGGATCAGTTAAAATTGAATGATGATGAGACCTTCAGTAATGGGTGTGAAATCCTTCACATCTAATTACGGTTTCATCCACTGGCAATGATTCCTCAGAAATAGCTCAAGTCATTTCTAATTTGGCAATATTTGATTTTGATACCAATTCATGGTCTTTCTATCCAACTTCAAACCCTCTATTCCCAAGGTAGAACAATTGATAATAGCACTGAGTCTAATTGCAATATGTACCCAAGAGAATATATTGCTGCATCCAGATTCTGCTATTGTTTCTGTTTCACCCTTATATATTAAAGCACTGGAGGATTAATTAGAGGAGGCTGGTGGTAATGAAGGTGGATACCTACGTTCGAACTGGAGGAGGTACTGGCGGTGCACGCGCTTAGCGTTGATAAGACGAACCTCTACAACATTAGAAGTGGAGATGTAGACGGGTCCGTGCCTGTGCTGGCCTCCGCACACGGTGATGCTCCGTGTGGAATCACGCTCCTGGAGGAAGAACAGGAGAAAACACATTAATCATCATTCCTAAATAGCACTGCTGTGATTACAACTAATTGTCAGCACGCTTGGTAGGTGCAGGGCGCTGGGATTACTCCTGAGTTTAGTCATTTAGAAGGGACAGAGATTATTAAGAGTATGGGAAATTGTTGGGATATCTTTATTCTAATTAGCTAAAGAATATTATTATAAATTAAATGTGCACAAAAGAATCACATAGATTTAAGAACATGATAAGTACCTTGATGATGGCGTAGACGTGGCAGTGGTGCTTGGAGGCAACAGGGTAAGTGATGGTTCCATTGTGCACATGGGCGCCAAGGCTGAAGTCCCAGAGGGTGATGTTGATCTTCTGGCCAGTCCTGGCAGTGAGGAGCCAGGGGGTGCTGGCGGATCCACACTTGGTCTTATCGGTGACGTGGGAGGACAGGTAGCCACTAGATGTCTTAGGCTTGACGTACTCGGAATCCTTGCAGGACCGTGATGAGGGTGAGACAACTGCGGAGGAGGAAAGAGAGGAAATAGCATGGTTAATGAAATGTGTGGTGTGTCTAATGAGTATAAAGGATCGGGGTGTGAGACATGAAGGTAGTTTGCTTTAATCTTTAAGGTGGGGTGGTGATTAGGTGGGGAGATGGTGGGGTATAGTGAATGGGCAGGAAGGGGAGTGGGGTGAGGAGGGGCAGTGATACTGTATGGTGAGATAATGATACTGCCAGCCCCTGTTTGGGAGGTACTACTGATAAGAGCACATCTAGTGCTCACTGTTGCCAGGCGAGCTACTCATGCTGATATCAACCCTATTACACCCCGCCATTATCTGCGGTCATCAAGTGCCTTACTCTATCACACACAAGTCATAGCTCACACAAAACAATAAGGCACTATCCCCACAATGGTGTCGGACGTGAAACCACCCAGAAACCACTGATTAATAGCACCAGACTTGGCGGCCATATTAAGGTAGGGGTCTGTGATTCCTCAGTTAGTCTTCCCATGCTGGAGGAAGCAGGAAGGGATGTCTTCTTTTTTTTGCATGCACAGCGCCCGCGCCAACTCCCATTCTTTGATCTTTACGGTTAAGTGTCTACAATCGATACTCTGTAGTTGAGCTCGTGCTGACGATTAGGCTTATTTGCCTTGGCTCTTAATGACCACTCCTACTGCATCACTGCCAAAGTCAAAGTACCCTTTGATATGCTCATCCATTAAACCCAGAGTGAACACCAAAATCCCCTTTAAGGTAAAGAAGGAAACATAGTTAAAAGTCCCATTTAAACCAACACGTAAATACCTAAAACCAGTTATTAGGCTGATGGTTTGAGATAATGATGCTTACCTTTCACGCACTCGTAGCTGGCTCTCAGGTACCTGCGGAGATCCTCAGGGCAAGGGTTTGCCTTGTCGAAGACCTTGTCGGGGATGCTGATCTCACACTCCTGCTTGCCAGAGCAGCGCGAATCAGCGATCGGCAGCACGTTGGCAAAGCAGCCAACGTATCCATAATCACGCTTGACACAACGTCCACTCTGCATGCGTCCATACTCAGCGACCTTCATAACGATAACTTCATCGTGGTTGCACTTGGCGTGGAATTTCTCCCACTGGCAGAATTCATGCACGACTGAAAAACACAAATGGAAACAGACTTTGAGTTACAGTGCTTAATAATGGGATCTGAGGTGTTTTTATGGGCTTAGGGGTGATGGGGTGACTCAGTGATAAAGGATTGATACAGGTCTTCCCTGTGGAATTCTGAATGCTGATTACTCAGGTGGTATTTAGTCATTGTAATTGGTATTAGAGGGATTTAGGCATGCCCCAAAGGGAATAATGAGATTATACTCCTGGGGTATATTAATCAATGTCAACATAAGCCAATTCTATGTCGCTGATGGTCTAGCAAAGAGCATTGTGTTATGTGTAGTACCTTTGCTATCCTATTGCTGCAAATAACCCCTATTGAACCTAAGATCCTGTCTATTACAGACAACCCTGTAAAAACCCTTCCGAACAGTGCATTACGGGCGGGCAATTGCATCGGAGTGATAGTTGTATCCTGATGTGATAACTCAGAAGTTCCATCAAAGTCAGTGGAAACCTTTGGTAAAGCAGACTATTTCTGGCTCTCTATGATGAACCACACATAATTACCTTCCCTTACATCAAGGGCAAGATCAGATCATTTCATGCCAGATTACACAGTGATGTAGAAATCTAAGAGCTTATCTGGAGGCATGTCTGGATGAGCAGCTCTCACATCAATATACGACTTGATACCACCCTCCTTCCAAAAAGTCTCTCTTAATTGGATTTCCATGTTAAAAAGGCAGGCTGATTACGTCTGTCCTGTTATTTTAAGAAACTATTTCTGAATTTAGACTTTTAATTTGGAAGAAGACTCATATATTCTCTATATGGTGTTAATGTGTCTAAGTTTAGAAAGTAATTATTCTAAAGATACATGAGTCTAAGGCTTTTTGGAATTAGCGGGGAAGGAATATGATGTGAGCTGCTCAGTGTTTTTTCTTGTTATGGAGTGCAGGAAGAAGGTGTCTTGGTCTTGACACTACCTGCCATGGCCAGACAGGTAGCCGACAGCCACCGGAGATAACCACACCCTAGGCAACAGTATCTAAAGGTAGATAATAAGGGGTGGTTGCTAGGGGGCGCCGTGTAATCTTACTCTGACTCAATTAACGACACATAGGGAAGGAATACAAGGCAGCCAAAGAAATTACCCGCCATGGGTATAAATATGGTGAGCCAGTTTCCAGTGATGAATTAATTATATAAGGCGAGGAATTTTGATTACCTAATGCATTGCTGATGTATGGGGTCTAAGGGTAGATCAAGTAATGTATGAGGATTCTGTATTAAAAAGAAAATCCCCTCTAAGCTCAGTATTCTGAGCATAAAGCAGATCGATCATACAGGAGATGATGGAACTTCACTTCTTGCTCTTTCCTCTATGCTGTGTCACATGCACCCCCATTTACGTTAGAACAACACCCTGAATATAATTCTGACCATGCATGAAAGACACTCCATGAGACACTTGACTCTAATTTCCCTGGAGTTATTCTCTACTCTTAGATTAGGTAAATTTATGCGAGAAAATTAACCGCAGTGATGATTATTCATGTATTTTCTCCAGAATGGGAGAATTGACTGAATTATCATCTGAACTTTATAAACTTATATGGATTAGATTTTTATACCCGTATTACAGTAGATTCTCTTTCTTCATTTTTCTGTTTCAGTCTTCATTAGTATTATATAATGTCCTCAGTCGTGAGTATTCTTTTCTGTCTTCTATTTTCATTTCCTTAAGTCAGGGTGGATCTTCTATAGGGTGATACCATTGGTCTTCTAGACTGGGAATCGACTTTGGATCTTCCAGAGGATCTTCAGGGTTGGGATCGACTTCTTTGACGCTGTGTCACATGGGGAGAAGGGTGTATCAATGTGCAAGCCCGCTGTCAGGCTAGTTTTCTGGTTCACAGGAGCCGACACAGCCCACTAAGAGGTGTTGGCACTACGAGCCCTACCCCCTACCCCTTCAACCTAGCTTATTTCCCCTTCACCGCGCACGCGCGAACAGCCAGCTTCCGGTAGCACGAGTATGGTGCCGTGTCCAATACAGGCAAGAAAATAAGAACCTAAAAAATAAAACAACTCAACCAGGATTCAGAAAGCAGTGGTTGTGGCATTGAAGAGGCCAAATAACAAGGTTTGGAAATTGTTCTTATCTGTAAGAAAGTCAATTGCAGTTCCTGTGGTAGATTTCTTTTTGCAAACAACATGAACCATATCATTTAATGTTTTAGAATTTGTCTTGGGGATGTTCCCACATATAGTAAAATAACCTATGAATGTTTCTTAAAAGAATGTAATTAAGATGCACTTCTAGTCACTTTGTCAGGCCGCTCAGGAAGCCATCAACACCAATCAAGAAATAGGAATCTGCTAGAATTTTGTTAGATGACAGTTCAAGGATGGATTATTTCCTTAGTGACACTGTTTTGAGCGTGGTTCTGGTTTCATGGGAAGGCAGGTGGTGGAGAGACATTAATTTTGGTTAGAGTCGTTCTATGCCATTTCAGTCCCAAACCACCTGTGTGGTTGGCTCCTCTGGAAAGAAGCTGGCTTACGGCTGCATGCTGGGATTAAGTCAAAGGCTGGTGATTAGAGATATGCTCATGTGAGGGATGACCTTTTTGGACTACCCTTTACCACCCCAAAAGATGCATCAGAGACTTAACGAACCCAACCAAGCAATTTGTGACATTTTATGCATCCTTAACATGGAAATGAAACATAAGGTCCCAAGGGGTGAAGTGTGTGTGAAGTAACAGGCAGCATGCAGGCTGAATACTGCATGAATATGGATGCTAAAACCTATTTTACCAAAAGGAGACGGACCCAAACGCCAGAATCCATAAATGTTATTTATGTGTATCATTTCTGAATACAGGCTTTGCTCTGGCGTCCAAAGATGAATTTTGAGATTTCTGATGGACAGGTTTATCATTGATTTTTCTCCATCAAAGATGAAGAGTCAAGTCAAGGTTGGCAGGATGGGTCTTTTTGATCAGCTTCCGGTACTGCATGCAGTGCATATTGCTCGCTTGGATGAATTGAGCTGTTCAGCGAGCAACTCTGGAGCAGTTCTGGAGCCATAGCTTTTCCGCTATTTTCACCCTTCACAGACTATACACATGCCGAAAGGTCGCCACCCCAGCACGACACTGCCACAGATGGCACAAGCCCTGCCCTTCTTGAAAGCTGTTTTGAACTTGAAGAGGAAAAATTTTTTTTAGTTCACAAAAGGGTCTCTACAGAGGACTTTGCCTTTTCCGGCTCCAGGGGTTCTATGCCCTGAAGCAGTGAACCGAACCGAAGGTGGAGCCCGTTGGTTTCTGGTAGTTGCCCTCACCAAATACCAGTAACAGATATGTTGCCTTCCAGTAGACACAACGCCCCCACCCCCCACCCCACCAACCCGCCCTCCCCAACCCTTCAAGGCCTGCTGCCTCTTCCCAGACCAATACGAGGAGGGTAACCTTCTCTTGCCCAATACTTTAATCAGTGGTCGGGGTCGGCAGTGTAATCAGTCTGCAGAGGTCTTGCCGCTATGTTGACTCACAGCGTTGAGTTATTGATGCCCCGGTAATTTCCCCAGCCATCTAAAGCCCTATTTGGTCCTATGGGTGTATGCCGGGGTGAAGAGGAGGAGGGTTTGGGGGGCGGGTGGATGGATTTAGAAGGGTCCAGTACTCCTTGTCCAAGCAGCCTAGGAGTTGATAATACTGTTGGCTGGCGGTGGCTGTGTTTACACGGCTTGCCCCCGCGATACATTAGCCATTCCGCGCGGTCGGACACGACTTGAGACCATGTTCAGACGGGCACACATCCCCTCCCCGGGCCCCCTTTAAAGTGTGTACAGATTGTCTCCCCGTGCGAGTAATGGACTCCACATGGCCGGAGAGGCCCATTCCAGCAGACCCGGACAGCGATGCAAAGTCTGCCTTTGAGCAACGTATAAAGGGGACTTAGGTATTGTTGTCCGGGGTCATGGAGCAGAATGGCACGGTCAGATTACCTCTCAGCGGCCAGCCAACGAGGTTGTTCAATGGGGATTTTCTACTTTTATCCCTTAAGCACCTCCTCCCATCCTCATCCCCGCCTTACACCCAGTTGCTGCTCATCTAAATTTGACCTCATCATGCCTCACATTTACCTCAAGCATTCATAAAGCTTTCATTGTTCAATAAATCTATAATCAGTAAAATTTACCTTTTTGGTTATGTTTTATTCCAATTTAAAAAGACTGTTTAGATCTGCAGGTTACACGGTATACCTCTGCTATTTATCACAGACTTGTTTTTGCAGTGCATGTCTCTGTATAATCCCCCTCAATGCCATGGCCTTGATGATGAATGTCAAGCACTTACTTTGAGAGAAACCTGAGGGCCAGGGTTAAAGATAATACCAATAGCAGACTAACAGTAACAATCACCATCCTCAATGCAGTAATTGTCATTTTGATAAGAATCTTTTAGAAAGGTTCCTGATGAATCAAAATTTAGCAAAGTTTTGGAAGTTTATAGGCCAGTAGAATTTCAATTATGAACAAGACAAGGGATTGTGTTTGGGGCGCCATCGTGCGGCTTTGGAAGGCTCTAAAGTAGCAGGGGTTTGTCAGTTCTGAGATAGATTGGTCGATGTTCACCAGGTCAAAGCCGCCTAAGGCTTAGATGTCCTAAAGCCCACAGGGACCAAACACTTTAGGAACTCGTCGATAAAGCATGTCAGTTGTCTGCTGGGCCGATGCACAGTCACTTTACTGAATGAGTATTTGGTCTTTGGGATAGTTTATGGATGACAAGTTGTGCAAATGGAGCTTTCTCACGGCTCGTCACCATATGGATTTAGCTTTAAATTATTTTCGGCGTGAATCATATTTAGGTTATTATGAGCGGTCAAGTCCCCACAGTCTCTCTCAACTGGGAGTTGCTCCAGTCGCCAGCAGGATCTGGGACGGATACAGACAGAAGAGCCGCTGGATGAATTGCTCAAATGCCTTGTTTGAGCTGCTCTAGTGCGCATGCATCGTGATGAATGTGCTCTTTGGGATACTGGCTGTGATCATGTGACCATTGGGGGTGTAGGGGGAGGGTGCCAATCGTTAGGGGCCATATTGAGGCGGGATCCATAGAAGGGAGGCTCTGTCACTGCCGGATCTCAACTGTCTATGATCAGGCCAAAAGAGAGCCCTCCCTGTGGGGTCTTGCGCCCGTACTTAGTTTCTGCGGCTTTGCGCCCCACTGGCTACACCAGATAAAATGCTATCATTTCGGAGCAGTCTGCCCCGCTCTATGGAAATAGTGGTCGTCCAGATAAAGACCACCCCGAGCCATAGGCACAATCACCCCTCCTCCTCCTCCCCTCCTTCCTGCCGATTCTGCCTCATGCCAGATTGTCCATATCCCACAGTACTCTGCTGTTTGAGTTAGTCTGGAACTGTAGCAGTAGTTGGAGCTTTAAATAACGTTAGGTACCCGCCTCCTGAGCCCCCCTCCCCCAGCACAAACGTCGCTGAGGGCTCCCAGAGGTAAACGTTAGCGCTGGGCTAATGTGATTTGTAAAGGGGGGGGACTTCTTGCTTCAGAAAGATTGTCATCACCAGTGTTGGCCACAAGTGTGTGCTGGTATCGCTGCAGTTGTGAAGCTAGCGTGGACAAGAGGGCCCCTGAAGTAGCCACTCTAACACCAAGGCAACCAGGGACGCAAGGCAAGGCAGCTCAGGCGCTTTCTCAACATAAGGCTAAATTACATCAGTGTTTTAAATTCTGTCAGTCTTCCTACTACAGCTTACTCACTGCTCATAGAAATGTTTCGCTTTTTTCTCTTTAATTTTTGCCGGTGCAATTTTTCATTTTATATTTCATCCTATGATGGTTTCCATTCTTCAGGGATGGAAACAAGCATGAGTAACCATACAATGCGTCCTATTCCCTCCATTACTTCTAGGCAATATGATGCCATAAGCTGGGACTTAACACCCTGATTTTATCAGATGTATTTCAGTGATTGTCAGAAGGGGTAAGGTTTAACAGCTGCAATAATTGTCTTCTCCTTTGGTAGGCATGTCTGATACTGGGCAGCTGTGGAGATCGATCGCACCTCCCCCTGTTGGAGGTGGTGAGGGGACGGCGGACGTCAAGCGCCCCCAGCCCCACAACAGATCGTGGTGATAGATGACATACTAGACGCTATCAATATCGATGGTTCAGGATGGCGACGAGACAGTAGCGCGCGAATCAGACACTTGCTCTTTGTCTTGCACAGGATGTTTAGGGGAAGTGTTTTTGATATTTCACGTTAATCAGTTACCTTGGAGATGTTTAATGATAGGAGGTCAAAAGTCAGCTGCGATATTCTTACTGTTCCTAGTGTATGTTTGCAGTACACACATTTGGCGTTGCCAGAACCCATTGGGGGGGGGTCTATCTTCTCTTCAAGTCTTTAACTTCAATTCAAGTATTAATATCACAATCTAAATTCTGTCTGCAACAGTTATTTTTTTTTTTAAATCTCATTCTAAACCCTAGAATCTACTAAAGTGAGGATTTTCTTTCTCCAGTTTTCAAATTTGTTCATGTCAAGTTCAAGTTGCTGTCCTTTATACTACGACAGGTTGAAGCTGCCTGCCTACTGTCAGGCCTTCAAGGTCTTCGGGGAGAATCTGTCTGTTCTGATTGTCTTCAGTTTGTGCACCGTCTTCATCGACAAATACAGGGCCGATCACTGGTTGAGATCTTCTCTAAATCTTCTCTATTGATTTCTCAGAGGTTTCAACTTGTTATTTACACTTCAGTCTTCATACTTATTTTCTTAGGAGAGGGTATTGATGGCCAAGGAATGGGATGTTGGCAACATTTTCTCTCTAAAAGAAAATGACAAAGGCAAAGGCAAGTAATTGAAGCATACTCTAAGGTAACGTGTTAGTCAAACTACATGTACTGTGTTAAATTTGGCCATGAACCAATATGCTATATTTTCTGCATGAGTGTGCATGGAATCGATGGCAAAGTCTGACAAATCCAAAATTGACAAAACCAAGCAATATACTATTGGATAAGAGCACCATCCTGGAGGAGGCTGGAAGGCGTGTGATAGTTCAAAGCTTTGGAGGATAGATTGAAATGAAGATTGGAGATATTGTCTTTTCAACATGCTTGGAAGACGACACAATGACCAGAGGGAATTGGCTAAGATAGGAGACTGTAGTTTAGGCTGAAGGCTCTGGTGGACACTGCTGGAAGGACCCTCTATTGCCTGGAAGCCCCATCCCTAAACATAATACCAAACCCAGCCGAGCGGCAGAGGGCCCATGCCTGCTTTCACGCTAGAAAATGAGGCGAGTCTGTGGTGCGAAGGATGGGTCAAAGGCTGAGGGGCTGCACCATAGCGCCATCCTCTCTTGTTATGGATCTATGTCATATATTGATTGTCTCACTGGCTTTGTTGTGTCACATCCCTGTAGATATCATTAAGTCTACCCAGCAATATGATGCAGTCAGTTTGTTGGACACAATAGATACGTCAGGGCCCACTGTGGAGCGAATTGCAACTTAAGGTTTCCTTTAATTGTAAACCCACTGTTAAAAGCAATTAAATGCTGCTGATGGCGCACTTCCGCTTTTGTTATCTACCTATTCATATCTCCAAGAGGACGGATGTTTGTGTCTTAAGTGGATTAAAAAGAGTGTGATGACGTTTGCAGATTGGGCCTTATAATAATAGATTGTATCAATTATCTGCCTATGTCGGGTTGACATTATCCCCGCCTCTGGCTAGATCTAACAACCCAAGACAGGTGTTTTGTCAATGAGATGACATTGGTTTATAATAGACTCGATATTGAGGCAACTGTACGTGAGGAATCAGAGGCAGACGGTGTGCTGTGGGCGAGGAGGAGCAACAATTAAACACACCTCTGTCTCTGATCTAAATGCAGCATCATCAATGAAGAACAACCCCCATGATCTGTTTTATTTTTTTATCTTGTTTCCACTAATTATACACCGCCCAGACAATAGAGCTTATTATCGCCCTAATTACTTCCCATCGTGGGGCAAAGAAAGTGCAAATATCAAGGCGGCAAATATCGCCACCTCAAAGTGAGCGCATCCTTAATTAGATTCTGATTAGGGTAGCTGTTTAATTAAGCTACAGGGTGTGACTTATGGAGGTGTAGACAAAGGGGCTGGAAAGAGTGATTAGACATTAAAAACAGTTTAGACCTTTATAATCCTGACATTTACTATCTGCGGAAACCCAGGTTCCGGCCATGGACGTCATAAGATCCGCCGGAAATGAACCTGGTTTTAGATTTGGAGGATGACGGTATTGCTCAGATGACGAATAGAGAGAACGGAGATAGTTCTCAATGAAACTCAAGCACCAATTGGTTCTCGAATTTGCATTCCAGGTTTCCGTTCTTACAATCACAGGTTTTACCAGCCAGCTCATTGGAATATTGGAGATCAAATTGCAATTCAAATTTCAAAAATGTTTTGGTGTTTTAGTAAGCCCTTGAGGCACCAGAAAAATGGCGAGGTGATAATAAATTATGAGGGCAATTTGAACAGACACAAATTTCATTGGGGCTAATCGTGCGCTCAACAAAGGCTGATTGATAAAGAACCAGGCAATTTCCCAAGCGGTTTCATTTCACGCTCCAGGCACCCAATGTTGGTTTGTGTAGCGAGCTACTCCATACAGTGCACTACATGTGTGTCTATCCCCACTGAACTGCGAGCAGCTCACCGGTACTTCCCTCCCCCTTCCACTTACTCACCCAACTGCTCACTTTGACTCTTAGACTAACCCTAAGGCTTCCCCGCCCACCTCATTCCGCCCTTTACTGAGACTGGACGTGCCCCGCACAAGGCCCCTTTTGTTCACATTTCACCGGGAGGACAGATTGAGTTAGTTCTCTCTGAAATGAGCTGCTCACACTTGGCTGCTTCAGGCTGGTGGGAGCCTGAGCTGCTCAGCGCAGCGTCCAACCTGCTCTCCGCTGTCTGCAGCCAGGCAGTGCCTACTGCAGCGCCCCTAATGCCTGATCCTAAAACTACTATGGCTGATACATCCTTATAAGGTAATTTACTACAGTACACCACGGAATGCCAGCTCTACAGTTCCTCAGACTTTAGAAATTACATTTTTACATTGCTGTCACCATCTCAGCGATTTGCTCATTTTTCTACTTTTTTTTTTTTTTGCATTTAAACTTATTTTTCTGCTGACTCTGATTTTACACCCACGCTGATCATGCGATTAAATGTTCTTATTTTCACACATCTGACAAATCTACAGTCAGAATAAAAAAAAAAAACATTATTTGATATGATTTAGTAACCCTCTCTCAAACAGTCCTTATTAGTCTATTAGTAGAGATCCATAGAATACACAGAGATATATATAATCTCAGTTTCACGTTCAGTCCTAATATCCACAGATTCGCCATATACTCAGAGTCAAATCAAATAACAGAAAAGATACAATTATACTGATACAAAGGACACAGAGATAAACCTGGAGATTCTAGTAAAGATCTATATTTTCCAAAATAAAACTGGCGTAGAGAAGAATCCAGAGATGCTAGCAGAGCTCTAGATACAGTGAAAATTCTACTCACCACCGGGCTTGGCGATTTCGGTCGTCGTCTCCGACTGCTTGTTTCGGGTGATGGGGATGAGAGCACATGCTCCTCCGACCATCAGGATGACGAAGAACTGGATGAGGCTGATCTGCTCCATTTCTGCTCACTGTCTTGCTCGACAACGACTTGTAGAAATGTTGCTGTACTTTGACACGTATTACCACGTGTAGTCTGGGTTTGGATGAGCTCGGGTTAGACGCAATCTGGCGCTAAAACCGAGATTAACAACAGAGTCCTTTGGCGGGTCTCCTGTTGTCTTGATGAGGGAAACTACACGGAACTTTTTGTGGAAAGCTTGTGTAGTTGTCGCAGGTGAGAATCGGTGAGGATTCTGTAGGACGATGATTGTAAAACCGTGTAAACGATTGTTGGTCGAAGTCCTGGGTTTGGCTGTTAACTACAGCTGATGTGCAAAGATGCGGCGAAGTGGTGGTAGTAGTAGTAGCTGTGGTGGCTGTGTTGGGCTCTAGAGGCTCTTGTGGTACACACTCCGCTCACAGTGGTGATCTGACTGGGAGAGTCGAGCAGCTCGGTCTTTTATACAGCCAGCCCCCGCGTACAACTAATGTATTCACTCCCCAGTGATACCTGACTCAAGGGGCGTGGCGAATACTAATGCCATCTGCAGAGCCACTCATCATAGTCTTCTCGTCCTACGCAAACATAGTCAGACGTCTAGGAAAGGTACAGACTCACCGGATGAGGTAACGACGGACCAATCAGAGAGCGACTCACAGGTAATGAGCGCCTCCGCTCCCCCGGCCATGAACGGCGAGTTGCTCCGAGCACCTTATGATTCACTCCCCAATCATGGGCCATCTGCTATTTTTCCACAACTCCGTCCCAGCGGCAGTTTGTTATGTTAATACTCAGCAGTCCCTCCCTGTTGATGAGCAGCTCACCTAGCTAGTTAGCAACTGATTCACGTCCCCCTCCTTCCGCCCAACTCCTGATGGCGCACACGTACAAACTTAAGTGAGCATTGTTTGATGCTGGTATCTGGTCTTTGGGTCACGGTGCTAGGAACTTCCGGTGATAGACAGGATGAGCTGCTCGTGACGGGAGATGGTTATTTGCACCGGGAGTTACCCAAGCTATGCTCGGAATGACCTTTAGTTGTTCTTCCCTATGTTTGCGACGGAAGCAGTCATCATCTTGTTTACCAACACCTAGAGTTAGACAAAGAAGCAGAACATGACTCCTTCCACGGTTATGCACACATACTGTTCCAATTCTTTTTGTCATCAGTCATATTTGTATCTTGATATCAAAACAATTCCGATTCCATTAGTCTACTATCTCTATCTAGCTCTGTCATTAACTTTAACAGTAAATAGTTTATTGATATGGTGAATGTGAATCACATCTTTTTTCACAATTGATAGTGGACTTTTACGGTAGAGTGATAACAGAAAATGATGCCTTTGCACTGAGTGAACTTTCTTCTATGTAACTTTGAATTAAAGGGGCTGTATTTGAAAGAAGCTTTGTCTAGACATACTGGGTAGACTGCTTGGGTGTAATTGCATTGAAACTAGGGTAGATGTACTGAAGTGATGCAGTATGGGCACACCAATTGATCCCCATGTATCTTTCAAGTGAGTAACTCAGGTGTCTTTATTTGTGAAATTGTCTTTTCTTTTTATTTCTTCTCTTAATTCCAACCAGGAGGATTGTTCAGTAAACCAGAGAGGCGCATTAGTATACCAATACAAATACAATCCATTCAGATGCAACCGCCGTGAAAGTGATCCTACACAGCCTGAATTACCTGCAGGGATAACCCCCCCCCCACCCTACCCCTCACACATACAAACTCAGACATACATAGACATATACATTACATCACTAGCTTCCGGTGGAGCCAGGTGACTAAAGGAAGAACACAAAAAGGGACACTCAGGTATATACAGCATGTGCAGGTATGGCAATGTTGCTTCCGGCGGGTGTAAGGCCCTCTGCTACAGCTGAAAGAAGCAGGTGTAATGCTATGTCTCCAGGTGTATTTACATTGTCCTTATATGGACACACCTTCCTAAAGGGGCAGGGCCCTCAGTCACCGCACCTTGTAGGGAAGTCACTTCCGCTCAGACGCGCCTCTAGAATGGACTGAGTTAATTCATCTGCCCGACACGCCCCACATTGTCCCACTCCAGTGGATTTTCCACTACGTTACCCTGGCTGGAGTTTTCCATCTCGTCAATGTTACTATTTTGGGCGATAATTCATGTACGCTAAGGTGATTATCATTTGAATCATGTGAAAGGGCCAAGCCCCTGTTGTAGTAGGACCCTATAAGGCAATGTTGTTAGGGCCCTGGTGGATGCGGTTGCTGCTCCATACCTGGGACATAATGCCTCGTTCAATGGCTTCTCCAGGTGACTGGAACGCTGAAGAGGCCCTGTTGGGGAAGATCATGAGGGAGGGGCCTCTCAGAACTGCTATGATGAATGAACGATGAGTGAGGTATAGTCCCTCTGAAATACTACACTACACTTGAGTGCCGTTTCCACCTTACAATAAAATTGACCTTTTGGGTGTTTACCAACATGTATATATATATATATATATATATATATATATATATATATATATATATATATATATATATATATATTTATATATATATATATATATTTATTTATTTATTTATTTATTTATATGTACATTAGTTAAATAAACGCCAGTGGTCATCATAGAAAAGGCAGAGAAGGTATGTCCGAGTCAGTTGGGAGTTCACTTACAAAACACATTTATTAACACTTTCAAGGTATTACAGTGTACATGATATCCTCATTATGTTTTCATTGGTGTTTCAGCCAGTTTACATGGTAACAGGTGCTATCTTCAAAACAGGCTTCCCTAGCCCACTTAAAAGGGTCTGTTTCTCCTTTTTCCTTTCCCCTCAGGATGTGTGTGGTGCACATGTGCACAGGCACTGACACATTTCTCTGTGAAATTGTGTAATGTAGTTCTTGCCATGAATATGACCTTAGCTGTCGAAATGGCGTTAAACATCTATTACTCACTCACTCCTATCTTCAAAAGACTTATTTATATGACAACAAGTGGGCTTTCTGGAGGGATATAACCTTTATGCTCCGTTGGGTTCTGTGCTACAATATCAATAACGAGTATCCATTGTTTCATATTGTCTCATATTTTGGCAATCTCAATAGCCATCTTTTCTCCACACAGAAGGACCATCATCAGTATTGTTACCTTCACTATTGTTTTGGTTACTTGTGGTACTGTGATCTGTCTGATTTCTAATCAATGAAACACGCACCATCTGTAAATAAAACACCCCTTAGAGGGAACAGGGGTACTACAAGAGTGGGTATTCAATGCTCGGAACAATAATGAGCCAATAAGTCATCTGACAAATTTATATTCTAAGTTAGTTATGGCTTTGGACTTTAGGAAGAAATGTCTTCATCTTGACTTTGGACTCGATTTAGACATGTTTAGTAAGATCTTAGTGCTCATATAGAGGAACCAGAGTATGGTACTTGCTCTCTCTCTCTCCTTTTCTCTCTCTCTCTCTCTCTCTCTCTCTCTCTCTCTCTCTCTCTCTCTCTCTCTCTGGCCATTTGAAACATCCTATCTATTCTCTAGTATAGTGTGCCACATAGGCTGTAGTACACTATAGTCTATACAGGAGAAGAAGTGAGCAGGGACATGGGAGAGGGACTAGACCATAATGCACCATATAAGGCACTTGTATCTCGCAATTCCTGTAGGTGTTGATAGTCTCCCACTGAAACAAAACATAGAAAATCCCCTAATTAACACTGATTAAGATGAATATCTAGATAGGGATCCCACACAGCGATCATGGCTACAAGGGTAATTTCACCGCTGCATCAATTACTGTCTGAATAGATTTTTATTCATTGATGATATCACTTAAATGTCAGCAAATGTCCGTTCGTGCAGACTATAATGCCTTCTGTGCATTGATGACCAAGCAATAAAATGAAAATCCCCGGCGGAAGAGCTTTAGTGTCTAATTGAAAGAACTGATTACAACGCCACAGCCCAGACTTCACGACATGTGGCATTTGCAGTGGGCACAAACAAGAAAATCTGTGCTTTTGCGTGCCAATACTGCCCTATCCCTACATTGCACAGCGGTCAGTGTGGGCCACTTTGAATACCCCCCCCCCACCTCTCTACTGTCTCCCCTCCTCCACTAGTTGACATTTAACTTGGCAGATGGAGAAGCCTGTAGGTTGGTAACCAAGGTAATCTAACTACATTAGGCGAGTACCTCAGAGCTGCTCCCTAAAGATAAAAGCTTTAGGAGGTGGTGAAGGAGGAATAGGGCTGTCTCCAAGGGGGGATTTTGCTCACCCCCCCCCAACGCACACAGACACAAACACACACAAATACACATACACACCCTCTATCATCACACCATTGCTCAGTAGAGAACATGTCTACCTGCCGTCATCGCCGGCCAATCAGAACTCAGTGCAAATATAGTGACACCATATAGAGCAGTTTGGGCCCTCGCCCTCATGGAAATTCCCCAGGTTATCTAGGCCCAGCTGCTCCTGAGCTATTCACGAGTTAAACACCATGTCTTTATTGTCACCTCACCTGGCTGTTACCGGGGGGACATGAGTCCCTCACCAAGCAGGGTATATACCATGACCATTAACATAATAATTATTGGTGAATGGTGATGACGCTCCATTCTCTGGAGAGGTGAAGGAATGAGGCAATCTGCTGCTGGGGACCAAATAACATTTGGAAATGAAGGTGGGGGGGGGTACTGTTATGGGATTAGTATACATGGGCAATTGTTTGTCTGGATGTGTGATAGCTAATGCTATCGTATATGTATACCTAGGGTTTATAATAGATAAGATAATAGACCGGACGTGGAGGACTTCCAAATGTTATTACCCTATTATTTTGTTCGTCTATCATAGCAATGCTATTATTTGTGTTTTTACCTTTAATAAGACATGATACATTATGGCATGATTGCATATATATTTTCTCATAAGTGTTTTTTTTTCTCATAATCTTCAATCACAAAATAAGGAATGGCTACACATCTATGGAATATGACACATTTTAATATTAATAGGGAATCAGAAGAAGAGAATGCTGTCTTCGTTCACACAATAAAATATGGATGTTTTGCTACCTTCCCTATTCCCCATATCAAAAAAGCTATGTGCGGTATTACTACCGCCTTGGGTGAAAATCTTTATAGCACTTTCTTGCTATAATCGGACCTCCTGTAACGCCATGAAACATGGGGTAGTGAGGTAAACACCCCTACTTTTTGTTCCGTGGATTATGACGTTGAAAATAGATGTATCTAGAGAACCAGCGATCAGATTAGTCTTCACGATGTTAGTCGACTGGCATCGAACAGTTTTAGAGTAAACTGGTTAAATGTAAGAGTTGCGAATCCCATTGGTGAAATACATCTTCAAGGTGAAAATGAAATCAGTGTCGTCGCTATTTATAGATATCTTCATTCGAATAAATCCTATGGTGTATAATATAAATTGGTTTATATACATGAAGATTATTGTGTTAGCATAATAAGTCTATCAACTGGCTTATTTGTTTGTCTCCTCAAAGTCGTTCACTGGCACCATGCCACTACCCAATAAGCACAAATATATCCCCTACTCAGACAGTATAGATATAGAGATGCAAAAACAATATCTATATAGATAAAATGCCCGAGGAACATATATGGAATATCCCTTTGGTTTAAGACCACAGAGGAGAGAACGTGACATTAAGCCAAAAACAGCAGTCAATTAATTCCTTGCAACCCTCACGATTTGCGTCACTTCCGGTTAAAGTAAAGGCCACAAGAGGCTGGTGCCCTTAGAAACAAAGGGTTCCTCATTAAGAACTAGCGTAATTAATGTTGAAAGCTGCCTTGTCCTAGCGAGGAGGCACACATGCCTTTGCCCACCCTGTCTGTAAGTTATTCAACATTCTGATCTAAACCCTTTATATGCACCATACCCATTTGTCATCATGATGAACCACTGCAGCCCTGGCACGTCCTTCATTCATGTAAAGCGCCGTCCTTGTGGGTTGAGACTATGTTTCGACAGAAGGTTCACCTATGTAGTATCTGTGAGCTGTTCATTGTGAGTTACTCACCAGCGTTCTATTACAATCATGTTGTCCTTAGAGGGTTAATTACTTAAAGAACAGCAGGAGTTGGGGAGGAGATCATCTCACGTACAACACCAATCAGGTGGTGCATGGACACGCTTAACATTAGTTGTTGGTCATTGACGACAAAAACACCAGAATAAAACCTGACATTTTGTGATGATTCATCCCATTGATATGAATCAGATGGCTACCTCACACAAGCTTCCGATTCGCTGTGCTATGATATTTAATCTAATTGCACATTTATGGTAAAATACTATCTACTAATAAGGACAGTGATTCATTGACAAGATTTTGACTGATTTAGAGTATCCCAAATACATGTAGCCTCTGCCTTCCTCGTGTATTTCCATAACATAGATTACCTTTGTATACAACATATGTAGTATAGCAAAGTAATACCAAATGAAGGTAAAAACTACTTCTATATAAATCATTTACCAGTATTTTAGATATATATATTTGGAACTCCAACCACACCGACCTCTAGCGTCATATGATAAGTAACATTTCTGCATGATTACTCGAAATACCGTCACAGGAACATAAATGCTGATGCTAGAGATATTGACGGCAAGATACCTGAGCAACCTCAGGTGTGCTAGACCGTGTTACTCAGGTGTCCAGACAGGTAACAACTCAGGTGGGACTCAGGTAACGATTAGGTAGTGACGTGTACGGGTGGGGGGACTCAACAGATGAGATGATTATTGTCACATCTCAGGTCAAGTAATGAGCAGCCGTCCTAACCCTGAAAGGACATCTTAATGCCTCAAAATTGAGTCAAATGTCAGATCACTTATATTCATAATCATCATAATGTATCAGTGCAGCCAGAACTGCTGAGTAGACTGTCGGTGCTGCAGTGCTGCATCCTTCAACTAGCAAAATAGTATATACATATACCAAGGTAGTGTCAGCATAATGTGTCCACATGAAGCCCTGGCCCTAACAGGCTTAAATACCTTCTGTTCAATAACCGAATGAGACAACCAGATGAGGAATTTTATATTTGTCCACAATTCAGTTTTTAACCATTCCTCCCTCCCTTTACCCCCCCCCCCTCGCCACTCGTGATTGACGCCATAGTCCTCGAGCGAATGGATTATCGCAATTGTAAGCGCAAAAATTATTGAATTCCACGAATCCCACTTTACTTAAAAAGCTACATTGTGTATCCATAATTATATCTAAAGGTTAGGTAAGAAAAGTCCCTATTTTCAGAACCGTATTGCTTCTACACGCAATCAGACACAGACTTAGCCGCTCTGGTCAATATCACACTGCAAGTGTACTGTAGGCCCATCCGATGCATTTTTACCATGATATCATTCATATCTGGCAATGGCATGTTGGTCTGTTCATAATGGAAACTGCCATTACAAAAATGCTCAGAACAATCATGGACCATGGCTTAATTACAGATATGGAAATATTCTCAAATGACTCTAAATTGCTCATCTCGTCTCCGTAGAGATCAAATTAGGATATTTAGTTACTAATTACAGGGATGGTAATAACAAATTACCACAGCATCAGATTATGTTGTGGAAATCGTTACGGCTTATGCGAGTGAACGTGATTCTGGCAGTTAATTTTCCAGAATCGAAAATGAGCAATTCTATATGTAGAACATCTCAACACACACCATGTGACCCCTCTTTATGCCATATAAGGAAGAATGTCATCAAAAGAAATCAAGGCACTAACTCGAGGACAGACCCTTAAGGTATGAGTCCCTCTCCATCAGTACTTCTCCTTGTCCTAACATTGATTAATGACGTAGTTCTAATTCCATATCCTGAAGGCACATCCCTTGCGGAGTAAACTTTAGCCCCACTGAATCTTTCCGTGACCTGCTTTGCCGATGTCATATTGACTTTGGGATGTGCCAAGGGTAGCGTGCGAAACACAGGAGTTTATTTGGGTAAGAAGGAGGGGAGGACTACAGCGGGCTGGGGTGTTTGGTCTGCCTCTAGTCTACACACTCAAATTAGTAAGGACACCTCCACCTGGATAAGGGATCTCTCGTGCGCTATATTTAGGTACAGATGATCCACTGGTGGCTTGAAATGAACTCTACATAGTGAAAATGTAATAAATCCCATGTGGTTTGGAGATATTGAATACATAAGCAAATGTCCACTCCCGTGAATAATTTTACAGTGTATTCACCAAGGTGGGGCTGCCCGTATTTAACAAAGCCTTTATACGGCCCTACGGGGTGAATTTGCTTTAAAATAAAGAAACACAACCATATTTTCTTATTTTCAATGCGTCTAGTCGTCTCGGTTTGTTTTGATCCGGCATGACACCTTGCTCGACGAAGTAGGTCATGTGATATGGAGCTAGCCTCTGTTTTTTAGTTTCAAATTAAATAGTCCTTGCGCAGGGCAATATTTTCTTTTTTAACAGCTCAATTTCTTAGATATACCTTAAATAAGTCATAACATAATATTATTTAACTAGTTCAATCATTTTTTCCCCCGTAAAACTTCAAATAACCATACCAAAATATGAAACTAATAAGCTCTGTATAAATTTCAAAATGGCGCCGCTGAATATGCGAGGATTGTATTCCATCCCCCCCCCCCATTGAATATAGCGTAAGTAGTACTAATCTATAGTGTCGTCGATATTAGCCATGGCATAAAGTCCAATGTACGTTTATAATAATTTATATAATTTCTTTTTGTATTAGTCTGTGCATTAATACCCAAGCTAGGTGCAGATGGCACGACCTGAGTCATATGATGCAACATATCTTAATAAGCAAGGTATACATCCCTTGAAATAGTGCGTACTCATTTCATCTCCAATTAATGACACTGCAGTCGTCTGAATTATATATGTTCACGATATATAAGTCTCGGCATACTTCAATAATAAGTATGATGAAGCCATCAGATATTCAGGAATAGACGCTAGGTGGGTATATCTAATGTATGATCATCTAACACGAGGGGTTTATAGGCCTGCCGAGGGTGTGATCATGCATCCATCACATGCGGGCAGTTTAAGGGAGAGTCGCCTGCACGTTTGTCCCATTTCCATATACTACTTTCAGTGACTCTGCGTGGGTCGATCAGCGATGTCTATGGATGTCCCACCGCGGCCAGCGACAACAGACACCCTGCATAAAAATGCCCCTACTCGCTGAGCCATGCAATGAGTTACACTTTCTTTAGGAACAGAACTCTGGACTGAATACCTAAATAAATTTTGGAAACTAATCATCCCAGATCATTGTGATATTTAGGAACTGGGCAGGCGTGATTACATTTCGGGCGGAATTGAGGAGACCCTGTGGAACAGTTGTAAAACGTTAAAACGCGGCTGAATCAAATTACGTGCGTTATCAGCCGGACACTCTCCCCTCACCTCCCGTAACACCTTCATAGTACTCGGGATGCATGCCAAACAGGTAGGAGCACCTCCTCTGTCGCTGACCTCTCACTGATGGAGTGCCCGGTGGACAAGTTAAACCTCAGAGGTAGTATAGAGGGGCAAACTCAGCGCATAGGAACAGCTACTGAAATCGATTTGACCTACTTACAAACCGGAAGTGACCTAGTTTTGAGATCAGAAGTGACCATATATGGGCATGTGACCTACTTTCTTCAGCTCTGATTGGCTGAGAGATAATTTATGCAAATTTATGTTATGACATCATCATGTGATGATCTTGTGATCACAACAAAAAACATAAACAAAAACAAAACCGACTACGGGTCAGTCACAGCAGAAAATGTAAACAAAAACAAACCTAGTCTTGCCCAAGTCTGTAGTATAAGCAAATGGTAGGGAGCATTTATTTTAACAAACAGGGGTGGTGGGTAGGTAGGTAAATAGGTAGGTAGGGTAGGGTAGGTATGTTTATAAAGGATGTGCGCATGTTATACACGCACATGTGTGGCCTCCCCCCCATAAATTACTTAAGGGGTGCCTCCCACCCCATAGCCTACCCTACCTTACCCTACCCTATTTTACCTACTGTAATACCTCGCATATAAGGCGCACCTCGCGTATAAGGTGCACCCAGACTTTGTAGATGTTAGAGAAAAAAAATAAGATATCATAACTTCTGTTCTAATCAATGGATTTTCGAATTTCAAAGATCTATGGCCATCTCATGGCTTCCCCTATCCTTTCCTGACACTGTGTATGTTCATAGGAATATTGGTAATATTTTTGTGAAAAACTTTCCCTAAAATATGCTGCTTCTTTAAGGCGCACCAGAGGGCCTTATACGCGAGGTATTACGGTACCTACCTACTTTAGCCTAGTTTATCATACACAAAATGAAACCGAGTTTTGCCCAAGGTAAACACTGCCTGCTGCTGTAGCAGCCTGCTGTAGCTTGTTTATTTCTATAGTCGCCATGGGGTGTGGTTGCACCATATTTTTGCACCTACAACTCATGGCAACAACTAGTTGATATTATTGGAACTGTTTATAGCTGGGTTTAGTGGAGCCCCCCTGTGGTTAAAAAAAATCTAGTGGTGCCCTTACGCCTGACACCTAGTGGATATTATTGGAACTCCTCATAGCTGGGTTTAGTGAAGCCCCCCTGTGGTTAAAAAAACTTAGTGACGCCTTTATGCCTGACACCTAGTGGATATTATTGAAACTACTTATAGATGGGTTTAGTTGAGCCCCCTTCTGGTTAGGAAGTGTAGGGGAAAGTATAACCTAGTTTTTTGAGAGCTGATTGCTTGGTGGATACTTTATACATGATCTAATATTTAAGCTTCGATTGGTTGTTGACATTTGTGTAATACCTATGGTATTTTGGCCAGGTATCAAAATAACATGTGCTACCGATTCTAGCTATGTTTGCAATAGTAGGTTCAAACAATGCCTGAGCCAGAAAGTAGACCGAGTTGTTTTTCACTGAAGCTAAAAGCCCTGAAAGGTAGTCTTCCTTGAAATTTAGCTCGAATGAAAAATGACTTTTTTCGCCTTCACCGGGGAGTAATGGGTTTGACGCCAAGCATGTCTATGACAAAGTTAACAGTTATTTGCTATGTACAACACTGAATCCATGTTAAAAAACGATTTTAATTTATGTATTTTTTCACAAAATGAAAGGAGTGTAAAAACTTTTGTAAAATTTTACAAAATTTACCAAAATGTCATGTAAGTCATTACAAAAATTTTACTTTTACACACAAGATTTTGTTATGTACAATAAGAAAAAAATGTCCAAGGGTAAAAGTGCTTACTCCATCTTTTACACATGCATAGGTAGGTAGGGTTAAAATTTAATGACTGGCATCAATCCTGGAACACTAGTACCATTGAAAGTGGTGTTGTCTTTTGATCCTGGAGGATGTAGCACAGATGGATGTAAACAGAGTGTAACAGGTAAACAGCGTGTAAAATTGTAACTTCTGGAGTCGACAGGTTGTCTGTCACAGGATAGGATAACCACAGGTTGTCACAGGATAACCAGTTGTCACGCAATAACCAGTTGCTGCTGCTGCTCAGATTAATACACAATTGGTTTTAAAGGGATTAAATTGCAGCTTAATTGACACAGACTACCTTTACACTCATTGTAGCTACATGCTTATAGCTGGTGATGTGATCAACATGACCATTTGCTTATCCTGAACCACATGCTCATGGAAAACGGGGTTATTGTCAACACCTTGTCCTCGACACAGCCAGGACAACCTTGCCATGGAAAATCGTCAGAAACAGACACAGAAAGTGTCAAGAGGAAATTTTTTGGTATGAGGACCCATACTTATTGAAACATTTATTTCCCTTTGGTCGCACTCATTTTCTTCTTCATGGTGCACATACAATATTCCGACTCACAGGATTGCATTTACAACCGTGGGACCTTTTTTAAACCTAATTACGGTGTTTTATTAACCAAATTGTCTCAGACATTGCTATCTGAACATATGGTATATCCCTAGTCTTAATCACTCTGCTTACACTGACCAGTCACATACTGTGAAACTTTCTTGCCTGCCAACCACCATTAACTACAACCTCCCTGTGCAAATAGGGTTCATGGTGTATGAGTACGCATAATTGAAAATGCTGGCCTTGTACTATGACTTTCTACTGGAATTCAAAGATGAAAGAAACTTTGAAATGTGTGAAATGGACACTGACAGTTTCTATTTTGAGTTGAGCACGAAAAGTCTAGAGGAAGCTGTCAAACCTGAGAGACGAAGAGATTTATTCAGAGAGCTTGATAAATGGTTGCCCTCAGAGTCGTGTGATATCACTTATCACCGGGAAAGCTACATAGAATATAAAACCCTGGGGTACACTTGATTCCCTCCACCGTGTGGTAAACAACGTCTGGCATTCGACAAGAGAACTCAAGGTCTTTTCAAAGTGGAGTGGGAAGGAGACGAGATGACAGCCTTAAATGCTAAATGTTACATAGTAAGTGGGGAAGGTGTAGAAAAAAACATAAGCTACAATGGAGTAATTCAAAAACAAAACAAATTAACAGTTGAAGACTACAAAAAAAGGTTTTGCAAACGGGAAAAAGCGCTATAGTGACCAACAAAGGCTTCAGAGTGGTAAACCATCAAGTCAGTAGTTATTTGCAGAACTAACAGGGATTAAGTTATCCGTATATCAAAAGACGTATGTGTCTAGACAGTGTAAGCACTTTACCCTTGGACATTTAAAAAAAATCTCTCTCTTTTCTCTTTTTTTTCTGTTGCACACAGGGAAATCTTGTGTGTAAAAGTAACAGTTTTTGTAAAATTTCCATAACATTTTGGTAAATTTGTAAAATTTTATGAAATTTTGTAACATTTTCGTAAAATGTTACATTTCTGTCATTTTGTGAAAGAAATACACAGGTTAAAACTGTGTTTTAGGGTGAAATCTTGTGTGTAAAAAGTAGAATTTTTGCAATTTTTAGGTAAATTTGTAAAAAATTTTCTAAAATAAGGAAAAACTTGTGTGTAAAAAGTAGAAATTTGAAACATTTAGTTGAACGTTAGATTTCTTTCATTTTGTAGAAAGAATACATAGGTTATACGTTGTGGTCTTTTATTGATGCCACTAACATAGATAGCAAGAATATGACCTATCACACTGTTCAGACATCGTTACACAGAAGTTTATATTTTGAACAAAAATCACTGACAAGTGGAAATGGGTCACTGTTTTTAATGCTCTACATGGAATTTGTACCCTCTACTCCCACCTAGCCATGACTGGGTGGTTGTGGAAGGGAACTACTCTATTTCAAGCATTTCTAAAACACTCCACAACCAAAAGATTTTACTCTCAATTAAAAAGACATACTCACACTTAAGGATGCTGCAGCAGGAATTCAGGATAGATCCACAAAACTTATCCAATAGTTCAATAGCGTACTTGGAATATCACTTGGAATTTTAAAATTCCAATTTGGAAATTTGGAAACTTCCACTTGATTGCACAGTCCTATATGAGACATTGTGGTGTGTGTATATCAGTTTTGTGTCACACGTTTGGGTGTTTATACCATGTTCCTAGTTGTGTAGCTGGTGGAGTAGGTTCATAGATTAATCCTTATGTGAGTGAGCAGTGTAAACGGCTATAGGTGTAATGGAGCTAACTTTTGTTTGATCTTGAAAGAATTTCCACCATGCTGATTTTCAACATGCAGATGGAGAACGTTTTTTTAATAGCCTTACCATAACCATAGAGTGCAGTACGGAGCCGACGCCATAAAGTTGACATATACGGAAGGGTCGCCATAGAGTTAACATAGGGGCAAAATATGCAGCGGGCGCCATAGACTTACCATTACAAAGAGGTTGTGGTGAAAAATTGTTATGATTGAGTAGGACTAAAGGTAGGAGGGAGGTTAAATCCGACCACTAGCTTTGATCATGGAACACAGGTACCATTGGGTGTGCTGCTGTCTTTTGATCTTTTCGAGCATGTAGCACAGATGGTCGTGAACAGCTTGTAACATGTAAACAGCATGTAAAATGTAAACAGCATGTAAACTGCTAATTTGTACATGGTGATATGCAAAATGCAGAGGCTCAATTTTTTAACAGTGTGGTAAAGAGAGTGTTATCATGAGTGAGTGAAATCCAACACAATTATGCCTGGTCAGACACGTGGTTGGTTGGGGGGAGCAGAAAAAAAAGGGAGGTTGTGGTAAAAGAATATTATGATGAGTGGGACTAGAGGTAAGAATGAAATCCACACTCGTCTTTTTGATCCTGGAGCACAAAATGGTAATGTCAGTGGATCCATTCCTGAAATTGTTTTTGTTCATGACTTATGATGATGATGAGTGGGGCTAAAAGCTATTACTGGGAGTGCTACTGTCTTTTTTTTAATTAGTATGTAGCACTGATGGTCGTGAACAGGGTGTGACATGTAAACAGCATGTAAATGGTAAATGTGTAAATTGTACATGGTGATATGGGGCATTTATTTTTTGTAGGGTGAAAAAAAGTTTCATCATGAGCAAGTAAAATCCAACACATATTTTTTTCCTTTTGATCCTGTGTCATGCCTGGTTAGGTGCATGCCTGCTTTTACCACCCTTCATGTTAGCTCAAACATAAAAGCAGAAATCGTTTATTATACAAGCACGGTCCAGTGGTTGTTGTTGTGGGGGGTTGTGGTGGGAGAATGTTATGATGAGTGGGATTAGAGGTAAGGATGAAATCCACACTTGTCTTTTGATCCTGGAAAACAGATGGCAATGGCAGTGGTGTAGCATGCAAACAGGGTGGTGAGGAGTGGTCAATTTCAGTTCTAAACACCCTTTCGTAAACAATTCTGTTTGGGACAAGGGGAGATAATGTAATTTTGTCCGCCTGAAATAGCGTCGTTTTTATCAACACTTCTACCAAAGTGGGATCAATAAAAACTGAATTTCCACTCTTTGGACTTTTTTTTAGAAACAAAGTTTTCTGCCTTTAGTGCGTGAAAGAGATTGAGGAGGCGCAATCAGAGCTTAAAAAAGTAGGTCACATACCCATATATGGGCACTTCCAGTCTCAAAACTAGGTCACTTCCGGTTCGTAAGTAGGTCAAATCGATTTCAGTAGCTGTTCCTATGCACTAAGTTTGCCCCTATATACTACTCTTGGTGGGGCAGTGCACCAGCCCAGACTACTTGGTTTGCTATATAACGTGTCATTTAGTCGGCCTGTGTGGGTGGTTCGTGCTGTGGAGTGGAGTTTCTGATGGTGATGTTGCGTTTTGTGGTTGTTTTCGTGTTTTCTGTATCATCTATTTTTTTCCCCTTGGCATAACTCTTGTCATAGATTGTTCATCCTTTTTTTTTACCCGATTGTAACACCTATCATAATGTGCTCTATAAAACCTGTAGCATTCAGAAAAGAACAAATGGGAAGGGAGAGGCATCCATTGTACATGGATGCCTCGCCAGTCCTCTCAAGGTGACCAATAGTTAAATGTATACTGCTACTCCATTAAAGTCACATTTATTTACATGGGTCTACTAACAATGTTTCAGGGCCTATTAAATTTCCAATATCTGATAATGATATTATGATCATAGCTGATAACAACAGTTGTCATGACCATACTTTAGTGCACTGATTAACAAGATTAATGGCAGCCCCATGTCAATGAAATTTGAATGCGATTTGAAGGGCCTACGCGATATTGTCCATGATATCATGCCATCTGCATGCTGACATGTTCCTCCACTGGGACAAGTATAGATGGTTCCTTTCTCTCTCTCTCTCTCTCTCTCTCTCTCTCTCTCTCTCTCTCTCTCTCTCTCTCTCTCTCTCTCTCTCTCTCTCTCTCTCTCTCTCGGTTTTATGCCAACCAAGTCTATATATTGTTGCCCCTTCTCCCACCCCTACAACCTTATCACATGCACCAAGGAGTCAGAGGTAATAAATTTGTCCGCAATTGACTCTTGATTTCATTTGGTTATATATATTCATTTGGCAATTTATCGATAAGGGTGTTATGCCAGGTCCCTGAAACAAATGGCCATTCAGAAGGTCACACAGGTCACGTGCCATACCCCGTGATGATCGTAGCGCCATCGTACGGTGACCTTTGGTACTGTCCGCACACATCCATGGGAGTCGTTCCGCTGCGGCCCGCCGCGTGGAGCTGTTGGTCACCTCGCTAATTGAACCACATTCCAAAGGTCGCTCGTGATAGGACACGTAGAACATGATATTGCAATGAAGCGATGACAAATGATTATGTCCATCTATGGTCAGTGGATAACGTATGATGACACACAGTGTTTCTCTTCTTTTTTTCCATTCTTAAAGTCAGTAGATGTTTGTCATGGATGGACTGCTTCTGGACGTAGCACTACGTCCAGGACGTGTCGCTGTCATACCGCAGACACGGCAGGCGGAAATGGCTGGAACATGTGTTGTCCATCACCTCTAGGCACGATCTATTCTTGTCCCAGTGGAGGAACACCTCCAGTACCCACCCCCTTCCCAACCACCCAACGTGTACTCTCCACGCCCCCCCCCCTCTTCCATCCATAATCCCTACGGTCTCCAGACTTATGGCCCCCATGATTCATGGCCTCATCCCACATAGAGCTACATAGCCCCCTGACCCGTCGCCTTCATGACTTATAGCCCCTAGGACTCATGGCCTCAAAATGACATAACGAGCCCTGTACAATCCTGTACGATCCGAGAACAATCCTGTACGAGCCCAGTACGATCCTGTACAAGCCCAGATCGTACACAGGTTGTACAGGATAATATGCAGGTCGTACAGAATCGTACACAGGTCGTACAGAGACTTGCAGGATCGTACAGAGATCATACAGGATCGTACAGGGCTCATACTGTCATTTTGAGGTACAAAATTGTATAGGATCTGCAGGCTTGTACAAGCTCATACTGGATCATATATAGAGTGTACAGGATCGTACAGAGAGTGTACAGGATCGTACAGAGAGTGTATAGGAGTGTACAGAGAGTGTACATGTTCATACAGAGAGTGTACAGGATCGTACAGAGAGTGTATAGGATTGTACAGAGAGTGTACAGGATCGTACATAGAGTGTATAGGATTGTACAGAGATTGTACAGGTTCATACAGAGAGTGTACAGGATCGTACAGAGAGTGTATAGGATTGTACAGAGAGTGTACAGGTTCATACAGAGAGTGTACAGGATCGTGCAGAGAGTGTATAAGATTGTACAGAGAGTGTACAGGTTCATGCAGAGAGTGTACAGGACTGTACAGAGAGTGTATAGGATTGAACAGAGAGTGTACAGGTTCATACAGAGAGTGTACAGGATCGTACAGAGAGTGTATAGGATTGTACAGAGAGTGTACAGGTTCATACAGAGAGTGTACAGGATCGTACAGAGAGTGTACAGGATTGTACAGAGAGTGTACAGGTTCATACAGAGAGTGTACAGGATCGTACAGAGAGTGTACAGGATTGTACAGAGAGTGTACAGGATTGTACAGAGAGTGTATAGGAGTGTACAGAGAGTGTACATGTTCATACAGAGATTGTACAGAGAGTGTACAGGATCATACAGAGAGTGTATAGGATTGTACAGAGAGTGTACAGGATCGTACAGAGAGTGTATAGGATTGTACAGAGAGTGTACAGGATCGTACAGAGAGTGTATAGGAGTGTACAGAGAGTGTACAGGATCGTACAGAGAGTGTATAGGATTGTACAGAGAGTGTACATGTTTATACAGAGAGTGTACAGGATCGTACAGAGATTGTATAGGATTGTACAGAGAGTGTACAGGATCATACAGAGAGTGTATAGGAGTGTACAGAGAGTGTACAGGATCATACAGAGAGTGTATAGGATTGTACAGAGAGTGTACAGGTTCATACAGAGAGTGTACAGGATCGTACAGAGAGTGTACAGGATCGTACAGAGAGTGTACAGGATCGTACAGAGAGTGTATAGGATTGTACAGAGAGTGTACATGTTTATACAGAGAGTGTACAGGATCGTACAGAGATTGTATAGGACTGTACAGAGAGTTACAGGATCGTACAGAGAGTGTATAGGATTGTACAGAGAGTGTACAGGATCATACAGAGAGTGTATAGGATTGTACAGAGAGTGTACAGGATCGTACAGAGAGTGTATAGGATTGTACAGAGAGTGTACAGGATCGTACAGAGAGTGTATAGGAGTGTACAGAGAGTGTACAGGATCGTACAGAGAGTGTATAGGATTGTACAGAGAGTGTACATGTTTATACAGAGAGTGTACAGGATCGTACAGAGATTGTATAGGATTGTACAGAGAGTGTACAGGATCATACAGAGAGTGTATAGGAGTGTACAGAGAGTGTACAGGATCATACAGAGAGTGTATAGGATTGTACAGAGAGTGTACAGGTTCATACAGAGAGTGTACGGGATCGTACAGAGAGTGTACAGGATCGTACAGAGAGTGTACAGGATCGTACAGAGAGTGTATAGGATTGTACAGAGAGTGTACATGTTTATACAGAGAGTGTACAGGATCGTACAGAGATTGTATAGGACTGTACAGAGAGTGTACAGGATCATACAGAGAGTGTATAGGAGTGTACAGAGAGTGTACAGGATCATACAGAGAGTGTATAGGATTGTACAGAGAGTGTACAGGTTCATACAGAGAGTGTACAGGATCGTACAGAGAGTGTACAGGATCGTACAGAGAGTGTACAGGATCGTACAGAGAACGTACAGGATCGCACAGAGAGTGTACAAGATCGTACAGAGAGTGTATATGATTGTACAGAGAGTGTATAGGATTGAACATGATTGTAACTCGTACGGGATTGTATGGGCTCATACTACTGGAATATTGAGGCCAATAGGCCTGAGGCTATGTGGTTGTGGGGCCATTTGGCATGAGGCCATTCGACTGGGGGCCATGTGACTCGGGGCTAAAAAGATCGAGGCCATGTGCGTTAGAATCTCCCCCTACAGTCCGTGCAGGCTCCTCAGTTCCCCTTCACCCAAGTACACACATCACCTACATGACCCCACATAGCTCCGCCTACAGTAGGAGGTGTAAAGATGAAGGACTCTCCTTATGGAGAGCAACGCTTGGTAAATTTGTCATATTTGCCCAAAATTCCGAAAACCAATAGCTCTCTCTCCGCCAAATCAATAGCTGCATGCTTCATGAAGAACAACACACGGGGTTGTTGTGATACCAGGCATAGCATGAAGGAAGACATTACATTTCATCTTGTTGGTTTTCTTTTCTTCTTTTTTGAAAATCAAATGTGATAATGTTTATCATTCTCCTCGGTATTTTTCTTTTCAAGTATAATAAATTAAATAAATGCATTCGCCAAAACTTTGTTTTCTACTAGCTCCCTAAAAGGATTGACAATCGGAAAATACCAGTGATTTGGCAACAACCGGTTATTCAAAGATATCGCAAATGTCACTCTCTGAATGGACTCCCATAAACAGACCATAGGTCACAGGGAAAACTTCTATAATTGCTGTCAATGGACATACTTTGTTTTGCATTTCTATTTATGGTAGACCTAAAGAAAGGTTGTACACTTGCTTTCCCTTTTATCGTTATTGTTTATGGTAGAACTGTTGGCTCAGGGTGATTTAGCCTATGGGTCAGTGTCAGAATAAGTGTACAAAACCTGGAAAACCATGGTTTTTGGCCTTTATGCAGCCATAGAACAAATTATGCTTTTCCAATCTTGTCTTCCATGGTCTCATCTTACAGAAAACATTCTAGCCTTTCAGAAAAATATCCATTTGTGTCTGTCGGGTAAAAATTCTTTGAGTGAAGGTGACCCAAAGTCCCAAAATCACTAAAAATTCTGTTTTTTTTGCAGTTTATGTCATTTTGCACATGTCCTATTATTCAATCAAAGACTAGAAACCCATCCAAAATTGTCTGTGGTATTAGGCATATATTAGGCCTACACTATTTATGTCAGTTTAGGTGGCTGTTGATTGAAATCTTTTTACTATGATCACTCATGTGTGGAATTTTACTCTTCGAGGCGTCTGTGACAATAACTCTTAGGTCAGAATAACTCTATCAATAATAGTGATATAATGTCTCTATTACCTGTCACATAAAGAACTTATAAAGGGGTGAAGTTGGTATAAAGATTTTAGCCATCGGTCAAATGGTCCCTTATTTGTGGGTCAGAATGTCCATGTGGACTGGGTTTTCGTCACAGACGCCTCAACTAGATGTTATAATGTTGCTAATTTATTTAAGTATCTATTTGTGTTTCTTACATGTCATATCAACCATCACAGCCAGCTTATAAATTCTGACAAGCATTGGTAGGCTGTGGGCCTCCAGTGTAGCATTTTGAGTACCATTTCTCATATAGGGGGTTTTCGTCACAGACGCCTCAAGATTTTGTTTGTTGCAAAGTCAGAATCATCTGCTGTTACCCAGTGGAAGTCAATTACTTGGGAGAGCCTTGTTTTTGTCAAATAAGTGTTACAACTGGTTGTTTATCAAAGATTTTCTGAAGATTCTCTGCAGACTTTGACAAAGCCTATATCTTTATTATTGTAAAGAACTGTACATAATGTCTTGCGTGGGGCCGTCTCTGGGGTTCCATTAGATGAGGCATGTGCAATAGCCTTTCAGTGGACTATCCGCTTGATCCGGAAGCAATTATGGACAAATGTAAGGTATGTCTACCTTGGACGTCCCCATGGGAATATCGACACAGCCCCTCCAGAAAATCCTTTCTTTTTGTTAGCCCTTTATATATAGCATAACGCATAACTGTCAGTTTATCTCCATGGTGTCTGGAAAGAGATCTGGTGAGTAACTCGCCAACGCTCCATTCATGCAGTGTGGAGAATCCACAGAGTGTTTCAATTGACACCATCAATTCTAAAGGTTGTTCATATCAGCGCTGCATTAGTCATCATAACGACAAATATTGCTGTAACATGTTATCACTAAAGGGTTACCTGAGACAGAATACCTCAAGCAGACTAAAAGAGTCTTAACTATGGAAGCCGTTTAGTTACCAAGGGACTATTTAAGGACAAGTGAGTTAGTTAGATAACATCAGATCGGATTTCGTAGGCATTCGAAGGAGTCTGTGTAATTGGTTTTCATATATTTATTTTCTTACCGCTGTCTTGGTTTCTAGTGGATCATACTAGTATCTACAGACTGACGCTATTTCCCAGTGGGCACAGAGTATTGAATCAACGTTGACAACGGTTGATCAACCTATCTTCAACACCTTTTCTGTTATTCCATTTCAATTTTGTCAACCATCACTATTTCAACATCAGATCGACACTTGAGATATCAATGTTGAAACTTCATTCCCAAATCAACATTGTGTTAGCCGCAGATTTACCTTTTTCAATGGTGCATTATCCGCAATCTTTGATTATGCAACATTATGTCATATTACGTCATATTATGTCATAATTATTAATTCTAAATTCATAACTCATATTGATATCATTATTAATGTGCATTAGGATGATATTATATTATTTCTCATATTGCCAAGCGATCCCCATATGTCACATAAGTAACAGTTTTCAGAACGCCCACCAGGTGGTGACGCTATATGTTAGATCATTCATTATGCAACCCGAGGCCTATTGGCTCATGTAATAACCAATCACTGTACTGATATGTTAATTACCTGAACCACGTGGGTGGCCAGCATGTGCAGGAGCAGGATTTAACATGTTACCAGCCATGCTGACCAGACATTTAGACTCCAGGCATACTACCGCTAATAAACACCATCTTCATTCAACTGGACATCACAAGACTCACTTATTTATTCAAAGTAGCCATTAAGAGCTTAAAATTGATTCAACGTGGTTTGGGACCATTCAGACAATGATCTCAATTTCAATTTTTCTGATTCAACATCAATTGACATGTTGACCCACAATCACTTTACAACCATCACCTTGAAGCAGCAGTGATGGTTTGATGTTGAATCACAGTTTGTTTGATTATTACTTGATTGACTAGATGTCAATCAAGTATTTACATCTATCTAAACCTTACCATATTTTGCTGATACAGTGTCTCCATGAGAATTGCAAAGCTGTTACCTTATAGGACAGGGAACCTGTATAAATCTATTGTGCTGACAAGGCATATTAAAAGGGCTACCAGCAGATTATTTACACATGGGAATAGAGTATTGATGTTGTCACACCTCCGGGTAATCTTTAACCCTTTAACAGGCCACCTACATATATGTACAACCACACAAAGGCCTTATTACCCTAAGCCTAAGGAAGGTATGATGCACTAACACTCTGTGTCCCTTGAGGTACTCAACTAGTTCTGCTCTAGCCAATCTCAAAACACCACTACAAGAGTGTTGTTCAGTCCCCACTGCCACTCTTCCAGGCACTCTCAGACTCAGTCTGCCATAGACAGAGATACCCTGTCCTGGGGCTCCTCCCGTACAGAGTGATCTTGAGCAAACTACCATGCCTGCCCAGGCGCCTCTCTGAAGGGAACCTTTAAACCTTGCACACATTCATCACTGACTTTTAGCCCTTTAAAAACAGGATCACTTACATACTCTTATTATCTGATTGACTAGACGTTATGTCTAACATTGCAGCCCTGGTGAGTTATGGCCGTAGTACATGATAGTCAATCATACTTGTGCCTGTGGCACAGCCTTAGACATTTTCTTGTGTCAGCTTTGAAATTCAAACATATTTCAACCCAGAATCAACTGTTTATATGCACACATTGCAACATTCAATCTACGTCGGTGTGCCCACTGCACGGGTTAAGTACATGCAGTTATGAAACAAAAATGATAACGCATACCTACATTTGAGCCTAGCCAGGTGGGCCAATTAACATTTTACCTGGGGGTATTCCTTTAGATATTTGATTACCCCCCTCCATCAATGTTCGCAAGTTGGTACCATAGTATTTTTGATATCAGGATGATCCCAAATTTTATAGCGGAAAAAAAGTGGGGGTAAAAATATATTGTTATTTGTCGTCATAGTTATTAAATCTTCTCTCCTTGCCCATGTACTGAGCGCGGCCCACACGAGCACACCTTGTTAATTGAGACCTGTGTATTGCTATGTGCAGCGCTTGGAACTGTCATCAGAGTCAATGCAATACATTGCCACAATGGTATTCTCCAATAGGTACAGACGCAGTTACAAAAACAACGCCCCGTAAAACTGTCACTGTCGTTTGTCAAATGGTCCTGAAAATGAGGAGACAACGCATCACAGTCACCCAGGGTTTTATTGACAATGAGCACAAAAATTGTGACATCTTCACGGTTTTGGAAATGAACACCACTTATGAAATGTTTTTCTCACACCTGGCAATTGGTTGTTAATGGCCAATGGCCACCCCTGTCTGAAGGCGGGTAGTGTGTGTGGAAAGTTGGTGTAAAAAGACCAATTTTCCCTGCTCTTCAGCATTTTAGCACTAATAAGCTGAAAGTGTGAGCTGCTCTTAATGCTCATTTAGTGCCTTTGAACAGGCAGTCTGGGGTTGCGAACAGCTCGGCTCCCTACTCGGTGGTGCGGCCGGGAATGGCCATATAGGGCTGAGCAACCCATGACTGGGACCAGAGCATATCCATATGGGATCCGAGCTGCTCAGTGTGTGTCCCTTTTGCTCCATCAGCAAGGGATCGCACTAAAACTGCTCCCATACTCATCAGGGCGACCTGCAGAGCCCACATCATGCTGCTGGGACCTGGCGTGCACCAATGGGATGCCATAGCAACGCGGGGAACCAGCGGGGGAAACGCGTGACCGCCCATTAATTCCATAGTGGACCCACTTATGATGGGCAGAGCATCTGGCTGGGGAGAGGTCCTTCTATTCTGTTGTCTTTCCGGTTAACACCTAAAGTGTTTCATCACAAGTCACTGATGGCCTTATGCGGGCTCAGCCCCCGTCAGTTCTCCCGGGACGCGGGGGCAAACACTAGTTCCCCCTAGCGAGCATGCCCCACGCCGCCTAGCGGACAGCGGCCACTTACAGGGGACATTGACGACATCGATTCTTCCATCCGCTAAAAGAATTATTGCCGTCTATTCAAAACTGCATTGTCCTCCGCCATTTCCACTTGACTATGGAGAGACAGGCAGGCAGCCCTGGAGACATAAAGACAAACTAGTTGATGTCCCTTCACTTTTTATTCCTTCTCAAAAGAAGTGTTTGTCACTCATCGCTTTATTTTTGCGTTTTTCTGGGTTTTTTTTTCTGTTCCATAGATATGGTATTTCTGTTGATTTGTCACTATATTTATAGCAATTAAAGCTAGAAATTAGTACTTATTGCTTCCATAATTGTCGTGATATATAGAAGAAGAATCTAGAAGACTATGAGAAGTAATTGTAGAGGGTAATATTTTTCGGGTTCTATTTTTAATAATGGACCCTCATTGCAGAAATTTACTTTTAATAGTACATTTGTATTTTCTCTATCTGTAGATAATTCCAACTTTAGACTAGACTTTTAAGAATATATTTTCAGATGATGTAATTTTGGAACCTTAATTAGTCAAATTTTAAATTCTTTAATCACCAGTCATGCCAGTTTCGTTATTTTTGCCAAAGCAGTAGTCATGTTTTAGATCCTACAAAGATAGATGCAAAATGTCATCAAAGAGGCATGTCCAATTAGAAAAAATCAATTGGGATTTCGTGACTCACTGTCTTAACTGTCTTTAATAGAATATATAGCATACATGCTGACATTCTTTCATCTTCAAGTACAGATAGTGACAATTTATTTACTTCTTTTAAAAATGTCTACCTTTAGAGTTGTGGGACTTCACACAGATTCAATTAAGGGTAAAGAGCACATTACATAAGTGATCGTGATATGTCCAGAACATAAGGAACTTGCCCGTTGCATAGTCATAAAAACGTCCTTCTATCTAGTGTATGGTCCCCTAGGCGTTGAGTGTCTGAGTCATTGGCAAATAAAACTAACCTCAAACACAGCATTTAGTTACTAGTAGCAACTTTATTAACGCCTATAAGACACCCAGTCAATATGCACTTATATCGCTCACTTTGTAATGCACAATGTCATGTTATTGAGTCAGACCAGTGTGTTGCATATAATATATGATTTCAAAGGCATCTGGATTCTCAACATCCTTTGAGGTATGTTCAAATAGTCCAAGGCCTTGATAAGAATGCATCTGGAGGTTGTTCTTTAATGGCGTTTTATATCCTACGGTCTTGTCTATGATCACCTTGCCATAATCACCTGGTAGCTGTCCCAATTGTACCGAGCTTGATTGATATATCCAACCTTTCACATGTTCAATGCTATGGTTTGAACTGGAGTCTCAGTGGCGGATCCAGAATCTGGAAAAGGAGGGGGCGCGGCCATAACGGAGGGGGCGCACCCCATATTTTTGAGCAAATTTTGAGGTTCAAAATATCTAATCAAACTCTTAAGTACTGTGAAAAAGGGGGGTGCGCGTGCCTCCGTGCCCCCCATCTAAATCCGCCACTGAGTCTATCAATATGTACTTATACATGCAAATTTCAAACATTACAAATGTATACAATAATGGGTGATTTCTCTTTTGTTGTTATTGTTTTGATAAATGTAAAACCTGTTCGACACACTGACCACAAATATTCCTTGCTCCATGTGGATCAATGAATTGTTGACTACAACCAACTCAGTAACAATACCACATCTTATTGTAAATACAACATGTACAAGTATCTCCTAGGCCTCAAGAAAGGTGGCAGAATATGTACTTAGGGACATAATTAGTCACAGCATACTTGAGCTATTTGCTGATCATGTAGTGTATGGTAAATGGTTGGGAGTTTATCTATTTATTGCCTCACCAAAAAGAGTAACATCCATAATATTATGGATGTCAAATGAAAGCATGATAATTCAACATTCCTATGCCATCAAGTAATGAACCTTCATCTATTTCATTCCTATGTATGACTGTTAATGTAATCAGCATTGATGGAATTCGACACTGCTGTGTTCCCAACATCATAGTTTACAACTATGGCAGACAGACGGGGTCCATAGACAATACTAACCACTGTTGCTAATCAGATAGCCTTAGTGCAGGGAGTCAATAGACTGTAGACCATTGTGAATCATTGTGTAGTGAGCTGAAAGAGCTACTCGGCAGCCTGTGCCACAACCGTGAGCACATCCATTGTTGTACACGCCCCTACATCTACTGAATCGACTTGTAAGCCACCAGACGCCGAGGGATCGGAGAGAAGTGCCCTGATCAGGATAAATAGAGCCCTGCCTCAGGCACAATTCACACTAGCCTAGGCTGATAGATTAGACCAGATACCGATCCTTTGGAAAATCTCCAAATACCTGGATGTCCTTGGGGTAGGCATAATTCAATAAGGGCTATATGCAGGGGTGCAGGACCAAGGCAAAATATCAAACACGCTCAGCTCGGTTAGCCCAAGAAAGGGGAACCCCATTGTCAATTCCCTCCCTCCCCTGGCCCTCTTACTCCAGGCGGGCATTGCTGTGGCCAGCCTTATTACCTACGTGCTTCAAATTCACTATGTCTCCCCTCTCTTTGATTGGACGCTTCGGTTGCCACTCAAACCGTCCCAGAGGGCAACGCGGCGGACGCTGGCATTCAATCACGCTGGTACCCGGGTCTGGGAGCAGGGGAGGACCTACCCCCAAGCAGGGTACCAGCGGAAGACGCTTGCCGCCAGGGGAAGGGACGCCTCTGTGCTGGTCACGGCAACACCAGGGTTATTTTTGGATCTTTTTTTAAGGTTTCAGGCCGTAACGCTGGTCCCATTCTGCTAATGCTGCTGGACAGTAGCCGTGAGGAGGGTTGATCTATGGGTGGGACCCTACCCGCAAGGTGCCAGGGGTGGCACCCACAGGCTTAGCCCAGATAGCAATGTATCTCAATACTTTCTCACCGTTTCGTGCAGACATACAACTAAAACAATTTTATGTATAAACTCCATTATTAGAAGATTATTGCAATTATCGGAGATACATGTGTATTTGATTTATGATAGCCATGCATCTTTCCAACTCTTTGCAAGACAGACAGTTAGTACATAAACGAAACTACATTCTATCGTAATTTTGGGGCTATATACAGTTAAGCTAATACAACAGAAAACTTAAAGAGTCTGCCCAGGTTCCCTCATGGGTGAACAATGCTGAGTAGTATCAGGGGAAATAGCCCTTTGTAAGTGAATCAGTACTAGCAGAACCCACAAGTACTACCAACACTCCCCTACAGACACTGAGCTTGTGTAAAATGTCTACTCACTGTTAGAGGTACGGAGTCATTTCTATAGAATGCATTGTAGACCAAAGGCTGAATTGATCTCTAAAGGTGCAGACTTATAGTGCTGCAGCAGGAGGGGCATATCACCTGACCACCTGTCACTAAAAAAGGATAACAGACTCTTGGTACCACTGGAAAGCCCAGATCGAGTACATTACAACCCTGGCCTGAGTACGAATGGGCTCGGGGACGAACTTGGTAAAGCAGTAATGAAAAAGAAAAAATTAAAAATGCAATTTAATCATAATAAAATAGAAATAAAATGCTGAACCTACAAATATCAATTATGTCCATACATTTTGGCATAGAACTATAACATAAGACTTAGATGGAAAATATTTCAAGTTTTTTTTAGGTCAAAGGGCAAAGCTCAAATATCAGGGACTTGGGGTATAATTATGACCACAATATGTTACCTATAAGGTAATTTGTGGAGTTACATGGTGACATGAAATCATATCACAAGACCTAAATTAATGACCTTTAGAAATGCCAGAGGTCATAAGTCAAAAAGCAAAAAGGAGGTATAGGAAATTAACATGTGACTATAATCACTTATCATAGTGAAGCTTCAGCTATGTAATGTATCAGTTAGTTTACAGTTCATGAGATACACCTTATGTTAGTGTCTATTCCAGAGGCCAAGGTCATTCCTCAAATTATGTATCTAGACAAAAACAGAGGCAAGACATCTGATATTTATATTTGTCTCAATTGTCCTTCCCCATGTAGGAAGCAAACAAAAAACAGTTTGCACCATAATGATTGGTTATTGAATGGTCAATGTCAAATATTTGTATTTAGTAATGTCATTAGTATTGACCTACCTGTCTATTATGGCATATGTTTCCAAAGTTAAAATATGGACACAGTTACTCATCCTCAGAGTCAACACTTGAGATTAATGGTACATAATTTGCACATGTGTCAATGCTGTTGTCACTACTACAGCCACAGGTAGGGACACATAGTTGTTTATATGTAGCACATAGACAGCCTTCAGAACATGCATTAGAGCATTCACAGATAAGGTTGTTCAAATGATTTGGGGCACTGCATTCTTGTGACATGCTCTTTGCAATCAAACCACCTGACTCTGACTCCTGATCTAAACCATTGTCCTTTGGACTTGGTAAGTCTTGAACACCAATGTTGGCTGACCTCTGGATCCTAAGCTGATTGACATAGGCCTATGCTGATCATTGAAGATGTAGGAGGAATCTTGAGTTGGTGGCAACTTCTTCCCTGGGACTTTTCTCCTTTGAGGAGAAGTCATGCTACAGTGTATCTTGTTGAGGTTGCTTCCAATATCTTTGGGTCATTGGCTAGGTTAGCGCTAGGACACTTGTACTAATACATTGTAGCCAATTTGGCAAATTTGCATTAATTTTCATTAGCCATGTTTTGTCTCAATTAGTCAAATATTTTCATTATACATAGGCTGATTTTGATATATGGTTTACTAAATGAGTGTCCTATTGCCCTGGTGATTATAGATTATGAAGCATGATGACTTTGACTATTCCAGATCTGTGCCCATTGACTTTAGAAGAGTGAACCCTTTAAACTCTCATGTTTAGAATGAGAGGACCTGAAGGGCATTTCTGAACATAGTGTGACTGAACACATACACTATGACTTTAAACCCTAAAAATCATGTGAGTGACTGTAGGTAATGCCCCACGACTGCTCTGTAAGATCAGCCCCTAAGTACAAAGGGTAGGAAAGCCAACCAGTGCAATAATTTCTGACCACAATTTGAAGTGTGGTCAGATGTGATGTGCATGGTTTAATTCAGGATATCTGTACACATAATCATGGTCCAGAATCTGAAAGAGAACAAGCATACATATTCTTGCTGAAAATGTTAAGACACCCACATGCTTAATTTCTAACAAATGTGGCCAAGTGAGGGAAAACATGCCTTCTGGGGGGAAATAGCTTTTTAAGGTTTAAGTCATTGGCTTTAAAATGAGATATCTCGAGCTAAAATATCCCCGATAGTTTTGGTGTAATTGCTTGTCAAACATAGGTTCGTGTGTACAACTGAAAAGGGGAAATACACTCTAAATGCATTAAATCCTATCATAAACACTTATAATGCAAAAGATACATTTTGTGGAAAAATAACTAAAGGAATGTGATGTTTTTGTCATAAAATTGGTTCTAGAGGGAATTTTTTAGCTCTGTTTTTGGTTCTGGGTTCCTGAAGGATTTTCAAAAAAACTTTTTTAGCAAAGATTCCTTATTGGAATAGGGGAGTGGTTTCCATGGCAACCAGAAATTGCCTTATCTACCAATTTTCTATGTTTCCATGGCAACCAACCTTCCAAAATGGAACATTTTCAGTGGGGATGGAATGATTTTAAGCATACCACTGGATTCCTTATAAAAAATTGGTCTAAAGCTTTTTTTAGCATATTTGTCAGTGTTTTACCCATATACTGCCACCTGGTGGCCAAAACCAGTACTAAAAATCCCCCCCGGAGGCACGTTCTCCCCCGTTGGGCCACAAATGTACATACACCATTACCATCTTGATCTCTTAATATAGTTTATTAAGGGCATAGAGGACGAATAGACTTACACTAGGTCCTTTTATCCCAGATGGAGGTTCTTTATCTAAAAGGACCGAGTGGAAGTCTAATTGTCTTCTATGGTGTTTATACCATGGTTTCCACAATTAAATAAAATATTTTTACTTTTTACAGCCATGAAATTCAATGTTAATTGTTGCGAGTCAATGTGAAGGGGGCTGTCCTCCGCCATTGTTGATGTTCTGTCAATGATGCAAATTGTTACGTTCACCTGTGTCCTACAGGCATTTTCATAGAGCTACTGCTGGTAAGGAGCATGCGCGGCGGCCAGAATACCTTCAGAGCATAGGCCAACGTGATATTTTGTGTCTCACCTATGTAAACACGTTGTAAGTAACAGAGTCAAAGCCATGGCGCAATTTCGCTCAATTTGATTTTTCTACCTTCAATGCTGTAGAATAAGCAAATCGAATCATTGCAAATTAAGAGGTATGTGATAGATTTTAATGTCAAAATTTATCATGTGTAGCCATTAACTTCTAATGCTATGGTGTTTTTTTTTTAATATTGACTTAAATACTTTGATGTCAACTTCGAACTTGCTGTCATGTCAATCCAAGTGTCAACATGGGTTCATTTAGCACCTTCTAGTCAAAATTCATTATCAGGTCAACTCAATAACCATGGTATAAGAAATAATATTGGCGTCTTTGGCTGCTACGCCGCTGAGGCAGTCCCCCCCCCCACACCCACCTCTATGAGTTCAAGCTGTCATCGGCACACGCCGGGGCCGCGCAGCACGCGCTGTCATGCTTTGTTCAAATCTAACAATTTCCTGCAATTTCTCGATGTTTTAAAGCTATGACATCACAAAAATGGCCATAACTTTCCACCAAATCGTCGTAGGAAAAAACATCAATTTCCTGCAATTTCAAGCCGACCGTGTGCCGATGACAGCTTGAACTCATAGAGCCAGCACCGCGGCAGCCCGCTCCGTGGGGGGGGACTGCCTCAGCGGCGTAGCAGTCAATCAAAGACGCCGACCCACGGGGGGTGGGGGGTGGGGGGGTGGGGGTGAGGGGCCAAAAACACTAACACATCGTCACATTGTAAACAAACAACACTTTCGCGAACACATTTTGACTTCTGGCGCGAAGAAACTAGGTCAGGCTGGGTGAGGGAGGCTATATGCGCTCGGCGGGTTCCATGGCGGCCAACCATGGCTGTAGAGGCCAAATATGCTGGGGAAAGGCCAAAATAGCCTGAAGCCAGAGAGACATCGTTGGGCGATAATAGGGTTCCGAGAGAAAAACGATTTTCCAGAGGAGTCCATAGCTGTTTGAATTTTTTTCCTACGACGATTTGGTGGAAAGTTATGGCCATTTTTGTGATGTCATAGCTTTAAAACATCGATAACTTTGTTCCCATTGTGCAGATCTGAAAATAAAGACCCCCATGAGGTTTGCCAGCTCGAGCTACCCTTTATTGACCACTTTCCGCTGCTTCAGCAGAAGTGGTCATATTACAACTGCATCGGCCCATAGACTTTGCCTAGAGCTCTACCCTCCACTGTAAATCAATGTACCAATCGCACCCCGGTTCCATACCTTAACTGGACTATGGCCCCCTCCCCTCACCCCCTCCCCCCCCCCGTGGGCTGCTACGCCGCTGAGGCAGTTCCCCCCCCACCTCTATGAAATCAGGCTGTCATCGGCACACGGTCGGCGTATTGCCCGCCAACACATATAGCCCCCCCACTCACCCCCCGCCCACCACCCCCCCTCTTCCCCCCCCTCACCCAGCCTGACCTAGTTTCTTCGCGCCAGAAGCCAAAATGTGCTGGTACTGCTGCAGCACCAGCGAAAGTGTTGTTTGTTTACAATGTGACGATGTGTCGGTGTTTTTAGCCCAAATGTGTTGTTATTTGAAAGAAATCTTGCTTTATTGTCGCAGTACATATGGATTATTGTCACAACTCGTCCTTGTTTGCCGCATGGTGCCGAGAAATTGCAGGAAATTGTTAGATTTGAACAAAGCATGACACCGCGTGCTGCGCGGCCCCGGCGTGTGCCGATGACAGCTTGAACTCATAGAGGTGGGGGGGGGAACTGCCGCCAACCCACCGGGGGGGAGGGGGTGAGGGGAGGGGGCTATAGGCGCTCAGCGGGTTCAAGCCGACCGTGTGCCGATGACAGCTTAAACTCATAGAGGTGGGTGTGGGGGGGGGGACTGCCTCAGGCTCAGCGGCGTAGCAGCCAAAGACGGGGGGGGGGGAAGGGGGTGAGGGGAGGGGGCTATAGGCGCTCGGCGGGTTCAAGCCAACCATGGCTGTAGAGGCCAAAAATGCTGGGGAAAGGCCAAAATAGCCTGAAGCCAGAGAGACATCGTTGGGCGATAATAGGGTTCCGAGAGAAAAACGATTTTCCAGAGGAGTCCATAGCTGTTTGAATTTTTTTCCTACGACGATTTGGTGGAAAGTTATGGCCATTTTTGTGATGTCATAGCTTTAATACATCGATAACTTTGTTCCCATTGTGCAGATCTGAAAATAAAGACAGCCATGACGTTCGCCAGCTCGAGCTACCCTTTATCTATAGGTCACACTATGGGAAACTCCTATTATTAAGGGAGATACGATTTATTTTGTAAAACTGCCAGTTCTTGGACCTCTCTGCTGTTTTGTCATCAATAACCAATAATTAGAATGAACGGGTATAACAGGGTACACTTATGTGGGTATTTATTGTATGCTGTATTATGTGTGTATTTATTGTATGCTATATGAGAGAGTGCTATAGGAGTCCTGTGTAGGGTTTATGGTAGCTAGAGTTTATGGTAAGCTGTGGAATGCTGCAGACGGAGACGGAGTCGACGAGATCTGGTCAGGTAGATTCTGTAGAGAGAAGAATACGTGTGAGCCAAATACACGGCGTCTGAAAGATGTAAGGGGTTAGTAAGAGATGGGTGAGGAGTTAGTATTGTGGGAGCGGTTGAGGAAGCAACACATACTCCTGGAGTAGACGAGGATGAAGCTGTTTAGTATCTAGTATTGCACTTAGCCAATGTAAGAACGGATTAAGCAGGATCTCTATAGCACTTATACCTCTCTAGAAGCACTGGATTGTTAGAACATGAACTGCTTGTATGAATAGACTGATGTCGTTGAAGCTATACAAACCTGAGTGGGATTACCAGACAACTGTAACTGTGAATAACGAGTGAACAATAAATGGTGACTTGTATCGGCGTCTTGGTGTTGGTTAAAAGAATGGGCTAGGCCAGCATCATACCACTAGAGTTAGTCTTCCCAATACGTGAGATCAGAGGAGCGAGCTGATAATAACTACACAAGTGAGACCACATTAATATACACATAAACACAACCCACACAGCCCACTGCCAGTACCTGGACTGGCGTCTGCCCCCGCGTCCCAAAAAAGCCTATATTTCGATCCATTCCTTCCTCAAACCTGCCCTTTTTCGCCGGTGACACTTAAAACAGATAGGTTTTGGCAGGAGGTAGGGCGCAGGTGGACCGGCTCAGGCCGAAAAGGCTGCTAGTTAAAAAAATTATTTCGCTTATTCTTTTCCGAAACAAATTTTTTAGGGGGGCATGTTCTGTAGGGGGACGAAACACCCCAGATTGATACCGAACATTCCATATCCGCGCATATTATTTGCATAATTAGCATAATTATGCAGTAAGTTGGTACTCTTCAATATAATATAGATATGTTCCATTGGTCCCTTATAGAATTCATATGCTTGCAAGTATAAACTACTGACTGCACCTAGTGACTAGTGGAATCTGAACAGTAGAAAAGAAAGACCCCTCCTCTACCTTTGTATAGCATCAAACAAGTTGTTCAATGGAGGCAGCCATTGCTTGATCAGATGCTTAAACCTTTTAGATCCAAATGCTAGTTACCAGTGCATTATCACTGTTGATAAGCTTTACACATCAATACCTGCGCAAGCCCTGTTTGCACTGAATGGATATCTTTCCATTTCTCCATTCTCTGGTGTTTGAAAATGTTGACGTCATTCTGTGTTTTAATTTGTGTTTTAATCTGTGTTTTTATGGTACATGTATTGAGTTTAGGGCTATAAAAGGTTAGTGTTAGTGCTATGGTATGATAGTAATTACTCACTATTTGTCAGTGGTTAATCAATATAATTTTTATGTTAGTAATTACTCACTATTTGTTAGCAATTAGTCGAAATATGTCAGTATTTACTCACAATTTGTCAGCAATTAGTCAGTATACACCTAGTGACTAAGTATTGACATTAAAAAGATTAATGGCATTTTAATCATTTGTGCATCATGGCCAGATTGACATGATGCACTCACATTTTGTCAGTAATTAGTCAAAATATGTCAGAAATAATGCATGATTTGTCAGCAATTAGTCAATATATGTCAGTAATTACTCACTATTTGTCAGCAATTAGTCAATATATGTCAGTACTTAGTCATTGAATATCAGCAATTATCAATAAATGTCATTATTTACTCACAATCTCTCAGCATTTTGATCAGTACATAACAGAGAAATAGCCATTGATTCAATTGTGCATCTTGTCTTGACTGGTATTTGTCAAAATATGTCAGTATCTATGGACTATTTGTCAGCAATTAGTTAATATATGTCAGTATTTACTCACATTTTGTTACCAATAAGTCAATATATGTCAGTGTTTTGTCACTATTTGTCAGCAAATAGTTGATATATATCAGTACTTAGTCACTATATATATCAGCAATTAGTCAATATATGTCAGTATTTACTCACTATTTGTCAGCAATCAGCCAAATCAGTCAGTACTTGGTCATTATATAACAGCAATTAGTCCATATATGTCAGTACTTAGTCACTAGATATCAGAAATTAGTCAACACATGTCAGTATTTACATAAAATTTGTCAGCAATTAGTCAATATATGTCAGTATTTACTCACTTTTTGTCAGCAATCATTCAATATATGCCAGTACTTAGTCATTATATAACAACAATTAGTCTATTTATGTCAGTAATTACTCATAATTTGTCAGATATTAGTCAATATATGTCAGTATTTACTCATATTTTGTCAGCAATAAGTCAATGAATGTCAGTACTTTGTCGCTATTTGTCAGCAATTAGTCAAAATATGTCAGTAGTTATGCACAATTTGTCAGCAATTAATTAAAATATGTCAGTACCTATGTACTATTTGTCAGCAATTAGTCGATATGTCAGTGGGCTTCCCTAGCTCACTTAAAAGGGTCTATTTCTCCTCTTTCCTTTCCCCTCAGATGTGTGTGGTGCACATATGCTCGGGCACTGACACATTCCTCTGTGAAATTGTGTAATGTAGTTCTCGCCATGAATATAACCTCAGCTGTCGAAATGGCATTAAACATCTATTACTCACTCACTCACTCTCAATATGTCAGTAATTGCTCATAATTTGTCAGAAATTAGTCAATATATGTCAGTATTTACTCACTATTTGTCAGCAATCAGTCAATATATGCCAGTACTTAGTCATTATATAAAAACAATTAGTCCATTTATGTCAGTAATTACTCATAATTTGTCAGATATTAATCAATATATGTCAGTATTTACTCATATTTTGTCAGCAATAAGTCAATGAATGTCAGTACTTTGTCGCTATTTGTCAGCAATTAGTCAAAATATGTCAGTAGTTATATACAATTTGTCAGCAATTAATTAAAATATGTCACTACCTATGTACTATTTGTCAGCAATTAGTCGATATGTCAGTGGGCTTCCCTAGCTCACTTAAAAGGGTCTATTTCTCCTCTTTCCTTTCCCCTCAGATGTGTGTGGTGCACATATGCTCGGGCACTGACACATTCCTCTGTGAAATTGTGTAATGTAGTTCTTGCCATGAATATAACCTCAGCGGTCGAAATGGCGTTAAACATCTATTACTCACTCACTCACTCTCGATATGTCAGTAATTGCTCATAATTTGTCAGAAATTAGTCAATATATGTCAGTATTTACTCACTATTCGTCAGCAATCAGTCAATATATGCCAGTACTTAGTCATTATATAAAAACAATTAGTCCATTTATGTCAGTAATTACTCATAATTTGTCAGATATTAGTCAATAAATGTCAGTATTTACTCATATTTTGTCAGCAATAAGTAAATGAATGTCAGTACTTTGTCGCTATTTGTCAGCAATTAGTCAAAATATGTCAGTAGTTATGTACAATTTGTCAGCAATCAATTAAAATATGTCAGTACCTATGTACTATTTGTCAGCAATTAGTCGATATGTCAGTGGGCTTCCCTAGCTCACTTAAAAGGGTCTATTTCTCCTCTTTCCTTTCCCCTCAGATGTGTGTGGTGCACATATGCTCGGGCACTGACACATTCCTCTGTGAAATTGTGTAATGTAGTTCTTGCCATGAATATAACCTCAGCTGTCGAAATGGCGTTAAACATCTATTACTCACTCACTCACTCTCGATATGTCAGTAATTGCTCATAATTTGTCAGAAATTAGTCAATATATGTCAGTATTTACTCACTATTCGTCAGCAATCAGTCAATATATGCCAGTACTTAGTCATTATATGACAACCATCAGTCCATTTATGTCAGTAATTACTCATAATTTGTCAGATATTAGTCAATATATGTCAGTATTTACTCATATTTTGTCAGCAATAAGTCAATGAATGTCAGTACTTTGTCGCTATTTGTCAGCAATTAGTCAAAATATGTCAGTAGTTATATACAATTTGTCAGCAATTAATTAAAATATGTCAGTACCTATGTACTATTTGTCAGCAATTAGTCGATATTTCAGTGGGCTTCCCTAGCTCACTTAAAAGGGTCTATTTCTCCTCTTTCCTTTCCCCTCAGATGTGTGTGGTGCACATATGCTCGGGCACTGACACATTCCTCTGTGAAATTGTGTAATGTAGTTCTTGCCATGAATATAACCTCAGCTGTCAAAATGGCGTTAAACATCTATTACTCACTCACTCACTCTCGATATGTCAGTAATTGCTCATAATTTGTCAGAAATTAGTCAATATATGTCAGTATTTACTCACTATTCGTCAGCAATCAGTCAATATATGCCAGTACTTAGTCATTATATAAAAACAATTAGTCCATTTATGTCAGTAATTACTCATAATTTGTCAGATATTAGTCAATAAATGTCAGTATTTACTCATATTTTGTCAGCAATAAGTCAATGAATGTCAGTACTTTGTCGCTATTTGTCAGCAATTAGTCAAAATATGTCAGTAGTTATGTACAATTTGTCAGCAATCAATTAAAATATGTCAGTACCTATGTACTATTTGTCAGCAATTAGTCGATATGTCAGTGGGCTTCCCTAGCTCACTTAAAAGGGTCTATTTCTCCTCTTTCCTTTCCCCTCAGATGTGTGTGGTGCACATATGCTCGGGCACTGACACATTCCTCTGTGAAATTGTGTAATGTAGTTCTTGCCATGAATATAACCTCAGCTGTCGAAATGGCGTTAAACATCTATTACTCACTCACTCACTCTCGATATGTCAGTAATTGCTCATAATTTGTCAGAAATTAGTCAATATATGTCAGTATTTACTCACTATTCGTCAGCAATCAGTCAATATATGCCAGTACTTAGTCATTATATAACAACAATTAGTCCATTTATGTCAGTAATTACTCATAATTTGTCAGATATTAGTCAATATGTCAGTATTTATTCGCATTTTGTCAGCAATAAGTCAATGAATGTCAGTACTTTGTCGCTATTTGTCAGCAATTATTCAAAATATGTCAGTAGTTATGCCAAATTTGTTAGTTAACATGCACATCCTCCCTTCATCACACTTTTAAAGAAATTTATAGCCTATATAACCCACACTCCTACTCAAAGCCTACTCTTTTGCCAAACCAAAAGGGTCGATGTTATCTAAACGGCCATCTAAACTCCTAAACCCCTCATGAAAGTGGTCTTGCAGCTTTGCTGCACCCTCTCGACCCCTAGCATCCTCGTATTTTACTGACTACATTCACCAATTATACAATAATACATAGAACAATCAGCATGGGACCAATGGCCTTCACCATACGCTTGGCCTTGAAACTGCAATCTATAATTAGAAAGGAAAGGCACTGCACACTGCATATAATTGAGGCCTCAGTGAGGGTACAACATGAGCAGGGTCACAACTATATGTATAAACATGATTTTTGATCTTTGCCCTTTGACCTATTACATCTGACATTTCCAAAGGTCATTAATTTAGGTCTTGTGATATGATTTCATGTCACCATGTAATGATGGTGTTCAATTTATGATTGTTAGACACAAACTACCCGGAAGAAGGACATTGAAAGTGCCTCAAACGTAGGCCTGTTTCTAGCTCCATTGATCAACTTCACAAGTTAATCATACTGCATGTCCCACATGATTCAATAAAATCCGAATTGACCAGGTCTGGTTGTATGTGACATTTCAACTAAAGTTTGATATTATACAAACACTGAAGTGCCATGCCGACGTGCATTGTTCTGCATATGCATCACACTGAGGCTAAAATTTAATGATATATACATTTGTACAATATTATTCCCATGTAGTATGACGCACTAATGTCTTAGTTATCAAATCCTATGGATATGTTGTTAGAGAAATGCAATATATATATATATATATATATATATATATATATATATATATATATATATATATATATATATATATATATATGTCAGTTCTCTTTAGAGGATGAACAATCTTACTGATGACCAAACACAATAGCCCTTTCACTCCTAGGAACCCATCACTCATTCACAATGTCTACTTTCCTAGCTCCCACTCCTACTGAGCAGCTCAGAGAGCAGCTGTCCTCCCAGTCCCTACTTCCTACCTACAAGGCCTGTTTCCTCCTTTACTGCCCCTTATGATGACATTGCACCTGCTATCTCTGATAACAATGGCCATCTTACACCCACAGCTGTCAACCCACACGCACATCTCACCTGTTTATTATCATTGATTATCTTCTTATCTTTTATAGCATTTGTTTTCAACTCCAGATGTCAACTGTATGTATTACACACACCTACACCTCTATACTATAGTCACTGCGGTCATAATTTATTTTGAAAATGCTCAAATAACATTATAGGACGAGCCGACTTTAAGTATCATGACTATAGCATGCTTGGTTTACATTTTGGAAACCAAGTTCCTTCGCATAGAACTGTGTCCTGCTTACTACATTTGAATCGTATGCACGAAAATTGCTTTCCATGAAAGATGTTGGGCAATGTTCAGAGGAGAGGATCAAATGTGCAGCTGATATATATCCACATCCAAATTACTTCCGATGAAGTTATACAGAATAACAACGTTGGAGTCGACACACAGTTGACTAATCAGACTTATGTATAGAAAGTTGTTTATTACTAGGGTGTTGTCAATCAAAATATAAATAGAATAGGAATTACAAAGATGGTGAAAATAATGTTTAATTAGGCTGCTGATCCTCGGTTATTTCCGAGGTTATTCATCTTTTTGTTGTATATTTTGCCATGACCATAATCATTGAACATAATACTATGGGAATATAATTCATAAACATCTTGGAGATATCTCTGGGAATTCATGCTTTAATCTGATTACGACCAAAAACCCCACCCTCTAAATGTAAATTAAGATCTTATCCCATTACCCATTTTCTCAGAAGGTTCCGTGTTATCCTTGATCTTGGACATCAAAACAGCTTCTATTTCTGAACATTGGTTTCTGACGTTCATAAGCAGCTTTCTAATTTAGACACGATCATTATTTGTTTTTTTACTTAATGATATTGAAGTCTCTTTGGATTTGCTCTGGCAGAAGGTCTCTCTGGTATAATTAACGATATCATGAGTTGCTCAACTGTCCTCTGAGCTACTCTATTTTCACACCTGGGTTGGCATTCCTTGACCTCGTTAGAGTAATCAAAAATAAGCAGGGCGTCACTGAGGCGCGCCTTAATGTCATTTTCTATCTGCAGAGCAGATGTGCGATCCCACGCCCACTGAACCATCAGTCTTTATATAGTTTTCCTTTTTTTATAAGTTGTATGCTAATATTGGGATAGTGATTCAAATGGAAAACTTCCAATTTGCTCGAGATCAAGCTTTATCTCTACTTTACCTACCTTTATCAATTAAATCTTAAATATTTGCCCTCAAGTGTCCAACAGGCTTATAATATTTCTCAGAAATGACTCGTGAATGATGCCTTGTTCTTGTGGTTCATGATTTCTGAATTGACTTTAAACACACACAAAATAAAGAGGGACTTGGAGAGAAACGTTTACATTAGCCATGTATTGTCATTAGGATCGACCAACATGAAACTAACTTTTCCAGTATTGTGCACTTAATTAATTTAAATTGGGTCAACGAATCATAATTAGAAGCTTAGCTTCATTTGATGATTTTCATATCTTGATATACATGTTTATTGTTTTGATTTTACACGGTAATGTGAACATAGTGCCTGTTATCCTTCATGACAATAAGGTATAATAGTAGCCATGATTACGAGCAGCAAACTGGTAAAAGATATACCCCAGTTAGTGTGTATATAATAGATAGTGTTAGTTTACTTCTGTTGTGACATAACTTGATTTATATTTGGTCGTTGCCAAAAATTATAACTTTAAGATGGATGTAACATAAGATTAGAATCAGAGTGGGGTCCGTGATGCGATTGAAATATCATACAGTATGTAAGTTTACACGTCATCAAGTGTGAGATCTTCTACTTTCTAATCCTGTAGAGATGGGACTATATACTCCCAGGTATATATATATATATATATATATATATATATATATATATATATATATATATATATATATATATAATTAATGAGTGATACCTTGGTACTACTTTTCACCAGGGCGCATGATTTTCGATGACGTCACACATAACATTTCCTCCAGTATATAAGCTCCAGCAGTTGAACTAACGGTCAATTGGCTTCATATGCTCGGACAGCATACACCACATTGGGTGGTGCTGGAAATTTTAAACTGTTTTTTTCAGTTTAGTCAAGTTAATACGGTTTATCTCACGATTTTGGCTTGGACAGTGCCTTTTTGGTCATAACCACCGTGCGTTATCAAGCTATAACCCTACTCTCAGACCTTTTCTTCGTCTTCAAGAAGCTGCTGGTTTCAAACCGGACATGTTAATAAATTGGAGAAGTATACAAAGTTAACTCCTCCATACATTTCCAGTTAAAACCGTTTAGGGTTCAACGCGGAATCGATCCCCGGCTGCTGGGGCAGGAGGCGAGCTCGCTGTCCACTATACCAAGCCGACCGGTGCTAGAAACCACTGCACATGGAGGATTTGAAAAAGTTTTCCGACATACCTGAAGTTTACACACCTCGTTAGCCTAGAATCCATGGAGCCTGGTGGAGTTATTAACAGAGAACCATCCTTAGATATCCTATATGAACATGCCATGCCTAATTTCTCCATTTTGTTCGAAATAAATAAGAATCCATTGATTTTCCACATCGATACGAGTCGGGACCCGTCCCGTCCGGCCATTCCTTGCTCGACGTGTGGCTGACCTAGTTCTTACATCCGGGCACCTCCCCGCTTCGTCAACAAGATGAAATGGCCGTGTACCGGGCCGTGTGCGTTGGATCGGTATGGAAAATCAATGGATTCTTATTTATTTATAAGAAAATGGATACAAAATGTAGGTGAACACCAATTAGAGATCGTATATTTGGCACTGCTAGAAGTATGGGACTTGACATGTTGGATTATACCCAAAAAATGAGTGTAAAGGTGGAGGTATGTCGGACAGAGTGACAACATGGCCACGGCGGGTTGGCAAAGCGAGCGGATCGCATGTACTTACAAAATGTCTTCTCCTGGATTAAATCTTGGGTTATAAGGTAAGAAATTGATACAATATGGAGAAAAATGTGAGATAAACGCCTTAATGTATGTTATGGGAACGCACTCGTAAATCCACGAGTGCGTTCCCATAACATACATTAAACGCATAATATACCCTGTCATTATTGGTAGAAAAGGAACTTCTGGTGGCGAACCGAGGTCTAAAGCCAAGAAAACTCCTAAAAAAGACAGGAACATAGCCAATTCAAGGACTTCGAGCAGTGTGAGATCCAATGGGGTTAGCCAGGAACTACCTACCCCAAATGCTACTGGGGTTATATTGGACTCAACCGTTGACCAGACGATTGGGGATTTGGAGGATCGTACAAGCCATATTGAACAGCAGTTGGCAGATATCAAGTTCCTATTGGAGGGGCAGGCGCTGAACCGAGCAACTACTACAACAGCGGAGGGCCAGTCGAAGATGGATCGTACACGTGGCGATGTTTGTAAACATTCCTCTAGTGACGCCGTAACCAAGCGACGGGGGCGGGGCCAACAACGGTCACCGGACTACCGCAGGCTCCATGGCAACCAGAAGAGGCGACGCCATCTTGGATCCACACAGACGAGCCGGTATTTGTCTTACCGTAGCATTTCATCTGATTCCTCAACATCAATTGACTCAACCACCTCTAGAAATTGTCGTCTTCATGCATATAAAGACAGAGGTATGTTCGATCAAACAAATTTTCTTGAAAAGGGCGAGAAACTGGATAGCATTGAGAAGTTATTGCTTGTTAACGTAAGGATGATGAAGCAACTTATTGAGGAGGGGGAAGACGTCTTCGCTGTGGTAAAGCACATAGAAGTGTTGGTGGAAAAATCTTCAACAAAAATATATACCCTCAAGGCCTTAGTGGCATAAGATTCCTCTGTTAAGAATAGGGCTAATTCTGATGGTGTAGAGTCATTCAGTGATGTAAGGAGTGAAGATATTTTGAGGCATTTGTCCTACGATGGGACGGTTCAGACCCAGAAAGCAGGTGTAGCCAAACCTAAAAGTTTCAAATCTAAACAATCCAGTCGCACTTGCTATGCGTTTAACAGGGCGGAGGGGTGTAAGGAGGACCCTTGTAGATATCGACATGCCTGTGATGTGTGTGGCATAAAGGTCCACCCACTCTGTCGATCAATTTCCAAGAATATTAATATCTAAGGGTCGGGAGGGGACTTCGCTGTTTGCATTTGTTTGTGAGTACTGAATGCAATAGTAATTTCCTATTGGTTGAAGCTGTGTCATCAAATTTGCATATATCCATTCAATAGTACTGCGGAAATGGCCGTTCCTTATGGGTAACCCATTCACAACTTATTAGATAGCTCTAGCAGTCCCCTATCATCATAATCTATTCACAACACGTAGTACTACTCTGCTAGACGTCACACCTAGCAGGTTAGCTCTGTTTGAAAATCCCCTGATCCAAAAAGCCACCCACTCCAACAACCATCCCAACCACTACCATTTCCACTCTCATCATTATCCTATAATCACCTCTCCCGCACTCAGTGCATACCTTCCTTGATCCCTACCGGAACTGCTTACTGTTGCTCCCTGCCCTTTTTACGAGAGCAGCTCACTGGTTGGCATCAGTGCTAGGCCTGATCTCTGGACGCTGCTGCTTTCCGGTCGGTAATGAAGTCGTCATTAAAGAAACGCAGATAACGAGCACAGCCTGGGCGATAATTGGGCACCTAGGCTGATGTAGCCTGTTCCGGAGCCAGACTCGCTGGTACTGGTAGTAAGGCCGCCCACCACGTCAGCTGGCGTCCTTGCACCGACTGGTTAGAGCAATACCTGCTCTTGCCGTCTCCTAAATCTGAAGCTGTTGTTGTTCAGTGCAAGAGAAACACATTTTGGTGTCCAACCACAGGAGCTTCAAACAATAGAGGCAGGAAACAGTCTTTGCTGGCTGTATTCATTATGGATATCCGCCAGAGATGTTGTTTGCCTCAAAACATATTAAATGTTGATAACCAGGTGCACACCTTATGCTTTCTTTTCTCTGATTCCTATTGTTTCCCAGCTCATTCGAAATCACTTCGAAATATCGTGTTTTTTTATATAAAATCTTGGGTTGCCTTTCTCCACAAATAAGCTGACCTCATCGCGATCAATTTTATGCTTGCTTTATGAAAGGAAGTTTGTATTCCTTGCTGGATCACCAGTTTCAGTTTGTTTACCATGAATCATTTTAGAGGCCTACTAGTTACATGAATAGGCTTGTAATATTGTATCCACACCATGTTTGCTTGTTAAGTTCCCGTGTGAAGTCTCTCAATGAAAGTCCAATATGTTTGAATATTCATTGTGGCTAGCTCGTCTACAGTGCATCACAATATATAGTTGACAACGTCTAAGTTAATCGAAATGAAATAGAACATTAAGTCTTGCCTTTTTGCATGAGGAGGTGGTAAAGGAAAGACATGTAAAGTCAAAAGGTGTGGAAAATTCACTAAGCACAAACCCGTCATTTCTTATCGCGATTCTACACATTACCTATGCCCCTATGTTGTATACTGCTATTTCACTAATATATAGAATCAACAAGAAATGGTTGGCCATGGATATCTCTCGATTTCTAATTACCTGTCCATTTACTGCAAAACCAGCAAAATAAGGACGTGCAATTAGATAGAATAACCCCTGCTGGTCTGCGTAAATTGTACAATGCCTTGTCTTGATTGCAAAACTATTAACTAATTTTGTCCTTGCTTGAAAACATCTTTCAAATATGGATATTTTGAGTCAGTCCAATTGCATTACTAAGGGTTCCTAGCTAAAATTAGCTACTGCCGAGGAGCCATGTCATGTTAAATGGGAAAGAAGCCATTCTAAAACTGTAGGAATGACAGCTTGGATCTACACTTAGCAGTTAGTTCCATGTTCGGAAGTGAACCACGTCTAGAGCCCACCTCATCGAAAAAACTTGATACATGTTTCTAGGCACCCTGTGCGGAGCAGAGGTAGTTTAATTCCAAATTATACACCAGATCCCTCTTTGAATGAATGAATATCAAACCATTGAATATGCATATACCTGTAATAATCAAATAATTCGGTTGCAGTGACACTAAGGTAATTTTAGGTAGATTCTAGAGTTCCTTTACAAATATAGGGTTCCTCTTGTTGGTGCCATGAAACTGAAACTGAAATTTGTAGAGGCGGCTTAATTTTGTTTTGCAAATCTAGTAGTTCCAGTAGCATTGATTTAAATCTGCTTGAATTATATCATACATGTTTGTGGGAAAAGGTACGCCCTCGGAGAAGATACCAACCATAAAGCGTGTCTGCATTTTCATAAACGAATATACTTAAATTCCACATATCGATAGATCTATAGACGCATGTTTTAGTAGGACCTCGGAGCCAAAGTAGGTCTGTTCTCACGTGAAAGTCTTACTAATGATATCCTTATAAATACCGCCATCTCGCCGAGATGCCTTTAAATTGGACATGTCGTTATTTATCAATTTCACACAGAGATGATTCATCCCCAGATTAATCACGTTATGTCAGATACAAAAGCTAAAATTGCGGTTTAAAAAGGGAGGGAGAAGAGTTATTTCTTAACAATCTGCCTGAGTGTGATTTTAACTCATCGGCTGGGTCGATTTTAACCGTGAGCATTAGCTTAGCAATGCCTGAATATTAGTAAGTTGTAAAAGGCCGAAGAGACCTAGTGAACACCTCCAATAATTCCCGGGAGGCTACCAATCAATCATTGTGGATTAATGTTCCCTCTAATTCTTTTCAATTATCACCAACAGGGGCGGATCCAGGATTTTAAAAAAGGGGGTCCAACCCTGGGGCCTAAGGCCACGATGACTGCGACGTCGCAAGCGCAGCACTGCGACATACCTAGGGGGGTTTAGGGGCAAATTTTGAAATCTAGACATCAAATTGTGCATTCTGATGCATTCTAGACCCCAATCCAGTAAAGCATTTTGGTGTACCATCAGCAGTAAACCCATGATTATGAGAACAGGGAATGAAAACCTTATTGTTTCAGGGAGGCTTGAGGGCTAGAAAACTTCAGAAATGCAAATACCAAACTCCAAATTTCAAAACGTTTTCATGTAAACCTGGGGTGGGCAGGGTTTCCATAAAGGGGATGCAAACCTTATGTGGTAATGCTTTGTCCTTTGTGAGGTTTTGGGGCTGGATGATCAAGAAAAATAGAAATATAAATGTCAACCTCTCTAGTTTAAGGGATTCAACTAGCCTTAGATGTGAATCTAGTATTTCTGGATATATTATTTTCTAAGGGAATGTGGGGGCCTGCCCCCACCCCAGGGAAAGTTTTTGAAAAATTGATGACAAACATGGAAGTTTAAAGCATTTTGGGGTACCCTCAGGAGTATGTTTATGCATTGGTGATTAAGGGAGTTTTGAGTCATGCCCAAAGAAACCCCAAATAGTATCCCACGAATAAGGCACACTGAAAACATAAGAATCCCAAAACTTGTCAATGCAGACAACTTTAGGTCCTCAGATTGACAATACCTAAATCTACAGCTTTAGGTCGTCAAAATGGCTACTTAAGGTTGTCATACAGACCACCTAAGTCATCAGTATGACGACTTTGTATTGTCAGAATGATGAGTTAAGGTTGTCATTTGAGCTTGACTACCCTTAACTCGTCTGTATTGTAATTTTAGACAGTGGCATGTTTTCTGTGCACACTCAATACCTACATGCCTATAGATATGGTCACCAGTGCACACTAAGGAGGATTTTTAGTAGATTACCCCTAATCTAATGTAATTATACCCTACATCTTTGACCCATTCCTATACCCTGGCCTATACCACTCAAACTCAACCTATAAGGCGTCCCTTGATGGGTTTACGGTATAAGCTATGCCTTATATATAGGCCAAAGCCAAGAATTACCTACGTATAATATGACAGTGCATTTTTCTGGATTGGCTCACATTAGAAAATGTTGAGGAAATTTTATATATTTAAGATACTGTAGAGTCATAAATTGTACAATTTGTAACAATGAAAGCTATATTGAAGAGAGATAGGGATCATGAATGGGGGCATACAAAGTGGACATGTTAGGTGGGCCCAAAGGGGGTCCACATTCGGGGACCCTTATTTGGACATGTTATGAGTGGACCAAATGGGGGGTCCTGACCCCATGGACCCCTGTACAACCACTATCTGTGTAAAGAGCCACTATCTGCCGTACTACAGTTAGAGGCTGAACATCCAACTGCTATCTGTGTAAAAGTAGCGCTATCTGTATCAAATTCAGATGGTCAAACAGCTGATATAAGTATCAAAGACACCTTACATTCGCCCTTACTTTAAGTGTATCAATGTTGTTTATGTGACATAAAATATTTATAGAAAGGTTTCTACAGATAGCATTTATTAACTGAGATAGAGGGTGGATGTGTACAAAGGCAGTCATGAATTAAAGGGTTTATTGTACATAATGAAATACGTAGGTTATACATTATGGTGCCTTATTATAGAGTATATATAAAAATCCTAGAAACGGGAGTCGACGCCCAGAAACAGGATGTGTAGAAACCAATCTAAAAAGAAAAGAATACATCTCTTAAGGATCAAAATAACCTAGATGCACAAACAAGATATACATTACATACTGACCCACCTGTCAGAGAACTCGGTCATAACATACTAACCTCACAGGCAAAAGTTGGACACTGACCTGACCTAGGAGGAGCTCACAACACACTGACCTCAAACATGATAGGTGACATGGTCACCTAACATACAACTCTAACATACTAACCTCACAGGTAAAAGTAGTACACTGACCTGACCTAGGAGGAGCTCACAACACACTGACCTCAAACAAGATAGGTGACATGGTAACCTAACATACAACTCTAACATACTAACCTCACAGGTAAAAGTAGTACACTGACCTGACCTAGGAGGAGCTCACAACACACTGACCTCAAACAAGATAGGTGACATGGTAACCTAACATACAACTATAACATACTAACCTCATAGGTAAAAGTAGTACACTGACCCAGGAGCAGCTCACACACTAACCTCGAGGATAAAGTAGGACACCAATCTAGGAGCAGCACATGACATACTGACACAGCCTCAAAATCTGGACTTAGGTCACATGAACTCAACTCGGTCATGACATGCTAACCCCACATACCAGAATACTGACTTGACACACAAACATAAAACACTGACATTACATCGACTTAGGTCGTAACATACTAACCCTTATACCACTGTGACATACATGATCATGACACATTGAACTTACAACCTACATGATGGTGACATGATAACGTAATGACCAAAGTATGACCTATTGATATAGGGAGACAATATACAGGTCATATAAAAGGAAAGGGAAACAATACACAGGTGGGCATAATGATAACACAATAAAAGAGCTGAGGGTATGGAACCCGGTATCTTGAAACTCTGAGAAATATATATGTTGTATATTCTAACGGAAGGTTAAACATCAGTTGGAGCAGAGCTGTACTCACACACATAACATCTGCTAAGGATTCTGTGAACCCACCACTAGATAAGACATGATCATGTGATGGAATGAGTAGCTCAACCACCCTCACACATGGACACACATACACACACACACACACACACACACCACTACTGATAGGAAACAGGGATCAGTCCTATGGCATCTATAGTAAGGCAATGTACATTATGGATTGATGACAACTGGATACTCATGATGATTGTGCTATGTATATATCATTGCAATAAAACTGGTAACATCAAGTATGGACTCGGATTATCTCTACTCTTCATGCATCAGATCTCTACCATCCTAGCTCTCCCATAGTGGCGCTGAGTAACTCCACACATACAGTAACATGCTATAGATAAGAGACGTTATTACTTATAGCGCATATGGGTACTGCAGATAGTGTTCAATTTTACACAGATAGTGGTTGGATGGTCAGCCTCTATGTGTACTACTTCAGATAGCGGTCCTTTACACAGATAGTGGGTGTACAACCCCCCCCCCCCCGGATCCGCCCCTGACTAACATCCAAGTTATATTAGCCAGAGAAGATGGCAACAAAATCCAACGGTAGCATTTGCCATCTGTCTGCAACCTTGTGTTCATTTGGTTTTCTGCGATTGACCTGGCTGAGCACAACACGATGGACACATTTCTTTTCTTTATTTTTAGATTGTGTCCATCGGAGTATAATATTGTGATATTATTATCTCTTCGCAATTGTATGTCTGACAGCATGTCAATTGTACACACACACACACACACACACACACACACACATATATATATATATATATATATATATATATATATATATATATATATATATATATATATATATATATATATATATATATGGTATATACTTGCCCGAATTAGGACATATATGAATATGACCATGGCATTTTCTATTCTATACTCTACATACAAAGCCACCTTTATCGACGACAAGGCGTCTTCCTTTAGACTACTCTTAATACCAAAGATAGGCACTTGTTACTATAAATGATAGACATAGATCCCTATTCTCTACTTTTTCTAGGCCTTGGTTGAGGTGCGGAGGCGTTGTATAGAACCATCCTCACCTTACAATACTCTACATCAGTCTGTATTGACATGCTGACATGCGTTTACATTCCGGCCTCAAAGCATGAAAGTGGCTGGGAATGGCAGGTGTGAGTGAAAGAATTCCCTAGGACGGAAAACATGGATTTATTCCATAGAGATGGTTCTACTTTAGAAGTCAACTGGAAGTACTCGTCTTCTACGTCTTGTGACGTCTATGTCACGCCGAGGTATGCCTCCAACCAGTAATGAAGAAGAACATTATTTTCTCAAGAAAGAAAAGAGATTCTTCTAAGGCATACATAATTCCAGAACAGTAGACCCTATTCGGACTAAGTACGGAACAAGTATTAACCAATGAGATAATCACAACTATTAACTGCGGCCCTTTCAGGAGCCAAATGATACCCATCTGAGAGGTCATATCAGTAGAACTCGCTGGTAACAAGCTCCAGCAATGGCCGCGCCCATGAGACAACCTTCTAATTTTGAATACACAGATATGTTTCAGGTTAGCACAACCTCTAGTCAAAACAGGTCTCTCGGGCGTTTCATGTAGATTTGAGATTACTGTGTACCTACTCTAAAATAACACACAACAATAACACAATAATACTATTTTCAGGTAGCAAATCTGGTGGTTTCAATGGTTCAAGGGTCGAGTAAAAAACAATTAAGACTCTCAGTCATTCACATACTTAGAGGCAGCTTTCATTTTGCTTTTTAATTTCTGTTAGATTCATTTATTTACATGATCCCAGGATTAGAGCCATGGATAAAGATTAACGTTCTTCACATTAGGTTATACTGAAAACCAAAAATGTTCCCCCTTTTGGCCTCAACAGCTGTAGGTACGGCCATATAAAGGAGTGGCGCTCATAAAAGGTAAGATAATAATGTCTTGTCTAACATATGTCTTTACCTCTAGTGCAGATGTGTCTCTTGATGTTAGGTCTATTTATCCACCAAGAAGGTGTTTCGGTTTACACAGGTATATATACACATCTTTAAACAAAGAAGGGTGTGTGTTCTGTAGTACTATGACGTGGGTAGATACCTCAGTGAATGGACCATTGATCAGGAAAACAACCAGGGGATGAGAGGAGATCCAATCATAAAACGCCTGCTGGCACCACGCCTTGATCAGATACGTCAGTGACGTCTTTCTGAGGGGTTTGTAAATAGACAACCTGACATTACACTTTTAGTGCGGTGTAGTGTTCTTGTACGCTCCATGTAACCATGATGTATGCATGAACGCAGTTCTAAAGGGTACCTATCATTGCTGCATTCATGTTTTATGCCGTCCCTATAAGTTTGACAAACTGTCCAAGGGCCCTTTTGTTATAGCATAGCATTGCTGGTCAGTTTATAAATTTATACTCGCCTGCTCTGCGTTTTAGAGTATGTGATCTGACATACAAAGATGAAGCTTTTCTACTTACTTTAAAGGGTTAACATGGTGGGATGTTAACATGTTCAGCTGAATGTACTGTCTCAGGCGTACGCATAGGGTGCGCTTGTGGAACGTCGTGTTCTGGTGCTTTGTTTAACAAAGTAGATTTAGCTGAACTAGCTATAGGTATGCATCCTTTGTTCCTTATTTTGCCCCTCTTTATAGTGTTTCTATATAGATACAAAGATGTTTATTACCTCAGGTGACTGCCAAGGCAGAAATAATCCATACTCAAAACGCTGCCATGTACGATTACACATCACATTATCTACATGTTGCAAAGATCTTTTTATAGAAATATGCTTAGACATAGAACTAAAATAGGGACCATAGCCTATATTTTATTTTACACAAATCCTATTCATGAATGCATGTGCTAAAGTGTATATCGGCGCATATGTTTGATGATTTAAGCTGGTCAGGATTTCCCCCGCAAGCCATTCAATATAAATTTGCATCTTTTCCCTCTTCTGGATATAGGCAGACTCTTTCATGTCGAATAGCGCAGTATGTCTTCTGATCCTAAGTAGTGCGTATTGCTTTTTAGATGATTTGATTTATGGAATCACACAAGTGTTACTGTACGAATTTCCATGGGAATCTCTCGTTAATCACTGATTGTGTATACACCATATCGCCAATGATATTCACATATAATTCCTCAAAAATGACATCAATATTCTTCTACTGTATCTCCTGACTCAGCTTCCTCCTGGTGAATACATGCCTATCTCGTGGATAGGCATGTATCCGATCTGTAGAGTCAATAAATCCAAGAATAAGCAGTTTATATAGCTACTGTTATTAAACATTTCACTAGTTATATGATTCACCTATAAGTATTTTTCTCATGCGAGTCATTGTTTTTTTAGTGCACATGGATTATTATCAGGATAGATATAAGTATTGTTGTGAATGCTCCGTTAGCTATTTATCTATAGGCAGGTTGTGCCGGCCATGTGCATAAGCATGTCCGTCCTGTTTGGCATGACTATAAATGACAGCCACTGATCCATCCTATACAGGATCTTCCTATGTCGGTCTGCGCGCGCATACATGTGGCTCATTATGGGCTACCTGTGACCACTTTATTCATTAATAAAGCCCTGCTTCATCCCATAATGCCTAGCAAAGCCAGGGTAGTTTCCTGTCTGTTCTTCCACTAGGAAGCCACCAAAGTCTTTAGGGGCACGGCATTACCGACGCCATCTTGGATCCCATAGCAGGAGTTGAATTGAATGCCATGGAGCAATGCAAAAAAATCTGTATGGATTTGAATAGGAAACCCTGGTACAATTAACCTAAACATCAAGACAGCTATGAGCTATAACGTAATATTGTGTTATTAATGCAATAAGGAATTAGATAAGGGTCGCCAATGCTGCAATTTAGTGTAGAGCAATGGAAGTTCGTTCTACGCTTGTAGCCAGCTACGAATCCCCTTTATGTAAGTAGTATATATATATATATATATATATATATATATATATATATATATATATATATATATATATATATATATATATGTCACAGGTATACAGAGCGTGCAGTCTACTTGTCTAGGGGTAGGGAGGTCCACCCAAACTGCCTGCCCGGTCACAATACTCAAACATAACAAGTAGGGTATAATGAATCTTACTTCGACTTTCCATAAATTCATTCTTAGGTAGATTTATCTTTCAAGATACCTACAGTCTAGCACAACGTCATCTTATTGATCCTTATTGTGATAAACAGAACTGTTATTGTACTCTTTTCAGCAAAAGGAGGGCTATGCATGCATGGATAGCTTAATATTTTGGGTGTCCGACCACATTTACATATCCGAGTCATAGTGAATTCATGCTACCTGTTTTTTTTAAGATCCCTGTATTTCAAATTAATATATATCATAATTATAATTATATTAATAGATATAACCAGGACCTCCGCCTATTTGGCGTTGAGGATGCTAGTGTCTAATCCCAACCTCAGTATCTATACTGTGTAGCATATAAGGAACTGAGATCGAGCTCTACCCATATAAAGATTCCTGTTGGGAGTGGTCCATGTGTATAAAGGGAGGTGGATAGTGGTTATGTCTACATAAGCATGTGCACTGAGTGTTATGGTAAATAATAGCTGCTCCCTTCTTCTGGTGTTTACTATAGACAGAATATTGCAGTCAGTACTGGCGCACATTTGATAAAATGTGTGAATAATTCAGTATTGGTGAAGAAATCAACGTTTAATAGAGAGAAAATCGAATTATACATCTACTATCTGACGTAATTGGAACATGTTAAATCTTTAATCTTTCTCTTTGGAGTAGTCTTAGTTTATTGCCTTCTGGGCATCTGGATTTATGATTTCTATTGATTGATATCAGAAATCAGATGTGGTAATTAATTTGGGATATCTGAATATTACACATAGTCAGGTTTGTTCACACACCCGCCACATTAAGGTGTTCAAGAATGGGTTCATAATCAATTCAAGTTAAGGTTGTGTTTCCAGTTAAATGACTCAAAGAGCTTCTGTCGGTATGTCGGATTTCTTTCTCTTTTTTTTATTTTTATTTTTATTTTGTATAGAAATGTATGGGCAGGTTCTTTGATTTCAGGTAAGTACATGGACAACAAATGAGAAATGTGAAAAATCTACAAGAGATTATGCTGAGTAAAGCTATTAACTGCACACCCAAAGACTATATTCATGACAAATTCATAAAAATACAAAAATAAATTCTCAAAATTTCTCAAGAATATAAAAAAAATTCTCAAAAATTCTTAAAAATTCTCCAAATAAAAAGAAATTGTCTATGGTTGGCTCTGATTTGCTAGGGTGGGTTGGTCGGGTAACTGGAAACGAACTTTTTTATTTGGCCTAATCTTACATGCTGTACTCCGAATATTCTCATCCTAAAGCAAATACAGGATCCAGTTTTAAAGTGTACCGTCCCTCAGCTATTCTTAGCATTTGATCGAGCCACATTTAGGCATGTTCAAATGCAGGCATGGAGGGATGCACTCACACAACAAATACATTCCGCCCAATGCTTCCCCCCAAGGCAATGCGGTTCCAGATAAAGAAACCTTCTTTACAGAAGCGGATAATTGGACAAGGTACTTTATAGTAGAGATGCAAGGCAAACGACAGAGCCTAACAATGCTTCGTTCAATCTTGCATATTCTAGGCATCAGTGTGGGGTGGCAATGTTCCAACCATAAAAGGGTGTGCTTTGGCCGACTGTGCTATATATGTATCTAGTTGCTAGTTATAGCATGGTAGTTGTACAAAGCCAGATAGAAGGCCCTTTGTGAATGACTAACCAGTGGCATTGTATACTAATCAGTGATCAGCTTTCTATTTGTGCTCACAAAATATAGGTAGATGTGTAGAGAATGGTCTAGAACGGCTTATGGACATTGCTACCTCTTTGGCTTCCGATACATGTTTGTAGCTGAAACATGACACAATCGTTTTTATGAATGGACATGTTTACAAGAAATTTCTTTGAAAGCATAATTTGCTTTTTATTCAAAGAAAAAAGTGACATTAGATCTCAATCAAATGCAGAAAATAGACGATAAACGACCTTTGTGTCAGAGGTTATTTTGATGGTTTTGTACTAATTGATTTTACCTGTGACGTCAAAGAAATAATGAAAAGGTCCAGCGCAGGAGCTTCTGTGGAAGACATGAATATTCTATAGTACAATTCTAAAATTGATCTTGAAAACTTCTTAGAATAACTGAAAACCTTTGATTTGTAGTTTTGAAGATGCCCTTTTGTTACAATATTTGTCATCCTATCTACATCATATTTCATGTCCATAATGTTATAATACATGTCTTTAAGTGTAGTAAAAATCAAATCCCTGTATCAAGACCTATTTTCATTACACCTCATCGCCAAATATGAAAATTAGTGAAAGTTATGAACATGTAGCTTAGCATTCCTAACTTTAACCTCATACATTTAAAAAATAAGTAGATCTTCATGAAAATCAATCTCTATTATCTAGAATGACCCTACTCACAATTAATGTTACCCTTTTGCAACAATATAGCATGCAGACATTCTAGTTCAGATCGGCATGGGTGTTTCTGAATACCAAAAAAACGTTACATACTTGAGGAATTCAAATGATTTTTCACCTGAGCAATACTTTTAAACATTAACGATCACCTGCGTCACTATTTTCTGTACAGAAAATGTTAGATTTCCATTTCAAAGGCATATCTACACATTTTATGCCACTTATTTGGTCATTTCCATTGCTTTGAAAAAAAATCTCACATTTTCACAGCACTTCTCACTCCGAGGGCATGTCATGTCCCACGTAAATACAGATCAGGGTACCCCAAATACTCTTCCTTAACAAGGCCCATAAGTCTATTAATCATTGCAAAACAGATAAACGACATATACCATTGCTCTGGACCATCAAGTTCATTCTACTATGACTTGTCGCAAACACTCGAAAATGTTATGTACGTGAGGAATTCAATGGATTCTTTTTAAGTCCACCTGAACAATACTTTAAAACATCTCAGATCTTCTGTATCATAATTACTCATACAGAACATGTTAACTTACTACTTCAAAGGCATATCTACACACTTTAGGCCCATTATTGGTCATTTCCCTTGCTTTGAAAAAAAAAATCCCACATTTTCACGAGACTTCTCTCTCTGAGCGCATTTCAAATCCTACCTGAATGCAGACCAAGGTACCCAAATACTCTTTTTCAACAAGGCACCTATGTCTTTTGATAATTGCAAAACAGATATTCAAGATATATCATCATTTAGAACCATCAAGTTCATTTTACTATGATTTTTTGTGAAAAATTGAAAATGTTACATATGTGAGGATTTCAACAGAATTTTCCAAGCCGTCCCCACTGTGGCCTTACTATGCAGACTTTGGCCCTGATTTTTGTTTCAAACATTCAGTTTCTATACATCCTAAACTAGAATAGACAATAGATAAAGATTTTCTCATTCAATTAGCCTATAAACATGTAAAAGTGAACCTCACATACGTAACACTTTCTGGAGTTGAATTTTGGTTTATGAGATCTAGCTCACATCTGCGGCAAGCCAGTACTTTTATCTAATTTCCATCAAAACCCCCTAGGAACCCTGCTTATCACAGTCAATAAGTACAGTGAGGGTACTTTGTTATTATGGTAGTTTTAGACCTAAAAAAATTGTTACGTATGTGAGGATGCTCACAGTTCAATATTATAAGGCATGTGTGAATGAAAGTTGAGGTAGTGACAAAGCTAAGTGATTTTTGATAGATACCTATGACTCAACACCAAATGAAAAATAGGTTTATGACAGTCTAGTACTGTCTAGCTTAATAATATACAGATGGGAATGATGTTTAATTGGACAAAAAAGGGTATTTTTGGTGTATCGCCCAACTTCAAGCTTCCGTAACTTGTCAAATTATAGGTCAATATACATAGATTTATCCTCTGCTTGATGCTCAAGATGTATTATATCAAATGTGACTAGAATAAGGAAGGATGGTGCTCTACATTTCTCACTGTAACTCCTTAAATCCAAAGAGTCCATAAAATAGGCCCAAACATCGCTCAGTGAATCTGCCCATATATGACTACTGGTTCCCAATTCGGTGGTCTATTTTTCATCAGAATGGCATGATGCTTGTCATGTTCAAGGCCATATATAAAATACCTCACATTTACAGGTGGCGGTGTCATCTGCCATCTACCTGAGCTATATATAGACAGGTAAAGAGGGAAAGGGCTAGAAATAGACCTCTCATCTCCTTATTATGATAATGACGATAATAAGGCGATTCTGACAAGCTTAGTCTCTTTTTCAACGAAGGTAATCCATGGATCATGACAAAGAAAGGAAAGATAACTCCAAAAATAGACCTCATCAGGGTTCTCTCAACATGTACTACCAATATAAGGACGTGATATATGTTCTCTTTTTCACTGAAAGTAGGCCTTGTCTTACCTAGCCAGAAAGGCGCGTTCGCAGAGACACTTTTGCTTGGTCTGGCTTGTAGAGGTATACGTGAGCAGTACAGCAGTAAAGGGGACCAGCGCTGCTGTAGAGAAAGCCTTCCAAATCACTGAGATGCCTAAATGTGGCACTGCTGCTGCGCTACCAGTATACCTGAAGGTATTTTGGTGTGAGACACTTTAACTATAATGAGTGGACTTCAAGGCACAGACAGGGTTGGGACTAAACGTGGCGAGGCGTGAGCACGAAAAGGTCTTTTGGGCAATAGCGGTGAGAGGTCGTCTCTCCTCTGAGCCTTGAGCCTGCTTCCTCCAGTTACCCAACCCATCTACTCTGATTGCCGCCTGGTGATCTATATTTAGAAAATTGAGTTGAAGAGGTCTCTGGAGTGTAAGAGGGCAGGCTGGGGCTTCTTTTATATCATGTAATGGTGACAAGACCCAACAAAGTGATAGCGTGGGCTTTCTTGGGCTACTCAACTGCCCATATATCTTAGTGTTTGAGTAATGAGAACACTGAACAGGAAATACTGATAATGGATAAATATATTAATTGAGAGTGAGTGATGTTTCCCAAAACCGAAAGATCATGCATCATCCATTACCTTCCCCATGATAAGATTTAAAAGGAAAGGTAATACAGAAAATAATTATCCAGCAATTGTGCTTAGAGCCTTATACCTTATTTCTGGAATTATAACTTCCTTCCTCTCAAAACATTCAGCCATCCTTTCTGTAAGTATAGGCATGCTGGTAATAGTTGTATTCATGGTGTTGAGAGACAATAGTGTCTTTTTAAATTGAAGACATGTTACAATGAAAACATTGATCACCTGCATTTAATCCCTTGTCCCAATGCAAGGTACCACCTAGTCTTCACACTCGACCCTGTACGTATTATATACGACCTGGCCTTCCCAAGGCACTGCCCACAGGGGATGGATGCCATTTCTCCTTGAGGCTGAAAGCAGCCTATCTTGACTCCTCCTTTGAAGGCATCAGGGGTGCCCAGCGAGGAGAGCCTGCAAAGGCAAACACCTTACTAATCACATCTGGCGGAGTCCAGACAAGGACCGACCGGCCTGATAGCATATCGAACCGCGGACAGCTGCGAGTGATATGGGCTTATCAGGTGGGCCAACCCGCCCTGCCTGGACCACGGATACGTGTGCTGGAACACGTCCCCCAGGAGGGAGGGAGGGGTAGGGGTGCTGTTGAAATGTGGGGGGGGGGCAGGGGGAGACTGGGATTTGTTGCACCGTCTTAGACTTGCAGAACCTGTAAGCTATACCTCTGAGGAAATGGCAATACCCTTGAACCTTAGAAATAAGCAATGAGGATAGAGTCATTTGGATAGTTTATACTACATCTTTGTAATCTTTTATCTACAAAGCTGTTCATGACTTACAGAGAAACAGCTGCTCAACCTGTACAAACGTGATGGCGACTAGGTACACGTTCCATTTACAGCAACTTCTGAAGGGGGCCTGTAACACTATCTCAATGTAATGTGAGCTAGGAGACGGTTTCTAACAAGGGCTAGATCTATGTTGTTCTGGCCAACAGGTCAGTAATCCAGTACATCAGAGCAGCTGCAGTATGCAGTGTGGGGCAACAAAGGGGAGGGGTTGGAGGATATCTTAACCCTGCGTGGGTGGAGCCGACGGTTAAGGCAAGAAGTCAGGAGATCTGCCAATCCATGGTGTAAAATGCGCAAAAGTAAAAGAAAATGTGTACACTATGACGTATGTGTCTCTTATTTAAGCTTAAAACCTTTACTGCAATGTTTCGAATGAAATAGGACCTCATTTCTAGATTACACACAATGCGAGATTTACAGAGCATTTGATTTCAAGAGGTTTCAATTACCAACTTGTTGGTCGATGTTTTAACATCATTTTGTATGTATCCTTAATACTTTATCAGTAGAATAAGATAGACGTAATCTGGGTTCAATTGAAAAGAGACCTCATTTCTAAAGTAATCGTAATGCCATAGTATCAAAGTATTTGATTTGAGGTATCGATGCAGCAGTGGGCTTACGCATTTTACAATCATCCCTGGATAGACCGCGGGCCACTGTAGACCCCCCTGCACCCCCCGGATTTTTGCAGACAATCATATATTTTCAGGAACCTGACCCTATGAGCTATTGAAATCCACTTGTCTGCACTTTGTTCATGGATGGGTGTGGTTGTGAGGTGCTGCTGATCATGACTATAGTCAAATAAATGAGAAAAAATTACTTAGAATCAATGTTTGCTTAATATCTGCATTACTATTCCACATAAAATGCATATTATACTGCAGTGATACTGATTACAGTCAAAGTAATCAGGTGATAATGTATATATCTGTCAGAAAAAAAAATACTGTAAAACCCTGCACAAGCTGCCTAATCCCCCGTACAGGGGCCTCAAGTGCGTCCATATTGTGAAAATGCTATCAAAATTGAGACTTTCAGAATCCTAAAAAAAAACTCATTAAATTCTCATGAAAGTGGTCAGAAGTATTCATCTGAGACCTAAGGAGACCCTTAGAGGCCATCTAGTCGTGATTATATGCACTGACAGAAAAAAGAGGATCAGCCTGAGTTTCACCTAGTCTTTTGTGCTGTCTGAGTATCAAGAGAGCCTCTGCTAGAGCAGATCATATGAGATTTCAAGTGGAGATCTTTCAGCACAGTCAAGATGGTGTAGTGGTAACATGTTTACCTTCATATGAGAAGGTCCTGAGTTCGATTCCAGCCCAGGGATGCTCTTCAAAAGTTGCAAGTTTTCAACCCGAAATATTTTGTTATGCAAACGATTTATTTTCTTGCTATTTTCTGATTTGGCAGATGTTGAAGATTCTGTCAGTTTTCAAGCAAGCATCTATTTCAATTAGTTACAAAGTTAGGTCTTAGAAAAATACACTGTAATAGATGAGATATTTTTCTATTAAACTGAAAAAAAGAAAAATGTTTCCCAGCACCACCTAGACTTGAACCTGCAACCCCTCACATGCAAAGCAAGAATCCTAACGCTGTGCCACCTCTACAACTGGTGAGCCAGGTTGCAATAGGCATATAAGTAGGACTGTGCAATACTTACTGAGGACATTGTGGACATTTGTCTTTACTATGGGCATTTTTCCTTACTATGGTCACTCCAGTCTGTGTTCCCTATTAGTCTACTGCGCCTCATATGACCAATGACATCTCACTGTAGTAGGTCTATGGTTGAAATATCATATTGATAGTGCCACTTTCAACACCTGACCCGCTAGCACATATAGGAGCACAAAGGAGTCACAATAAGGAGGTACCCGGTTCAAATCCCACCAAGGAGCAAAAAGGACACTGAAACCAGGAATGCACAAACTATTCATCGATTAATTAGACTGCCTTAGGAAGTTGAATGTTCGACCATCTGAAATCCTTGTGTGTATGAATTTATGGGCTTTTGTCAAACGGTGACCTTAATTTCTATATTTCTTTATAATGTTTAACAAACCAATTATGTGTTGGGCTTAATACACCCTACAGCTTAGTAGTTCAATAAGGGCTACAGATGCAGGGCTACATAACCATTATAATTTAGACTGTCTGTAAGCCCTACAATGCAGTGCTGATAAGTAACTCTTTAAGTGGGGTTGTGCCCACTGGGTAGTGTTGCTGGACTCACTCTGAAGATAGAATCCAGTAAAGTGTGATCCTATGTATTGGGATACTCTGGCAGTGCATTACACCATAGGTAAGAAAGAATCCTGCAATGGTGGATCCTGTTCAGGTAGGATCCAGCATTGCCTGACCCTCTTCATAGAGATACTCAGGCAATGTCCTATTCTCTTCTATTATGTTACTCCAGTTGACCCTGAGCCTGTCTCTAAAGAGACTCCTGCACTGTGAAAGTAGGGCAGTAGAGAGGGTACAGCTAGGCCATAAACAATCTAGAGTAGAGTGTCAGGTATTGCTGGAGTATGCCTACACCCTAGGCTCACCCTGAGTATCAAAATATACTCATTTTGGCGACATTTACCTGAGGCTAACATTAGGCTCCCGGTGAGTATCATTATTTTTTCTGTGTGGGTATAACATGCCATAGACAAGGGATAAAATATGCTCATTTACAATTGACTGTTTCTTCTGCAATAATACATCAGAATGAGATCAGATTATGAAGTGTAGACCAGATTAGACAGTCTTGGAAACTCTTTTTTACCTAACCCCCCGGTCACTCCACCTTCACCCCACCATCTTCGCATAAACCCCCATACAATTGCAATACAATAATAATGGTGTGTTTTTGTATGCAGTGAATACTTTGTATCACCAACCCTCTCCTCTCACAGATATGATGTACTCATTTGATTGGCAAATGGTAAAACTTTTGAAAGATCCTTGAAAGGGGGGGGGGTCAACCTTCTACTTATAACTTCGATCGGTCCACCATTAAAAACTAGCATTTACCTTTTAAGGACCACTGCTGGCCGGAGGCATCACCTAAAAATACCTCGAAAACCACTGCTGCCACAAGGTAGCACCAAGGGGTTCTTTAAGCCAGCAGTACCACATCATGGCCTCCTCATATCAGAGCCAACCAGAACAGGTAGCCTATTATGTCAGGCTGCCATGTTTCATATTCTACCAACTGTTCCTCTAATTTTTCATGCTACAGATTTTAACTGCATACAGAAATGCAACATTCCAGATGCTTATTGCTTCCATGGCAGCATCAAATAGAATTTCTGCTAGAGTTCAGAAGGATAGTAAATGAAGCAGGAGGTCAATTCAAAAGGCTCTGCCATCACTACCTATGTGATGTTAACATAGGCACATCTGGTACCATCCCATAAGACCTAGTGTTACTACACTAAAATAGCTAGTGGTGTTAGGCCAGCCAGTAATAGGAAGTACTATGCAGTCTTTCACTATTCCACTTCCAGTACTAACACCACCCCTTATTTTACTCTGAGAAACGAAAGTGGTTTCCCCTGAGTGCAAGAGCAACTGTGTAGGGGGGCATTCCTCGTCACAAAAGTGAATGCACCTGCTGATAGTCCTTGTGGGCTATTTAGGCTACTCATGAGTTGAATGGATTTTCTCATAGTCCTTGAGGGCTCTTGAGTCTACTCATGCGTTAAGGGCATCCCCCACCTGGCCTGACTTCTTTTATAGTATGGGAGCATTTGAAGTTGGGCGAAGGTGTGTGTCTTGGCGAGTGATTCAGCCTTATACCCCCTTCCCCTAAAAAATCAGAGAGGTCAATGGGTTCAAAAATGCCTTTAAAAATAGAGTAAGGTTATATCTAATGTGTGTGAAAAAGTGGAAGGGATCCATTGATAAACATGGAAATGAGAGGCCCATACCTCATCTCAGCAAGACAAGCCATTCTAGGGAAGATAATTTCAGGAACACAGAATAAAATGATTTTTCCTCCTCAGTAATTTTCCCCTATCACATACCTAAGTGACCAATGTGTAAAATGATTATTTATTGCCCATCCTCTGCAACAGCAGAGCTTGGAAGGAGATTTTTGTCTGGGCGAGATATTGTCTTGGCAAGTGATTTTTGGGTAATATGCCAAGTTTAGGGCTTGATTTTTTAAATAAATAATTATCATATTATTATCACAAAAGTCTTAAATCAAGACCATTTTGACCTGTAGATTATGAAGATCAAGTTTTTATCATTGGCAGAGGTGTCCTTATTGTCATAAAATCCATGTACCTTTGATAAATGATTATCATGATTCCATTCCCATTTCTGTCATACCAAGGAAATAAATGATTTTGACCCTGCTGTATACAGTTGGTATATTTAACTATTCTAAATATGTCAGTACTTTTCCCCTATCACATACCTAAGTAAACAATATGTAAAATAGTTGATTATTGCCCATCCTCTGCAACAGCAGAGCTTGTAAGGAGATTTTTGTCTGGGCGAGATAGTGTCTTGGAGAATCATGCCATGTTCAACTGAAATTCTTAGGTATATCAAGATTTTTCCCCCATCAAAGGTATATACCATCTGAAAGTAGATGTCTTGGGCATTCTCGTCCATATGATTGATAGCTCCTACCTATCTCTCTCTCTCTCTCCCTTTTATGAAGAATGACAGATAATGAACATTTTCTTCCCTCAATTTTACTTAAAATCCAAGTGTCAGCCCTGGAGGGAAATGCCCCATTGCCAAAGAAAAATCACAAAATATCTTTTCACAACTCTCTAAAACCAACATTTAGACCCAATTGTACAAGAATAATAACATAAAAGACCATAATTAATATATAAAAGCACATATGGGAGGCCTTAAGGGTATTTACCGCCAATTGTCACCTGCCAAGACACTGTTTCTGGGGAATATATATTTTTGGGTGTTGTCATAGCAAGCGTTTTCATATTTAGCTAATAATATTTCAGAAGGAGGTAGTCCAACACCTTTATGCTATCCACAAAAAAAAATCATTGAGATACTCCTATAGGTTTGGTCTCAGACCCCCCACCCCACCTCCAGGGGGGAATATGCTCTGTTTCTATGACTTTCGACCTTGAAGACATTTCAGGGTCAAGTGCACCCGACAGGGTATATATAATTAGCAGAACCCCAGTGTAGCCACTCTTGAGAGAACAAGTTTTTCCAATGCTATTTGTTGTCTTATACTGCTATTTTTTCTTTGTGGACCTGTTGCCACTGTGCACAGTTATTTTCTGCTTGGAATAGTGAAAGCAGGGCTGACGCTTACAGTGCTCACTGAAAAGTATCTGGCTATGAGAAAGGAAGGCAGCCTGGCCTTACCAATAAGGGAGGGAAATCACTAATATTGCATAGGTAGTGATGGCAGAGCCTTTTGAATTAACCTCCAGAGCAGAGAAACTTGGTGGAGGGAGCATGGCCATTACTTGCAGATGAGTAAATCTATAGAAGTAATGACATTCTGTGTGTGCATACAATATGAATGGATCTGCTTCTTTATCCCCAAATAATGGAAAATCCGTCAAAGAAAGTCAAATGAATATGAAATATAAAACCAATCTGGGAGTCTGCCCTAGCATGTCTCAATTATTGAGCAAGAACATTTCACTGAAACAATATGACAGAACCAGCAATGTATAAATTATGGCATCATACTCTTTCTATACAGTAAATTTTAGGTTCATAAATCATAAGAAGACCAATTATCTAGCCCTAACTTAGGATTTTTGGGAAGCCCTCATAGCAGTCTAGCAGTGGGACATCCACCTGAGGCACATGTAGACCTGCTTCATTTTTCAATAAAGTAATTTATGTTACCAACTAATGGAGTAAGTAAGAAAACTTCAATGTTTGGCCCAACATAAGTTCGGGTGTTGAATTCTACAACCCTATTATGAAATATGCTGATGCTAATGCATAAGGGAGAAAGAGAAGAAAGCTTTAAATTAGATGGATTTTTGATTGGGAGGTGGTTGGTACATATCACCAGTCCACCTGGATAAATGTGGATCATTTAAATTAAGTTTGATAGACATAAATGTAAGGGGCTATAGAGGTGCTTGGCCCCTAATCTGTTATTATATCCCCTTCCTTTCTCTGGACCAGGACCAGAATTCCATGCTTCTTCATGGTCTTAGTCAATTCTTGGGATGCCTACATCTATCTCTTTTGTGATTCGAATGTACTAGTAGTGGAATGGGGATTAACACTCCCCTCATTCTTTCATTACAATACATCTTCTCTGAACAGACCAAATAAACAAATAAATAAAAAAAAAGCTAATATCCATGCCACAGATACAGTGCAATCAATGTTTGGATATGGCTTGTATACAATGCATATTATCACAAAACATGTACTGGGGAGATGAGAGAGTGGCAGACAGGAGGAGGGTGCCCTTGCACTTGGTACTAAGTTCAAAGTGCCAGTGCCACCTCCCAGATAACTCCCTGTCATTGCTTTAGCATGACATGTTATATCTACTAGCCCTCATCAGAATGTAGGACTGAATGGTCTGCATGGTGAAAAACATACGCATATATAGATATCTAAGATTTTGAGTAAACCTTTAAATAATAGCAATGCCTGTTTGAAAACCCTCTAATAATGGTATGATTTAAGAAGCTATTGATAGCCATAAGAAGTGCAGCCACAGCTTAATAAGGCTGCACATCCTGCATCTACCAGTGAGGTGTAAATGTCCTTATGTAGATATCTTCAGTTCTTTCTTTTGGGGTACAGGGCAGTCATCTATAGCTAAGCTTTAGTGCAGCTATCACTTAAAACAATGGTTTTGCATGAGACCAGTTACAGTGGATATCTATGCAGGCTTGAGCGAAACACCTAACTGCCTCACCAAATCATAAGTTTCTGTGTCTGCTTGTTTCAAAGGCTATTGAATCTTATTCATATTATTATGAATTGTAGGATATCCACTGAAATACCTGCTGAAATACCATCTTCATGAATATTAATAAGTAAGCATGTGGGATATCCAGCATATAATTATCCAATCATGAGTAACATGTCATCAATAAGAACTTGAAACTCTCTGTGTCTTATGCATGCTCTGTACATATGGAGTCATGGTCCATGTTATTGCAGATAACAAAGACCATGACTCAATAGGTTTGGAGAGAGCCTTCCCTCATTAATGTCAATGAGCATGCATTTGGGTTGATAATTATCATTTTAGGCTTTAGAAAACATCTAACAGACTTACCAAGATCATAAGGAACCTCCCTGTACCTTTATAAGTTGGTCTTACATTATCCCTGTATTGTTAATTTTACAGTATAGAAAGTCAATAGATTTTATGCTCTCGATTTCAATTTTCATGAATATTGATGGGTATAAATATTGAAAATACAACATTTATCTATCCAATCATGGCCAACATTTCCAAAGCTACAATGTGACACAATTCTTGGGTCTCTATCTTGATTATTAAGAAAGTCGTGACAAAAATTACATTTTCTCTGAGATGCCAGAATTATTTTATATCTTTTGAAATCAACCTAAGACATACGGTGCAAATAACCTTAAAATCTAAAAAGCCATTTTCTCCTATTACATCATACACCAAAGGTCAGATTAAGTGCAATAATTAGTACTTTAGCCCACTTCTAAGTCAATTTATCAATTGTGTAAAAAAATGTGAAATGTCTTAAATAAAATTGAAAATATTCATGAACATTTAATATATGCAAATTAGATAATTCTAAAATCAGACATTGAGGTTGAAAGGCAATCATTAAGCTTTGATTTGGTTCTAGTCTGACCCTTCTAGCTTGATTATTGAGGGAGCAGTGAACAATCTAGTTGTTGCGGGCGATCACAAGTGCAGACAAGTGAATTTGTATAGCTTATATACATGTCTATCAGGGAAAATGTTCTTATAAAATCCCCAAGGGGGTGCAGGGTCCCGCTATCCAGCCCATGGACTAGGATGGTATATTAGTACACTGGAGTAGATACACTTGGTGTTAATAGAGAGGAGAAATGTCAAGAAAGGACATAATGTTATCATGTGATATAACACTGCTCGTGCCTTGCCTGATAAATTTTCCAAATGGTGATAATAATAATAATAATAATAATAATAATAATAATAATAATAATAATAATAATAATAATAATAATAATAATAATAACAATAAAAATAATAATAATAATAATAATAATAATAATAATAATAATAATAATAATAATAATAAAACACTACATCTGAAAATTACAAGTGTTTATGAGCAATAAGTATAAGTATAAATATGTTGCTTCAATATTTACTCGGACGAAGTCAACCCCTTTCTTCTAAATGCCATCCTGATCTTTTGCATCTAATCCTTGTCCACTATAACAAGACGCACCTCATCATGCCATAAACAACCTTCTATTGTGGCCTCATACATCTGCAGGTGGCATTGGTCCACCAATATCAACTTCATCAAGATAGGAGTGCCACTACCAAGGGTAAATCACTATCCCATGAATAATAATAATCCCATTCATCATTTGGCTGAGCTGGGTCACTAAACAGTACTGCCCTCTCCTGTGTTATATATCTGTTAAATATAGCTGAAATATTGTATATCCTTTTCTGTCACATCACTGGTTATTATAAAACCCTTGTTCCATTTTACAATCCGCGTCAAGCACGTATAGAAAAAATGCAATAAAATGTTTTACCCCAGAGAACCTCGGACTGTAGATATAGTCAGTCTCTTAGGGGTAAATAATTTGAATATGGTAAACACTGAAGCGTTTTGTTTTCCTGTCCGGGCCTAGATCTATGTATCTGTCAATCTGTTTGAAACTTACTGATGAATACTAGATTCGATTTTTTTTTATAAGACACCTTCTAATGTGCCAGTCTGGAAAATTAGATTCAATAGAACACTCTCAATGTCAGATGTTTAACATGATCCATTTTGAATCCAAGCCTAATGAAATACATCTTGATTTATGTATCGTCCTCAATCAGTTGATATTTTAGCGATCTTCTCCAGTTGGTAATGGTGACCATTTGGCTGGCTATTTAGTCGGGGTATGTCATGACAATTGGCTCCCAATTGCTTGAGGCATGTCTCCGTCCCTGCAGACCAGCTACACCGGTCACCAGACCCGTAGGGGGAATTGCAGCAATGATTACCTGCCCCAGGTGGTATATATACTACCACCTGACCTCCCCAAATGTATATTCGCCTACTGGATGGAGTCTTGTTACTATGTATCCAGAGATTATTCCCTTTCACATGATCCCACGCTCGACCAGACTAGGGAAGTTGTAGCATTCTTGAATTATCAAGGACTTAAACTTCACTTTGTCAAAACCTGTCCTCTTGGAATGAGCATTGGTTCGGTATGGGGTTTAAACGCAAAACGGTGCTTCAATTTTTTGTAAATTGTAGGCCCATGGGGATGCAAATTGCACTGCAATTTCTAATGGGAGGTGTTCTGTATAGGGGTGCGGTTTTCATTACGCTTAACATGCATACAATCCAACCTATCCTATTCTAAAAGTAACTACACTTCCAGTATACATTACAACAGCTCAGAAATTTCAGTTTAGTATGGCTGCAGCAGAGAGGTGGACTTCTTTTGCTACCTTCCCCTAGCATCTCATCCCCCCATCCCCGGGCTTCCAAAGCCCACTTAAAAGGGTCTATTTCTCCTCTTTCCTATCCTCTCAGATGTGTGTGGTGCACATATATGCGCGGGCACCAACACATACCTCTGTGAAACTGTAATGAACTTCTCGCCATGAATATGACCTTAGCTGTCGAAATGGCGTTAAACATCTATTACTCACTCACTCCCCCCATTCCTCCATACCTCCATACCTCAGCCTCGGTCCACGCCTATCCGACCGCGGTGGAAGAGCGGAGAGGTGTCGGGTGGGGGGTCAGAGCCTGTCCATACCTGGGCCAACTGAGCAGCCAGGTCCTCCACCACCGCCAAGTGGTGATGAAGAACCCTACTGACTCCTCCAGTACCCAGAGGCTGCCTAGTCCTTAAAGGCAGCAGTCATCTCCCACCATCACAGCACCCACTGTCCTCTCAGGCACCGCTACCTAACCATATCAGGTCGTTATCTCTACAACAGCCCCTACCATGTCAGTACCATGTCGTCAGGCCCGGTCGTCAGGCATTGCAGTCCTAAGTTTTCTGTTGAAGTACTAGACAACTTGATGACATCTTATTTGGTATGGTTATTCTACCTACTGTACACTGTAAAAGATGTGTTTAGCCCTCAAACATCTCTGCTTAACAACTGTTTTTGCTAAACACGTTCATTAGAATAAACACTAATCAGCATTTAAACATTTTTTTCTAAACACTTAAACACATTTCAAGAAAAGGTGTTGAGATTTTCATGATGTGTTTAGAATTTAAGCACATTGACATCAAGTGTTTAGACATTAAACACCAGTGTTTAAATGTATGGTTCCAATACAACTCACTAGATGGCAGGTGATGCTCATAATGGTACTACCATAATATTCTAATAGACACAAATGTCTGAATTGAGTATCGTAATGATAATACACAACAACTTCATAGGACCTAGCATTGGCACTTCATCTTAGAATCAATTTTTAAAAAAAATGTTTACAAATTTACTATTCCATTACTGCGATTTTAATGTAACCCATGGTAAACACCCATTTTGTGGTGGTAGGGATTAATACATACAACCTGGTCCAGATAACTCTGTCCGTCGGGAGGCGTGGCGCAGTCGGTAGCGCGTCCGCTCACAGGCCGTAAGGTCATGGGTTCGGTTCCCGGCCCGGCTGGGGCACAGTGGTGGTTCCAAACGTCACCGTAAGGTGTCGGTTGAGTTCCTCCCTGCTCTGGCTAGGCTGTGCTGGAAAGTCTCTCGGCGGTCATGGCAGACAAATGACTTAAAACAGGCCTGTCCATCTCTCACTATGCCTATGTAGTGACGGATGTTAAAGAACCATTGCCTTGGTAAATGTGTAGGGGCGTGCTTTCTATCTTCCCATAGATTCGGTCACCATCATCCCCCCTCCCCATTAGACTAGGGTCCGCGCAACTAAGCCACAAGGGTAATCTCACTTCGGTGTGGATACAACCCGCGGGACCTCTCACCCTTGAGTGTCGGCCGTAAGGAAGGCACGAGGTGAGATAAAATTCGATCATCATCTTAACTCTGTCCATCAAAGTGCTTGGACTCATTTGATTTATCTCAAGACCTGTGGGCATAGAACATTGAATCAATGTTTATGACTGGATGATGAACATCAATAAACCAGCATTCTGACATTGATCCGACATTCTGAACCTTCTGAGAGACATCCTTTAGTCCTAAACACATTAGTGATATAAACACTTAACAGATCTAAACATGTCTGTCTAAACAGTGATTTTCCTTAACACTTTAGTGTCTACACACCTTATAATTACTAAATTGACATATCAACACTTCTTAACACTTAAAATGTCTAAACACTTGGCAATCCTAAACACTTTAGCTAAAGTGTTTAGGATAAAGTGTTTAAAAAGTTGTTGCAGGAAAGTGTTTAGAAATGTGTTTAGGATATAAACACATTTTTTACAGTGTAGATGCCGATACACATCTTCCCTAGACTCAGCTAGGACCAATTATTGTTTCAAAGAGAAATGGTAATCCTGCCTCCCCTAGACTATATCTTGTCATCAACAGCGAATAATCTACTTGACGCATTTCACTACCAGACATGATGGTTAGTTATCAGTTGGTAGCTAGCTTATACATCTTTTTCAATTATTGAAGCGATGTAAATTAAAAACCACCACATATATTATGTCAAAATTCAAATTTATTTTGCTTGAGCATATGGCCAATGGAGTCTAAAATTATTGCTGTTCTGTTTAATATGTTAACATATGCGGATTATGACCTTGGGGCTAGATATAATGGGATCTTTTAGATCTGGAGAATTGCATTCAGAATCTCTGGAATACTGCACAGTGATTACTTGTAGTTGAATAACCAGTGCACTTCGACATTATTCATTATTGGAAGGGAGAGTGGAGGCATTCCCAGCCTGCTACAAAGTACCTTAAACTTAAAAGAAACCCCTTCACTGAAATCCTTTACACAGGTGCTTACCTGATTGCCTAATGAATAGCAGAAGCTGTCTGGGGACATCTAATGCTAAGACCTTTTAACGGTTAGGAAGGTAGGGGTTATTTAGCTAGGATGTAATGCAGTCCTCTCTCATTGCCTCGCCATTGGAGGAATGGGGGACTGTCACAGTTGATGGCTGCTTGCTGCCATCAACAGTGCCCTACTGTGCCATTCAGCCAGTTCCATAGACATGTTTATGTGCCCATTGACCTTTCTATTCACTGTCAACAATCATCCCAGTATCACACCAGGGATAGAAAACAGAACACCCTTCTGGGAAAAGAGCTGTTTTGCCCACACAGAAAATGACACCATGGTATTGACATGCATACTATCTGCATTTTAGTTTCTTTGGTTTGTTATTTTAATTGCTCTTTTGGTTGTGCACATAATCAATGCATCTTTTGATTGTTAATGTAAAATCGATTCAAGTGTCCTGGGTGCATATATTGCATTAATGTTACTGTGGGAGCACTGGGTTAGTGCTGTTACTATGATGTTATTTTTTCCCTTTTTTGTTCTTCGCTTCTCAGAATGGCACAAAAATTCAAATTAACGCAACAGTGGTTTTGTTATTAATGTAGTGTGCTGTGCATCAGTTTCAGTTCTTTAGACCTTAGCATGGTTTGAAATTTGAAACATAATTGCAGAAGCACCACACTACATAATGCACATTCAGGTGTGTATACTGTTGACACCATCTATGTGTTCCTGCTCATTACCCGGGCTTCTACTCACTACCACTTGTACCGAAAGCTGCAGAGACTAGTCCCTGAGCTACTCATCCCCTCCCGTGAGCTACTCTGCTAGTCTGTAAGCTATGTTCCTATCTGTACCCTTTCCCTTACATTCCCTTGTCGCCTAATCCAAAACAGTTCCTTTGTGACACTGACACAAAGTTGAGGATAAACTAAGAGTGAAATGATGCACGGGCTTCCCTAGCCCACTTAAAAGGGTCTATATCTCCTCTTTCCTCGGGCTTCCCTAGCCCACTTAAAAGGGTCTACTTCTCCTCTTTCCTATCCCCTCGGGATGTGTGTGGTGCACATATGCGCGGGCACTGACACATTCCCCTGTGAAATTGTGTAATGTAGTTCTCGCCATGAATATGACCTTAGCTGTCGAAATGGCGTTAAACATCTATTACTCACTCACTACTGAAATGATGCATGAACGCGACTTGCCAACTCCTCTATTGTCAATTCTGTTAGTTTATAATTCAGGCCCTTGTATCTATATTCTCAATTAATGCGTGGCTCGTACAATGTTTGTTTGGTTTAGCCTAGTTTACTCTATTTTCACTGTACTGAACTTAACTGCCTCCGATTGAAGGATTTCTCTTTCCCCAATGATTAATGAGAAAGGGGCATAGACATTAGTAGACATAGATTTTATATCCTGCAACCAAGTGTATCAATTACAGTAGAACGCTGTCCATGTGCTGACTAAGGTCCTGGTAAACATGAGTATTTCCAACAGTTTTTCCTCATATGCCCAACGTGCAGTTTCTTATCGGGCTTAGTGATAATAAGTGCCTCTAATAGCGTTATACTATTAGCTGCAAATATTAACAAGGCAAGTAGTAATACACATGGGACACACTGTAGTGATGGTCTTGGCATGGAGGTTCTTACCTCTGCCCCTACTGTGTACAGTAGCAGTATCAGCCAGAGTCCTCTAATATAATGAACACTGCTCTGGCTTCTGTTTACCTACATCAAATGGGCTCATATATCCTACAAGGCATTGTGAACGTCTCTATGGATAGGACTGAGCCCTTTATCTGAAACAATGCAGCAGATAGATCATGAACCAAATATCATTTACATCCCAACAATGATAACTGTGATAAGGGAACTATTCATATCATATTAGATCAACTGAAATTTCATAGATACAAAAGAGTTAGCTTTGCTGATTTCTATTTGGCTACAACAGACATGGCAGTATTCATTGAGAATTAGATTAAAGGTTTGCTTTCACATTTTGTGTGCAGGAATTCATTAGCTACGATGTTGTTCCTTTTCTCTTAGATACCGGCCGATCTGAAGAGAGGAAGCATTTCAGTCAAAAAGGCCTGGTTGACTGTTTTGTCCATAAAAAGGCATCTATGACAACAATAGGCTCACATGTCAGTTCTTAAGATGACAGTTCCACCTCCCCTGAATTGGCTATCGTGGGATGGCTAGTTACCAGGCAACTCCTGCCCCCTATTGTATATGCATAATTTTAGATAATTAGTCTTATCACTTCGGTTTGACCCTTTTCAAAAGACCTTGACCAAAAGAGGCCTACACAAAAAAAATGTCCGTTGCATCGGTGTGAATTGCTTTAGGTTAAGGTGTTTGAAGTGGTCTGTGGCCAATAAGGTGATAAGAATGGAGGACAGAGGAAGGTGATGTATAGACCGAAATATGGAGCTGTCTAGGCCATTTTTCGAGTCTTCTGTGAAACCAATTCAGAAGACCACACAGAGGCTTCCTGTGGTAAAGGACTAGTATGAATTGGGTTCTCTTTGTTAGGCATATCACTGAGCACCTGGAAACTAGCCCTCAATGGGACTTTTTTCTATGCCTAAAATACTTGAGTATAATTATGGGATTTGGAGAGCAATGTGGGCAGGCAAAGGCAAGAACTCTTGGTTTCCTTGTAAGGCAATGCAAATGCAAATATATAATTTGCTGTTTTTACGCCACAGGAAATATTTTCTTCTATGCCTAACAGCCACTTTGTTCATGTATAGATGTGTTGAAAGGGAATAATACCTGGATAGGCTAGCACAAGGGGTGGTTATCCCTGGCTAAGGCACAACCCAGCAAACCCATGTGAACATGAGTCATGCTGGGTGAGGAATGTGTGAGTACATTGAGTGATAACAAATAACGTCATTTTGTGTGATACAATGTCAACTCTCACTCAGCCTGACAAACCTTCACTTACTTCAGTAAGACCTGAGAGAGCATGCATCAACATGACTGTGTCAATACTTATCAACTCTCACACCGCTTCACATGTCTTCACTCATTTCCATAAAGATGTGAGGGGAACAGAGGAGCAAGTGTCAACATGTGTCAATACTTGTCAACTCTCACACAGCTTCACATATCTTCACTCACTTCCATAAAGATGTGATGGGAACTGGGTGAGCATGTGTCAATACTTGTCAACTCTCAGGCAGCTTCACATGTCTTCACTTACTTCAACAAAGATGTGAGGGGAACAGGGTGAGCACATGTCAACATGTGTCAATACTTGTCAACTCTCACCTTGCATGACATTTCTTCACCAATAAGAGACTATGGAAACTGTATAGATTCTCATGATGCAGTATCAACATGATATCTATGTCATTACCTGTCTACTCGTACAATCATATTCATGTACTGAAATTTAGCAACAAGGTATATTGAATCTTAATTGCTGTGTGATAGTCTACCTGTGTGCAACATTGCGATATCGTACTGCCTTACTAAGCATTTTACTTTTTCTTTTTTTTTTTGTTTTCTTGTCTGTTTTGGTTAACCTGAAAAATGTACATGTATGATTTTTGCCAAATAAAACTTGTTAAAACTCAACTCAAACTCAACTCACAGACCCGGTTATAAGCAATCGCTTCGATGGGGTGTTTCAAATTATGATAAAAAGTAAATAACCAATTGTGTTGCACCACACTTACCTGATGTTAACCCCTGACTCGTGTTGTCTACCTGTTTAAATCAGCTGATGACAGTATTTCTTAGCTTCGAAATTAGAAATGGAGATCTGATGGATTTTCATCACTTTCCCAACCATATATTCATGTCATCATATATGGCATTTGTTTTCAATTAAACGAGAATTGTATTGAAAGAAAAATATAATTTGTTGTTATTCGGGTTGTTATCACAAATATTCACAGAGACCTGTTTATGTACTTGTTTGAGATACATTCGTTGTTGAAGGAAACACTGGGAAACAAGTGTTGTGCTTTGATTAATTGTGCTATGAATCAGGCATGAATACCTATAACATTTAGAGCACTTCCCAGCATTATGAAAACCACCTGGCACAAAGTTGTAAACAATTCACGGAAGTACATAGATTTTATTTCATAACAGTTTCATGGTAGTTTGTTTGATAATGTATTGGCATTTTTGACTGTATAATGGCAGTGGTGTAAGGTTTCAGTTTTAAATGCAGACACACCTACAGTTATGTTGCAATCGATACATCCACATAGAAGGTACCGTTTTGAATAATCCTCCCCGATGCAATACACAAACAAAATGGGACATATCTAAGCTTTAGGAGTTCGGATTTTTATAGCTACCCCCACTCCTTACTTTAATAAATCTCTGATATTGAATCTACATTAAATTCAGTTGGTAAATGATACATCTCCAGACTATTAACTGAAACAGATCAAATTATTGAAATATATGATAATACAGTCTCTGACATGTGATAATTGGTAGAGTCGATTACCTAGCCTTTGAGAAAAAAAATTACTGTTTAAAAATTTAGTGAGGACAATGACCAAGTTGTACACACATCGATCGATATATACTGGAGGCCCCTTTCAGCTCGGTGTGAGTCCTACGACCACGTAAATACAAAATTTAATGGTTGAATGCAATACATAAAGGCATTCATGAAGTCCTTTGATCTCTGTAGGCCTACCTACCATGGAAAAGATAATCATTTCTCACCAGCGTAGGTGCTTACAAACTACTCTAAGATTTAATAATTAAATTGGAGACAGTAGAAATGGTAGCAGTGTAGTTCCTATACACTATTAAAAAATGTCATCAAAATAAAGACGGATTCCTCATCGCAAAGTGCCAGAAATCCATTGTTATTTTCACAGAGATTTTGTTATTTTCATAGAGATTCCTTGTACCACCACACTGCCACCTGGAGCTTCTTGTGAAAACTACAGTGGTTCCCTGTTGTACAATTACGACAGTTCACTGTTCAGTTTTACAAGGATCCCTGGTAGATTCAGTTATTTTTTACAGTGTACATGATATTCAGATTGTAATGTTCTAGAGGGGATAGTGCCCACTAGCTACTGGTGTCATGTAATTCTTCCTGTATATCACTTACATGTGTCACCTAACTCCTGAATACACAGGTACAGTAACTACCTCAACCGGGTGTTGTACCGGCTATCACCTGCTATTCCTAATGTTTATCCCACCACTGGATAAAGTCCTGTTCCAAGTAACATACCTGTAGAAATTGACATCGTTTCAATTTATTCCAAGTAATGCTAGCTTTTGAATGGCTAGTCCCATTGTTCAAACAGAGGCGTGCATGCTCAAACAGTGTGATGATTATAAAAACGGGGGTTGGTAATTTAGAGTAGGGGCCTATATTGGTTGTGGTATGCTGCCACTGTATAACGGCCCTCTTTAGTTTGCTTAGATGAAGTGGCCCAAACGGTAGTGTCTGTATCTCTAGGCCCCAAAATGCAACTACTATAGGGTCTTTCACCATCAGGTGAAAAATGAAGGAGCCTATTGCCTCCATCAGATCCTATGGGCGGCCCACCACCTAGAGAAAGTTATTATTTCCCAACCAACACCATCGCCCTCCAATATAGCATATTATTAATGAAATAATGTGTCAATATGATCGCCCAAGGGTGCTACATATATAAATGTAATCATGCCATCATTTACCATCTATAGGGAGATTAAGGAAATCCCTTTTTAGAAGAAAGATTCTAGGGAGGACTCTTCACTGAAATTCCCTACACTAATCCATTCATAAACAGTAAGCAGGTATATAGGGATGCCTAATGCCATGGAGACTAGAGGAATGGAGATAAAAGAAGGGGGCACCTTTGGAGGACCAGGGTCCAGCTTATTTTCGATTAGATATGGTTAGTAAGGTGCCCAGCTGATGGTATGTGTCTCCTCTCTGAAACTGAACTGCTCATACTTCCTGCTGTGTGGCCTCAGTCTGTGTACGAGAGGGGGGAGGGGGTAAATGGCATTTAAATGAGGGTTTGCATCTATTTACAAAGGCATGCAAATAACCACTGATACATGTACATACATTTTTTTATTAGGAAAATTTATTAAAATATGAATCTACAATGCTGCCTTCATCAATTGACAGTACATGTACCTATCGGGCACTGTCGGGCACCTATCGGGCACTGTCAGGCTTCTGTCGGGCAAGAATCGGGCTCAAATCGTCTTTGGTGGGAGAGCTCATTTTTTTTCCATTGGGAACCATCGGAGATGCATCTCCGACGGTCCCCGACAGTACCCGACAGGTACCAGATTTTTTCTAATTAGTTAGAAAAAGTCGGGTACCTATCGGGCTGCTTCGCTGTTGGCCGTCAGAAATAGTTCCCTTTTCTCTCACTTGGGGTATCACTATCAGACTATGTGTCACGTGCAAGCCATGTGACCTTTTGCTTTGGTCGTAAACAAACAAAATGTCGGGTAGATGAGGTTTGAGGCATTGGAGTAGGAGAGGAAATAAGGCTTTCAAACCCTCTAGAGCTAAAACAGAATGTTCAGAATAAGTCAAAGAGACACAGGAAGAAACTAAGGAACCTGCTAAATGTTTCTCCGCTAGAGGTAAGGCCCGGTTACCCGACTTGACAGAAGATGAGTTGGCAGACGCTCGCACGGCCATGTCCAAACCAATACCGGTACTAAACAGAGGCCTACAAAGGTCGTAGTGGAGGACTATTCAGACGAAATAGACATCATAACCACAGAAGACAGTGCAGGGGGGTCAACCTGTGCCCTTTCTTCAGGTCCTCTGCCCCGTCTGCTGAAAAAACATGGGTACAAAGTGTAACCTGCTGTCCGACTTGGAAAAGGGGGAGGGGACAGGTAGCCCTCCACATTCTCCGACACCCCCACCTCCTAAAAAGAAGAAAAAGGTGGCACATGAAAACACACAATGCACCCACCTATATGATAAGAGTCACTCATTGTATAAGGACCCCACTGCAAAGTGGGCAGCTCTAGCTAAAATGTCGGATGAACTTAATATCCCAGGTAAAAAAAATTTTATCATTTATTCTCTTAACTACCTGAGTATGTGCCTTAAACAATTTGTTCTATCATATTATATCATGTACTTACTAAGTGACTGTAATCAATTTGGTTCTTATTTTTATGGTGTTCATTTTCGCGTGCCGATGTTAATTAATTCCTCTTTGTTTCAGCCTACTTCATAAATATGCATATGACTTCTTAGAGATCTGACCACCAGAAAATCGCGTCTAGAAAAGTGAAATTGGGGTCATGTGCTGAAGAAGGGAAGCTCCCCTACATGAAAGCACTGATAAAATGGTTGTGTGGGTTCTTAGATCCCTGGTGTAAGAAATTGGAGAGTGACACCAATTATCCACAGAAAAAGGTAATCAGGAAATAGTTCTATCTCTCATCTTTTGTCCAAGTACATAATGTTAATGACCCACATGGTAGCAGCAATTATGTTTTATTCTCTATTTTTAGATTCCTCAGACACTTGGCTGAAATCTTTTTCATTTATTAAATTAGACAAGCATTTCTTATGTATTGCAGGAGGTTGTACGCCCAAACCCCAGGAGCAACCATCCCAGGAGGCCGATGACAACGTCATCCAGGTCCAGGACGATGAGGAAGACGATTCTCATAAGGATGTGAGCTACAATCCTGACAGAGAGTCTTCTGATGAGACTGAAACGATTCCATCGCCACTAGGACCCAATTTTCTGCCCACAGGAAGAATACTTTAGGTGGGTCTGCAAGATCCGACGGAGCTAGTCCTACTCTTGCTAATAAGGGCAAGGGGTCTGGTAAAACTTCTTCTGACAAGATCGGTGCTGTTCCTTCTACCAGTGGTGAAAATCGTAAGACTATTAACTACAATATTCCCAAGAAAACTGCAGCAAGAGATGATGCCAAGGCAGAGAAGAGAGAGCCACAACACCTTAAAGCTGGAGAAAAGAAAAAGAAGACAGTGCCAGAAATACTCCAGTCAAGAGACAAATTCTATGAGTCGTATGGGGATTCTTTGAAAGATCTTATCACCATAGTGGGCAAGAGAGCCCAGGCTCAGGCTCAACCTCTTTCCTCCGACAAGGAGGTATCTCCTGACACAAAGTGATACAAGATGTTAGAGATTGAGATGGCACGCATGACTCTAAAGGTGAAGGATAAGATTAAAGTCCATGTGTATCAGACAGCCATGCAGGCTGTAAACGGGGAATGGGATGGAATGTAATGGTTACCCCTTACTGTATACTACTGAGACAGATTTTTCCTACACAGGCCAAAAACTGTCGCCGATGCAGGCCGATCATTATTTATTATCCTACAATCTTGTTGGAACACATGTAGGTCATCAAAGACTTAAAAATTTTGTGTTATTCTAGTCTGTTTTCCCATTATTATTATGTCAGGTGAAAAAAAATGACAGACTGTTAGCTTGGATTAAAAAAGACATCAAGTTCTTTTATTGCAACATTATATATGAAAGCTCAGATATTTTACTTCCAAGACATCGTGCATCTGTTAGGTTACCATGGCAGGTGAGACTACTGTCAACAGGATTTTATATATAAACATAGACATGTGAAGATCTGAAGACTTTCATATACTCTGGGTTATATTTACATGCCGACATGATACATCTCAGATATCTGACAATCAGGTATTCTCAGTTATATTTACATTCATATAATGATACATCTCAGGTATGTTACTCATGGTATAAAGACTTGCCAAATCAGATATTATTTTTTCATGCATGATACATCTCAGGTAAAAGGTAAAATCGTGCCATATCAGATACTATACATTCCCTGCATATATGATTCTTCTCAGTTATCTGACACATGGTAAAATCTTAAAAAAACAAAAAAAACAGGCATGCCAAAAAAATATAGTTCTCGTTCTTTGAAGTTTTCAATAAAAACAAAACATTTGATTTACCCTCACGCTCAAAGAGGTGTGGGCAGATGAGGGGAAATGGCCCTCCCTGTGGGATTTTTAGTACTGTATTTGGCCACTAGGGGAGCTATAAAGGCTAGAAATGTGAAAAATAAACCAAAAATGGCTTTTTTGTACTTTTTTACCCAGAAAAGGGTGGTTTCTTAAAAATGTTCTATTTCCTCGCATTTCCTGTATATCTCGAATGTAAATGGAATGTTTTGAATCCAAAACAAGGCCTAAATAAGGGTTTTCAGAGATATGTGTTAGCCATGGTAACCAAAATTATATTCCATATAGAAAAAAAAATAATGTCAACTGATAGAATGATTCATGGGGATTCATATACTGAAAAAAAGCATTAAGATACCATTTTTAGATCCAAAGTGATGTCAAAATGTATGCTAATAAGATGCCTGATTTAATTAAATCAATGAATGATAGAGCTTATTGGCTGAATTGATACAGTCATGTCATTCCATTTTCGGGAAGCAATATCTCCAAGACTAGGAGGACTATCTACAAGTGTTATACCTCATTTTAAAGCTGATAACATCAATTCTAAATTTCATATTTAACCTCAGAGGACCCTTTCCCCACATCTGTCCACAGGTACCCATAACCACGGCTTCGCAGGTATCAGTCCTGCTAGGGGACCCGACCGTGTCGTGAGGAAAACCACTGGCAGAGGTTCTGCCTCATGCTCTTTGCATCCTGTGGCATGTTCCTGGGAACTGCAGCTCTGTCCAGGCCTTCAAGCTGCCCGTCCTCCCTCGACTCTCCAGGGTGAACCTCATGGTCCTTGTCTTCATAGTCAACAGCCCCATGGGGAATGTAGTCCGACGGCTACCTTGTCCTGAGAAAGGTATGCATAGCTATGGAGGCCATTACAATTTTCTTCAACCCCTTGGGCTCCATGTCCTGCTGGCGGAGGAATAGCCTAAATCTGGTTACCCAGATCCCAAAAGAGTTCTCCACACACCTCCTCCCCCTAGACATCCGGTAATTGTAGGCCACTTCCTTGGCCCCCAGATAGCTGAAGGTGGAGGAATCTGAAGTGGGTTGTCAGGGTCTGTCATGTCCCTGTGCATAGGTCCTTCTTTCCATATACGGGAGTCCCCTGCCTTTCCCTCCGATTCTATGTCCTCATAGAGAAATCGGTATTGGCGTCTACCACCGCCATGAGAACAACACTGTAGAATTTTTTGTAATTAAAGAAAGTGGCTCCATTTTTCTTTGGCCTCCTGATCTTGATGGGTTTGCCGTCCACTGCTCCAATGCAGTGTGGTACCTGCCAGTCGTTCGCGTACTGCTCAACAACGGCCAACCACTACTCCGTGGTGCTAGGTAATTACAGAACAAGAAATAGTTAAAAAGTCACATTATAACTACAAATCATCGGGGACAAACATGTATAAAATAATGCAGAGAAATTTATTGTTAATACTATATGTATATATATATAAAAACATGTATGGAGCACTATCAGATAATTTTTTTCTTTATGTTGTCTGTACAAATCGTATGAAAGGCCTTGCAAAGAACATGGCTCAGAAATATATAAATAAAAAAAATATGCTTAAAAAATTAGAAAAATAATTTTACATTCAAGTAATTGTTTCTCAAGATGACGGTCAGTGCTACATCTGTCTCGGATGATAGGAAAAATCTTGGAAGACCCGACTAGATGACCATGGTGTAGAGTGGCTGCTGTCCCATGGGAAAAAATATACCACTTTCAATTGACTAAAAAATGAAACTTTATTTTCTTTTCTATAGAACAAGGCTGTGGGAAATTTCAGGATAAAGTTGGACCGCCTTGTAGCTAAAGGTAAGGGAAGTGGGGAAAAAACTTACCTAGAGCAAGATAACGTAGGGTTATGTCCAGCCTCTCATGCGGTTTTATTGAGGGGCGATAGTTGGTGTCTCTCCAATAGATGAGGGGGTTACTTTCTCCAGCAGTTCATGGTATAAGTCGGGCTCCATTCTCAGTGTGTGTTTGAACTCTGCATCCTCTTCCATCTGAAGTAAAGAACAATTTACAACTTCTTGCCATATAAGGTGGGAGGGTTGGAAATCTGACATGATATGTGAGCTACATGGTCAGCTACCCGACATGAACATCACCAGGTAACAGAACAGCAGTATCCCCCCTGATCCCCCCCATCTTTATACTTACAGATATCAGGTCTTGGTGCAGCTTGGTAAAAATGTTTCTCTGTGTCTTGTCAGTCCTGCCTTTAAGGTATGGCGCAGCTTGATACCTGTGCTTCCTTCTTGTACCCTCTAGTATCTCCATTTCCTCCTGTTCTAAAGCCAAAATTCCAACTGTCGCCTGCATGAGCAAAACGACCTCCTCGGGCTCCATTTTGAAGAAACTAGGTCATCACTGATCATGTGACTGGTTGAACCGCTCGCAGAGATTGGGGATGACTGTCGGATGTCTATCGGATACAGTATCCGACAGTCTGAGAGCTTGGTGGAGGAGCTAAAGTCGGGGAGGTTTGTGTTAACCGATAGCGGTATTGTCGGCTGTCGGCCTGTGTTCGGGCCAACAGTTTTGTTGGGCCGACAACAGCCCAATCAGCCATTTTGAACCAATCGGGCCTCTGTCGACCCGACAAAAAACAGGAAAATCGGTTTTGGTGGAATCATCGCTTTAGAAAGCCTCATTTCTTTACTTTTTGTAGACGTGCTTGCATTAGATACCAACTTTATATATTTTTATATGTGTTATTGAAAATTTGTCCGATTGCTTTCAGGGTCATGAGGTCTGAAAGGGATTCCCAAAATGTACACTTTATATAAGGGATTTCTGATGGTCTTCAAAGGCTTTCTGGCTCAGTAGGGGTTAGAGCTATAAAACTGGCTATGCTGGTGTATATTCCTCAGATGTTGGAGTCATTAGGGCACTGGGAAACCCTCAGTAGTGCTAACGGATTCTAGTTAGTTCTCTGGTCTTTTACACTCTATGCTAATGCTAAGACCCTTTGAGAGGTAGAGGCAAGGGCAATTTAGCTAGAAGTAATATAGTCCCCTCTCATTGCCTAGCCATACAAGGAATGAGGGGCTGTCGCAGCTAATGGCTGCCATCAACGGTGTCCTACTGGGCCATTCAGCCAGTACCATAGACATGTTTATGTGCCTACTGACCTTTCCGGTCATTATCCATAGTCATCTCCGTACCACACCACTGATGGAAAATATAACACTCTTCTGGCAAAAGAGCTGTTCTGGCAATACAATAGTGGTGTCTTCAGGACCACACCCATACCTCTTTGAATTCTTTACTTCACATTTTTCAGTGACTTGCTTTCATTAAGTACAATTGCTGCAATACATGCATTGGTAAAGGTATTTGCAACCATACAGCAGCCCCTTTTCTTTTGTTGTAGCTATATGACCACTATTAGGCAGCACTACAACCTGTTGATTAATGTACCTCTGCTTCTGTCACCTGCCAGTTTCACAATACCTCTAGCCCCTCCCCATTACCCTATGTAGAGGAAGCTGCAAAGATGGCTGTCTGTTTAGTATTTTTAATAGTTCAAAAATAATTTTTGTATTATTAGAAATGATTGGATTAGCATAATTTTAGCTGACGGATGGCAGTGGAATACCTGTTTGAAGGTAGGCCTAATGTCAACTATAGTCGATCCTCATTATATATTGGAATTGTATAGGAATTGAAAATGGGGCCATCTTTTTAGGAACTGTACTTTCTTAGAGGCCACCCCCATGTCCAGGCATACCAATTTTGCTCGTGATTAATGGTTCAATGTGTATAAGCCGCGGCCTATAGACCATTTCAGGGACAGGGGAGGGGGTAGACAGCTGTAGAGCCTCCCTGTAGTGACATAAGCACTGTGGGAATAGCAATGGCCATAAAGCACTTTACGGCTCTCGATTCGGTTGAGTGACTTTGGGGCCTCATATACTTTAGCACTGCAACTGATGTACCGTAAAGCATTTCTTCAATGTACCATAAAGCAAAAAGCTATTTTCACTGATGATCTCCATAAAGTGGTGATTGTATCCAAGGTTTGACCTGAACGTTCCAGGAACACAGCCCACAGGTCTACTAGGAGAGGAGCATTTAGTGCGGTTTCACCATTTACTATATATCCATTCTGCATTGTCAACTTGTATAAAACCAGTATTAGACCATGTAGTGATGCAGCCCATATCATAACATTGTCATATGTGTATGATTAAAGAAGTAAATGCAGTATCGTCTATTGATGTACCATAAAGCTTACTTTCACTAAGTACCAACTATATTGCTTTATGGTGATGTCCATAAAGTGTCAGAAGCTTGCAACTAGGTAAGGAGTTTGTAAATGTCTATTTGTTGGATATTATTATATCACTGAATAAAATTGTTAAAATCAAATGACGATTTTTTCCCTTGGGCATTTTTAGAGCAAGAATTGTAGTATTAGGTATAATGTATTTGTGTAGGTTTTTAGCATTTCCTGTATATCCTGCTTGGCTAAATACAGTAATAAACACAACACCTGTGTCTAAGTGTGTACTTGGAAACAGCAAATTAGGTACATGTATATCTGCTTCTGTTACTGAATCACTGTATGCTGTGTGACCTTTGCTTGGTTTAGCCACCAGTATACACAGAGGTAAAGCAGTGTTTCCTTTGGCTGAAGTGAACTTGAGTTGATAAGATTTCCAATTTGAGATTCTTCAATTTCCTTTCTCGCACAAATTTAGGCCTTACCCAGACCTCAATCTCAGTGATAGCATACAGGTAACTGTTGGTCCCAGCACCAGAATCATTTCTCGTCGCAGTAAGACAATATATTAGGTGAAACTATGAATAGAGCCTACATTTTGTTCATGTGTTTATGCATGTGTTTTATGGGGATCAATTTTGTGAGTGAGGTTTCACTTTTTCATTCAATGCATCAACATGACCATGAAAATAGTTCCTATCTTGAATACATGTTATATCATATCAAACCAAGGAATTTTAAAAGGGTACAAAGGGAGTTATCATAAGTTTATCACTCATGTTACGGAGATCTTTTAAATGCTTTACGGAGATCCTAGCCAATACTGGCAAATTGCTTGATAGCACATCAGTTGGAATGCTAAAGAATAGTTGACCCAAAATTACTCAACCAAATCGAGGGCCGTAAAGCGCTTTTTGGCCATTGCTATCCCCACAGTGATAAGGGGTGAGGATAGCCCTTGGTGCCATTGGAAAGGCTTGGTTAGACCTGAAGGCTGCTCATTCACCCCATATGGATTTTGTCTAATTTTACTGGAGATAACAGTGCTACATTCCATTAGATTTCTTATGCAACGATGGCAACATAGTCAGAGAATGGGATTTTATCATATTAAAGTATTATTTTCCTACTATAACTTTCTCATGTGTAGAATTAGTATGGAAATACAAATCGGAGAATTACGCTTTACAGCCCATTTATTCTCGCCCACGCTGTCTTGCACATTTCATCCACGCTGTCTTGCACATTTCATCCACGTTGTCTTGCACATTTCATCCACTCTGTCTTGCACATTTTACCCACATTATACATTACATGGAAATGCACCGATGCTGGTATAATTTCATTTTCATCACAATCATCGAAATTCCTGCTAGCAGCTTGATATAACATTGAAGCAACACATAAAGTCACTGCACTATGGATACCCAGTAAGTGAGAAAAGGGGATCCCAAAGGGAAAAATCTGGTTTAAAGGTGAAGTCATAGGATTTCCAATGGGGTATCACATAGTCAATAACTCAACAAGTTTTGGAGCTAACTAGCAAATAATACTTAACAGATTCCCAGTAAATGTCACAGTCATTTTCAAAATTGTACTCACAACTTGGGTTTTGGAATGAAATTGATGTTGCCATGGTCCTAAAATATTCTTTTTGTATTCTAAATTTGGAATGTTTCGAATGGAAATGGAATTTCCAAAAACAGTTTAATAATGTATTCCCCATCACAGAGAAAAAAATAAGTTCCAAATGTTAGTCATATACGAGTCAAATTGTCTAACTTTCTAGCAATAGTTAGTCAAAACGCCGTCTTTAAACGTCCCTCTTTTTCTTAGTCGAATATGACTAACCATTAGACAAAGTGGCCAAATTGCCTTGGCTTGCCTGATTTTGACTAGGATTCCTTGGTTGTTTTGACTAAGTACACTTCTTGATATTTTTACTTCAATTCAACTGGTGATTGTGTTAAGCTCTATGTTGGATTCACACCTGACAGATCAGAGTCTACTCACTGAGGAAGCATTTGAAATGCCTCACACCATATTCATTTAGAACCCCTAATCCAAAGTACTCTGGGTTTCCAACAAAGAAACAAATTCAAATATGGATATTGTATTTATCTAGAATACCACAGAATAGGTGTTCCTCTCTGACTACCTATTTCCTTTGACAAGGCATCAACCGATTTGGTACATTTTGCCAAGTGTAATGTTAGATTGAATTTTGAAAGCCTCAAATACATGTCGTTTCTGAAAAATCATCATAGTTTTGACATCCATGGAGCTATTCATTGTACCCACCCATCAGAAAAATCCTGTTTAAAACCACAGTGCCATCTGGTGTGTAAAGGTAACACCATGTGTCTATCCCTTAGTCAAATTCACCAACGGACCTTGGTCAAAATGACTAAGATCTCTTAGTGAAAGTGACTAAGATATGTTAGCTTGCCTGAAACTCCCAGCAGATACCCTGTTCAAGATAGTGCTCGGAGAGTGAAACTGATCTGGGTAGTCAATATGACTAAGAAAACTTAGACCTCCTTGGTCATTTGTTAGTCATAAGTACTAAGTAAGATTAATAGGTCACTTTGACTAAGTTTTCTTAGGTACGTTTTTTTGTGTGCAACAAGCAATCTTGATCAATTCTTTGTTCAATTTTACACTATTTAGCCACCTGGTGGTCAAAATCAGTACTAAGATTCCCAAAGTGAGACCCATTTCATTGTGTAGAGGCTCTATCATGGCTACTTACTGCCATTTTACGGAATATAAATCAATTGTACTATTTCACATTTGGATACAAGAAATTTTCTTGTTAGAAGGTTACGAAGCCAAGCTCTGATTATGGCCTTATAACCATACAATCACCTGAGTATTTCTTATCCTACGGCTTAGATATTCAACAGGAAGGCATAGGTCTACCCCATTACTAGATCATTGACTCTTATGCACCGTCCTTTTCCAACAATATGAGAAAAGCAATTTCAGTACAAACAGGATGAACTGGTTGTGATGGTTTTGACATCGTGGTTACGCCCCTGCCCTGGCAGTATCGGCCGGAGTCCCCTCCCGGAACCGTGACTGACCAGACCAAAATGCACATGGATTTTCTCAGAGGAGCAGCTTATTTGCATATTAGTTTACAAATAATGCAGTGTGTCGTGGTGATGTAAGATTAATTGATTATTTTACCATACAGATCTGACTTCCCAAGTAATGTACATGCTGTTAAGAAGAACAGCTCGAGCATCTAAAATTAATGTTCGATTAAACATCGTTAATCATCATTGAAATATTAAGGTTTACATCTTATTTTTGACTGTTTATACGGGTAGATTTCGGCCATGGTGGTCTTCTTTGTGTATGCAGTGAGTGGTTTTGAGGAAGAAGTGTCCCATTTCTGTCGAGTGGAATGGCTAGTTACAATGGTCTTGAAGAGACCATAATCTTAGTTCGAAGCAACGGAACCTGCAAGGTATCAGTCCATCGTTTGCTTCATCCCACGTGGTCTGCCTTTGTTACCAAATACCTCCAACCAGCAGTCTGGTTGCCAAAGAGAAAATCTTATTCGTTGTAATGAGGGTCTGACACTTGGTGTTCCTATTTTCGAGGGCAGATAACACCACTGCATGCGGGCCTATACAGGGATTTAATACTGCAGACTGCCTTCTGGAAGATGTCTGAAGAGGTCTGTAGTTTGTACAGTTTCTGTAATGGAGGACAGAGGAAGGTGGTGTGAAAACCCAAATATGGAGCTGTCTAAGGTAATTTGCCAACCGCCAAAGAGGAATTGTGACAGCTTGGACAGCCACACGAGGCTTCCTGTGGCTGAGGGAGAATTGAAATTGGGTATTTCCCTTTTTAAAACAAATTCTTCGTATTTGATCAGAAAGTAATTTTCAATTCGGCTGAAATCTGGAATTACTCAAAACGATTGGACTATTCAGAGAATGAAGTATTATGTTTTAGATTAGGTATCTAAAAACTGATATCCCTGTACGAAAGGAAGGGGATGCATTAATCTATAACATTAGGAATATAATGACATGTAAATCTGGTAAAACTAGGAATTCATGATGTGTTAACTAGGCATAACCCAGCGACTAAAGAAGCATTTCTATTCAGAGAACGATGTATTAAGTCTTAGATCAGATATCTAAAAACAATGTATGAAAAGGAAGCCCAGGATGCATTAATCTATAACATTAGGAATATATATATATATATATATATATATATATATATATATATATATATATATATATATATATATATATATATATATATATGCCGTTTCATATTTCGTAAAACTAGGAATGATGTGTTAATTAGGCATTAACGAATCATTTCTAAATTCACAAGTTATTGGCTGACGTACACTGTCAGGCCGTGAGTAGCTTTTAACAGTAGATTGCTTCCATTTTTGGAAAACAGTAGTAGTTACTGTCATACTGTCAGTACAAATCCAATGACCCAACAGTGGCTTCTGTTATAACCACTACAATAGTCTTTATAGCCCATTTACAACTGGGGCTGAGAGTGTAGATCCACCTAACCAGTTATCAATGCGAAGCTATAATTCTTCGCCCGTGCTTAGGGATGCAGGGGTTGTACTTGGTATACTTTGAAGTTATCTAGTTTTATACTATCTCTCTTTACCATGGTGAGATTGTTATAATGTTGAAATCTTATTATAAACTTGATAACCCTACATACATTTCTATGGCTATACATTGAATACAATTGTACTACGCTATCACCTGTACACTCACCACTCCTCTTAGTTAAACATACCAACGCTAGGCGTCACCCCAGTCACTATGATAGGTACACGCTGTCTCCTGCCTGTAACCTCAGACCAGCATGAGCTGCTAAACCATTCACTATTATCACTAAGACTCTCTAAAATATGCTGGAATAAATACATCTGTATTATAAACTGACACATGGTCTTGCCTATTTGATCATGCATACTTGACAGCATTTATAGCATATCAATACATGATTAAAACCATAAAACTATCAATTGTGTATAATTATATATATATATAGGATGCGTGACATCACAAGTGACCTCTTTATTAACAAAAAATGCGGTTGTGACCGTGTAAAAAAAACGCCTCCCGTCTTTCCTTATTTTAGTACACCATGTTTGCTTACATGTGCGTTGCAGTGGATATAAAGATTTTAGCTTGTGCCAGTTTGGTGATTCTGTATTGTGACACCTCATCACATGGGGTAAATGCAATCATCATAAAAAATTATGTTTATTGCGTTTTGGAACCAAAGTCCTCAGATATGCTATAGGCATTCCTCCATCGGAAAATAGAACATCGTGATGGTGACCTGCTGAGCAGAAAGCCAGGTATTTAGCACGTAAAGTTGTGACGATGTGTACACCGCGCCTTCATCTACATCCGACACAGTGCTCTCCAATACAAAATCACATTCAGTTTTTGACGTCAGAGCCCGCCGTGTACCTGGCAAAGGTCGGCGCCTTTCTTTTATTTTTATTGTTTGACAATTAGCTGCTCCTCCCCAATAGTAAGTGAGCACATGTCCTCCTAATAATCAATTATACTTCAGGATTGTTGGCCACTGGACTTGACCCGTGGCTTATTAAGAGAAGTTGGTACCTGAAATGCCACACGTTTCATTGTGTGTTTGTTGGGGGGGGGGGGGGGTGTTGTGGGACATGGACACTACATTTTTTTCGTTTGTTTGGGCTTTGAGCTCTGTTTTCCTATGGAATCGTCGTCAGCAATGACGTCCGAGAAGCATGTCAAAAGTCAACCTGGCATTTCAAAACTTTTAAAGTCGAATCACCTGTGGTTAGAACTCATTAGGAATGCTCTGCTTTTTGTTAGCTTATTCCCGGTGGGTGGTAAATTAATAGAACCAGTGATTTACAACTAGGCTAATGCTACTAAACCATATAATTGTGAAACAGTCAAATATTCCATAATTCGGCCCCTGGTTTAATAAAGGTTTACCCTTCTTCTGCTTATGTTTCCTAATAGATGACTCCTCCTGTGGAGTGGGGACCTTCATGTGAGGGCATGGAGGAGCAGAATAACTTCATTGGGAGTCCATGAAGGAGGAATTTTCCTCCTTCCATTCTACCAGTGGGCATACCAGATTCGTAAAAGGCGACAAACTTGGGGTTTCTTGTGTCTTGGGGTGAGCATGTGGGCAGCTGGTGTCCACATGCGCGGGCCCGAGCGTACATGCTTGCCTTTTGCCATGGGATTCCCCCTCAGTGAACCACGTCTGGGTGATCAAAGGCCGTGGTTTGTCTGGCCCTGTCTATGGGACCAGGCAAATAAAAGAACACTTGCTATCCTTCAAAAAGAGTAGGGGAATGAAGCCCCGGTAGCAGTTTTCCCTCTCACCCCTCCTCATAGATGGGGTCATTCATCTCATAGATTCGATCATTCATAGATTCAGTCACTGCCGTGTCGGGCAAGCAGCATAGAAATACCTGTCCAAACAGAAAAGAAAGGACTTAATGTCCGAGAAACCTTGAATGTCTGAGTTCCTTTATGGCCCTCGGACGTAAAACTAAACAAACAAACAAATAAAATATGACGTCAGTGACTTGACGTAACGTCATCCCTCAAAAGGTGAAGTCATGCAACAAGAAACATGGTGTTGTAGAAGCCCTTGAGTTAAGCCCTATTCCCCACTGTCAGCACCTCAGAAAAGTACTGCTGTAAGTGAAACGACTTCCAGAGAGTGACGTAAAAAGCGTCATGCCGTGACGTCATGAGGCCCTACAGCTGTCACCAAAGTCACTTACTTGTGCTAGATCCAGGGTCCTTTCTTTGAAGTAATCTGCGTCTCAAGCCCCTTGCCATGTCGTCCTCAGGGGGGCATTATGCTGAATGGATTTACCAATGGAGAGCCAGGTCAGGTGTAAAAGATAATTAACCTTACCCGGTCACTTGTCTCATCATGTACTTGGGGGATCACCTCTAAAACTCATTGCTCACTTCTCTGCTATCCCTAGGGCACTGCCTTTTTAACCTGCCGGCTTAAAGACAAGAACCAACTCCCATTGCCCCCCCCCCTCCGACCACCTTCCACTAATAAGTTGTAGATGCATCTTTTGTGTCGTTTTTCTTCTTTACCTTGCACAATATTAGTCTTGAATATCTATCTTGCAGGTACAGGACCAATATTATATGGCTGCAATCATGCCATTCCAGAGTATCTTCATTTGAAATATCCGAGATAGGGGTGGAAAGGATATTTATTTCCTTAATATAATATCTGAGATGGGATGGATAATCTTATAGGGGCAGCAGTGGGGGTACAAATTACATCTTGAGAATTCTGCAGGGGACATTATCATGTGAATTATCATTATTTGTAGATTTTACGCTACATGAGTTCTTTAATTACACTAAATCCATTCTGCCAGCTGCTTACAGCTATATAGGTTATGAACTGGTGAGCCATATCATTGATACATCTAATAAACAAATGTTAGCCTTTATACTAAATTGACCAGTGAAGAAAGTAATTGGATTTAACCGGGATGCAACGTCCTGTATGGAAATACCATTTCACTTCTAGCACAGCGTTCTTGATTATTGGTTAGTCACTTTGATCAACTAATACCAAAATGACTAATCTGGGTTAGCCATCACTGACTAACTTTCTCAATCTAAAGATTATCAGTGTAGGGTACACTTGTATTATGCAATGCTAATATTGTTTTCTGCATAAGATCCGATTTTTTTGTTTGAAGATTGAAGATATTTTGCAAGGAGGTAGAACGTAAAATTCAATATAGATATTGATATTGTTGTTTAGAGCATCGTAAATTTTAGTATTTTCCAGAAACATCGAAATAAAAGCCACGCTTCAATATTGCAATAATCACGTTCTGCGTTCGGGGCCCATACCAAGGATACGAAGGTCCAGCAAAATAGTTTTTCTCTTTTTTTGAGAAAATCCGACCTAAACCTACCCTTTGTTAAGGTTGTGTACTTGAAAAAAAAACCTGTTCCTGGTCTTACTAGAAATTAAACATCCCTACAAATACACCATATCCAGTCTTGTCCACGTCACGTAAGATACAGTAAGAATCCAGTAATGACGTCAGTGAGCATCTTATGGCAGTAATCAAAATTCATTAACAGAAGACAAATTTTAATTCTACATGATGACAACCACTATCTTGTTATGGTTTCTTCTGAACGCGAGGGATAAATGGTGAGTTTATTACTTATTGTCTGCTTATTTTACCCGGGCATAAATAAGGTGGAAATTATTTTTCATTGTATGAAGCCAACTATGTAACAACCTGGAGTGTAATGGCAGTGACATATGTGGTAAAGCTACGTCATCTGTGACGTATATCATGACGTAGGCTGTCACAATATATTCTTAGCTATGAACAATATTATGTAGAACAGGCCCGTAGGTGTATCTTGAGGCTGGAAGCTATGTAATCATGTTGGTATATTTTTGCTATAATGTAAGGACACACCATTACCTAGAAATAGACATTTGACAAGCTTGGGGCATTTGGTTAATTTTGAATTAGCCTACCAAGAATAGTTTTGTCTAAGTGTGATTCTGTTTACGTCAAGATGGCATATATAAGTCATAGATAAACATAATATATGGCACTAGTTTTGTATCAATAAAAAAGGCCGTGTTTACACTGTTATCTTTTTTTCTCTTAAATATCATAAATTGGAGCATTTACTAACCTGAGAAGTATGACATTACATGTCATGTGCTTTGGAGGTCAGACGTGTGAGAGCATAACAATGGGATAGAGAAATTCGTAAAAGATATTTAGAGAGAGAGAAAAAAAGCACTTGATATCCAATTGAGCAAAAATTAAATGCATCATTGTTCACATTTGGACCAGGTTACATGGCGTAACATCTTTTTTCAAGTCTAAAAATTGCCACGGAAAGTTGCCACAGCTTTTGAAAAGTCAGTCAAACAAGTGCTGAAGCAGGAGATAAGGTGAGGCTCCACTACGCGATTTTTTGGTACAGTCTCAACTAATTTTATCCCTATAGTGCCTAAGGTATAGGGTGTTGACCTTCCTATATTGTAAACATAATTTCAAAATTGTAAACATGAGATTTCAGGGGTTATTTTATGGATGATCTCTCTCCTTGTGTGCCATATTTACCAACTAACCTGCACCTGCATAGACTCTGTGACTGGGTGGGAGTTCAATATATAAACATCAACACAGCAAAATATAAATAACAACACAGCAGTCACACAGATCGCAGGATCTTGTACTGTAAAAATCAAACCTGTCTGATATTGAGTTGCAGAGAGTCATCAGTGTGAATGTCTGCAATATTTACATTAGGTCAACTTGATTTAGTAAACAAAAACATCTTTTGGCAACAAAAATGTGTCTGAGATTGTTTACAAAGCCTTTCCCACATAAACAGAAAGCTCTCTCTAAATCTTCTATTTACACCTTGAAATAATAACAAATGACACTCTATAATCTGCATTTGTGTCTGCTTTTGTGAGAATAGCTTCAATTGTCAGCAAAAATCGCGTAGTGGGGCCTCACCTATAGGAAGGCAGGCAGACAGACAGGCAAGTAGGCGAATTAACAGGGAAGCAGGCATACAAAAAGAGGAAGGGGGGGAGGGCAGCAAAGTACTTGCTTGTTACCTCAAGTGTTGTAAGCTTATGGTGGCATGCTTTACCATACTGCCGGAACTTATAGTGCAGCTTTATGACCAGTACAGGCGAACCATGTACCCTAAAGAACCAGCTAGTAACGTTGATCCTGTATAGCAATGGCAATTAAGTTGGGTGGGCATCTTAAGGTATGTGGAGGTTTTTAGGTTAACCTACCCTATGATGGCCTATCGGACCCGGTTTCTAGTGACTGCCCCTACCAAACTCTTTCTGTAGAAGGCTGTGGACATTTTAGGAAAATGAGAACTTTGAACAGTCTGCAAGGAACCAATGACAAATACGACCTACCTAATATGGAAACTTCGCCTGGAAACTATTAGCTCACGCCCCATTTATTGCGCTGAGTATAGGCAACTATGTTGTGTATGCTGTTCTCTTTATGGCAAGCATCAGACCATTTAGCGTTGTAAGTAAAAATGAAGTATAACAGTCTTATACTACGATGACTTAGATCTCTTTTCATCGGAACGGACACATATATAGCACCCACTGGCACCACCATCTGCTTAAACGGCTTCATCTGGATAATCTCTCTGCCCAGTCAACCTGACCAGGAAAGGTCTTGGCAACATAGGCTCTTAAATTAACTTTCACATTACCTACTGTAAACACCTAAATTTAATAGATCTGGCTAATCCTTTTTTCCAGGGTTTTCCCCTATTATGGTAACCTAGGTGATTTGGGGAATGAGCTGCCTTAGCCCAAACATGCTGGATCTACATGTATTACTCACTACCAAGTCTATTATGTCGTCTTTCTGAAATGAAAGCATTGCGAGCACATAATGCGCCCAATGGGACCATTAAAAGAACATATGCGCCTAGCCGTAGCCTATTCAGGATATAATATTATTCATGCAACCATGTACCATGTTGGTATTCCATATATGCCATTTTTCACCAGAACCTACCCTGAAAATCATCCAGACTGCGCACTTTCTTCCCTTTAAATACCAGGCTTCCCTAGCCCACTTAAAAGGGTCTATTTCTCCTCTTTCCTATCCCCTCAGGATGTGTGTGGTGCACATATGCTCGGGAACTGACACATTCCCCTGTGAAATTGTGTAATGTCGTTCTCGCCATGAACTCGCTCTATATACGGTAAAAGGACAGATATCTTTAGGCTAATTACTTTTTCTGATATCACTGGTATTGTTGAATCATGGTTGAAACCCTCTATACTGGATGCTGAGCTACACATCCCTGGGTATCAATATGTAAGACTAGATAGATATCCAAGTAGAGACAAAAATGCAGGTGGACTTATGCTTTATCTAAAAGATCATTATATCGCTGTCCCTGATCTTACATGCTCTTTTATAGAAAATGACTTTGAAATATTGTGTGTAGATGTTCAAATAAATGTTATAAAATATAAGATCTTTGTATGCTACCGACCACCCGATAGTAAGGACAAAGGTGCAATATATAATAAATTAACTACACTCCTGAAAAATGTAACAAAAAATAGAAAACTTATACTAATGGGAGATTTCAATGTTAATTTATTATGTAAAAAGGATGTTGAAGACGCTAATGTGAACGAATTCTGTACCGGTAACAAACTGTTCCAAATTATCAAAGATATCACTAGACCTGTGTCAGGAACCATATTGGATCATATCTATACAAATGTACACAATATTGCTTACTCTGGCTTGGTCGATGTACACGTTTCGGACCATACCCCCATTTTCATGACTCTAAAATGTGAGAAAGCCAAATTAAAAAAGAAGATTATATATGCCAGGTCCTATAGAAGATATGACTTCCTAGATTTCAAAAACATGCTCACACAACATGATTGGACTGATATAGTAGTTTTAAACGATGTCAATGAGATGTGGGATAAAATCATAAATGTAATTCTGACAAAATTAAATACCATATGCCCCATAAAGAGGATGAACATACCAGATTACACACCACCATGGCTAACACAACCGATACTAGAACTAATGAGAGTGCGAGACAAACTATACAGAAAGGCCAGGTCCACTAAATCAGACGGTGACTGGGCTGCTGCTAAGCATTATAAGCTCATAGTAAAACGAGAACTGTTTCTCAGTCAAAAACATGAAATTGAGATGTTATTAAGGTTTAGAAAAACAGACCCAGCCAAATTTTGGGATGCTATACATAAGCTATTACCACATAAGACTAGTAGTACCCTCATTAAACTTAGAAATAAGACTACTAACTTAATTGTCCCTCCAGATACTTGTGCAGAATATATAAACAGTTTCTTTGTAAATATTGGAGAGGACCTAGCAAAAGCACTCCCACCTGGTGAGGGGGAGCCAACGGTTAATGTACCATATGGTCAACCAATTTTGAATACTAACCTCATGTATAATATCTCCTACATCGACTTGATTAAGTTGATAAAAGCAATTAATATTAAGAAACCATCTGCTATAAAGAACTGTAAATCATATATAATCAAAGATGCCTTTCTCGCCATTACTGATGTAATATTAGTTCTATACAACCAATGTCTACGTACTTCAGTCTTCCCTACCGTATGGAAAGCTGGGACAGTGATCCCCCTACATAAAAAAGCAAACTCTCTTGATGTAAATGACCTTAGACCCATAAGCTTACTACAAATACCAGGAAAAATCTTAGAAAAAATTGTATGTAGCAGACTCCAAACCTATATGGAAAACTGCAACTTATTATGTCCAACTCAACATGGTTACAGAACTGGACAATCCACTCAGTCCGCTATAACCGAACATCTATCAACAATAATTAATAATATTATATTAAACAAACCTTCATACTGTCTATATCTAGATTACAAAAAAGCTTTTGATACTGTTTCACACTCTAAATTACTAGAAAAAATGTCAACTTTAGGCCTTGACCGACCAACTTGTAAATTCTTTGAAAATTATCTTCATAACAGATCACAGAATACCTTAGCTAATGATGTACTGTCCACCTCCAAGTGTATGAAATATGGAGTCCCTCAGAGATCGGTTTTAGGTCCAGTACTTTTTTCTGTCTATATTAACTCTCTCCCTAAGGTTGGACCGTTTGAAACCACTTTGTATGCCGTTGACGCAGTCATAACTGTAAATACCCCACAGGATATGAAAAATGCTATCAAGGCTGTGTATAACTGGTGCTTACATAACTCCCTTACTGTTAATGAAAATAAAACAAAATGGATGCTATATAATGAAAATCATAATGAAAACAGTGTTTTTATGTTGAACAATTCTGTATTAGAGAGAGTATATAACTTCACATACTTGGGTGTAAATCTTGACCCTGAACTTACTTTCATTAAGCATCAAGCTAACTGTACACAAAATATAAAGCATAAAACTTTTCAGCTCACAAGAATTAGAAAATATGTTGATAACTCTACAGCTCTAGATATTTTCAAGTCCATGATACTACCAACTTTTGACTATTGTGATTTTATATGGGATAGGGACTATCGAGGAGAAACAAAAGAATTACAATTACTACAAAATTGGGCACTGAGAGTAGTTTATAAAGTCAAATTGGAAGAAAATCCAACAATGACAACAGAACAAATTAAACAAATTAGTAAGTGTATAGAGCTTGCCGATAGAAGAGATCAACATCTTTTATGCTATGCCTTCTACTTGTCAAAGTGTGAAAACCTAGTAGATAATAGAAATATTCCCACCCGTTTTCATCAGGGAAAAAGATTGTTAATACCCCATAGCCTAAAACCTATTGTAATCCGTAGTGCTTTATATAGAGCCTGTAACAGATGGAATCAGCTAAAAGCAAATTATACGGTCACAGAGACCCCTATCTGAATTTATAAAGAAAGACTACCCAGACTGTTTTATGTGATAACTTGTGTGACTATTTAGAAATAGAACTCATCTTCATCTCATCTCATCATTAACTTGATCGCTGACAGATATTTTCTTGTAATTTGTGATACGGTATCAATAATATACTGTTGATGTTAAATGTAAATATGAGGCCATTACTGAATTGTTGTATGTTTAGACTGCCTTAATAAGAATTGAAATGTATAGGGGGCTTGGTATAATTACCACAATGCGTGGGCACCAAGTTTTAATTGCACTTACTATGTAAATGTAGTTATCCCAATAAACAACTTTAAAAAAAAATATGACCTTAGCTGTCGAATTGGCGTTAAACATCTATTACTCACTCACTGGCTTGAAAGGCTTGTATTATGATTGTTGTTCAATAAAAGTTCAAATCACATCATTAAAATTACTTGTTTTGAAACATCAGAGAAGGCCAGGCATTTTAGCAGATTCTCGCATTAGCTTCTTTTACGCCAAACACAATTATCTTTATTTTGGCCATTAATTTCACTCGCCTTCACAGGTCAAATGTTATCTGTTTGTGCACGGTCTTTAAGGCCAACTTACTTGGTCTTTGGATTTTTAAAACCTGTTAGGGGAGTTGGGTATAAAATAACAACGCTTAATTCATTCCTCGTACACAGAAAAAAATAAGTTCCAAATGTTAGTCATATGCGAGTCAAATCGTCTAACTTTCTAGCAATAGTTAGTCAAAACACCGTCTTTAAACGTCCCTCTTTTTCTTTGTCGAATAGGACTAACCATTAGACAAAGTGGCCAAATTGCCTTGGGTTGCCTGATTTTGACCAGGGTTCATTGGTTGTTTTCACTAAGTACACTACTTAATATTTTTACTCCAATTCAACTGGTGATTGTGTTAAGCTCTATGTAGGATTCACACCTGACAGAACAGAGTCTCCTAATTGAGGTATGCATTTGAAATGCCTCACACCATATTCATTTAGAACCCCTGAGCCAAAGTACTCTGGGTTTCCAACAAAGAAGCAAATTCAAATGTGGATATTGTATTTATCTATATTGCCACAGAATAGGTGTTCCTCTCTGACTACCTATTTCATTTGACAAGGCATCAATCTATTTGGTACATTTTGCCAAGTGTAATGTTAGATTGAATTTTGAAAGCCTCAAATACATGTAGTTTCTGAAAGATCATCATAATTTTGACATCCATGGAACTATTCATTGAACCCACCAACCAGAAAAATCCTGTTTAAAACCACACTGCCATCCGGTGTGTAAAGGTAACACCATGTGTCTATCCCTTAGTCAAATTTACTAACGGACCTTGGTCAAAATTACTAAGATCCCTTAGTGAAAGTGACTAAGATATGTTAGCTTGCCTAAAACTCCCAGCAGATACTCTTTATTCGAAGAAGGTCACATTCTTCTTCAAAATCAATAACACGATCACAATAGATCTGGCTATTCTTTTTTCCAGTACCCCATCTCCCCATATGGTTACCTAGGTGATCAAACCTGGGTCAAATGTTCTTTGTTTGTAAAGACTCTTTATTCGAAGAGGTAGATATCTTTTGAAAAATCGATAGCTTGATCACAATTGCTCCATGATATGTAGAATATTTATCACCCGAACCTTTCGTGTAAATTCTACTTTTTTTTTTATCTATGCGCCTCAGGTTGGGTCTGCATCTATGTAGTTGACGATGATATGGCATTTCATTATGTTCACATTACATGCAATATAATTTTTCATTTTACATTATGGGACTCCATCCCATCCAGCCAATAGAGGCATAGGGCGAATGGGCGGAGGCTAAATTGATTTTACTCTCATGAATAAACAGGCACTTTTGGGAAAATGAGCCACATTACATGTGAATCAATGTAGAACCCTCGTTGCATAGGGCTGACATGCCTTCAGTAGTTTTATAAGTACCATTGGAACATTTGACAAGTTTGGTTCCAAAACGCAATAAACACCAGTTAAGATGAGAAAACAATAGGTTGGGGAGAGTGAAAAAAATATTGCAAAATCATTTTTTTCCAAAACAGTCACCATTTGGCACCCTGGGCCCACACCCGTTTTGTTCCAAAATGCAATAAATCCACTCAGGCAAACATTTTCATGATATGTATGTGCATTAATAACCTCATGTCCATGGATTGAATGATCTGTTAGTGTCATATCATTGTGTTCTGTAAGTTTTATAACTTTTTTCCCAATAACAACCATCTTTGCTGGTTAGGAGAGAGGTATATAGATGTGAAAGCTGCTGAGATGGATTTATTGTGTATTGGAACAAAGCCGTGTGGATCTATTGCTTTTTGGAACAAAACAGGTTTTATTGCATTTTGCAAAGAAATATATGATAAATCACCTTTTGTCTGTGAAAGAACCATCAGTGTAAAAAAAGTACTTGAAAATGTTTCATTTTTATCTAACTTAATGAGAAAAGTCAATTATAGAAAAGAAAACTAACCTTTGGTGGCTATTATGTGGATATAAAAAAGAGTCATATTGGATTTATTGCATTTTGGAACAAAACGGTTTGGGGAATTATAGCGTTTTGGAAAAAAATGGGATAAAACCACTTAATCTATCCATGAAGGAAGCCTCAAGGATTTCAAAAAGAAATGTGGAATATCAGTTCATCCTATCAACCCCCAATGTCTTTTCAAAATTGTTAATTTATAAGTGTCAACTGTTTCGATTACTTTTTTGACTGAAGAAAGGTAACACCAGAAGAATAAACCCACACACCTCTTAAAGTGGGGATGAGGTTCTCTTCCTTCTGAGATGACTCAAGGTGTGATTGGTATTGTTCTATTGTGAGATATAATATTTACTGGAAATTGAACCACTATTGGAAATATGCTGTGATATATACTGGTGACCTTCAATACTGGCATTCTCATATACATCATTCTATTGAACTGTATAGTATTATAATCATTGTAACTATAGCAATCTTACCGGTATCACTTGCATGTAACTAGATAACTACTTTCAATTTATGAAGAGATTTTATCTACACCCTTGAGTCAATAAAGTCAATTCAAACTAAAAAAAAGATAAATGTCTCGCTATCTCAAAACACCCAAAATGGATTTGTTGCGTTTTGGAACCAACCTTTTCATTTGTATTGTTACCATTTGGTGCGAGATACTTTGGAATTTATTTTATGTGAATAACTTCTTCCCGTAGAGATAGCATTGCGCGGTCGATCGCCACACCCCCAGTGGCGTAACGTGTGTCGATCCACCACAGCGGCAGATCCACCACTGCAGCCTCGTTCTGGGTGCATGTAAACATTCAAAATGGCGGACCGCCGCTCGTACAGGGGACTACGGTAACGGATTTTGCTAATTTTCAGTTAATTAGACACTCTAAAAACATAAAACAAATATAGAACTAAACTCCCCTGGTGTCCTCAGTGGCTGATCCACCCCTCGGGGGGGTCTCCCCCTCGTGGTGGATCGGCTACCTCGTACACCACGGTCGTTTAGTTCTATCTATTTATTTCACGGTTACACATTATCATAATCATTAATTTAAAAGAAACCGACAGCGCAGAGATGTAATTATATTTGATTCATATCCTGGGCAGTTTCATCTTTTACGAACAGACTAGCACAAGGATTTGCTGTTCAGCAATACAGTTGTATACAAAAGGACAAAGGTTTCAAGTTAAGAAATCTCAAATGATTCGCCTTTTTAGTCCATCAATCTTGCAACTAAGCATATCCTACATAATATTTATTTCTATTCTTCTACAGAAGTACATCAAAACTGTTGACAACGGTTGTTATAATCGCATACAACAAATAAGGTATACAAGTCATGTCTTTTTGCAGTTCACTTGGTTTACTAAAGTGATTCTGTGCATATGATGTGATTTCTGTTACAGGCAAAGTGTGAAAAAGGTCGCTGACTTCTGCTCCCTCAGCCCACGCTCACCTTGTTGTCTTACTGCTGGTCGAGTTAAATTCAAATGGGTATTATTGTTTGAGGTTTGGTGGAATCTAATATATAGGAGGTCTCGATAGGCCTAGAAAATGCCAAGTGGTAAATACATGAGAGTAATAAGAAGGACCTTTCGATAACATACGACCTGTAAATAGTTGTTATTGTCAAGGATTGCTGACAATTGGCCCTTTATGTTATCTACTGAGAGTAATTCCCTTCATACTGAACTCACATTTAGGCCCATGCTTTCCTCAAAATTCCCACGTACTCGAAGTATGCAGAGGTCCCGGTGGGTAAGCCAGTGTTTGTTCTGGTACCTAGAGAGATACGCATTGGTAACAACCAACATAATGGTTACCAGTTGTAATTCACCCTCATCTCATTGGTCAATAATGTATCCAGCTAGATCGGTATAAACACAGACTGCAAGACAGCAATTACCATTATAGCAGTCTTTTGAACATTAAAACTCGGGTATAAATTAGACAGTATACTGATGTAGAGAGTCTTGCTATCGTTAGATTTATTAAACATCAAAGAACTTATTCAATTATGTTCAGATAAAGCCCCTTTCCTGATTCCCCGCGCATGCCGTCACATACATGCGATAATAAAATGTTAAGGAAGACACATTCATTCCTAAAACAAGCGATAGTGTGACGAAAACAGTTTCTCGGAAGCCCAAGATAACCGACCCTCGGACAGGTACGTGGAAGATATCTCACCTGGTGGTATAAGTTCCAAATGGAAGATAAACTTCCCTACCCTATCTGATGGAGATGCACTTACCGGTAATCTAGACTATTAGCAAGTTTCCGCCGTCCTCACCATGGGAGTGGCAATTAACTATAAGGCTACGGAGGAAAACTGGTAGTCAAATGGAAAGGTTACGGACGCTATTTTCCAAATTGTATTATATGATGTACAGCTCATCGGGGAATAATTCAGATCTAGAGCAGAGACTTAATGGGATGCTTAAATTTATTAATCAAGTAGCAAGAAGCTAAGTGCACTTGCAACGTTACAAGCCCAAATAGGTCAAGAGGAACAAATCAGGTTTCATATCATTTTCATAACGGATGACCTCCATTGTCAATTTTCCATGGACGGTTGATAACATCCATCGTACTTTCGTAGGGATATTTGTTTCAACACATTGGAGAACTGATAATGTATTACATATACCGGTATGTAGTTTTGGCTCTTAGACTCACAAGCACTGGCTGCAACATCATGACGACAAGAGAGTGAGAAGTTAAAATCGGGAGAACCTTTAGGGCCTAAGTTTAACGGATATACAGGGAGAATCTGATGGGGGACAGTCAGGGGTGGGCATATAGCGAAGTGCTGAAGCAGATATACAAATTATTGTAGCAAGGTCTTTCCGGGGAATCAAGAGAGGGGGGGGGGCAATAGGGACGGATCCAGGAATTTGCAAAGAGGGGGCGAGATTTGGTGATGAGGCCTAATTTTCGGGGATGGTGTGGGCCCCCCCTGAAGAAAATATTGAAATCTCAACATCAAATAGTGCATTCTGGTGCATTCTAGACCCTAACAAAGAGGCTAATTCTAATAGTCTAATAAATTCAGACATTTCCCCCAGACCCCTTAGATCCGCCACTATGTTTTAGAGGATTTAGGGGGACTAGTGACTCCCAGAAAAATTTCAGATTCTACTTCAAAGTATTGCCATGTTCTAATGGGAGCTAGGTGGTTAACTGCTGCAAGAAAATGTTCAAATTCAATCTTGAAAATAGGTGTGTTATGGTGGCTTTGGGGGGAAAATGCTTCAAAATAACTTTCAGATTCTCCTAAATTGGTGTTTTAGAAAAGGATGTATTTGAAGCAGAGCATATGGCTCAAAAAACATTTTTGATTTTGACCTCTGTTGACATTTTTTGGGGGAGATTCAGGAGGCAAAGGCTTTCAAATCTTTTACATTTAAAATGAGTGTAACAGAACCTTTGGGGCATATTCCTCCTACACATTTTCAGATCCTATCAGTAATTTTAAGTTGCTGTGTTCTTAGATTTATGTGGTAAATGTGTCCAAGAAAGTTTTTAAATTCTAACTTTGAAATAGATGAGATTTAGAGGATTTGAATGGAGCTTGGTCCAAGAAGATTTTTAGATATTGCCTTTGAAATGGGTATGATCTAGGTTATTTGGAGGCAGAACGCCCCAAGTAGATTGCCAAATTCCACATTTAAGATTTAGATCAAATTGGTATGTTTTTGGTATTTTTTAAGGTCTCTGTCACACATTTTTTGCGACATTGCGACAGCTGCCCACCCCTGAGAGTGCAAATGGGAGTAGGCACATGATTGGAAGCTGCTATAATTTAGGGTGTAGACAGTCTTTTCCCTATGTGTAAATCAACTGGCATTAGTCAATGATATTAATCTAGAAGCAAGCATCCATGGGTGGGGTATATCCGGCGTCCGGCGAGAGGAAACCCTCTATAGCTGTTAAACACACGGAACATGTCCAACCTCTATAAATTATGTATGCCCATACAGCCCCTGTATGTTGTGGACATCATTCCCCATATAAAGGCATATTATCACATATCATCTTATCTGACCTTCTCCATGTATGCCTCGTTCTTATACATATCAAGTCTCACTAACTTTAATATTAAGCCATATCGTTGTGCACAAATACTTTTTCTAATGGCATTATTTCTCGATATAACGCAGAAGCTTGGGATGGGTCAGTCAACTTAACCAAACAACTCAAATTTCGCTGTCTTTGCATTAACTATTGTTAGAAGCTGGATATGATTGCATGCAATATGCAAAACAAAATTTTATGTCACTGGACAATTCAGAACCCGATTGCTGTTGAGAAGAAATGTCGGCAAGCTTATTGACTGATTGTGTTTTAAACGGGAATTGTCTCCCCAAACCTATTAATTGTCTCAGTATGAAGGCAAATGAAATTACTTTAATGAATGCAAAAGAATGGATAAGATCCAATATGCAACCTTTTATTCTCTTTTTCTGTAAATTCTTTTGCGTTTTTACTTCTTCTGTGTTATATCGATTCTGACTAAAGCCATTGTTTTGTTTGAAATACTCAAAACTACAGTAAATTTGTGACAGGATCTGCGAAAAGGGCCCTTAGTGCAGGGTGCATTAAGGTCATCATTCCCAGTATATGTCACTACTGATACCCACCAAACTGCAAAGTTAACTTTAGTTATCATTCTGCTTACAAAACAGGTAGACGTAGTTGCACTCAGAAATAACACTACGATATAGCCTATTACACACCACGAATTAGTCCATAGAAGAATCTAGGCGTGCATTGAGACAAGGTATCATCTTCATCAAACCCTGAGTTTCAAAGGGCTGTGGACAGCAGGTGGCACACTAATTGAGAAATAAGCCATAGTTGGGGGGGGGCAAGTAATGGACCTCCCAAGGCAATGTCTCAGACCCAGGCCCTTCCAATGCAACCTCTGTATCAGTGTTTAATAAGCACTCAGCACGGACGTGCTTTTGTTTCACATGTCTTGTGTAAAGCAGCCGCCCTTTGGAAGGCATACTGCCAGGGTCGGCATAACCATGTGACGACCGCATGGTACATCAATGCATGGATACACCCTGGTCAGGGGGTGAGTTGATACCCTCCCAAAATGTCGCTGTGATCTACCAGTTACATGCTGGTACCCGTAGACTGACCAGCAATCCATTAGTGCAATAAGCAGTGGTAAGACGACCTGGGTGATTATACTATCCTTACACTCAATTTAAAGGGTTAACTGCAGTATGGGCTATTTAATATTGTTTGTGCTGACAAAATGTGCATGAATTGGCTGTATTCGGTGTATGCTTTGTGTATATACATCTTCATTCAATGTGATGTGCAGCTCTTATGCTATACACAACCCTGGGTCTACTTACAGAATACATTCACAATGGCGAGATACAGGGAAGACCCTGCAGAGCACACCATATATGGCTCGAGACTTATAAGGCAGGTAGTTCCGGCGTAAGTGCCCATATAGGATGAGCAGTGCTGTGCAGTCAGTGTGTCGTAGCTATAGTACTCGGCCCTGGGCGTTTCCTCAATGATTTGCCATAGGCAGTCAGCTGCAAAGCTTTCCACTCTATAACAAGTGTGCATCTGGTGTTTTGTCATTGCTATTATGGCAGTGGCTTCCGTTGCATTTTGCATAGATTAAAAATCTGTATTGTAATCTCATATAGTGCTGCATTGCCTTATCAAGCTATTGAGCTCTTGGTTCTGAAATGATTCCCATTCGGGCCTGGGGGGCATCTTTATGGTACTGATTTCCGGTGCATTCCACATCTATAGATTTACAGGTCTGAACAATTATCCCAGGACTATAGAACTTTAGTTCTTTAACGTCTTTCTGAAATGATTTCCAGCCTAGACCTATAATTCTGCTCGCACTATAATAAACAAATTAGGTGAGGCTCCACTACGCGATTTTTTGGTACGGTCTCACCTAATTTTATCCCTATAGTGCCTAAGGTATAGGGTGTTGACATCCCTATATTGTAAACATGAGATTCAAAATTGTAAACATGAGATTTCAGAGGTTATTTTATGGGTGATCTATCTCCTTGTGTGCCATATTTACCAACTAACCTGCACCTGCATAGACTCTGTGATTGGGTGGGAGTTCAATATATCAACACAGCAAAATATGAATAACAACACACCAGTCACACAGATCGCAGGGTCCTGTACTGTAAAAATCAAACCTGTTTGATATTGAGTTGCAGAGAGTCATCAGTGTGAAAGTCTGCAATATTTACTTTAGGTTAACTTGATTTAGTAAACAAAAACATCTTTTGGCAACAAAAATGTGCCCGAGATTGTACACAAAGCCTTCCCCACATAAACAGAAAGCTCTCTCAATCTTCTATAATACACCTTGAAATAATAACAAATACCACTCTATAATCTGTGTTTGTGTCTGCTTTTGTGAGAATAGCTCCGATTTTCAGCAAAAATCGCGTAGTGGAGCCTCACCTATTATTGAGCTAGCAGAATCAAGGGTTGCTTAAGATTGACCCATCGTGGAATAACCAGAAAAATGTGCTGAGTATCAATGAGTGGTCTGAGGGAACAGGCAATCAGCATTTTATAATAGGCTGAGATTTGTCAATAGCCGCTTGGTAGGACTCTAACTGCAGAGTGTACTGCATTTTTAAAGGTATAAGGAAACGCTGGGAACGTGTAACCAGGATAAACTAACCAGTATTTTCTATGAGTAAAATAATGGGTTTGAATAAAAGAAAAAGTAATTTCTGCAAGTACACCAGAAAGATATTATAATTCGTATCTTTCTGGGTGCACACTCAATTTTTAGGACTTGCTCAAGATGCCTATATACTGATGTCCATACTAGCCAAGGTTTTTAAAGCTTTTGAGGGAAGATAAATTCTTCCACTCACTTTCGGTTCTTTACCATTTGACCCCCCCCCCCCCACACACACACACACAGACAAACACAAACAGTTCCACATTGCATATTTTGGCAGGTGCTGGAGAGATGATAAGTGTCACTCCAAACAGTAAGAAATGAACTCCAGTGCCACTTCCCATATCAGTCTCTGCCCCCTCCCTTTTCCACAGACACACCAATGCATTGAACACTCAATTGAAAGGGCCCTAGTCAAAAAGCAGCCCTTCACACAGAAACTCCCAGCTGCCATGCAGCCCCATTAAAGCACGTAACCCCCCAGTCCCCATGGCCGATACTTGCGCCACCTCCACTCAGCGTTCCTAACCACCATCGATGGTAATACACTGGTTCCTTTGCGCCCATCCATGCTGTATGTTCATGTTATCTGCCTACTACAGAGAACCAGTGTCTCGCGCCTTATACGGCAGTGGGCTGAGGATAACCACAGCGTACCCAGCAAGATGACCTTCTTACTTTGGGTGCTAGACGGATTTTTCCACTGATACCCAGCTGAGGGTCGATTTACGCTAGCCACCTGCGCCTTGCCGACCGCATGTGTTACATAGTGAAATATACACAGACATGTTCAAACCTGAAGTCTGGGTCTACAGCGCGCGAACGCTGAGGGCCCTATGTGCAGACTAGATCTATCCCTATCTATGTTATGATTTTATGCCTTTCATCACATACTTACAATTTTTGAAAATATGAAAGGTTAGCTACGACCCCCCCCCCTCCCCATGTGTTTAAATTGTATATGATCTATGACTTATATGGATCTTATTATGTTGGCCTTTGAGAGGGATATGACACGGTCATGTTTTGTTGTTGATTTTTTTTTATCCCTTTAACAAAAGATCCCAGTAAAATTCAAGACTGCGCAATATTGACCTAGTCTATATTTGTTGCATCCGGATAATATAATAAGAGGTGACAAGCTATGAGCCATAAATGATCTTATTCCTTCTCAAGCTGAACGAGAACAACCTATGGACGCCCAAAACGATCCCATCAGCCTTCAGCTTAATTTATGCCTGCACTCTAGCTGTGTACATTTCTGCACATGCCGAAGGCGTTGCCATAGGATGGCGTTTAGTTTTTAACATTAATAAGATATGTCTTTAGGGGGACAACTAGCATACCAGCTCCTGCATCTTTCATAGGCATCCTCGCGTAATAAGGGTCTCTATGTCGACCATCTTGTGGCCTCCCTTCCTACCAGTAACACCAAGTAGTATATGGAAATGAGTATTTGAGCCTGGATTACGACGGCATATACACCCAGTCTAGTGTAGATTGGTTGCTACATCTTAAGCCCAAAACACACAGTGGTATGTCTACATAATATATAACAGCACCTTGGCAAACTCCTGATTTGTATTGCTCGGCACAGCTCCTGCCTCCAGGCTTGTGAGGCATTCAGAGTCCATATCGGTCCTATAGTATAGGACCTACACCCCCGCCTATACCATGCCTAAGCTCTATGTGCATGCACAACTCCAGGGCCTAAGGCTGTAGACTAGTATTTATGTACTTCCTCTAGCCCCACAGTTCAGAGCTGCCTGGACCTTTGACAGGATGGTAAATTAGGCACTCATGATATAGGAAGGTGGGTATGCTTTATGTGTCTTATTGCAGGCCGCCACCGGCAGGGCTTCAGGCCGTATGATAGGAGGCTAGGTCAGGGTCGGGTTGTCTGAGAATCCTTGGGATCAGAGAGCTCTGACCCCATCATCCAGGCCCGGCTTTAGGGATGGGACTATCGGCATGGACAGAGATGTTTTAGAGGCTATTGGGGCCTGATGAGCTGACCAACTGCTGAGGTTGGGATGGCAGACATTAGTAGCCGGACCTGAATGCAGAACATAGTTCAGAATAAAGAGCCCGGGAGTAGAGGGTTAGGGGTGGGGGTATACTGTACAAAGGTCCGCCATACAGGAAGATGAGATAAAGCCCTGTTTGGTTTTGGAGATAGCAGCGCCACCTTAAGTCAACAATAAGAGCTCCTCGCTGTCAATGGAGCTGCTCATCGCTGCCGACTGCTCCACCTTGTGAATGACATGAGAACTACATCCAAGTTCATATAGCTTAATGTATAATACTGACTGTTTTAAGGGGTGTTTTGTATCAAAATTAATGCTTCACTCTCCCCTACCATGCAGGAAGGTATATTTGGCATAGTCCTATTTGCATTTCAGTATTTTAAGATTGATGTATTCAAGAAGGCCTATATAATCATTGTCCTTATCAAAAATCACAGAACTGTGAACTGTCCTTCATTGATTAGCTAATATGCCCAAACATTTCATAGGCGCTTTGGTAATTTCCTTCCATCCCTTAAGCTGTAATGAAAGTTTGACCAATCCGCATTAGAGACTAAATTCAAAATTAGATAATTAGACTTGCCGTAAGACAATCAAACATAGATGCTTTGATGCTCTTTCTAGTTAGCTTAAGGCAAATATATAGACAATGCTCTAGGATGTCCATATTGAAATCCTGGATTAATTCAAGGCCAAAGGAGTTTTGCATAATTTAAGTCAAAGGGAGAATGTTAATAGGCTAGTTATCCGTCTATAAAGGAGAATTATATAATCTTTCTTCAAATCAAGAATGTATAAAACACTTATTTGTAGACTAAATCTTATTAACCACGGTTTATGAAAGTTGTTTCTAAACAATTCTTTATTTCAATTGAGATGTTGTCCGATCTCAATGAATGGCGTAATCATAATATTATCATTTTAGATCGACAGTGGTGAATCTATGTGTTCACTCCATGTTGTCGTCTATTTATTCCACTAAATATATTAAAAATATAATACAAGGAGGCCTTTCTGGTGAAGTGGGGGACCTTCGTGTGTATAATTAGATTGTAGAGAGTCCCTTCTCTGCATCAAACACATGTGACCAGGCAAGCAAAAACACCCCTCTGCAGGGAAATCCATTATAAAAGAAGTTCATCTCAAGATCTTTGAAAAGATACATCATTGGCTTAGATATTCCTAGTAGTTGTGTCAAAATTTAAAGTGTCATAAAATGCACTTTTTGAGCAAAATTATATGGCCCCTGAATCCCCACAAAAAAAATTCATATAGGTATGTGCAAACCAAAAATGGTTCCATGATGGAGTTAACCTATATGCGCAGATACCTGCGCAGTAGGCCCATTATCAATGGTAGCTACCCACCTTAAGTTCTAAATACATTATAGACCATAATAATGACTAAAAACACAATAAATAAACCTTTTTCATCAAAAATACATAATTATATAGTAAATGTTATCATAGATTTTGATCTAGAATGAATTTTTCATTTCTGTTTTTTTTAGTTTTGGGTTGTTGGTTAAAATCCCCAAAAGTTGGCATAAAAATTTGCAAATTTAGATTATTGGAACGGTTGTCATGGCAACCAGGAATAGGCATATATAGGCTGATTTTTCACGAAAAAATGTTCATTTCACCTCCAAAATATGGGACATTTCTAACCAAAATGAGGCGTTTTAAATGAGACCATTGAATTCTACATTAAAAATTACCTTAATATATTTTTATAAACATTTTAGAGTTATTCTGCCTCTCCAATGCCCCCTGGTGACCAAATGGGGAATTGAAAATCCCCCGCAAAGGGGTGTTCTCCCTTGTTTAGTCACACATTATCAAAAATCTATATTCTCACATACTGAACAGTTAAATAATAGTCCCCACTAATACCAATGCTGAAAGAAGCTGTTACATAGGCACCCGATCAAAGCCCAATTGGCTTCTTTTCCTCTCATACTTATTCGATTGAGGAGAGGAATGATAAATATCTATCGCTAGTCTATCATAAACGTTAGTCCCGTTAGTTACCTCCTTCATTTCTAAGAATTGTTATTGTTAGCTTGTCGCCTACGCGTGTTCAACGTTCCCACTTAATCCTGTTTACTTAATGATTCCCATGGACACGTTCAAACTAATCAAAGCAAATCTAAATTAAGCAGGTATAATTAAAATGGGATTTAATATGGCATATCATACATTTGATTGCCAAAAATAATGATGGGCAAGAGTATTAATGCTATTTAAAGGCATGGATTTGCTATATATACTTTGCATTTCCTAGATGTATCAGTTAAAGAAAATGGTGTTATCATTTTATATAACGCCACAGCGTTTTCACACCAGAAATCACCCTTAAACAGGAATAGCATAGGAAGACAAAGGACTCTTCTGGATCATTTATTTCTGGACAGATTAAAAAAAAAACCTGTGATGGGTGGCCCAGAATCGATACAGAGACAAAAGGAGGTTAACCCCATTTTTTAACATGTTAGGTAATCTCCATTTCTATTTGTGAACACAGATAGTTCCATTTCCGGGGGCGGTCACGATACCTGATCCATGACAATAACCTAGGACCAGGTCAGGTTTTTCCTCCCCTTTGTTCTATGTCCTCTCAACGTGGCTTTTTATTCACAACTTTGAGACAGATCCGGTTGATTTCAACAAATCTAGTTGCTCTTTTTTGGGGAAGATCTATAATTATTACCCTTTTTTTTAATTACTCGGACTTTGTTCAACATAGTGACGATTTGGATGAGTGGGTGAGGATTTTGTCTTGGATATGTAGCTAATAATAAGTGTCTTGTGACATTTTCAAATCCTTTGTCTCGGTGGTTCTGTCATGCGGTTGCTGTGTGAATTTATAGATCTTGAGCGATCTCTTTTTTTATCAATGTTTTGGAGCGACCTGTAATGCGGACAGTCCAGTTTGCTTTTCATTTTCGGCTGGCCAGTGCTTTATCGTTAACTAAAGGTTACTGTCCTTCTATTCTTGGTGTAGATATTTGAGATAAGGTGGTGGTTCCAATGGTTTTACTCTGAGTTTTTAAAGTTTGCAAATGGAGAACAACATCTAGGCTACTTTAAAACCGTATTTGGACCGAACAGATTTTGTTTTACCTAAAGTAGCTAAATTAAGATTTCATACCACTCTTTAATTGTTACTTTATTCTTGGTGAATGCTTAGTGAGTATTCCTATGCACAGGAACTAAGAGACTTCCTTGGCCTGTAGTGTTGGACACATTTACATTTGTAATGCGTCTGCTAGGCCTACTCGTTAGACCCTAAAACCGTTGCTGACGCTAAATAGAACCCATTCATATACTAACATTTCACACTCATGATCACAACATGATGTTTTTGTTGTTGTTTTGTGTGTGTGTGTGTGTTTGATGACACCAGCCTATGGCTCACATAGGCCTACAATGACTAAGAGTTGTAATATTATTACGAAAAAAAAAAAAACGCCATGAATCTTAATGACACTACACTGATAAAAAATATGGTTTTAAATTTCTTAGTCATTAGGGACTAACATTATATGTTAGTCAAGTGATGGTGCGATATATGGCTATCCCTCTATAGCAATCTGTAACTAACTTAAGTTAGTCATTATATAGTCAGCAAAATATTGATACTTGATGTTTAGCATCATAAACTTAGTCAACTGACTAATATGTGTAAGCTCTATGCCTATAGCCCTGTTTCTTCTCTGTCTATTTTTTTGTCATTGTGTCTCTGTCTTCATCTCTCTGTCTCTATCTCCCCCTCTGGCTGCCTCAGTCCTCATGTCTTTTCTCTATCCCTCTCTGTCGATCTCCTTCTTTGTCTCCAATGGCTGGTGCCCTGTAATCCTAAACAGAGGTCTAACACAGAACAATGTACACAAATATCCAAGTTGGCTGCCAGCCTTCCCATTGATGGCTAGTTTAAGCCAAAAATAATTTGTCTGATCTTTCAATACCAAACAATATTGTGACAAACAGATAACTTACCTATCTATCAACTGCCAGACGTACTAATTCCAACAGATGAACTCCCCCTGTGGAGGGGGGACCTTCATGAGAGGACATGAAGGAGCAGAATAACTTCCTCAGGAGTCCATGAAGGAGTATTTCACCTATCTAGCTGTCCAGATTGAGAAATAAAGGACTGATTGTCCGTAAACTAATGAGGCAGTCCCATGAGGTGTAAGAGCCTTAGGACATTAAACAAATCAATCAATGGAGGAACAAGTTGAGATGATGATTAATCCTGATTATAAATGTCCTCATGAGCCAATGCTCCCTTTTAGTCCAAAGCATCCAGAAAACATGTGATCTTTGATGATGACGTTTTTGTGAATAGGAACCTTCAACATCAGCAACCTGTGTGCTTTGCACATACAGTAGTCAGATGGCTATTCGTGTGACTTATATATGACGAAGATATAGTCATCTGACTACATGGCTCAAAATCTTCTGGTATAGTCACGACTGATTATGGGTTTATTATCACGATGTTGAAATAATAAAATCAATCTCGGGCATGAATCAGAGTTCCAACTACCCTAAACCTATTCTGATTGAATCATCAAATTGAAATTGTATCCGCACCTTTGTGACACCCTCTGCTGCTGGTTATGCAGTCGAATCAACTTTACTTATTAGTCCTATCATATAAAAATGTAGAATATACCTGACAGTACCCCATAATCCTTAGACCTCGACCCCTTCCAAAACTAGAAGTAGCGAGTTTGGCGCCCTGGTCATTTGACCGCTCCCAACCTGTCACAATGCTAAAGAAGGTGTTCTTTCAGAGGTCTGATTGACTAGTTATACTCCATTGTTTGTTTTATGGCATAATACTTGAAAAGATACATTATTCTTCTAATGATATCTGTATTATACAGTGGTTATTATATTTTTCTCATATGCTAATAGCCAGATTACTTATCAATGATGATGAGAAAATCCCTTGTGTGTGCTCTCTCAATAGTGCATTCAGGGGAGATATGCACAGTTCCTGTGGGTCAAAAGATGGTCTAATATCAATATATCAGGATGAAATCTAAGTTTAGTACTTCATGTACAAGGCTATTTTATAGTAAAACTGACAGCCTATGGCCAAGTAACTTACCAGTGGAAGTATCTGGAAGTATCTCAGCATGTACCCCTAATATAGGTAATAAGAATCCACATCATATACTTATTGTGAATGCTACCTCATTTCTGCTCAAAGCAGACTCCTTCAGGTGGTATTTACCCTACAGAGAAGGGCCCTGCAGTGGTCACCCAGGCCTGGGGGGCTCTGTCTGCCATGAGGGGTTAGTGGGCAGGCCCTGTGTGTGTACCTGGGCTACCCATAGTGCTACACACACCACCTGCTATGATACTAGAATTGGCAGAAATGAGGGGTAGCTAAAATCAATGCTAAAAACTCCCTAAAACTCCCTCTATTTACTATATTTTACATCATTTCCTTTAGCAACCTTAATATCTGCACAGGTACTCTTTATTGAAGCAGGAATTATTTTGAGATATATGAAATGTGCATTTACTGCCGAACATGCTACTACTAGAAGTAGATCTAACTCGCTGCCAACCAGAAACACTTTTTTCTTCCTCTTTCTTTCTTTCTTTCTTTCTTTTTTTCTTTGGACACCCTTAATTCCTTCCAGACTCACAAAGACAAGGAAAAAGAAAACATCGGGAATATCAAACCCTTGTTTCCTATCATCTGTCCATAGGTGTTCAATTTACAGTTGGGCGAGTATTTAACTGATAGAGCTAGAGCCAGATTGGGTGCTCATTCTTAAAGTATGACATCTTCGTTGTTGTAGGCTCCAGGTAAAACTTCTGTCTGAAAGAGCTCAAGCAAACCTAGGTTGGTGGGTAAAAATGAAAATGGCAAATAGGCTCTGAATGCATTATATATATATATATATATATATATATATATATATATATATATATATATATATATATATATATATATATATATATCATTAGTTAATACTGATAACGCAAAAAAAAATACAGTTTAATTGAAAAATAACCAAAGAAATGTGATATTTTATAATAAAATTCATTCTAGAGGGATTTTTTTTTTACTTTATTATGAAATCTTCAAAACACTTCTGGCCATATCTGGCCATTTGGAATAAAGGAGGGGGTTTACTGGCAACCAGAAATTGGTGCATAGGCCCACATCAAGGTTCAACATTTCCATGGCAACAGATGTCCATATATTCCACGAGTGGAATTTTTTCAGTGGAGATGGAATAATTCTGAGCATACCACTTGATTCTCCATCAGAAATTGGTCTAAAGTGCTAAAAATCCTCCCTGGAGGCGCTTTTCTGCCCGTTGGCTCACATTATGAATGTATCATTCATACAGTTGGTATGCTTAGATTCAAGCACTCGTTCTGCATTCATGTATGCCTCTAAGGAGATCTTGAATGGAAGCATGGATCAAGAACTACTGAGCAAAGGGTCTCTGTTTGTCTCCACGAAAACCCCTGAGTTTTTTGCAAAGAATATTCAATTCAAAGGGAAAAAAAAGAACCAACGGCACTAAAATCACAATTGGACCAAATCGAGTCAGTTGTACCCAATTGCAAGATGACCTAACTGTGTCAAACCAGGTCAATATAGGGCAAAGTGGATCAAATCGGCCCCAGCCTAGGAAGCACTTATGGGAAGCCTGAGAGACTGCACGCCTACTTGGGAGACGACGCGGGAAAGTGATGCCAATGCAACGGGTTCGGCACTCACTCAAATGAGGACGCATTTTTTCCCGGCGCGAACTCAAAGTGACGTGAAACGTTTCCGTCTTGAGCGCTTCCCCACAGCAGATGCACACATAAAATATCTTCCAAAAGGGTATATAACAACTCTAAGGTTTGTAGTTTGTGTTAATTTATTTGCTAGTGATCAGTTTCGTTTTCAGCGCCTCGTTGTCAGTCAATGTATGCCCTAAACACCCGGCCTAAACATGACCTGACCGCGGGCCTGACCGTCAGTCGTCACTTCTCCTTTTTTCTGTGCTCCACACCAGTTCCAGACACTGATCTGAGAGCTGAGTGGTCAAAATTCTTTTTTGGCCCTCACCCTCGGAGGGGTCAGACATTTTTCGCCCTTCCCCTTTGTGCTATAGCAATGCGCAGGTTATTACATTAAGAATGGGTAAAATTTGTTTTGCCCCTCCCCCCAAATGGGCTCAAGAAGGCAAGAGGGTTCTGAATCTTTTTGCCCCTCCCCCCAAAACCACCACCGCCCCCCCCCCCGTTGTTAAAAAACGATCACTCCCTAATGTTCTGGATGTTAAAGCTGAAGTTTTACTCTTGCTCAAGGTGTCAGTATTGCATGCTGATCATATTATTTTCATGTAAATATGTACAGAAGTGGGCCTGTTTGACCTTTTCTGACCTGAGGAAAAGTGCATTTTTTCCCCCAAAAAAGCTAGACTTTGGTTTTTTGCCCAATACAACTTAAATTGTCAAAAAGAAAATGATGTTACATGAATAGACCTGTATTTCACTATGAAACATCTAGAGACTAGACTCCTAAAGAAATGCATAGACTCATACTCATAGGTAGGCACTTACATAGTTTTCAAGACTTTATCCATGCATTTTATCTATTAAACAATGGATAGATCTCATCAAAAGAAGTGGATTTGCTCTTTAAATGAAGTCCTTATGACAAGTAAATTCTTTAAGTATAAGGGAAGTTATGACTGATCAAAAACCCCAAATCGTACCCAAAATTCTGCCATTGTTAAGAGTTTAAATAGGGTCCAGATTTGTGATCAAACATATCGGGTAGAGGAATGGCTACTTCTCTTTAATCATTATTTTGTACTATTTTTTTTTATGTATGGAAGAGTTTCCAATAAAAGGTTGAAAATCAATGTATCATATCAAAATTAAACAATTTAAAAATGATTTTATCTTGACTTAGTACCATTTGAAATTTAGCCATCTGACACAATTGGCACAAGGTTATGGAGTTGATATGAGATTTTTAATCGGTCAGAATCTCACTTTAAATTGACATTAAGACTTCATTTAAAAAGGAAATCCACTCCTTTTTATCAGCTCTATCCATTGCTATATAAATAATATACATAGGATTGAGTTTTGGAAAACAGACAAGGACCTAACACGGGGAAGCTGGTGGAAGGGTGATAGCGAATGGCATGCTAAAGTTTTTGTGGGGTCTAGCAAACATCCTGTTGCCCTATGAAAAGAAAAAAACCTAGACATTTCCTAAACCAATTTTTGCTGTAAAATGTGTGGGAACTATTCTTTTTTTATGTGAGACTTGGCCTTTGTACCGAAAAATGCTTTCAAAGTTTTGGAGTAACTTCACTTTGGAAGAATGGGATGTTTGCCTGCATCAATTATTTATCAAATAGTTTCATATTAAATCCCTAATCAATCCCTTCAAAATGAGTCCATGTTTGTTAAGATCCTCCAATATAGCTTCACAATGAGCTTGCAAACAAAGGAGAGTTCAGGACTCAGGAACTTTTAACTCAGATTGCCCGAAAATACAGCAAAATGAAGATACAATCCCTAAATCATCTCTGACACAAGCCAAAATCCTTACAGAACACAGCAATTTACTTAGTGGTAAAGTCTTAAATTTTCTGGGGCCTTCAGCCGCAATCCCCCTGTGGAGTGGGTACCTTTATGAGAGGGCATGAAGGAGCAGAATAACTTCATCAGAAGTCCACGACGTAGCAGTCCCCTTCCATACCTGATTCATAAAAGGTGCCAAACTTGAGGTTCCTTGTGGTATGAGGTGAGCATGTGGGCAGCTTGTGTCCATGTACGAGGTCCAGGCCTACATGCCTGTCTCTTGTCATGAGTTTCCCCCTCAGTGAACCATGTCTGATTGAGTGATTAAACACTGTTAAACACTGTTAAAGGCTGTGGTTTGTCTGGCCCTGACTATGGGACCAGGGAAATAAAAGAACACTTGCTATCCTTCAGGAAGAGTAGGCATATGAAGCCCCAGTAGTGGTTTTCTCAGGATTCCCCCCTCACCCCTCACCCCTCACCCCTCCTCATAGATTTGATCATTCATCTCATAGATTCAGTCATCCATAGATGCAGTCACTGCTGTGATGGACAAGCAGCATATAAATACCTGTCTAGCTTGAATGTCCGAGTTTCTCAATGGCCCCTGGACGTAAAACTAAAAAAAAAACCTGTCTAGCTGCTTAGACAAGTAGCTTTTAAATACCTGTCCAGACAGAGAAAGAAAGCACTTTGTCTCCGTAAACTATGAATGAGGCAGTCCCATGAGGTGCACACATACAATTCTGTGATTCTGAATATTCAGACAATCCATACAATTTTGATAAATTAGAGATGTTACGAGATCAAATATTGACAGAGGAATTTAGGTTTAAAACAGGTGTCACAAAGAACCTGGACAGGAAGGGTCGACTTATGGTGAATCTATCCTATGGATTATTACCAGTACCTAAATAGCGAAGTCCTTCATGTCCACCACGTGGTAGCACCTCTAATGGGATAAGGAACTTGTTTTTGAAAGATTTGAATAATATAGTGTATGGAGGGCCCCTTATTATTGTCTCTAATTTGAGTATTCATGTTGAATGAACATAATTTAAACAATACATATGCCTACCGGTAGAAAATATTATTTATTCTCATGGGACAAAAATGTCTTCCTATGCCTTACAGTGGACGATTTAGGGGAAATCTGGTCGACTCTGGGTGTAAATGACTGATTAGAAGTCAGATTTTATCATAGAGATAATGGTGATAAGAATCATTTTCACATAGAGGTAATTGAATGGATCAAAACCTACGGACATCTACCTAAAATTTGAGGGCCCATTTGTGTTGCTGATATACCTATGTAATGAGAGATTATGAGTTCTACTAGGGTCACTTGAAATACTAGGCTAGCGCTAGTACACATTTTCTGTTAGCCAGTCTGGCGAATTTGCCTCATTTTTGATTAGCCAGATATGTAATCAATTAGCCAGATTGATCTGATCAACCTTCATATAATATTAGAACACATCATTTCTAGGTACATGTACCACAGAGTATTTACAAAGGTAGTGATATTTTAATATGATCAGACCTTTTAAATATTCCACTCCACTTTTGAATGGGGGTTTACATGCAGCTCAGTTCAGTGATAGAGCTCACATAGATATGGATTTAATATAAGGCTAGGCATTAAAGGGTTCATCCACGTTTCTGAAAATTTTTGGTATTTTTTTCATGATGGAAGAAAGTGCAACAGTGTTTCTTCAGAAAATTGTGTTTGAAAAGGGACATGGCCAGCTACTCCCAGAAACATTGAGTAGGAGCTGAACCATCATAGAAGAATTGTGATAGGCTAGATTTGTGTATAGCCCTAAACAGATATTAAGCAATTTAATCATAAATCAAGATTTTTAAAGAGAAAAATCACAGAAATGTCATATTCATTTGTATGAAGAGGGGATGCGTATGACTGGTTTTGTCATGTTATAAGCTTTCCAACGGAATGCTACACTCCATATATCATATTCCCAGTGAATTGGGAGAAGGATTAGCCAGTCTGGCGAATCCAATGGGAAAATGGTTAGCCAAATTGTAGTTTGATTCGCCACTGGCGTTCTGGCGAATGGCTAGCGCGAGCCTAGAAATATGTACGGTAATGGTCGACTTTTCGATCTAAACTTACCCTAGTATATATCACAGAGGGGCACGAAAAAGATTAGGAAAATTAGAAAAAAATAGATTTGAAAAAGGGAGAAGCAGAAAACTTTGAACGTCATCGAGCGGGGGTGGGGCCAAAGGAAAATTTGAATATAGGGCCTTGTTTGAAAAACGTTACCGGTACCATTTGTCTTCTTCAGAAAACACGAACCCATGTAAATCAACACGACCTTCACCATGGGATCCAGATGCTCCAAGAGGAAGGCATCACAGGACTTTAACGGTGTCGTCCATAGCCAGATGAGCTCCCCCTGCTCCACACCAACTCTACCTGACACCTACACAGAGCAGCACAATGGTCACCACAATGAGCAACTCAGTGAGCAGCTCACTAGGAGATCAACCCTACTGGAGCCATCTATCCCAGCCCTACCCAGACCAGTAGCAGCACTCAGGATTCAAATGTATGACCCGAACAAGACCCACGAGAACTACCTCCACTGGTCCAAGACCCGTCTGTCTCAAAGAAATCTGGCCACTGAGGTACCTGCTTGTGTCCCTAGTGATGTGTCCTATACGCTAGTGACTCCACAGGGGTCTGGGAGTAGGGAAATGGGCAGGTCGGTTCTTGTACTTGATGATAGACGGCGTGGTAAGGAGGCTTCTGAGGATGAAGTATATTTTGTTTCCAGTTTAAGACCGCAGGTGGCACCAGGGGAGCTGTGGACGGACCCTGAATTCCCAGTGGAGACTGCTATGAGCGGGATGGGAGAGAATGTGTACTGGAGACGACCATCAGTAAGTGTTCAAGACAGTATTAAAATTAAACCAAAAATGGCAATGTTACACATCAACGAATCGTCTTTCCTATAAGCTACTCCTAGCTTGATTTATTTTGATCAAGTCTTTTTATTGGCAAATTCTCGATATGTAACTTGTAAAGGTATGTCCATAGACCACTCAAAAGAAAACTTGTTTCTCCTCACCAAATCATGAAAAAGGTGACGAGGGAGGATTTCTTTTATTTTTTTTTTGCCTAGCAGTGTAAGAAAAACTGCATATTTATAGTGGTTACGATCGACATGTTAAAGGTGTGGGAATGTCAATTATTGATATCCAGCTGCATTCCCTGGACCACAAGCTTTCACTTGAAACTAAACTTGACTACTTTTGTTAATGTTTTTAGTACATATTTATTTGTATATATTTCTCAGAAAATTCCTGGAAAAAAAAAACAACTAAATTACGATTTTTGTGACTATACTAGGGCAGTAATGGGAAACGAGTCTTCTTTTTCTTCTTGGAATGGCCTGAACTTTCTGTTCTGTCCATCTATTAATTCATTTAGACCTACCGAGGAACCAGGAGCAATGGCGAACTCAATATTTATAAAGTTCTCTATGTTAAACATTGTATATCTATGTGCATGTATCCCTCCTTTCCCCATACAGGAGATATGTGAGCGACCTGTTCTATTTGCTGATGGTTCCAGTCGTTATGATATTGGGCAGGGTTCGGCAGGTACCTGCTGGTTCCTCAGTATTCTCACAGCACTCGCCGACAAACCAGACTACCTCTCTCAGGTAAAAAGGAAATACTGATAGCTCATTATACGCTTTTACCAGATTCATTACGGAAAGGGAAGCTATTTCAGTTAGCTTTCCTGAATCACTTGTAGTTTACTAGGAATGTCAGAGCAAAGACACGTCTAGGCTACTTCGCAAGGTTTTAAAACTTTTAGGTAATTTCTGACATTTTAAAAGTACTTCAACATATATTCACGGACCTGAAAGTCTTTCAGGTCCGTGATATATTGTATATCGAGTATGGGGACAAGAGGGTATATCAGCTCTAGTGACATTTCAATATGAATTTTAATACATTCTTGTCATGAGCCATGAAATCTCATAAGCTTTATTTTATCCATGTGTTCACTTTTTAATTACCGGTATAAAACAATGACATGTGGGATGACTAGGCCTACAAAAAGTGTTGTGTTTAGGTAACTCTACCTATCCTAATCTTTTGGCCCTACCAGAACTTTTAATGGGCCTCTTGGCGGGAAAATCTGATTTTTTTTACACCTATCAAGACATGGATGACTTGTTAAAATCATGCATGTCAAATTTGCGTTGTATAGGTGTGAAAATTTACAGCTAGCCTTACAAAATCTCCAAAATAAAAAAAGAAAATCCCTACCTACCTAGCCTAATTTTTTTCGACTCTGTTATCCCAACACAGCATTTTTTAGGACCTATCGTAACTAGGATAAAATGAACAAACACTGAACCAAGTAATGAAAATGATAGATAAGAATGGGATCAAATTAGGTGCAATTATCCGGGTATTTTGAACCTTCTTATTTGTTGTAAGTTCAGATATCTGGCTCTAGCCTTAGGTATCTTGGCTTGAATCCATTCCCCAGCTCCATTCAAACCCAAACCCAAAAGAAATTAGCATCGTGAGACCCACTGAATCAGATTAAGACTTCTTTCCCCCTCTGACTTCCCCTAGATCATTGGTCCTGATGCCTATCACGTGGGTCGGGCTAGTTACGACGGCGTCTTCCATTGCCGACTGTGGCGTCTTGGCAGTTGGCACGACGTCTATGTCGACGACCACCTCCCCGTCTCCATGGAAACTAACAAATTGTGGGGCGCCCACTCGGCCACTGACGACAACGAGATGTGGGTGGCTCTAATGGAGAAAGCCTTTGCCAGGTCAGTGTCAATATGCCAGGAATAACTGGTGAATTATTGGCAACCGATATACTCTGAATTTGAAGTATATGGGACTCTAGGAGAGGGTAGACTTGTCTGGGAAACAAAATGAAGTATGAATATTTTATGAACAATTTATCATTTTTCCATTAAGTTACCTAATTTGCCTCAAATGAAAAAAAAAAAAAGATTTAAACCATGATAACGGTTTCAGTAGTCTGAGAAGTTTGATTAAAATCATTATTCGATGCATGCATACTTGCCCATACTTACAGGCAAGGTGATATGCTATTGTCTCATGCACTCAATGTTTTGGTAGATAGTATAACAGTCATAGTCTTGTCCATTACCTAATACGAGAGTTACGTGGATATCTAGAGTTGGCTTTGTCCAATACTACTCAGTGGTGGAAATACAGTATTGTAGTCGTTATGCCAATCTAATGTGGTATAACATGATTAGATGCGTTGGTATTTACTCTTAATCTCAATTATTTGAACCCATACGTCAGGTTATTCAGTCCAATATTTGAAATAGCACACATCTTTCGTCAGACCAAAAAGACATGATGTCTGCCATGAATAGAGTCAAGGGAAAGAAAAGTATTTATTGGTAATAACAATTTAAAAGCCGTGTGGGGCAATATACATCCATCTTTGTTATCATAATCACCACCAATGCAATGCTGACAGGTTTAAACGCCAGCACTGAATTTTTTTGAAGCTGCCATTGCCATGACAGCTCTACATTAAAACAGAAAGGCCGCTTAAAATTGATTATCAGCTTTGCGGACACTTTTTGAAAAAAAGGGATGAGGGAGGGAGGCTTTTTTTTTTAATTTTCATAAATTTTCTCAGTGACGAGGGAGGTTAGTTTTTATTTTTCTTAACAATTTTAGGGACGAGGGAGGCGCTATTTTTTTATTTTTTTTTAGTCATGAGAATGTTTACAAACTCAAGGCATGGGACTAGGTTTTGAAGAAATTTTAAGTGGATCTGTGTAAATCACAAGGATGACCTTCATGCTTCAAATTTTCGGAAATCCCATTTCAGAAAAATCCCATGCCTGAATTCACTTCTAGTATAGGAACATATCCATCCTTTGTGAGATGGTAAGATTCAGGTCCTCCCTCATGAAGGGTAAGGTAGCTTCTTTACAGAGTTAGGTCTCAGATAATATCCTGGTGAGAAGCAAAAGATTTCACACCCATACTAAATGATTTCAAAAGTTCCCAATCAATGATAGCAACACCTATTGATTTCAGATATGGGAAAAGGAATTTCTGGAGAAGCTAAAGGTGTAAAAAGGTAGCTTCTTTACAGAGTTAGGTCTCAGATAATATCCTGGTGAGAAGCAAAAGATTTCACACCCATACTAAATGATTTCAAAAGTTCCCAATCAATGATAGCAACACCTATTGATTTCAGATATGGGAAAAGGAATTTCTGGAGAAGCTAAAGGTGTAAAAATTATAAAAATCCACCAAGTAGAACCTTCTGGATGGCTTATTATGTTAGTGGCGAAAATCTAACATTTTTTTTAACCAAAAATCCTAAGGATGAGGGAATTTCTGTCAATTTCTTCTAAAATAAAGAAAAAAAGGCTTCATGCGGCCCCATTTAAAGGGTGCGGGCGGTGTCTGCAAAGCTGATAATTAATTTTAAGTGGCCTAAATTTACTCGCATCCAGCAGTCATCAGACTTTTTCCTTGGTGCTACTTCTACTTAGTTCTCAGCGAAGTGAAGGGGTGCGTGATGGCAGACTGTCAATAAGGGTCTCAAGATAAACATAGAGAAAATAGAACAGGGAGCTGAGAAAGAAAAGTGAGGACTTGACAGGTGCATTGTGTACTGCACTGACAGCCTGTAGATTTTGTTGGCCTGGCGACTGGGGCCCCTGTCATTTTCTTCAGATTCTACATAGATATTTTCCCTACATTTGTAATAACAATGCTGCCTCTTGGGACACCAAGCTTAAAGGTCAAAGACCCCCGTAGAGAAATCATCATGCCTGGAAGTGCCATTTTACACTCACATCATTTGTATGTGTAATAAACTCACACTAATATGTACTATGGCACATTTAATCCTTTATGACACCAAATAATGGCACAAATTCAATCCGCAGTATATTGCCGTCCTAGAACTTCATTCATTCACCATTAGACCCTTTGAAGGGTATCAACTTCTTAAGTTTGGTATGATGTACTATAGTAAAGCAAAAACATCACCCTGCACATTTTTTCTCTGCAGATGTCAGATAAAGGGATCAATGCTCCAAGGATTCTTTTTACACCTTAGTGTTAAAAATCCCATCGGCCAGGGGGCAAAGGCCATAAACATAAAAAAAGAGCTGTGATTAACATTTGTAAATGATACTGTGGTTTCAGTGCCGATTACAAATCACACAATATTACTCAAGTTACTATGGCTACTAACCACCTCTGTCTCCTCTAGGTTTTACGGTGGCTATGGACGTGTTAAGGGAGGATGTGCTGGAGACGCATTCGTCACCCTTACAGGGGGTGTGGAGGAGGACCTTATGTTGGACAAGGTGGCACCACCAGAGCTCTTCTCCAGGCTGGACAACGCCATAAGGGCCGGGGCCATCCTGGCCTGCAGTGTTCCGGTCAGTGTAGGGCGCCAGGAGAGCACTTGGGTCGAATTCTCAATTAGAATGTAGATTAAGACTGTCTAGGAAGGTTTGAGTAAAGCATTTTGGGGATTTGGGAAGCTTCACACGCTAGTCCAGGATTGTATCCATGGTCTTAAGCGTCTGTTTTATTAACTCAAATGAGTTATATGAGTCTGGTAACAGTTTGATGGATTCAGTGCCTCTTAACAGAGAGAAAAACTAAGACGCTTTTCCGGTCTAAGTTAAATCCCATGAGAGGTGCAAATAGGTTCAATGTTCCCGCGCTTTTGGTCCGGAGTGGTGCGAATAATTGATGAATGTTGATGAATTTGCCGTCATTCGATCCGTTCACGTGTCTCTAGTGTCGTAAAAGTGGTCCTTATTAATTTTTTTTTCAATTATTCACTGTTATAATATAGAAATATGATAAAGAATGGACCAAGGATATGATTTGAATCGATATGTATTATTAAAAAGATAAAATAACTACGTGTTCGCCCTGTCGTTAATTCGCATCACAAAGCTGTGGTCGTCCAAATTGACCCAAATGACCATGGCAATTGGGTCAGGCATGCGCAGATAGAACCAAAATCCAACATGGCGGACAGCGAGACGATCGCCTTATGGGGCTTTAACAGTAAATAGATAGGGTATATTCAATTCAATTCAATTGATATTGCCAAAGATGCATGGATTATATTCAAAAAGCCATTAATTTCAAGTTAAATCGATAGAATACATCATTTCTCCATCAAAAATGCTACTTCTGGCAAAGAGGGGTCGCGCATGGGCACAGAACATCAAAATCCAAAATGGCGAAAAAAGACACGATCGACTCACGGTGCCATGCAAACTGCTGGATTATAACAAAATGGAGGAGAATTACACTGTCTCATGCGTTTTTATGGTTAATATGGATCATTATTCAAGACCTGCTGGTATTGTGCAATGCTTAACTCGCCAAGAGAGGAGTTATTCGCCAATGAAACATACAAGCGATAATGGATGCATTCTCCATAGGCTTAACCATTGACAGTGATAATGCTTGAAGAAAACATGAGGTTAGTATCAGAAGGGGCCTAAAAGAAGAGATAAAGTGCCCTTTCGAGTTACTTGCATTGGAAAATGCTGTCCTATATTTGTGTACTGTCCGCATCATCTAGGTGTCAGATAAGGCAGAAATTAAGGTAAAATCTCTCATATAACTCAGCAGCAGCTTTGTCATAATACTTTCAAACCAAGCTTAGTTTGATACCAAACGTGTCTAAAGGGGCCAAACCCAAGTGCATACAGCCAATGCTTCATCTGGTACTGGCAAGATAAAGTGAACAGAGCACAAGTACCGGTGGTACAATCAGTATATTATGAAGTGAGTCTTTGGACAGATAGCACAAGTACCCGGTAGTATCTGAAGTGAAATTGTAGAGTACATGAAGTGATTTTTTTAGATATAGAGTGTGCTTCAGAGAAATTCATTTTCGACATTTCACACCCCTAAATATAAGTAGTATAGACTACATACCGTAATTCTGCGTATAGGACGCACCCCGATTTTTATAATCACTTAATCACTGGATTTGTAAAATTCAAAGATAGCTGTGGCCTCATGGAGCTGCCCTCTCCCCATTTTACCACTCTGCAAGGATGGCGGAATATTGGGAAGATGTTATAGAAAAAAAACTCCCCTCAAATTTGCTGCTTCTATAAGGTGCACTAGAAGTCTATCCTCGCGTATATGTACTTGTAAGTCGTGCCTTATAGGCGGGGTATTACAGTAGTAAGTAAAATATGGCTACATAGCATCTGTAGTGTAAGTAGTATATGAAGTGAACCTTCTGATATGGGTACATAGCATCTGTATAGTAAATATGAAGTTAGCCTATAGCTATAAATCATCTGCAGTGTAAGTAGTATGTGAAGTGAACCTTAAGACATGGCTACATATCATCAGCAGTGTAAAGTGAACTTTTAGACATGGCTACACACGTTTGCAGTGTAAGTAGTATATGAAGTGAACCCCTTTAGACATGGCTACAAGCGTGACTGCGTGACAAAAAAAAGTCTGTAGGAAGGTAGGGATTTTTAATTTAAAAAAAAAAAAATTTCTCACGCATGACTTATACCTGGTGTCCGATGAATTTTCGCAAACATTGGAGATTGTGGTACGTAGTTCATGGGAGATTTATACCGTAGTTTGTAAAAAAAAAAGAAAAATCCGGAAAGGGGCTGAAAACTACGTGTTCATCAGCATCACTCACACTGACCCGTCCTCTCAACCAGAAACAAAACTTTTTGTGTGGCCTCATGGTCTTATTAGCGAAATTCAAAATGGTAGACCCATTGGGTATGGGTCTAGACTCCTATATAAAGTGAACCTTTGGACATGACACCAGTAGTGTAAGAAGTATACAGACTTTGCGGGTTGTGATAGTTGCAGATGTACCCACCAGGTGTTATTGCAATTGGGGTGCCGGAAGTGGATTTTGTGCTCTTTGTCTCATAGATATTTCCAGGATTCTCAATTATTATCTCTTATACCTCCATCTTATGCCATATATCATAGCATGAGCCCATGAGAAGACACGCGTATAGATAGACATGGAACTGCCGTCAGATAACTGTTAATGTAGATATTGCCAGGTAACCCCCTGTCAGTGGCCTATTATCGCTCACACTGAAACCACTCCATACTATAGATAGTACCTCATTAGACAGTTAATTTATTGTGCGGAATTTTATACCGACAGAGTAACAATCATAACAATTAAGAGAGAGTTGTAGGCCTAGTCTTACTAGACTTGTAGATCACGGAATACAAACCTGATTTTCCTGTAGCTGATAGATTCCATGTCAGAATGCTATTCTCCATGACCATGTAGGCATACTCACCATACTGTACTGTTTCTGACGGGCATGTTTACTGTCTACACAGAGCTGCATGTGCGTCAGTAACCCCCCCCCCCCCCCCCTTTGAGAGCAGTTCATAGACTGCAGAGTTGTGGAGTTGTTCACTGACTAAAACAAAGCAAAAAGCTGTGAAATACTGCACAGAGCTACAGTTGTGGCGCTATACATGTAATGCTCCCCCCCCCATCCCCTCTTTGAGGCTGTGATGGACTAATCCATTAGCTTTGAAGAAAGGGGTTATCACCGCCACACTCACACCTTCTTTGCTTTTCTTTTATTTTTTTTATATATTACAAATGCACTATTGCATACTTACTAATCCATATCCTGAGGCCCACTCTCAAATGAAAATGCTAAATACTTAGCGTTTAATGTATGTTATGGGAAAGCACGAGTGGATTTACGGGTTAATAATCCACGACCCCGAAGGGGGAGTGGATAATTAACCCGTAAATCCACTCGTGCTTTCCCATAACATACATTAAAGCATTTATCGAACATATTTCTCCATTTTGTATCAATTTCTTACCTTATAACCCAAGATTTAATCCAGGAGTAGACATTTTGTAAGTGCATGCGATCTGCTCGCTTTGCCAACCCGCCATGGCCATGTTGTCACTCTGTCCGACATACCTCCACCTTTACACTCATTTTTAGGGTATAATCCAATAATGTCAAGTCCTGTACTTCTAACACCGCCAAATATACGATCTCTTGTTGGTGTTCGCCTTCATTTTGTCTCCATTTTCTTCGAAATAAATAAGAATCCATTGATTTTCCATACCGATCCAACGCACACGGCCCGGTACACGGCCATTTCGTCTTGTTGACGAAGCTGGTAGGTGCCCGGATGTACCTGACCTACTTTCGGCTGAAGAACTATCGATGTGGAAAATCAATGGATTCTTATTTATTTCGAACAAAATGGAGAAATTAGGCATGGCATGTTCATGTAGGATATCTAACGATGTTTTCCTGTGAATAACTCCACCAGGTTTCATGGATTCTAGGCTAACTAGGTGTGTAAACATCAGGTATGTCGGACAACTTTTTGAAATACTTGGTGTAGATTCATATCTACCACCGGTCGCCCTGGTATAGTGGACAGCGAGCTCGCCTCCTGCCCCAGCGGCCGGGGATCGATTCCCCGTTGAACCTAAACGGTTTTAACTGGAAACGTATGGAGGAGTTGACATTGTATACTTCTCCAATTTATTAACATGTCCGGATTGAACCTAGCAGCCTCTTGAAGACGAAGAAAAGGTCTCAGAGTGCGTTATGGCTGGATAAGGAACTGGGGTTATGAGCAAAAAAGCACTGTTGAGGCCCAGATAGTTAGATAATCGCGTATACTCTGCACCATGCATTTGGGCTATTAAACCAAGGTGGCGCCACAATATAATACCACCCCTACCCCCTCTAGCATCCATTCCATGAACTGCCTGTTGGGGGGCTCGTTAAGGGCCATGACAGCCCCCATGCAGGAACCACTCTCTTCGGTATATGAAGTGACCCTTTGGACCTGGCACCAATAGTGTAAGTAGTGTAGTGGTTCGTCTCGTTAAGTTAGATTAAATCATAACGAAGAGAGAGAAAAGTTTCCGGGTAGGCAACCGAGCTTTTATTTCAGAGCTTGCGTTACATACGATCACAGCCTCAGAGGACTACATGCTGCTAGTGCATTCGGTTACCCTTTCGGGTAACAACCTGGTTGAGCAGTGGGTAAACCACTACTGAGGAACCTAGGGCTAGGACCAGCCTTATATAGGGGAAAAGCCCGCGAAACTCAGACCGGCCACGTGACGTGTGGCGGACGAGTGGTAGGCCCCCTGGTGTAGTGGATACGAACCCAGAGGCAGGTGCTGCCACCTGCCATCCGGATTCCCCCACCACACCCGAAGGACCTAGGTCTGAGTCTCACGGGTGCATGAACGTTAAAGTGTAAAATACCATACCCCTACACTGCCCCCCTTAGACAATAACTTGGGGGTAATTAAACCGCAGTGTATTAATAACCTAGTAAGTGATTGTTTACAATACTAAAAAGGGGTATTAATTACACTTGCTCGATGTGAAATAGGCTATAGTATAAGACTATCCTATTTCTGAAAAATTATACAATAATAGCATCGAGTGTCGTTCATGTTATTTCCATCACTAGCTTATAACAACCATAAATGATAAATATACAATTATCACAGATTTATAGTAACGTTTTGACAACAGTAGGGTCCTGAAAAGGACCGGTGGTTGTTAACAATGATCGTATTATGGTTATTGAACCCGGAAAAAAAATTTTCGACTTTTTAAATTAACAGCTCTGTCTACTTTACAGAGTGAATTAAATATTAATGATCAGATATGGACAATTAATCTGATACTATATGAACACAATTAGGTATTAACCTGAGTAATACAATACTAAGTTTAGAGAAATCCGTTGGACCTTCTCTTATTTTATAGAAAAATATTTATACTTTTGAGACGCAGCTCAGTTTATACCTTAGTGTTTTATATTTACAAGTTACAGAAGAATTATAGTCTCTTAATATATTGAGACCAGGAATGACCTATATAGACAGTTATAGGTCTAGGATTACCTTAAATAACTTTTAGGATTCGCAGATCCAGTATATTTATAGGTACCCTTATATAATAATATATCTTTATAAAAGATATTATATAGTTATAAATACAATTTTACATACAATATAATAATATCAACAAAGTTACTTGTTTTCATGATTGGAGGATGTAACAGGAGTCGGATGCTGCTGATGGCTTGGTATGGGCGAGCTGAACCCTGATGCCTGAAGTGCTATAGTAAAACTTGTTGGTGGGTGTAGCTAAACCCTGATGCCTGTAGTGCTAGCTAACTGGAGGTTATAGTAGATCCAGTTGTAGACTGTTGATGGACTCTATGGGCGTAGCTAAACCCTGATGCCTGTAGTGCTAGCTCACAAATAGTAGTGGTGTAGTAGTAAATCCGGTTTGTAGTTCAAAAGTCCATATTAGTGTAAATTGTCCATGATTTTATAATAGGCACAGTCATTACATTGTGGCACAGTACAATTATGGTGTTTACAGCATTCGTACTCCTCCTCCAGAGTGACTTGTTTGTTTTCTCCTTCTGTTTTCAGTTTCCGGATTAGGGTACAGTTTGGTACCCGAATCAATACGGGTTGGATAAAAAAATGGTTTCTTATCCAACAATGCATGGGTAATAGAACCCCGGGACACACAATTATGTCCGATCTTCATGCAACAGTTTTTTACTGTTCCATGTTCTCCTCGGGTGGCTGGTTTGGACCTGGTTGTTGAGCCAGTGGCTGAACAGGGGGGTTCATACCAGTTCCATCCGTAGGTGCCAATGCGGGGACAGCAGGTGTAAGTTTCACCTTTTGGCGTGCTTCGAACAGCTTCAAAGCATGCTCAGGTGTACCGTCCCAGTTATCCATGATAACTCCGAAGACCTTGAAGAACTTTTGCTGGTTCTTCATGTTCGTTGCTCGTTCTAGGTCGAGCATCTGAGAAGCTGTTTCCTTCTCGGATAGGGCCTCCTGCCGCAGATTAGCAGCTTCCTGCTTATCTTTGGCAACATCCGCTTTGATCTGAGTCGAGATTCGGTTGATCTCTGACTTCTGGATCGCGTCAATACACTGGAGAGTGCTCGACACGGTCCGACGATACATGTCCAGGTGGAGGTTTTCCAGATGGTGCTGTAGCGTCTCAAATTGTTTGCTCTGGATATTGCAAGACAATTTGTCCTCCTTCTTGAAGAAGGTCTCCACTGTCTGGATCAGCTTAGGCCGATGAACCACAGCACCAGGTGGGGGTACCTGACCCTGAGGCTTCGGCTGTGCTCCAGACCCACTCGCAGTGACAGCTACCTGCGTGTGCGAAGAAGCAACCGCAGTAGTAACCGCACTAGCAGTGGTCGAAGAAGGGCCTTGAGTTGGTAATCCCTGAACCAGGGGCAACCGTGACAATTCCCTTCTAAGGTCTTTGGCCGTCAACAATGGTGCGGGTGGACGTTGTCTCACCACAGCACTCATTGTAGGTCGGGGAGCTTGACCTCCTACTGTCGGCAGTTCCTGCTTGACCCTCCCGTACTGATCAAAGATTTGCATCTCTGGTCCGGGTGGGCCCATAGCAGGGTACTGCTTCGGGTCTTTGACATTCAAAGGCGCGTGTTTCCGGGCGGACTGGCCACTCGGTCCACTGACACCAAAGAATGTCGGGTTCTGTGCACCTCGTGGAGTTGGTGCTCGCCCATAATGGGAAGGAGTTCCAGTAGGAGATGGAAGATGTGGCTTCTTCCTTCCCCCATTTGTCTGTCTCTCCAGCGCCTCCAGTGGTGACCTGGCTCGGCTTGGAGATTCAGACGCCTGTCTCTTCCTATCTGCTACAGAGGGTCCCTGGCGGTAATCCCTGCGGCTTCGGACCTGTTCTCCGGATGGAGTTACATAAGCCCCACCACGACGGCGGGCCTTGTTGCTTCTCCATTCGTTTAACAGATCGTACTCCTCCTGAGCGTACTCTAGTTTGCCGGACCCGGGAGTCTGGGCAAACCGAGCCTTTAGTTTCTGGTTAGTACCAGGAACCGTAGGCGCAAACTGCTTCGTACTCGGTGTGAGGGAAGCCAACTTCTCTGCATTGAGGCCCCTAAGGTTGCCATAGAGTTCGGAGTGAATTTTCATCACCCGATCTATGGCTGCCTCCAGGCCCTCTCCATGCGAAGTCACATAGTGCCGGACCATGTCTCCGCGTCGGGGGGTGACACATCCTGTGCATTTAGCACATTTCTTGCCAACCTCTCGGTCGCAGACATATTCCGGCCTCTGGTGCATATGAACCTCCACGAGATGACGAAGGAACGCGTCTTTCTCGATGAAGAATTCAACCTCACCCTCACTTTGAGTACAACGTTGGAAGGGACAATCCTTACGATCCTCCCCGTAGTACTCATCTAGGGCAAACTTGAGCTTGCCCTTCTGGTCATAATTGTACAGACCATTGGGCGAATTCTTAACGAATTCCCAATAGATCCAGTACATATTGGCCGGCTTTCTATCAGAGAGCTTCTTGCGAAGCCACTCCTCCATATCTTCCTGCCTCTCACAGGTGATCCGAGGGGGCAGTCTCCATACGGATTTACTCCCCTTCAGGTGTCCCCTGTGTAGAGGAATGAAGTCGGCAAAGTTGCTATTGGCGTTAGCCCAGATAGCAGCCTCTTGCTCGTCAGTCGGAGTGACATCCACAACTGGGTCAACCGGCTCCTCTCCCTCCGGGTCGGATGGTACATCCACAGGTTGCACAACGGGTTGTTGACCCGCGAGGACCTGGGCTGCAGCATCTTGAGCGTCTCCACTCAAATCGGCCATTACGTCGTGTAGCTTGACGATTGGCACACCGAGCTCAACTTTTACGGTTGGGACAGCCGGTTCAGCTTCTGTATTATCAGCTTGAACGTCTACCTCGATAGGTTCAGGTTTGCGTTGGTCAACCTTCTTCTTATTCCTCCTGCGGGATCTGCCGTTAGTAGAAGTGCCAGGCTCGGATGCGTCCGTCTCATTGCCGGAGACATCCGAAGCCTTAGCGCCCTTCTTATTGGCCGAGCGTGGAGACACCCGACGGGTTCGGGTACTGTCGTCCACACTCGTGCTGGTAGAGGGTTCGGTTCCTGACCGCTTCCCTTTACCCTTACCTTTGGTGGGGGTTGTTTTACCCTTTCCACCAGCTGCTTTCTCCTTTACTTGCTCAGTCTTCGTAGGGGTAGACTGAGCAGTTTTAAGGGAAACATCTGCATCAGGTAGGGCCTTCTCAGGTACTACTGCTGCGCCTCCCAAGGTGGGAGCTTCAGCAGGAGACATGAGACGGTCCATCCGATCGGCCATCTTGGCTGTTACTTGCACGGGTGCGGGTCCGGGTACTAACTCCGGATGCGCCAGTGCATACTGTCTCTCCAATAGACGTACTACGAGGTCTTGTATTACCCCGAGTCTGTCTAGTGGAGACACACCAATACGGGCCTCTTCTGCCTCAATGGTTTGAGACGTAATAGGGACCCCTGGACAGTAATCCACAACAGCGTTACCTGCTGCTTCATACTCATCCGCTGTGCTTAACAGTAGGATCTGGTCTCTGTCTATGTATCTAGAGACCTCATCTGCCTTGACACCGGTGTAACCCGTTTTGTCAGACACATAGGAAGGCCTATAAGAGGTATTCCTTCGGAAAGCCATTTCTGCGTCCCAGACGGCTTTACGAAACCATAAGTGGACTACCAATCCTTTGGCCATCTGATGGTAATCCATCAACCAGGACTCCGGAAAGGTATTAGCCCACTGCGGATGAGCACATTCCCAGATTGCGTTGACAACACGCTCGTCAACCTCTCTGGGCGTCCCATAACAGGTGGGTATCAGCATTTCCTCGGAAATTGCTAACATCCGTCCGTCATATGGACCGGCTACATCATGCCATTCGGGACTGTCTGGGAAGGGCAGCTCTAGGTGCATTGGCCTGTCAACCGGAGAAGCAGGTCCCAAAGCACCGAATGAGGTACTCCCACCAAGACGGGGCGGCAGTTGAGGGGGAGGTGGCATCAGAGCCCTGTCAAGAGACTGGGCTCCTGCCGGTTCTCCACTCAAACCTTCGGATGGAGGGGCTACATAAGGCTCACCTACATCAATTTGTTGTTGAACGCCTCGGCGTTCAGGACTAACTTGTCTGGAGTTGTCGGATGCGTCGTAGAACGATTCTACGTCGCTATCGTCTACTCCAGAGAAGTACTGATCAACATTCATTTGTTGATCCATTTGATCACAATCAGCATCGTATTGCTGATCGTCGTATGTATAAGTGGGACTCTTGGGAGAACCACTTCCATACTCTGGCGGGGTGCTGGCACCGGCACCGCCGCCAAGACGGACGGCCTCTTCTGCCATCGACAGAAGTGGCTGTTCGGGGATAAAATATCCCAATCCACCGGATAAGCAGTGAGTACTGCTTACCCAGTGAAAGGCGGGTGCCTTTTAACGAGGGCACACCTCGGAATATGGCTGTCACGGGCTATCAGACTCCAACAAGAGCAAGACCACCCTCGGCCACGTCTTCTTCCTTCGCAGGAATAAGACAATATGGCGGGATACTCGAACTTGAATCGCTGCGCATGATCAAACCGGCGCCTCACGTGACCATTCGAAAATGGGTCAACAACTTTCCCGCGTGCCCTTAATTAGGTCACGCGCCCTTACATAAAAACAATACAATACCCGATCGGTCGTCCGTCCGTACTCAGGGTTCGACTATGACAATTCGCTAGGTATTCTGGAGTTTATGGATAGCATAAGCATATCCACCGGATTATCCGTCCAAAACCATGGGTTCATTGTCATAGGACCTTTTCCAGAGACTCTTGACCGGCTCAAATATACATTGAACTAGGTTACAACATATAACAGTACACAGTACAGGACAACACACTCGTTGTGTTAACAGGCTAGGTTACGGCAGTCTGTAGCAACCTTGGACTGCGTCTAAGAGGTTTTGAGGCCTCTTTTATTGACCTGGTATCCATAAGAGCCTTTTCCAAGGTCTTCTTAGCCTTAGAGGGACCTTTCCTCTTATTTTTACCTGCGCCTGCCGAGACTTTTTGTATCTTCCCCTGCTTTCCGGATGTTACGACAGGGGGCACCACCCTCTTCGGGTCTGCAACCTTCCGTGGCCGCCCGGGTCCTCGCTTTCGGGTCGGTACCACTTCGAGTTGCTTAACACGACTCTGTTCCATTACTTCCAATAGACCATCGCCGTACATTTCGGTGGAGGTATCCCTCCCCCTCCATGGGCGTAGTCTCGCTACATTTGACTTGTAACATTTACCAAGCTGTGATTTAATAATCACTGTGCAATCACTAATAACCTGAGTTATAGTGAAAGGTCCATCCCAATTACTGGCTAATTTCAGGTTAGCTAGAGGTTGGTGTAGACGCAGTACTCTATCCCCTAGATTAAAAAATCTAGCTTTTAGACCTGTGTCATAGCCAACTTTCTGCCAACGCGCAGTTTTCTGCAACTCGTCTCTAACCCTCTCATAGGCTTGTTTGAAATTATCCCGTAGGGATTCTACAAACATCACCTGGCAAGGGGCTTCCGGATTCATTCTTATTACGCCGAACACCAAATCGGCTGGCATAATCAAATCCTCTCCAAAAACGAGGAGATTAGGAGAACAGTTTGTGCTCGAATGCACAGTGCCATTATAGGCATGTACCACGAATTCACATTGTTCATCCCAATCATCCATCTGCTCATTTACCAGAGACTTCAATACTTGGATCAAAGTCCTATTGAATCTCTCTACTTGTCCATCGCTCTGTGGTCTATAGGGATTAGTTCTTGTCTTGCAGATCGCCAGACAATTACACATCTCCTGCCACAGACTAGACTCAAATTCTCTGCCTTGGTCACTATGTAACATGAGTGGGACACCTAGGTGCAGCACCCACCCTTTTACAAAGGCCATAGCACAAGTAACAGCCTTATGATCCGGTAAAGGGAACACTCGGGTGTACTTGGTATAATAATCAGACACGACCATCATACACGTGTTGCCACTAGGAGTGGGGGGAATCCCACTAATAATGTCAACAGCTATTCTAGCAAACCTTACACCAAACAGTTCCTGGGATAATGGCAGCTTGCCTAACCCGGGTCCTGGTTTGTTCTTACAGCACTCGGGACAGGTCTCCACCCATCGGGTGAGATCTGTACTCATGCCGGGCCAATAGTATCGTCTGGTCAGACGTTCTAGAGACCTTTTCTTTCCAAAGTGCCCACTAGTTCTATGTCCATGACAGAAATACATAATATCTCGTCGCATAGCACTAGGTATGACAACTTGCAAGGTTTTGTTCCTATTAGAATGGTTCTTCCATCGAAACAGAATACCATCCCGGACTTTTAGCTCGGCCCATTGAGCTAAGAATCGTCTCATCTCTCTGTTCTCCAATGACACTACGGGTCTTGGGGGACAGATACCCTGATTAAGGAATTTAATCAAACGTGATGTGACTGCATCAGACTTCTGGAACTGCCTGATGGTCTCCAAGGACCAATTCAAGACATGTTCCGGATGGGTTTCGAATGGAACTCGAACCCCTGCCAACACAGCATTGTGTGCTCCACAATCAGTGCACTCAGCATTTGCACATTTCCTCACTGGGATTCTAGACAAAGCATCTGCATTCAAATGCTTTGCCCCGGCTCGGTGTTCAATCTGGCTGTGATTTAGACCGAATTCGGATAGGTGCGCTAACCAGCGACCTATCATCCCCTCTGCATCTTTGAAGTTCAATAACCATCTGAGGGAAGAGTGATCAGTCCGTAGAGTGAAATCACTCCCCCACAAAAAGTGCTTGAACTTCTTCGTATAGACCACCACAGCCAACAACTCACGTTTAGTGGTACAATAGTTTCTTTGAGATTTACTCAACGTGTTACTAGCGAAGGCTATAGGAACTTCGACCCCATCCTGGACCTGAGAAAGGGCGGCTCCTATGCTTTCATTACTAGCATCAGTATCTAGAATGAAATGATCATTCTCCGTGGGGTATCTCAACACAGGTGTGATAGCAAACAAATCCTTTATTTTCATAAAGGCCTCGTCTTGCTCGGGTCCCCAAGGGAATCGTTCCTTTCTGATCCCGGGTGTCCAGTGGGACAAACTCTGGATAGGAAAGGCAACCCTTGAATATCCTGGGATAAAGTCCCGGTAGTAGGAACAGAATCCGAGGAAGGACCTAACTTCTTTCGCATTCGTGGGTGCTTGCCAATTTGACACGGCATCCAGTTTCTCCGGATCGGCTTTAATCCCTTCATTCGAGATTATTCGCCCCAAGTAATTAATAGATCTTTTGAAAAGATCGCACTTCTTGGGTTTCAGCTTCAAACCATTAGTTATGATCCTTTCCAGGACCATACCTAAATTTTCCAAGCATTCTTCGTATGTCTTTCCAAAGACAATCACATCGTCTAGATAGACGAGACATTTCTTCCATAAAAGGTCACTTAATAAAGTTTCCATCATGGCTTCAAATGTCGCCGGTGCATTGCACAATCCAAACGGCATCACATTATACTGGAATAATCCAATATGACTGGAAAAGGCCGTCTTCTCCATATCTTTCGGATGCATACCCACTTGCCAGTACCCGGATTGTAAGTCTAGAGAGCAATACCATTGCTTACCTCCAAGGGAGTCTATAGTCTCATCGATCCATGGTAAGGGATATGAATTCTTCTTGGTCATACCATTCAATTTCCGGTAATCTATGCAGAAACGGATGCTACCATCTTTCTTGGTCACCATGCACACAGGGCTAGACCAAGGACTGGTTGATGGAATTATTACATCCTGTTCAAGCATTTTAGCTATCTCCTCCTCAGCTACCTTTTTTTTGGCTAGTGGGAGTCTTCTATAAGGAATCTTAAAAGGTTCATTCTCACCAGTGTCAATCGTATGCAGTACTTTATCAGTACGCCCCAATTGTTCACTCGGTGCTGCAAAAGCTTTACGGTACTTGTACAACAAGTCAGTTAGAGCTTCACGTTGTTCATCACTTTCTACATGGCTTTCGGCTACTAGAGTGTCTAGTTCCGGGCTCCTTTCGGGTGAGGAAGGGGCTCCGGGTGCCGAAACATGTTTACAGTCTTCTATCAATTCGGATAAGACAACCGATCCAAGGATCGTATCCTTCTGTACATAGACAGTCTTGTTACCGGTATTGGATATAGGAACCACCGTCCAAGCAGCGTTAGCTACTAGAACATCAGCGGATTCCAATCCGATACTTGACAACATGGCCATGTCTGGCTCTACAACTCCAGTTTTTCCTGAAAACTGTCTGTCCGCTCGACATAAGACATCACAGGCTGTGCCTGGTGGTATCTTAACAGTCTGGGCTACACTGGCTACACTGCTTACTTGCCTAAGTACACATTGTACTTCGAGATGGTACGGGTCTCTCACTTCCAATATTCCCCTCTGGGAATCTAACCTTGCTCCATATAATGCAGCAAAATCCAGACCGAGTATACCATCATCCGCGATGTTCGCCACAGTAGGGGTAAGGATGAAGTCCTTATCTTCCTGTAGACTGAACCTCATACATGTTCTACCGAACGTTTGTATCATGCTACCGTCGGCCGTACGAGCATTTCCTTCCGTTGTGAAAGTTTCATGATTCGTAGGCAAAAGATCGTAGAATCTCTTAGCAATACAGGAGTGGCTAGCACCCGTATCGACAAGAAACTCAGCGGATCTACCACTCACAGATACAACTGCGTACCACCTCCTACCTTTCAAGTAGGTAGGACTACTTGCATACTTAGCAAGTTCCGTCTTAGCGCCGAGGTCAAATCCACATCCCTTTAAGAATTCGAGACAAGGATGACCCGGGGGGAACTGGGCACACCCCACCCTGGCCAACTCATTGGCCGCTCCCTCTGGACTGATATCGGGTTTCCCCTCTGTGTTCTTCTGCCGGTTCTTGACACCTGGTGTACTATCAGTCTCCCCAGCCTCATGAGTAAGGAACTGATCAGGCTCCTTAGCTTCACTGCTGGGCGAAATCGCTAGAGGATTCTTGCCAGTACCGCAAGCTGCGATAGGCTGGCAGTCATGGCAATCACTCACTCTGGGGGTAATCCGGTTGCCATTGTGGACACCCCCTCTCAGTTTTCCTTCTTCACTGAGTCCTCCTTACCCGGATTGCTCCGGTAACGAGTGTTTCTATAAACTGGCTTATCTGCCTCACACTCGGCAGCATAATGCCCAGTTTCCTGACATCGGAAGCATGTCACAACAGTCCTATCAGGCTTAGGCCTCCTAAGATTTTCAGTAATCTTCTTTACCAAATTGTTAACCAGGTCCTCTGATAAAGAAGGACCCGTCGTGGGTTTGGTATCGGGTTGAGTCACAGGAGGTTTAGAAGTGATCACTTTCTCCTTGACGTAACCCGGTTTCTTTCCCCAGTTCCGGTTGTACCGGGGGTTCCCTTGGCCAATGGCCCCAACGTTTTCATCTTCGTCAGGTTCCCCTGATTCGGATGAATCGGTTTCGGGTATTCCCTCCGGGATTATCATTGCTGACATCCGTTGGGGTACCTTCCCGGCAAAGATACGGGCCTTTCGATCATAATGATCTAGGGACTGGAACAAATCTGTCAAAGAGGCATCATTCTTCCAAGCTTCACAGGCTACTGTCCTGTGTTCTTGATTCCGCAATCCTTCAATGAATTGTTTAAACATCTCATCTAGGAAGCATTCATCATCTAGTCTCCATTGAGGTCTGGCTTTATGCAACAGTCGTTGACATTCTAAGCCGAACACTTTGGCAGACTCCTTGGGCTTCTGTGTTCTTTTAGTGAACGTCAGCCAAGGGTCTTCTCCAACTATATTCCCATATAAATATGAAGCAATCTCTATGAGTTCATCATACTTCATATGGGCTGAGAGTCCTGTTATTTGAGAATCTCTCCATTGTTCCACGGCTCCTTTTCCGTCGCCTTCCTTTAACCAGCATACTAAATAAGGCAGAGCTTCCGCTTTACCCCATCCATTGCAGTTAAAGACATCCGCGCAGCCTTGATACTCCTCCTTCCAAGGGTTCTTGGCATTAAAGGGGGTAGGTATCTTAGCTACTCTACGAGCCGGATTCGTGGATCCAGTAAGGGTTAAACCCTTACTCCATTCCATGATCTCCGTATCGTCCAGACCTTGATTGTAACAATCAACACCTAAGTTAGCAATCGCTGCATTAGAATCATGCAGCGCTTGTAACCCTGGAGAAAGAGATACTCGGCGACTGAGTCTCCTTTTCCTTGGAGGATTCGTACCATAAGTACTTCCAAAGCCTCCGGATGGTGGTCCTCCTCCACCTCCTGATCCCCCTGCTCCGTATGGAGGCACCTGTGAAAAGGTGTATCCACTGGTTTGGGGAGCCGGCCCTGGACCATTGGTGGGTTGTGTATTTCCACCAAAGCTAAAGAAACCACTATTGGGATTAGTGTTTCCTCCTGTTCCATACGACTGATTTCCATTATTGAAACCAGTCCCACTGGCAGAGGGTCTGCTCCTGGAACGATCGCTTGAGGGTCCGGATCCTTGATCACATCCGGATTGCCCCCCAGCTGTACTGGAACCTCCGGGTGTTCGTCCGGTTGTTCCTCCGGACGTGTTCCGGGTGTTACCATTGGACGGATTCGTTCCTGTTTGGGACTGATTCCATCCATACTGGGCATACGGGCCATTTGGTCCCCCTAAAGGTGACTGTTGTGGCCATCCGCCGTCAAAGGTGGAGCTTCCTGCCGAGCGGCTTTGTTTAGCTCCACTCGCAGAATTATCCCCTTTATTTCCCGTACCTAGACCAAGAGGTATAGAGGTATTATCTGTAAATCTAACCTGATGACTCTTTACTCCTTCATAACGAGGTACAGTTGTCTCTGTTACCCCGTCATTGCCCCTCAAAGAGAACATCTGGTTACTTGTCGTGTTTAGGGCAATTCCTGAAACAGTGAAGTCTGATTCAAGAGTGCCTACTGCACGACCAGTATCTTCTAGATACTTTGACATCTGGATAGCTTTAGCCTCCAGTTCGGAATAATCATCCATCATTTTAGTCTGTTTAACAGCCAAATCTGTGGATTCGCGTATCAATTGATCTTTGAGTTTTTCATGCTCATCGGTCTGTTTTTGGTACGTTTCCCGAGCATCTTTGAAGGCTGATTCTATTTTCTTCAGCTCTTCTTGATACTTGCCGTAGGCCGATTGAGTTGAATTTAACTCTTGTTTAGTTCTATTCAACTCATCATACGAGGCTCTGTATTCCAGATCCGCCGTATATAGTGCATCACGATACTGTTCGTGCTGGAGTTGAAAATCTTGCTTTTCTTTCTCCATCTGATCCAACAACAATTGTTGTTGGCGTCTACAACTCTGATCGTAATCGAGACGTTCCGATATCAACTGTTTGTTTTCAGTCAGAATCTTGTCTCGGGTTCCGGTCAGTGTAATAAGATCCTTCTGGATCTTCTCGTATTCAGCTCTCATGTCTTCAAGCTCGTCCATTTTGTTCTTTTCGAATCCACATTTTTGGTGTTTAATTCGAGAACTGTATGGAGTTTCAAACATACCTGCACTAGGCTTTGGTACCTCAAATGGTAATTTACCAAATTGAGCAGTACTTTTATGCATTGGTGCAGGTTTCGAAGTACCTCCTGGCATGAATAAGGAGTCTCCAAATTCATCCAGTTCATGATGTAAGTTTCTTCTTACATCTTCTAACCCATCAGGGTAGTGTTCTAGTGGATCCCTCCACTCCGTACCTTGGGGTGGTGACTTGATTTCACCATCCTCCATCGGGGAGTCTAGCTCACGATTTGAGCCATTTCCCCTAACTGGGCTCAGCTCAGTCATTTCTGACTGCGCTTACCCGAAGACCAACTGGTCACGGCACCAGTGTAGTGGTTCGTCTCGTTAAGTTAGATTAAATCATAACGAAGAGAGAGAAAAGTTTCCGGGTAGGCAACCGAGCTTTTATTTCAGAGCTTGCGTTACATACGATCACAGCCTCAGAGGACTACATGCTGCTAGTGCATTCGGTTACCCTTTCGGGTAACAACCTGGTTGAGCAGTGGGTAAACCACTACTGAGGAACCTAGGGCTAGGACCAGCCTTATATAGGGGAAAAGCCCGCGAAACTCAGACCGGCCACGTGACGTGTGGCGGACGAGTGGTAGGCCCCCTGGTGTAGTGGATACGAACCCAGAGGCAGGTGCTGCCACCTGCCATCCGGATTCCCCCACCACACCCGAAGGACCTAGGTCTGAGTCTCACGGGTGCATGAACGTTAAAGTGTAAAATACCATACCCCTACAGTAGTATATGAAGTGACCCTTTTGAGATGGCACAAGTAGTATAAGTAGTATATGAAGCGAACCATTGATCATGGCCCCGATAGTGTATTATATGAAGTGACCCATTGGACCTGGCACCAATAGTGTAAGTAGTATATGAAGCGAACCGTTGGAGATGGCACCAATAGTGTAAGTAGTAGTTGAAGTGCCCCTTCGGACCTAGCACCGATAGTGTAAGAAATATAAAAAGCGAACCTTTTGACGTGGCACCAATAGTGTAAGTTGTATATGAAGTGACCCTTTGGACCTGGCACCAATAGTGTAAGTAGTATATGAAGTGAACCGTTGGAGATGGCACCGATATTGTAAGTAGTATATATGAAGTGACCCTTTGGACCTGGCACCAATAGTGTAAGTAGTATATGAAGTGAACCGTTGGAGATGGCACCGATAGTGTAATTAGTATATATGAAGTGACCCTTTGGACCTGGCACCAATAGTGTAAGTATTATATGAAGTGAAATGTTGGAGATTGCACCGATAGTGGAAGTAGTATATATGAAGTGACCCTTTGGACCTGGCACCAATACAGGCTTCCCTAGCGCACTTAAAAGGGTCTATATCTCCTCTTTCCTATCCCCTCAGGATGTGTGTGGTGCACATATGCGCGGGCACTGACACATTCCTCTGTTAAATTATCAACATGTGAAGCACGGGATAGCCACTTAGTGCCGCTAAAACAGAAATCAATCAATCAATCTGGCACCAATAGTGTAAGTACTATATGAATCAAACCGTTGGAGATGGCACCGATAGTGTAAGAAGAATATAAAGCGAACCTTTTGACATGGCAGCAATAGTGTAAGAAGTATATGAAGTGACCCTTTGGACGTGACACCTATAGTGTAAGTATTATATGAAGCAAACTTTCGCATATGGCCATATAATCCTAATAGTTGAAGTACCAGGGTAGTGAACATGAAGTGAAGATTTTTATGTAGTATCGACACTGTACGCAGTACATGATATGAACCTTTGGATTGGGCTACATAACAACAGTATGTCTGGGTAGTAGTGTGCAAAGTAAAACTTCCGACAAGAAATTAACCTTGGCCATGGCTATTTAACATTCATAGTTATTGGGGACCATCAGTGTAACGTTGCAGCTATAAATAGCATATGATGTCAGTCCCCAATTTTATAAGAGGGGGTTGGCAAGAAAAAGGAGTAATCACTGATGGCATTTGTGATAAAACTGGTCGATAGAAGTTTATTAAAATTTAGTGAAGTATATAAAAGTGTTGTCTAATTATGTTGTTTGTTTTTGAGTGAAATCCTGTGGCTCAATTTTGGGTAGTGGATAGGGAAAGTGGAAGTTTGTGTTTTTCCCATAGACTTCCATAGTAAAATTATCTCCAAAACTAATGAAGCTTTTTAACAACAGGTTTGTGTAGCATTAGGAAGTAGATAAAGAAGAAGAAACCGAGAATATGAGCAAAAACCTATGGTTAGAAGATTGGTTTTTAGTCTTGTCAAATTGAATAGTCTAATATATAACAGGCTGGGTGGTGTGAGACATTGCATCAGCTGTAGATGTGTATTTTCATCAACAAGTGCTGACCACATGTCTAGCCATGTCTTAATTAGGTAGATCACTAATTTGATTGGCTATTCTCTGTAGTTGATTGGATGTTCCCCTAAGGATGATTGGTGGTGATATATTTCATGTTATTATAATCATACAGTGTAATGCTGTAGCTATATATAGGCCAGACAGCCATGCCGTAAGGGAGGTGTAGTCATATAGTTGGTATGTTTTCCAAGGTAGAGCAGTCTAACTACGGTCCCCAATACAAGTACTACTTTGTTACATATTTTTCCTCTATCTTTTAATTGCTGTCTAGTTTAATGACATTATCAACGTCTTTGCTCAACTTAGTCCCAGGTCACCACACAAGTGGTGTTAATATTATAGTTAAATCATATGAGCATCTCAATGATAAAGAATAATCAATTGCACACATATGGTTTACTAATGAAATTGGCTTCTTTTTTTACAGCCGGAACATGACGGGCAATTTGGTCTTACTGGTGGACATGCCTATACCATCACCGGTATCGCACAGGTTTGGTCTTTTTGAAAATACAACTACATTTAACTGTTTTGATTTGAATGGTGAAATGCCAAGGGGAAATTTGCTTGACAGCATTTATCCTTTCGGACAATATACAATCACCCTGCTGGTTAAATACTTAATCCAAACAAAGTTTATCGTGTAATACATACATAAAATGATGATATATTGGCTACCCCCTACCAGTTGTGACAAAACCACTAGTAATTAAAACCTGTATGTGCCACTTGTTCCAATAATGCATCAGCGGCCCTACTCCTTTTGATCGGTATGATGTGTAGAATCAGCCCATGAGTATTGTCACCGGGGCAGTATTCACGGGTTATGTTGACCCTTCCAGGACAAATCAACTATAATCAACTCTGATTTTGGCGAGTGTAATCGTAAGGGTTGTATCATGACTATCAGAAAACTATGGTCAATTATGCAGCTCTACATGGATTAACCTAATCTCTCACTTACCAGGTCCCCTATAGAGGTTTGATAGTTTCTCTACTACGTATCCGCAATCCCTGGGGTACTGGAGGCGGTGAGTGGAGAGGAGCCTGGTCGGATGGGGCACCAGAATGGGCAGAGGTTAGTAAAGAGGTTATCCATAACCTCAGCTACCAGTCAGCCATGGATGGGGAGTTCTGGATATCTCTGTTCGACTTCTACACTTATTTCTGGAGAGCCTTCATCTGTAACTTTTCACCAGACTTTGATCGTGATGGAACCCCGGATGGACTAGGTGAGGTTTTAATTGGCCGAGAGACTTGTCTCCTCGGCCATATATACATCATGTAGAAGGGGGACAGCAGGTCATGTCAAAAACAGCCAAAAGCCCTCTACTATAGATCAGCTACTGAAATCAGTCAACCATGACGAAGACTGTGGTGTACCAGTGTACCAGTGAATTGCTATTATTCCAGGTCATTCTGGGACAGGCTGATAGCTTCCACACCCACTCTAGGCGCCTCTAAGTACCTGTAGTCAATTGCTATTGTCCCAGGTCATCCAACAGCACCGCAGCTCTGTCCCCTAGAGTCTCTGAGTGTTTGTTCAATCACTTCATAATTAGATGTCTCTACTACGATCTCTCGGCCATTACATCTGTGATGTACAATTCACTCTTAATAATGTCCTCAACCAAGCGTGATCTCGTATTGATCAATTTAGAAATGACCATGTCAATATGAAAAAATGTGTAGTATCATAGTTTCGACCCCAATGTGCAAATTCAGAAGGCTATTATTTGATATAGCAAGTAGAATCTAGTGTATGGTGAAACTCACCAACTTAAAATTTCTAATCAAGGGTTCCAAGTTTCTCCCATGATTTTAGCAACTAATAATATTTGCATTTCTTTTTTTTCTCGAAGACCGAGTTTGGACAATATTAGGTCAGTTTAACTCTGCCAGCGAGAACGCAGAAAATAATGACACTCGGACCGGCATAATGAAAAATGCAAAATATATCTTTAAACTAACTGAACCAGCTTCTACTCAGTTAGACCAACCTGACGGTGTGTATTAATTAATATTATTTCAGAGAAAAGACAATGATTATGAATATGCATTTCCATAGCCGTGTTGTTCACTTTATCACTGATATATTTCCCTGATTAGATAACTATGCTACTATAGTGGTAATAAAACTATTACCAGGATAGCAGGAAATTATTGAGAATTAAGCAAACTTTCAATCCTTTAAGGTGCACACTCATTTGTCAAAATGATGCCCCCTTGCATTGATGGGGGTCGGGTTGGAATAATGCAAGAATTATAGATTTGTTAATGCTGCTTAGCTGCGTTTTAATGGCCATGGTACAAAGTGCATAAGAGCATTTTGCAGTCTGTAATGTGTTAATAAGATATTGATGTTTCACCTGACTTGCATTACTTCTAGGGCTGGAGGCGGGAAGTATCCCAGTTGTCATCCAGTTCCTTCAGGAGAGTATGGATAATCTCCTGTACGCCCGCTTAGACATATTCAAGGTAGGTGCCTTTTTCCTGTAGATAAGTCTACAATTTAAGAAATGATCTTGTGCCCCTTCTAGCATTTACCTGTGTAAAAAGGACATGACGCCTCAGACCATATGTTCTTTTGTTGTCATGGAGGTGCAGCATGTGATAAGCAATTGCTGCACATGACATCATGTGCATCGTACCGATCATTCGGGAGAGTATCAACCCCATAGGATGACAATGACATGATGTAGCATTGCAGCGCCAAGGAATTCTTAACAAAAGGCAGGAAGGGCACTATGTATACTGTTCTTAGAAATGCAGCATACAGGAAAGAGTAGGGGAGTTTTCATACAGCTTACATGACACATTTGGAAATTTTTCCCTTTTCTTTCTTGGAAAAGCATGTCCTATGATAATGATAAAACGAAAATGAAAAACACCAAATTAAAAAAAAATCTCAAAAATATTTAAGGCTTGCATGCTTTAAGCCTATATTGCAAACATTAAGGTGGAGCAACAATGGCACATGGACGAAAAGCACATTTTGTTGAGAGAAATAACGAAGGATAAAGTATTCACGGCGGCTAATGATGTCACCTACCGTTATGCCCTACGGCCGGGTCAGTATGTGGTCGTACCTACCTACTCAAAGTCCCGCCGTCCACGCAACACGCGCAACTTCTGTCTCCGGATATTCACCACAAGTAAACTGGCCTGCAGGTAGGTTGTAGTCTTCTACCCAAGTCCCTCTTCTAGTTTTAACATTGGGTTTCTTTTTAGTATTTAACAACATTGGTGCAGAATATAGTAGACAGGTTTAGTAGAAATGTTTTCAGAAAAAAGAAAACTATTGATTATGTCGGGCCACTGTAGAGACTGATATAATCTTAGACTAGGATGAACATCAAAGATTGGTTTGCTAGAACAGTCTTTTTTCTAATATCTATTACCACTACCTCGTATGGTAATGCAATAATAGAATGGATCTTATATGTGATAAGTGCCCTTGTTGACACAGTTGAAAAGAAAAATGCTTATGCACATAACATAGCGTGTACATATATGTATGAAGAATACGTCCACCACCCAATAATGTAAAGCACATATGTATAAGAGTATCATATGTACATATGGCCTCTGGGGAGACAGCATAGATGAAAAAGCAGTTACCTCTTTCTTGAAACGAAACGGAATAAAGAAAATTACTACAGGGAGTAACCCCATAAGGCACGCACCTGTCTATATAGACTCTCTGATCTTACATTTATACTACAATGAATTTATAAAAAAAAAAATCTCTGTGTCTGTCTATAGGTTCCAAGGGAATTGAGAGCAAGTCGGAGGGAAAAGCTACTCACTATGAGTAGGTGTATTTTACATACAGAGCCAAGTGGCTTGGAGAATAACCTGCAGTGGAGGGAAAATGTTTCATGTTTCTCTTATTACCTATGTTTTTATTTTTGTTCTTTTCATTCCTGAATATTGATAGTCAATGGGTTTTGTGTATCCCCTGGCTAGACAGTAGTATTTATCTAGAGTACCTCAAGTTGCTGGGACCTGGGCTTGTAGGTGGACTGGACATGAGATTGGTTAGGGAAGAATCTACTCCGGTCAGAGCAACTCAGGCCAACAAGGGGTGAACAAATAGGGAGCATTTCAGTGAATATGCCCAGTCAGGGCAGAGGCAACACAGGCAGCTTATGGGTAGCAAAGGCCAGAGCCCATGGCAAATACTGATACAGTAACACGCTGAGATAGGGTTAGGACTGTGGTGATGGAGCGCTATGATATTTGTAACCTATGTTCATGAGGCAGTGTGTGTATGGGGGGGGGGGGCACTGCAGAGAACATAAAAGCGGATCTCATCCTTGTTGGGAAAGATAGGCACTGTAAGAATCATTACTGCAAACGTCATAAAGACTAAACTACCTATTGCTATTGGAGAGTGGGGGTGGGGTAGACGCAGGTGGTTATTCAAGTGGCTAGTAACAGCTAGCAGAGTAACACAAACTGTTATAACAAACTCTAAACATCTATATATAGATGATATGGAGTTCTGTACAACAAAACAAAATACTGGCATTCATAAGACATGCATATCTCTGTTATCACTAAACAGTTAAAGCTGTGACCAAAGAGGTAAGAGCTAGTTGTACTGCATTCTAAAACTGATGACAGTTGATATTAGGTGAGGCTAACTTGCATAATTGATACTGCAGCTTAAATTTCTATCCTGAGACGGTTTAATAGAGACATTGCACACTTCTGAGGGGCAATATGCAGGATGAAAAGCAGTAATGATCCTATTTCTAATGAATTAAAGATTAGTTGTGTGTTATAATGAGGAATTCAGCCACATTACTTTGAAGATCTTTTCTTGATGTCTTTGAAATCTCTTCCTAACCTCATCATTTCATATTTGGGAATACCGTAGATTTGTTTCAAACAGTCATATGATCTCCTACAGACGCGTGTGGTCTGCTCAAGTGCACTGAAAAATAGTTTTGAACTTAAAGGCTGAGGGATCTTAAAATGATAATTAAAAAAATGTCGATATAAGCTTACATATTCATCTCTACCTTTCTCTTCAAATTATGACATGCAAAGTATGATAAATATTCATGGACATATTTTTACAAAAAGGTCATTTTCATTTTTAATGACAGTACAGCTGACTGGGACGATAAAACACGCATCTATCTGAACAACTTCCACTACTTTTATAGCGACGGTGGATACAGCTTCCAGCTTAGTAAGGAAATTGTTAAATAGCAATATCAAATGGCACTAGCAATTGATACATGGTTTCCATCAATTTGTAAGAAATTATTTTAGCAAGTAAATCACTTGACAAGTAATAGGATTTACGCAGAGGCTGACTTCCAACGGTCAGTATCATTTTATTTTCTTGTTTTGTGTTTTAATGGTAGGCATCATCCTTAATGAAATGAGATGGATTTTGTTATTTTTCCCATTTTTAAATTTCAAAATTGACAGATTTCTGACCTCTTCCTCCAAAGCAATGACTAAATTACCTTTATCATCTCCACTAACTCTTTTGGTTTCAAGTTATGGTTAATTGGCTCAAGATTTGATTTAAGTAGTAAGATAATTAATGGTAATTGCATTGCAGGCCATGTGCGACACTTTGCTGGAGAATGGCAGGAGGGCAGTAACTCTGGAGGTCAGGCCTGTAGGGGACAGTACCACACAAACCCACAAATATCCATATTTATACCAGGTAAGAAAACAGTTGTAAATGTGGGATGTCCTTCCAGAGATAATCTGCTCCATCTTAAATCCCCTTTGGGCAATAGCTTCTCCATACATGGATTGCTAGGTTCTAACTTCTAACAGTTGCACTATGGCTGTATTCATTTGGATAGTTATCTATGGCTCAATGCAGTCATGATTGCCCCACTGTGACTACAATGCATAGCATATTTTTGCATAAATGTCAACTCGCCTGGCCACACTCATGCCCCCTGCTAGCGTGAAGGGGTTGGTAGACTCATGAAGGGTTTACATGATGTTTGCCTTTCCATGCCTACATTCAGTGGTCATGATCACACTCTTTATCTGCAGGTGTTAAGGACATGCCACTTGGTATATGTATCACCCAGGAACAAAGGCCTCCTGTTGTACCATTAGGTGTGGACATATTTAAGGTTGGTTACAACATTTTTCACTGGCTTAGAATAAAATAACTATAGGGTCCATACCTCATCTTTAGCATTGTAGAGTGCCATGCATAATGAAAAAAAAAAAACTTGTCAGGATGCCCCCCTCCCACCCCCATTCTTAAATGTTTAGACTTGCTCTTGTAGCCAACCCAACGTGTCAGAAAGGGCAATTGTGTAAATCATTATCACCAGATATGTTCTCTTGTCAGAAGAGGTCTATTCAGTCAAATACTGGCTCTGATCTTTGTAACAAAAATATATACATAATATAGGATATATTGTTCGAATTGATTACAAGTCAGAACTTGTCTTAAGATAAATTCATTCATATGTGTAAATATTTGAAAATATAATTTGGACAGAAAAATTGATAATCAAGTCTAGTCACAATATTATAAATAATCATATGTACCTCAGGTAACCTCAGAGGACGTGGAGGTGCCACTGGACAAGGCTACCCTGGAGGGGCGCCAGACCCTGGAGCAATGTGCTGAGACGCTATCCGGAAGCTTCCTGTTTCTAAGAGCACCGGAAGCCACTGGCTACTACATACTTCCAGTCGGCCATTATGTCATTGTTCTATTCTCTGATGACGTTACGGATAACAAGCAGTTTGTCGTGACATTAGCGACGGAACGACATGTTCACAGCTTGTAAGTATTTATTTGGTTATGTATCACCAATTGAAGGATATTGATGCTTTTGCCCACAATGTCAGTTCTTATTTTCTGACTTGTTATATTTTTAGCTTACATTCATTATCCAAATTTGTGTAAAGTTTGGATATAGGTCATTCTGTGTTTACCATTTCATGTAATTGCATAGTGGCCTTTAGAAATACTGACATTCCATAAATCTCTCGGCCCTCGCACATATAAGATGCACCCTAAGTCAAGGTGCAGCCGGAGCCATCCTCGCATAATACCCTGGTAGCGACGTTTTGGCAGTGCATGAAGCTCATTATATGAACATGATGCACAAATAAAGACTCAATAGTGTTGCATTCATACCGTAAACCCCGGTCATAAGCCGGATTTCTTTTTTCTATTTTTGACCAAAACCGGCTTCTAAATTTCTCCCAAAGTCTACCCCCGGCTTATGACCGGGGTTTTATTACTATAGAATAAAGAGAAAATGGTTAAAATTTGACCCCAAAACCAGCTTATAATATTTCTTCAAACTCTACCCCCGGCTTATGACTGGGGTCAGCTTATAACCGGGGTTTTACGGTACTTCATAATGAGAAAGAAAATCCTCTGAGGTTTTGTAAAAAAGAATATACAGACGATTCATTAGCTCTTTCAATCTGTTGTAACAAGATGATTTCCCAGTAAATTTCTGTCATAATCTCCCAGGGTAATGACCCACTCACGTGCTTTGTCAGACCTGATGATTTCAAAGAACTCGCAGGATAACAGCAACAGAATTAAATCAAACTAAATGTCAACTAATTATGACAATTTAGTGTCTCAATAAGGGAATCATCTCCTGGAGCTGACAAAACAATGCCCCCCTTATAGGCGGACTTTTTCTGGAACTGAAGAATTCATGCAGTATTAGATCATCCGGCGCCAATATCGGTACCGGTACTACCAAGTGCAGTGGAATTCACCCCCAAGTGTGCAGTATGTGGTAGATATAATCTGCGGAAATTGCTTTATGTCTTTTATAACCCAAGGACATGGTTGAGTGCCTTCGGCTAATGCCTCAGGCACTCATCCATATCCGCGGGTTATAAAAGACATAAAGCAATTTACGCAGATTATATCTCACTTAAGCCCCAATGTTAAAAAAATCCTTAGAAATTACAGAGAATCATTGTTAGATTTCACAGTGTATTATAATGTAACAACATTAGGTTAAATAGTTTTACAGTGACTGAGAAAAAACACCACAGAAAAGTACTGTCTTTTGCAGTGAATCTTTGTCCCTTTGCAAGGTTCATGTTTTCAGATTGTTGGCTCATGGCTCACTTTGACTGATCAAATTCATCAAAGTACAAAGACTCTTTACTTTACCGTAAACTCTCTTGTTTAGGCCACACTCTTGTATAAGCTGCACCCTGAGTGTGTGGATGAGCTGCCTTTCCATTGTCTTTCCACCCAAGTGTGGTTTAATTTATCATCCAATGTCACATACCTTTAAATGATGTAAAGAAACACCATCTACGAACCAAGCATCTTGTAAACTGTGGATTATGCTTTTTTATATACCAGGTTCTATCAAGGACAGTAGAGGCGGTTTAGGGCACCTGGCTAGTCCAACAAGTATCCAGGTAGTCTCGTCAAATTATTCAAGTACAGGAGATAATGATATCATGTCTGAAATCAGGACCTAATGAGAGTATGCTGGATTTAGGAAATAAAAATTGAATGTAAGCTAAAACAATGAATCATGGTATATGATGTATTCCCCTGTAATGTATTCGACCTAATTAGTGCCCTCCCCCTAATGAGCCCCCCCCCCATTTTGGAGCTTTTTATACACTAGAAAATCCCTAACTTTGACGATTTTGGAGGCAGTTAGACCCTTTAGGTACTGAACTACCATGACAATAATATCTTGGGTGCTTATTAGGTCAAACACGGTATCATGTTTCCAATCGGAGCTAGAAATAACTGCAGTAAAGGCCATATGAATATCTTACTTTTTCTTGACCAGCTCATATTCTTTTAAGGAATTTCAAGTAAGTTTCTATAGGAATGAATGCACATATGTAACCATGGACTGTGCCTTTACAAATGCCTCATCCCTAGGTCACATTACAAATCTGCGCCGTGCCCTGATTTTGGGAAAATCCTATAAACCACATTGGACTGGTTTACAGTTTGGACAGAACAATTTTTTTCCACCCTATATATTGGTGTAATGGGGTTAGTGAAGCTCTTAGCAACTAAAGGCTTTCTGGGGTTTTGAAATTATATTTGATCGATAAAAATTGGGATATTTTCAAAGAACAAGGTACAGCTTATAACCTGTGGCTCATACACACCTCCGGCTTTATATATACATACTGAGTTTCACAGTAAGGTTCTCTGAAGTTCCTTCAGATCTCTGGGAAATAGATTTTCACAATTCCTGATACAGGGCTCATTAGTTTGTCAGCAATTATTCAAACGTAATATCAATTATTTCCATTTTACTCTGTAGCACAGAGATGTCAGACCTTCAGAGGTCCGTCTATTTTCAGATGTTCAAACTTTCCCAAAAGTCAGACATCTCAGAGGCTTCTTCTATCTTGTGGTCATGATATTGATAGAGGGAATCACATTACTCATAGATACCCTTACATGCCCTTTCTACTTCTATGGAGCATAAGGCTGAGCAGAGTTCAGGCTTCAGCAGGTGAAATTAAGCATGCCTTGTGCTGCCCTCTAGCCTTTTCTAGACAAACCACCTTTCAGAGATCAGAGGATCTCTGAAATCTCATTTCAGAGGACATGGATCTAAGCTGGCTTCTGATTGGCTGAAATTCAAATGCAGTCTTTTAATTGTTTTTCTATCACCATCCAATGTAGAGGCGGTTTTAAAGGATTTTAATGAGGGGAACAGGTTGAAATGAAGATGAGATGGGTGCTTTTTGTATAATAAATTGAGAGAAATGGGTGCTTTGCCAATGGTATTTCAGAGGTTGAGCCCATATCCAACTGACATCTCTGGTAGCAGATGGTACTCAGTTGTGTTTGGAATAGCACTGTGCAGATGATTAAAGAATGATTCAGATTGTGCCAGTAATTTGTTTGGAGAGTTGTCTTTTAAATTTCAGACAGCGAATTCTGATTTAATCCTATCAGTTCTAATATTTGTCATTATAAATTGCAGCCTTTCGAAATTTGATGACGTTTCAGGGAATCAAATATCATCGGTTTTATGTTGCAATTCAGAAAAGCCATCTGAATAGCTTGAAATTTAATCTTTGCAAAATAGAAGAAAAGTGCCAACCATTCCAATTCGAACAGCATGCAGCGTATTTGTAATTTGAGTATCTGGTTTTCTACACTGCACACAAAAGGAATTCTAAAGCATTGCCAAACCCTACGAGAATTTATATAATTAGAAAGAATAAAGTATATACAAAGTTGGTATTTTGGAGCATTACAGAATCAGAGGAGGGAGGTTGAGATTCAAAACGTATGAAATTAATGTATATTGAATAGTGGCTCTGCATATATGTCACATATTGTGCATTAACTGTAAGACTGAGAAAAGGCACTCTAGTATAGGCTGCACGTGTAGTTTGAGATTTAGACTACATTTAAAATATACATGCAGAATGAAAATAACTTTAGATTAATTGATGGCAATACAATGTTGAAGAAATCTAAATTATATACTTAATCAAAACACTGAACATGTATTAAGAATGATAGAGCCTACGATATGTGTATTGACAGCATATAGCTTGCTGGGTGGGGTGTGGGTAGCCTGCAGGACAAATTAAGACACCCTCCAGGATGTGTCCAAAAGAGGGTGTTAGACTAGCAGTTCTTTGCAATCCAAGGGCAAAGGGTTATGTACCGTAGGGTAAGTGTAAAGGACTAGAGAACACAAGAAGGGAGAGGCTGCAGACCCGGAAGGCTGAGTGTATGACTTACTGGAAATTATTATGAAGCAAAATATTTCTATACCATCCACTTATTTTTGTGAAATTAGTAAAGGCATAGGGGATTTGCAAACTATGTTTAAATCTTAAATGCAATATGGCATGGAGTTCTTTTATGTAAAGAATGAAACTATGCCTATCCTAAAACGATAGGTACAAGGGCTTGGATAACTGTCTGCTTTTTTTTATGAGCCGGGGCATGGGGTTATAAATCCAAATGGTTTTTGGGTATCTAAGAATAAACATATCACTTGTACATCATTACAAAAGCTTTATTTTCAGTTTAACCACAAATGAGAATATATTCAATTCAGGGAAACTACTAACTTCAACATAAGTGTTAAATCTTTTATATAAGTAACGTACTTTGAATGCACAACAACAGCGATTCATCTGATTGTTTCTTTTTTTCATTATGGCCAACTGAGCCAATCTTCAAGTCTTGTCAAATCAAATTTAATTCTTGAACTGCATTAAGTTCAGGGTATGTACTTTTATCATACATTGTGTCTAAAATCGGAAATTGTAATTTATATATTGGATTCATCATTCTTTACCCCTAAGTATCAGTAGACCATGAATTCATTACATTACAGTTTATTTGTGAACAACGTAGTTTGCAACATAGAGTCATACCTAACCATTGAGTTTAAAAACACCCAGTGCCATCAGAGTGGATTTTTATAATCCAAAATCATATTGAACTTCACTGGCCATGATCTCTTCAAATCCACCTGGGTAGATATATATACTGCTTACATTGTACAACGGTTATGAAAGATACATTTAACTGAGGATCTGGCCGTTAAGCATGAGTTAGTCACTCGAGGTTTGCAACGTCCCGCCTTGGTAAATAACTTTCAGGTTTTGTAAGCCACAGCCTTAGGGTTAGAGGGAGACTCCACGGACACATACTGACCCCTTCCATCTTTCTGTAGACATTAAGAGGTGACACATTATTGTACACACGTGTTGGAAAGTAGCAAATGGCATGCAGGAATAGAGTCCCTGCATTCTTTGTAAAATTCCCTTCCATTTCTTGCAGGCTGTTTTAGGGTATCTATACAGCTCTCATGATAGGAAAAGTCAGGGATTTCGATAGTGAGTCAGGGAACATGACCTCTGACATGATTGCTAAAATTACATTTGTCATTGGGGAAAGACAAGTACTTTCAATATGATAATTCCGTGGGAATAATGAATTTACTATCAACCTGTAGCATTAAGATCGGTTTGTACAATCAAAATTAAATAGTGCAAATGTGTAACTCGCCATTACATGCCTTTGAATATTAATATGTTCTTACGCCCTCAGGGTATTTCAAAGGGCTCGAATGGGATGCCAGAGGAAAGATCTTTATCATTGACAACAGTATGAATGCTATAATTCGAGGCATTTAGCAATGTTTTATGGAGTGAGAGTCCAATTATGACTCTACATCCAGTTTCTGGACATGAGATCTGGATCATCTTCGTCTTTCATCGAGATAACATTGCATTCAAACTTCCAGCGACATAACATCAAAGTGCATCGACTACCTGTAACAATATATACCTCCGATCCTTTATTCCTTTGAAACGTCACCTTTCAAACACGACAATAGGACAATAACAGCCATGCTGTGTTGCCACAAACTGGGAGCTCTTTTTAGAAGCCAGCCTTTTTACCTTTTGAATGTCAACAAAAGTCGCGCCGAGACAGACAGCATAAACTTGAGGATGCTCCTCACATAGTGGTCCTAAGTACATTATAGGAGAAGCCTGGATGAGTCCTCAAGTACCATCACAGTCCATCCGCTTTATATGAGGCAATGCCCTTGAATACTGATTACAACATTGAATCATTAAATCCAGACATCACTTGCTTCTCACAGAGGAATTGACGATACAGTTTCCTTCTCTGAAAATGTAGCATTTGAAAGTCTCATCCGTGTATTTGTTTCAATAATCTATATATCCTGGATACAACAACCATATCATAGGTACATTTTTCAGCCTTGGGACGCCTATGGGGAATATATAATGTAGCCTATATATCATACACTTATAGACGTTGAACAAGTGGCCGTCCTGTTATCATAGGCTGTAACAATTGGTCACATTATACCTTTAGTCCGCTTGACCTCTTTCGTTGGACTGAGCCGTCGCATCTGCCGAAGATAGAGGCCAAGTGGACTATTACCCTTATGGGTATTTACCAAAAGAGGGTCTTTTTCCATGGGTATCTTCACTTCCGATGGCCGTTAATCAAATACAACATCAACCGCGCGGCCTCGGCAAATCAACACACAGTAGGCACTCGACAATGATTAAACAGTTCCAGTGATCCCAGCGACTTTCTGCCGTTTCCATATACTTATGTATATTCCGCATACTTCTTATGTATGTGAGTGTATTAAGGGAATGAGCTAAGCTTGGTGATTAGACCAGCACCCTGCAGATCTTAATGCACATGTACAGGTTAATGTGCAATATGAGTGGTTTAACACTCACAAAAGCCTGCTTGAGATTTGCTAAAATTCACTAGTGCCACCAAGACTAATCCCACCACGGCATTATTAACAAAACCCAACCCATCTCATTCAAGTCCTGTTCACATGGCGCTCTTGACTGATAACTTATTTATCTCCTCCTGGAGGTCGGACGTGGATCCTATCGACTCCTCATCTGTACAGCCCCTACCGGAGGGACGCCTGGAGCCCGGGTTGGGAGGGGGCACGCTGTCTGGGTCAGCTTGGTAGGCAAGGGCAGCCATGAGGATTGGGTCTGGCACCAACCCCAGTGGCTTGACCTCCTTCATCAGCGTGGTTGCTGGGATCTGGTTGAACTCGATGACGTCTAGGAAAGGGGCAAAGATCTCCTGGAGGTCCTTGTTTTCTGGATTCTTTCTCAGCTGAGCTCTGCTCCAGGCAAGGGCTGCGTTGAACTTGGTACTGGCGCTGGCGTGCACGTCCTCTCGTGACAGTACCAGAGAGAGCACGTGACATGGCAGTTCCGTTAGTTCTTGCTGGATAAGAACGCTCTCGGCGTTTTTGTCAATGAAATCCATCACCTGACCAGAGAGGGAAAGGGGGGGCAAGAGTGGGAGGGTGAAAGAGAAAAAATATTACTGCGTTGATTAATGGCGATTTGTCGCTGAAATCGCTGATCCAATCAATCAATCAGCTGAAGGCCAATATACAAAATAATTAACAAATAATTTGCCTCGCTTTGACTGAGGGAAGACCAATCTGGCTGTCAGTAACAGAGACAGCCGCAATTATTTGGACGATTGCTTTCATTTGGACTAATGGATCGCGACATCAAAATAACAAAAGCTCTACTTTCAAGTACTTAGTGTTAGCACATATTTAAGGGTTGATTCTCCCGGAGCTCAATTGGATTATAGCTGTTTAATCCATTGAGATTAATTTAGTTTAATAATGCCCTAATGTGTTACTTGGCAACAGTGTATCGAATCTTATTAATACACAATACGAATCTTCCCACGAGGTACCAATCTCATAAAGTGGGCATAATGGATCTATAACAAGACAGGCCTTAACGACTTTACCCGGCACCTCAATGAAGGGGTCATTGACATTATTAATCCACATTACTAAGGCATTATGTAGCTTTTTGGTACCCTTTCTCCTGTGTGTGACACACCACTACCCACCTTCTGGATGTAGACCTTGGTGGTCTTGTACTGGATATACTTCTCTGCAGACAGCAGCAGGTCACACACTGTTAGCACACTCACACAGTGCCGCATGTAGTTGGAGCATCCCTGCACCAGCTCCTCCAGACCGTAGTGCTCGGCAGCATTAATTAGACCTACAGCAGAGAAATTAGCCACTCTCAGATACACACAGAATCAATCAGCCCTTCTCGGCAAACTCCCCTTTCCTTAGCTAGAGGGAGTAATCAAACAGCTGTTCTTATTAATGCTCTCTACAAATAGAAGCCCTTAAACCAATTAAAAATTAGGCAATGTTGATATTCATGTTTAGAACATTTTTCATGTCATATTTAGCCTGATGGCCAAAAATCTACCGCAAAAGAAACTTCCGTTAACATAAGCCAATGTACTACACAGGCAATATGCTACAATGTGAGGTTCACATCTGGCCTTGATCATGTGGATCGAAGTTCTGATGCTTGGGTGACGAGTATGATCCAGATTGCATTTTTTATGGAAATTTTGGATTTCATGAAATTTATTGTCTGTTACAGGTCGCATCCTATATGGATATAGATGAGACAGGTCAGCTTTTGTTTGTCTTGAAGTCTACCTTGAACCTTGGGATGGCCTTCAAACAGTCTATAACTTTTACAAAAGAAAAGCCCAAATGCTTGAAGTTAGTTGCTGTGACTCATGGTATCTAATCCCGGAGCCCTACCCCCTCTACCCCCCCCAAAAAAAAAACAAACAAACAAAAAAAACATTAAAAAAAAGAAGATTTTAAAAAGAAAAAATAATAAATAACTTCCTCTTTTATTTCAACTCTATGATTAGCCCTAAGTTGTCAGAGAGGTTACCTGAAGAAAAAAAATCATCTTTAACATATAAAACAGATATGACATCCTGACTATTTAAGGGAACATAAGTGTATCCATATTTTTACTGACCGATTAAAGACTTTGGTTCGAATGTGACAGTGCCCGTATGAAGGTATGCCATCAACTTTAGGTAGACTGGTTCATCGAACTCCTCCACCACAATTTGGGTGTGGGGTGACGTCGGGTTGATACTGTTTAGCAGGGGAACTGGAACGTCGCTGGTCAGGTGACCTGTGTCTGAAGCTCTCCGGTTAAAGAGACGCAAATTGCCTAGACCGCTTTTCATATTGGGAGGTTTAACGTCACTCAACTTCCGGTGGGGCTTCTTAGGGATGGAGGCCTGTGATTGTAGTAGTTTCTGGAATGCTCTGAAATGAATTTTAAAAATAAGCTGGTGTTTATGAATTTGCAAGTTATTCAACAAAGGCAATTTTATAATAGTCTTTCCCATGGAAAGAGGTTTCTTTTTCAAACAATGGGAGGAGGTAATGCACAAATTCAAATGCAGCTTCAGCAAATCTCTTCCAAACATACAATTGCAAAATGATTTAATTGAAATCCACTCATTCTTTCTATGCTTGCCCATAAAGCCACCTACAGGGTGCCTTCCACCATTAGAGAAGATATAAATCAATTTCTATCTGCCTACGGGCATACCTCTAATGTGGTAGATGCTTCTAAATGTGATTGATATGTAATTATGGGGTGGCCGTGCCCTACTGTGGAGATATGTCGTCATAGAGAATGGCCCCACATTCTTTACATTGGGGTTTTGGTGAAAAATTAAGAAAAAGTTTGAGCTGAATAGCAAAGGCAGTAATTGGAATGTGTTTAATCTGAGAGTACTGTGAGAAAGTTGAACATTTTCTGAATGACCAATTTGTAGGAATTGTTAAAATGTGATGATTTAAGTATAGAAAAGTAGAGGTTTGTTGAAGGTGTCCAAATTATCCATAAAGCTCCATAGTAAATCAACTTTTTTCTTACTGCATGAAGGAATGTCATTTTCAGTGAGATGTTAGGATATGCTATCAGCAGTATGTCTATATATTTCATGTTTTTTGTATGAATAGTTTCAGAGATATTCTCATTTTGGTATTTGATTTTACGACCTCACCATAAAATTATTTGTTGCAGGGAGTAGCAATTGTACTTGCCTTGTAAAATATATTGTAGGTTGAAGAAGGACCAGGGAATTTTTGGGTGATTTTTTTTATGTGTTTGCTAGATGTATATGTAAAAATGATAAGAAAAGGAGGAGGAAAATGTTAGGTTTCGATGTTCAAAGTTGATGTGAAATGAAACATGATTTATAAAGTTAGGCTTGGTGCCATGACATTAGTGTTGTAGACCAGAGTTGCGTTTCCTTATATGGTAAGGGAGGTTCGGAGGGGAAGCAGACGTCTGGGCCCAGTTCACAAGCAAATGTAAACCCGAATTAAGTCACTTAATCTCAATTAGCTTAGGCTACTTAGCTAATTCCAGTTCACAAACGTCTTTTAAGTCATTTAATCAGCTGTAAGTGACTTAATCTTTAAGTCACCTCGTAGAGGTGACTTAAAGCTTAAGCTAATTAATTTAGCTAATTTTTTTGCTGACTCATTGCTCAGTCATTGGGAAGATGGCTGCTCTTATGGAGGTCGAGGAAAGGCACAATCACTTTTTGAGGCTGGGCATGATAGGTAGGCATCTGCTGGACCCACAAAACCCACTGGAAGTGTACACAGATGAGGAGGTCAAAGCAAGATTTCGATTTTATCCACAAACCATTTACTACATCCTAAATCATGTGCTACCCTACTTGGAGAGGGGAAATGGCATAGGCTCTCCCCTCCCACCCTTGTATGAAGTGTTGATTTGCCTGCGCTATTTAGGCCAAAACAGCTTCTATGAGGTTGTGGGGGACACATTTGCTCGTTTCCCCAAATCTACATGCCATAATGCCACTCAAAGAGTCGTGCTAGCTTTGAACCAAATCAAGGGAGACCATATTGGATTCCAGCATCATGATTTGGAGCAAGTTAAGCAAGAATTTTATGAGATAGGTCAAACAGGTAAATTGATTCTTGTGTAATTTTTCATAGCATTTTATTTTGCTTCGTTCTCATTTTAAGTACACAATTATCAATAATTTTGATGCAACAGCAAAAGGGTACAGAATATATGCATGTGTTAGGGGTATGAGTTTTGGCCACATCCCTTTAAGCGCTCTCTAAAACAGGTGGTATCCCCCCTATTTTTTTTTGCTGTTTATGAAATATAATCCAAAATAGCCTTACTGGAGAAAAATATATTCTGTTCCATATATATATCCATTTGTAAACATCAGAAATCCTTACATACATGCACTGTTCTGGGTGTTTTTTTCTGATGGTTCAAAATGAAATTCCCAAGAATAGAAAGGGGGGAAATGCCCGCATCCATTGAAAAACATACAACAAATAATGTAAAATCACACCCATTCTTTGCAAAGTTGAAAATCAATTTTACACAGCATTATCAATCCATATTGTATCCTCCCTGGTTATGTTTATCCAATCAATTTATCCACAAGGTTAAGTACTCATCTGGGGGCACCTTTTTTTCTCTTAGGCCATGTTATCATAATAACTTTTGAGACCAAAAATCCCAGCGGCCAAAGGCAAGAAAAAAGCCACCTAGACTACCCTAAAGTATAGGGATGGTCGGGAATCATTGAGGGTTTGCCCATGATGACTACTGACTTTTTGTTTTAATTTCTTCAGCAAATATCTTGAAAATTCCCAACGGCCAAGGGGAAAAAAAGTAGATAAAAATAAAGTTGTATTTTGTCCATTGTGCTAGAAATCCCAGCCACAGATCAAATGGCCTTACATGGGTGCTGCTGGCAAGGGTAGGGGTTATCTGGTTCAAGTGTCCATTCCTTTCTCAGCTCATACAATATCACAAGGGTTAGGAGAGTAAGGGCTCATAGCATAGCATTTTGATAACTTATTGATAAGGACTGAACCTCCCAAATACAACAAATGAATCCAGTTTATTCACACCAATATTTACTGCTGATTACAATAGTACAAGAATGAGTAACTGCCACAATACAAAGGGATTATTCATTTCGCGCTTGCAAAAACTATAAAATGCACAACAAACTACGTTCATCAATGGAAGTTGTTATGATAAATCTGACATCGAATAATGTCAAATTCTTAACATGCAACAGTGAATCAATTTCTAAAGCTTCACATTGGCTATAACTTCTGGATGACTTTCTCTCTTTTTCCTCCAAACTCATGAGGGAATTGCTTCTTTTTTCCCTTAGTATATGTACATTAAATTCCTCAGTAAATGATTAATTTCATCCACATATCATTCCAAATGTACGTCAATGGTGCCTGGAATTTGTAATACCTAGAGAAGTTCCTGATACAAGAGAGCTTCTGTCTCAGCATTTGTCACATGAGTGTAGGACATACTTTGACTTATAGCATCATAATTCTTTCCAGTTGGTCGTGGGATGCCAGATATAATCGGTGCTGTTGATGGTGTCCATATCCCAATCCTGCGCCCATCAGTCTTTGACTACTGGCTCTACAGAAACAGGAAAAGAGTCATGTCATTGAATGTGCAGGCAAGTGCTCTATATGATAAAAGCAGCATTCGATGAAATTAAGCTGAAGTTCACTTTTCTCTCATATGTGTGCAGACTAAAGTAAGGTATTCTTCATTATAAAAGAGATAGAATGGTAAAACAGAAATCAAATTCATATGACACAGACTTTTATATGTTATGAATTATCTTTCCATATATTCTGAAACATAAAGCCCATTGTTTCCGCAGATGTCATGTGTTCCACGGTATCTAATCACTGATGTCAGTGCATTGTGGCCCGGCTCAACCCATGATTCTCGCATATATGGAGCATCTGGACTTTCAACTCTGATACGTCAAGGTCAGTTCCTTCTCATTTTGTATTTTGTTTGTAGTTGTTTTAAAATTAAAGGCACAACTACTTTTGCGATTTATTTGAATCCATTGAATAAAGCTATGTAATAGCTCTGTATCTCACCCTAGACCCATGAAATGACCCTGTTTCATAATTAGCTGCCAGCTCTACCACTCAAAATGATCATTTTATATGTCGTATATTCTTTTATGACAGTTAGCATAATGAGGTATTAGACATAATAATACCGTAATCACATAAAATAAACTACAAAGGCTGTCTATTATTATGATCTCAGTAAACCATTGCCTGTTTAGTAAAAAAAAACAAAAAAAACTCTAACATAATAGAGTGTTTTATTTCCACGAGATGCGTTTATGCTTGCAGGACACATCAAAGGGCACATGCTTGGGGACTCTGCATACCGTTGCTCCCAGACCATGCTTAAACCGTTCCCAGATCCTCCTGAACCTGGATACCAGGTAACAGGCATTTTACATGCTTTCTGAGTTCTTTATAAACATGGTGGGGGCATCAGATCTCTCCATCCTCGTAACCCCCTCCCTCTCCCGACCTTGAACTCTGCATGACAACATCCATGAACTTTGATTTGTGACTTAAATGCGTCCACAGATGTCCGAGGGCCACACTTTCCAAGTACTCTACATTGATATGACACCCAGACCTGTTTTCTTTTAAAAAAGCTGAAATCTGAGAATTATTCAAAATAAATGGGAGCAAGTTTCAATACAGGTACAGACCTCACTATATATAATGCAGTTGAATTAGAAAAATGACACATTTTCTTTATTCTTCAGGAAGATTACAATCGGGCACATTGTCGCACCCGTGTGGTCATTGAGCAGACTTTTGGGATACTCAAGAGGAGATTCACAGTCTTGACTAAATGTCGAACCCGAGATCCTGAACGAGCAGCTCTGATCGTTGTCAGCTGTGTTGTACTACACAACATAGGTAAATATTTAAGGTGGCTCACTCCCAACCCAAACACGTCCTTTGAGCAGGCCTTTGTGCATATGCCTGGCACTGTTTCCTGATGTACTCTATAAAATCTTAGTACTGTACTGGGGTGGTATGGGTGGGGATCAATCTTACAGTCTTCTGATAACTGGACAGACGCTCATACCCATTTGGCCATGGAGGTGGAGTGTATGAACTATTGAAAAATGCCTGGGACCCTTCATTCAGAATAAACCTTCCAGAAAGAGAATATGAGAAGTATAATTTGGGAAGGTTATTCAAAAATGTACACAGCTAAAAATAATTTTCTTGGAATCTTAAATAATCTTACCTGATGGACAAAACTACCAGTTTTAAGATTTTTAATTTTCTTAAAACTGGTAGTTTTGTCCGCCACTTAAGATAATTTTTCTTATTTTCTTAAATCAAGAAAAATAATTTTAGCAGTGTAGTTACTCTACGATGGCATTCAAAGAATATCCCAGTAGATTCTGTACAATCCTAAGGTAGAATTCAGGTATGAATATCTCCAAAAGTACCTTGGGACCCCCATATTTCTATAATACAATAAGTTAGTATATTTGATTAGTGTATTTCATTTTGGAACTTGTGGCGAAATTATTTTGGAAAATTTAGTCACTTTTAGTCCATGGGAGTGACCCACCTTAAAAGACTGACTGTAAATAAATATTCTTCCCTCCCTCTTGTAATTTACTAGGGTTTCAATTTATCAGGTTTTCAATATGATGACTCAAATGATTATCATTGGTAACAATCAAGAGCTGAAAAGTATGGGAATTTGTCTGATGTTTTTAGGGTAGAAAAACATGGATAGACCTGAATTATGAGGGGAAATTATAGTTCAATTCAAACTATCACCCTCATTTAGGCATCCGGCAAGGCGACATCATCCCCGTGGAGGAGGTGCAGAACAGGGAGGAACCTGTAGAGGTGCCAGAGACCAATAGAATGGGTGTCCTTTACCGTGAGTGGTATGCAAGGAGATATTTCGATGGTATGTTGAGAATCTTTCTTTTTTTTGCATCTTAATTTTCCAAGCCAGCTGAATTAATTTTAATTTCAAAGTATATTAGACTTAGCTTTAGGCTGCATAAAATGTATTTGTAGCTTTATGGACACATTGAATTCTCTAAAAAGATATGGTAAAGGAGGGATGGTTGTTGCTTTCTTTCTTTTTTTGGTGATAATGGAGCTTTCCGCTCTTGAATACACAGCACTCTGAGGCCTACCCATTGTTTGTGCATTCAACCAACACATGTACACAACAGTATTGAATGGATAGTGGAGAAAACATCTTTTTTATACCTAGCATACAAGAGACACACATATTAAGAAGAAGATGTCTGTATGACTTGGACCGTGGCGTATTGAGGCAATACAACCATGTATGGCATACGAAAAGTATTTCCAGTGATGATGCCACCATGTGGCGAGTATGATAACTACAGTGCCACCCACACATCATTGGCCGCACATTCCCCCACGTATCCATTTCCAACATAAAATTTATCAAATTCTCTGTGATTTTGATATAAACTGCAACACCAAAATTGAGTTAGGCGGAAAGTAACGTTACCAAGGTGACCCTCCCACGTCCGAACCCAGAGTGCCGGGGACAAACTGGTGCTCTGTGCACTGCGATTCCCGCCCGGGTCCCAGTCACGTAGCATAATAAAATCTCTACACTGAAGCCCTGTTCATATTTCAAAAGATTCTCATGGCCATAATAATTCCCTAAACCCTTCATTCCGGGAATATCATCTTCTCTGTCATTGCCTTCTACTCTATTACATTTGCTTAATAAAGGATGGGTTTTTGAGTTTCAAATTCAGACAAATTCATTTTTCAGTCCACATTTGTTGGCGTAGGATGGTTATAGTGGCGGTTATAGTACAATGACTTAAAAGAAATAGTTCCTCATAACTTGAGTTGAACTTCTGGGATTTTTTAACCCCAGTTCATAAGCAAGAGAGGAAATGCATTTAGTTCTTGAATGTGTGTGTCTCTCGTATGCTAGCTATAATAAATCAAAATCTATACGAGAGAGCACACATCCCCCTGTATGACAATTTGTGCAGTAACACAAGTACGGGACTCTTGACCTTCGGTCTCAAGCCCGTACTTGTGTTACTATGCTCATGGTCCTGCCTGCAAGGCTGAAAATAAAGGTTCTCTTATATTGGGTCTGACTAAGAGTTATCTCATGACCCTCAGTCAGACCCCTATTTGGTAAGCCAGTCTGTTAATGCAGCCTCATATAAATGAAACACATTATCTATTTTAATTTCAGTGTTAGACTGAGGAACTTTAAAAAATCCAGAGAGGCCCAATCCTTGCCCTGATATTTGGAGCGCATTTTGTTTAAAGCTACTGCTGTCTGTTTTTTTGTCGTTGATTCAAAGCATTATGCATTGAAATCTACAATTTACTTACACTTGGAGATGTCAAGTTGCTTACGCAGTGCTTTTATCTGTAGACGGCGCTTCATAATGTCAAGTTTCTTGAGCTTGACGTCCAATCTCAAGCACTCGCAATAGAGCTCATTCTTGAGTCTGTGGTAGTGGAAATTCCATATATTAGATTAGCTAGAGGTAATAGAAGACTGTAACAGATATCAATTGAAATTTATCATTGATTCTTTTTACAGGTTGAAGCATCAATTGTACCGTGTGGTGTACACAAAGTTCCCTCTCATGCAGAACTTCAAAAGGAATCTACTAAAACCCATCATTGCATAACATCTTGGAACCAGACTGTTCAACAAGGCAACTAGTATTTCATTTAGAGTTACTTTGTAGATTCACGAACAGAGTTAAATCCACTCTAACATGAATTTGTACAAACAGATGTTATTGAATCTTTCAGCTCGTTATGTTCTCATATCGAATAGCGTAGTTAAGACTTTGACAGGCATGGAATGAATTGCTTGTTAATTGTCTTGCCTTCAATTTTAGTCTTAGTCACAGCAGACTAAAAGTTGGATAACAGCTGTCAATTTATATGAAATTTCTGACCAGGATGAATAAAACTTAGACCAAAATATGTGTTTCTGTTGGCTTATTTGACCCCTCTTTCACATTTCAAGAATCATTTATGAAAAAGAAATTCTGTATGATACATCTTTGACAGGATACAACATCCTGGGTTAGTGCTCGATTCTAGAACTAGATTCACATACATGGCCTGGGAATGTTGAAGGGGTCGGTGATTGATTGATTTGTGTTTTACAGCACTTTAGCGGCACTAAGTGGCTATCCTGTGCTTCACAGGTTGATAATTTAACAAAAGGAATGTGTCAGTGCCCGCGCATATGTGCACCACACACATGCCCCCAGGGCATCTCATGGTGGTCAAGTCCCGCACCCTGCACTGTGAGACTCACACATTTCGACCCATTTTCATGCTGACCCTCAATATAAAGTATTCTCACACATTCCTCATAATTATGATGGGAAGTTCAGAGCAGAAAGAATTGCGAAAATATTCCAAATACTTTATTAAAGATAGGCCTTCAAGATTTCTAGCTCTAAAAGTAGGCCTAACCCCGGGGGATCATTATTTAGGCCTGAGGGCATTGACCTATACCACCCCTATATATTTATTACACCATCTTTAAAGTCCCAGGGGCATCGTTCTTCCTATAAATGCCCTGGTGGGGGGTGTGGATGGGGGGTCCCCCATGTCACATGAATCCCCATGTTCCATTTCACCTTTAAGACTCGATTTTAAGGAAGCACCTGTGTCATGGTACTAATTCTCTTGCATCATGTCACTAAGGCCCATGTCACATGATTTTAATAGAAGGCCATGTCATTATGTCGAATTTAGAGGTCCGCATCCATCCTGGGGGCATTATTCTTTATTAGTTCTTTGTATATAAGGCTATAAGCTTACATGCCCCTGTTGCATTGCCATTACCATGAATGCCCCAGGGGCATTGATCATAAGCATTACTGCCCTCGGGGCATTCACGGTAAGGGTGATGCCCTGTGGGCATTCCAAAGTTGTCTGTAGTCTATAAAAGGCAATTTCAAGGCTATGCCCCAGGGGCATAGTGACTGGTGTGATGCCCCAGGGGCATGCTGTAATTTGTCTCAAATATTATAATAAGCATCCCAACACATTTTTGGTTAAATGTTCTGAATTATGATGTTTAATTAGGCTTACCGATTACTGTCCATTCTTGATGATCGTCGGTTCCAGGATGACAGGGCATCTCTTGAGTTTGAAGGGACAGCGCTTGCAGCTGATTCCATGAGCCTTGTTCGCGATGATGTGACTTTTGACCTTGAGGAACTCCCAGAAGTCAATGGTGCAGCCCTTGATGACTTTGGGGTGGCACTTGGTGCAGATGCTGCTTTACCAGAACTTGCTACTGGACTGGTCTTAGAAGTCGATGCTGATGTAGCCCTCAGCCCTGATGCTGTCTTACTCGACTTTGATGTTGGCTTTACCTTTGCCCGTGAAGATGTGGCCCTTAACCCTGATGGTCCACGTCTTGAGGTTGAGGGTGCAACATTCAAGGTATTCAGCATTGCACCTATACTTGCATTTTCAGGTATCAGAGTTACGGCTGGCTCAGGCAGTGCTGCTGCTGCTGTGAGGAGTGAAATTAAAAGATATATATTAATACAGTGTTAGAAGTATGAAGTCTCTGGTGAAATAAAGTCAAAAACTCATTCCATTTCACATGCCCAACAATTATAAACTTATTTTGTTGATACAGACAAAACATTTCCTTGTGGTATCTGTTGGCCTGTCGGGAATTAGTGGAGTACCAACAGTTTAATAAGCCTGACATATTGGGGGTGTTACATGACCATATACCAGTTTTTACGCACATGATATTTTACCTCTACCATAGTGGCCCGTTGTAGCACATATGCAACATCTGATGTTGATAAATGGCAAGTATGCTTCTGAAACAGGGGGCTTATGTATGGCAATAAGATGAATGTTAAAAATCAAAAAGAAAAGACTTCTTAAACAAGACCCTGTGGTTATTTGAGGCCAAAAAATTGTACAGAAAATCAAATGTTAAACCTGACCTGCACTAAATGTGAACCAACGATAAAATGGGCCACTGCAGTATTTTCTTTTCTGTTGGATAGAATAAAGCTTGAGGTCTAAATGGGCCACTGTAGTATGTTCTTGAGGTCTTTTTAATGGATCACAGTGATACATTCACAAAGGTTTCCTGAAAATATAGGAGATAGAATAGGCATCTTACCTTGTGGAGCAACTGGCCCCTCCGAAGATGCACACAGTTCTTCCATACCTGTCAGGAATTATAAGTGAGTTTCATTTTACATTTTAAGTGGGTGTTCCACTGCTGTCGATCAGCCAAAATCTTGCAATTCTGATTATCTTTGATAATGCAAAACCCAGATTAGCGAAAATTTGGTTGACTGATAGCAGTGGAATAGCTGCTTGCACATTCCACGTTAAGTCTATCTTTTGAGGGTCGATTTTGAAGGCACCTCACTCTATAGTGTGTCATACAAAATGAAATGGGGTACTAATATTAACAGGTCTATTATTATTTTACATTTAAAACAATACAATTCAGATGTCATCTAGGTATAATGTAGCGGCCCCTCTCTTGAAGTCACAGCCCTGAGTCAGCCCAATTTGACCACTGTACCATAATTTGATTACTCACTAGACTCAACAGTAATTTCCACGGACATAGGTTCTGAAGGAACTGTCACATCAGATACTGATGATGTCTGTGATGACTCCACATCCTCTATACCAAGGGACTGATGTGAACCACTGTAACGTCTTTCCAGCCATTCTAGAAAAGACAGAGAATATAACTTGCTTTATTGAGAGCAAACTGCATGAACTGAACAGCTTATGTATTGTGAAAACAACTGGTCGCTAAGATTCTAGAATATATATCAGTATGTTACTTGATCTACACGGAGTACAAAGGTCACCCGAACCCGCAGCCCCTTTCATTGAATGGCACTGTGTTTAATCCACAATCCAAGGAACACAGCAGTGCATGATGTCGGCACTTGTATTTCCGTAAATCCTCACATATAGGACGCCCCTCGCGTATAGGATGCACCCTGAGTTAGGCAAAATCATATAGGTTGCATCTGGGATCAAATTTTACTCATTTTATTACTGTTCTATAGTGTAAAATCCTCGCATATAAGAAACACCCTGAGTTGAGATGAATGCTATAGGACGCACAGGGTGTGATTTTGGTGTATAAGCCACATCTTATACGCTATGGTAGTTTACGGAAGTGTGCTTTTCAAAGCAAATAACCTGGTGAGGTTACTTTTCTGTACAACATGTGGGGGTCCATATATCAGACATTATTGCAAAATAATGAAATTGAAGTTTGGAATCATGCACTTTGACAGTACTTACCTTTTGCGATGTCAATCCCCTGAATGCCTCTTATGTCGGAGTGGGTACCAAAAAGATCAAGATACCTACGCACCACTGGTGGTTCTGGAGGCTCCGCCCCACCTCCTGTTTTATCTAGCTTGGCAAGGTACTTCTTCACTGTTGTGGATGAAAGGAAAGTGCCCAGAATATTGTTACATAGACAGCCACAGGTTCATGAGAAATGCTCTATATTGAGTGTTTCATGAGCAAGTCTTGAAGCTCTGCCTTGTAGAACACTATTTAGAGGTAAACAAGCGCAGAAATGTTCAGTTTGGAAGAATTAAAGTCAATCTCAATCAACATCTTTATTTCATGTCTTTATGAAATAAATGTACTTTTTGATGAGGTGTTTGAGGTTTTTTGATCATAGCACAGTGAAGAACGGGATTGTGGGGAATAGCAGATTAATATAGAGACCTGGTTTATCGGTCCACCTAATTGTAATAAATACTCAAGAACACCTTACATCTAGTCCATGATGTTTTCAAAATATTTTTTTATTGATTATATGCTGGTCAATATCAATTGTTTAAATATAACTTTGATCCTGGGAACTGAGTGGTCTGCTAGCCTCTACAATGTAAGTAGCACTTACCTGCTGTTTTGGTGTTCGACAGCAATTTCTGCAGTTGAGCCACATCTCTTACAAAACCACTGGAAAGAAATGTTGACTTCAGTTGCAAAGTTTAATCAGCTAATCACAACAGGGCCCAACTGCTAAGCATGACTTGTTTCCACTAATGCTTATACATATTTCACAAAATTTGTCCCAAAGGGTATAAGTGCTGTAAACCTTCATGTATAAGCCTCATCCTCATATAAGCTATAACCTGAGTTGGGGGGAAGTTATAAGCCCCAGCGGGGGTCTAAAATGGTGTACATGCCTTAGTAAATTCTACAATATATGTAGAATTTATGTAAAACCTCTCATGTAAGTCGGACCCTGAGTTTAGGAACATCCTATAAGCCTCATTAAAGGTCTGAAATGGTCCATGAGCCATTGGTCACCGAATTCAATAAAAGTTGTTACTGCAATAAAATATTTATCTTTACACATCTTTTGTGTAAATCAGGGGGGTGCGCTCATGGCAGAAAAATTAGAGCGTGTGCCCTTATTAGAATGAATACGGTATTTGCCGGGTTTTACGGTCATTAGGGAGTGGTCATTATTTATCAACAGGGGGTTGGTGGGCTTTTGTATGGCCACAAGAAAACGTTTTACACCCCACTTGACAGGTGACATGTAGACCCTTTGTCTAGACCACAATTGTGGTACTCTTCTACAGTTTAATAAAATCACGGCTACGACTTTGAAAGAAAAGTTATGTTTAGATATCCTGACCAACCCTAATTCTATTTCCAAACCTTGTTCTGTCAAATCACCCAAAACCGAGCAGAAATTCAAGAAACATAGGCAAAGGTTCAGGAGTATTGGGTATGACTCAATACGACACAGAAAGATGAAATAAACTATTAACAATTTAAATGTTTTATGCTGTTATTAGCTCTGAGATACGGAGGTTGGTTATCTCGGAGGGATGAGATATGGATCTTTAAGGTTAATTTTATGGTGTTTGATATTCCACTGTTCCTAGCATGAAATAGATACGTTCATTTTCAAATTAAAGCTCAGATCATCAGGGATCCAACCTGACTTGAATAACCTGTGTATATAGAGTTGTGAAACGTCAGCTTCATACAATCACTTTTTTTCTCTCATTGGTTTGAAAACCATTTCCATTTGAACGAAATCTAAATAAAAAAACAACCTTACCCACCGACCGCAGTTATCTTTTACAAAGTTACCTGAACACAAGAATCTCTGTGCTCTATATAAAAGGTACAGTTTTCTTTTCGATATTATTTTTAGACCCTGATTTGTTATGTATGATATACCGGTATTTGAAGCTCCTAATCATGAAAAAGAATGATTGTCTTACTTAATTATTAATGTAATTAGGTATGTGTGTAGCTGATTCAGCAAAGTCAAATTCTGACATTAAGTATACCGTAAAACCTCACCCTAAGCCTACCTCACCTATAAGCCGAATGTGGGTTTGAGGGAGAAAATTCAGCTTACAGGAGAACTGATTTTCTCTTTTTTAATATTGTAATAACCAGAGTCGACAACTTGTATAAAGAATTGAATATAAAGTTACAGCCATTGTTGTTGTTTTATTTCTTATTGACCTTAGGGACTACCAGGCACTTGTCATCAGTTACTTGCTTCTACTGACACCGGTACTTATAATTGCTTAGAGACGCCACTCTGTTCACAGACTAGAGACTAGCCACCGAACGCCGATAGGTCCTGGCCGCCGATGGTGACGTCACAAAGCTGTGACGTCACCGCCGACATGCCCCCTAGTGGCCACAGTGCGAACCCACTGCTCGGATTTATTACAATATATTGTATGAAAACCTCACCTATAAGCTGAATTAGAGTTTAGGGATAGATTTCGGCTTGTATGAAAAAGAAATCACCAAAAATATTCGGGCTTACAGGTGCGGTTTTATGGTACTGCTGGTACCAAAAGGAGAAGTTTACTAAGGTTAAAAGCATTTTAGGGGAAGACATTTTGACATGAACTTGACAGAAACATTTTAGTTATAAATGTTTCATTTTGAAAACATATTTGGTTTCCTTGTGCAGAAGCCACACATTGTATGCATGGTTTTATACCAAGTTCTTACTCCCCCCTGCAAACTCACGAGACCCCCCCTTGTTAAAAAATGATCATTCCCTGACTTGGAATTTGAACCTCCACGTTTGAAACGTGAATAAAACGAGAGGGCCATTTTAGAAACATGGGAATTTTATAGGTACTTGAGCTAATGCTCACGTTTAGGACATGGCAGACTTTATGGATTTCCCCCTAGGCTACAGCACTAATGTGTAGATCTGCAACCTGGACCTACAGCCGTCACCACTTCTCCTTTCTCTGGCCAGGTTCTGCTATGCCCCCCCCCACACACACACCAACTCTTGTCTGCATCTGCTGTGGCAGTTTGACGGGACGTCACTGCTAATGACGCTCTTGTACCGATATTAACTTTTGTTTTAGGGCAGGCTTTAGTATAGAATGTATGCCCTGCCCCTTGGCCTGCCAAAGACGTAGAAAGATTTGTCACAAAACCAAATCCGACACAATATTCTTCATTCAAACTGAGCAGACACCAATGACAGCTTTAAAGTTTGGCAACAGAGCCGGGAATGACGTAATACTAAATAGGCCTAGTGGTGGCATAGCAAGCAGACGACGCTACAATGATCAGAAAATGTATTATGTACAGGTACTTACCGTGCCGCCATAAATCTCTGCAGCTCTCTCCACTCCTTCATTTGCAGTGCGGTACCCCTCCCTGGGCCATGATTGTCTCCCTTTAACTTTTCTTCTCTCAAAGCCACCTCATCGAGGAAAATCAGGGTGAAGCTCTCCTCAGCTTTCGCCATGATGATTTGCATGTGACGTCATGTTTTGGCGCGAACATTTGCGTGGTTTTCCCACCTCCCACAGTGGAGATTTTCACTTTTCCAGGTACATGCTTATTGATTCGTCTTTTATATTCAACTGGCTTTTCTGTTAAGTGACTTAATGAAGTGAATTAATTAATTTGCTTATTGGCTGTTTGTGAACTCGGCATTAAGTCATTTAAATTAAATGACTTAGATAAGTAACTTAATTCCCTGGTGTAGCTAATTTGCTTGTGAACTGGGCCCTGGTCTTTAGCATACATTAACTTGTGAGACTATCCATATATGGTCATAGATTAGGGTTGGAATAGATTCATATGCATGAATGGCGATCTGAATGAATGTTTCAAGTTGTTTACAAATTGATACATCAAAACATGTTTATGATAGGGAATGTGATACAATGTTATAAATATGTATAGTTTTGATGAAAATAAGGGAACTTACTTTGAAAGTGTTTGTGGTTAAAGCAAAAGATTGCCAGAACTATTTTCTCAGTGCAGTAGACCAGAGTTGCATATCCTTATATTGTAAGAGAGGGGGAGCAGGGAGCAGGTGTCTGGTCTTTAGCATACATTAACTTGTGAGACTATCCATATATGGGCATAGATTAGGGATCTGACAGATTCATACGCATGAATGGTGAGCTGAATGAATGTTTCAAGTTGTTTACAAATTGATATATCAAAATGTTATGTTTATGTTTGTGGTCAAAGCAAAAGATTACCAGAACTATTTCCTCAGTGCAGTAGACCAGAGTTGCATTTCCTTATATTATGGTAAGGGAGGTTGGGAGGGGAGCAGGCGTCTGGTCATTAACATACATTATGGTGGTTTACTTGTGGGAATATCCATATATATATGGTCCATATATAGGATTGCATCATTCCCTGGTGGGAATGATGCAATCCTGTTTTCCCTCCACTTTCTCTGCTCTCTTGTTCCATGGCCCCCCATACTGGTAACTGGTTACCATTTGAACTGCTCTCACTTAAAATTGCTGTCTAGTTTCCCCTATGCATAGTCATGGTTGCCAATCTCGTGTAGCACTGAAATGTCTTACAGTGGCACCATTATATAGTAGGCTATTGGGCTTCAGCCATATAGTAAGGCAATCAACATATAGCTCAATCGCAAAGCGAGGAGTTGTATAATGCAATTCATGTTGAATAATTATAATAGTTTATATAGAGTGTGCACTGCTGCAGGCAGGCCAGTAGGCCTCTCCCTTCCTCATTAAAGCCACTGTTTAGCATTTCATTGTTTTTGACGTCATTGCACGATTATGTGACCCCCATTAAACAGGTTTCGAGGATTTTGTTAATTTTCAACAAAAAGGAAGACTGGGCATAGGCTCTCAAATCATCCAAAACTGGGTGTGATTTCACCCCTTGAACACTGCGCTTCAGTTTACACCGCTTTTAATATCATGGGAAACATAACTCCCAATGTGTGAAAAAGAGTCCACAATTTTCAGTGTGGGTTGATTGTAAAATTGGCAGCAATTCTCTAGCACCAGGTGACCTCAGACGTCACACCATACAGGTGGGCTCTCTCCCTCATTCGCCACAGAATGCTTCTCTTGTACACACGTACAGCGAGTGAACTCCATATCTATTTCCCACCCGCCCACGCATTATCAAAGACTAAATAATCACAGACTGGTGCTTCGCACACTCCCTTGCAATAGGGCTCGCATTTCAAAAGCTGAACATTGACAATGGATTTACTTCTACTGAACTCAGCTTATATCTATGTGATATTTATAACCTGTGATTAATGCATTGCTCTTATTTGTCATTTTATTCTCATTCATATAACTCATGTTTTAAACCTGCACATTTCTTCTTAATAAATGTACTCCAAACTCTTATCTGGTGTCCCACAATTTTCATTATGGCCACACGACCATGAAATCTGCCTGCCTTTGTCTGGATTGTTTATCTAAATCCACCAAAACCATCGGGGGCGTAGGTAAAGGGGTCGGAGGGGGAGTGAATGCCCCCCCCCCCCCCCGCAATAATGGGAAGGTACCCTATTCATAAGCATTTTATCCAAGATTATCGGTCGCCAACCGAGACTCTCCCCCCTCCCCAAATAAAAAAAAAAATGCTTCCTACGCCTCTGAATAGTAAACCACAAATATATCACATGCTTTCGATTAATTGTGTGTTAGAAGACTTTCACAGGCTGTCACCCAAGTTCTCAGACAGCCAGTAAATTTGAGTTTTGAACTAATCACATTTTACTTTTTTTCGATACCATTCATTCATCTCCGGTCGTTATCTTAGTTCTGCTTAAGGCAGTGAAAGTGAGCTTCTAGAAGATTAGTATTCATAATCACTGGAATCATTTAGACAAAAGAAAAATAGACCCATTATGACTTGTCGGAAAACATAAGCCCAAAGATTTATGCAGCGGCCACAAAGCAGCGAAATTATGTATGAGAACTTAGAAGGTCCAACACTTTAGCCCAAAGACATACTTGTAAATAGGCTTAATTCTGACAAAGCCCTTTAACCTATTAGGATATAATATTAGGGCCCCAGACAAGTAAAATTGACAAGGGGACAAGGGCACTTACTGAAATCAACAAGAGACATGGGGCTGAGAGACAAGGGACAAGGCCACTAAAAATTGACAAGCACTTTTTAAAAAGGGGACGAGCATTTCTATAAAATCGACAAGGGATATGGAACCCCTGTCTAGGGCCCTGTAGACCTATGTCCATTAAACAAATAACTACTATGTCCAAGAGACTAGAGATGTCAGACCTTCAGAGGTCCATCTATTTTCAGATGTTCAAACTTTCCTAAAAATCAGACATCTTAGAGGCTTCTTCCAATAGGTCATAATTTGGAAAGAGACAATTACATTAATCATAGATACACTTACAACCTCCCCTTTCTACTTCTAGGGAGCATTAAAAGCTGAGCATAGTCCAGGCTTCAGCAGGTGGAATTAAGCATGCCTTGTGCTGCCCTCTAGCCTTTTCTAGACAAACCACCTTGCAGAGATCCTCTGATCTCTGAAATCTCATTTCAGAGGACATGAATCTAAGCTGGCTGCTGATTAGCTGAAATTCTGATGCAGTGTTCTTAATTCTCTTTTTTATGACCATCTATTCTAGAGATGATTTTGAGTGAGGGGAACAGGTTGAAATGAAGACAAGATGGGTGCTTTAAGCATAATACATTGGGGGGAATGGGTGCTGTGCTAACACCCAACCATTTTCAGAGGTGAGCCCATACCCAACTGACATCTCTGAAGAGACAAATGAACATATACACATAATAAAGTACCATTTACATCATAGTTAAATCTGCTATGCTTGCCATATATAGATATGGGGCCCAGAGCTATCGGTAGATGTTCCTATTAGTTATTCCTCCGTGGCCACCTACCTGCATGCAAATTGTAAGCAGAACATATCCCAGTGCCAGAGGCCTTGTTTGCCATCCACTCTAAGGGACAACACAACAAGTAGATACAGCATTGCAGTATGAACCTATACACATTATATATTCTAGTAGCACCTACTTGCTTCGTGCACAGAGTATGGCTTTGACGCCGTGAACGGGAACCCTGTTCTCCCCGACCAGGAAGACTACGTCACACATGTCAGGACATAACGTCAACACCTTCAAGTCTTCAGCCAGCTGAGACGTATTTGTTAGGGTGGACACTTCCGGTGATAGCTGCTCCTGTGCATCTGTAAATGATAAATGATATGGAGTGAATAAGTTGTGTCCAATGTGATAGAACAGCGGAATGGGGCTTCTATAGTAATTAAAGGCGATAGAATGGGGAGAAGTGGAGCTTCATGAAGATGTAGCATGAAGCGATGGTGAAATGGAGCTTGAATACAAAAGAAAAGGGCATTCAAATTACTAAACGCACAGGTTACGATGAAAGGATGATACATCCCAAGTTACACAGTGCTCCTATATGTGTACAAGATCGCAGGATAAAAGGGGTTGCTTCACAAATCAAGATGAAACACGTACATAGAAATGAATCGTTTCAACTAAAACTATCATTGATATAGAACCAAAGACAGCTAGAGTGACGGTCAGGCTACTGTGAAACTGATGTCTGACACCCAGGAATAAGAAGTATATCCTAGGGCTCATTCTCTCGAAATGGGGTCGACACTCTAGGCTAATTCAGACCACTTTTTCCTATTCCAAGCCTTCTCTGCCTGAGGCCAAACGCCTACTGACCTTACGTCCCCTATCCTCCACTGCTCAGGAGTAGGGGGTGGGGGAGGGCGGCTCCTGTGAGCTGCTGTGTCGGGTGGATTATCCACCCAGCCTCAGGTTGGGAGCTGCATTGAATCGGGTCTAATCCGACCGGACACCACCTCAGGCCATGCACGGAGAAATTAGGAAAAAAAACAGATCTGGCGCGGTCTACTGATCTGTGTGGGCCAGGAGGGGGTTAGGACTGGAAGGTGTTGATTGGAGGAGATATGAAGGTTACTATAGTGAATGGGGTGCTAGATTGGCAGTTGATGTGAAGAGCTATGCAGGTAGATATAAGATCCTCTACCATATGTATACATTGAGACCTTGATGGATATCACTGGCTGTGGGAAATTGACATTATTGAGGTCATGTCCGGTGGGTAAGAAGTGAAGAAAAGAGTAAGTAATACTTATTTTACCTATTTGGACATTCATGTCATATTTATGACAAGAAAACTACATTAGACACCAATAACCTTTTAAAAATGGCTTGAATTAGGCGCACAGTGAGAAAAAGAAGGCAGCCGCAGACATGTAGTGATTACAAATAATAAAGACCTTTACTACCAGTGATGATTTCGAGCGGTTTCTTACTAACCAGTCCTTTTTGGAGGATTTTTTCAAACATTTCTGTCTATCAACTATGATTTTTGTAAAAAATACTTGTAAAATGAATTTACCACGTGTAAACTATCCTGATTAACATCTAGATGTTTTATTTGCTCCTAGAATTGTTAACGCAGCCCGCCTGGCACTCTTTGCCCCCCCCCCCCCCCCCGTCAAAGTCACATTACTTTCGACAACCCTGCCGGCTTCAGTTTTTTTAACGGTATAGGTCTACAAAGACATTGTTATGCACATTTCCATGCCAGTAAAACCTGCGCGGAGAGTCTTCCACCGTTGAACCCAGACAGAATGGAGGCAATTGTGGCTGCAGCCATCTACCTCTAGTTAGCAGTCGGTGGTCCCTCATTAGTGAGTGCTGAATATCCTCGTCACTCCTTCCTTTACCAACGTGGCCTCAAGAGAATATGTACTCCATCAACCCCTGACCTGCACACAACCCCCCCCCCCTCCTCTTCCCCAATAGTCTCAACTCGCCCGGTCTCTTACACCCTATATATAGGGGTGTTTTTCTGTGTCAAATTTCTATTGTGGTATAGGGGTAAATGCAAGGGCCAGAACTGGCTCTAGAAATCGTGTAGGAGAATGAAGCTATATATAGTACAGGTGTGATCACTCTTAGAGGCACCATATTGGTACGGACTGCTTGACAGTAGGCTCAAAGCAAACATGAAACATTGCAGACACCGTGAAAACCCCATGGGCTCAAAGCAGATATGGGACTAGAGTGACTGACACTTTTCTACCCTTCTCTCCACAACCGTTGCATGGAGACTGTGGGTAAATGAGTCTTATGTTGCCAAGTTCCATGCATCGAATCACTAGTCAGTCCACTTAGTGTTGCCTTTGCTCTTTCAAGAGACGGGTGAGGGCAATTGTGTTTGATTCTTACTCAGACCATCTCACTTGCTCAAATCAGGCGTTCTTTTAACCATTCCCCCTACTTCAAACCTTCTCAAGAAAAGGGGTTTGAAGATTGAATGGCATTTGAACTGCATGGCATTGGTTAACAGCTAAAGCGCAGAGTGAAGTTTTAAGAGTAACTTCTCGAAATCATGATTGTCTCTTTTCAGACACTGTTTAACCATTCAAAGTATATAGGAATATTGCACTATTCAGCAGGAACCAGTACAGAAACCAGGTGCTGGCATACGCAAGATAGCATTGGGGGATGTCTAGCTTAAATGGCAAGGACCTAAATGTCCTTCCGATAGTGGTTAACCAGTTTGACGACATGGGGTCGCCAACAGCCAGGTATTGCTGTTCAGATGGTGAAAAAGGGAAATCAGCTTCAAGATTTTCACCTGAGGCAATTAATCAGAACAGGCCTTTTCATTGACATTCTATCATTTTAAATCAGAACCATGTCTTCAGCATTATGGCTGAAAGGATAGAGCACTGACCTACACTAAACAGATGATACACAGATGGACCATTCAAGACTAGTATAGGCAACTAATCAAATTACACAGAAATTTAATATAGATCTCGGCAAATGCTACATTTTTAAGAAAAAAACAAATGCATAATTTCCAAATCACATCCTACGCATATATGCATGTTGCTCCAGGTGAATGATCTAACCATGCAGCATAATCTATGCTTGAAAAAATACAACACTTCAATACTACATTGTAGTTAAGAGTAACACATGTTTTACTGGAAGGGTGTGCCTGCTATTCTAGGGAAAATTGGCAGTGAATTTTGAAATCATAGCATACTGTGGCTATATTATGGGGGGGGGGGCAAACTGTGGTGGTATTCCCTCGAGGGCCTCAAGTGTGGTATTCCCTCGAGGGCCCCAAAGCATTAGCATTGTAACTGGGACTACTGAGCTGTGAGCAAGCTGTGCAGACAGCCCAGACGCACCTGTGGGGCTATTATGGTTATGGCATTGTATAAGGTAGGTAGCTGGGACTGCTGAGCCATGACCAAGCAGTACGGGGGGGGGGGGGGGTAGCTCAGGACCACGCAGGCAGGAAATCCCGGGGAGGGGGGGGGGCACTTATGGATATGTGGAAACCATGTCTGTACACAAACGAGCAAAAAAGGTGGTATTTTTTGGACCATAGGAGCAGACCCACCCGGACCTGTTGTAAGGGGTCCTTTTAGGCCCAATTTGGGCAAAAAAGGGGAACATTTTTAAAGGACTTTTCAACAGCTAAAGAATTTTTCAAATATTCCAATTAGAACCAAAGTTAGAGTTTGATATCAAAAGGTATATTTATTCCTTAAAATCTGGACTTCTTTTCAGGCAAATCATCATAATATTGCCGGGAAAGGGGTACTTTTCCCAGGAAATTCTGACATTAAATTTTGTTGGCCAGGAGAGGGGTATCTTTTTCCAGAAAATCTCAAAATATGGCCAGGAAAGGGGTTCATTTTATGTGAAAAATCCATTGAAAGGGTGCTCAAATTGCGAGTTTGTCTTCTTGCACTCTAACAGCAGCAAAAAGGGTACTTTTCCAAGCTGATTCCCATCAAAAGGGGTATATTTTGGTTGAATTTCCTCCCGCTAAAGGTACCAAGTCATTGAACATATAGGGACTGACCTCCCAGGCAAGAAACCTCTGCAGGCAATCTAGGGCCATACAGAGAATCAATCTAGTCTTTGACTTTAACCGTCCTGAAAACACCTTTTTCATAAATATTTTGAAAAAAAAAAACAGAATAGGAAGGACATCTATGTCAAGCATTAGATGACAGATAGATTGGAGAGATTTACCTCTACATAGCTTTTTTTCTGAACAGAAGCAATCTTTCATTTCAGACTATTCTACCAACCCCAACAGCAATAAGGTTGTGCCTTCTCTATATATAGATATATCTATATATAGAACAGGCACACCCTAATAATGTCTTATGTATGCTTAACATGTAAGGCCTACTGGGTTTGAAACCCCGACTTCAGCAGCAAATCTATTTCAACGTACAAATGGATTAACATCACTCTAAATAACAAGCAAATAAGACACTGTTCTCTCATAATGAATAAGTGATAGATTAAGAGTCATAAAACCTTGGATCTCGAGGATTTGCTACAAAACCTCCGAGGCAAGCTCCGTTGGTTTTTTTTTTTCATTACATAAATATGGATACCCTGAATAAGAAAGTTGGATGAGGTTCGTATCTGGTGTTCCAATTCTGAAACCTGAGGAAAATGCAAAAATCTAGTATTCACAAAATAATTTCACAAGGGCTCTAACCACAACGTCTGAGCAATAAAAAGACTCACTGTTTGTGGTATGACTGAAAAGAAATGATTTGCCTTGTAAAGGTATTAAAAAATGGGCACTTTAACAAGCGCAGATTATCTGAAATGGTATCGTACAAAATAAAGCCTTACCGCCAACACTAGATATTATTATCTTATGATGGGTATGTCTCTGAGTGTCATGTTTATGAGATTCTCCCTTTTTGCTCCACCGCAAGCTGTCATCAGGCAAACCTGGTGTTTATGATGCTCCTAGGGAGTCCATTATCAGGGCCAAGAAATAAATACAACCACTTGATGACATTTCCTTACTCTAGGGGACTCGCTAAGGATCAGGCAGGTGATGATTAAAGCTCAAAAAGGGAGCCTGAGCCTTATCAGAGTCTGTCCCTTGAAAATTACCATGGGGCTGCTTAAGGCGTTCATCACCATCAGTTATCAAAGGTGGTGGCCATCCCTCCACTGCTACCCACCTGCTCTGAACCCCAAGGCCCATGCGCAGCAAACCAGCCAACACTAAGCTTCCATGAGACCAGGATCCCCCGGAACCGGAAATACCTTTCCTGTGCAGGGAACTGTATTATGGGATCTAGTCACGGGACCAGCCTGTGGTCTCTGATTCAGAAAATGAGAGAATGAATTGTGTCCAAATGGGTCAATCTACCTTGCAACTGAGGGAAATTGGTACGTTGGACTGAATATCATTGATAAGTAGGCAAAGAGTGACAGGCTGTCATTTGCTAATAATGGTTGACAGCCATATATATGAAGTGTGATATGGATCCGCTTTGAAGTAGATTTGCCTTGTTTCTAGTAAAGAAAGATTGATGCGGTACTTTGACAGAATTTACACTGAAAAAAAGGTATAATGACATAATTAATTAATCTTGCTAAAGTATTTCATTGTGTTGCTGCTCTGTTGCCATCAAACAGGCAAAGGTAATTTGCGCATGTGTGTGAAGAAAATTAAATGCTGCTCTCCTTGAATTGCCATCTACTATACAGGAAGAGAACCTCTTATCCTCTTATACTGCGTGTTCTCTACCTTGTACTTACATCCCCCACTACTCTATGTACTATGCTTTATAGCACACAGCAGGACTCACTCAGTTTGCAATATCTACACTCTGGCCTACACTGGTTCAATAACTCACATCCCTTAGCTCCAATACTTCATTCATCCCTCCTCATATGAAGAGGCCTATCTAGGGAATGGCAGCCATGGCTGACAGCTGGCATTATACCACGATTTCGGAACTTCCGGTGGGTTTATATGCAGTTTAGCCGTGCATTATTCTGCATATACCACCCATGTGCATTTTTGAAATTTTTGGTATATACTTTTTCGGGGTCAAGTTGGACTTAGAATATTTTTGGAAATGTTTGGCGGACATACAAAGCCAGTCTAGCCATCTTCCATTCTGAAAAATCGTCCAAACTCGTATTAGAATTGAACCCCGGCCGCAGTGGTGGTAGGCGAAGGCCTAAGCCATAGCGCCACACTGAACGGTGATGAAATCCAATGCGAAGGTAAATAAGTTCTAACCTGCTAAGTTTCCAGTCAGTTTTCGTATGGAATCCAACCTTTTCATGTTATAATATTGAAATCCCAAGAAGTTTTCGATCCATAGACGAGTAATGCGTGCTAGTTTTCTCCATTTTCTTCGATATAAATAAGAATCCATTGATTTTCCCAACGTACGCGAGTAGCGGCCCGGTTCGCTCTGTGCGAAGCCATTGCTTTTCTTCCTTGACCTATATCCACATCCGGGCCACTGACACACTTTCGCCGAACAAGGAGGCGGGTGGGAATGGCCGGACCGCGACTCGCGTACGTTGGGAAAATCAATGGATTCTCCTTTATTTTGAATATATTGGACATAATACGTATGGAGGGATCATCTAGACTATCTAAGGATGTGTATGTATTAATTTGAAGACGTGTCATGGTTGGATTCCATACGAAAAGTGACTGTATACACAGCGGTACCTCTCCCAGCAAGGAACAAAAACAATGGCTTCGCGCAGAGCGGACACGGACCGTGTCGCTTGCACTTACAAAATGCCTTCTCGTGGCTATATTCTGTGGATATCAGGTAAGAAATTAATACAAAATGAAGGAAATGGTGGTATAAACCTATTAGTTCATGGATGTTGGAGCCCACGGGGAGTCTATGCTGGATATACCCTCGCCGCTCCGCGGCTCGGGTATATCCAGCATAGACTCCCCTAGGGCTCCAACATCCATGATCTATTAGCTTAGTATGGTGACAGTACACAGCTGGTACAGGAAACCAAACATGACGAGCCTCAGCCACATGTGAGTTGGGAGATGTAGGTCTGGCAGACATGAACCTTCACACAGATCTTAAGGCAAACAGTGCCTTGCCATATCAGAGTATCCCTCTGACAGGCACTTTGAATCAGTAGGGTAGTATCAACTGGTCTATGTACCGTGCATATTTTTTGCCCTTTAGTGTTACCACCTGGGGTTTACCACTTGGGGGTTTCTGGCACCTTTGCCTTGTTGTGTGAATTTCTCAATACATATGCTAATAGGTTTGGAACGTCTTCAGACCTTCTGAGACACAGGCATGCTGAAGTCCAGGCATGCTAGATGGACCTATAATGGTCTTCAAATGGTATATCTTATGGAAGACAATATCGCAATTGCAGACTCATGATTGTCATTCATGTATTTCAATAGTCTCGTTTATCTATACACGTCTGAGTCACCTACACTATAGCAGAAACCGAGATATAAAAAAAAGATGCGCCAAACATGGCACCTAGTGGGACTAATTTCAGCTCTGTAATTAAAGCACCCGTGGTAATTCCATTAGCTTCTCACAATGGAACAGACTTTCTAATTATATAGACAGTTCACACCTCAACACCGTCTCCTTAATTACATTTCTTTCTTTTTTTGTATGGTCTGTGGGCACGTCAGAAAATGCTACGGAAATAGGTGTCTAGACAATAGAATGGTTAGATAGAAACCCAGTCACCCATATAATAGAGTGACCCCCGATAAAGGAAATCTACAAAGCCTGCAATTGAAGCATTGTGATTATCATAGTACCCATGAACGACGAATATAGAGGCAACATATGCCATATATAACCAGCATTTGTTTTTGTTGTTCTTTTTTCTTTCAAAAATATCTGCCTTTGTTGTGAAGACATATTCCCTGAACATGCACGAATCTTTTTGACCTCTTGCTGTGGGGATTTGCTATTCTTCCTACTTGATGTCTATACTAATAAAGAACAAGGTTTATTTAATGCCTTATTTAAGGCGAAAATACTTGCATATGTGGCACACCCTGAACCTATGCCAAAGCTATAAGGCGCACCTGCAGTTGGGCATTTCGGACAGCGCAATACTGTTCTATAGCATGAAATCCTCGTACCTAAAAAGTCATCACCATAACTTAAACGGATTCTATAATTAGGGGTCTACCGTGGCTTGTACACAAGTACACAAGGTATAACCAGATAACGGCTGTTCGCTCTTAGCTATTGGCAGAGAATAAAAGAGGTGCTCCACGCTCAATGTGTAGAGTTGGCCCAGACTGCTAATTAGTAACAGGGTCCTAGCTAAACAGGGCCGACTGTCACTTTTTAGTGTATTAAGAATTCTTCTTTCAGCGTTTTGTAACAGGACAATACCTATTAAAAAACAAATGAGAATATATATAGAATTGTGGGATTATTTCAGGGCTTCTGTGGCAAAATGAAAAATAAATCTGACCGACCCTACCTATTTCTTTTGAAAATGTTACCTTAAACAAACAACCCATTTTTGGCCTCGGCAGTCAATGGTTCCTCATTAGTGAGTGCTGGTAATCCCTGTCACCTTTACTCTATAAATGTGGCCTTGGGATAGTGCATACTCCATAACCCCTTGACCCATGCACAGCTCTCCACCTCCCTCTCCAACCTTCTCAAATATCCTAGTTCATGACACCCTATATAAGGGTGTAGGCGGTCTCACATAGCCATACCTGCTCATTTTCATGAAGAATGTGTAGTCCTACTTGGCCAATGTCTCTTGTGTGTTTTCATAGCCTTTTAGTAGAGTGTTTTAGCACCCTAGACTCCGAGGCAGTGCTTTGTCAAAAGAAAGCACACGTTGCCTGTATAGCAGATTATATAGTGGAAAATCAACTCTTATTTCATGCATTAGACAATCTGATACTGAGAGAGGTGAGGCCTAGTTTGGCAAAGATTCCTTATTAACTTTGCTTTTCCGGGAAACTTGTGACCGACTCTGCAAAATAATTAATGAGATCGTCAATCAGAATGATTCGATCATCTTGATAGTTTTCTTCTTTTTTTTCAAATTTGATCCAATTCTGATTATTTTTTTGGAAGGCCTCTTTCCATGGCTTCTTTCAATGTCACTTTGGTTTAGCTGCATAGTGAAGATACCCATTGATAACAGGGACAAGAAGGTGGGCTCCAGAGAATAAAGAAAGATAGGAATGCCTACCCAGGCAAAATTGGCAAGGACTTAAAAAGGTCCCCCTGCAGATGGTGGTTAAACCAGTGAGACAAAAAAGGCACCAGGCGACAGCGATGTTGCCTGTAACCAGAAATTGCCTTTCATATAACTGTTGAGATGATGAAATGGGAAAAGCTTTGACATTTGCACCTGAGGCAATCAGTGGCACAGGTACTCACTAACACATTATTTCCATTAAAATATTCTATTACTATGGGGCTTTCTTGATCAATCATGAAAGAAATGGAAAAAAAGTTTTTCTTGTTGATATAGACTGTTATTCAACGACCGTTCCCAAATTATGCGATATGCTTAATGTATAATCCAACAGTTCCCTCTCTGACTTCGTGAGATGAAGTTATGATTGCATAAATGTTTTATTGTAATAATTAGTTGGTGGCAAGGTTTATACTACACGCTAAATCAACTTAAGATAAGCATTTACTATGTCTCCTTCGCCCTTCGTACTTTTAATCTCATTATCTAAGTAGTCCTAGCGTTCATGTCTTGAAAGGTTTCATTATCAGAGACAGGAAAAATATAACTTATCAGGCTTAATGATATTTCCTTTCTCTTGTGTGGTATCCTTTTGATGAAACTTCACTTCCTTCTACCTTTTTAGATGGGGTGGTTTTCCGCAATTTTATTTGGGAGGGGGTATTGGATGAGGTTAACAAAAACAGTAAGTAACCTTTTAAGTAATTATTGCCCTATTCCGAGGTAGCAGGTTATCCCATTGGCGCGGCCATTGCTGGAGCTTGTTATCAGCGAGTTATAAATACTGATAAGACCTATCAGATGGGTACCAGTTGGCCCCAAGAGGATCGCAGTGAATAATTGGGATCATCTCATTGGTTAATAATTCAACCTGCTAAGTCTGTATAGCTTGGATAGTGTGCCTGCACTACACTCTCTACTGTAATCATCAAGGCCCATTCACTGAGAACCGGACCATGTGGCGTTTCACTGAGGGTACCATACCCTAGAGCCGGAAATAGCCTGCCCACACCTGTGACACATTGTGGGGGCTGATTACATTACCAGGTTTTGGCCTCTGATTAGGGAACTTAGAAAATAAATGGCAACTAAATGGGTCAATCTGGCTTCCATCTGAGACTAATGAGTATCAGGGACTGTGCTGCCAATTTATTTAAAACCAGAGGAGCTCTCTTCTAACGCAAGCACATCATTGCTGTACATGGGTAATGTTGAAAATAGTATCATAGTGGTATGTAAGTACGTTTAACCATGATGAATTTCTTTTGGATAAACCGCAATACAAAGGTTTGTCTTTATCAACGTCCGATAACATGACCAGAAAAGCTTTATCTGTGATGATCAACAGACATCTGGAATGCTACTTCTGGTCCAAACTCTTGGCTGAGATGTCGACAGGAGAAAAGGAAAATGATACTGGTCAGTAAATAATGTAGATAAATGAAGAGCATATCTTCTAGGATGTATGGGTATGTCTGGTAGGAGGAACAGGAACTCCATAAGAATGATAGTCTAAGTGTCTACAACTGGACACAGCCTTCAATAACTCTTGTGCCCATGAAACAAACCCTCCTGCATTCAGCGTCCTTACTGTGGAAGGACATGTCTGATGGTTGGATGTAAAGCAAACCAAGCATCTCCTTGTGACAATGGCATCAACAAATAGTGACACTGCATGCTTACATGGTATTCAAGGGAAGGGGGGGGGGGACCTGTGTTATTCTCAGGCTTTGCTTTCGGACCTGCTCAAACCAAACTAATGCTGTCATGTCAGAAACTACAGTTTCCAACTACCGAGTAGATACTATTGGGTGCATGGCCTTGGTAAGGCAATGATGTAGACATGGCTGGTTCATTTCACTACATTATTCCTAGGCATAAAACAACAGATGATATATGAAAAGGTAAAGCAAGAAATGACAATGCCCGACCTATAACATGAAGCTTCCTATAGTAATTGGCCAAGGGTAATGGAACGCAGGGAAAGATTTTATATAAATCCATTTGCCGTATTCCTCACTCAGATTGTCTATATATGCTACATAAAATAAGCCATTCTTGCTAATACATTCAAAGGTAACCAAATCAGATGTACTGATTGGGGTGGGACCTTTCGGCAGCAGACTCAAACCTTCCTACATGGGGCCAATCCCAACAAGTATACCCTGTAGCGCAGTCTATACATCTCTTTGATGCCTTCTTCTTTTATCTTCCGCCTTCACAGGAGCTTGAAGGAACCATCTTCTTTAATTAGATTCTAGTTCAATAATTACTGCAGTCACTCCTCCCTGTCAGAGCTAAAAACGAGCGGTTCTTGTGAGCAGATGGGTACCCAGCTCACGTGGCCCTGACTACTGGCCCCCCTGAGACACTCCAGAGACCACATAATACTGTAGAGCTCCTAAATGAGGTATTAGTATTGCTGAATAGATGGGGCATGGTTTTAGGAGCCTTATCTGTAGGCTTGGTAAGGACTTGTCTGAAGTTCTGGCACATTGACAGCAGTGCTGTGAATGTTCAAAGCTTTATCAAGGTCTTCCAGTGCCTAAGTGTGCACACTTATTGAACACTGTGAACATCTGTGTAAGAGCGACTGGAGGAATCTCAGAGCCCTATTGCCTTTGTGCCATAAGAGTCACATTCAGTAAGGTGTTGCTTATAATTACCAGCTGGTAGTGTATAGATATTTCTCAGAATACATTTCGTATTTTGTATATGAAATCACCTTAAAGGTGTCTGATGTATAAGCAAATGTCCACGACCATGGGATATTTTTGCATCGTATTCCCCGAGGTGGGACTGGCGTATCCCATGAAGCCATTATATGGCTGAGTGGGATGCGACCAGTCCCATAGAGGGGAATACAATGTAAAAAATCCCATGGAAGTGGACATTTGCATTTATGTCATGGCCTAGGGGGTTATTTTGCTTTTAAATAAAGAAAAACAGCTCAGATCTGTTCAAAATCAAAGATGGCGGACACCCATTGAATACGGACACAGTGTATTCAATGCCCCCATTGAATATGGCAGTTCTAGTACTAATCTATAGTGACGTTCGTATCAGCCATGACATAAAGACCTTTTCTCCTGAATACAGCTGACAATACAAAAGCTTTGTTTGCTTATGAAATGTTAAGCCGAGAAGGAACTCTATGAATACATACATATTCTTTCCCCATACTGTCCTTTTTAAAATGTCAAGAATATAGAAAGCCAGTACATTCATTACAAGTGAACCTGTAGGAATGGCATCAGTAGACCACCAGTGTCAGTGATATGTGAACTGAATCTATACCAGTAGTGTAACTGTTAGAAGTATAAAAAGCTAACATTTGGACAGGGTTACATGATAGCGGCAATGTAAGTAGTATATGAAGTGAGCCATTGGAGATGGCCACTTACACCAATAAATTGAACCTTCAGAAATGAATATAACACATGCAGTGAATAAAGTGAATCTTTGCACAGGGCTACACACCAAAAGTAGCATATGCAGTATATGAAGTGGCTAGACAACACTAGTAGTGTAAGTAGTACATAAATTATATGAGACATATTGTGCATAGGCACTCTCAGTAAAGCATGCATGCTGTTATTTAGAAAATGGGTGGGCTCTATTGATAACACCCACAACTGATAAAAATTGCCTTTTCTCTTTCCCAGATATGATGAAACCCTTTACTCTGATCCATGGTTATTTAGTGATTAGAGACCTTGCAGCCCTGATCTTGCTGTGGCGAGTTTTAAAGTCATCCAACTCCCTAGAGAGGATATAACGGGACCATGGTGGTCTGACTTTTACACTCTGTGATGCTGGTCCGACCTCTGAAGGGACATGAACATGCTGGACAGGCAGTATCTTTGATTCATCTATCTAAGTACAAGGGCGCCTGAGCACATGTGATAGGGTTATCCCACTTGTGAAGACAGTTGGGACTGTTAAGTCAATAGTAGGGATTCTATACTACGTGATTCTACTGCTTCTGTTGACTTTACTTTAATCATAAGTCGCGTTGTCAGCAGTCAAGATGTAAATGTTATTCTATCAACACAACGTGCTGACTAAATGTCATTTATCAGCTCTGTTAATACGCACTACATAACACATTGCAAAACACAAACTTTGAAAGTTGGTTTCACCTCTAGGGACCCATTTAAGCCCAACTGTTTCTTCGATCTGATCCAGAATTCTATAACATTTCTTCTAAAGGTTTAATATCCTCTAGAAGCAGAGGTATCTGTGGTAGAGTGGTTTTTTTTGCAATATTGCAATACTACCACATCACAAAACATGTGTCAGTTGTTTGAGAAAATATGAAATATACAGTAGATCTTTGGGACTGCATTTGTTTATAAGAGTCCGTTTTAATAGATTCCCAACATCATGGAAGCCTAGGGGATTGACACTTAATCATAGCCGTTAGATGTCATAATTGGAACTCCACCTGACACCTTCACAAGAAATACTTTCCCTTCCATTCTATTCAGAGAGGATTCTCACCAATTCCCCAAGTGCATGTTTTGGGATTGTTGCGTCTGATTAGAGGTCGCGCCATTATGATTAGGGGTGCGAGACGACTACTTTGGAGGTAATGCGTACTGTCTGAAAGATAGGATTTTGGGGTTAAAAGGTTTGAATAGTTTTAAACTCTGCATCCCTTGCAAAACTGTTTCAATCCAGATCATGGATGAAATGATTTTTAAGCCTTTAGTTTGCATAGTGTGGTAACGTTTTTCTATCCGTATAAATGCACTGTGTTACATTGAGAAACCCTATATGCAACTGTAGTCTCATCTTGATTGAACGTGCAACATAATCCCTGTGCCAAATTAGGTTTAGCCTAAGGCTTAAGTCTAATTAGAATAGAAGTAACACTTCATATGATGAAAAATGTAGTTGCAATATCCAGGTATGGAAATGGAGTATTGGGATTATAAATGAGTGGCTTGAACGTGATGGGATAACAGACAGAGCGGAGAGATGCCTCTGAAACATAGAAATGTCTTTTGTAGTGTCTCAGTGCAGTATTGTTCTTCTTTTATCTAACTAACGCGGCGGAGTTGCGTTTCTGGTATCGGCCAAAAAGCCATGACATCGTATAGGAAAGGTTAATGTATTGATTTTTCAATCTGCCTTAAAAGTACCAAATTTCAACCATCCTGTATTTTAAATAAGTGGAACCGAAGGGGATCATACGGAGCCTCTAATAGGACATACTAAAAAGCTTTTTTACATGCAAAATATATTCCTGCGGGTACAGGACCATTCCTGTGGGTACAGGAACATTCCTGTGGGTACAGGAACATTCCTGCGGGTACAGGAACATTCCTGCGGGTACAGGAACATTCCTGCGGAAACAGGAACATTCCTGCAGAAACAGGAACATTCCTGCGGGTACAGGAACATTCCTGCGGAAACAGGAACATTCCTGCGGAAACTGGGACATTCCTGCGGATACTGGGAGATTAGAACTTTTTGTGGATACAGGAACAATTCTTGTAAGTACAGGAACATTTCTTGCCGATTTTGTGGGAACAAAGAAAATCTTTTTTCTTTGCAGATAAAAGCATTATTCTAGCACTTGCCCAAGTATTGTTCATGCACCTGCAAGAATTCCTTTTGCACCTGCAAGAATGTTTGTGTGTCCACAAGAAAGTTGCTCTACCCGCAAGAATTCCCCTGTATCTGCAAGAATGTCCCTGTACCCGCAAGAATATTTTTGCAGGAAAAAAATAATTTTGGTATGTCCTATTAGGGAAGAATTTTCCTTATATCCACAAGAATTGTTCAGTACCCGCAAGAATTGTTCAGTATCCGCAGGAATTGTTCAGTACCTGCAAGAATTGTTCAGTACCCGCAAGAATTGTTCAGTACCCGCAAGAATTGTTCAGTATCCGCAGGAATTGTTCAGTACCCGCAGGAATTGTTCAGTACCCGCAAGAATTGTTCAGTACCCGCAAGAATTGTTCAGTACCTGCAAGAATTGTTCAGTACCCGCAAGAATTGTTCAGTATCTGCAGGAATTGTTCAGTATCCCCAAGAATATTTTTTTCTGGGAAAAAATATTTTTGGTATGTCCTATTAGGGGCTCTGTAGTACCATGTTGGACCTTAATTCAAACCTTATATTTCTTCACGAAACACTGTATTATTATACAAAACAGGTAAAGAAGTTATAACTTTTCCTAGATAAGACGTTTGGTTTAAGACCGGTTGAGGTATCGCAATATCTTGTGCATATTGCGAGAATTGACGAGTTGGTGCAAGCTGGCCCCAAACGCCCATACCACAGGTCTATGCTTTAGAGATTGAAACTTTTAACAGAATTGTTCACAAAGAGGCAGCGGGCGGATGGGAAGGTCAAGGTCGTATGCAATCTTGTCGAGAGCCGTAGATTAAATGTTGTATCCAGTGATGCCACTTTTCCTGGTTTACCAGGAATTCCTGGTTTTCATTCCAAGATGCCTGCATTAGATTATGTTAAATTCGTGGAAAAATGTGTCCAAAAGTCCAGTTTTCCTGTTTTTTGTCGGCCAGTGAGTGGCATCTCTGTGTATCTGACCTTTCATGAAAACAGGGTGGAGACCAAATGTAGTTTAAAAATAAAAAGGGGGTTCGGGGATTTAATGAAAATTTCACCCTCTCAAAAATCAGAGTGGCAAGTGTACCTACAGAGACTATCTTCCAAAAAATTTGCCATCTTATACTGGTGACATATTGTCAAGTATTAGATTAGATCGTTATTCTTACGCGGCCGCGTTTATTCCACGCTTCAGCGTGGAAGTATCCTATATTGTATCTACTGTTATACCACGATTTCTGGGTTACTCAGTGCTTTTTGGTGGATATTCCCATCCACATATCTGTCGATATTGCACACCCTGTAGGCTGTAACATCAATTTTGTAAGGCATGCGATTATCAATGGATAACCTGCATCCGGTGCGGGTTATCCATGGATAACCCGCATGCCTCTCATGTCCTTCCATGTCATATGTTACGTTAAAACCCACGAAATCTTATGACCTGAGCAGGGCCCAGCAATCTCAGGTCCTTAGTCCAACTCCCTATGCATTGCGCCACAGGGACTGACGAGAGAAGCTTGGCTCGAACCACGTCTCAATATGATACAAAGCCCGAGAAGGAGATGACTGCGGGCTGTCCGCTACCATAACCGCGGGATGCATTCAAACATAGCCAAGCCGAGACGGCCGCTGAAGGAGGTCTAGCGGTTAGCGCATTGCGCTCAGCCGTCAGAGGTACACGGGTCGAGTCCCGATCCGGGCGCATCTTTTTTTCGCCATGTGCGCTGTATTATACAGAAACATAACCACGGGACGCATTCAAAGAAAACCAAGCCGAGACGGGCGCTGAAGGAGGAGACGCGGTGGTCTGGCAATTATGCGCTCAGCCGTCGAAGGTAGGCGGGTCGAATCCCGGCCCCGACGCGTCTTTTTTTCGCCGTGTGCGCTGTATTATACACAAACATAACCGCGAGACGCATTCAATTTCAAAGCAAGCCAAGACGGGGGCTGTCGCTGTCCACTGCTGGGCGACGAGGTGTATAAGGTGTACATCTAGTCTAACACGGTCTGGGCACATCTTTTTTTGCTGTGTGCGCTGTAGCTGTCCGGTGCCAGCCTAGAAATTAGACCGATCGTGTACAAACACTATTTTTTGGCGTGTGCCGCTGCCAAGCCTAGCCGAGATGGGCGCTGTCGCTGTCCGCTGCCGGGCGACGAGGAGGTGTATGTACCTGTGTACACACACTATGGCTGGCTTTGAGTCCCGGGGAGGGGGAATAATTTTTGTTTTCAACTTGAATTTATTGGTATTCTATTGATTATTTATTGGTTTTGTGGAATAAAATAAGTAGTCAATGGATAATTCATGACTTGTGTGTGTTAGCAAAGGCTAATTACACTCGGCCTATGGCCTCGTGTAATTATCCTTCACTACCACACACTCGTCATGAATTATCCATTGATTACTTGTTCAATACACCTTGTATCAGATAGGCTAGTGGATATGTCTGTATGTGGCACATTTATATTGCTCTGAGACCACCTTCAATAATGCAAATCAGCTATCTATTTCAAAAGCAGAATGTGACATGCAGGAACATCAGGAAGGCTTTTCTTCCATGGGTGGCCAATTTCTCCAAAATTCTGAAACAGTATAGATATTATCAATGAAAGAGATATTTGTGTGCGTGCTGACGGATTTATTTTGACTCCTATAATGTGCGTGACTGCGCACATTGTTATAACCTCCAACAGAGTCATATAGGCGCCACGCCAGGTCTGCAGCTTTTAATATGCCTGAAAATATCTAAAGACCTTGGGCATGTTACAGTTTCGTAAAGAAAAAAGAATACAGGCATAAATTGGTCTCCTATGAATAAGAGACTTATGGCAAATGCCTCAGGAACATAGAGGTGATAAGATTTAGGTTTCCAATGTTTTAAAAAGGAAGTTATTGGAAGATATTGAAATGGTGAATCTAAAAAAGTAGGATTAGTACACTTTTGTACAGCAATGGCTGAAGTATGTGTGTGAAGCGCAACGTCCAGGCACTAAGTACAATTTAAAGTTAGATACAAACCTATACTTATGCATTAGGGTTCACCTATTTAGATTGACACTGTCAATAGCTGGATAGAGATGATTCAAAAGCTTTTGGTGTCCAGAAATTATGTTCAGCCCACATTTTGCAGGTATAGGTACCCACAGGGCTATAAACCTCGTGGCAAAACAATAGAAGGGATGATTTTTTACAGTGCAGCCATCAGAGTTTTGTTTAAATCACCCTTAATATTAACCAACATTGTGTTTCAGAACTTTTGGGAAAAGATTGCATAAAAAAGCAATGGAAGACTGAAGAATCTTTAGAAAATGAAAATGAAATAAAACTTTATATTATAATATATTTCTGAGCATTGGTGTTGTAACACCCACTCTCTCCATCTATCCCTCTCTGTCTCAGTATCTCTCTCTCTCTCTCTCTCTCTCTCTCTCTCTCTCTCTCTCTCTCTCTCTCTCCCTGAACTGCTCAATGTATTATATTGGAGGCTAGTAGTTTCCATAAGAATTTTATTTCTTGATTATTCAGCGTAAAAGCATGACACATTTTAGACATAGCATATTTCCCAATAGTGCTGCTATGGGTTTTTCATAGATTGGTGGCTATTGCAATTTCCAATAAGCATCTGACAGACTGATGGATCACCTTCTAATAAAATTACCCTCGTTAGATATGGTAGTCTGACATGATCTTACAGGAAATAAGTGGGCTTCCCTAGCCCACTTAAAAGGTTCTATTTCTCCTCTTTCCTATCCCCTAAGATGTGTGTGGTGCACAGATGCGCAGGCACCAACACATTCCTCTGTAAACATGTGTAATGTCTTTCTCGCCATGAATATGACCTGAGCTGTCGAAATGGCGTTAAACATCTATTACTCACTCTCTCACTCACTCACTACAGGAAATAATAATAATAGATATATGCTCCTTCCAATGCTATTGGAAGGAGCAGATACAGCTGTTTATTTTCTTCTTTTTTTTTATAACTAGCCATACGTGGACAGTGGCACACACAGGATGGCATAGCACACCAGTGCGTTAGATATGAAATCCTGAGATGATGTACAACGTCCTTGCATTAGATCAGACTTTATCACTACTCTCATGAAACAAAGCATGCACTGTGCCTGCATAGATTCTTGTACCAACAACACATTCTTTAATCAACCTACAATAGAATCAACGCTATTTGGTGTGTTCTACCAACGGTTGGTGTCAGTGAAGGCTGGCCTGACGGTAGGTGATGGGGGCGATGGGTAATATTGACAGTCCTTTCTCATGTTCTAAGTGGGTACTCTCACTGGGCACAGAACAATGGATCAACGTAGAAATAACGTTGATCATGGTTTATCAGTGTTATTTCAACGTTCTGTGCTCACTGGGGTAAGTCGTTAGTGTCAGTTGCTTTTAACCACCTAAGATTTGTATATACCCTCATTTTCTAGAAACCAAGATGAATAGTGTAGTTTACGCCCTCCTATGCCACCATGTTGTGTGGTGAAAGATGTATACCTACAACCTTGGAAATTATGTCAATGAAATGTGCCACCAAACAAAAGGAACATACCTGTGCATAATATCACTCTGGTCCTAATTCATGTTTTCCATTTTGTGAAAATAAACAGAAGACGTGCCCTTATAAAGCAGGAAGCAGGCACTTTGTTTTGGACGATCTTTAATAAGGCCTTACAAGATGAGAAATGACAAATAATAAGAATATAGAGAATCTATCCTTCTATACCTGGTCAAAGTCCTAATGATTCTCATCCCTTTGTGACAGGCCTTCCTACAATGTTCAGAGCTATAACCATAAATAGAGGAAAGGGGTGTGTGGTAGACATGCCTGATATACGATATGGTGGCAGTATAGTGCTGTAAACAGCTCCTTATGATAAGAGCATCAACAATACCCTGTCGAGATGTTGGTATATACGAGTCTGTAGCAGACATAAACCTCCACCAGGTCTTGGCAGCAAACAGCTCTAGCTAACCCTGCTACCTCTTAATATCACGGTTTACCAGTCGTCTCTGACAGGCGCTTTGTGAGACCCAGCAGTATCAATCCATCCAGAGGTTATTATGTGGCTTGCACTGCAATTCCTGTATAGGCATACCTGCCTCGTTCTTTTTGATCATTGCTCCTGTCTAGCGCACAAACGGCTTTTATGTACACGGCAAGGTTAGGGGAAAGAATGACATGATGTACATCGCTGTCCAGCTGTCTACCTCTACCTTAAGTAGTATGCTATGTAAGCCTAAACATTGGGAGATCCAGCTATTCAGCAGGACATCACATGTGTAGAAATTCAATCATTTTTTACAGCCTAAGAACAACCTGCCAGATGTCAACAACAATTCTCCAAGGTGGTGTCCAGAAGGTGTCTGACAACTTGACCATTACCACGGCGTAAGAGGGCGGGGGTACTAATGGAGGTGCAAGGGTATTTGCCTTCTACAGGCGAATCAGAATCCTATCCAAAGATATCGGACGGGATAGACACAGATCAATATTGCCTCATGATGGGCATAGGCTTAGTATGTGTCATCAATCATGGGACAGGATCTGGATGATATCTAGACAGTTTTGTTGCCTTTTCACCAAGCTAACAGCTTGATGAACATCTGAAATAGTCCAACCTATTTATTAATGTACTACTACACAACAGTAGCACAATGTTTAATGACAGTCTAACTCCTTTTGGGAAAATGTGGCAATGCAGAGGTGCCTGATGAATGGGAGCCATGAATGGATCTTATCATTACATCATGTGTCTTGGACCTTGGAGACCAGTGAATCTGGTCACTGCATGATGCCAAGAATTAAGGACTAGTAATGGTACTATATGACATTGATAATGCTGTTATGTGGAGAAGATGGCGTGAAGACTGAACTCCATTCATTTAAGTAAATTATACACATCCTCCAAGGCTTTTTTAATTCTTACCTAAATACAAAACCGATCTGACATGAGCAAAAAAGCTCTGAAAATCCTAAATTCTTGTTTATAGATCTGGCTAGTTAATTGGAGTTGCAAGCCGCATCAGCGGCCGGGAGCGTAGTGACCGTAGCAACTCCATAATGTTTTTTGTTTTTCTCCCTGTCACCTATGACATCATTGGTGATGTCATGCTGCCTCAGTGATGTCACCCGCAGTGGCTAGTGATGTTGCCATGATGTATGAGCGCAACTCCTATCCGTGGTCCTTGCCACATTTTTCTTGTTTTCTCATAGTGTTGTGAAGAAATTTTCATGTCTTTCAATGTTGATGTCGACGTCACTATTCTCATTTCAGAATATAATCTGCATTACTTTCACCAAGGAACTTTGTATACTTGTGTTTCAAGTTCAAGTTTCAAATTGTTTTATTGCCCCATAGTCGTTAGACATCTTACTTGGCAATTCCAAGCGGGGTCAGGCTTGTACTAAATCAGGATTTCAAATTATAATATTTGAGATGAATCAGCTAAATCAATACATACATCTATAATATAATAATGTGTATACTAAGCGAGAAAATTTAGACCACAGTTAAAGTTAAATATGTTAATTGATAAGCCACTATCCGATCTATAGGTCTATAGGGCAGGCATATGCCTGGTTTATAGGGCAGGCCTAAGTTACATGGGCTGATATTCAACGGAAACGAAGCCAAATTTCAGATAATTAGCATTGAATAGCTTACATAATGAAAGCATATAGCCTGTTACCAGTAGCCCTCGGTTTGATGTTCAGAAATGGTTGGAGGCTGCGTGGACTAGAACTGACTGTTGCGTGACTGGGGGAGGGGCACCCAGTCTATATGGAGGCTCATACATGTCTGTGAACCATGGGGATGTCTTCTTCAGAAACTGGGCACTGCCATGTCACTCTCATGATTTTAATGATGTATCTTGTGTCAAATTAAGGAGATCTATGTGTTTCCTTGGGTCGAAATCAATATTTTACAGACACGTTCACTAGACTTGCCTGTTTCGAAAATACAGACGGGACTTTTCTGATACAGACCCATAGAGGAGATAATCATCTATTTTACCAGGGGCAGCAGTGAAGTTTCTCTGAGAATTGATATAGATTCTTATACAGTGATTGTCAATGAAAACGCATGTAGTCATGCATGGTTAAATATTCATGACAAGAAAAGATACAGTGTGCGGGAGCACTAAGTTCTTTATCATAATATATAGATTCTAAGAAGAAATGGCGAGTTGAAATAATGATACATACCATAACCCGAAAAAAAAAAAATGACAATAAAATCTACAACTTTGTGTGGCACTCATTCCGAGAAACAACATTCTGTGAAAGACAGTAAAGGGCCTCGGGTATTTGGTAGTGATGTCGATGGGGACTGTTAATCATCTAATTATTTTAGATTACCGTACAGGCGTGAGGCTTTAATATTATCCCTCTGGAAATGGGTCATCGTCCATCTGCACCACTCTAATATTCCCTTCAGCACACGTTGTTCAATTCAGACACAAGCCAGGATTAGCATTAGGATTAACCTTGTTACATTTATATTGTCAACATCTAAGAAGAGATGTTCAAATGCTAAATCCTTTGGATAAAATTCTTAGTCATCCCTGCCGTCCAAGTAACAATGCACCTTACCTAGTAAATCATGAGCAATCAATTTAAGAAAAAAGAAAACTATGAGGTGGCCTTTGTTCACTTATTGATAAATCTTCCTGGTATATTTATAAGCATTGTTTGAGGCTAGGAAGGGGAAACGTTCAACGTCCCTCTTCTATAGAAACATTGTTTTCTCTGCAATTGGTCTAGGTTCACTTGCTAAGGCTGTATTATAGACTGTGATGGATATTGACTGATGTGTTTTCTAACAAGAATGTGTCAAGGTGGTTAATAGCCAGTCATTTAACAATATACACGTACTGCCAGTGGGATGCTGCATTCTGGCATTTCCCTAAACTCCAGGGGGGGGGGACTAGGGGAAGGGAAATGGGGCATCGAATGTTACTGAGTGATTCTATAGAAGTACAGTGCCTGTATGAGTCCTGAACACTTTCAGACACATTTTATGTACATACTGGGACTTTTGAAACTGTTTTCGTCCCTCAATTTTTAATATTCCTGCGTCACCAGTGTCAATTCGTAAAACCCCTGCATCATGCCATCCAACCCTTGACCTTTTACCCATGTATAGGCACAGTAAACGCCATAGCTATCGGAGATTTCAGATGTTTCAACTTTCACATATAAAACTTATTTTCACCATGCCTTTTATTCTCTGCTGACAAGCAAGTATACATGTCGTAGTGGAATGCCAAATAGCCACATTAGACTTTTACTCGAAGTTTTCTATGAAAATTGTCACGTGCGGTAGAGGCAACCACTCGGAACATCTTCACTAAAAGTGATGTAATGAGATTCTACTACCTTCCACCAGTGCTAGGTAAACAATATAGTACTATTTAATACATGAGGTGTACTTTGACAATGATAAATCCACACTTGGCATAGGCATAAACATCCCAGCATGTTATGTAAGGTTATCACTATGGCTGGAGGTGATGACATGCGATATGCCTATAAAATCAAAACCAACAAAAGACTCTTTAAGTCAAGCAGTAGCCCGTCTGCACTATATAAGAGCAATGTCATTTGGCCTGTGTATGTCCTACCACTGTTTGTCGATGAAGGGTGCCCAAGGGCAGGTGATTGGATGGAGACAGTGGCTTGTGTTGACAGGCCCTTCTCATGCTCTTGATGCACTGAGGAGAGGTCACCTTCCTCTCAGTGGCTGTTTTTGGACCCCCTGTGACGTGGACACCCAGGTCAGATGCATCAGTCCCTCGTGTCTTTGATCTAAGTTCCATGTTCGTCCCTGACCCTTTGAGGATTATCCTCTTATATTTCTGACGAACAAGCTTTTCTATAACACAAGGGTAGGGTCACGTCTGTATGGATCTACATAAGATGTCTGGGCATTGAAGGAGAGGAAATGATCCCACAAATGCTGTGTGTGTGTGACAAAACACTTTCCTGTAAAATAAAAGCTCTATAGCTTTTTCTTCTTCCATCCCTTCAAGAAATATTCAGTTTGGAAGGCGAGTAGAGCCTCTGTTCAATTACGGAAAGAACACATCTTGAGAACTTTGCTTGCCAGCTGCAGTGCCTGTCAATATTGGCTTGGCCGATGAAGTAAACAGAGGACAAAAAGTAAACTAATCCAAAAAGCTTGATCCAATTAATATCATAATTCCTCTTCCTCGCCCTCTATGAAGAACAAGATAAATGATTTACACAGAAAGACCGTTGGATTTGCTGGTTCGGCATTCTTTGCCATCTCTTTTCTTTCTCCTTTTCTTTGGCGGGCGCTGATGACACAGTGGTGTTTTTACAGACTTATAAACTTCATTTAGTCATAATCCTCTTTCAATGCGATATTTCTTTAGACCTGTCTTGTAGTCAGCACCTTAACATTCATCAAGATATGAACAGATTATCCAAATACACATTGAGAAAGGGACAAAAAACTACACCAGCACCACTATCCCTTTAACCTTGATATAACATTGTTATTGAACTACATTATGTGGCTGGGGCATATGAGATATATATCTTCATTCAGAATTTTATGTAATCCTTTGACATTATACCTTATTCTTCTTGTTTGAAGCCATGTTATGAAATTTGAAATCACGATCCATATTTATGAGTTTGTAAAGGACTTGCTTCCCTCCTATGTTACCGGGTACTGATACTTTTGAACCACACAGAGAGAAGAACACTGATCGCTTTGACACATACTGCACAGGTCACAATTTGTCTCCCACATGACATGTAAGAAGGCATGTCGAATGAGGTTGACGCTCTCATATTTGGTTCGTCAACTCCACTTGACATGCGTAATGAAGACTTGTCACATATTTCTGATCCATTCACCTGAGTGCTAGGTAATACTGTGAGACAATTATGTAAGGGTCAAGAGCAGTCAATAGCTATGAACTAATGGTTCAATCAGGGCAGTCCTATAATAGAAGGCAGGGGATATCATAGTCCCACAGGCCTGCAACACTAAGACACTTTTTCCTATCTACAGAACTTCCCTTTGACAGTGGACCTCTATGCAGTCCATAAGCCAAGGGCATGGAGGTGCATGGCAATGCCATCTGTCTCCATGTAATGAAGATACTGAGATTATATACTGTGGGTTAGCATACAATCTTTTGGTATTTTCACTGACCCACACACAAGGTGTCTAACCTCTCCAGTTGAAGAATTCAACATTGTGGGTGTCTATTTTGATATTCAATATCAAATGCAAATTTAACAATGAAATAGAGTTCACTACCATTTGTTGATAGTATTTACAGACCTTAGTGATCTATTCTTCATGAAAACAAAATGACACAGATACATCAAATGTCTCAAGTGTTGGTAGTACCTCTTGGTAGTGATTAATCCTGGTACCAAAATGGTTGTTTGCCCCATCTAGTGGAATATTCTAGAACAATTATGTATGTCAAACCATCACATGTCAAGTGCCTTCGACATGGTCGTGAGCCTAGTCATCTCACAGATGACATGGCATTTTAAGGCATGTCAAATCATATGAGGATTACTGTGTGCTACAGTTGTCATGGTGACATATGTGCACATGTCCCAATGACGTGTGCTCTCTGTGTCAAATCAAGTTGACATGGGTATACATGTCACTTTGTCAGGAAGACTTTTTTCAGTGCAGTTACAAATCAATATATGTTTAAAAACAAAACAGGATTCAGATGCATAGCATGTCGACTGTAAGACCATGAGAAGAAACACCTTTTTGTGGGAAAGCGACCTGAGCAACAACCATTTTCATGTGAGACAAAGTAGTTACTTCATTTTGTCATGGAGATTATGACCTGTGTGACTAGGAAAGAACCACATTATTCATGGGAAACAACATAGCCGCCCCTCAATGAGTGACCAGTGACAGTTCTATAATTATGTGCCACTGATGCAGAGGGAAACCCTATAGGAGGACTCCATGACATGTGCTCAAACCCCATTGCCTCAACAGCCACAATCAGTTTGTTGTCAAGGTTACTGCTTGTAACCGAAGATGAAATATTTTGTGTAATGGGATGGTAACAAGGCATGAAATAAATCACATCGCTCTCAGACAGTGAAAAACCTGAGCAAACAAGGGAAATAATGATGATGCTATCTCGCAGAGACAAACTTTCTCAATAAAAAGAGCTGAGCTAGAAACAAATCACCCACAGTCCCATAATGATGGCTGTCCTTTTAAGGACTGACCCTTAAAGTTGAGCTTAGAGCTGTGTTCACTATGCCCAATCATCAGCATGATGTTAGGGGGTTGGTTATTTTGTCAAAATAAACTTAGGAATGTGGGGCCCAGCCATAAAGATGGTACTCATTATGAGAAACAAGAATCTGACCTTCGTTTTTGATTTTGAAAGTTCTAACCCCACATAAAAACACCCATTGCTGGTGTAAAATATCACTTTTAGGCCTATTACACAGAATGAAACATAAATACCAATCAGATACACACAGGGAACACTTTGTAGTGGCGCCTAGAGTTGGTAAGAACTAAGAGAAGGTATTTTGGGTACTCTTGAAAAATCCAAGATGGCCACCATAGGTAAAAAATAGCACTCTAGGGCCATTACATACAATGAAATATAATCACCAATTAAATACACACAGGGAACACTTTGTAGTGGCACCTAGAGTTGCTACACACTAAGAAATGGTATTTTGAGTACTCTTGAAAAATGGGCCTATTACTTAGAATAATAATGTTTTAGTGGTATTTAAAATTATTCTGCAAACTGAGTAAAACGGTCAAGATGTCTGTTATAGGCTTCTTTGCAAGCTTATTTATTCCTTGGGCAGATGCTTCAGTATTATAGGAATAAAAGGCAGGGGATCAGGGGGCACTGGGTCAACCTTGGAGAGGTGCCTAGAGAAGGCTAGCATCTCCAAAGAATCTTTGGAAAGTGCAAGGAAAATGTCTGAATAAGCAAAGTATTCAAAGAGTGAAGTCCATATTTGATAGATAACATAGAGATCCTAGAAATTAAAAGCTCAAAGAAGTAAGGGTTGACTGTTCACACTATTTCCATAAGGTTATCTCCTACACAATTAGTTTTGGAATAAATAGATATCAGGGACAAAGAGAAAAGGGGGATACAGAGCTCTGGCATCTTCAAGACAAACTCAGGTACTATCTGCAGGTTCTATCTTTATGGGGAAATAAATTGTGAGAATAATATGATTATATCAGTCACTCGCACAGTTTAACCTGAATAGGCCCTTCTTTAATAGTCTGAAATACAAAGAAAGTACTAATTGTGAGGTGCAAATCTTAAGAAAGCCTGTGTATTTCATAATGAGTAAGCCAGTTCCAGATGTTTAACCACCACATCTGAGACCCTTATGAAATTACTATCCCTATTTCAAAGTCAGTTTCAATATGAGCACTTTTTATCTTCGGAGGGGGCGTATGGGGGGGGGGCTTAAAACTTTGAAAATCAAAAATGAAGGTCAGATTCTTGTTTCTCATGATGAGTACCATCTTTTTGGCTGGACCCCGCAAAAACTTTGCGCTAACCACCCCCCCCCCCCAATGATGTCCTGTGAGTAACTATACAATAATGGGAGGGCCCCCTATAGATTCCTAGTACCTGAAGATTATAACGTTCCCCATGCACACTAGGGCCCCTATAATTATATTCCAATTCAAAGAGGACCGGTACAACGTTCCCCACACTTGGGCCCCTATATTTACCTACCTAAAGTTGAAAACGCTCCCCACACTTGCACAATTGGGCTTCCCACTATCGGTTGGTCCTTGCATTCATATATGTTATGCCAACGGTTGGGTTAGCATGACTTGGCATTGTCGAATCCCTTTCTGCTGTGCTTTGCTGTATATTGATGAGAAATGAAACTTAGAAATTTGTACCTTTATCAAGTGTCTATATATGAGATTGAAATCAAGTTACATGTATCTTTATCAGCAAAAATGCTCATAGCCACAAAATCTTTTTGTCCGTCCTCTCAGACTTGTTATCCAAGTGTGGTAATTTTGAGTGACCTGTTCCTTAGTTAAGCAAGCCTGACTGTTTGTCATTTCAGCCTCTGCCTGCAGCGACAAAAGTCCTGTAATTAAAAACCACAAATCTATGAGGATCAAGGGTCTGAAAATACCTAATGACATTCAAAGATTTCGATCTGAACCCGCTTCCCATTCCTCTTCTCCCTTCTACATGCCGCTCCCAAATGATGAATTTAATCAAAGACAACCGGAGAACACTCAGAATGAAGAAAACACCCGAGCCATTCCCATTTGCTACAGTCATTATTTTGCCCTTGTTATTTGAATAACGGTCGGTACAGTTCTGATTTACCAAGTCTTTCTGGAAGGTAGATAAAATGGTAGGAGCAATCACTTGTCTCGGCTAAAGCCTAGAGAGACTGCTTTCTCATTTTAGATAAAAAGATGCCATTCCATAATGCCGACCAGTGTACAGTAACTTGTTTTCCAGTATTCTTGTAGCCTATGTGTACGATAATCAACAGTTGATAAAGCAGACTTTGATATTTTATAAAGAAAAAGAGGTTGGAAACGTGGGCAATTTTGTAGAACCTGCCCATGTGGGGCGGCTTTGCCTTAGGGACCATTAACTCACGGAGGCCAGTGTTTGAATTCATTGTGTCCGACAGTTTCTTTTCCCACACTCACTTGGAGGTGTGGGAACCATGTCCTACTGTCCAAACCCTAAATGGCAATTCTATTTGGGGAAGCCAGTACCAGTACCTAATGGTCACCCCTGTCACCTAGTACTCGTTCTGCTCCCATTAAAGACTACCAAGGCCTCCTGGTGGTGGCATCTACCTATAGATAGAAATACCCTAAGACCCCGCTGGGTGGCACCACCTGACCGGATGTTTGTGAGTGCGCATGCACCGACGTGACGTGGACGTTAACGCAATAGCGCCGCCTAGGCACCCTGAGCTGACATTTGCAGGGTCTCCACGTCCCCCCTCCCCTTTTACCCTACCTCAGGTAATGAGTTTGGTGAGCACACCCTAACAAGCTGGCCATGAACGCTGTTTGGTTTGTGCCATACATAGTTATGTCAGAACCCCGACCCCTACACGAGCCTTAGAGGATAGAGGTGTGCCTGTTGTTAGTAAGGAGTATGGACAAGGCAGGCCATGCCAGTCACTGTCAATAGCACAAGCCTGGATGCCAACTCTGACAGCCAAGCCGATGCACCCTCCCCATCTCCCCATTTAATAGATGGGGTGGCTCCACCACTGACATAATCCATCTCTAACAACACGAGACAGAAGTGCCCACTCACAATAGAAACTCCCACCCACCCCCTGCCAAGGCAGACATGTCAAGCATGTCCGGGTTTGCTTACATCTATATTATGCATGAAAAATGGACAGCAGCAGACTGCTCTTGCCTATATGGCTATCTGCGTAACCCCTATCGACAAAGGAATGTTGATGATTTATACAGTGGAGTGGTATGTATGCAACCTAATGTGTAGGGCAAGCTGCATCCTACATAACGGTTTGACGCAACCAAGCAGACAGCTGACTGCAAATCACCTGACACTGATGTGATAGCGGAATATGACATGCGACATAATAATACTTAGTCCTATATTATACTGTGTCTGTGATTTTAACGATCACACGAGAAGATAGACTTCTGTTTGCTGTCGATCATGATGTTTCTTCCTGAGTGTTTCTTATGGCTGAGCATTGTTTCTGCAGCACAACCTGTAGGCCATATTCTGATGGAAGTAGTACTTAGACTGAGTAATGCCGTTGACAGAGCCAATGAACATACCCACTGATACCAGGTTTGAAAGGTACCCAACAATGCTCAAGACAGAGAATACATCTAGATGATTTAATCAGACTAATAGCTGAACATTTAACTGAAATTTTATCCAAAGAAATAAAATATTAGATAATGATTCAAACCAATTCTGTATAGGGACTTAGCAGGTTTAATTATTAGCCAATGAGATAATCCCAATTATTCACTGCGACCCTCTCGGGGGCCAACTGGTACCCATCTGATAGGTCTTTTCAGTAGATCTCGCTGGGAACAAGCTCCAGCAATGGCTGCGCCCATGGGCCAACCTGCGGGGGGGGGGGGTTACCAGGTGGTATCCTTAAAGTGACATACAGACGTCCATATGCCACATAGGGACATCTGTATGTCAAATACAAACGTCAATTCACATACGGACATAATAGACCTCCCTCTGTGTCTGCATGTCTCTCTATAATTTTGTTTATCTTAATACATTCTGACATAGGGAAAAACGGGACCCTGGTCACTGAGACAGCAGACACCATGTCAGACTAGTTTCCTCCAAAAATAACTAATTGTATGGCCACTCACACAGTCTGTATAAGACCCAAATTGCCGGAGGATACCGCAGTGCAACCCTGGAATGTGACATTGAATCCTCAACAGGGTGTCATGTCATTTGTGGAGTGAAGCAGGGAGGACCTAGAAATACAGCTTTAGTGAGAGACACAAACACAACCTGTCAAACTCACTGTATTTAGGTTGATATGAGTGATGGATATGAAGAGGTATGTTAATCGGTATGATAGAAATATCCTCTACAGGCATTAGAGACCCACTGTCAAGATTCCTTCTAAAAGACTATCACTAAATCGTAAATTGTGAGAGTAATGGTCTGCCACTTGTGACGCAGGTTTAAGATAAAAACACTACCAGTTTGGGTAACAGTATCATAATTTCTTTCTTGCACGTCGTAGTTCATCATAGCTGAAGAGTTGAATCTGGAAAGTAAAATCTGTGTGTTAACTCCATGTAATCTTACCGTAATGAACCCTATACTTAAATAAGGGATACCTCAGAAATAAGCCTTGGACCCCCTCTCCCGCCCTACTGCCTTTGCATGTATTCTGACATTATGTACCTTTGATGTAATATTTTAAAAGTATAATGAAATTCCATCCACTTTTAATCTATCCCCGCCATCTACCTTAAGCTCGAGCTCCTGTGATTCAGCCCCTTACCTTGAGCGCATGGATCAAAGAAGGGCAATTAGCGTTGTGGTTACGATGACTGGTGGATTCTGCTTGATCTCAGATGTTGGGTATAAGTGTGGTAAATGTTACTTAAATAATACAAATTAAAGATTTGGATGCTGTAAGCTCCCCCACATCTAACCTCATGAAACATATTCTCAACACACTATTGAAATCTGTAATATGACCTGGCATTATGCTTGTCTTAGATAAAGTGGGAATAGTTCAGATTCTAAATCAACGTAAATATAATGAAGATCAGCAATCAAACTTAGCCGGACCAATCACATCAGCTTAAAACAGCCTTACACCTCATTCTGACATGGGTTGACTATTCACTGGTAATTCCAATGCAGTGCATGCTATATCATAAAACGTCCTAATGCACGGTTAACTGAGTAGAATCACGGTGTACTTTACAAGTGGAAATTTATAACAGAACAGCTTAATTTACTATAGACGTGTCCCCTTCCATTGAAGAATGATATGTCTCAGATTGATCTACATTGATGTTTTTGTGAACAAATGTAGTACTGGTCAGCGATGCTAGCGTATCAACATGTGATTTTAGCACCATGCAGCAATGGGCACAGCACGGATGATAGCATGGCGAAACTGTCCCTTTCCAAGGTTTAAGGCACCCAGGTTTAATACATTGCTGTGCACGAATCGTTCCCTGCTGACGGCGTCTGTATTTGCCATAGGTGATGTATTGGGGACACTATCTCATTAGTGTCTTAGGTGGCCGGTGGAGGCGCTGCATTAACTGATACGTCATTGATGGACCACTCTAGCTTTTTAGCACTACGGAGTAACATTTCCTCCTCGACGAATCATTGCTGGCAATACCGTTTTAAGCCAACCCACATTCACCAGAAGTGGAGTCTTTTGTAATACACGTTTAGGGGCATTTTAATGTCCTTTAGAAAATAATAGCAGAATTGTATACTATCGACCAGCAATATTCTAGCTTAATAGATCACACTCGTTGCTTTTGAAAGTAATTCGAATTTAAATAATGAGTTAGCACAGACCTATAAAGAACCTCCTTTTTAAAGAAAATAAAATCACATGTAGTTCCCTTTATCCATGTGGTAATTTATCTGTTTGCAAATAAGTTTTTATTGTAATAGATATCCTTGGCATCCCTCGCCCATCGAGGTTTCTTCCTTTTCTATCCGTATCAGCGAGTTTGAAGTCTTTTGAAATAAAGTAGTATGGCCTTTTTATGGTAATGAGATAATTCTTAGAGTTGTCTGTTGTAAGGGGTGCCAATTCTGCCTCCATAATGCTCTTAAAGAGCTTCTCTAAAAAGGGTAATGACAGAGGATAATAACACTGAATTCCTATTAGGTTCCACTCATTGGAAAGCTACCTCATCATAGGCGTAGTGGGAATGACCATAATATGTTGTCATTACCTTTCTATTTTACAGCTTGAACAGAGAACTCAGCCGTTCATATTTCAAAACGATAGATTAGAGGAAATTACATTAAAATTAATGTAAAATGTACTAACATAGAATGGGTTTTGCATCCGTCAGGCAGTTATGTACATTGTGTCATATAATTTGTTGATTTGTTTGACTCTGCTGATTCAGCATGCTCTGTGGGAAGTTGCAAGGTTAGTATCAAATGTCATATAGCCTGGGATTTCTCCCTGTAACGTGATGTACCTATGTAACAACAATGGGGAGTTATTTGTACTGGCTGTTACCACCCAGCCCTATTCTATACTGACCCACTATCAAGCTGAATGGCTCCAATTGTAAGCTAGAGCTTGACTCTCCCCAGGGTTGCCTTAGCAACAGTTGTACACCCAAAGCACCAATCGTCCTAGTCACCCCCTAGTTCGGCATTCAGTGTAATCGAAGACCAGAAATAGATGCACTCCATTGAACGTGCTCACTATACATGTGTAGCTGATAAGGAGCAGGGTTTATCCACCCTGTCTGCATTAATCTTTATAATTGTGCCTCATTTTCCACATCGAGTACTAGAGTGATGTACCTACTTAGCTGTGTAATCTCTACTTTGTGGCATGATAGCATTAGCCACCACCCCTACTCTCATTGGACTTGTGCTTGCATTCTGTTGGCCCTGGCCAGTAATTTCCTGGCTCCCATCACCTGTTATATACGAATGGATTAAAGCCCTAACCCTAGATAAGAACTCGTTAAAATATCCCGTCATCTTTTCTGCTGCCTTTCTCAATGTATTGATTCCATCTCCATTCGGTTGACAAGCACTGATCGTCCCTTATCAGATACTCTACTACCCATCCATCATTTCTCCCATGCCTTAACCCATTTGGAGCGTTACTTGGACAATTATCCTTTATGCCTAGAGCAACTAACACACAGCTCAGAGAGCCGTTCCATGTTCACTAAATCAGCCGCTGGTCGCTATTGGCACAGTTTGCCGTGGCTTGGTGATAGCCGGTCCTTTCGATCATTGGAGTTCCTATAGTTTTACTTCATGGATTACCATGTCTTCCTTCACTGTTTCTATGATTGATTCTGTAACGGTCTAAGTAGACTTGGTCTGCTATATTCTGATATATTCTAATAATGTTTAGGTGTTACACAATTGATAATGTTCGGTTGCTCCTCAGAGCGAAAAGTATTGCCATAATATTACTGGGGGTGGAGGAAGAGCTAGCTCCGATGCACTTCTCAACATCCTGATGAGCAGAAATTAATAACAAAGATTATGAACGGATTCCCCATATCCTTTAGATATCTGGGGTAGTCCTTTAGTTATCTGGGGTAGTAGAAACAGAGGACCACGGCTGTTATGTAGGAACTTGAAGATTTTACACATTCCACCCAGTATCGATTCACTTACGACTGTAGAATGAATATGACCACATCAGGATGTAACCTTGTGTCAGACACATCAATATGGGTTTTGTCATCGCATGTTTTTGTTTTTTTATATATATTTGGAGCACTAACTAGGACTTGTTTAAACATGATATTAAACCCAACCATATCCCATGCTGCTGTAATCTGTCCCTATAATACCCAGTATGGCTCTGATGCTGGTGCTTGATGTACTCAAGTTTTGCCTTACCACTATTATACCCTTTTTATGTTTGCAATGACATGATGGCATACCAGTAATACATCCTTTCTGTTGCTGATAAGGAGGTGAATCTAACATTTCCCTTTTTTCATTAACATTTCTTTCCTATCAATCTATATTCATTGATACATTTCTTCACTGCAATGTAAGGCCTAGACCTATATCACGCTGATACCTTCATGACTTCATTCAACATCCATCTAATTAATGACCAAGTGCTCTCTTCGTTAGTTATCTTTGTACCGTTTAATCAGTGTTGATTCTTGGTTAGAGTTAAATCTGCCATCTTGCCCATATGTTTTTGTACTCGATGGACACTTTTCCTTGAAATGCATATTAACACGCACGATAAGATGGTATGAGCCTTTCTGCAATGTCTAGATATTGTTCCCTATTGAAAAGCATACGGAGATTTTACTCAGATGACATTTTAGTATCCAGGGTAGTAGTGGCCCGCTAGAACCCCAAACACCATGGCGGTCATTATGCATGTTACATAACCTACCCAATATTGACCACCTCCTTAGTGTCAAGAGAGTTCACAAACCCAACAAGTATTGTCCTAGCCTAATTCAAAGCTACAGTTGTGTACACTACTCACCCTATATATCTATATAGAATAATATGACCTATGCGTACTACGACCATACCTCATGGGCTAAACCTCTGACTCGTAAAGGAAGTTTCAGGTGTCTGTAGGAACACACAGAAAGGTAATATGTTTAGGCCAATACGTGAACTATTCCTATATACCTTGCCACTGCTCCCTCCTATCCCTGACATCAAGCTCCTTGTGTGGTCGATATCTCATATACACTATATGGCACTATATAAAGGTAATAGAGACTGCATGCCAGTTCCTGACATTATGACCAATTAATAATGCATAACTAGCAAAAAGGTGAAGGCATGCATCTAAAAATAGCATCATTGATGTGAGGGCTCCCCCGTCAATGTAAAATCGAAGAACATTACAACATAATAGAGCGGTGATTAGATGTTGTAGGGGTTTTTATCTGCCCATTTCTGCATGCACTAGTCCCAGTGAGTGCTTATTGCTAGCGGCGATAGGAGGCCATGTTTTTATAGACATATGATCAGAAGTGTGTCGCCGCCACGAGAGTGGAACCCAGGAAAAATAGAAGCCCACCCTTCTAATCGCTGGGATTGGCGGTTGCTTCAAAGTAGTCATTGATTTCTCCTACCCTACCACTGAAGGGTATCAATGGCGTGGCAGAATGGCATGGTGGTTAAAGCCCATCTAGAACTCGGTACAAGCTTACAATTGATGGTCTGTCTAAATGGGATGGCGACAAGGTTGGCGCGCCTTCCCTTCCACTCCATTCCCACTCCAGCCTATAGCCAGAGGCAAAGAACACGAGTTGGGGCAGGATTATTTACTATGTGCCTGTCCAGATTCAGGCATAGCATCTCACTGCACTGCGGAAAGTGGCTGCATTAGGACCCAATGAACATGCCCTTATGTGGCTAATTTATGATGGTGCTTCTAAAAGGGGTGAGGAAGTAGGCCGGTATATCTTTTCAGTGCAGCTATCACAGGAAATGCGTTGTATATGTATACGTGCTCACTGGGTCTTCATTGCACAGCAGTTCTAGGCATAGGAAAAAACTGAGAATTATGATTATATGTTAAATCTCCATTAAGCCTTTAAGGAATGCATATATAGTATATATTCATTAATCATGAAGAATGATGCACCGATGCATCCCTGTTGAGTAGCTCACCAGAGCTGTGTTCATGCATCATACCAACCCTATGTGATTGATACTTCAGGTAGAGTAGACTCGCCAGTACTGCATTGCCGCATCACGACATCTTTGGGCTTGCCATGCATGGCCTAGGTTTCCTCATTCAGTCAAGCATTGCATGCAGCTAATTCGATAGCTGACAGCTCCCTGACTGCTTTTCCTGCCCCCCCCCCCACTCTCCTCTCTGGACTGCTGAGCCTACTCCCCAGAAAAAGATTTAGAGCTACAAACAATTGTATTAATATTAAAGGATATATGTGCTCCACCTAAAGTATGCCTCACCTCTAATGGAATCTTCCTGACCGCTTATATATATATATATATATATATATATATATATATATATATATATATATATATATATATATATATACTGTTTTTTTCTCTTATATAGCTTTGTTCGGCATTTCAACAATGTATTTACGCTTAGAGCTTCTTTGCCTTGATATCCCCCTCGGTTCCCTGCTCATTTCCCAGCCGTTGTTTTATCTCTGTTGCTCTCTTGGTCTCTGCTGCTGCCGAGACGGGCGTGGGAATTCCCAGATAGGTTCCCATCCCTCCCTCTCCATCCAGTCTCCGTCCTGAAGTGAAAGCATTATTGATCGTTGGTTTTGGCGGGATTCCGGATCAGCATGACAAACACTGGTCCCCGTCAGGGCCGACTATCGGTGCCATGCAGGTAGCGAGACATGCAAGGCATTCGTAGCCAACTGGGTTGTATTCATTGGCAAATATGGTCATGTTGAAGCCGTATGGGATGACAGGGACTGAGCCCGTTATAATCTCTTGAGCCAATATTGATCTAGAAGAAAAGTGACTTGGCCTTCTCATAATATTTGTTGATGCATCATTTTTAAAGGTCTAATTTTGTCGGATGTTGTGTAAAAATGTGGTCCTGGTTGCGGTTGTAAAATTTAGAATGTGATGTGACACCTCATGGCATGCAGTCCACTGCCACACCAAGTGTATTAGTTTATACGTAAACTACCGTCCCTATGAAATAAGCCTTCATTCTATCAAAATTAAGGATGATTTTTGCAACAGTTCATCGTGTGGTCAGGACATTGGGACAAGAATGAAAAGTGTCCTATGATGAACGGTCATTGCCCTTCGATTTTTATCCTAATTGAAAGTAATAATCACAGGCTAATACAATGCCTATTACTCTTTCATGCCTTTTGACAGTCTCTCCTTTTGTATTAAGGGTGGTCCCAGAAGAACTGGGTGAAAACTGACTCTTCAATTAAGGGCCTTTTTCAAGTTTACAATTCATTCCAGCAATCAATTATTTCTATTGGCTCATTCGTAAAATTTTGTCTCCTCAAATATAATCAAATCCTTCGAATAAGTGGTCTTTATAATGACAATAATCCTAGACTTAAAAATAGATGTAAAGTAGTTAAAAAATGTCACTTGAAACGAAAACCTGTAAAAGTATCGAGGCCTCATTCTACATCGAATACTTAATTATATCCTTTCCGACAGTGTAACCGTTGATTATGTGAGCAAGGGTTCCTTTAGTTGCTTCTCCATTTTGGATAAGTGAGACTCTAATTGATAGGGTATACAATTTTATTCCATGTAGTGAAGATGGTAATTTAAAAGCGTGTGCTGCATTGGGAAAAGGATATGTGAAACTCAAAATCTTTATTAACAATAATGTCAATATGCTGCCATACAATACACCTCGTGTTTACATGACAGCAATTGCCTGGGCCAATGGCCTTTTGTATGGTTGTTGGTGAAATACTCATTGATATGACCATATCAAGATACAGCTCGGTGCTCTCAATCACACCTGCCACATATGGGTTTTGGAATGGCAGAATCGCACATATACCTTTGGAATCAATGCTGTTTTGACTAATGTTAGGGTAGACTACCATGTAGTGTAAGTGTATTCACTTGTCAACTGCAAAACCATATATGGATTTTACAAAGCACACATATAATCGAATATAAACACATTTCATAATGGGCATTTGTATACTGTTCCATAATGCCCAAAGTAATGTCGCACATGTCCTTTGCATGTATGGTCGTTCTTTATTGCTAATACCATTCAAAATAATTCCAAACTCTCTAAAAGAAATGGAGTGACTTTTACCAACCCTCTGTGATTCCAGTGAATACTCAAAAATACTAGAATGATTATTCATCTCAGCCATATTATGTCATATCTGAGGTGCTCTGCCTTACATCGAAACTCCACAAATCTAGTTATGTAGGACCTCAGATGTAACCAACTGGCTGCAAAGTGTTTGGTAGCTAGACATTTCCTCTCAGTGGAGAGCCTGGATTTTCAATTCACAATAAACCCAGCACATCGGCAATAGAGAGGTTAAGATCACTATGTGTACGACAATGTGTACGTCTAGAATGATAGGAAATGGTAGGCTAGACGTTGCCATACACGTTACAAGTAGGCAAATCTTAGTCTCACTATTAACCTCAGGATCCACCCTTAATGCTGAATTTTTCAAGATATAAGGTCAGTAAGGCCAATGATGATATTCAATAGGTTTACATGCATGATCAGCATGTACATGTATTCCTGTAGAGTGAGGTTCCATATATAACAAAAGCCATTCAAAGCGATCTTTTGAATATGCCTAAAAAATTTTCAATTCATACCTGTAAAATCAAGCAATATAATATGGTAGAAGATGGCCAAAGGGATTTTGCTTGGAAAAAGATATAGGGAGATTTAGTGTAAAAGGACTTGAGTGTTTATTGAATTTGACAAGGGCCAGCCTTGTTCAAAGGGTTGAATGGAAACAGAAGACGAAATGACCTTCCCGTCTATAGTTGTTTTAAACCCTGCGTAATTTATATAACTGGATTGATAATATCAGCTCTTATGATCAGATGATGATGTTTAAGTAAGGACACTTATAAATCTCCTTCTTAGCCTTCTTTGCTGTAATGGTCATGTACAGTTATAGTAGCTGCGAGAGATGTGAAGTGGAAAATGGCTGAGGATATCTGGATATATTGTGGCTGAATGAGACAGCCTATGGAAGGCAAATATGGAAGGCTCATCGATAATTCAACAAACCTGTGGAAATACGCTTTGGTTCCTATGATAGTTGTACAGCTTCAGGCTGAATGGAAACAATAAATGCAGTAATATGAATAGGCATTGTCATGTTCAATCAATATTGCAGCATGCCCCATAATCTCATAAGCTTCTTAAAAGGCAAGAGCATGATATCCATCTTTGGCACCTGAGTGCCTGTCCCCATGTGCATCTCCAAATGACCATGCGATGACCTAGGGTTGGACCAATCAGCATGAGGAACCTGAGGCAAGACCTTACAACATAAAAAAAACAATGGGGGCCATGATGGTCTGGTCTCTGCTCTACGATATTGCTGGCACCATGTTAAGGACATAAATGTGAATGGACAGCTCTACTCTCGCATCTGCCAATTGGCAATAGAGCGAAGCCCAGTTCAGCCTCTGAGGTGTTCAATAAGCAGCGTATACTGATTCCTACACATTGAGAGAAGGAGGATTAACATTCAATATGATTTGCACTTTCTACACATTCTGTTGAACATCAGCATAGACTGCCTTGGAGTTATTATGCAAGTTAATATGCAATATCCATATCATATTCCATTTCCCTCCTTCTTTGATGAATGATTATAGATAGAATATCAGCAGTAATCTAAGAAATGAAAAAAGGGAAATTTCTGACAGTGGGATGACGTCACATGCACATAGTTGTCAAAATTCCCTACTTTGCCCCCATTACGGGGGATGATCTGTGATCTATCTGATATCATGGTTCCTGTTATGCCTTGCATAATTTCTCAGCAGTGCCCCATACCTTTGAAGGTGAACTAGCTGCTCATGAAGAAAAGAAGAAAAAAACTCATAATAAACCTCTCAGTAATGAAGCAGGTATTTATAAGCAATGCAGTTGTGGACATTACTCGCAATCATCTCTATGAACCATTCCTGACATTACTGCTTAATGACTAACACGGAATGAGTACAAAGAGTGCTGTCAGTAGGTCATGTATCACTAACCAACACCACTACATCATGGCTATGAATGGCCATAACTGTCAGCGGGATAAATAAACAGGTTAGAACTAAGAGATAGCCATTATTATCCTCCCTCTATATTGAGTGATATACAGCTGATGCATTCCTGGGCAGGCCAATAGGTAACTTCGGCTATTTGGCACAAACCAATATGTTATCAAATTTGATAATAATTTTGCTATATTCTGATATTCGCAAAGTTTTTACTGGAAAGAATATGTTTGGTGCATTGGATCTGTCTATATTTCATTCCATCAATGTTCCTATGGAAACCGGCTCTAAATGAATAAACAGAACTAGATTTGGGAGCAGATCTAAAAATCAAAGCATCTATAAGACACTGGTCTTCTACATTGGCGATATCTACTGCTAAATTCTAGAGCCCATGTCAATGTTGTCCTCGCTGACAGCCTGCAGAACAAATCATGACAGGTTGATCTGAGTTCGTTACACTAGACCTTAAAGACCCTTGACAGAAAGGCTCTTGAGGGAAATCACTATTGTCAACCAGCCATCAACTGGTATGTAGTGTAAGTACTATTTCACTCCAGCCATTTTCCGACTGACATTATCTGATGTGATTTATCCATTCACACAACTGTGTTTCAATTGCCAAATGCTTAGATTTATTATTTTGAAACTATGCCTGTACCATTGTTTCTGATATGTTAGATTGCAGTATCGTGACTATAATAGGACCCCCATTTACTCAGAAATGGTATCTCATATTGATGAATGGTATGTCTGAGTATATCCCATATTGCACAGACCCAAGGTCAATGGGAAAACCATTCTAGCACAGTAGTGCCATATTGGCCACACTATGACCTGCAGGGACCTGGGGCAGTACAGCCATCTACCATTATTTTCTCTCTAATCAGTACGTTGCCAGGAGGTTGGGTTAATGGGCCCATACCTGCATCCGCTCACTCACCTTTACACCCTCCTCTCCTGAGTCATTCGCAGTCAAGTAACCAGGAGTAATTATAGATAAGGGGGTGACACTCTTGTGGCACGGTCATCTCTGCACCCAGGGGTGTTAAGTAGGCAGACATCCAGGTGCCCACCTGTAGTAGTGATTGTATGCGAAGTGGTGTGCCCCTGGCTTACCTATTGAACACGCCTGCTAGTCTCCCGTCATCTCTGTGTCAACATTGTGCCATACTGAAAGCACATGGCTCATTTGCATAGGGTGACTGATCAGTGGTGTTGATGGTAGTTGTTAATTTCAAGTGGGCCTACTCAAGCCCATGAGTGTGACAGCACTCTGATAGGCCCTACAGTAAGAAGTAATGTAGGGCTATTCTGACTTGCAGGCACATGTGAAGTGATCTCATACTATATGCTCTTATTTTAGTGGGAGAAAAAAATACAAGAGTGCATGAATAAATTACACCTAATTCATAGAAGATGTATGAGAACATAAAAGATACTTAATACTAAGACTAGATATTATTCAGTGTGAATGCAGTAAATATGGTCCCTTACACAGATACAAACCCCCAAACATCAATAAATGGCTAACCACCATGTGTCAGACCTTTAAGAACTACCTCACACTGTCTCCACACACAGGTTTAGTCCATCGAGCCTGTGATTGCAGAGGTCCACGTGCGTCTTTCAAGATGGATGTTACCACGAGTTTTATCCCACCTATACCATTTCTAAGATTTTGATCAGATCGGGAATGGCATAGCGACAACACATGGTATTTAGCATAGCCACATGTCCTGCCTACTCTATGTTGATCAACAACAACAAAAACCTAAGGGAGTAGTCAATATTTATCAACAGGGGGCGGGTGGTGGGTTTCCGCGCGGACGCGCAAAAATCTTTTACGCTCCCCCTCGACGACAGTCAAAATTTTTTGCGCCCCCCCAAACCAGAGGCACGGAGAATTTTCACGCCCCTCTTTTGAGCTATAGTAGCACGTGGGCTTTTTTGCTAAAAAGAGGGTAAATTTTGTTAGCCCCCCCTCAAGAGGGGTCAAAATTTTGTTAGCCCCCCTCGGGAGGGGTCTGAAATTTTTACACCCCCCCCCTCAAATCCACCATTCCCCCCCCCCCTGTTGATAAATAATGACCACTCCCTAATATTACAATCCTCGTCGTTTCATAAGCATTGAACCTATTTATAGCCTATGTCTGATGACAAAATAAGAGCGTATGTTGTTTTCCTGTCTGATTTGATTTGCCAAGTCCTAAAAATAAAGAGATTTGTTTCCAGTAACCCGAACAACCCTGAAAAAAAATTCTTCTGGGATTTTTTGACATTTCTGGGGAATATTTAGGCATTTTTCTCATAATTTCTTTTATCGTTTCATGGAGCTCATCAAGGCCCTCATCTATTGGTATACAGCTCATAACAGTCATTTGTATCTTTTACATGTTCTTCATATTTCCTATATTTTTCGTATTTCTACTGTAAACTCATAGAATCCAACATGTATGCCCATACATTCCTACACAAAATCAAAAAGAAAATTTAAAAAAAAATCCGACCTACCGACCCTTGACTTTTTAGCCATGTTACTGGATACACATAATATTTAACTTGAAAAGTGAGTTATAAGAGCCAGGAAAAAAACTGATTTTCAGTGCCTCTGGTTGGAGGCAGATGGGGGACAGGAAGTGGAAATAAATGTCTGAAATAAAGCATGAAAAGAGGTCAAAAATTGCAAAAAAATGTACATGGTGTTTGAGGTTATAATGTTTTCTTTAAGGGTATTGACAGATTTAAGTTTTTTCTGTTTTATGGTTTTGGAGATATTGATTGGAACAAGCAAAGCAATCAGTCACATTTTCAGAGAAGTAGAGTTAAGACACTTTTGGGCCCAATGCTAAGCCTATGGGATGTTGATCCATGTATCAACATTCCCACCCTTTTTGACTGTGGTGATGCAAATAGGCTAAGGTGGTGCAAATACATGCAAATGAGGGCCCACATTGTGGCAGGTGGTGTGGACAGGAGGAAAAGGAGGGGTGGTGGTGGGGATGACATCAGCGTACAGGCAGGGACTAGCTCCAAGCAGATATCAATTAGTGTAACCTGGTTATAATATAGTTCTAGTAGCACAACACATCTGCTTGGAGAGCCAGTTAATGTCCATGGTGGTTAACAGCACCACAAAAGGGCAGGAAAAAGGTTCCCAAAGGTTTCCAAATGGAATGCATATACTTACATTGTAGCAAAAAAGGGTCACCTTGCAACGATGGTAGGCATGCCTTAACTTTCTCACTGATACCAGCTTATCTAAGGGAGATAATACAATAATATATATATATATATATATATATATATATATATATATATATATATATATATATACATTTTCAATTTTCATGATATTTTTGCACCCCCCATAAAGTCTTAATTCAAGGTGGCTCCTATAACTCTTCTTTCTCTCAAGCAAAAAGAAAATCGGCTTTTTGGGTTACCTGCAATGCACATTACTATCCTATATCTTTTTTTGGCCAAATTTCAATTTCATATTTAGATCATAATCCTGGGATAAAGTAGGCATATGTTGATGTAGTTGAATAGTAGACCCATTCCTGATATGGTTCTCTTTGCAAAAAATAGACTTTATAAAGCAACTCTACTTTGTTTTGACAGGGTTTGAGGCCAATATACGTCTGAGGTTTATGGTTATGACCTTATGATTATATTTGTCTCTGCATACCGCCACCACTATTCGATCAATATTTCTCTCACTTGCCCATACCGATCGTGTGTAACGTTATGAATACTGGAGAAACAGGAGCAATGAAGATTAAATTAGATGGCTATACATAATATAATTATTATCTTTATAAAGATGATAAGATGTGAACAACTTTGAAACTTAATCCAATGAATGATCACAAAGTCAGACTTTTGGTAACCTTTACCTATTCTAGTAATATAAGAACACTAATTGTAATTCAACTAATTCATTGCTTATTAGTTCGTTCTCCTTAATCAAGACAAGCATGCGCAATAAAATGTAGCTCAGTCGTTTATTATCCCTGAGACACAAAGTCCACTAGGCTGCTGTCGGCACACATTATATAGGATTTGTATAGCCCAATTAGTCGAGCACATGCCTACTGAACCTGTGGTCTAAGCCTATTAAAATATTTGTCAAAACTATCTGAATTAGCCTGAATAGTGCTCTAGCTCACACATCCATACGAAAACAAAAGGAACGGTTTATGAAAGCCTTATTGGCATGACCTTGGTTATAAGGCTTTGCTCTGTCGAATTACCTTAACCATAACCAGACTATTAAAATTTTCATACTGTGTTGACAGATCCAGAGGTTTAGTAGACAATTCTATTAAACACTTTTAAGCTAATACTTGTCTGGTTTTGGTTTTCTAGGCACCATTGCCGCTGTGAATACTACTGTCTGTGATGTACAAACTGTAGGTAGTTGATTGGTAAGTGATTTATCCCTGAGTTATCATAATATTTATTGATGCATAACTTAACCCAAATGCCAGCCAACCCAACGCTAGCATTTTGCCAGTGCTATATGTGGGGACAGCTGGACATGTCCTTTGATGGGTCTCAGGGGAGGCCGTGGCATGTTAGTGGAATGCTCTGGGTGTCGAATTGCCTCCTATTACATGTGACTATTGGAGGGGATTCTAACCAGACATTTAAGAAACTCTAATAGCCTTAGCAAAAACCTTTCTAACATTATCTTTAAATTAGAAAGTTCATTGCCTCACCAACAGTATAGGATTACTGCACATTCTGTAAAAAAATTAATTTATGTTTGGTTATTGCTTAACGTGGTGAATATAGCCCCTCCCCCATAGTGGGAAATGAAGATCAGTATTATTATGATCAATGGAATAATATCCATGCCAGTCTCTTGGAAATGTGTAATAGGTAATTCCAATGGGGTCCGAAAAGGTGTTATCTGCTTGGTCACCCTGATGATGATGAGCAGAGTCCAAAAAGATAAACTGATGTCATTTAATGAAATCATTCTTCCAAGCCATGCATAGGATTTGCTTCCTCTGCCTGGATCGATGGAGATTATGATTAATCCTGCTCCTGAGGGGTACAAGTATATTAGGACTGTCCTCAACAGCATGCCAGTTTATCTCGCAGCAATGAAGGCTTCACAGTTTCATTTGGTAATGACTGCCTCTCTACAACCATTGCCCCTTCTGCTCGGTCAAACACCAGAAGATTGGTCTGCCCTGATAATCATGATCTGTAATCGATTGCATCAGTGTTTTCGGCCTAGTATTTCCACTGTCGCTAATTATGGCTGCAGTAAGTTATAAAATTGAGCTTGTTTGAGAGAAACTCTTCGGATGGTTAGTATCATGGATACCAAGAGGTTGGGTAGGGAGAGATGATAAAAGGACTTGGGGCATCTTATAATGAGGACCCTTGCAGGTGCATAGTGGATATGACTAACCAAATGGGGAAGACGTGTGGAATTTAACCTGTATTTTGTCACTGTCCTTGGCACCTTCCTGACATTTTAGATCCTAGTTCAAAATATAATTTCTGTAGGTCCCTGAGAAAAGTCATTTGTAGATATGGCCTTTTAGTTCATATTGCAGAACCCTGCAAATATGTTACATTGTGTATCATAATATATCTGAAATTTAATGTTCAAACTTGTATCTTTAAATATGGGCACTGTATATTCACTCATTATATTCCCAATGGAATGCCTATATTACTGTGTTATGGAAGCCTGTCTTATTTATCCGCCTTAGGCTGTAGTCCTTGTTCCGTCTCCGAATGACCTTCTCATGACCTAGGAGTGGAGCAACCAGTGTGAGGGACCTGGGTTAAAACGTAGAGACAGAGTCAGACAACGGAGTATTGGGGTCTGGGCTGCCTCCCATTGTTAGTGTTGGAGAGGGCTCCTCGGGACTGAAACATAGTTGGACAGCAATGCAATCAAGCCTTCTTTGCTACAGCTGATGACAAGCAGCATTATGTAAAGCTGGTCTATCACATCTTCTCCTACTCACTGACCTCTACAATGGAAGGGTCTATGTATTCTATAATTTGGTTTGCAGTTTGCTGCTGAGAATGGCAGTCACTTCTGTCCACAGCATTATGTGTCATTGGGGATCATTGGTATAGAGTAGGTGAAGGGTAAAATTCCAATATCATCAATCTTGAAAAATGTCTATTTATCTAGTGTAATATATTCTATACCATACCAGAGAAATCCGTTAGAGAGATTTACTTTCTTGAAGCGTGCAGCATGAATTCCACCTTCTTGTGGACATTATACCCTATGCAATGTGAACAATATTATCTTAGCTATTAATATAAGTTGTATATCAACTATGTCTCGATTCACAATCTAAGGGCTGATAATTACCCCTTACTTCTACTGACAATTATCTTTGTACTTCTCTGCTGAGATAATATTGACTAATGAGTAGACAATGTATTGGTATAGGGATAAATTGCAGTACAATTAAAAATATACGATGGGCTGTCAGAATCGCTATAATAGCTATCATGGGACAGAAGCAATATAGAATGTAGTGATAGCTGAATGGAGCTGTCTATAGTGTGGAAGAAAGGGTGCAAGCTTAGCCCACATCATCTCATATTCATCATGCATGGCAACTCCAGTAGTATTGTCATGAGGGGTATACTGTTCATCTACTCTGGTAACCACCAGCAATTATTTTCATAAATCAGGCCCAGGTGGTGCTAGCACCATCCCCAACTGAGGGTTGACAGGAAACTAGTAGGTACTTAGCATGGCAGGGGTGACGTGGCCTTTAAAAATCTAATGGTTCTCTATTTAACAACGCCATGCAGTCAGATTGAGGGGGAAACACTGATTCAGCATGATGAAAATATTATATCTATATTTTTCTCAGAAGTGGCACGTATTGCTGGTCACTGAATGCAATTCTCTGGTTATGTATAGATCGTCAAGTCAGGCATGGTATTCCATCAGTTTATTGCATTCCACTGATGACATGATGTAAATGGCAGAATGAAGATTGATACTAGTTTATTTGATAATCCTGCTGTCCTTGTCTTCTAGAATTATGCCCAATCATACAATGTATAGTCATCGTACCGAGAGTATTCTACAAATCTACTGGGCAAATCTGTTACACGCTAAAATATCTCTGACAAAAACACACACACATAATTCAAAGAGATGCCAGAATAATTGATACCTAGCACAGACCCAATGTGAATAGTACACAGAACAACATTGGCAGCCATATTAACTGGCCATATCGAGCAGCCCACCATTTATTCACTTTTTAACAGTGATTTGCCTAGCAATTTACTCTACTGGACATCCTACACCTGACCCCATAGTCACCCTTGCCAGCACTTTTAATGTATTAGTGGTCAGGTAGGGAGCTTTGCTAATTTAGGGGAGTACTCTAGCAGTCTAGAGTCTACTCTATATGCATGATATATGGCATTGTGTAGAAAACTAAGCTTGCCAAAAGAAGTTTTCGACCATATTTTCTTTTAAACAGGAATAATATGGAAACTGGCTAGATCCAGGAATTTTGGAAACACTTTTGGAAAGCACTCTCAAAAATGGTGTTTCTCAGAAGATTTTTTAGTTAGGTCCAGTCAGTGCCCAAAATTACTTGCATCACTTTTTATCCTATCCTGTCTGAAAATACCATATGTAAAGGTCTACATTAGCTTAGTTTGCTTAAAAACACATGAGTGCAAAGATTCTACCTAGTAGTATACGCTGGCCAGTTTGCACTGCTGCTGTTTAAAACAAAATGCAGCATGTGTTTATGATATTCTTTAATCATTGTACATCAGGAGCTTGGTGAATTATTCAGGAATTCTACATGCAATAGCAATGTAGTATGTCAAATAATCAAATGGCACCAAATCTAATTACGATCGTCCTTAACTGTTTTAACTAACCATTATGCATGGGGTAAAGCCAGATGTGTCAGTCTGATGGTTCCCACAGGAGGGTGACAGAGTGGGAATCTTTGTCAGATTGCCTATGGGAGGAGGAGGACATCACCTATATAGTACCCTGACACAGGGCCTAGGCATAGAAATCCTATTTGAGGACATTCTGTAGCTGAAATGGAATGATACCCATAGTTTTGAAAGGTTTGCACATAATGATAGACCTTGCCATAAGAGATTGAAATTCTACTACAGTGCCTGGGTAGTTATCTATAAGTAGTGGATAAGTATGTATACGTGGCATTGAATCACCACTATCACAATAGCATGGTGCCTTGACTCCTAAATGTTTGGTTCAGGGACTTACCTGCATCAACCCATTGTGTATGATAATTAATGATTGGGAGGTAACATCTGGAATACATTGAGCACTCCTGGCCCCTCACAAAGGGGAACTATAAGTTAAGTTATCTCATTTTATTGAGTACCATCGGTGAATTGAATGAGAGTTCATTGTTAGTTATTTCAAACCCAGAAGTATTTGCAAATTTGCCCAGAGGATAGGGGACGTGTACCATATTGGTATGTAGGGGCCTAGACAATCCAATGTCTGTAACATATCAGATCTCCGCATCATTCTGCCATCCTAAATAACCTTATCATGACCTTGAACAACGCCAATCAGTGGGAGGGAGCTGAGCTAAACCCTAACGACACGGCCTACAATGGGGGCTATGATGGACTGGGCGGCCATTCATTGCTCGAGGGCTGTTCAGGAGATAAATGCAGCTGGACAGCATTGCAGATGAGCTGCTCCTCTTGTAGCTTCCAATGAGTAGAATAATGTAGAGCAACTCAATAGGCAGCACTCACTGACCCCTATAACACTGTACAATGGATGGAATGCTGAGGCTTATAGGTAATCAAGTTTACATTTTTATGACATTCTAGTATATTTGCTGACACTCGTCATATTTTGTCAATCTGACTACCCAAAACAGTAGATCTGGGTATCATCAACTTGAGCACCTAAAGTCCTCAGTGGTGAAGACCTTCAGTTCAAAACTGAAAGCCTGAGTATCAAACATGAGTGGCACATATGAGTATAGTCTGCAGATATATGATGCATGTATTGTTGACAACTGACCCTAGATCTAGCTGAGAAAAATATGCGAAATCAGGTGATGCAGTGAGATTGGCATGCCAGACCTGAAAACCATTGCCAGACTGTTTCTGAGCAGGCATTACTTTGTCAACAACATATAAGCTGCAGTTTCTTTTAAATGCCTATAGCTTTGGCAGGACTGGTATTAAGATTGGTGTCTATTGTCACTGTCCAGTCATCCGACTGTCACAGAATTTATAATCGACATAAGAAAAATATAGATTGGTTAGTGTTGACCACATGTGGTCTATGTACATTTAACATTGAATTGAATTCCTTTTCCCCACAAGATTGGTGGCTATATTCAACATTGTATATGTCCTAAACAGGGGTGTCTCACCAAGGTTCCTGGGCTTCCCTAGCCCACTTAAAAGGGTCTACTTCTCATCTTTTCTATCCCCTGAGGATGTGTGTGGTGCACATATATGCGCGGGCACTGACACATTCCTCTGTGAAATTGTGTAATGTCGTTCTCGCCATGAATATGACCTTAGCTGTCAAAATGGCGTTAAACATCTATTACTCACTAACTCACCAAGGTTCCACTTTCTGTCAAAATCCCTCTCACGAAGAGTAAGTTTGAGCCAAAATCCCATTCGCGAAGGTCACTTTTCTCAAATTTCAACCCCACACATTAAAATAATTTTCAGAATTTTCACCAATGTTTCTACCAAGTGGTCCCTTCTTAACCCAAATTTCTCACACCAAGGGTAGATTTTAGGATAAAGCATGCAAGCAGGCATACTTCTGACCAAAGTCCCTCTCACCTAGGGTCATCTTCTGCCTAAAATCCATCTCACCAAGAGTTTTTTTAGTAGCTTTATGGGCCTTTCTGTCGCTTAAGTGGCTGGCAACATCAGTCAAAACTGACTGAGACGATTCTTTAAGGAGTTCTTATAAAGCCAGTGCCTCTACAGCCCAGTGAGGCCCACATATAGTAAAAGTCCCATTGCACCAGAGTCATGAATAGCAGGACCCTAAAACCACTTTCAGTTCCGGTTTCTTTCCCACCGTTCTGTGTCCGCAGGGTCTGAATAGCATTGCCTCGCATTAACAGACATTTTAGTCAACCTGCTGGCAGGAAGGGGCATGGGCAAAGACTGAGTAGAAGTTCAAAGGGTCTGGTAAGAGTGTGATGATATAGTGAAGGTGATGGCACTCTTGGACGCCTGTCTGTTGTGAGCCACTGTAGGTATACCTGTCACAATTCTCTATTGACAGGTATACCTACAGTGGCTCAGAACAGACAGGCATCTAAGAGTGCCATACCCTTTACTATATCATGACGCCCTTACCAGACCCTGTACACTGCTACTCAGTGTTTGCCCGTGGTAAGGGGTGATCAACCGACAGTTTCTTGAGCAGTGTCATTCTAATTACTTTTAAGACTACTTCCCTCAGACATTCAGACCATTGTAAGTACTTTTCATAATTAGCACAGTGTTGACAGTTTACTTCTGATACTGAATCACTTAAGGCAGACCTTGGGTTTGCACTTCTCTTCTGTGTGGATGGGGTGATCGCCCCTCCAACTCTATAAACACCAGGCACTTACTCAGATATACCTGGTAGCTGGTCATATCATACCATGGTGCTTTCACTTGTAAGCTATTTTGGGACTGCATCGTGATCATGCTAATTTACAATAATGAAACCATTTATAGCATGTGCATGTAAGCCATGCTTGGTGATAAGCCTCATCCCATTTGGACCCATCCCTGTAGTTAAGCTTCAGCATTAGTTTAAATTAGCTCACAGTGGAGTGTTACCTTGTAATATGGGATATCATCTCCTGGATGTGGTATGCACCTTCACCCTTCAAATTGTATTCCCAATACACAAGACATAGGGCAGAAGTTCATAGCCATAAGTCATCTATCATAATAATATCTGCCTTACTTTCAGGGATCTGTTTCATATTCATGAAAGTAGGTTGCCTCATAGAATTAATGGGGCAAAAATGTATAAAACCAAAGGCACTGGCAAATGGCTCGTAACACTATGCCATCCTGGAATTCACAATATGACAATTATCAATCTTTCATCTGCCCTCCCCCCTTCGCCACAAAACATAACCATTTAGGACTTGTACAGTTCTACAATACCAATAAAGTATTGCAGCATCATATGGCCCTGAAAGGGTTAATTGCCTCAATTTCTTGTCCATTTTGTCCAATATGGTGACCTCTCTAAATTATAAAGGCCTATATGACCATGTATCTTCTCGTCCTTCTCAGCCAGGCCCCACCTCCACATGCCATATACATGCACACCTTTTAGGTAGTTGGATCCAGACAGGCCAATTGCTGAGAAGGGATAGACGCTTCTCTCCACTTGCCCTAAAAGCCGCCAGCAGTGAAGATGGGCGCGACCTGAGATGGAACGGTGGGCCCTTCCGAACGGAAGTGAGCTGAGTCTAGTCACGCATGCGCCATCATTTCAGCATGGTCCATACAATTAGGAGGGGATTAGTTTCTGAACCCTTGACCCCCATATATAGCTGTTTTGTGTTCGGAGAGGTTTGAAACATTAGGACACAGGTTTCCATCGTCCACGCATTATAATCCTCTCCTTTCGATGTGGACCATTGGCTCGGTTTGATTTAAGTTTGAATTTTCAAAGTGCAATCTCAGTTAAAGTCATCAGGAAGCTCGTTCTTCTGGACAAATCTCGAAAATAAAACTTCATTCTTTCTTGTCCTCCTGTGGAGTGTAAAGGTTTTGATTCCTTCTGAAGGAGCACATATTTCGAAGAGGAGGGGGTGAAGACTTTTTGATTGTATTAATTTTATCCAGCATAAAAATATCTAACGTAAGATTGCAGTTGTGCATTTAGTGATAGAGTGATGTCATTGCCTATAACTTAAGTGGTCATTATGGTAATACAGGCTAATTTGTTAACATCAAAAGATGTTGAACCATGCTAACACCACTGTGCATGGTCTATATCCTACTACTAGGAATTAGCAACAAGTGAATCAAAATGGCTCAGAATTCATTTTTGATCATGAATCATACATTGGTTTCAGGTTTTTCTAGAATCATAATAGAATGATCTATACTGAGGTTATTGCTTAGTATCCTACGATCTCACCCCATGAAGTACATTTTTTGTAGTTCCAATTTCATAGCACAGTAGTTAAACAGCTTGTGAGCTAACGAAGTAGCACGAGAAATAACCTCCTGTTGTAAATCTACCTTAAATCAATTCCATTCCGGGGGTAATATGGATTTCCACAATATACATATAAGCCATAATGGCTTTCCATACATATGGCTAATCGTGCTTTGAGCATTAATAGTCTGGCAGCCGCCAGCTAGGTTGACCTTGCAAAAATAACCCCCGAAGAGGTTATGACTGATTTAGGTACAGGAAGTCATATACTTTCAGAATCTTGACGATGTCAAGCTGACATTGTTGAGAATTTTGAAAAATCCAAGATGGCTGCCATAAGGGCTGCCAGAACTGTTTTATATAGTTTTGTCAATATTCATGTGTTTCCTTGTGTAATAGGGTTTTCTGGGGTGACAAATTGAATCAAGGGGTCAAACCAACAATTTGATAGATATCTAAGGAGTTTCCCTAGAAACAATAAAGGTATTTCTAACACACAAATCTAGTAAGTTTCTAACACATAATTTATCATTGAGAGACACTTTTCTCTGCCTTAACATGAACAGAGGGCTTCAGTGACTTTGTGATGACTTTATTTGTTTGTTCCTAGAAGAAGTATTTGCTTGGAAACAACTATAATGATCACTACCTTACTTAACGACACATTAACGACACATAATGGGTCAGGTCATCAGAAAGTGTAAGATTTTGCCCTTGAAGGCCCTGAAAAATTAATTTTCTAATTACTTTATATAACCTTAACAAATCTCCTCAGCTCAGAAAACCAAAAAATACCAACCTAGGACATCCGGTTCCATTTTTATTGCTTGTTTTGTGTCATGAAATGTCCTGTACCAAAATGATGAAATATGGAGGTAATTGAAGTTACTCTCAGTAACATAAGAAAGTCCCATTATGCATAACAAACAGATGAAATAACAAGACCAATATATCTATTATTGACTTCAATTACAAAGTGGGACAACATTTGAGTTGTGCATGCAGAGTAGACTGCCTCTTACATGATGATAAAAGTACCGGACATTATGTAACGTCCAGTACTTTTATGAGAATTATTTCACATAAGCTGCACTCACATGGAGACAAATGCTGATAGACACACAGTTTCTTCATGAAAGTAGGGGACAATAGGGCCCTTCATATAATAACAAAGATTTTGAAGCTTCATTTTTTCCATGTTTTATAACTGATTTAGATTTAGGTACCGGCCGTTACAAATTACAGATTTCTATTTTGTAAGACACATCATGAAATATTCTCACTCAGTTACATGTCCAAACCTCATGGAAATGGTACCTATGATCATATACAATACAAAAAATAACTTTGGGATACCCCAGATGTTCTTTATTCAATACAGGACACTTGTAAAAATACAAAGAGTATAAAAAAAAAAGAAATTTGGCCAATTTTTTCACTTCGTCAGGCTATAATAGGCTTGGGAAAAGGTAATACAATGCCAAAAGTGGACTAGGGAAAAACGTTGGCCATATCTTCACTAATATACCTGTATGTGGAGGAGCCTGGGCCACTGTTGGACAACTCTCCACTGGTGGACAGTGCAGACCTGAGCCACTGTTGGACAACTCTCCACTGGTGGACATTGGCCCTCAGTGAGTGTTCTTATCTCCTGGTTGCTATAGTAATGGCTGATAGGAGATTAGTGCAGGTGTTGGACCAGCAGTGGGAGTAATGCAGGTGGGGAAGTGAGGGAGGGGGTATGGAGTCTACAGAAAATGCATGATTTGAAATTATGTTGATACAGTAAATGCAGCATATCTCTTCATATATAACTTTGTTTTAAATGTGTTCATACATATACCTGGATACTTATAAGGTTTACTACTATACAGGTCTACCTCTTTGCACAAATTATTATTGCCCTTCACAAATTGCTTTTTCTATTCTTGAACTTATGGTATAGGAAATTCAACCACTACTATGGGGGAAGTGTTGCCACTGTTTTCCAAGCCTGTATAAGTCTTAGAGGTTTTGATGATTGACCACAAATTTTCATCTTTTTGATAACCCTAAGTGTCCTCTATCAAATGAGTCTATGTAGGACAAGATTGGTTCACAACGTCTTCCTCCAGAGCCATAAAGGTCCAAAATGACCTAAAAACACAAAATCTTCTGCTTTCTGGCGACCTGACCTATAATAATTGAGCCAGCAAGCAGAAAGGACAGTTCCTGCGGGATTTAGTACCATATTTAGCCACCAGGGGGCACCAGTATGGGCTAGAATAGGAAAAATATACCTAGAACTGTTATAGGTTACTTTTTTTATGGAGAATTCACTGGTTTTTGATAAAACGTTCTATTTTGGGTGGAAAGGTTCCAAATTTGGCATTGTTGATTTTTGTTGCCATGGAAACACGATTTTCATTCTAAGTAGGAAAATCAATGATCCCATTTGAAGGAACGTTCCACAAGGTTTACTATGGTGAAAACAAAAGCTATGGGCAAAAGAATAAAAATTTATGCTAATTAGCATAAATTATGCTAATTAGCTATATTTCTCATGACCATTTAGACGTAGAGCTTATTGACATTGACGAAATGGTCACACCTACCCCTATTTAGCAAAGCATTCTTCCAAAACTAACAGCAGTATCTTCTCATGCAATATATTACTGTAAAGCTAGTGATTTGAATTTTAAAGTTTACTTTTAGCACGGAGCACCCTTTCCCCTTGCCTCTACACCATTTACATCATACTTTTTTACTCAGCATCTGTCTCTTCTTCTTCCATAGTGCCACCATCCTTATCAATGTCATTCATAGTTTGTTGTGATTGTGGGTTGCCACATGTCAGTGAATCCATTATCTGGCATTTGCAGAACACTGAGCAAGACATTTCTGCTTGATTACGAGAACTTCTCCTGTTTGCACATGGATCTGACGAAGCACAGTTACAGCAGAGTAACTTGAGGACGGATGATGGAGCTGTGAATGTCTCTTTATGCAAAGTTGGTGGGACAAGGGATCCTGTCCTTGGATGTATTGACCATCCAAGTAATAGAGGGTCTTCTCCTGGAGGCTCTGAACACATAGCAGCCCTCCAGATGCAAGACTGGTAATGAGCCCACTTTATGTGAAGTTCAAAGGCTTACTTGCTTGGGGGAAGAGATTACGCCCTGAATGTTTTGGGCACGCTTCTGCCAGTCCTTGTTTGACAAGTTTTAGCGTGTAGCGTCCCTAATTTTGGTCGAATGATACCCTTTTCAACAGCAATTACGGCTTTCCTCTTCCCAATACCCTGAAGCCTACTGTGTCACATCCAGTCAGTGAGTGTAGAGCGATTAGATGAAGTATCATGGCTCCTTGATCCTTGCAGGTTGCAGCTATATCAGTAGCTTTTCTCTCAGATGACAAAGGCACCATGTACAGCTCACATGTCACTTCCAATGACTGGTAGAAATGAGTCAATAGTACAAAGTCATCAGTGTCATCACTCATAACATGAATGCTCTGATATCCTTCTAGCACAGCTGTCATTGCTGCGACCTCTTGAAGTATTTGGGGAGTTCTATCAAATCAATCAGCTGGACTTTGTTTTCTGTGACAGTCATTGACACAGTTTAGGAGAGGAGAGCTGATTCAATATTCAGAAAATGCTGTTCATATCCCTCTACCGTGCGTTGAGCTGTAGTACAACCTTTTGTACTCATCTCATAGTATCTGTCAAAAGTGAGGTAGACATCACTTTTGGAAAGTATTGTTGTCACATAAGAGGCAACAACCTCAATGAGATCAGCTACTTTTGCTTCTGATGGCCAGTGGATTCCACCCCAGAGCAGTGCACATCCATCACAATATCTGGTTTGCTGATGACACGTGAAGACACTTCTGTGGCCAGGATGTTTTTCAAAGTGGACTTTCCTGTTGCTGGTTGCATATCTCCAGAGTCATTAAAAGTGTAGCTAGAATAGGGGCAAGCTCATAAGAGAATAGTTCTTTTGGTTCCAGATTGATGCAGCCTGAACTCATTAGTCCAATAGACCTATTGAAGATGACTTCTGTGTCAACTGAATCAGAATCTCCTATTCTCACAGCCATCGTTATTACGGGACTGCTGATAGTGTCATAGAACCCATTTGTCAGCCTGTCTTGGTACTCTGTCATGCATTTCTCCCCAAGTTCAACTGCATTATGAACATTTACTGCTGGATCTGCCAGCTTTCCTGTGATAACATTGAAGCGTGAGGGTGGATGTCTCTTTTTTATCAGCTTTTATGCAGGCTATGGTCTCTTCTTTGTGAATGTCAGAAGGTGTCTTTTGATTGTCTCTCAAGTCCTTTAAGGTGCTTAACAGATTGCTGCAGATATGCAGACTTAAAGTACATCTCCTTGTGGCATTATCATTTAATGTTATGTCAGTCAGTCCACTAGAACTATGGCCAAACCTCATGAATGTAATCTCGATGAACGTGTCTGACTACATTGCATTGGTGCATCCTGCAGTGTGCTGCATGGTGTGCTGACCTTTCCTCTATTTCTGCTGGAAGTGTTTTAATAGTTTGGAGGTAGTATAGGCTATATCTAGCATAATTAGTGTGCCCGGCTGCAAAGAAATATGGTATCATTTGCTGCACAACCCAGCGATGAAGAGGCCAGTCAGATTCATTTTCCGCTCCCCTGTAAGCCATGCTGATTAGTGTTGGATGCACTACACACTCAATCCATGTCTTGCATGTTGAACTCTGTTTGGAGAGGTCAGTAAGAGCACTTTCCAGTTCATCATATGTGTTGATACTCTTCATGTTGTCTTGAAGTAATTCCTCTGTAAGCAATTTCAGAGCTCTTACAGCGTGGTGTGGGTACCTTTTACCAAGAAGCATTTGCTCCACACCAGCAAATGCAGCTTTCAGGATAATGTGCAAATCCAGTGTCACTCATAAGCTTGCCAACACACCCAACAAAACTCATGAGCATGTGCATGCCACCCAAGTGAGGGTAGAACTTTGGGAGCAGCTATCTAACATACCTTTGTATATCTGCAGATCTGCTGTGACTATCACAAAAGCCTGTCCACACTTGTTTGTCAACTGCTTTGCCTTAAGCATAGGTGTTTTAATTGTGGATGGATCAGCTGGCTTCATATTGATCAACGTTAATACCGGGACTGTGTGGCTGGTCTTACTGACCTTGTTCTCTTGCAACCTTTGCAACATGACCATTGTGTTCACAATCCTTGCCACTGGTTACAAATTTTAGAAACATCACATCTTGAGCTTGATCACGATTTACACTGATTTCTTCTCTCTCCCATAGATTGTCCTCCTCTGCCTCTCAGATTTCTACCATGGCTGGTTTCTTTGGGCCTTTGTAGCGTGCAACATATTTCTTCTGACATTTGCTTCTTGAAAATCCTTGGAAATGCGTCTTCTTTCTCCTATACATTCAATATGGAGTAGTTTGGAGTCTGGCACATAAGCATTGCCATTGCATGAGTTGCCTTTAAACCATTTGGTGATGCAATGTTGCATCATAGTTATCAATGACAGTCTGAATGAGCCCATCCTTTGCATTGAATATGCCATCTTGGTCACTTTCTCTGCTTACCTGCCAGGCTGCAGAGGTCTTGTAACGAGTGCTTTTCACGAGGAGCTACACCTATAGCGACTTGGAACATTGTTGCATGGTTCTTCAATGTGCTTATTATCATATGTCCAATTAGGATAGCTTGAATTGAGTCACTGAGTTTTTCACTCACATGTGTAAGTAAATTCAACAGGGTTTCACTGCAGAGGTCAGTTGCCATGCTTTTGTCAACCCCACTGCTATAGCCAGAGGTATTTGATTCACATCCCTTTACATCATTGATGATTTGATGAGCAACTATCTTTACATGTGAATCAACACGTCCTTCAGGTCTATGGATGTCATCCAACATCCTGGGCGCATCAACTTGACTGCCATTTGAAGACGATTTATTTTGAAGTGTGTGTACTCCACACTTTCATTCATCTTTGACAAATTTAGAATAAGCCTAAAATCCCTATCGGGTTTTGGACGTAAGAAGACGTTAGACAAGAATTAATCTCATTTGGGATCCAGGTCTCCTCCAAACAGGAACTTGGGCTTTTCTCTATCTTTCTTGAGGATATGCTCACCATATTTAGCTAAGACCATAGGTTTAAGGAGGTCTTTACGTCTGGCCGTGATGGCATTGACCGTGCTTACAATAAGCTGCATACCGTCAGCAAATGGGTCTGAAATTTCGTCGAGCTGTTTGTCAGACTGTTTCTGGGATATCCATAAATCCATGACTGGGACAAAGGCCAAGAGGGCCTTGACAAGGTGAGTCTGTAGCTTTGTCAGGGCCTCTTCCTGCTTTAGATAATCAGAGTTTTTAGGCTTGGTTATCAGCACTTGTATGATCGGTTCCAACTCTGGAACAATCAGTTTGCCAGCATTGTCTGGTTAGGGATATGCAGCATGTAGGAGGTCGGGATCAGCCCTTGTCCTTTTCTCTCCGAACAGGGACTGTAAAAAGCCAGCTATTAGTGTACCTCCCAGGTAACAAGAAACGTTAAGTGAACATTGATTAATGTTCACTGATGGTAAGTTGGACTAATGTTTGCCAAAAAATGTTGTTTCAATGTTGATTTGGGGTTTGTAAGAAAATGTTTTTTCATAGATGTTGGTTTAACGTTTAAAGAATGTTCAGCAGCCAATGTTTTTCCCGATAACCTTTGATCAATGTTCAGAATGTGGACTCAAAACAAGGTTGATTTAACTGGTTTAAAAAAACATTGATTAAACGTTATTCTAAAATGTTATAGACTGGGCTGGATGAAACATACAGGTATCTGTCTAATATGAATAATAATGATGAAAATATGATGATAGTATTAACCTTATTATGAGGATCCCATGCCTAGATATATCCAGGTGAAGGAATATCCATTAATGAATAATAATTTTCCATGCATAATGGTCCATGGTATGATAGACACCTTTATTGAGACATTTGGAATTTGTATAACCCATTCCTGTTTTATCTTCCCTTATAAATCAATACACTGCTCCTCTAACACAAGAAGCACATGGTCCCTTTGCAAAAGGGGATAAATGTACAATTGGAACATAAATAGATGTGGGGAAATGAATCAAATACATCAGAAACTTAGAAATAAAGTAAATCTCCTATGGCAATATACTGGCCTGGTAGGGGGGAGGGAAGGTTGTTTCAGAGTTGATTTAGCATCATTTTAATGCATATTTCTATGAAAACTATTATGTTTAATCAACATTCTTTTTTAACATTCATTCAATGTTGGTTTGAGTCCACAAAATGGAGTCAAGCTGAACCCTCTGTGAACGTTTTTTCATTTTGGAAATGACGTTAATTCAACATTAAAATAACCTCCTTTTGTTACCTTCGTTTTCTTTCCCCTTCTTCGTTTTAGCCTGCTCCTTCTCTACCTTCTCCTCCATGATGGATCTTAGTTTACCCGGTGGAGAGGAGGTCTTGGGATCCTCATCTCTTTGCTCTTCTTCCGGCTCCTCATCAGGCTGTTGGCTCGTTTGGCTCTGCATGGCCTGCATCATCAGGAATCTTAAGAATTGTGACATCATGGCTCCCGTATCTACCTTCTGGAACATAGCAGACAGGTCAGGAGCTCCTCCCTGGGGAGGGGTGGGTTCTGGTCCTGCATGGAAGATGTAGGACTTTGGGCCTCTGACCCTGCATCACTCATGGTGTGCGTACTTCGGGTTCTTCTAGTAGCCCTTGCTTTAGATGTATTGTCGGCCATCTTCTTTCCTGGAAGCAGGAAAAGAGAAAACTTAATTAATTCAACATTAGTCGAAGCATCTTAAAATTCTTCAAATCAGTACAAATAATGCCCCACTACAGGGGTGCTGTCATATGTATAAGAATCAAGTTATGCCCTAGAAGGAATTTGGTTCCAACCTCTGCAAAAGTCATCCATAGTGGTGGAGGTATGATGGGGCTCACCATGTCGGTGATCTCCCAAAGCCATCGACGAAACGTGCGCCAGCATCAGGACTCAAACCTATGTCCTCAGCTTTGTCCAACGACGAAATGTGTACGGCAGACCATGCCTTTGGCAGGATTCAAACCCACAAGCTCTAGATGTACAGTAGTGCCAACCCCCGCCGCGCAGCATCTGGCGGAACTAACCCAGCGCTTTAGACCGCTCGGCCACCTGGCCAGGGGTCTGGCCTGGTTGGGTGTAAGGCATGTCACTCCAGCATAGGTCAGCGGCGGACAAGGTTTAGCAAGCGATTTGTGACCGATTTGTAAGTGATTCTGCCAGTTTAAGAGCGCATAACTCAACAAACCCTGCTCTGTTAGGTGCCAGGGGGCAACAGATTGACCAAGGAAGGCATAAAACATCCAAATTCTGAACATTTTAGCACCTGGGGGTGCAGATGAGTCCAAACCTGGAGGGCCCCAGGAGAGGGACGCCACCGTGACCTAGTTCCTGGCATCGATCCAGGACTAAGGCGGGCAGCCTAAAACTCCCAAATAACTACAAATCTGCGTAAAGAGGGTGTCTCCATGGGAGACACATTTGCAGAATACATTCATAAGGGTTCCCTTGGAAGGGGACGGAGATTTAAACAAGAAAACAGTACTTACCAGGCAAATTTGCTACTGTAATAATCAGAACTGACTGTGTTTACCAAGCGGGAATCCTGTGACTGACTGAGCATGCGCGTCTCCACCTCTTGTCGATTCCCATCAACCCCGAGGGTTCCCGAGGAATAATCAATGTTATCAGTATCTTCAGTTAGATTAACCAGCTGGGAGCAGCGCAATCTAAATATGTTAAGATGTTAGCAAGTCCTGGACTTGAAAGCAGTAATAGGCGATCTCCAAATGAGGAAGTAATAGGTGAAATGAGATTTCTCCTTTGAAGTTTTGTTCCACCACTCTGAACATATATATCATATAGCTCAACAGGTGTCCAAGACGGTCAAAGTTTCCTTCCATTTTCACAATAACAGTTTCAAAAGCACTATCTACATCCTTATTCTCACTTTGGTTTTTATTCTTTTGATTTCTTCGATTGCCTTTTGGCCCATAAAGCTTGGCCTACAGTGGTTATGCTACCAAGCATCAGTTGCATGAATATCACTCACTGCCCCTAATACTCGATGTTCAACTTCTCTGGCTTGCTGGTCACCACTTTCCACACAGACCTCAATGATTTCTTTTTTTATTGACAGGTCACCCTTACGAAACAGACTCATGGGTACCCACCGACTTTTTTTTTTTATTTAGTCTGAGGGCATGCTTCTCCACAAAAGATGCAGTCTTTTAAGAAATCAAACTGAGGGAAATCTGAGCTTTTCCTTGTCTTTTTAATCTCTTTGGCCCCATGGGTTGTCTTTAATTGTCTCTTGATCATGGCATTAGAACAGTAAGAAGACACACAATCTCTGTGACATGAGATAGTGAAATCTGCATTAGCTTCAATGGATGATTGTAAATGAGTTGGGAGGTCATCATGTCTTGCCTTGCTAGCTTTAAATCACAGACTCTATCCGGAATTTTACTGCTGGGCAGAGAGTATCATCCTGACGTTTTCTGCATTCTTGAAGTAGCATTCCATATTCTTTGAGACCCTAAGGTGAATTGAATATTGAAAAGAATATGTGGATCAACACGGTAAAAGGTATGCCTACGCTCCCCCTCACGGGCGTACCTTTTACCGTAATGATCCACATAATTTATTAGATTTTGAAGATGCAATGAACTCCTACACAATCTATTTGTTTTACTTCATCATGTTTTTAAGATTTCTTTTCTTTTTGCCAAAACATCAAAATAATGGCTTGCCATAATTGGTTATCATTAAGATAGGTCAGCACACACTCAATACATATACATTTATTATTTAGTGATTTAATATAAAAGTTTAAGTTATGATATAAATGGCTTGCCATAGCTGCAAAAAGTTTTGACCTGACCCAGTTTATAGGATGAGGTCACCCACCCAGTTTATAGAATGAGTACAGCTCATGCCCTAATTACTGAGTCTTCCCACATGTACACCTTAGTTTATAATCAAAGTTTCTGTGGTTCTAGTCCACTTAATCATCTTCATTGTCTTGGCTGTGTATCTAGCAAGGGGGTATCATGGAATGGAGCATTTCAGAGCTTGAAATACTTGAAAACAGTTAATTGTTCCACTTACCTCTAACTTCTTTCTTGCTTGCGACCAGAAATGGTGGGAAATCTGCACCCACTATGGAAGGCCTTTCCTACACAAATATTCAAGTTTAATGGAAACAGTAATCCAGGATTATAGAGAAGAGTTGGGGAATGGGGCCTAAACATGCCCTTTGCACTTGTTTGTCATATGTAATGTTGTGGCTGGTTCATTTCTCTACAAATAAACAATTAGAGTGGTGTTGGTAAGCAACCTCCTCCTCTTAGCAATGACGAAATCAAGTCAATAAGTCCCTAAGATTCATGTTAGGCCACATAAATATGTATAACTAAGATAGTCTATCAAAGATGTTGTATATAAATGTTAGAGATTAACTTGAAATGGAAATACAGTGTTGGAAATATCTTGTTGGTTGCTATGGAAACAGTGTCACTCCCTAGATATCTATCAAATTGTTGATTTGACCCCTTGGATCAATTTGTTTATCCCAAAAAAACTAATTTTGATGTATTACACAAGGAAATCACATGAATATTGACAAAACTATGACATGAAACTTCTGGATTTCTCAACATCTTGACATCTTCAAGACTCTGAAAGTACATGACTTCCTATACCCAAATCAGTCATAACCTCTTATTTTTGCAAGGTTACCTGGATAAAGTGATGCCCTGCCGAGCTATTTATCTTTGTGCTTGTTGCTGAAAGTAAGAACCATGTTATAGGTGGCTTTGACCTAAAGTGCCACAAGTGGCACAAGTGGCGCAAGGCGTGAATGGAAGCTTCCATCTGTACAATCTCGAACATAAACCCTTATAGGGGGATGTGATTTATACACACAATTGGCAGTGAAGAGATTTTATTCAAAAAGGGCCATTTCTTAAGGTACTACGACTAGTCACAGTTACAATCATTGAAACCCTCATAATTATAGGGGGTGACCATAGCTAATGACTTAGTACTGCCCTTCGTGATTAGCAATCATGTATTGATCACATAAGATTTGTTAGAGCAGTCCTTCCGTTGCAAGCATTAGTGACCTGTACTTTAGGATTATTAAGGCACTCACTACGATTTGAAAGGGGATAGTGGTAACATCTTGAGAAATAACCTGATTATTCCCATTTTCTTTGTGAAATATAATTTCATGTTGCTCTAATTGCCATTATCATGCCATAAAATGGGTAAAAGTCCTCAACATTGTCATTTACTGAGATGGAAATCAGACATGTGTTCTATGCGCATGGCTTATTCTGTAACATACCCTTCCAAGAAGCAAGCCAAACTATAAAAGGACATCTCTTCGCATGACTTTAAATCCTATCTCTTCATCATTCATGCAGCAAAAGACTTGTGTGATTCTCTCAGGGAGTAGTGCAGCCGTATGTAAATCGATATAATAATACACATACATCCCAATGCAACATTCAACCAGCTACTATTCAAACAGCTAGGTTTGATTTGATGTGTCATGTTGGCCCAATATATTGTTTAATTATAGTTTATGACTCCTTTACAGGTGTTTATCTTTATGAATGATTACCATTAGCAGAAGATAGCAAAGCTGTGTTAAAAAAATAGAAATAGATTTTTATCACAGATATACATCACTTCATGGATTCTCTCGGTAATATTCCAGGTCCGAAGTCCAGGGTCTTAGCAGAAGCTTTACTCCATACCAGAAGCCTTCAGCTAAATTCATATACCACATTGATGCCTGAGTGGCCTCAAGTCATCCCCTCTTATGTCACATTTATCCAGGTTTGTTCTGAAAAGGTATGAGAGATCCCTGGAAATCCCAGAGAAATTGCCTGCCGGATGGGCTAAAAACATGGCCGGTCTTTGCTGTCAGCTCTATTGTCCTTGGTAGGACCCTACCTTGGGCAAGGGTCATTGCATGGCATTTTCTGCCTCCACAGAGGGGGCATTGCTGTCAACCACCCCACTCCGCTGAGGGAAAAGCCTTTGATGCAGCCAATTAACGATGGTGGTCGATAGAAGTGATGGGCTAGAGCGTTTTTAGGTGTGAGGCAGATCAGAGATCTGGTGGAATTGTTATAGAAAAGTCCTGTTCTACTTTTAACTAATAATAGACTGTGGCTTGGGGGATTACAAAGGAAAGTAAATCCCTCTGAGGTTGGCCTGCAGGGAGTGGTGGCTGAGGTATGGCAGTAGTATGACAGTCTCAATTCACAGCTTCTGGTGGCATTCTAACCAATAGACCATTGGTACACACACCTCGGCGCCCGGCTTGGCTTGGTTTGGTTTGAACGCATCCCGCAGTCATCGCTGTTATGGGAGCAGCAGCAGCCTGCCATAGTGTTTGTACACATGGCGAAAAAAGACGTTTGCCAGGACCGGGACTTGTCCCGCCTACCTGTAGAAACTGAGCGCAATGCAATAACCACTAGACTAACTGGTCTCACACCTCAGCCCCCAGCTTGGCTTGGTTTAAAGGCGTCCCGCAGTCGTCTATAATTATATTGCTATTCTAACCTTGCGCATTTGAGAGTTGTTGTGGGGGGTCACAACCATATCAAGGTGCTGGACGCGTTCACACTACACTGCTGCTGGGTGGTTTTATATCATAGAGACCTGGTTCTAGCCAGCCACTTCTCGTCAGTTCCTGTGGCGCAATGCATAGGGAGTTGGATTTGGGATCAGGAGACTGCAGGTTCGATCCCTACCCTGGCAATGAAAATTTTGTAGGTTTTAACATGTAACATATGACATGTAAGGAGGCATGTTATCCATGTAAGGAGGCATGTTATCCATGGATAACATGCCTCCTTACATGGATAACCACACACCTTACAAAAGTCATGATGCATGCATCATGGTGTGCAATATCGACAAGTATGTGCATGGGAATATCCAGAAAAAGCACCCAATATCACAGAAGTCTTATAATAATGTTGTATAATCATAGTCAGCAATGGAAAAAGTAGGGAGGTGGATTATCAGCAACACAGTCAGCAGTTAAGTAAGACATGAAAGTAGAGACTACAATAGTTGGATTTGCACAGTTGACTGCCCATGATTTATCAGATAGAAGAGATGTCGCCACATGCCTTCAATAAGGATCGCAGTCTGAGAGGATCTACTGTACATAAACCAGGGCTTCACTAGGCAGTATGGGGCGGCAGCGTTACAGGCGGCACAGATTTTCTTCTGATCTATTTGTTTCTGTATACATTATACTCAGTTTCGCGTGAATGTCGCGGCAGTTTTTGCATGACATTGACATGAAATTGCCGCTACATTGATGCGAAACACTGCAGTCCTGCATTGGCAGGCAAAAAGGATAATCCAAACCTGTGCTGCTTGTAACGCTGCCGCCCCATGCCGCCTAGTGGAGCTTGGGCTATAGTGTCAAGCCACTAAATTATAGGGGAAAAAACAAGATAAGAGACACTGATAGCAGTCATGATGACGAGGGGAGTGTGAATTGAGGGAGAATAGAAAAGCTGATAAAGTGATAAGCTGGCAGGGATGCAAATATATGCTGTTCTCATGTATTCAAAGAAAGACGATGACACTTTATGTGTTATGTTCCCAATATATTTAGTAGGAAATGTAATTATGAGAGTTCCGTCTCTATACCTATATCTATTATCAACCTAACTGACATGATATGTCTATGTGGATGAAAACACTTTACCTATGATTCGATCAGAGAAGCTAGCTCAAGAGATAGCACTAATACCAAGTATATTTGGAAATTGTATCAGTGATTGCAATGCTGTTTGTAATGCGCTGCAAGGGATGGAGGAGTCAGATGAAAAAAAGCAAGATGGCGTCTGCATATTTCTCAGACTTCTATGACTGTACTGTCTCCTTTCATTTCATGCAGGAATCTTCTTTGTTGTCACAGACTAGTACAACATGGCAGGATAGAAACATTGTGAATTATGAACCAGAGTGCTGCAAATGTCTATGAAATATTGAGTGTGGCAGGATAGCAGAAAAACCTGGAAACCAAGTGATGGGGTGCTTTATGTTTGCACATGGATACTGCCACACTGATGGGATTGATGCCTGTGAAATTTTCTCTTACACTATTACATTGAAATGTTCAGTGACACCAGAGTGCTGGACTGTCAATGAATGATGATGATAATAATACTTAGCAGAATGGCCGGGCATGATTATATCAGTAAAATTGTGCACGTTATGCAGATACAGTGCTTTGGTATCTATTACTCTCTAGATAATACACAATTATCCAATAATACACAATTATTATGTTGTGCTCTGTCATCATCCATTCATGTTTAGGTCTTGCCAAATATCATCTGCTGTAAATATCCTGCCTTTTAATCTGATATTATGACCTCTTGCCTGTTGTGTTGTGGTAGTACAACCACTTGACCGTATAAGATTAAAAGTCTACAAAATACTTATATGCATTCTATGAAGGCCTACTACCCTTATAGTCACAGCAGTATGGCTTCTGGTCATGCCCCTAATGGATATTTCCGACAACTTCATGAGCCTACTATGGGATTTATGAGGGTTCTAAGAGTCTCAATCGGGGTTTTGTAACTCGGCCCTTGTCTGTTTTGTGTGATCTGTGATGAACCTTCAGAAGAGTTTTCTCCTGTCATCTTTAGTTTGTCCTGTAACAAAAGCATCTTTACCCTTTGACACACACAATATATTTCCCCTATTTTTAAGCCCAAATGCATTGATTAATATCACAATTGTCTGATATGTTGGTCTCTTGATAGTGAAATCCAAATTCCCACACCTTACAAAACACTGAGCATTGTGTTGCCTTTTTTGTAAAAGTATTGTGGCTGTGTGAGCACCCTTATGAATCAATCCCTCTCTGAGACAGAGAGAGGATCTCCTGGCATGTTGCGACACATCTATTGAATTTGGCCACTTAGAATAGGCTGTCATTACTTTTGGAGGCCAGCGATCCACCCCATATGTTTATATGAGAGAATGTCATAGTCCCCTGCTATTTACACCCTACCATTAAAGCCAATGCGTTGTACAGTTTTGGCCTATTACCCCTTTTCTCACTGTTAAAGTAGTGTCAAAGCAAAAAAAACAACATTTTATTTCCCCATCCTCTTTAATTAAGCTACATTAATTTTAATGATGGGAGAGGAAAAATAAGATAATAGTTACTGACAAATGTGGCCAAAGAAATATATGTTACTAGATTTTTGTGATTTTTTTTTTGATAACTTGGGGCCTCAAAATACCCTCATAAATTTACATTCTTTATAAGTATTGAGGAAAGTATGCAAGGGTTGATCCTGCTTTGGTGGGTATGGTTTGATGTTGGCCTATGCCCTGCCTGTGCTTAAAATGAAATAGAACAATAGAAGATCTACTTAAACATTCGAATGCAATCCGCCTGATGAGAATTGACTCAACCTGAGCCAAGGAATACTGGAAGTCCAAAGTCCGAAGAGCTGAGTCAATTAAGGACTTTGCTCTAGGTTAAACGAAACAGATGGAACAGCCGAGGGAATGCCGCTTTGGGAGCTCACTGGCAGAGAAGCAATCCCTGTCAGAAATCATCCAATTGGCCTGAGTTGGCTGAGGCGATGGATCAGAAGTGTGGATGGTTAATCCAAGCTATGTTGTGTAATCCAAGAAAATACTCCTCTTGATTTCACCTAAACATGCATTCACTACCTTTTAGATAGATGTTCTTTTGCATATAGAGCATGACCTATTCACCCCATGCTTTCACAACTGCAATAATATCTAGAGGTTTCAGCTTGCTTCATTGAAAATGAACTTTTTTCTAGTCCACCCACGAAAATTCCCCATTTTGAACTACAATGCCTCGAGGGCCACCTCAGACTCCCTGCATCACTTCTTATGGCAGAGACATATAGCAGTGCCTTTGTTCTTTATGGTCTGCTGGAAGGCTTTTCGGGATACTTAAATGGTCAAGAGAACCTGTGATAGGAGAAGGAAAGTATACTAATTCCCCGCATCTTTAGCATGCTGGGAATGGCAACTTAGGCAGACTAGTAAAGCATGGCTTACATGGCTTTTCGCATAGATCTAAGATATTTGTGAAGCAAGTTTTCATGGATTAACAGATATCAATTAGGAATTGTCATATCTGTCTTATGCCAAAGCGATCATGGAGAACAAAAGGAATTCACACCTTTTTGTACATTGCACAAAGCTAGCGTTATGAATCCAGATAGTCTGTAGACCTGGTTGGTCAGTGTGTTCAATATATCCACAACAGGCTCTGCAAGAGCCTGTTGTTAGAAAATAATCAAATAGATTACAAGAGCCTGTTCTTATGAAATGACCTCCAGGAGTAGCTCTTAGACCCTTCTCTGGGAGTATAGGGCCATATCAGAAAGACAATATGAGTAGGTTATAGAACCCAATATTAGGGTTCAGCGCTGTATCTGTAATACGGTCGGGTGTCTGTAGATTACACTCCCATCACTTCTAGATTACAGCCGTCACTAAAATAGAGATTCTTATGTCACCTTCCCTGGCTGTGTATAATAGGTTGATTGCAGCTCATTGCATCTCCCTGTCTCCTCTGAATAATAGTGACTGCCACTGCCAATATCAAATTACGCTGTCACATGATCTGTTGATCTCATGGTAATTTAACTACAATAGCTACATTATGACAGACTAGCACACCAAGGCACTGGAAGAAGAGGGGTTAAGTAGAGGAATCTATGCATACAGTAATTAAACTATAGAAGAAACACCTTGCAGCTGTATCAAATAGCTGTCACACAGTACTGTATCTCAACTCCTCCAAGGAAAGGCGCGATTCACAATCCCCATGGAATCTATACGTGTCAAAAGTACTATCATTTATGTTCAAGACAATATCATTATAACTGGCCTCAAAGGCCCCCTACATATGGCACTGGCAATGAATAAAGTCCCTACTGAGGCATCAGAAGGCATAACATGGTAGGTGCTGTCTAGTGATATAGTTGGCCACTATTGTATAGTTGATTTAAGACACCTGTGAGAATAATTTAGTTAGGGAATGATTCTTTTAGGTCTTGGCAAGAAAACAAGCAAAACGTTTCTGTAACTGAGGCCCACAACATAGGCTCAACATAGCGTAAGGATTTCTTAAACTGGTATAAAGAGGTCACGCTTTTATAGTCACCAAGTTCAGTGTACCTCCCTCCACTATTAAGAACATCCATCACATTGCCTTTTGTTTGGCAAGAAAGGCCGGACATTATACATCAGTTCTCATATTAATCTCAAGTTGAGTGATCGCCTAAGGTTACAACATTTCGAGGGGAGAATTTCACAATATGACACCCCATTCATGCTCAAAAATGCAACTCTGCAGGGTGCCAAATTATATACTATCTAGATGTTAACTATATAACTGGATGGAGAACCGGAGAGCCGTGGTAGTAGAGGGTTTTTTGGTGGATGGAAACAAACTGAATACTTACTGGTACATAAATCAAACTCCCTAGATGATAAAAAGAGGGCGACATTTGGGTTTAAATTGCTACCCTGACATAACGACTTACCCAGTGAAAATAGGCACATTAATGAATTTATATGAACATTTTCCTTGAGTATATCAACAGAAAGAAAAAAGAAAGTATGAAGAGTGTGACAGGTTACGTTTCCCCAAAATCAGATGGCAATATCATGACAATACTGCATGGACCTCAATCAAACTCTCTAGATGATGAAAAGAGGGCGACATTTGGGTTTAAATTGCTACCCTGACATACCGACTTACCCAGTGAACACAGGCACGTTGTTGATTGTATATGAACATTGACCTTGAGTATATCAACAGAAAGAAAAAAGAAAGTATGAAGAGTGAGACGTTTTACATTTCCCCTAAATCAGATGGCAATATCATGGCAATACTGCATGTACCTCTAGCAACTGTTTAGGAATTGAATTGACAACAGTCCTTTGAAAAATATTTATTCATTAGAGAGGATAATAATCACAACGAGTACGTCAAAATGTATGTCTAAAATGATTGGAAATGGGAGCTTGATTTTGCCATACACTTACAAGTAGGCAGATCTTAACCTCTCTATTAAAGACCATTGAATACACAGACATATAGAGCATTGAGATCATGGCACAGTTTTGCCATTGAATCTTATTATTACATTATTTAAGGATGGATTAAACATCTTGACTCTTGATTAATGCCAGAGGTAAAAGAAGTTTACGAGGCAAGTTAGTCCCCCGTTTTATACTGTGTGTGCGCTTTGCTCTCTGACTCTGTGAGGCCATAAATGATACAACAGCCATAGCCCTCTCTAAAAATGTTTACTCTCAAATAAATGGTGTGCTTTCGTATATACAAAAAGGATAGATAGATGAGAGCAGCCCATAACAGGTTAACATATTTATGTGAATTCATATATTATATGACCTGTAGGCAATGCTCTACTTGGTGACATCCCTGTGAGGATACCAAATAGACGATACTGCTTTGACTCTTCACACCAATCTCTGCCTGGCAGAGGGGATAGCCATCCCCGCTGTCACCTTGACCTGGGTGATTATGAACCTGACCCTTATTCTGACACTGCCAGGTGCTGTTAACAAATGTTTTTCGGGAGCATTTTTATCATAGATCCCCATAGATCACCTCACAGGCGGCTTTTTCTGCTATTGAAGTGTCCTCAGGGTAGTTCACTTGCAGTTGCATGCTGGCATAAACAATCATGTTTGTAAGGAGAAGAAACTGCATGGTGATTAAGGCCTCAAGACGTTACAAGTCAAACAGACATGTTTATGAATTTTTTTGTGTTTTTTTTTTCAAATAAATGTGACTTGCACTTGGTATAAGGACTTATATTGGTTTGATGCTTCTCTACCTTAGTATTCCATAGATGCGAGATGCAATCTGATGCTTCCAATTTACGGAGAAAAATTGTCAGTTTGTTGTCTGTAATATCCACTTCTGCTATGATGCATTATGCATATCGCTTAACTTGAATTTATAACTATATACGTGTATATTTATATGATTAATATATGATATAAATAATACTTTATGTTATGATTCATCAAGCTACTAAAGATCTCTCGTGCCTTGTCCATGCAGCCTTCTTCTAGCATACATGTTTCATGTTTTCATTCCCGTCTTTGCTACCACTCTTTCCTAGGCTCCTATCGCAGCATGGGCTTAAACTTATGAGAGTCAGGCCTGGTTTAAAGAGAATGTCCTTTCATCTGCCCTTTCATACTAATTTCCCACCTCGACATGATCAACAACAGAGACTATGGGAGCATGGCAGAAAATATAACACCATTTGTCCTCACAGAGACACATTGCTTTGTATTTACTCTTTAGACAAGGCCAACAATGTAGGTTGATATTTATATTTTTACAGATGATTTTGTTTGTGTTGGGAGGTGGAGTAGACAATTAACTAGGCTTTATGAGGATTTCCCAGAGAGCCTGCAGATATCAGGCCTGATGTAAGAGACATAGTAATTGCAACAGGTCTGGGTGTCTGTGAATTAGAGCCCCATTACCTTCCAGATTACATCTATTAGTAAAGATGGGGAATCCTATTGTATTGGTCCATACATGTAGAGTTGCATGATTACAACTGTTATTGTAAAGAGATGAGCCAAAACGTGCCTCCAGGGGAAAAGTGGCTTTTTAAAGTCACAGACTTTAAAATTGGTTCTAGAGGAAATTTTTGGGCTCTGTTTTCGGTTTGGAGTTGCTGAAGGAACTTCCAAAAGGACTTGTGGCAAAAACTACCATTTTGGAATAGTGGAGTGGTTTCCATGGCAACCGGAAATTACCCTATATGTATATTTTCTATGTTTCCATGGCAACAAAGATTCCTTTTGCATTCCAAAAATAGAACGTTTTCAATGGAGAAGGAATAATTCTAAGCACACCACTGGATTCTCCATCAAAAATTGTTCTAAGACATTTTTTGGTATATTTTACATTGTTTTTATCCATACACTGCATCCTGGTGGCCAAAACCAGTACTAAAAATCCCCCCGGAGGTGTGTTTCCCCTGTTAGCCCACAATTGTTCTTATATCTGTCAAATGGTAGTTACCGTAATGCCCTCTGCCTTGTTATGAGAACTGTGCCAACTAGTGCTATAGCTGCATTGCAAAATAATACACCATAGGACACTGATGCAGATGGTATCTAACGGAATAATGCTAATGGCCCACCACCTTGTTGTTATAGTCTTCCAGAATGTAAACTTAATCTAATAAATACCCGGTACATGATTTAAGAAACTTATACAGCTATGATAACTCAGATTATAAGATTACTTTACGTTGGTATCCGATACTGACATGATACTGGAGAAATAAAGACATCTAATGGACCAGGTCCATATCAACTGGCATGTTGCATCTAAAAGGAGTACTATATTCCCATTCTCCAGAAAATGCAGGAGTAGGAAAAGGGTTCACCAGCTAAATCATTATGGGTCTTTTTAATACCACAGGATGAAAGGATGGAATCTGTTGTAACAGTAATTTAATTCAGCATTTACAGAGAGACCTCCAAAAGGTTTCCTTTTTGATCTCAGTTTCTGCAGTTGTCTGATTTGCAGGGATCCAATGTGCTGCTTTTATGCCAATAATTGCTGATTTCAGGCTGGGATAGGAAGAGTTCATATCAAGGAAGAAGATTTGGCAAATAATTGCTTAAAGGTTTGAGGCTCAAGGCACGTTTATGTGTGAATGGGTACTTCAAACAGTCATAGTCATCTGAGCAAGGTGGCAATGTATGATACAAAATGCACCTAATTGTATGTAAACAAAAACAATGGATCCCTTTCGAACATTACATCTTATCAAGATATTATGTTATAGACTGTGAGCTCTTAATTACAAAGAGAAAGTGTGGCACATGATAATACTGCACCCATATGAGTCTCACAGGGCTGATGATAGATATACTGTAGTAACTGCCAGATAGTCCTCCACTCTATGTCATTAACTGAGGATGTGCTCCAAACAGATAATATTATTGTGCTGTCTATGTCCAGCAGAGAACATTCAAACTCTGACTTAAGAGTGGGGATGGTTTACTCACCCTAGGAGTGACCATACAATGTCCTGGTTGTAAAAGCTAACAGTGTTAGGAAGAGTCCTCTCCTGGCATCTACAACAAGTAGGCCTATTCCATCTGCTCGCATAATTATATGTGCCACCCCCAGCCTCTTGAGATATCTCTTCCCTCGGGTTAAGCTCATATCTGCATTGGTTTAAGTATCGATAGATGTTTGCATAGTGTAGAAGATGCAAAAACTGGCGGCTGAACTTCTTCTATTGGCAAGTCAAACAGTGGGTTACCCTCAGTGAAAAAGGGACTAGTTTATTCAAAGCAGAAGAGAAGTCTCTTTCTATTTTGCTGGTTACCAATTATAATCATTAACCCCAAAATAGTCACTAAGCAGTAATGCCAGGAATGGTTCATACTCCCATATTAAAGGTCGGGGATGATTGCGAGTGATATCCATATCTGCATTGTTGATAAATACCTGCTTCATTACTGAGGGGTTTATTATGAGGTTTTTTCCCATTTCCTATTTTATTTATTTCTTAGATAACTGCTGTTATTCTATCTATATATTATTCACCAAAGAAGGAGGGAGATGGAATATGATACGGATCATACATGATTTGCATAATAACTCCCATGCAGTCTATGCTGATTTTCAAGAGAATGTATAGAAACTGCAAATCATATTGAATGTGAATCCTTCTTCTGTCAATGTATAGAGACTGAAATGGGCTTCATTCTTTATTGCCTATTGGCAGATCATTAAAGGGAAAGACCACCCTCTTGTCGTGATGCCTTCATTTGGTAGACTTTATATTGAATAAAAGATCCAGGCTTACTTATGAGTACATCTAATAATTTAGGGCACACAGCATGCTATCTATGATGTCACACTAGACCAATTCCACCAAAATTGGTGTATTTGGTCTATTGTGATGCCATAGAAGACATAAAAGAATCTCCCTGCTCTCCCTTATAAAAGCAGATATGATCATACATATGCCTGAATCTTTTTTATTCAATATAAAGTCTACCAAAAGAGGGCATCATAGAAATAGGGTGGTCTTTTGCTTTAACATGGTGCCGGCAATATTGTAGACCAGAATCCAGCATGTCCCCCATGGTTTGTTCATGTTGTAAGGCTCAGGTTCTGCATGCTGATTGGTCCAACCCTAGGTCATTGCACGGTCATTCAGAGATGCACATGGCCACAGGCACTCAGGTGCCAATAGACGGATATCATGCTCTTGCCCCTTAAGACGCTTATGAGATCATAGGGGCATGCTGCAATATTGATTGAACATGACAGTGCCTACACACAACAATGCCTATTCATTTTACTGCATTCATTGCTTCCACTCAGCCTGAAGGTGTACGATTATTATAGGAACTAAAGCGTATTTCAACAGGTTTGTTGAATTATCGATGAGCCTTCCATATTTGCCTTCCATAGGCTGCCCCATTCAGCCACAATGGATCTGCAAGGGTCATATTGCCAGATATCTTCAGCCACTTTCCACTTCACATCTATCGCAGCTACTATAGCAGTACATGACCATTACAGCAAAGAAGGCTAAAAAAAAAGCAGATTATAAGTGTCCTTACTTAAGATACTGCACTTCGTGTAGCTCGGTTACAGCACTAGCAGTCACGGTTATGGACCGTGGAGATACAAGACCACACACACTGATCCAATTCATTAGAGATAATGCTTATCAGGGCAGGGTGATTAAAACAGCTTCTGATGTTTGACCAAGCAAAAGGGGCAGTGATTAGAGCAAGCCAGTCTTAATAATTGTCATCCTGTATTAATGGTGACTATTGAGCCTTCTTTGCAGTAGAGATTTTTTGCCTGCTGTAAGTAATTACTGTCCCCTAATGTTTAATGGTATTAATGTTAAGTGTAATTGATGATATGGTACCAATGGCAGTGTGTTGCTTTCTGTGTTATTAAACATCATCATAAGATCATAAAAGCTGATTTTACCAATCCAGTAATATTAATTAAGGATCAGTTATCCATACATGTAGGGTTTAAAACAACTATAGATGGGAAGGTCATTTTGTCTCTCGTTTCCATTCAACCCTTTGATCAAAGATGACCCTTGTCAAATTTAACAAACACTTTGCACTAAATCATTTTGCACTAAATCTAATTCCTATATCTTTTTCCAATCAAATCCCTTTGGCCATCTTCTGCCATATTAAATCGCTTGATGCCAGAGGTATCAAATGGCATTTTCAAAAGGCGGCTTTGAATGGCTTTTGATATAAATGGAACCTCACTGTACAGGAATACATGTACATGCTAAGCACGGTATTCTATTAAATTTCTGCAATATCAAGATCCACAACAAGCAAGCACAGCACTAAATTTACAATTCCAGGTGGCCAGTTCTAAATCGCTGTCTTACCTCAGACATATAAAATAGCTCATGAATATGTAAACCTATTGAAAAATATTATTGGGCTTACTGACCTTGTAGCTTGAAAAGTTCAGCATTAAAGGTGGATTCTGAGGGTCATACCAGTCTGCTGGTTTTAAATTCAATTGGAAATCCAGACTCTCACCAAAAGGAAATGTCTAGCTACCAAACACTTTGCAGTCAGTTGGTTATATCTATGGTCCTAATTAACTAGATTTGCGGGGTTTCAATGTAAGGCAGAGCACCTCAGATATACCATATATGGCTGAGATGTTCGTTCAAATCATCATCATGCTATTTTTGAGTATTGGTAGAAGTCACTCCATTTGGTTAAGGGTCTGAGGGACTGAGACAAATAGGTGGCTGCCAAGGATGCATGGAAAGGTGGGAGTACTGTCAGTGATGTATTTAATGTCACAGATATGGCTGTGAAGATGAGATCTATGTTAGCTGGTGATGTACCAAACACACCCGTTAGTACACCCGTGACTGCTGCTGCAATCCATCAACCTACGGTTCCCAATCCATCAGATGACTTCGAGTTGATAGACATTGAGCAAGAGGATGGCACTTTCTGTGCAATGCAGGTTAAAAAAGAATAACACTGGAAGGAAATACATCCCTCGGAAGGTGTATAACAAGTTGAAGAGTGTGAATGTGGTATCCAAGACATCCACTCTTCAAACAAACAACAAGGCAGCCTCTAAACCAGCTGAAAGTGCTTCCAAACCCAGAAATCCAGCACTAGATATGACAACAATGATGGAAGAAATGTGTAAGAAAATTAGAGAAGCATTGAAAACCAGTTGGCCTAAACCACAGGTTGATCGGCGGACTGTGAAATGTTTCAGGTGCCAGAGAATGGGACATTATTCTTCAGAGTGTACAGCTCCAAAACCGATTATGGCGGCTTATTATGAAGCTGAAGGTGCACTCGAGGAGAATGAACAAGATGTGTTAGCCTCCAATATTAAGGAAAATTATGGGGGGTTGTATCTATGGCATTGGGTATAGCCCCATCTAAAAATGAATGCCAAAAGGCTACCGGTCAGGTGACTGTGGGTGCGCACCCCAGTTCACCCTCCGGGGCCAGGGACCCTAGTGCAACAGTAGTTGACAGAGGAGACAAAGAGGCGAGTGGCCACATTAAGGGAGAGGGAGGATGGATCAAGGAGTTGATTCAAGTGTGTGGGACGTGCCTTCCCCCAAGTCATCCATGTCTGCAGTTTTTAAGAGGACTCGGATTGAATCATGGTGATTCCGGAGACTTTCACCAGTTTACCAGCAACCCGTCGCCTTTAGGTGGGAGACGGTGGTATATGCCTGGAACTGTGAAAGGTTGGGTTGGAGAATTTTTGGTGGATACTGGAGCTAGCCACTCATGTGTGTCCAAAAGATTCTTTGATTTAGTGTCGGACAGTCATGATAACCTCAAAACGGGGGTAAATGCCTGCACGGCTGATGGAAGCAGTATGCAGACCTTTGGAAGGACTTTTATGCCTATCCTCATAGGCGGCAAAGAATTCGTTCTTTCGCCTACTATAGCAGAGGTTAGTGATGATGGAGTCCTTGGTTTGGATTAACATAACATGATAAGTTGCAACATTATCCAGCATGGGACACAGAACAGCATGACATAATGTAAGGTAACACATCATACAGAAAGCACATTGAATATGGCATAAATTGCACAAGCCCATATCACATAGTGTATGACATAATTATAACATGACTAGACCTATCTACTTAGGTGATAGATCTATACAACAGACAAAATTCCACATGATAAATGTCATCGCAAATGCACTCTTCACTTGTATAGTACAATGTACAAATATGAATATTTCATACTGCATCTAGCCCTACACAGCACTCACACCAGGATACAGTGTCATTGTGTGCCCCCTTTCCCACCTCCTTTCCACCCTCAAGTATGGCGTAAGTGATACTAACCTGTATCATCTACTTTATGACATATAGCATTACTAGATCTACAGGTGATAGATCTATACAACAGACAACATCCCACATCATGAATGTTACTTTAAATGCACTGTTTACTTATACAGTGCAATGCACACATACTAGTTAACCTCACACTGCATCTAACCCTACAAAGCACTCACAAAACACTGTGCACCCCCTCTACCATCCTTCAGTGGTGGCCCACTGCCTGCCTGCAACTCAGGTACACACACTGGCCATAGGTATACAACACACACATAGAAACTCACCTATATGCCTCCTGTCCCCTTCAAATCACAGCCAAATACCCACATTATCTCTGTGTTGAGTGTCTGTAAAGTGCTCTGTTTTGTTTATGTAAAAAGGTGATACACAACCCCACTAAACCCCACCTGTTACCAGTTATAACTCTGGTTTACCTATTCATTGTGATAAGTTTTGTTCATCAGTTTGATAAGTCTGGATGCTCATTACTGATTAGTTTGGCTCATCATGTGCAAGATGAGGCAAAACTAATCACAAACTAATCATAAACTCATCACTGGTGATGAGGCATCGATTAGTTTCCGTTTTGAGTGTACCAAATGAAAGCTCTTGTTGAGCTCTAAATGAATATGGCAATATCTAAACATTTTCCATTTGCGACTTCTGAACCATTTTGTTAGGATGGGTCACACATAGAGCAGCTCAATAGGCAGTACTCACTGACCCCTACAACACTGTACAATGGATGGAATGCTGAGGCTTATAGCTAATCAAGTTTACATTTTATAGTTGCTAACAATGGTCTTATCTCGTCAATCTGACTACCCAAAATGTAGATTCAGGTATCATCAACGTGAGCACTTATAGTCCTCAGGGGTGAAGACCTCCAGTACAAAACTGATCACCAAAGCATTAGTGGCACATACCTGCCACCTTGGGAGGTAGATACATGTGATCAACATAATGTCATACTGAGGGAGGAGAGGTAGACTGAGGGATCCCTGTAAAATTCGGTCCCCTGTCAGTACCCTTTTAACACTGCCTGAAGACCTTAGGTCCTCAACCCGACATGTTTAAACATGGAGGGTTTTCAGTAATAAGTGATTTTTTGTGTTATCCATGTCCCTCAATTCAAATAAGGCTTGCTATCAAAATCCACACTCTGAATGACTACCAAGAAACAAAAGACTTCCAGAGAGATAAAGCTGTAATACAAATGTGGCATTGACTGAGAGAAGGCTCTCTGAACCCTCTGCCCTGAGCCCCCTTTTCGCAGATCATGCCACAAATACTTCTGCTTCAAAGCGATGCCCCATCTCAGCTGTGTCTCCAAATACCACATTCAGTGCTGTAAGCTTACGATGTCACGGAGTGTCCTTAACAATAGTGACAACTCTAAAATTGGGATCAGTAGGTTGCAAACACAGGAATACCCATGGATTCTCAGTAAACTAATTTGACACTTGCAGGTGAGAGTATAGCCTGCATATATATGGTGCATGTATTGTTGACAACTGGCCCTAGATCTAGCTGAGAAAAATGAGGGAATTCAGGGGATACAGTGAGATTGGCATGCCAGACCTGAAAACCTTGGTCAGAATGTTTCTGGGAAGACATTTCTTTGTCAACCACATATAAGATGTAGTTTCCTTTAGATGTTACTATGTATAGCTTTGGCAGGACTGATATTGAGTGGTATTAGTGTGTATTGTCACGGTCCAGTCATCCCACTGTCTCTGAAAAGATTTACAGATGTACCTCCTTGTTTTCTTTTGGCAAGACCCTATTGAACATTAAAAGAGAGTAGTTTTTTTTGCGTCACCTGAAACAAGACAGATGATTGATATGCATGCTGTCTTTCACTATGCATTAGAACTGGTGTGGCGGAGAAAATAATTCATGAACTGTCCATTTAAAAGCAGATCCCTGATGATGCTACATATGCAAGAGGCTCCATTTTCAACCAAAAAAAAATCTCAGCTGGAAAGCTGCAGTCAGGCTTGATGGTTTGATGGGATTATCTGTTAAGTGGTCCCACAGGGATCAACGCTGATTACCTAATTCAACACCCCCTCTGAGTCAAAGGGGATCTATAATAGGAGCTAAGGCTGATCGTAAATATGTTCACAGAAGGCGTTAATGTCTATCGATAGGAACCGTGCCCATAGCCCAACTCCTTCATATATATATCTATAATGATACTAGACAGATATATTAGAGAAGCTGGAATCCAGTCTTTATACCAGCAGAAACAAGTTATCCAGTCCATGGCTGGTGCTGATAGAATAAAGGATTCTTTTATATAAATTGAGTTTGGGTAGGGTAAACCAGGGACTTGGCCGGCTATATAAAGTTGGGGCTGATTTATTGTACCAGCAGAGACGACCCATATCGGCAGGTGGTTGGATTTCTCTCCAGTCAATGATCTGTAATGTTTACCTAGTCCACAATGACCACTTCTTAGGCTGGTCCGACCCTGCCTGACTCACCCTTCAACGTCAGATTTACCATTGCCCCTTTGAGCGATGACTTTTGGGAAAGCCACAGGAAGAAGCCAGAGCTGTTTCCTGAATTTGGTTTTCTCATGCGAATCCTGCACGCACTCATACAGGCGTTGATTTAGGCGCTGTTGATATGGATACTTCAGTGTTGATCCTGGCCCCCTTGCCTTGGGTTTGTGGGATGGGGGTAAGCAATATTGGCTTGAATGATTGAAAGTATGGCTGGACAGTGTCTTCAATAATACAGTAGATTAAGGAAAGCTTTGCTGGAATCATACAAGATTCACCAAGTAGCTATCCGGTTGACCTTGTACTGTGTGTCTTAAGGGGACTAGTCAGGAAAATTAGTTAATAAGTAACTTCCACAATATAAATTATAGTGTATGCATTACTACAAACATATGGCTATCTTGTAAAAATGCCTCTAGACTGCTATGTTCTTTCTAAGAACTCATGTACTATCGTTCACCCGATGGCGAAGCGAAGGAGCCTGTATGTTGTGCCTAACAATAGTATAATTTTGAAGTAGTTTATTTTTAGATCCCTTTCATCTCTTTGTTCATCACTTTCACCTCAATCACAGAAGCCATTACTATTAGGTCGCCTCCTATTGATTGAAACTCACACTAAACCGCACAACGCATGCATCCATTTCCTGCCTGACGTCACAGCATGTGTGACGTACTTCACAGCTAGACCACCCTCTTCACCCTAATCAAAGAGCAGAACTGCTTTCTTATGTAGTCCATAGGCTGCACCCATACGGTCAGAATTCTGTGAGCTATTCTGGGTATAGAGAGCAAACATGATGGCAATGCATATATGAGGCAATGTCGATTTCTATGTAGTGAAAAACATCACCAAAACTAGAGGCAAAGCTAATGGAGCATGAATTTGATTAACACTGACCATGTGTCGTAAGTTTCTTACCAAGATCAAATATATGTTCCTAAAGAATAGATAGTTGGTAAAAAAAAATTTCTAAAGAGTTTCAGAAAATAACCCAAAAGACAAGCTGTAAGTGTTTATGTGAACCATCCGTTTACATGAAGACATAAGATGTTTCAGTACCACTGTGGTCAGCACAAGGTCGGCCATGTTGGTTGTCTGAGCACGTTGTCCTTTTGTGTGAGCGTGACAGCAGCATCCTGTGCCGCTCAGTGACTTTCTCTTTGATCAAGGTGTTTTCTACTTCGTCGTCTTAGACTGATGCCCTGCCAAGCCATTTATCTTTGCACCTGTCGCTGAAGGCAAGAACCATGTTATATGTGACTTTGACCTAAAGTGCCTGGAGCTTTGAACAAGGTGCGATTTTTTTTTTTTTTTTTTTAACAGTACTCACTACGGTTTATGGGAGGCTAGTCATAGTCTGTTGAGAAATAACCTCCTGAGTATTCCTATTTTGCTAGTGAAATATTATCATGTTGCTCTGATTGCCATTACTATGCCACAAATCGGGTAAAGGTCCGCAATATTGTCATTTACTGAGATGGAAATCAGACATGTGTTCTGTGCGCATGAAATATTCTGTAACATACCCTTCCACGAAGCAAACTATAAAAGGACATCTCATTGCATGACTTTAAATCCTATCTCTACATCATTTGTGCAGCAAAAGAATTGTGTGATTCTCTCAGGAAGGAGTGCAGCCATATGTAAATTGATACATATAATAATACACATACACCCTAATGCAACATGCAATCATCTACTATTCAAACAGCTACGTTTTATTTGATGTGTCATGTTAGCCTAATAATTGGTTAATTATAGTTTATGACTCCTTTACGGGTCTCTTTTCCTGTTATGATTACAATAAGCAGCAAATAACAAAGCTGTGTGAAAAAGTAGAAATAGATTTTATCAGAAATATACATCAATTCATGGATTCCCTTGGTATTATATTTGGTCCAAGGTCCAGGGTCTTAGCTGAGGCTTTACTCTATTTCAGTAGCCTTCAGCTAAATTCATATACCACATTGATGCCTGGGTGGCCTCAAGATATCCTCCCTTTTTGTCAAATTTACCCAGGTTTGTTCTGAAAAGGCATGAGAGGTCCCTGCAAATCCAAGAGAAATTGCCTGTCCGATTGGCTAAAACATGGCCAGTCTTTGCTGTCTGGCGGAGCTCTATTGCCTGTCAGCCCCTTCAGCAATCTCTTGATCCTTGGTGGGACCGTATACCTTTGGAGAGGGTCATTGCATGGCGCTTTCTGCCTCCACAGAGGGGGCATCAGTGTCAACCACCCCACTCTACTGAGGGAAAAGCCTTTGATGCAGCCAAGTAACGATGGGCTGTCAATAGAAGTGATGGGCTAGAGCATTTTTAGGTGTGAGGCAGATCAGAGATGGTGGAATCGTTATAGACAAGCCCCTTTCTACTTTTAGCTAATAATAGGCTGTGGCTTGGGGGATAACAAAGGAAAGTAAAGCCCTCTGAGGTTGGCCTGCATGGAATGGGAGCTGGAGTATGGCAATTGTATGACAGTCTCAATCCATGTTGCTTCCAGGGACGAATTGTAGTGTTTGGCCTCTGACAAAAAAGAACGATTTAGGCGACTGTCATCTTGGGTTACTTGAGTGAGTTGCAAAGTCTCTTTCCTAGCTCTCACATCAGACATACATGAAAGCATTTCTTTAGCTTATCTTTATGTGTGGGTTCAATCCAGGGAGGGCACCGAAGTTGCTACCTTCTGCAAACATCATTTTTAAGGGAATAGTGCAGGCTGTTGTGTAATTTTGTATGAAGTGGATGTTTATTCTATCCAACATACCTAACATTGTTACCATACAGCAAAAAAGCATGTTGGGAATTTTGTCTATGAGTATGGTTGCCATGGCAAACGATTACCTTGACAACACAAGATAACATGGGACTACCTCAGAATTGGCAAACCAAACAGTCAAATTAGAAGGTTAAGCATTTATATCCTTCAAATATCATCTCCTCCATCTTTTCTTATGCCAGAAATCATGCATGCAGATACCAGGTGGGTCTAGCAACGGCGGTTTAGTATGATTTTCTCTAGCAACAGGTTTATAACATTGGTTTCCGACAATCCTCAAAGGCAAACACTGCAGGCTGACTGGTAGATAATCTTCTATTGATAATCTCAAATAATCCTGGATAGAATTAGTTTATATACTATGAGAGGTAAATGCAAAAGAGAAAATCCTATGTCATGGGTGCTAACTTTCATTTTATGACCTACTGTGAAAATACCTTAGCTACAGAAACGAATACAGAAAAACAATTTTTCATATTTTGAGTCATAGTTAATAACTTATTAATTCATCTGTGAGTCTCTTTGACTATATGAAGGACATCTATAAAAGAAATTAAGTAAGAAAGATGGGGTCATGGTGGACATGGAGAATAATACAAATCTTTCAATAATGTTTCTTTTCCCTTAAACTATAGGGCCCTATGGGCACTCAGATATCTAAAACCTATGTTTGATATAGGTATTGTCAATAGATCGTTAAATGACTATTAGTGAGGGCAGACAGAAGCTCAGTCTCAGGTTGATAATCCAGCTTTATTCCAGTTTGGTAGTACAGAGTGATCATAAGGTGTTAAAACATGATCACTCACCAAGCCTATCCAGCCCACAGTGGTTGGGCCTGAGCTTAGCCTATATTCTAGTATAAGGAGGTGTGGCTTCTAGGTCTGAAGAGCAATAGATGCCCTCAGCTGGTCACATGGGTTTATAAGGGGGCAGCTGAGGTATTGCATCAGCTCAACCTTACCGGTAAGGTTGAGCTGGTGCTGCTAAAACAGTGAGGTTATACTCTCCAGCAGGGATCCAAGGGTGAACCTTGGGTCACTGCTGGAGCAGGCAGGGTGAGTAAATGCACTCTCACTGCCAGGCCTAAAGTAAAGGTTCGGGGTGTGAGTAGGCTTGTAGGCAGAGCTCTGGATAAGCTTAGTGGTGAAAAAGTAAATTCAATTCAATTCAAAATTCTTTATTTAGGCTGCATCAGGGGAACACAATGGTCCGAGTTGTCCCAATACAGCAAATATCAATCTTCAATACAAAATCAAAATGAGGAGTACAACAATTTAGTTATTAAGAATCTAAAGCTTTAGGTAACACAGGCAGTAGGACCATTTATTTGGGTCGTAGTCTGCCTGTGTGCCCTGAGAAGTATATGTCATATGTTAGTTTAGTAATTATTGACTATTAGTAGCAATTTTCAAAGTCATTGGTGGAGTGGGTCTGTGTATCAATATATGCCATTTTGGATGTTTTGGTTAGAAAAATATACATGTGGTGGGGAATAGAAATAATATCAATGGAGCAGGGGGTGGGAACCAACGGAGACTGGCTTCATCAAGTCCAATCTTCTTAAGTTTAGCACAAAAAATGGAGTGATTTATTGTATCAAAGGCCTTGGCGATGTCTATATATGAAACTAAGGTAGTTGATTGGTTTTCCATTACCTCATAGATTTCATAAGTTAGTGACTGTAATCCAGAGATGGTAGAGTGTTCAGGCCTAAAGCCATGTTTTTTTATATTGAGTATTTTATTCTCATTCAGGTATTTCATCAGCTGGTTATAAAGAATTTTTCACATATTTTAGAGATCAGGGGAAGCATAGATATTGGCCTTAGGTTTGAGACAGCAGAGGGATCACCACCTTTGGGTGTAGGTGTGACTATAGATTCTTTCCAAGTACGAGGGAACCTACAGGTGGTGATAGATAAGTTTATAACATGTAGTAGATGGTGAGGTAATACAGTGAGGGCATCTATTAGTACTTGGGTGGATATGTTCACTATATTTGATGACTTAGATACTTTAATTGCTGCAATGATTTTCTTAATGTCTTTGAGGTCAGCTGGTCTCAGGGTAAATGCATTATGGGCCGTGAAGCCAGAGTAAGACCAGGGTTGATTCATGTTTTGGGATAGCTTGGGACCTATGTCTCTAAAGTAATGGTTAATAAAATCAGCAGTTTCTATTCGAGATATAGGTTCACCAATATTTTTATTTACAAGATTGATGCTAGTATCTGATGGTTTAGGTTTGACAATGCTTGAGATTTCTCTCCAGTAAGCCTTTGGATTATTTCTATAGTCATCTAGTTTCTTCTTATGGTAGTTTACTTTGGCATCCCTTATGATATACTTGGTGGGATTACTGAGATAATTGGCAATATTTATATCATCGACATTTTTTGTACATTTTGCTTTTTTTAATGCTATATATATATTGAATAATTGCAATACCCAGAATTGTCCATTGACAGTATAACAATAAAGAATTAGCTGGAAATATGTGGGTAGGATATTCAATAAAATGGTTTGAAACCTAATCAAAATATTAGGAATAGCCAGTACTGGTTTTTGCCAATAGGTGGCTTCTGTGTACCATGTAGCTTTTACTGCTAAGGTTGTTCTCTACTTGTTGCAAATGAACCTATTGCACTGGAAGGCAAATGAATTGAAAATGAATTGAATTGAAAAGTTGAATTGAATTGAAAATATTTTATTGGCTATTTAGTATAATAAAATTTAATAAAGCAGTGGTCAAGGTGTTTGATACAGAAGTGCAGGAAGAAAAAGGAAATAAGGCAGGGGGAGAGGGAAAGTTATGGGAAAGGGTGAGTGGATGAGAGGTAGGGAAAGTGGAATGGATGGGGTAATAGGGTCACATGACTGGGGTTGGGGTAAGGGGAGGTAGGATGGGGTATGAGGAATAAGGTAGGGGAAGGGGAGGGGAGAGGAACTGGAAAAGGGGAGTGGGGTAATAGGGAAGGGAGGCTGGGATGAGGGAGGGGAATAGGAGGAAGGTGGGGAGAAGGGGGAGGAGAGGAAAGTGGGAAGAGGAGGAGTAGGGGAGGGAGACAGGTTGAGAGCAGTAGAGAAAGGGGGAAACAGGAAAGGGGGAATGAGGTAAGGGAAGGGATTTTCAGGAGGAAGTATGAGATAAGAGGAGGTGAGAAGTGATATGGCTGAAAATATCATTGTAGGAAAGGGGGGGCGGGAAACAGGGGGGGAGGAGATTGGGTGCAGGGAAAACATCTCCCTTCTTGTGCAACAGTACATTAGCACAGAGGGGGCTCCATTCCATCCACACAGAAAATAATCTAATTTAGTAAATACTAATTTAGGTTTGACAATACTACTGATTAGGCAAAATACCCAACATGTTAGTAACTTCTTACTAATATGTTAGTAGTATTAACTAACCTATTAAGGCAAGTTGACTTGACTGAGCCAAGAGAGAGATCGGTCATTTTGCCTAAGGGGTAGTAGTTTTGTCTAAGTGGTAGTAGATTTTTCACACCAGGTAACAGTGTGGTTTGCATGATGATTTTTTCTGGTAATGGCATATCATGGAAACGTCTATGAAAGTCAAAATAATGCTGCTTTTAATGACTATTGACATGATAAATCCTTTAGAACTCAACCTGGTATAGGATTTAACAGAATACACATAATAAGTATAATTATATGTTATTGAAGGAGCAATGAAGAAGAATGGAAACACCTTTTCTGTGGAAATTCAATTTACTCATATATCCACATCTTTGACAAAATGTTGCTTGAAAGTCTATGTTGTTAGTGAAAAACTCTAAGGCAAGTTAGGAGAAATCAGGCAAGGCTGGCATTTTTCCTAAGGGTCAGGCGTAAATGCCCAAGAAAACTTCAGTGGTTTGGGGATGTGCAAACTCCCAATTTGGCTTAGTAAGTCCAACAAATGTTAGCCAAAAGGCCTAATGTATTCTGAGTCACAGAGAATGAATGTGGGCATCCTGAGAATGAACTAAGACCAGATAAGTGACAAAATGTTGGGTAATCTAACATTACGGGGATTTAGTGCTGTTTATTGCCACGGGAGGAAACCAGTGCTGAACATGTTATAACCCAACACATTGTCATGAAACTTTCTCCCACTTCCCCTTGGCAGATTTTGATGATCGATATATCAAAATGATCCTTGAGACCTTCCCATTTCAATGAGACCAAGTATGGTTTAATTGGTTCATTTGATATCCCACTGGGCACATCAATGTTGATTCAACGTTGAAACAACGTTTGCAATGTTTGCATATCAACATTGATTTAGGGTTGAAATAGAGTTGAAATTGAAAGTTGAAACAACATACTCAAAATCAACTGTGATTCAACATCTAACCATCAGCGCTGATTCAATGTTTGTGTTTCTATGTTGACTCAACATTGTTTCAACAATGTTGAGTCAACGTTGACAGTTGTTTTGTTGACATATCAATGTTGAATCAACATTGTATCAACATTGAAATCAATATTGTTGATTCAACATTGACAAATCAATGTTGAATCAACATTGAGTTGACAACAATATTTCAACATTGATATGTCAACTGTTGACTGGATGTTGAAATGGTGATGGTTGACAACGTTGAAATACAAATATTGAAAAAGTGTTGAAAACAGGTTGATCAACACCATCAACATAACATCAACTGGTTGTCAATGTTGATGCAACATTGTGTGCCCACTGGGATACCATGGTCAACTGCTTACTCAAACCAGATAGATATACCTGAACTAAGAAAATCCCAAATTCTGTCAACCTGCACAGATAATATCAATTTTGGACATGATGACATGCTTATCTGTGTTGTAAATGAGGCCTTGGCCCAGTATTTAGGGTCTGTGGTTGTCCAAATATACGTGGGAAGACCAATAGAAGGTATTCTGATAGGTTACAGTAAATATGGCTTCTTGTTCTTTTTGACTGGGCCACCTAGAGGCTCTAAATAGCTTTAAATCCCCGTAATGTTAGGTTTTCCCAGGTTTTTTGTCACATATAAAGAATACCAAACTATGCAATTAGAAGGGGCCATTTTGACCCCAAGGCACCAGCCCTTGGGTGTCCTTGAGGGGTGGTTTTTAGGCAGGTAAAAGGGAAAGGGAACAATTTTTAGACCATGAACTTAACCTAATTCACCATTCATTTTTATCCCAAAGGTGAGCACTTCCAGGCAGATTTATTATCTGAATGCCACGTTCTAGGGTTTACGGACACCTTTGGTTATGATATACATACTATGTCGTCCAATCCCACATTTTCAATATTTGCATCCATAATGAGGGTACAAAAATCGGTGGATTATTTGCACATACATGAAGTAGATAGGGAGACACGATAACTTGAGACACTAAAACAATTTTGATGTATATTTACAAGGATCGCTAACAATACAAGAAGGGAATCTAATTGCCCAACTGGAAATGAAAGCTGCGTTGCATGGCTAGAATGTTCATCAAAATTCCATGTTTATCCATACAGTAGAGTAATTGTAAAGGTGCAAGTAAGAAAGAGGCATTTCCTATTACTTAGCCAAGATTCTGTTCTGCATAATCAAACAGTATAAAATTAACAGGGCAACGCTCACTTCGGTTAATACACTGCATTCAGTATAGGACCCAGCAAGAGGGTATTTTCACAAAGGCAGTTCTCTTTGTGTAATACCCCTAAAACATTCACAGACACTGGACTAAAGTGGACTTCTTGTGATGTACACATCTAATACGAGAAATAGGCCTGAAAGGCAAGTTTTGATGATACAGAGTGAGTTTATAGGGCTCTCTTGTCGTATAATCATAGTCAAAAATAGGGAAAGGAAGGAGATCAGTGCCCATGATTTATCAGATAGAACAGATGTCACCACATGCCGGGAAAAAAATAAGATAAGTGACATAGCAGCTATTATGACGAGGGAAATATGAATTGAGGCAGAATAGAAAAGCTGACAAATAAAGTGATAAACTGGCAGAGATGCAAATATGTGGTGTTCTTGTGTAGTCAAAGAAAGACCATGACACTTTATATGTTATGTTCCCAATATATCTTGCAGGAAATGTAATTATGAGAGTTTCATCTCTATACCTATATCTAGTATCAACCTAACTGACATGATAATATTATGTCTATGTAGATGAAAACACACTATACCTATGATTCTATAATAGAAACTACCTCAAGAGATAAAACTAAGTAGCATAAATACTAAGTGTATTTAGAAATTGTATCAGTGATTGCACTGCTGTTTGTACTTCGATGCAAGGGATGGAGGAGTCAGGTGAAAGAAGCAAGATGGCACCTGCACATTTCTCAGACTTTGATAGCTGTACTGCCACTTCTTTCATTCCAACCAGGGATCATCTTTGTTGTCACAGGCTAGTATAACATGGCAGGGTAGAAACATTGTGAAATATGAACCAGAGTGCTGCAAAAGTCCATGAAATATTGAGTGTCGCAGAATAGCAGAAAAGACCTGGAGCCCAAGGGATGGGGTGCTTTATGTTTGCACATTGATACTGACACAATGGTGGGATGGGTGCCTGTGAAATTTTCTCTTACACTATTCCATTGAAAGCACATTAGTATGATATTATTCAGTGACACCAGAGTGCTGGACTGTCAAGGAATAATAATAATACTTAGCAGAATGGCCGGGCATGATTACATCAGTGAAATTGTGCAGGTTGTGCAGATACACAGTGCTTTGGTATCTATTACTACTGAGTAATACAGATTTATCCAAACATGTTGTGCTCTGTCATCATTTCTTCATGGATAGGTCTTGTGAAATATCATCTGCCGTAAATATCTTGCCTTTCAACCTGATATTACTGGAACACACTCAGCAAGTTCTAATGTGGGAAGGCATCACTCAAAATCTAAAAATCCTAAATGATACACTTTTTATCTGATACCTGTTGACCCTGATTTCTGATTTTACTTCTTTATCGGGTGTTGGATTGTCCAATTCCCATCTAAAATAGCATTTTAATCAAGCTGTCAGTTAGCTCAAGTTTAAAATGGTCAACTGTCAGCTTTTAAATTTTGCATGAATTTTACTAAATAAAGTATGATTTATAGGCCCACTTGTGACATTTCCAAGTATATTAATGTATAACTAGAAATTTTGATTCGGGTTTACCGCTTGCTCAGGGAGAAATTTCTTTGTTAATGATAAGATTCCCTAGAACTATATTCGTAGTGGATGGATATGGCCAAAAGACACAGGCCAAATGCACAAGGAAACCAAACAATTGTAAGCCAGCAAGCTAAAAGGACTGTCCAAGGGGGATTAGTACCAATCCTGGCCACCAGGGGGACACCACTAGGGCTTAAAAAGGGGAAACTAGACTGAAAATTGTATTATACTAGTTTATCATGAGGATTTCAATAGTTATGCAGGGAAATTTCCATTTTTGGTACAAACCTTCCAAATTTGGAATGCAATTAGAACGTTTTTAAGGCATTTCAGAGCATAAATCAGTGTATTTGTTGAAGTGTTGTAATGGAAACAGGATTTCCACTAAAATAGAGGAATCAAAAAAGCTCATTGAAAGTCCCACTCACAGGGAATAATGTACTAAAAAAAATGGTATAAAACCCTATTTTTAGGTAAAATTCTATGAGAAATGAATTTAAAGAATATGATAATTTTCCTAATTTGCATAATTATGCATACTTAAACTTATCTCGAGATACCTCAGGAAATATACAAGTTAGAGCTTATTTGGGATATCGATAGGTCACTGACCACCCAAATGCATAGAGCCATAACTCAAAAACTAGCAGAGATATTTTCTTATGTAATACATCATTGATAAGCTCAAGACTTGGATTTAGAAATTGACTTTTCCCCTTGGGGGACCCTTTTGCCTTGGCTGGACACAATTCGTTGCAGCCTGTTGAGCAGCGACGCCTCCCGCATTAGAGACGTCGATGTTGACAGTCTGATCACAGGAAGTAACTTCAAAATGATGCGCCAAGGCTAGATTATGATCTTTTGCCTGTTCTTGTGTTGTGGTAGTACAATCACTTGACCATATAAGATTAAAAGTCTACAAAATACTTGTGAGATCTGTGATGAACCTTTAGAAGAGTTTTTTCCTGTCATCTTTAGTTTTTCCTGGTACAAAAGCATCTTTATCCTTTGACACACACAACATATTTACCGTATTTTTAGACCTAAAAGCATAGATTAATATCACAACCCTCTGATTTTTGGTCTCCTGATAGTGAAATCCAAATTCCCATTCCTTACAAAACAGTGAGTATTATGTTGCCTTTTTTGTAATAGTATTGTGGCTGTGTGAGCAATAGTAAACATGTGTGATGGATGGTATGTTGGGTATTTTTCTATATGGAGTTGTCAATAATTTGATGATGGGTATATGGCTCATGGGGGCAGAGAGAAAGCTACTGTAGTATACTAAGCTAATAGATCATGGATGTTGGAGCCCTAGGGGAGTCTATGCTGGATATACCCGAGCCGCGGAGCGGCGAGGGTATATCCAGCATAGACTCCCCGTGGGCTCCAACATCCATGAACTAATAGGTTTATACCACCATTTCCTCCATTTTGTATTAATTTCTTACCTGATATCCACAGAATATAGCCACGAGAAGGCATTTTGTAAGTGCAAGCGACACGGCCCGTGTCCGCTCTGCGCGAAGCCATTGTTTTTGTTCCTTGCTGGGAGAGGTACCGCTGTGTATACAGTCACTTTTCGTATGGAATCCAACCATGACACGTCTTCAAATTAATACATACATATCCTTAGATAGTCTAGATGATCCCTCCATACGTATTATGTCCAATATATTCAAAATAAAGGAGAATCCATTGATTTTCCCAACGTACGCGAGTCGCGGTCCGGCCATTCCCACCCGCCTCCTTGTTCGGCGAAAGTGTGTCAGTGGCCCGGATGTAGATATAGGTCAACTGCTCGTCGTACAAGAAAGACGCCGAAACAATGGCTTCGCGCAGAGCGGCCACGGGAAAATCAATGGATTCTTATTTATATCGAAGAAAATGGAGACAATTAGCACGCATTCCTCGTCTATGGATCAAATACTTCCTGGGATTTTAATATTATAACATGTTATGGTTGGATTCCATACGAAAACTGACAGGAAACATAGCAGGTTAGAACTTATTTCCCTTCGCATTGGGTTTCATCACCGTTCAGTGTAGCGCAATGGCTAAGGCCTTCGCCTACCACCACTGCGGCCGGGGTTCAATCCTGATACGAGTTTGGACGATTTTTCAGAATGGAAGATGGCTAGACTGACTTTGTATGTCCGCCAAATATTTCCAAAAATATTCTAAGTCCAACTCGACCCCGAAAAAGTATATACCAAAAATTTCAAAAATGCACATGGGTGGTATATGCAGAATAATGCACGGCTAAACTGCATATAAACCCACCGGAAGTGCCGAAATCGTGGTATAAAGGCTAATATTATCTATGATGAGAGCACCCTTAAGAATCAATCCCCTCTCCGAGATAGAGAAAGGCTCTCCTGGCATGCTGCGACACAACTATTGAATTTGGCTGCTTAGAATAAGTTGTCATTCCTTTAGGAGGCCGGTAATCCATCCCATATGTTTATATGAGAGAATGTTTTACCATACATCAGGTCTAAGCTAAAGTATAGAAATGACCCTGGGTGATTTTTGACCCGGAGTCATTTTTGACCCTGCCCCCCACCATCCCCCCACTTACCCTACTTGAAGAATTTTCACCCCAGAGTCATTTTTGACCCTGGGTCATTTTTGACCCAGAGTCATTTATGACCCTGTCCCCCACCCCTCCCCTTCCCCCTCTCTCTGCCTTATCAGTTGACCTAGATAAGTGGCCTCTGCCCTATACTGACTTTCAGTTATGAATGGGCAGCAGATTAAGTTTCAAATTGTGTTTTCTCAACTGCTATAGTTCATATCCAAAAGTTATTTTAGATTTAACTAGGATACATATTGGTCTTTCCAGCGATGTATGATTGATCAATCTCAAATGTGATACAAACTTATCATTTGCATTATTGTAAGCCAAGAGAGCTATTTTCCCTCATACCCACTGCAATGATTAAAACAGAATGCAAAATAAGATGGCTAAGAAGTAGTTTGGTATTCTAGACTACCATTATCAATCCTCCTCTTTTCATATATGATGTTTTTATGATGGATAGATAAAGAAAAATGGCCCCAAAAAGCAAATTAAAATTGCTTTATCCATAGCAGACAGAGCAGGGTCATTTTTCACCCTGGGTCATTTTTCACCCAGGATCATTTTTGGGGTTTTACAGAACCTGTACATAGTCCCCAGCTATTTACAACCTGCCATTAAAGCCAATGAGCTGTACTGTTTCCCCCTTTTCTCATAGTTAAGGTAGGGTCAAAGCAAGAAAACATTTTTTTTCCACTGACGAAAGTATGCAAGTGTTTGGTCCTGCTTTGGTTGTAGGGTTGGATATCATAGTATGGCCTAAAATTGAATAGAACAATAGAAGATCTACAACATTCAAATGCAATCAGGCTGATGAGAATTGACTCAACCTGACCCAAGGAATACTGGAAGTCCAACGTCTGAAGAGATGAGTCAATAAAGGACTTTGCTTTAGGGTAAACGAAACAGATGGAACGGCTGAGGAAATGCCTCTTTGGGGGCTCACTGGCAGAAAGGTAATCCCTGTACAACAATCATCCAATTGACCTGAGTTAACTGAGGTGATGGATTAGAAGTGTGGGTGGTTAATCTGAGCTATGTTGTGTAAAGCAAGAAAACACTCCTCTTGATTTCACCTAACAATGCATTTATTACCTTTTAGATAGATGTTCTTTTGCATATAGAGCATGATATATTCGCCCCCATACTTTCACAACTACAATAATATCTAGATGTTCCAGCTTGCTTGAATGAAAATGAACTTTTACTAAACCACCCAGAGAAATTCCCCATTTTGAACTACAATGCCACGAGGGCCACCTCAGATGCCCTGCGTCACTTCTTATGGTACAGACATAGAGCAGTGACTTCGTTCTTTATGGTCTGCTGGGAGGCTTTTCGGAAGACTTAAATGGGCAAGAGAGACTGTGATAGGAGAAGGAAAGTATACTTATTCTCCACGCCTTTAGCATGCTGGGAATGGCAACTTAGGTAGACTAGTAAAGCATGGCTTACATGGCTTTTCACATAGATCTAAGATATTTGTGATGCTAGTTTTCATTGATTTACAGTTATCAATTTGGAATTGACTCCCCCACTCTGTTCTTAGAAAATGGTCACATAGAATCTTATGAAATGACCTCTAGGAGTGGCTAGACTCTGGGGTAGGGCCTTATCCAAAAGACTATGAGTAGGTTGTAGAACCAATGAATGTTACACCTGATATTAGGGCACAATGCTCAGGGTTGGGTGTCTGTAGATTACAGTCCCATCACTTCTGGATTACAGCCGTCACTAAAATAGGGATTCTTATGTCACCTTCCCCGGCTGCGTATAATAGCTTGATTGCAGCTAGTTGCATCTTCCCTTCTCCTCTAAATAATAGTGTCTGCAACTGCCAGTATCAAATTCCGCTCTCACATAATCTGTTTATGCTATGCTAATTTAACTACAATAGATCTATACATTATGACAGAGTAGCACACCAAGGCAGAGGATGGAGAGGGGTGGAGCATAGCACTCTGAGAGTCTATGCATACACTAAACTGTATATACAAGAAACACCTTGCACCTGTATCGAAAAGCTGTCACACAGCTTTTACCTTGCAATACTGTATCTCAACTGCTGCAAGGAAAGGCTCGATTTGCAATCCCTATGGAATCTATACATGTCAAAAGTACTATCCTTTATGTTCAAGACTTTCATTAGAACTGGCCTCAAAGGTCCCCTACATATGGCACTGGCAATAAATAAAGTCCCTACTGAGGCTTCAGAAGGTATAATATTGCAGGTGGTGTCTAGAGATATAGTTGTCCACATTGTCAGCACCTTGCCCAGACACCTTTTGTTTAAAATATACCCCTGTCATTCCTTTACTTGTAAACTGAATGCAATGTCATCATGTCTTAATGATTTCTTGAACTGGTTTAAAGAGATCACCTTTCTATAGTCACCAAGTTCAGTGTACCTCGCTCCATTATTAAGAGCATCCATCACATTGCCTTTTGTTTGCCACGAAAGGCTGGACATTATACATCGATTCTTATATTAGTCTCAACCTGAGTGATCATCTAAGGTTACAACATTTGGAGGGGTGAATTTCACAATATGACATCCCATTTATGCTCAAAAATGCTACTCTGCAGGGTGCCAAGTTATAACCTATCTAGATGTTAACTATATTACTAGATGGAGAATCAGGGAAGCCGTGGTAGTAAAGGGTGTTTTGTGAATGGAGGGAGTGAGTAATAGGTGTTTTGCGCCATTTCAACAGCTAAGGTACATAAACCAAGCTCCCCAGCTGATAAAAATAGGACAACATTTGGGTTTAAATTTCTACACTGACATAAACGACTTCCTCAGTGAACACAGGCACGCAAATGAATGTATATGAACATAGTCTCTGAGTATATCAACAGAAATTAAAAAAAAGTATGAAGAGTGAGACATCTTATGTTTTCCCTAAATCAGACAGCAATATCATCAAATACTGTGTGGACTTCTAGCAACTGTTCAGGAATTGAACTGACATACAACAGTCTTTTTACAACAGTCTTTTGAAATTATTTATTCATTGAATACACAGAGATATAGAGCATTGAGATCAGTGCACAATTTTGCCATTGCATCTTATTATTACATTACTTAAGGATGGATTGAACATGTTGACTCTTGATTAATGCCTGAGGTAAAAGGAGAAAGTTCACATGACAAATTAATCTCCCTTGAAAAGTTGACTTCTCCCGTTTTATACTGTGTTATGTCTGCACTTTGCTCTCTGACTCTGAGGCCATAAATGATACAACAGCCTTATCGCCTTCTCTAATAGTATATATGTATACCCTCAAATAAGTGGCCTGCTTTTGCATATACAAAAGGATAGATAGATATGAGCAGCCCACAACAGGTTAACATATTTATATGAATATATTATATGACCTGTAGGCAATGGCCAACTTGGTGACATCCCCGTGAGGATACCAAATAGACAATACTACCTCAACTCTTCACACTGTCACCTTCACCTGGGTGATTCTGACCATGACCCTTATTCTGGCCTTGCCAGGTGTTGTTGACAAAAGTTTGTCGGGAGCAATTTTATTATAGATCCCCATAGATCACATTACAGGCGGCTTTTTCTGCTATTAACACATCCTCACAGTAGTTTGCTTGCAGTTGCATGCTGGCATAAACAATTATGTTCATAAGGACAAGAAACTGCATGGTGATTATATGATCAATTCATGATATGAACAATACTTTCTGGCATACACGTTTCTTTTTTTCATTCCCGCCTTTGCTACCACTGCTTCTCCATGCTCCTATCACAGCATGAGCTTTTAACTTATGAGAGTTAGCCCTGGTTTGATAAAGAGAATGCCCTTTCACCTGCCTTTTCATACTAATTTCTCACCGTGACATAGTCAACAACAGAGACTATGGCAGAAAAAAATTGTCCTCGCAGAAACACATTGCATTGTGTTTACTCTTCAAGCAAGGCCAAAAATGTAGGTTGAGATTTATATTTTTATAGATGATTTTGTTTGTATTAGGAGGTGGAGTAGCACTATCAACCAGGCTTGATGAGTATTTCCCAGAGAACCTGCAGATATTAGGCCTGATGTAAGAGGCACAGTAATTGCAACAGGTCTGGAGGTCTGTGAATTAGAGCCCCATTACCTTCCTGATTACAGCTGTTAGTAAAGATAGGGAATGCTATGGTATCCGTCCATAGGTGTAGCGGTGCATGATTACAGCTTATGTCATGTTCCTATATCTTCCAAATGGTAGTTTCCGTAATGCCCTCTGCCTCGTAATGAGAACTGTGCAAGCTAGTGCTATACCTGCATTGCAATACACCATAGGACACTGATGCATATGGTATCCGAGGCACTGATCTAACGGAATTATATTAATTACCTAAAGCCTGTGTTTTGGAAGACATTTTATTGCGAGTCATATAAATGAATTGCACATGAATAAAAATAGACATAATTATTTAAAACACATGTATAAAAGATATGATCACATTATGTAATGTCCATATCCATTTTATTATCCAGTGCCTCACCTGTGTTGGATCCCTAATGTTAGGTGTGGGTGGGCGGGAAAAGAAATTCAATTGGACTCAGTGGGACACGTGTGAACTGTCCTAGAGCAGTGGCGGACTGAGGGCGGGAGCCAGGGTCCCAGCGGTCACTATTGGCCCCTAGCTCGTCTGGAGCTGGTCCCGGAGACATACACTGATAAGATGAGACCAGCATGTCCCTGGAAGTGGATGTTAACCAGGGACAAGGTACCCATCATGGTATGTCTTATCAGTGGGATTTACCTCAAGCAGCAAAATTCAAAATGTCGGCACCACTAGGCCTCCATACTGAGTCCTATAGTTCCATTGTGTGTATTCATGTGCACAGGCGGTGATTATACGCAATTTCCAATTACAGGCCAATGGCGCAGAATGTAGACTAAATCTAATACATACCTGGTATATGAATTAAGAAACTTATACAGCTATGATATATCAGATTATAAGGTTACTTTGGCATTCGATACTGACATGATACAGGAGAAAGAAGATGTATAATAGACCAGGTCCATATCAACTGACATGTTGCTTCTGAAAGAAGTACTATATTCCCATTCTCCAGAAAATGCAGGAGTAGGAAAATGGTTTGCCAGCTAAAATCATTATGGGTCTTTTTATTACCACAGGTTTGAAGGATGGAATCTGTTGTAACAGTAATTTAATTCAACATTTACAAAGTCACCTTGAAAGGGTTTCCTTTTTGATCTCAGTATCTGCAGTTGTCTGATTTGCAGCAATCCAATGGGCTGCTTTTATGCCAATAATTGCTGAACGATCTCTGGTTTCAGCCTGGGACATCAAGACTTCATGTTTAGGGAGAAGATTTTGCAAATAATGGCTGAAAGGTTTGAGGCCCAAGGCTCATTTATGTGTGAATGGGCACTTCAAACAGTCATAGTCATCTGAGCAGGGTGGTAATGCACCATACAAAATGCACCAGGCTCTATATGAAAAAAAAAAAGTGATCCCTTTCGAATATTAAATCTTATCAGGATAATTATTACGTTATAGACTGTGAGCTTTTGATTAGAAAGAGGAAATCTCCTGGAAGGGTTGGACCTGATAATACTGTACCCATATAAGTGTCTCAGGGCTGATCATAAATAGACTGTAGTAGCTGCCAGATAGATCTCCACTCTATGTTATCAACTGAGGATGTGCTCTTAACAGACAATATTATTGTGCTATTTTATGTCCAGCAGGGAACACTCAAACTCTGACCTTAGAGCGGGGATGGTTTATTGACCCTAGGTGTGACCATACAATGTCCTGCTGGTAAGAGCTAACAATGTAGCAACAGACTGGGCACATCCTATATAAGCCCTATAACCAGGGTATAGTATGAGCCATTATGGCAAGCAGAAGTAGTGAACAAGTAACCAATGGATAACCATGACTCGTGGGGGTTATCGACCCCCACGAGTCATGAGTTATCGATTGACTACTTATTTTATACCACGAAACCAATAAATAATCAATATTATACTAATAAATTCAAGTTGAAAACAAAAATTATTTCCCCTCCCCAGGACTCGAAGCCAGCCATGACAGTGTGTGTACACAGGTACATACACCTCGCCGCCCGGCAGCGGACAGCGACAGCGGCACACGGTGAAAAAATATTTCAATGCGTCTCGCTGTTATGTTTGTGTATAATACACCTCATCGCCCGGCAGCGGACAGCGCACACAGCGAAAAAAGAAGCTTCTCGCGGTTATGTTTGTGTATAATACACCTCCTGCAGCAGACAGCGACAGCGCACACGGCGAAAAAAGATGCGTCCGGGCCGGGAATTGAACCGTGTACCTCCCGCGGCTGAGCGCAAAGCGCTAACCGCTAGACCACCGCGCCTTCTCCGTTCACTGCGTCTCACGGTTATGTTTGTGTATAATACACCTCCTCGCCCGGCAGCGGACAGCGACAGCGCACACGGCTTTGTATCATAGCCAGACCTGGTTCTAACTGTGCGTATCTCGTCAGTCCCTGTGGCGCAATGCATAGGGAGTTGGGCTACAGACCTGAGATTGCAGGTTTGACCCCTACCATGGCAATGAAATATTCTGTTGGTTTTAACATGTAACATATGACATGGAAGGACATGAGAGGCGTGCGGTTATCCTGGATAACCGCACACCTTACATGGATAACTGCACGCCTTACATGGATAACCCCACGCCTTACAAAATCGATGGTAAAGCCTACAGGGTGTGCAATATAGACAGATATGTGGATGGGAATAGACCCCAAAAAGCACTGTGTAAGCCAGAAATTGTGGTATAACAGGCGATAATCTGTTATGCTATTCAGTTATTGTTTAAGTCCAAAAGTTATTGGCAGCACCCTGGGTGCATGGCATGTTCAGACGCTGAAAAACAACCAAAATGAGAAGTGTCTCTCAGTTTCCACCTTAAATACAGTATTGTCAATGGACCATTCTGGGTATTATATTTATTTTCCATATTTACTAAACTCTTCGCCATTTAAAACCTGAGCTCTGCCCATGATCCACACTCAACAATCTCCTGCATTCCCCAACAGGAACCAGGATGTATTACTCATAACAAACGCGCCTCCTCCATGAAACTCTGTGACATAAGATACAAGGATGTAATAACATTCCAACCTTATCTACGCATACACAGTGTAACTGGAGGAAGTGCGATCCACCTGTGGTGCCATATTTGGAATGAGAGAATATTTCACAATCTCCTCTCAATACTCATCAACATGACTAACTCACAGGTGGCAATCTCTCCCGATGACACGTGTCCCTATTTCATTGAGCCACGTGTATAGAATATTTCACAACACTGTGAGCTGCTCAAGTCTTTCATATAAAAGGCAGCTTGAGCAGCTCCCAGTCATCTCTCCCAACTTACACCTTACACCTATACCTAGAACCTACGACAGGTTGAGCTATAGGATCAGAGGCAGAGCTTAGATCTTGGCGAGTGTTATCATTGTTACCACCTTTATGAAACACTCATGTCAGCTATGCAATAAAAGGATCAACTGAACTTCCCTGGATTCCGTGTACATTCACTTCACCACATGTAACCGTCCGTTGACACGATGGTGGATGAACCCTCCAAGAATATCCCACTACCAACCTCTCATTAAACATGAGCAATAGTGAGACATCACCTAAGGAGCCAGCTTCAGAACAACGCACCTTTACATCACCTGGGCTAGACGCGCCCAACCACCCCACAAGTGATACTACACATCCCCTCCAGAGACAAACTTCATCTCCAGACGCACTGACATTGGATCCAGTTTTACCTATAGCACTGCAGGCCCACATATTACAACCTGTGAGTACCGGTATTGAACAATTTTCCTCTACAATAGTGGATCACAACACTGGAGCACACACCAGTACCCCAGTATCACTACCTGCACCAGGATTAGACATCACCTTACCTGGTTACTCACAAGTGAATTCACCACCACTAAGACTTTCTGGTATAACTAGCCCAACCTCTGAAGTACCTGTGGACAATACACAAAGCCACCTGTACCTCGACCCACACCTGGAGGACAGAACACCAGAGCTTCAAGCTGCCCTCCAGGACATCACTCCCCCACAACCCACAACAGCTAGTGCAGCTGCATCTGCAGCACAAACTGACCCAAGTGTAACTTCACTTATCTAACTATCTGGGCCTCAACTGTGCTTTTTTGCTCATAACCCCAGTTCCTTATCCAGCCATAACGCACTCTGAGACCTTTTCTTCGGCTTCAAGAGGCTGCTAGTTTCAATCTGGACATGTTAATAAATTGGAGGAATATACAAAGTCAACTCCTCCATACATTTCCTGTTAAAACCGTTTAGGCTCAACGGGGAATCGATCCCCGGCCGCTGGGGCAGGAGGCGAGCTCGCTGTCCACTATACCAAGCCGACCGGTGGTAGAAATGAATCGACATCAAGAATTTGAAAAAGTTGTCGGACATACCTAATGTCTATGGTCTATGGTTCAATATTCCACTCCCGCTTCGCGGTCGTGGAATATTGAACCATAGACCCACGCATGCTCTCTCATAACGTTGATTAAACGCTAAATAAACCACAAGTTTGTGAGGAGCCAGTGGTTGTAGACACAGACTCTGACGCTTCCCTAGACGCTGATTACTGGAGAGACAGAATCGGATCAGCAGTTTCTAGGTGGAGAGCAGCCTATGAAAACGGTGTAGGCAGGGTTTCCAATAACGACTCTGGACACCCGGTAGGAGACAATCCAAACTTCTCACTCAACATTAATAGACTACTGGACGAGTGGCTTGACCCTACCGTTACCCAGCCAAACCGATACCAATCCACTTCTGAGGAGGAGGACCTGTACCCCCCACCTGTGTACACACCTACACAGCCACTTAGAACCAGGTCAGTGGACTCACCACCAAGACAAGGCTCTAGATTTAGAAGGAGGGCCCAATCAAGTTCACCTCTTAGAAGAAGAACCCCCACTGGTTACAGACTACTGAGAAGTGTGGACGGAGCTACAAGCAGGTCTCACCTCGTAGCTACAACCCCGCTACTCAACAGAGGCAATAGGACGCCTTACAACTCACCTCTCCTCATCGATTCACCTGGAGAAGATACTGAAGTGACTTTTCCCCGCCGACCCAACATGGCAATGCCCAGAGGTCACCCCCCTCAGTATGACCAGGAGGACATGAGAAGAAGCCTTGTCAGAGACTGTACAAGCGCTGTCAGCGAATCTCTCTCTGAGCTACTGGCCAAGCACGTGGGCACCCTATCCACTGAGATTAAAAATCAGGGACAAGAACACTCAGACCAATTGGCCAGAGTACACCTCAGGTTAGATGACATGGAACGTTGGAAGGAGCATATGGAAAGCAACACCGCCCACAATTTCAGGCAGGCAGAGCAGAGCAATATGGAAGTTCTCAGAAGATCCGAGGATTTCACATATCAAATGACTGACCAGCTCAGCAAAAATATGGACTCAATAAGGCTTGACCTGATGAGGGCCATTCAAAGCCATTCGAACAGTGCCGACGCCACCAACTCCAACCAAGCCGCCACCGGCGCCCAGGGTAATTCAGGGCAGGAACAATCCACTCCTCCTTACCCCACGGCACCTGACTACAGTACCAGCCACAATGACATGAGAGGAGCAGGTATGAGCCCACCACATGCCTTCAAAGACAATCAATACACAGCATCACACGCACCGCACCAATCTCCTACAAATGGTGCACCAAACACCCACCAGGGGGCGACAACGTCTTGTAACACAGCGCCTAATCCAAACCAACACGCTGGCCATGTGGTTAATGGTGTTTACAGTCCCCAAGGACAAACAAGCAACCACTCTGGACTACCATATCCTCCTAGGTATGATCATATAGCACACTCCACACCGGTAGTGCACCAGGGAGGATACCATGGCGCTGAGTATACCAGATTTCCCCCTAGTAGAATTGACAGCGACAAGCTCACATCTGCCCAGCTAGGGTCATTCAACAAGCCTGAACCCTTTGACAAACCAACGCCCTACAGGTCTGCAGCAAAATTTCTGACTGAATTTAAATTCTTCATAAGAAATGTGCACGCCAAGAGGCCCGACCTACATGCAACTTGCCTGTACACCTTTCTCAAAGGAAGGGCAGCTCAGTGGTTTTTCAGCAATATAATGGACAAGCCCATCATGCAAAACAATGACGCCGTCTATGATGCTTTCTTGGCGAGGTTTGGCACTCCCGACCTCAGCACCATCCTCAAAGGATACAGAGCCAGGAAACAAAAACCAAATGAAACTACTGAGGACTACCTAGCAGACATGACAATGTTGTTGTCCAACAGCAGCCTGGACGAGGCCTCACAAGTGGACTACCTTGTAAATGGCCTCAGACCCGAGCTAAAAAATGTTGTTGTAGCCAAATCTCCCAAGACCTTGCTGGAAGCTGAACAATTGGCCATAAATCAAGAACTAAACCTCGAGGCCATAAAAATTGCTCAGAACAGCTCAGCAGAGTTATGTGCTGTAGGCTACAACAAGAACGACGACAGATCCAGAAAGGATAAATATCAGCGCGACCACAAGAAAGAAGACAGACTGCCCAGTAGCAATTACAACAAACAGTATGAAAATAAATTCAAGAACGGCTACAGAGGAAGGTCCAAATCTTCAGACAGATCCAATCCTAAGGACTACAGATCTAATTCCAAAAATAGATCCGACTATAAGTCCCCAGGAAGAGATAGGTCAAAAGATAGATCAGAGCAAAGATCAAGATCCTCTGATAGCAACAAAAGTTTCGTCTTCATACCAGTTGCTGGACAGCCAAACAACAATAAAAACGTCTCCTTCATGGTCCCAGCTGACTTCACTATCCCAGATAATTGGGTACAACAGTCATTAAAGAAGTCCAGAGATCCAACCCCAGGCAGGAATTACTCCAGGAGCCATTCAGGATCTCAGTCTGAGGCAGACAATGACAGCCCCAACAACACACAAGATGAATAGGGATCAGGGGAAGGCACTCAAGCACCTAGTGACCCCGACCCCAACCGGACCACGACCATCGAATTATCCAAAGACACTTCTCGAGATGCTGATGCACAAATGAATTCAGTAGACTCCCAATCATCCAGTTCGGATTATACCAACTTCTTGAATACCAATGAGACTTCGGACTCCAGTGATGATGAGGACGAGTACGAGGACCAGAGCCAAAGGACCTCAATCCTGAAACTGAGGATTAAATCTGAGCAGTATGGGCAGCAAGGTAAGGCCATTTACGTTGATACAGAATTAACCAAAGGTGCAGTTTCTGTAGACATAAATAACCACTTGTATAGAGCTCTTGTTGACTCAGGGGCCTCACTTTCTTTTATTAGCCAAAAAATGGCTGACAAAATCGCGAACACACCAAATTTTAGACACGGTAGACGCGCGCGACTGACAGTTTTATTGGCTGATAAAACCCCCATCCAAGTAAATCACTCCATGACTGTAACTTTCCTCATTGGTGGCCATGAATTCAGATCCAGATTCCATGTGGTACCTGAACTGAACCATCCCCTAATTTTAGGAGTAAATTTCATGACCAAATACAAAGCCAAAATTTCCTTTGGACCAACTCCCCCATCGCCCAATTACATCAGGGCAAACAAAAATGTTGATATCCCACCAAACACTGAAGCCACTTTCAACGCGGTTGTGATAGGGAATAGCAACATTGTGGGAAAAACTGGATTGACTGAGAACTCAGGTTCTACCCTACCGGTACTTATTAAGCGCGCCATAGTTAAACCTAGATCAGACCTTAAGATAGTACCAGTAACGGTAGCTAACCCAAACGACTTCCCCATCAAGATAAAAAGACACATGAACCTCGGTGTATTTAAACTTTTCAATATCAAAAAGGCCATACCCATTGGTGCACTCAATAGCGCCCATTCACTCAACAGTGTAACAACAGAAAAGGACTTATTCCCAATCAATTGTGGAGAGGATCCTATGGACCAACTCCCCAAAGGGAACGAACCTTTGAAGTACAAAATCTGTGAAAAACTCTCTGAAATTCAAAGACAACAGATCAAAAACATTGTTGAGGCCAATAGGCAAGCCTTTGTCCTAAATGAAAGCGCCATAGGTCTCAATGTAGAAAATGAAGTCAAGCTGGAATTAAAGCCAGACTTCAAACCCTGCAACAGACCGTCGTATAGGATGTCCCCTCACAAAGAAATTTTTCAAAGGGAACTCCTGAAAAAACATTTAGAACAGGGGATAATAGAAGAGTGTACCAAACCCTGTGAGTGGAACTCACCCGCCTTTTTAGTACCAAAACCACAAGGTGACAGGTCAGTAGCCTCTGGTTGGAGAATTGTAGTTGACTACAGATGGGTAAATGAGAATTTGAAAACTTTCTCTTACTCATTCCCCAGAGCTGACGACCTCATGCAGCAGATAGGCAGAACGGGCGCCAAGTATTTTTCCAAATTGGATGTCTACAGCGCCTACCACCAGATTCCCCTAGCAGAAGAATCTAGGCCACTTACCACTTTCTCCGCCAATGGCACGAGATACATGGCAAAGGTTCTCCCTATGGGACTCAAAACTTCAGGCCTATCCTTCATGAATGTAATGGAGCAACTTCTCATGAAATGCAAGTATAAAAATGCTGTAGCATATGTAGATGATGTAGCCATTTACAGCCCCACGTGGGAAAGGCACTTACAAGATCTGGACGAGGTTTTAAAACTTTTTATCAGAGGAAACATCAAACTAAAATCAGAAAAGTGTGAATTTGGAACTACCAAAATGGAATTTTTGGGTTTCAATATAGACCAGCATGGTTTGTCACCATCCCCGGACAAAATAGGACCTGTCAAAACCTTCCCTCCACCTAGAAACATCCATGATCTTAGATGTTTCAATGGTATGGCACAGTTTTACAAAAGGTTCATCAGAGGTTTCGCTCATGTCATGAAGCCCCTTTATGAGGCGACAAAATGCACCTTTAAATGGACCACTGAGTGTCAGAGAGCCCTTAGAAAATCAAAGCTGCTATCTGTACTGAAGCTGTGCTGAAATTCCCGGACTATAATAGACCTTTTGTCATTTTCACTGACTCGAGCAACTACAGCCTAGGAGCTGTAATCACTCAAGTAGACGACTATGGTTTCTATAGACCTATTGAATTTGCAGGGAGAGGCTTGACACCTCAAGAGTCTAGGTATGGGATAACTGACAAAGAACTGTTAGGAATAGTTTTTGCAGTCAAAAAGTTCCACCATTATGTGGATGGAACTCACTTCAAAGTATACTCGGACCACACCGCCCTGGTTTCCCTCTTCAACAAAAAGGAAAACATAACCAATGGAAGGTTAGCCAGGTGGGTCGACACAGTCATGTCCTACGACTTTGAAGTCAGATACCTGCAAGGCAGAGCCAACATTGTGGCAGACTTCCTTTCCAGAAGGAAATACCCGCCCAGCTCTGATGATCCAATTCCCATCAGGTCTCAAGGTAGAATAATACTCCCTCCTAAATCAGTCAGATTCTCCGACATTACCATGACCAAAGTCTTCAAATCAACCGACCCAATTCCCAAAAATCCAGTCCTCATGGGACCACCTAGGTCCATACTAAAAGGAGGACAGATTTGGGGTAGCACTTCTAAGAAGCCAAAGGGTGTGATCGCAAAGAAAGGTAGCTCTGAGAGAGAAGGGCTCAGCTCAAATCAAACCGTGCCCGAGCTGTGCATTCTAACTCGATCCAAAGCCAAGTTACCAGACCCGATCACACCCCCTCAGCCCAGCAAATCAACCAGAAGTAAACAGACCCGCCCCCCTAAGGTCAAGGACACCAAGACCAAAACAAGGGGCCGACCACCAAAATCTAGGTCACCCAGAGTATCAGTGAAATTAGCTAATACCAGAAGGGCTAAGTTATCACACAAAGTGCTACCCATGGCTGAACGAGCGATAAGCCAGCTATGCAAACACCACTCCCTAACACCATCCAGGGAGACACTGATACAGGCACAGCAGGAGGATGTTTTCTCAAACTCCATGCTGTCATACATCAATAAGGGTGAATTACCAGAGGACCCAAGCCTTAGTAAACAGATACTGCTAAACCATGACCAGTTCATGATTTTAGACGAAGTTTTATTCAGGATCCCCAAAACAACCTATGGAGACAGTTTGGAGCCTACACTACAAATAGTGATGCCAGAAAAATGGGCAGAATCACTAATTGAGGCCACACACTGCTCACCATTAGGAGGACACCTTGGTCCCACTAAAACGTATGCAGCAATCAGATCCAGGTATTATTGGCGTTCCATGTTCAAACATGTTTTTGACTACTGTGGCACTTGCCACACATGTCTCACAACAAAGAAAAGACCAAAACACCTGAGAACCCCAATGACCCTAAGAGACCCTGTTTTAACAGCCTACACTCACCTCACCATGGACACCATCGGTCTTTTCACACCTGCTGTGGATGGATCCTCATTTATCCATGTTGTCACAGATCATGCTACCAGGCACATCACTGTTTGGTCCACAAAAGATAACACCAGCGCCGAAGTAGCGCTAGGATTTTTCCAAAGGGTTATCTGTGTTTTTGGAACCCCAACAGTCCTGAACACAGATAACGCAAAACAGTATGTGTCCAAATATTTCACATCTTTTTGTGATAAACTCGGCATCAAACATGTGACAGGGAGTGCACATTGGTCAAAATCACAAGGTCTATGCGAGCGTCAACATCAAACAATAGAATCTTCACTCAGAGCCTTTGTCTCCAAATCACAGAAACATTGGTCGACCTTCCTACAGGCTATAGCATTCAGCATAAACAACACTGTATGCAGCGTGTTAGGATACTCACCCAATCTTTTGGTGTTTGGAAAGCAATCACATCTCCCAACTGAGTCCTCCCTGTCATTGGTCAAACAAACTGAAGAGATCAAAGACAAGGAAAAATTGGTCACCGCCTTACTCAGCTTAAGAGATGACATCCAACTTAAGGCAGCTGAGAGCATGGTCAAACACCATAAAAAGATGAAAGCCAGATTTGACGCCACTGCCTCCCCATGCACCTACAACACAGGCCAGCTTGTGTATTTACACATACCTAACCTGTAAAACAAACGAGCAAAAAGCTGCAGCCCACCTATAGTGGACCATACATCATAATGAAAATGACTTCACCAGTAACTGCAAAATTAAAAAGACTCCAAGATGGTAAAGTATTAAAGAAATCAATACATGTATCCAGATTAAGAAGACCAATCACCAAGGCTAGCGCCAAGGCTGTAATCAAAAGACTGCAGTCTGGGCCAATCAACACCTTGTATGACCCTGATCTGGATTCCACCCATATTAGTCAACCAGAATCCCCCGCAGTCAAAAAGAAAAGAGGACGACCCGCAAAGAAAGGACTTGTCACCTTTGCCCCTTCCCCAAAGAAGAAGACAAAGAAAAAGTCCACAAAAAAGAAATAGATTTTCAGAAAACACACAATTTTTTTTTTTTTTTCCCCCTCCTTTTTCACCCCAAAACACCCACCACAACCCCCCCCCCACATTTACACATACCCCCTTACCTTCACCCAAACCGGTGGCAATTTTGGCCACGTGTTATTTCATGCAGTGATGTTTTTCCCCCACAATTTTTTTTTTTTTTTTCTTTTCATTTCATCTTATTATCCAAACCACATACCAATTACCTTTAACGTCACAATTTCTACACAACACCCCAAAAGCCTTCTGGCTTACTTCTACTGATGGGACATTGTCAAGAATTTTATCTAGGATTTGAGACTCAGACAGTCATATAATGATTGATTAAGGTTGGCACGCCACATAAATTACCCAAGGTCACAGCGTATTCTCGGTTCGTGAATCCTAATTTTAGGAACACGCATGCGCCGGTTTGTTACAAGCTCAGGGCTCCTCTATACCTTAAAGTATTACCAAATGACCACCTATTGTAGGAGAGCAGCACCTAGACATCCTGATCTGTGTTTATGCCCCTGTTTACCATGGATACTGGAATGTTTGGTGAGACACTTAATCAAATAATCCAGCACAGTTCCCTGCTGTGTTATCATAACAGGAACAAGTGCACCCCCACAAGCTGACTAATCTCAGCATCACAACCATCAACCCCCCATTATAACTACAATATTCAGATCACCCAATGATCATCCGCGCCCCCCCCCTAGGAGGCCCATCAAATTTGCATATCACAATGCGCAAGTGTATGCAAACCAACCAATAGCTAGGCCCCGTGCCATATATGGGTGAGACATACCTCATCGGGAGGCATGTAATGAGGAATTAGCCAACCTCATGAAATGCTTATAAGCCTCACACCACCCCCATCTTATCCACTTCCAAAACAATAACCAAACTCACCACATCCAGCCACCATGGAGCAAGCATCCAGAGACCACAGGACCCAAGTGTCGGGACTGCCATGCAACAAGCCCAGGTAGGATCGGTCTTATGTGTCCATTAGTAGCGTCATCAATCGTTCTAGCATGACAATGATGGAATCTACCATCATGTTGCCCAGATACCCATTACATGCCAATGGTAGTGTGCGCCCAGAGTGCTTTGTAAAATGCAATAGTTGAATTTGCAGTCCTTTTTCAAAACCATGTATGGCAGTCTGACTTTTCACAGCCTTATTTATCAACCTCTTGACAAAACCCCCCACCAGCCCATTCATCTGTCTTAGTCTAACAACGAACCTATCAAAATTTTTTTTTTCTCTCACTATTCACAACAGCCTTAGAGCCCCAGAGATTAGACATGGAGCCAACTCAGGGTGGACCATCCACAGTCTTTTAGGCCCAAACGGCATCAGAAGTAAGGCCATGGATCTGTTCGAGATCAGAATAACTATTATGGAGCACAAAGACATGATCAAATGCATATCCAGCGACGACTTAGGTGTATACCTAAACAACAAAACAGTTCAAAAAGAGCTCACCCTACAAGACCCAATTGTATTGTCGGCCACCAAGGCCATGATATTCGATCTATGCAAAGATTTCCCCACAGTCCCATTGTGGGACAGATTCAGTGAGGAAACATCAAGCTATATAGCACTCCTATGTGCCAGGACTCTGATTACCACAGAGAAACCACTTAAAGAGCTACCAAGATATGAAACAGGTATCGGCAGATACAATGTCATTATCCAATCAACAAATCTTCAGACTCAGCTGGCAGCGTTTGAGATGGCTAGATACTCCCACTTATACAGTTAAATCTATCAACCCTGAATTGACCCATTCTACCCCCCCCCCCTTTTTTACACATTTACGACGTGAAAAATCAATTACTCCCCTTCAATTCATTTCCCCGTTCAATTCTCACGACCTTTTTACATGACTAAGATGGAGACATCCTGCTAGTTAAGGCATCAGCCTAGCAAACTGATAACCTTTTAAATAAACACGTCCAAAAGCGCCACACTCACACTACACTTAACCAAGTACACACCCTAACACGTATAGAACGACCACCGCCCAATCTACACAAACATACCTCACACAAAGCCAACCCCCCCCAACCCCACCCTTAGAACACCCAACTCACCCCAGACAACAGTCCTATCTCAATCTCTATGATCGATCTCTCACAAGCTTATCTAAATTTCTATTTTTAGGACAGCAGCCTCCTTGGCAGCACTCCTCCTAATTTTGTGTGCCCAGACCCACCAGTCAGGAGCACAGGATTTTGTAACCAATGAAGAAACCATCTTCAGGCCAAACTATGGTGTTTTATTCACTAAAATACCCCAGAAAATGATCTCAGGATATATGGATTACCCATTAGTTTTCACTTTAGACCTATCCTTCAATCAATCCTTGCAGAGACCAGACAAATTAACCTCCCTAATCAGCAAAAATGCCCCAAATTTTATCTTGGAAACCGCCCAAACTTTAGACCTAATTTTGGCAAATCTCTACCAAAAATCTCAAAAATCTTTAGCCCTATTAATAAAATTTTTGGAACATCCCCAAACTAGGTCACCCAGAGGCGCCCCAGAACAAATCATAGGTGATATTTTAAGAGCATCAATTGGCTTGAGCACGCAACCTGAAGTAGACTTGTTGAATTCCGAAATGTCCGACCTAGAGAAAACTCTAGCCACCAAAATGCACGTGGTAGAATTAGCCACACATTTTCTCTTGAACATTTCTGAATTTAATTATCAATCTTTGAGTATTTTCTCCAGCATGCAAAATGATACGGATGACGCCCTGGCTCTGCTCAGCTCCAACCTCCAACTGTTGACTAAGAATGTATCGAACATCTTATTCAACCTGGAACAACAGAGCAGACAGGACACCTATCATTCGATGTTATTTACCGCTGCTAACTCTCAAATTGAAGCGCTAATGAATCTGCAAAATGATTTAGACACCCTACTGGACTCACTAACCACTCTAATGGAAGGCGAGCTACCTCCAAAATTAATTCCACATAAAGTCATGGAAGATGGACTTAATAATCTATCAAGCTCTTTGTATGAATCCAACAATGGTATCAAAATTCTAAACGTACCCACCGGTTTCTACTACCAAAGGAGAGTGCTTGTGCACTGGCAGGACCAAAACAAACTTTACATCACAGTGCCTATACCCATAGGGCTGGGGGACAACATCTACTCCATATATAGAGCGGAGGCCTTCCCAGTCCCATTTGATACCACCAATGTAAACACTACTGGGTTTACACGAGTACAGCCATTGCCTAATTATATAGCCATGTCTGCGTCCCAGTCACACTACATTGAACTGGATCACTCTGACTTAGATCTCTGTGACGTAAATGTTTTCACAACATGCAACCTGCCCCTGCCCATGTTATCTCCTAGGCACCCCACCTGCAGCTTATCCTTATTTTTAGACCTACCTGACGCTGTACATAACACCTGCAATTTTCGGGTCCACATGACAGCACAAATTCCCAACATTGCTAAGCCCATCTCCCAAAACTCCTACTTGCTCATCACTAGCTTTTCACCTTCAATAATGCAATGCTCAAACTCAGGCCAAATTGAGATCAGAAATGCAGCCTACTCTATTATTTCAGTACCATGCCTCTGCTCACTTAAAAACAGAGGCATGATAATGATTAATTCAGACCTGTCCTGCGCCCAAAACTTTACTTTAGAACCTATCACCAAAGTGCCCTTCAACTTGCCTCTATGGCAGCATTTTGGTAACCCGCCAAACAACATATCAGGAGTAACCATAGCAACCACTCCGACCCACCTAGACCTACCAAATTTTCAGCGCCTGAAGCGCCTTCACAACCAAAAATTCCTACCCCTATTCAAAGACATTTTAGACTTAAAAGGCGCTGCCACCAAAATTCATGATAAATCATCCATCCTGAGCACCAACTCACTCATACATCTAGGATATCACCTGGAGTTTTCCCCTTGGTTACACCTGTTGTCGCCAGCCATCGCCATCTTGTGCTGCCTGATCACGTGTCGCATACACATGCGCGTGGTATACTTAGCCCAATTAGTGACCATTCACAGTCGAGCAACGATGGCTGACGCAGCATCTTGGAATAAGCTCAAAGAGATGATCAAAAATACCAACCAAAATTGGCCCACGCGGACCACACCCCAGGAGATCACTACACCTGACTGGATTCAGATGCCAGGAAGGTATGATTCCATGATTGCCTTCCTAGGCATCATCCTCAGCTTGCTATTCATCAAGGCGGCGGGAAGACGCTGTCTTAGGCATTGGCCCTACGGCAGACAGGACCCCGCCCCCGGAACACCGAGATTCGTGCTGAAGATACACTCTGGAGGGCACACATATGCCTTTCCAGTGGGATTAATGGTGTATGGAAGGAACCTTTGGCCAACATCCATCTTGGCACCCATACTAGCACCACCCAGGTTAACTTTCCCCCTAGCCCGTCATCTTGATGCGCATTGGAAGTCGGACGTCGGGATGATCATTGGTGGAAGACTGAGGACGGTGAGGCTGGAGAGATACCCCAGTTGCCCTTTGCTCTGGCGGATCCCCCTCACAATCATCCTCAGATCCAGACCCCATACGGTCACCCTGGCCATTGTACAGGAAAACCAGCCCGATTTCCAACTCACACCAAGTGAATACAAACTATCAGCCAGCTACAAACCAGTGCCACCTCTGACACGGAGAAAAGACCTAAGCAGGCGGGAAGCCCCTAAAGCCTCCACCAGCGGGACAACTCCGGCAGAGATGGCCCTGCTACAACTCAGGGAAACCCAACCACCCAAGGATCTATACTTATTCGACCCTACACTGGCTGAGAGGGCCATTAACACCATAGATGGTAGGTTTTCTTTAAAACTTTAAACCATTAGTTTCGGCTGATGTGGGGATCGTTGGGTACGCTCAGCGTCCTCATCGACCTCCACCGGCCACCCCCCGAGGTTCCTCCCATAATGGACTGTCCCCAGCGCCCACAGGCCCGGTGACAACACTGGACGGTACCACCACCCTTATGTGGGGATGGCAGGTGCTGAACTGCGCTACATAGTAGACCGGATACCCCTGAGACGCTGATGTGGGGATCCCCCTCCTATCCGGCGAGATCCCCCCGAGACCCCCCAAGGACCCCCCCATAGGGCCCCATCCCAACCATACATAACCATACCCACAAAATCGCAATATCCCGCCATTGTTTCACTTTGCACATCACTGGATCTTATCAATGACGACGCAAGGCCATTCCACAAACCATAAACGCAGTCATAACGTCTGCACAAAATTTTCGCGCCAGTCGCGACCCGGCGTCGCCATTTTTAAAGAGCTTCGTGATATGCAAATGTCCATTAGTTTCGGTCACATGATCGTCGTGACTCGATACATAGACTGAAAACAACAACATCAACACGTGCAAACAACCTAGCTTCATGATAAAAGGGATTAATCACGTTTTTCCTAGAAGCCGTTCACTGCCGGCACCTGAGGCGCCAGCAGTAGGTAGGTGACCTGATGTATCCTACAAAAACAGATCAAAAATTGAAATTACCAAAAAGCCCGTAACAATTTTCTGATTCAAAATTTTCCAAAAACAAATTCACACAACCACCAATTCAAAATTACTTACGTCCCGTCCTTGTTGATGAACACCGTGATCAACAGAGCGCGACCATCCGGGAAATGGAGAACGCCTTGGACGATCTCCATCTTGCGTAACTACTGATAAGATAGCCGGCACCCATATCTTATATAGGGCCAAGGCTATAGGCATCAAAATCTGCGACCCCCACCCTCAAATAACAGAATGCCACAACTCAAAATTTTCCAAGACCTTTTTCAACCACCTTCATAAAACTTTAGGCCACTATTCGAAATATTTTTCAGGATTTTTATCTGAATAATCAGGTTCAGCACGGTGAAGCGACAGCTCGGTACCGCCACCCAGCGTGATTCAAATTAACCAACTAAGCTTGCTTAGTTACACTTACCGCGTTCTATACTTGCAATCAAATTGAGCTCTGTCAAGTTAATATTATGTGTCAAACAGCTGAAATTCATAGCACCTATTGGTTATCCTGTATTGACAAGGCCACCAGCTGACCCAAGCAGGATTTCACACCTCTGTTAATGGTTTGTTTTCACGGCTCTCTTCCCTACAGACCCCTCCTCTGGAGACCTGGCAGCCCTACCGTCCGTCGGCCCTCCAGCCCTGGAGAAAGACGAGCCGGGGCTATCATCGTCAAGGAAGACGACAGGAAGAAGAAGCAGCATGGAAGAGGTCAAGCCAAATCCAACCCCACCAGCCGCGGACCCCGAGCCCCAGCAGCAACTTCCACCAACCAGTGGAGGGAGCCAGCTAGGAAGCCCCCTCTAACACCCAGGGGAACCTATGTGTCGGCAGCTTGTAGGCCTGGGACACCCATGCCCCCAACCTACAGGCACAACAATAATTACTGCCGCCACATCAATGGGCAGGTATCCGCTGCCAAACTCTGTATACCGTGTTACCATCAGCCAAATGGGTTCCTGTGCCCTTGCGCTTATGACAATAAACCCAAGCCAGGTGGCAACAGGCAACAGTCCCCACCCAGAACCATGTGGAGACCCATGCCAGCTCGACCTAGCCCCACCACAGAGACAGACACAACCTCAGAGGACGGATCACTGCTGGTGACTTAGCATCAGTATATCTAGACTTTTCAGACATTACCATCTCAAAATTCAGACCCATCAGATCCAGGAACCATCGTAAAGCTGAGGGCAGGTTTAAGAACTTCAACATTAAAGAACACCAAAACCTACCTCCAAATAGCATACACCCTAATCGACATTTCAGAACACACAAATAGACTTTTCACAGAAACAATTCTTGTACTACCCAACCATTGAGATACGATTGTAAACAACCCCCATGCCTATACGTATTATTTGTTTTCTGTGAATGTAAAAATTTTCTTTTTCTATCAAGTATGTCAAACCCTTTTCACTGGATTCTTCAAAGCCTGTTTTGTTTAGGCCAAATGTATATATTAGCTTAAGATTTCTCTCCTTTGATGAACATTATGAGACTAAAAACCAAAATGGCCTCCTGGTTTAACTCTAGGCGCTATAAAGTTCATCACCTTCACCATTGTTTTTCAAGCTCAACCATGAAATGTATTTATGAGTTTTAGTCATAGTAGATCCTTAGCAATAAGTTTTTATTTACCCCATTCGTATATATTTGATGAATATTTTGCGTCCCTGTTATACACTACTCCACCTTAATTTTCACCTCGTAACTAACTTTGCAAGATAAACTTGGTAGTGTGGAGCCAAAAATTCATCACCATTGTGCTGATCTTTGACCCCACAGTACCAAGAATTACCGACCCCAGTTAATTTTCACATGGACAAGTCCTGGCATATCAATGCGCCAAACAGAACTTGCCACCAGACAAGAAAAATTCCCATATTTTCAAAATAACAGGCATACGCACACATTATAAGCATATAACATGTAACCTTTATAACCTGTACATAGATTAAGTCACTTGATCCACACGAACTATATTTTTGTAAACCCAGAAAGAAGCGTTTTTATTATACCGCATGTTATGTAAACTCGTCAGATTTTCACAAAAACCTTGTATATGTACCATAATACCCATAATTGTCAATGGACTTGGCAAAGCCTTATTTTTCTGCTTATTTTTCTCCCTTTACACTCGTGCAGAGACGAGTAGGAATGTGGGGATTTGTCAATGGACCATTCTGGGTATTATATTTATTTTCCATATTTACTAAACTCTTCGCCATTTAAAACCTGAGCTCTGCCCATGATCCACACTCAACAATCTCCTGCATTCCCCAACAGGAACCAGGATGTATTACTCATAACAAACGCGCCTCCTCCATGACACTCTGTGACATAAGATACAAGGATGTAATAACATTCCAACCTTATCTACGCATACACAGTGTAACTGGAGGAAGTGCGATCCACCTGTGGTGCCATATTTGGAATGAGAGAATATTTCACAATCTCCTCTCAATACTCATCAACATGACTAACTCACAGGTGGCAATCTCTCCCGATGACACGTGTCCCTATTTCATTGAGCCACGTGTATAGAATATTTCACAACACTGTGAGCTGCTCAAGTCTTTCATATAAAAGGCAGCTTGAGCAGCTCCCAGTCATCTCTCCCAACTTACACCTTACACCTATACCTAGAACCTACGACAGGTTGAGCTATAGGATCAGAGGCAGAGCTTAGATCTTGGCGAGTGTTATCATTGTTACCACCTTTATGAAACACTCATGTCAGCTATGCAATAAAAGGATCAACTGAACTTCCCTGGATTCCGTGTACATTCACTTCACCACATGTAACCGTCCGTTGACAGTATGTACACTGTAACATATGACTGTTGAATCTACCAGGGCTCTTCTTAAAATCAAACAGTGAACCAACGTAATTGTATTGCAGTGAACCAATGTAGTTTTTACAAGAAGCCCCAGGTGGCAGTGTGGTTGAACATGGAATATTTATGAAAAAACAATGGATCTCTGACAACTTCGGGACAATTAATTCTCCGTTATTTTGACCACATTTTGTGATAGTGCTTGTAGAGCTGTGTATGTCAATACCAAGCAGGTTATGAAGATGTGATGTGTAGTGTCAAAATAGATGAGAAATTAAAGAAAAACTAACAGTGCTGAAATGTAAAATCTGGCTAATAATTATTATGATCAAATATGCCCTTACAAAGTTTCAGTACTTTACATCTGTAGTGATTCATTCTTTTGGTTAGATGTCAAATCAAAACGGAAAGAGAAAAAGTTTTCGGGTAAGCAACTGAGTGTTTTATTCTTGATCTTAGTTACATACGTTCACGGCCTATAGGGACTACATGCCGGATGGCATTCAGTTACCCGTAGGTAACAGTAGAAGGGTGCTGAGCAGTGGTAGGACCACTACTGAAGAACTATAGTCGGAACTGCCCTTATAGAGGGGAAAAGTCCGCGGAAGTCAGACCCGTCACGTGACGTGTGACAGATGAGTGGAAGGCCCCCTGGTGTAACGGATATGAACCCGGAGGCAGGTGCTGCCACCTGCCATCTGGACTCCCCCATCACACCTGGAGACCTGGGTCTGAGTCCCACGGGTACATGAACATCACGAGTGTAATATTATAATACTAGTACCATACCCCTACACATCTGTTGTATATGAGGGGTTGGTTCTACATGTATAGGGCAGTAGGACTTAGCACTAGTTACCATCACTTGAAAGTCGGTCGCCATGGAAATTGCAATTTCTGTGGGAGAGTGCTGGAAACTAAGAAATAGGCTTATGTATGATCTTCCTTGTCCTACAAGAAATTTTGGGCCTCATCTATAGCAGATCCAAAGGAACGTACCATCCTACTTATAGGACAGTAGGACTTTGGGCATCTATTCCCCCTACAAAATATGTAGCGGTAGCCAATTCCTAGGTAGTAGATATTTTGGAATGTGTGTGTGACATCATAGAAGGGCCTAGGAAAACATCTGTGGAGCATCTTTGGAAGCCTTGGACTAGGAGCTATAGGATACAAATTTTACTTCCATATATGTCTATTAATTTTACTTCTCGATATGGACCTCTTCTCATGTATCACTTCGGGCTTCCCTAGCCCACTGAAAAGGGTCTATTTCTCCTCTTTCCTATCCCCTCGGATGTGTGTGGTGCACATATGCGCAGGCACCAGCACATTCCTCTGTGAAATTGTGTAATGTCGTTCTTGCCATGAATATGACCTTAGCTGTCGAAATGGCGTTAAACACCTATTACTCACTCACTCACTCACTCATGTATCACTTAGGTGTCCTACAAGTAGGACAATAGCCCTGTTTATCTGGGTTAAATATAACATTGCTATGACCACTGTAAGACCTAGGTAGGGATGTAAATGAGAAAACATGGCGCACAATGCGCACAATGACTGTTTATAGACATCTCTAAGAACTGTACTTTCATTGAGCCAATGATAACATTAAAATTGTTATGTATAAGCTAGGTTGAATCTTCTTTTGTGTGCTAGTGAATTATGATTCATTGAAAATTAATGCAGTTGGAAACGTTAAATCTATAGAAATAAACCCACTTTTTTTTCAAATGTGTTTATTGATCACTCCACTATGGAAAGAAGGTGATAATATTGCGACCAAAAAAATGTAGGCTCAGTTTCACTTGTTAGTTTGTGTATATAAAGACATGACAGTCCCATCCTGATTGATAGGACTTGTAATATAAAGATAAAATGATGCACATTGAGATGAGAGAAAAGATGAAATTTTGAGTTGTTGTTCAATGTATAACCAAGTATACAACTCACTCGGAATGGTGAGTGTTTTGGTCTCAATTTCATTGACTGTTTATAGACACAAACAAGGCAGGTAGGCTGCTATATAACAGTCCTAATAAACATATAATATATATATATACAGTACTTGGAAATTAATACAAGAAAAATACAAAACACAAAAAAAATTGTCAAAGCATGGCTTGTACCCTGATAGTACTTGGTATTTAATATGAAAATTTGCAAAAAAATGCAATTTGGAGAAAATTCCACATCAGTTATAAAGATATAGATTAAAACACATTATTTTTTACAAGATTATTTACAAGATTTCAACATGACCTCATTCAAAAAACTACGTGGAACATTCGAGAAAGGATTGATGAAGGTTGTAGGTAGACTAATCAATATTAGCCCTAGGTTTTCAGTTTGAATTTTAGTACACTACACACTCACAGACTCCATCCATATAAGAAGTGATATTATAGAACAAAAACATATTTGACCGTGAGAGACATGAAACTGAGCCAAGCCAATTGCAACTTGCTACAGATTGAAATGGTACAAGGTAATTTATGGTTCATCATCGCTTTCATCAGAAATATTAGCAAACAGGACACTGTCATCTATCACTTCAAACCTTGGTTTTTGGCTTTGTTTATGTAGATCTTGTATTTGACATATTCGGGCCTTGAACTGAGATTTTTGCTCAGCGTCTTGATGCCAGTGTGATAGTTTGTTCCACATCTGAGATCCTCTGTATAGGGGAGATCTTTAGAAAAAGTCTTGTTTTGGCCTTTTCAGATCAAATTTTACCTTGCCTAGTGACCTTGTGGGCCTAGCTTCAGTGGTGTTTTTCCCAAATTTGCCTTGTTTAGCATATTTGTACATATATACTAACAGGGTTTCGTCCCTTCATCTGTCTAGTTTGGGTACATTACATTTGTCATGCAGCTGGTCTATGGACATGTCTCTAACACTGGTTCTCATGCATATTCTCAACCCTCTATTTTGCAGATGTTGCAACTGATTGAAAAGACAACCAGTCATCTCCGATGGTGCAATTACATGCAGCGAATCTAGAGTGATGTATTGCCATCACAAGTTAATTGTTATGAATAATTGAATTCAAATGCCATTGGTAAGGTCCTCCCGAAACACATTGCTGCTTTGTCTGGTTCAGTTACAATATTTTATGTTTGGTGTCTACTTTTTAGTAAGTGAGCTTAGTCATGATTGGGCATGTTAATCATGCTATAAAGGGCAAATCCCACTTGGATAAATCCTACGCGAAAATGATCTGAAAACCCCTGTAAATTTGAAAGTGTGGTTCCTTAGCCGATATTTGATTGGTAATCATCTTAGGAAGTGATGTAATGGCTGAAAGGCCTTTACAATAAGTTAATTTTCTGTCAGTGGCACATAATTATCAAATCATTTTAGATATTCTTCATTAAAGAACCTTGAAATCTATGTGATTTAATGTATTTTCATGATTTTCAGCCTTACTCTGAAATAAACAAAGATGAAGTGTCCAGTATCTGCAATAGAAATAGTCTGCACACTAGGAATGAGAAAGGTATAATAAAAAGATTTATTCATAGGGTAGGAAGCTCCAAGTAACTGTACGAATGAATACATGAACTAGATCTCCATAATACCATATGTCAGAGTAGCCTTCCTGTTCAAGTCAATTGATTGCATCATCAAAACTCCTCCTCCTCTAATCTTTCTGGGTGCAGTGGACATGGATGCTCAGGAAAAATTACCTAAGTGAAAGTTGTAGTGACATATCGCCACACCTGCTAAAACCTTTTGGTAACCCAAGTGTCACACCATCTTCTTCTTATCAATCACATCATCAATCACATCCAGTCTTCCATCACATAGGCAGTAAAAAGAATTACCACGTTGGCTGTTCGGGTCTCTGAATAAGCACCAGGGGAACAGTGGTTTTGAATTGAAATTTACACTATAAACTGTCTCAAATGAGCCCCTTTTTGTAAGCGCCGTGGATAGAATGGTATTGAAATCTATGAGCTCTGGGGCTCTGCAAGAGGCCACTAAAGTAGATCTCTCTCTCTCAGTCAGCAACACATACAGTCTGGAGATACTGTTTGTGTCAGTCAATCTAGAGTATGAAAATCTTCTGTTATTGTATTTATTAGATGTGATTTCAGTTAAAACTAGACTTTTAGCACCTCAATGAAAGATCACTGACTGTACCTGTCAATTATCTCTGGAAAATGTATCTCTGAAAATGCAAGTAGATCTATTTGATGGAGTTATTTGTGAAAACAAATCACCCACTTCAGGTCGTTTATTTGTCCCCATAATCAGACAAATCTGATTTATTATTGCCATTGAGTAGGTTGTCTAACCTTATGGGGTCCTCACTTCTTGGAACTCTAGACTGACAGCTCTTCTGTGGCACTTCTCATTTCTGACTCACTAAGACATGTGGGTGGGTTAATCACATGTAAAGACATAAAAATCCCTAATTCAGATGGAGTCGATGTTGTAAGGATATAATTTCGAAATCAAGTGTAAATCATGATTATGTACTGTCTCAATTCATTCTATTTAATGGACAGTTAACAGTGATGACTTTGATTTATATTTACAATGTTAAGCATGTAACTGAACTACCGTGATTAAGTGAGAATCATAATATATGATGAATAGTAGTCAACACACTGAACCAGATTGGCATTGGTATTCCCATTCTACTTGGCAGATAGATCGGGCCACATGATAGAAGAAATGCTCTAATTTGTAATTTGTGATAGGATCACAATTAAAGACAAAAATCACTTTTCCCACAAGCAACTATTTTAGAACAAAGAGCCACAGAGCTCGCCGTGCTATTGAAGTCTCAAATGGAACCAACCTTAAGTAAATTGACTGAACTTGAAGTTCTGGCTGTCCTGAGTCTTGACAATCCGGCAAGTCGACGCCTTCAAGCAAAGAATAATCTAGAACAGAGGTAAGGCCAAACAAAGAAGATGGAATGCCTAGAGGCAGTTTGTTTGAGAAATCATCTAATATACCTGTTTTTGACTGGATATTTGGAGTAGCTGGTATTTCTACTACTGACTAAGCGAATGGGTTTTTAGATGCTTTGCTGCACCAAATGCCTCCAGAGATTAAAGTCCTCTGAGCTCCTCCTGATTTCAGGGAATCTCAAATTCCAAATACCTATTCCTATATAAAACGTTTTGTTGTTGGTTTTTTTACTTTTACTCTCAGAATTGAATGAACAGAGGACACATCCACAAATGGGTAAAGGGCTTATTTCCTAATATTTTAGGGGTTTGGCTATTTACCATAAGAAAGCATTATTTTCTGTTGTCTAATATCTGTATAAGCAGTCAGAAGATGGCATAGTACCGTATATTCATGTTATCACCGTCTGAGTACACAATGATGAATTGAATACTGAATAAGGGTTAAAATTAATATGAAGCTGCACATTGACGAACAATGAACGCTTCAGCAACACAATAATCAAAGTTCAGCATTACAATCTGAAACGTAAGCAAAGGTATCAGAGGGTTCATTTCTACCTAAGGAGGTCTATACATATGTACACATTGCAAGATGTGGGCCTGATCAAGATTGGCAGGGACCGGACGGATATCACACCTAATGCAAAAAGCTCTGTGCCTGTAATAGGACTGGGTGTATGAAGATTACTGCCTCATTACTATTTAGATTACAGCTATCAGGCAAAACAGGCATTCTTATAGCATCTCTCTTCGCCATTATTACAGATTGTTCCCTCCTTCTACTCCTCTAGATAGTAGTTTCTGTCAGGTTGTGACTGTCGAGAGTGAATTCCACAGGCGTATAATGAATGATATGGTAATTCAACTGCCATAGCTGCATTGTGGTACACTGGTACACCAAGGTAGAGGAGGGAGAGTGGTTTGAATAGAGCATAATTCAACCTCATTCTCTAATGCTGATCTCCATATGAGATGAGAGAGGCTTATACTTCATTAGTCATATAGAGCCTCCCGAGAGCTAGTATACAATTATAGCCACCCTATAAAGGCCTACCATCTGTAAATATCGTACCACATGTACCAAAGGTAAAATCGCCTTGGTGTTGATTTATAATGAACATATTTTGTAGCACCAAATTCTTGTTCATAGGTGTATATTATAAATTGGCAGTATATGCAATGAAGTAAAATACCCAAGAGCTCTCCACTATGACATTAGGTGATATTGTAAAATATTTATAATACAATACCAACCATAGAGAAGGACACCTCTTGCACAAAATACACAACTATTCTATCCAAGCAATGACAGTGACTGCAATGTCAACATGTGCTTCATGGTATGTTTGCTTGAAAGGGAGTCTACCTATACATAGTGTAGGCTTGTTTAGGCGGGTTACCTACACTATTAAGGGCATTAATCATTCTGCTTTTGTTTGTCTGGAAGGACCGGAGATTATACATCAATACTCATATTAGGCCCATGCTGATTGATCGGCTGATGCTACAACATACTTAGGAGGGAGAATGTAACACCATGTGACCTGTTTCCCACACCAGCGTCATGTCCTACTATGTAGTGTGATGAAAAGTGACTTTTCAGCATGTATTTTAGTTTATGGTAAATGTTCTGTTAAATGTCTTTTGGGGGCAGTCCTTGTATAAGGTGATTTTGAGTGCAGACACCACATGTTACATTGTATGTTTAAATTCTGGCTTTTAGTGTTGAATCTTCACACCTTATCCTTAATCACCGGGTATATTAAGTGTAATGCTGATAAGTGAATAATTCATTAGTCTACTGTCCATGTAGAACCAATGGCAGCATTGAAAGGGAATATCAGTAGTTTCATTATAGAGGGTAGAGCCATTGTAAATGGCAAATTATACATTTAACCATCTCAAATACATCAGTCAAAGCATGGCCTAGTTTGAATTGGCAATCAACAGTGAGCATTATCTTAAAGACGGCGTTCAGCGTTTAGACCCCTTCTCCCTACCAGAAGAGAAGCTAAAATAGAAGTAATGCATTTCCAATTATCATTGGTCTGCCTAGAAATTGACCAATTCTGTTCTGAATGGAGATGGTGCCAAAATACACACCCTGCTTTCCCAACTGTCCGGCATCTAAGAGATAGGGCGTCCCAGAACCTACCAGAAACTTAAGAAAGTAGATCAGCATGGCATGTGGAAAGGGAAACTGTGATGTGACAAATATGTAAAGAACGAATCAGACATATATAGTTTGGCTAATTGACAGCCTATGTGTTTGCAGTGACAGGCTGTCATATCAAATTACAGTTATGTGTTGATTTCAGAATCAAAAATAAGGTAATTGTCATCTGTTTGAGAATATGCAACAACTGAATAATGGTGATGCCTATGATATGACACAATGACAGACTGAGAAGATTAAAGAGGCTGTTTGCTTTACACCTGAATACTGGACACTTCGGAAGCAGGAACAGGTCGGAAGCAGACATCTCGGAAGCAGGCTTTGGGACATCTCGGAAGCAAATTAAACCATGATTATATCACTCTCTTATTATAGAATTTGAAGAACAACAACTCTAATGATACTGTCCCTACGCCATAGAATCATGGAATCGCAAAAATGAGTTTTTAAATTGTTTACATAATTAATTTAAAAAGTTATTTGCTTGCAAGCTGTCTGCTTGCGAGCTGTCCCTGCTTCTCAGTTGTCTGCTTCCCAGGTGTCCCTGCTTCCCAGGTGTCCAGTTGTACTTATACAGTTATTTGATATTTCTGTAGCACATAACCCAGGGGAACATGTACACAGGTGGGGAGATTCAAAAGCAAATAAAGTTGGTCAGTATAGGGGTATTCTCATAGTTTAGAGGAAAACAGGTAAGACGGGTCTTTAGGACCAGGCAAGTTTGACTGACAGAGAACAAGAAAGTAGGATTTTAATCCAAATACCTTTATTTAAAAAAAAAAAATGACACTGATGATAAATCAAATATGTACTTGGGACCATATGGACAATAAGGTATCCACATTGTAGTAGTAACCTATGGGTACACTTAGTATCAGCCCACCCTTAGAAATATTTTTTGGTTTGGTGGCTTTTTTGTGAGAATGAGAAAAACCTTTCCTGAGTTCTGAAAAAAAAATATTTTATGTCCATCAGCATAAGAATCTTAGAATGTGATGGCGAATTCAGCCCATCCCCGCTTACAATGTTCATGAACAATTAAAAATTATTTTCCTAAAAAAAAAAAAGAATTTCCCTACCTCCCTCATGGGTCTTAACGGGCCTCCCTAGCCCACTTAAAAGGGTCTATTTCTCCTCTTTCCTCGGGCTTCCCTAGCCCACTTAAAAGGGTCTATATCTCCTCTTTCCTATCCCCTCAGGATGTGTGTGGTGCACATATGCGCGGGCACTGACACATTCCTCTGTTAAATTATCAACCTGTGAAGCACGGGATAGCCACTTAGTGCCGCTAAAGTGCTGTAAAACACAAATCAATCAATCAATCAATCATGGGTCTGAAAAATCCCACCCTCTAAACAGAAAATGAACATATTTTAAGGGTAACCTCATAGCTCCCTTTGTTGGCATTATGTAGTGCATCTAATAAATTATTGAGGTCTAGTATTGTCTCATGGGGATTAAACAACTAGGTCTCAATATGGGTGAAAGTGAAAAGCCTGTAAATCTTAACTAAAATTGAAAAGGATGGCCAAGGAGTTTGACTGAAACTGTAAAAACATCACCATGCTGTAATTTTTTTTCAACCCTGGAGGACCCCACTCCTAGAGAGGTATATTTTCATACCCCATCTGCCAGTCAGCTCCATCTGTTATAGCTCCATAGACATCCTACTCAATTTTTGACATATTTCTATAGTGGATAAAATCACCAAAAAAGGTGAAAATTAAAAAAAAATTGCATATTTCCCATGTCTAGCTCTTTTTAATGGTTCACCATATTCCAATGAAATATCATAATAGAATTTTCCATTCTCGTTGCTAATAAAATGATCCACAAGTGGAACTGTGTCTATCAACACATTGGAAGCTGTAATCCAGTAACCAAGACATCAATATCTATTGAGACATTTATGGTAAAACTATTTTGTTAACGACAAAAAGTGTAACTGACATACCTCTAATTTTGGGCGATGATGAACTACTTTCTCAACCACCATTTCTTCCAAGCATAATTTGCAGTTTTGCTACATATAAATGAATGGGAGCAAGAACACATTTACCTTTGGAAATGAAGGGTTTATTGTGATAGACATTGCCCATCACACATATGTATGACAGGAAGGTAAATGACTGCAACTTGCTACCTACCTGCTGGAGTTCCTACTGCGACATACAAAAGAGTGCACAACCCACCTACCTCAGGCCATTCGCCCAGAACTTACCAAACCTGTGTTACCCGGGTGCTAGTAGTTCTCCAAGTACCCTACAGGGGGCAATACTGTACTGGTATTTTCTCTGTTACGTCTACTAGTAATACTACTGCTGCTACTACTACTACTACTACTACTACTACTACTACTACTACTACTGCAGTCTAATTCTACTACTACTGCTGTTGTTGCTGCTGCTACTACTACTACTGCTGCTGCTGCTACTACTACTACTGCTGCTACTACTAAGTACTCTTACTTCCTACACCTACTACGAGGATGTTGTACCTGCAACTATTCTACTGGTGTTGCAGTTGCTTCTACACCTGTTGCTGCTACTGCTGCAACTGCTGCTGCTGCTACGCTACTTCTACTACTGTTATTGTTACTGGTGGTGCTGCTACTGTCACTGCTGCTGCTTTTACTACTAGATACTACTGTCACTGCTGTTGTATTTACTGCTGCTGCACATGCACATGCACATGCTCCTGCTGCACATGCACATGCTCCTGCTGCCGCTGCACTTGCTCCTACCACTACACATCATCCTGATTCTGCTGCCCCTGCTGCTGCTGATGCTGACAGCGGACGTAATCTACCCTTCCAAAAAAAAATCAGTGCCCTTTATATGGTTGAGAGAAAGCTGTAATCCCGTTTTCACCTGGATCTTTTCACCCCTGGATTAATCAACTTGAAAAAGGGAAAATGCTTTTTGGAATAAGTGTATCAAAGCGGATAACAGGTGTAACAACTGTGATAATTACCTTAATGCGACTTACATGTAAAAGAGGAGTATGGAACGTTAGGAGATTAAGGTGTTCAAAGACTGTATACAAAAACTACAGGGGGTGCTTAACAACAAAGGAAAAATATAATCTTGTAAGAGAAAAGTCAAAGTGCTTTAATTGGATTTTACTCACTGCCAAAGGTTTGGGGTACACAGCAGAAATGGTCGACACATACCCACCTCCCCGCCTGCCTGCCTGCCTACCTACCTACCTACCTACCTACCTACCTACCTACCTACCTACCTACCTACCTACCGTAGTACCTCATGTATAAGGTACACCCAAAAAATACATCAGGGTGTATGTCTTCCTTTGTACATGTCTACCTTTGTAACTACAAACGTACACGTGTGGTAAGAGGATTAAGTCTAACAAATCAGTTAATAAGTTAATCCCCCTTTCTACTCCTCCTCTTGTTGCCAACCTGGGGTGTGGGTTACCTTCTGTTGCGATTGGGAAAAAGTAAACTCAGATCTTTTCTTTTAAATCCTCATGCAGTGCAAGCTGGGTGACTATGGGATCAAATCCTTTAAGTCTTTTATCTTTTCCCTCTGGGACCAACCACACTTAATGAACTAAGGAATCCATGCCTACATCAAACGGCAGTTGAAAATCAAAACAGACAGATACCCTACCAAGCAAAGACCACTGTAAAAAAAAAATGGGATTAAATCTCTTTTAAGTCTTTTGATCAATTTAAAACCATAGTTAAGAGGTATATCTCGGACGGGTACATAAGGAAGAGTAAAATTTGTTCCCTCACACTTCCTTTGCCACCTTCATCATGGAAACACAGAGGACTCTACAGACTATGTTTTCTCGAGAGAAACCATTGTCTTCACATACGCAAAAGGATCACTTCTTGCAGAATTAAGCTGGCCCTACATGGAGACGAATGTTGACGGCGCCGCGGTTCACAGGGGCAGAGCCCTGATCAAGAATATTCAGGACTCATCTAAAATTCAGATATCATTCAGATGAGATCATCTGAAACTTATGGAAACTTAAATGGAAGATTATTATTCAGATGAGATCTCATCTGAAAACAGTCAGAAGTGTGTGACAGCATGGTCCCACCATGTCCCTGAGGAACTGAGGTGGCGTGAATGTTTGTCTCCAGTGTGACGTCATTCTACTTCCGGCCAGGTTAAAATCCCCCCTATTTTAAAGGGGCCTCTCCCCACCCCAAGGGCCCCCCACCCCACCCTACCCTATGGGGCTCCCCACCCAAAGGGCCGCCCCAAGGGTTTTTTCTCCTTTTTTTTTTTTTTTACCCCCAAAAAAAAATATCATGTAGTTTAATCATGTGTTGTTTACATACAAAAAAGGTTATGTGGTTAAAAAACCCCCATTTACATAATCGAGTCACAAATGAAGCCCTCTAATTGGCTAAGGGGGTGTGGACTATTTTCCAAATAAGGAGCTCACCACACGCGGGGTGTAGGTCACATGACCAAAGGGGGCGTGGCCTATTTTCCAAATAAGGAACTCACAACCAGGTCACGTGACCAAATGGAGCTAATGACCATATATGGGCATGCACACCACTAATTAGGTCGACCTCAAGGTCACATGACCATATATGGGCATGTACCCACAGGTCATGTGACCAAATGGAGGCCTCTGATTGGCTGCATCCTGTAGTTAGCTATTCTCCTGTTCCCCTAAATAGGTCAAGGGGCATGGTCTATTATGCAAAATGAGGGGTCACATGACCGGGGTAATCCCCTAATTAGGTCAAGCTCAAGGTCACATGACCATATATGGGTATGCACACCCCTAATTAGGTCAAGGTCACATAACCATATATGGGTATGCACCACGGGGGTCCAGTGACGTCACAGGTCACGTGACCAAATGGAGGCATGGCCTATTATGCAAATGAGGTCAAGTCAAGGTCACATGACCATATATGGGCATGCACCAAGGGGGTCCAGTGACATCACAGGTCACGTAACTAAATGGAGGCCTCTGATTGGCTGCATCCCTAGTGAGTAATATCCTTAGATTAGCTTTAGTCCTGTTCCGATACATACTATACTACTAAGGAGGACGCCATAGATCCACCTCACAGATGCGTGTTAATGAGAGATTTACTGTCATGTTGGGCACAATAGAGGTCCTTTTTAATAGAAGGATCAATGTCCTCTTGTATATTCTAGACATGCCATGCTTGACTGTGATAGATACGCAGATATAGAGAGTGACAAATGTTGGTAACTGGCCCTGCATGGCACCTGGGTTGCTTCCCGGTATACAAAGTAAGGTACCCCAGAAGTCGATCTTTGTGTAGGCCTAATCCTTATCTATGGTTTCATGTGAAGTAAATTCAGTGCTCAGTATAAGGTTTGGCATGATGGATTGAACCAGATCATGATACATTTATCATTTAAGGCCTTAAGAAGGTATTTCAGAGCCCTGGAGGGGACATACACAATTTTTTATCAATACATTATTGTCCGGACAAGAGTGGCCTTGTCTGGACAGAAGTATCTTTGTCTGCACAAGAAAATTCTTGTCCAGACAAAAAAATTCTATACTTTTGTCTGGACAAAAATAAAGAAAATTCTTGTCCAGACAGAGATATTCTTGTCCGGACAAAGATATTCATGTCCGGACAAGAAACCCTCCAGGGCTCCGTAAATTTCTCATACTTTCCCTATTCAGCTCTGACTGGCACTTCCTATGATGGCTATACCAGAGAGGGTAGAGTCTCTCTCTATGTTCTATGGCTATACCAAGTAGTAGGCAGCACCTTTGTGTACATATTGGCAGTTTGGGGACAAGGAGATCTGTGGGGAGGGTCAATAGCAAGGATGGCATTACTATCGAAAGAGCAGCTCTGCCATGTTTCTGTCAGTGACCCTAGAGCCTTGTGCACATGAAATGCCTACATCATTTACACACGCTATTGCTATCTCGACATCAATCTTGACATTGCTACCACTTTCTAATTACTTGGGCAATAAGGGAGCCATTATGTCTTCTGCATCTATATTGTAGGTTTGATCACAGTTCATCATAAGGCATTAATAGAGTAGGTGGGG